>JAUMJM010000038.1:0-1200000 GCA_033558235.1 Neomorphus geoffroyi
GCAAGAAAAAAGGCGGGGGGGAGGGGGCAAAGAAAAAGGACGAAAATGGGTAAAAAAGGGTGAAAGGAATAAAAAGCAGGTCTGAGCGCGGGCCCTACCTCAGGCCGCCGGCTGGCGGGGCATGGCGGCGGCGCGGGGCTGGGGCGGGGGTGCCGGCTCGCCGCCCTGCCCGCCGCCCGGCTCCGCTCCGCTCCTCAGCGCGGCAGCGAGGAGGAGGCGGCGGCAGCCGCGCCATGGAGTGGCGGGACCCCCGCCGAGCTGCAGCATCGCACACACTCACAACACACACACACGCGCGCAGCGCGCGCTTAAGGGAAAAAAAAAAAAAAAGGAGGAAAAAAATTTAAAAAATAAATAACAAAAAAAAAGGGAGCAGGGGAAAAAAAAAAAGGGAGGGGAAAAAAAAACGGGAAGGGGGAGGGGGAAAAAACGGCGGCGCCGGGCCCGTGAAACCACGCATTGTTCTCGGCGCGGCGAGGGGGCGGGCTCGCCGCGCCTCCGCGCCGCTCCATTGGTGGACTGCGGTGTCAGTTATCGGCGGGTAAACATGCGGCGGTTTCCAGGCTCCCCGCGCGCGCGCGCCCGCCCGCCCGCGTCCGTCCCGTGTCGTCCCCGTCCCCCCCCCCCCCGCCTCGCTTTGGGGAAGCTGGGGCGAGGGGGGCGATTGTGAAGAGAAAAGGGGGGGGAGGACAGAGGGGGGCGTTGAGGAGAAAAGGGGGAGATGAGGAGAAAGAGGGAGACTTCCCCTATCCCTTACCATTCATTATGTGGGGGGAGAGCGCCTTCCACCCACCAGGCGGAGGGATGCAAGGCGGGTCCCCCCCCGTGCCCCCCCCCTCCCCCAGCCCAGTTGCGGGGGAAGCGCCGCCGCGCCCTCTCCCACGGCCCCGCCGCGGACAAAGCCGCCTTTCAGGCAGCCAGGGGAGGGCCCCCTGCCCTCCCCGCCCCCCAGAAAATGCAAAAACAGGGTGAAAAGGAAAGCAAAGCTGGGGGAGAGGAGCCCCTCCCTCCCCAACCCCCCTTCCCTTTCGGATTGAACCAAAACTCTTGTTTTTCCAACTGGGCGCGAAAAGGAGCGGGGGGAAACACATCCCCCTCCTTCCCAACTTTTACTTTTCTTCTTTTTTCTTCTTGTTTTTCCATTGATTTTTCCTTTCTGCACCAGCCCAGCAGCCCCCACACACACTTCTTTATTTAATTTAAAAAAGGGCAGCTTTTATAACGAAAGAAAGGTGGGGGAGGGTGGAATCTAACTTAAACCCGGTATAAATTAAAAAAAAAAAAATAATAAAGCTGCCCCCACCCCCCACCCCCCCCCCGGGCAGAGGAGTTTGGAGGCGAGGCCAGAAAAAGGAAGAAATATCCCCAAAAGCGGAGGCCGGGACCCCCCCACCCCCCTACGCGACACTTGGCTTATTTTTATATAAAAATATGTGTGTTTATTTATATCTTAAGAGCAAAACCCGGCTGCGTCAGAGGCGAGGGCTCAAGCCCCGGTGCTTCCAGGGTTTTTTTTTTAAAACCAAAAAAAAGGGGGATTTGAGGGAGGGGGAGAGATATTAATGGCTTAATCGCTTTTATGTGGCTTTAAAAGCATATTTTATAAATGTTTAATGCCTTCACGCCCGGACCTCCCCGCCGCTGTCCCCGGGCCGGGGGGTTGGCGTGCCATAAATCAGGGAAATGCTAATAAAAACCTCGTCCCGGGCGTGGCTGGGGGGGGGAACCGGGGCCCCCCTCTTCCCCAGGCTCCAGCCCTTCCTCCTCCTCCTCCATCTCCTCCTCCTCCTCCTCCTCCTCCTCCTCCCCCAGCCAGGAGCCATCTTGTAGCAGCATCAGGAGCTGCAAAACACCAGGCTGCCGCCTCCTCCAACCCCCCCCAATAAATCTATATATTCACATTTTTTTATTATTATTATTTCTCCCACCATTTTCCACATTAACGCTTCCACCTCTTTTTCTCCTTATTTCACACAACCCCCCGGTCGTAGCCCTCCCCCACCTCCACCCCCCCCCCCATAAATCTATATATACACGTTTATCATCATTATTGTTGTTGTTGTCATTATTATTATTTTATTATTATTTCTCCAACGATTTTCCACATTAACGCTTTCACCTCTTTTTCTCCTTATTCCCCTCGCGCTGTAGCTGCCCCCCCCCTCCGACCCCCATAAATCTATATATTCACATTTTTATCATCATCATTATTATTATTTCTCCAAACATTTTTCCACAATAACGCTTCTATCCCTTTTTCTCCTTCCCAACCCCCGGCTGTAGCTGCCCACGCTCCCCCTCCAAGCTCCCCCCTTCAAGAAATCTCTCTATACACATTGTTATCGTTATTATTATTTCTCCCACCATTTTCCACATTAACGTTTCTACCCCTTTTTCTCCTTATTCCTCCCCCTCCACCATCGGGGGGGGCGGGCTGGAAGCTCCGGGAGAAGTTGGGAAGTGGCAGCCGCTTTCACCTTTTCAAAACTTTACGGCAAAAAACGCCTTTTTTTTTCTTTTTCCAAAAATTACCGATTTTTAGGAAATGGGGGGGTCCCGCGAGCAGCTTCTTGCTCAGCCCTGCATCCTCCCCCCCCGCCCGAGGCTCCCGGCGATTCCCACGGTGCCTCCCGCCCTCGGGCCGCCCCCGCCCGCCCTGCGCCCTCCATCTCCCCTCCTCTTCTTTTCCCTTAGTGTTTTTTTATTTTTCGCTTTTTATTCTCCCTTTTTCCCATTTTTTTCCTCTTTCCCTCCCGTTTTTCACCTTTTTATGCCTTTGTTTTCCCTTCTTTTCCCCCTCCTCTTTTCCCATTTCCCCCCTTTTTCACCTTCCCCCCGTTTTACCCCGTTTTTCCCAGTTTTCCCTTTATTTTCCCTCCTTTTCCATTCCCCTCTCTTCCCCATTTTCCCACTTTTTTCTCCCTTTTTTTCCCCCTTCCTTCCTGTTTTCCCTTTATTTTCCTTCCTTTCCCCTCTTTCAAATTCCCCCCCTTTTCCAATTTCCTACTCCCTTCTCCCCTCTTTTTTTTTTTCCATTTCGCCTCCTGTTTCCCATTTTTTTTTCTTCCCCCCCCCCCAATCGAACACGAAATTCTCTCCGTGTCCCCCCCAATCCCCCCGGAGCCGGCAGAGCGGTGCAGAGCTCCCAGCCCCCAGCCCCACACCGGGCATTACCCCTACCCTGGGGATGCAGGTAGGACAGGGGAGGGGGGTGTGGGATGGGGGGCAACCTATCTGGAGATGTGGGAGGCAAAGCCTCCCACCCCCCTGCATCTCCCCACGGTTTGGGGAGCTGCCAAAGTTTGCGGGGGGTCACACGTTTGTTGCAAACCCAGACCCTCAGGTTGGGAGAAGGAACTCCATTCCAGGCCATCTGCTGGAATATCCCCCCCCAATAAAGCCCCCCGGGATCTCCATCCGCAGGATTGGCAGCCCCAGCAGTGAGGGTGCTGTGCATCCTTTTCGCCCCGCATTTTTAGCATGCTTACTACACGTTTTCAGGGTGGTTTTGGAGCTATATTTAAAGCGTGCAGTCAGTGGCTGGATTTAGAAAACCAGGCATAAATCACATTAAAACACGGACGGCGACGATTGCAGCGCAGCGGCAAAGCTTCGCCCTGATTTTATCCCCCCCTCCATCTCAAAAGCAGGACTGAGTCCAACAGCAGGGTCTCGCCCTCCCCCCCAGATAAAACATTGCGGTGGGATTTGAAAGTAAGGGGGGCCCTGCTGGGATTTATTCCAATGAATCCTGGGGGATTTATTCACCGATTGAGGGGCTCGGTCAGTTCAAAAGCCCAGGGTCCCTCCCCGTGCCAGCCTGCAAGGAAAGAGCTGCCATCCATGGGGAGGGGGCTGCGGGGTGGGGGGTCCCCATGAGGACATCCCTGCAAAACAGCTTGGGAACTGAGTGAAGAATTCCTGATTAATGACCAGAACAGCTTGGGATTTCGTTTTTCACCGTAAATCCTGGCTGATTATAAATGCCGCGCTCAGCCTGGCTGCAGGCTTTGGGTGGAGTGGGGGCAGCCTGAGAAATCTCTCCCCCCCTAGGATCTGTACCCAATGCCTGTGAGTGACTGGGGTGCTAAAGCATTCTTGTAGCATCCCGGCTCCGCTGACCCATTGCCAGTGTGGGAGAAGGGCTGGGGGCAGGGGGGAATGGGGACATGGTTGGTGCCCCCCTGACCTTCACAGCAGGTCCGATCCCGCAGCTCCAGGCGTTGGAAAGCCAAACATCTCCCAAACCACAGTCTGGTTTTCCAGTCCAAATAAAGCCTGGTGGGGTTTTATTCCCTGTCCAGCACAGGAGGGCAAGTGTGAGTGGACAAACCCACCCTGCTTTCCCGTTCTGCCACCTGCACACTCACTTGCACCCCCAAACTCTGAGCTGGGACACCCCCGTAGTGCTGGGAACTCCCCCAGTGCTGGGACCTGCCCCATGCTGGATGTCCCATGTTTCTTACACCTTCTACAAAGCCCTTAGTGCCAGGTTTTTGTCATAGCTAGACTGAATCTTTCATAGACCAAGGTGGGTTTCTTTTCTTTTTTTTCCCCTTTTTAGTTTTTTTCACCCAAGATTAGGACAAAAAAGTAGGCAGAGAGGAGGGCTGACATGCACAAACCATATAGAGCTCCAAGAGGAGCACGAAGCCCAAAGCTGTAATTACTGCCCGCGATTTTGGGCTGCGGACTGGCTGCTAAATTGGGTGTAAGGAGTGGAAGCAGCAGTCACACCTTCCAGCGGAAAAATGTGGTTTAGCAGAGAAACATGTATGGAAACCCTCCCCAAATCTACAATCCCCATATAACATCTCAGCACGACAGGTTCTGCATTTGTGAGTTTAAAAGAATCCTACGTCCAGGTGAGCGGGAACACTGAGCTCTGAACGACAAGATCTTCTACATCAACAAAGTGAATTGGGGATTTTTCCCTTGATCTGTCAGTTAAATCAAAAATACCCTCCTGGATGCAGGACACGAGCAAGCGACTGGCAGTAGCTCGTGCTATTTTGAGGTTTGATATAAAATAGATACCCTTGGCTTCAGCGTTTCTCTGCAGCCCAGCCCACAGGAGCTGCAGGTACTTTCGTATGCATACAAAACATTTTAAAATGGAAAATATTCACAGCTGCTCTTGCCATTTTGATGGGGGGGTTGAGGGGGGGAGGAATCGTGGGGCATGTTAAGGAGATATTAAAAGCCGTGGTTTGAAGCTCCTAAAGCATTTGCTCAGCGGGAGATCCAGAGAAAGAAGTTTAGAAGTTAACTGCATACTTGTGTGCCTTTGCTCTGTCCTTCTTAAAATTCACCTCTCCTATCTGCTTCTAATTTAAACAAGCAGAGCCCTCCAGGAACTGGAAAATCCAGATTTGCAGCATCTCTCAGGGAAAGATGATTTCCTACATGCCCCCTCCCAATGCGAGGGTCCTACTGGAGGTTAAACACATGAGTGCTGCTGATTTTGCACCAATTTAATCTCCCCCCAAATAAAAGACTCGGGGAACACGGGTGGAAACTGCCCCAATGTTGCCAACTGGTCTTCAGCTCGGTCTCATCCCTTTTCCAGTGTCAGGCAGGGATTTTGCCCCCGCTGCGGGCTTGTCCCCATGCCGTGCCCTGGCCTGCTTTGACTTCCTCTCATGAAAACAAGGTAAACCCATCCAGCTCCCCAGGGCGCATTAGCGTGGCTTAAAATTAACACTCACAAACGTATTTTCAAATCCCTTCATGAAAGGCACCAGAAGTGCTAGGTGTTATTAGAATAGATCTTTCGCCTTTTAACAGCTGTTAATTGCCATTAAAACCAAACATCCACTGCTTTATTGGAACAGCATCTGAATTTCCGTGTCACACGCCGCACGGTGCAAAGCCTGCATGCGCGCTCGGTCTTGCTTTCCCGCACGTGCCAGCCTGCCAGGATGAGGCGAGATCCCTAAGTCCTACCTTAGTGGTAGTTACCATGCATGCTGGCACCCATTTTTGGGTTCCTCGGTGCCAGGATTATCCTTCGCCCTCCACACTGCACCGCAAGTCATTGCGCCAGACATGCCGTCATTGCAAGAAACTCAGTTCCCGCGGGACTTACTAGCAGGAAAGAAGATGGGATGCAAAACCTTGCTCCCCAAAAATACCCTGAAGAAGCAAGCAAGAACCTGCCTGTGTGGAAATGGGTCCCTAAGGCTGAATCCGGCCCGCAGCTGCCAGCAAAAGCACGTGCTGGGTGTCACAGGGATGGGAATAGCCCACTGTGACGAATGCGGAGTAAATCAAAGTCAGTAACAGGCAGCACGGCGGGAAAGGCTGCCAGCCCTGCCCTCCCTGCAGCCACACGCTGGGGGCTCCTTTCCCCGCTCCCTTCAGGGTCCGTTGAGCCATCCACAGCATCCCTCCATCACCTCACAGCCCAGGATCTGGGACCACCATATGGAGAAGCCAAGCACCGAGCAGAGGAGAAACCATTGGGAAAACCTTGCAGCAGGAGTTTGCCCTGTGTCCAGGAAGCTGCTGATTCCTTGCATCCCTCGTGGGGGTTTTATGTCCCCACCAAAAAATCACACCCACCTGGTGTGATCATGCCCTGCCACAGCCCACGCCGGGTCCCAAACCCCTGATGCCTAAACGCGTCGGATGGATTCAGTAGGGCAAGAGGGGAAGAAATACCTGTGGTTCAAAGTCCTCGAGCATCTTGTAAGACACCAGTGCTTCCTCTAACCCTGAATGCCAACCCAAGGCCGTGTCCCTGGCTGCCTCCTGGGCTTATCCGCTCTCTTTTCTCATCACCCCAGACCTCTGCACAGCCCTGAGTGGAGCCAAGGGGGAAGGAGCCATTGGACAAGGCAAGCCCTTTCTGCTCCACAAAGCTCATCAGCCAACAGTGCTGGGCTTGTAATTATTATTTCCTTAAAGACGAGCTGAGCAGCTATAGACAAAAAAAAAGTCTCCTCTTGTCGGAGGTGGAATTTGATGTCCTAACGACTGTTTTTGTACTGTGCCTGTTAGAGGCAAGAGCTCGGCAGGAGGGGGAAAGAGAGATTTAATTATAGAGCTGCATTGTGATTTTGCACACATAGCTGGCTGTTGTAATCAGGTTACAAGTGTATCTGATTTTCTTCCCTCCCCTCCCTCTTCCTCCTCTTTCTCTCTCTTTTCTTTTCTTTTCTCTGTTTTGTTTTGGTTTTGGTTTTTTGGTTTTTTTTTGTTCCCCCCTCTTTTTCCTTTCGTGGTCCAAATTAGTTGCTTATGTTTGGGTGTTGCAGAGACAAGCTGCTATTTGGCTTCACCCAATTTCTTGATCAAGGGAACAATGCTTCCGAAGAGCTTCAGCAGCTCTTTGCTGGAGAAAGGCACAAATTCCCCGCTCCAGCATAAACCCGCCCAGGGCTGTGCCAAGCATTTACATCCCACCACCCCTCCCACCACCACAATAAGGGGGCACATGTACACAGTTGCCCCTTCCATGCTCCTCATCAAATTCCTGCAGATCCAGGATTCCCTCAATAAACAGAGGCTTTCGAAGAAGAGGAGGAGCCCTATTTACCTCCATTGGGGTGGGAGGAGGAAAGAAGAAGAGAAAAGAATGGTTCTAAAAGCAACTTTATATTTTATTATCCGAGCCAAGTGATGCCGCACTTGTATTGGGGGCTGTTGTTGGGTTCATTTAGGAATCTATTGTTGTCCATGTGAATTCTTTTTTACATTTCAAATAACAGGATTATTTCCCCAGGGGGTAATATCCTGTAATTTGAACACAATAATGGGAATAAATTACTTACTTAGAACTAATAACGACAGCCTGATCCCAATATATATAGGAACTGTAACAGCTTTGGTTAGTTAAAGTGTAATTGTGTCGACGGATGACATTTTCTTTCAAAGGAATCTGAATGACTTTTAATTAAATTTGCTGGGGGTGGGGAGGGAGAGATACACTGGGAGATTGCTGCTGCTGGGGCTGCTGGCGGGTCCCAGCCATGGCACCCCACCCCACGCCACGCATTAGCCTGTGGTTGCAGCGTTTCTGGACCAGGCACATAACCAGGGAAGAAGGAGGCTGCCACCGAGGTTTGCAAGGTTGCAGGGGAAGGAGAAGGGACAGCTTCCCTCATCCCAGTTTAGCCTTCCTAGGAGACCGGATTGCCACCATCCAGACAGGACCACACCGCCCCAGCCACCACTGGGCCATCCCCAGCCTCAAGCATGGAAGCTGCATTTTGACCGTTGCCACTGGGATGCGGGGATGCTGCAATGGGAGCCCATCAGGCCACTCATGCTCTCCTTTGTCCCACCTCGCCAGGGCATCACCTCTGCTGCTGACACTCCGGACGGGCAGGAAGGGATGCAGAGGATGAAGAGGGTAGAAGGGATGGAGACTATGGTGGGGACAGAGGGGATAAAGAAGGTGGAACGATGGAGGGGGTGGTGAGGAGGGAGGGAGTGGTGGGCATGGAGGGGATGAAGAGGATGGAGGGATGGAGGGGACTGAGGCAGCATGGAGCCCAGCCCATTTCTTGAGCTCCACCCTGGGCCAGGCAAAGGACAGGGCAATGCCCATATCCTGCTCTGGGCACTGCTACATTGCCTCTGCCTGCAATGGAGGAGCCAACGGAGGGCAGGAGGCACCAGGAGGCAGGCAAGGCGGCTCTGCTGCAACTGTCACCCACATTGTCACCTCGTGCCAGGGTACTGCCCCATGGGGGTTCCCTGGGGAGGGCAGCTCTGCCCAAGGGGGACCTGCACTAGTGGCTGTGCATCCCAACTCCTCTCCCTCACTCCAGAACGCTCCTGCAAACCCCAGGCTTTGCACCTCTCCC
This sequence comes from Neomorphus geoffroyi, assembly GCA_033558235.1. Lineage (NCBI taxonomy): Eukaryota > Metazoa > Chordata > Aves > Cuculiformes > Neomorphidae > Neomorphus > Neomorphus geoffroyi. The sequence continues at coordinate 8,814 of JAUMJM010000038.1, forward strand.
CACCACTGTTTTCACTGCCAGCCACTTCTCAAATTTATTTTTTGGAATCAGAAGCACCCGAGGTTGCCTTTGGAGGAAAAAAAAAAAAAGCATCTTCCAGCCACGGCACTCAGAAAGCCAAGTTCCTGCCCTAAAATATCAGTGAGAGAAGCATAGTGCTGCTGCCAGCAGCTCTAGCCTCCTCCAGGACTCATTTTCCTCTGTTTATCTTGAAAATATTTCTGCGCTGAGGTCCCACCCCACACGGCAGAGCCCTTCGAGGCTGCCTTCAGCCTGACACACAGCCTCTTGTTTATCCAGCGCGTGTTTTACAAATAGCTTATTAAGCCCAGAGGTCTGTTTGCTGGAGGAAAACCTCGTGGAGCTGCACTTGCAGCCCCCACAGAGGCTCCTGCCCGCTGTCCCCCCAGCCCCTCTGCCATGCATCGAGTGGCTCAGACCTCTGTGGTTGCAAAAGTTGGTGTCTGCCAGGTTTGAGTCGCTCACGATTTAAAAAAATAACAAGTGTGCTGGTGATGGAGCTCCCATTGCCCTCGTCCTCTCCCTGCTCCTGTGGCTGATGTCCCAGCTGGGATTCCGGCATGGTGCGGGGGTACCACGGCACTGCCAGTGTGATCCTGCCGTGGCAGCCACCGGGGAGCTGTTACTTTTTGCAAGACTCAGCTGCAAAGCCTGCTGGCTGGGGGAGCTTTGCAGGGGTTCGTGTTGCGGGGAGTGTGCGTTTCCAGGGTGCTGAACTTGTCATGCTTTGAGCGTTGCTGAGAATGTGCCCAAACCCATGAGAGATGAGGATGGTTGGATGTTGTGTATGGTGGTCCTGGCAGGAGCCTGGCAGGAGCGTGCCTCAGTTTCCCTGACCTGGCTGCCCACCCAGCCCCAGCAGCCCCCAGGATGGAGCTGGGACCGAGGGTTTCAGCCCACAGCAAACAGCATCAGGGATGTCCCACACAGCTCAAGCCTGACCATGAGCACTGCTGTGGCCACAGGGTCTGGCAAACCCATGCCCAAGCTCCTCTGTTCCTACTGCCACCACTGCCCTCGCCAAGAGAGACCAGAGCCTGGTTCTGTCCCCTCCTGTCCCTGCTCCCACGCACAGGACTCAGCACCGACCCCGCGCATCCCCTCCCCAAGACCCCCTAAAGCATCACTCCCAGCGCACGCACCCAGGCAAAACCCTGTAACACAAACACATCCATAACCTGGCTGATGGGATTAAATTATCTTCCCCTGGAAGAATAAAGGAAGCATTCAGCCATTTTTTAATGTCTTTTCCCCTGCCAAGGCCCGACACCACAGTGATGGTCGCGCAGAGGCAGGGAAACACGAGCCCTCACCTCTCCCTCCGAGAGTAACCCCGATTTGTCCCACATCCCTCCCTTCTCAGACCCTTTAACACCGGGGAAAGCACGCGCTTTGCTCACCCGTCACGAGCTCCCTTATCTTTTAATAAAACCTTTAAGAGCAGAAGTCAGGCAATGCTGGCACAAAGGCAGCCAAACCTCCTCCCGGGACATTAATCATTTTCTTTGACACATTTTGCTAATTAGCCAAAGCGTTTGCCTCGACAGGGGAGAAATTGGGGCCTGGGAAAAAAAAATAAGAAGAGGGAGAGGTGGGATGGGAGGAAGAAATGGGGAAAGAAGGAGCTGGCGTTGCTCCTGTGCCACCTGGCATCCCTGGGCATGACCTTGCTGGGAGAAAACCCATTCCCATCCTGAGGATACTGGGACACGGTGATTGCAATACACATTTTACCTTCCCAATCCCACCCCATAATACCCTGGTTATTACACATTGCAGGAGCGGTGGGTTATTTGAAACATGCTGTTTGGAGGTTTAACTCACCGCTTTATCTTTTACATGGCTGTTAATCCTTGGGACACATGTTTCCTATCAGCTGTTGATATTTAACATACAATAAGTGTCTTATTAAATCACAGCAACTGGCTCCACACAGGCTGCTCCCCTCAAAACCAGCCCTGGGGACATCCAAAAGGCAGACAGGGCACCCCAGCTCAGACACTGCTTTTGGGTGCACAGCGTGTCGTACCCAGCAAGGAGAGAAACATAGCAGGGTGAAGGCTCCTCTGCAGTGGGAATTCAGCCTTTAAAATTGGGTCTGTGAGCCCCTGAGCAGCTCCTGGTCCCCCACACAGGCAGAATGCCTTGCAATTTTTTAAAAAATATATAATTTTTAAAGGTTTTCTGGCAAGGCCACGGTGGCTGGTGACCACAGGGATGAGCTCATCCCCAACAGGACCAGCTACTGCCTCATCATGACTTCTTTTTCCAATAGTCCAGCCCAGTTTTCATAGGACCTGATGTTTTGGGGGTATAGGGACTGTAGAGAGAGCAACCCCCAATGAAATCACTCTAATCCACTGCACTGAATAAAAACACCTCACAAGGAGAAACCACAGGCTGCTCACGCCTCCCTCCAGCCCAGCCCAACAAAATATTGGCTTCCATCCCATTACTTAACTTTGTATCTGAACTCCCTTGGGAAGAGCAGGGCAGAAAACCACACGGCACAGTCTTCTTTTCCTCTACAAAAACAAGCATAACAACAACTAAATTGGATGATTCGTCCCCCTTGCACTGGAAAGGCACCCACCCGTGAGTGTCCCCTGCCCGTGGTGGCTCGGCTGTCCCCATCGATGGGTACCAAGGGAGCTAGCGCAGTGTCCCAGAGCCAAGTCAGTCCTTTGGGTAGCATTAAAAAAAAATAAATCACAGCTCTTTGCTCCTCTTTAGCGCGAGCTTCTCATTGCTGTGGGATGACATACACTGCCCCCTCCAAAACAAGATGCCTTATTATTATTCTGTTTCTAATTTGGGGGTTGGAAATAGTTTTCCATCCTGGCTTCCAAACTAAACCATCCCCCCCCCCCCCAAAAAAAAAAACCAACCCTAATCTGCTTTTCTGAGAGCAATGGCAGGGTCGGTGCTCTCTGAGAAAGGGGTGAAGGTGTGAAAAGTCAAACAGGAAAGCTCATGGCAGTGAGCGCCAAGGAGCATCCCTCTCCATGCCTGTTTCCAAGGAAAAAACACATTTAAAAAAGCCATTTCAGTTAAACAGAGAGCTTCCCCGGTGCCACCAGGAAGGGGCCATGCTCCATCCCTGCCCTATGAAGGATGGTGGGAAAAAGAGGGAAAAAACTGGGAAGCAGCCCTGTGCTGGGAACCCAAAGCATAAATCAGCATCATTCATGATTTTGAGTGTTTTAATCCAAATCTACCAGTGGATCCACCTTGCTCCCTACAAGGCAGGAAGGAGCTGAACTGAAGACCCACTTCACTCCACCCTGTCTGGTCTTGGGGACAATGGAGACACCTCAAAACTTCTGGGCTGATATACAACTCATCCCCAACCCTGTCACCCCAGGTTGTGCTGTAAACCTTGCTGAGAGGTCTCAGAGGAGCCCACTGCAGCCAATGGCAGGGGTCAGCGTGCCAACATCGGCACCAAGGAGCTGGCGTGGGGTGGTGGAAACCCTCCAGGCTTCCTCTGCTGTTGTATAAGAACCTCTCAAAAAGAATAATCCCCCAAAAATTCAATCCTGGGACCGCAACTGGGCTGCTTCCCAGGTGGACCGTGGTTTGCCCAGCCAGCCCTGCACACATAGAGGGGGCAGAAAAATGTCTTCAGGTGAGGCAAACTCTGCAAGAAGGTCAGGATCCCAGGGGTTTTCACACCAAAGATGTTTAAAAAAAAAGAGCAGAGCAAGGCACGGAGGCAGAAACACCCGTCATGCCGAGCGGCCACTGCAAAACAAGTATTTTTCCGTGAGTCACCAGTGGGAAGAGCAGATCAGGCATCCTGCGGGTGGACTCGACCGGGGCTGCTCCGCCAGGGCCAGGAGGATGCTCATCCAGGGGGTGCTGCGTGTGCAGCCCCATACGCCTTCGCTGTGCCAGCTCAGCCCCAGGCTGGCTTGGGATGCCAGACCCTACCGGGGGGTTTTCCTGAGGTTGCCAGTAAAATCGCTTTGGGGTCACATTGGGATGGAGCCAATGGAAAACCCCAAGCGCTGACGGCCTCTGGGTGTGGGGCAGCATCCTGGTGGTGTTTGGCCCGTGCCAGCGGTGCTGGGTTTTCCTGCTCCCCCTATTCCCACTGACCGACACTTCACATGGAGACCCAACACGTGTGCTCTCACCGTGGCCTCGGGGCTGCTTTACCATCCCCCCACTGTGCCTCAAAACATTTGGGGACCAAAGGAGGCAGCAGCAGGGGAGAGATAAAACTAAATAAAGAAACGGCGAAGGAGCAACCCGAAACAAACAGGTTTGATTTATCGGTGGCGGGAAGGAGGAGAACGCGTTGACAAGCAGCGCAGGAAGACCTGGGGATCGTAAATCCCATCGGGAGCGGATAAAGCCGATGTGCTTCCATGTGCTGGGAAAGCAGGAGGTTACAGGGAGGGCGGGCAAAGTTTAGGGAATGCGGGGTGGGTTTTTTTTTTGTTTATAACAAGGCAGCGATGAAGGGGAGGGAACGCCACAACCCCAACCACCCTCAGCCCGGGAAGGGACGGGATCGCATCCCGAGGACGGCTGGAGCTCCATCCCATCATCCTCACCCACAGAATAACAGCAATACTGGCTGTGTTGTGGGTACAGAAACGGCACGTACTTGTTGCTGGCTGGGTTTCCTGGCAGCCCCAGCCAGGATTTGGCCACGCAGGAATTTGGAAGCTGCCTTAAATCCAGAAAGAAATGAGAAAAAGCTAAGAGTGACTTTTGGAGCAGAGTTCAGCTGCAAATCTCTGCTCCGCAGCAGCTCAGAGAGGGGCAGCAGCCGTGGCCGCCCTCTCCCGACACAGAGCTTTAGGGATGAGGTTGGAGATGCAGCTCATGGAAATCGCATCCTTCTCCATGAGGACATCAAGGAGGGCTCCCCAACAAGCCTCAACACCGTGCCTCCCTCCTCCCCCTCCCCAAAAAGCATCCTCAGCCACGATGCACCTCAGCATCCAACCGTCCATCCCAGCTCCCCCGACCAAGACGGCCCTGACAACCAATAGCACCGACATGAAACCCCATAAATCCACCTCACCTTCACCCTGGGGCTGCCGATGGCCGCTCTCACCCCGCCGATGTGCTGGCTCAGCTGCAGACCGAAGCCAGGCTTCACCCTGACCTTGAGATTGACGGGGTGGCGATGGCATTGCTGGGAAGACCCATGGTCAGCAGCCGCCCTTGCTGCTCATTCTGGGGGCATTGAAGAGAAAGGGAGTGAAAAAGAGGCAGGAGGTGCTGAGTGCTGTAAAAATCAGCAGCAAAAATGCAAAGACATTAAAAGCCACTCCAGAGCCTCCCCTGGATGCTTGGGAATGTGCTTCCCTACCTCTGGAGCTCTGCACAGGCAGCTGTCCTCATCCAGGGTGAGTGCTGGGGCCATCTCCGTCCCATCCCCATCCGCAGTCCGGCTCTGCCCCCAAATCCACCTCCAGGGACCTGCCTGCTACATCCTGGTCCATCATGTTCATGGGAAATTCAGAATTTCTTGGGAAAAACAGGTCCACGATGAGGGATTACCAGTATCTACTCAAAGCTGCCCCCCCGCCGGGCGAGGATGCTCCCCCCATCGCAGCTCTCCCTGCCGCAGTTTGGGCTGCGCATGGGAACAACCACACCGGCTTCAAGCTGGAAATCGGTGTAAACCACCAACCATTCCCAGTCCCCTCCAGTTTTCCAGCCAAAGCTCGGCTTCCCCAGCAAACATTCCCAAGTGGAGAGGGTCCTGGTGATGGGTGGTACCCACCCCCGCATCCCTGGAGGGGGCTCTGGGATCCAGATAACCCCTTGTTCAGGGGAGCAAGAAGGAGAAGCAAGGCGCTTTCCACCGCGGTGATATTTTCTCTCACTTAGGAGAACATTTTTAATTAATATCACCATTACCCTGTGCACTTGCTGTATAAACAAGACCTCTCCTTGATGGTTTAAACGGCCTGAAATCACACACCTTAATTAAGGCCTCCGCCAGGGTAAATAACCGCCCTCGCCGTTCTGCCAGAGGGAAGGGGAAGCCCAGGGCGAGGAGGCAGGTTTGCTGCAGGAAGGAATACGCTCTGAATATGCCCCCAAAAGCATCATCTTTGTGTTTCCCAGCTCCCTTCTCGTCCAGGGATGGAGACCGATGCGGGACACCCCATTCTGTGTCCCCTGCGAGTCCCTCTAAAGGGACTTTTTTGCCTTTTTGCCCCAGCTTCAGGCTGAAGCATCGCCCTCTCCTATAGCACCTGAGACATTATTCATCATTCCGGCTAAGTTTTAAGTATTAACCTTTTAACTCCCAAATTGGAGCTTGAAGGAGAAAAATCAATTCTGAGGAGAATGGCGTCCCAACCACAGCACTCCCCATTTTTCAGGTGTTGTGTTCAATCACTCGAGCATCATTTTGAGGAGGAAACGGTTTTCCATATTGGGTTGCGGCTCACGCTGCCTCTCCCTGCTGGAGCAGCCCTTGAGTATCGTGGAAAGAGCTCAGCTTCACTGGTGGAGAGCTGCTTCCTTGGCAAAACCTCAAAATGCAAGCTTTCTGTGGAAAAAATAAAAGATGCTGTAGGATGACTGGAGGATGCTCGGTAGGGATTTGGGGCTGGCTTTGGCCCCCAGTGCTACCACTGACAACACAGCCCCAAAAAAAGCCACTTTTGCTAATTGTTTATAATGCACTGTGAAGAGGGGAGGGAAAAAAATCCCTTCGTGCCCTAACTTATGCACAGACAAGAAAATGTCGTTAAACTAAACCAAACAAATGCATCAAGAGGGAAAGAAAAAAAAAAAAATCACATTAGCCCAAATCATAAATCCCAGAGAGGGGTATTTACAGGCTGAATTGCCAAGTGCATTGAGACTGCAGAGAATCCCGAAAGCAGAGAGTCATAAAGGCAGACAACGGCCCTGAAAAAATGCTTTGATTAGGATCTGGGCAGCATTCAGCCCAGATGTTCATTTGTCAATGAAAGAGGGATGGGGGGGAGGTGAGAAAGGCTTTAAATTAATCTTTACAACTAGAAAGGAGCTTGTAATACACACCATATGGGGAGAAACGTCCTTCGAACCCCTCGCCTTCCCCCAGCGCAGCGTGTTTGGAGTCAGGCTGGGACCCCCCGGCCGGAGCATGTCCTCCCCAGCCCCACCACCGTTTCATCCCTCTGTTTCCTCCACACACCAAACACCCCATGAACCCAAACTGGTCGGCTCACCCCCCCCATCCCACATGTGCTTTTTTTTACTGTGAACAAAACAAACTGCAGTTCCTCCTATAACACCAGCTCTCTTTTATTATTTTCCCTCCCCAGACTCAGATACCTGCTCCCTCCTCCCTCCAGTATCCACATGTGGTTTCTTTTTAACCCTTCTGAGATGGCTGTGGAGGGGGGAGGAGGAGGGACAAGGCTGTTTATTAAATGCCAACCATTCAAATTAATTCCCCTAATGGACTCGCCGACATCATGGTGTGCATTTAAATGAACGCTTTGTCATATTTCATAGCCAACCTGCAGCTCTCTGCAGAGCAAACCTGCTGGAAAGCCCGGCCGGGAACAGCAGCAATGACAGGGACAAACCTACAAAGAAATAAATAAGAATTAAATACAAATCCCAAACACGACATCGAGGGTGATGAGGGAGTTCAGGAAGCCCTTGGAAATCTGCAGGTGGGGTGCAAGCAAGATCCTGGGCAGGGCAAAACGACCTGTGAGATGGCAATCTTGACTGCATGGGAGTTGGAAAAACCCTCTTGCTGCTGGGGTAGGAGTGACCGGAGTTCCCTCATCCGGGCCAACACGAAGCCGCTGCTTCCCATCTGGTGTCTGGGCTCCACTGAAGCCCCAGAGAACCCCACCATGGTGGGGACCAACCCCAGCACCCCTCACCCTCACCCAGCCAAGGGGCCCAAGGGAGGAGACAGACTTGCATCCATACCGCACCCTCAGGTGATGCATCGCCCCGGACCACCGATTTGGCGGCTGCTGGCAGAGCTGCCCCCCTGGCGTCCCTTCTCGCGGCGCAGGCTGGGATGCTGAAACCCAACCCTTGCTCAGCAAGCTGTTACCACCACAGAGACAGCCGTCCCGCTCCTGGCAGGGGATCCCTGCTCCTCTTGAGTAAACAGGCCCTGCCCCCCCCGCTACCCCCGGGACAGCCACAGGTTACTCACTTTGGCTTCAGCTTCAAGAGCTCCCAGTCCTTTCATCGCCTTGGTGGAAAGCCAGCACGCACACGCAAACACACGCACACGCTCGCTCGCTCGCAGCACCGGCTGTGTCGTGCTTCCAACTTCTCGTCCCATCTTGTTCCCTCTCCATTACAAGTCCCCGGGAGGATTTCTTTCTACCTGTGAGGGTCCTTCTCCTTTTCTCCATCCCATCCCGCTTGGCTTCTCCAGGGGCCAGAGGATGCGGAGGTTTGGCACTGCAGCCCGAGGCAGGGCTTTTGCACACCACGAGGACCAAGGGAAGGGGTCTGAGCTGGGGATGTGGGTGGCAGCCCCGGCGATGGGTTTGGCAAGGGTAGGAGAGCAAAGGGAACAGCAAGCGCTGACAGCTGGGTCTGCCCCATCCTTTTACCCCACTGAAGGGTGAAGGTCCTTGAACATCGGTCGGCCAAGAAAGCAAAAAGGATGAGAGCAGGCACTGGTTGGCAGGCAGGGCACGGCAGGTGGGATGCTGGTGGCTCTGGAGGAGCAGAGCTCTGCTGCTTTCAAAGAAAATGTTGGACCAGACCCAGCTGATGACATCTGACCTTATGGGCATCACCAGCCTAAGTGAAACAGGAATTGTGGGGAGGGAACGGCTCACTTTGTAGGGGACCACGGGAGCAGCAAGAGCATTCCAGCAAGGGACTGGTCTTAGACAAACAGGAGCTGGCTCAGGAAGGGGTTCCTGCACCAAGCAAGGACCTGGGCTGCAGCAGGAATCTGGGGACATGAGCCCTTTGGACAAGAGCTCACTCTCAGTAACACTCAGCAATTTCTTCTCTCAGCCCTGTCCTTTTACCCTTGCACATCTCTGACCATGGGTGCTTTGTCCTACCGGCTGCTGCTGAGTCACATCTGCTATTCCTGGGGGTCCCTGTTCCCCCTGGCTCATCCCTGGACCAGCAGGGCTGGGGAAGGACGGGAACACCACAGGGATGCTCACTGCCCATCCCCAACTGGAGGGCTGGGATTAGATGGAACCGGCCAGAGCGAACAAGCCCAGCGATGCACTCAGAGAGCAGGGGGTGGAGGGGACACACGGCTTCCCCATGTGTCCGTCTGTCTGTTTGTCCGAAGGGCAGCAAAGGGCTCAGAGGACACCAGCTCTCACAATGGGGAGGAAGAGGAGGAGGAAGGAGCCCATTTGCCCAATCCTCAGGGTAAGGAACATGGAACATTTCTGCCTGGTGTCTGCTACCTGGCCTCAAGCAAGCACAGCACCATCCTGCCCTGGGCCAAAGGGGGCAAACCCCGCTGGTACCCCAGCCAGAAGAACAGCCCCTCCAGGACCCAAGAGCTGTGGGCACCAAGCAAGTCTTGGCAATGCCTGAGGTCCCCCCAGGATCAAGGGGATGATGGAGTTTGGCTGCTGGGAAGGATCTTGGGGACCGGGGGAACCCAAGGAGCGGGGATGCTCCCCTGGGCTGTGAGTGAGGGGGGAAAAGGGCTTAGAGAAACCTGGGGACAGAGGTTGGTGTCACAACCCAGCCAGGGGATGTCACCCCTTCAACCTGGGCCTGCAAGGGCCCCAGGGCAGGAGCACCCCCAAAGCCAGTGACACCTGGGGTGCAAGTGAAACCCTTCCTGCCACCCTGGGGCTCACAGGAGAGGAAAGGTCCCACCCTGCCCCTCCCTGGCAGGTCCCCAGAAGCCAGCAGGACACTCGGGGCCAGCATGGGGTGTGGGAGCCGGACTGCACCGCGGCTGCCTGTGGTCCCCAAGGCAGGACGGTCCCCACACAGGCTGCCGTGACACCGGACTGCAGTGACATCTGCTGGGCTCCCTCTTGGGGAAACCCTCCAGCCCTGGGTGGCCACAGACTGTCCGGCACTGCACAGCCGCACGTCCTGACACGCAGAGCCCAGGGGCTCCAGCTGGGGTTCCAGCCCCAACCCTACACAAGACCACCCTGATCCTCTCCAGCACCCGATCAGCTCCACTCTGTGCCCCCGGAGCCCCCAAGCCTCTGCAGCCAGAGGAGAGGGGCAGCCCCCCCACCCCCACCCCCCCCCAGCACCCTGGAAGGGGTCCCAGGGGAAATTACAAAGCTCCCAGGAAGACCAAAATGCTGGAAAAGCTGCATTAAGGGAGAAAATGCTCAAATTAGGAGTGGGGGTAGGGATGGGGGGGCTAGAGGGGGGGTTGTTTATCTAGAGCTGATTTTGATTTTCGTCTTTCAAATATCAGCAGGATGCTGAGCCTCGCCTCATTATGCAAATAGAAGCAATTAGAGCTCACCCAGGCTCTGCCCACGTGATGGGTTTATGGCACTCGCAGAAATCCTTCCTGCGACATGAGAGGAATAACAACAGCTCCCCTGCGCCGGCTCCAGCCCCACCACGGCTGGGAACGTGGGATGGTTTGGTCAGGAGAGTCCCAGCGCCAAGACAAGCCCCCCCCCTCCCATCACCACCCCCAGGGCCTTCCAAAGCACTGGGGGAAGGGCTTTCCCAAGGAAAAGTCTCCCCCACTTCCATGGAGACACCAGCCCCTCCAGCAGCAAGTCCTCACCGGCTCTCGGGATGGGATAAAAGGAGGGATGGAGGGGGAGAGCATCTCTGGGAGCAACCTGAAAGCCTTCTCCTCCACCGAGTCGGAAGCCAGGCCCCAGCAGGGCATCCCTGTGCTTTAGGGCTGGGGTCTGAGCAGACGTGCTTCGCTGAGCGCCAGCAGAAACACGCGAAGCAAAAATACCTCAATTCCATGAACTGGGGTTGAAAAGCAAAGAAAAATCCCCCACGTGCACCACACCAGCCCCAGTCCCACCTCAGCTGCCGCAGGACGCCGGCGCCAGGGCCACTGGCAGGAGGCACAGACGTGGCTCCGGTCCCCATCCAGCACTTTGCTTTCCCAGGGACACGCGCCGACCTGCAGGGACCAGACACGGGCACATAAATCAGTCACAGCTCCCATAAATCCATCATCTACCTCCTGATTTACGTCAAGGTAGCCGGGAGGATTTATTCCCAGTACCTGCCTCGAGTTTGCCACCCCCAGAAGAGCACAGAGAAAAAAAAAAAAAGAGCGGCTCTTTGAATATTGATCTTTCTCCTAAATCTTTCCTTTTTTTTCCCCCATTCTTTTGGATGCAAATGGAGATTGATGAGCCCAGGCCAGGCTCCTCACCTCTGAGGGCGAGTTCTGTCAGTGTTCCTGAGGGGAGGAAGGAGCAGTGAGATGCCCATGAGCACTGCTCTGCAGAGGCCAACACCCATGGCCGGGGAGAGCTCCCAGGGATCTGGTTCAGCCTGAAGCAGGCTGAGAGATGTCATCACAGTGATAGGACGAGGGGAAACATCTTCAAACTTCAGGGGGGAGATTTAGGTTAGACGTTAGGAAGAAATTCTTCACGATGAGTGTGGGGAGGCCCTGGCACCGGTTGCCATGGGAAGCTGTGGCTGCCCCATCCCTGGAGGTGTTCAAGGCCAGGCTGGATGGGGCTTTGAGCAACCTGGTCCAGTGGGAGGTGTCCCTGCTCATAGGAGGGTGGGGTGGAACTGGGTGATCTTTAAGGTCCCTTCCAACCCAAACCATTCCATGATTCTATGATTCTCTGATCGCAGACGTTGCAGTGTTACTGCATTTAAGCTGGTGACCATCCCGCAGGAACCCCCTGGCCTGCATCCCTATTCTGACTCCATCCCTGCACCAGCTGTGCTTTCCAGGGCTCATAGGTGGGAAGAGCACCCCGGGAGCCCTTTCCCTCTCCGCCAGCTACAGCCACTCACTCACATCATAAGGCAGGAGTGATTGCCCTGAAGAGATGTGTTTTTGCAGCCAGAGAATGGTTTGGGAGCAAGACCCTCGCACCCACCCTGAAGGATGCAAGTACGACCCCAAGCTTTAGGGACCACCCAGGCCCCCAGCAGCAGTGCTGGAGCCACCTTGAGGTACCCCCACGTTGCCTCCCAAAAGAGAAACACTTGCTCAGAGCTCGTCCGTGCACTGAAAACACTCGGTGGCACCGTTTGTGACACCAGCCACAAAGATGAAGACCTTCCTTGGTGCCACCACTGGAGGATGGGCTCCAGCTCAGCCGTCTGCAGCGCCCCGAGCTGCCTTTTTCCCAAGGACTCGATGCTTTCCAGAGCTTCTCCCTAAGGTGCAGGCAGGGCCCATGGGCAGGGGCTGTAAGAGGGGCACTGATCCTGCAGGCAGGCTGCTCCAGAGGGACTCCTGCAAGAACAGGGGGCAAGACCCATCAGAAAGACGCCTTCACCTCCTGATGGGACTCGCCCCAGGGCAGCCAAAAAGGGGGTCAGGTTCCAACAACCCCAGAGCTTGGCACACAGGCTCCTCTGCCCCACCTGTGGGTCCATGGAGGAGCTGAACAACCACACAGGGCAGGAGTCAGATCCCCAGAGCCGCTTCAAGCGGGATCTGTGGGCAAAGCGCTGAGTCAGCGCCAGGAGGGTCGCCCCCAGCCAGCCCACTTGGCAGGCAAAGGTTGGGAAGGAGCTTTTCTTCCGTAACAAGACCGAGCAAATAATTCATAGCAGATAAATAATTCACCAGGAGTTTAGCCTTCCTCTGGCAGCGGGTTGTCTGCGAGCTGTTAGCAATTATCCTGTGTTTATTTGCGATCCTGAATTTTTAGTTGAATTATTCAGACAAGTTGTTGTTGGGCTGAGGAAAAGCCCGGGGAAAGGAGGCAATACCTGAAACGACAGGAAAAATCATCGTCAGGGTGAGTCCGTGGCTCGGGAAGACACGGTGTTGTTATGATTATTTAGCATCTGCAGTGCAAGAAATGCCCTGATCTGCTCCGGGTCCCAGAGGCAACGCAGAACCGAGCAGATGGATGCAGAGGAAGCACTGGATCGTTCGGTTTCCACCACCCAGCTCCACTTCCAGCCAAGAGCCCCTGGACATCCCTGGGTTTTCTGTTCCCTACCAGCAAATTCATCTGCTGGGAGATTCGTAGAAGGAGGACGCCAAAGGAAAGACAGCATGAGCAAAATAAATCTGCATTTCTGTTTGGATGTCTCCAAAATCGTTTTAGTGAGGTGTCTGCATGGTTCATTCAGCAGTGGGACCGCACGGTGGCTCTTCTACGGCCACAAGAGCCCACGTGGTGGGGGCACCCACACTGGCCTTAACTCATCAGCTGGAGGGCTCGCTCCCTGCCTCCTACACGCAAAGCGGAGCCGCCTCGCAGAGACTCACAGAGAGGAGCTTTGGGTGGAAAGAAACAAATATCCTCAGTTCTTGGCCTGCACCAGAAACAGGGCTGGTGTCCCTGTGCTCAGCACTGGTGGGGCCACACCTCAGATCCTGGGTTCCGTTCCGGGCCCCTTGCTACAAGAAGGACCTTGAGGGGCCAGAGCGCATCCAGAGCAGGGAACGGAGCTGGTGAAGAGGCTGGAGAACAAGTCTTACAAGGAACGGCTGAGGGAGCTGGAGCTGTTTAGTCTGGAGAAGAGGAGGCTGAGGGGAAACCTCATCACTGTCTACAACTGCCTGAAAGAAGCTCGTAGCCAGGTGGGTGCTGGTGTCTTCTCACAAGTGAGAGGTTACGGGATGAGAGGGAATGGCCTCGAGAACCAGGGAGGTTCAGATTGGTCATCAGGAAAAATTTCTTCACTGAAAGGGTCCTCAGGTACTGGAACCACAGCCCAGGGAGGTGGCTGAGTCCCCATCCCTGGAGGTGTTTAATAAGCAGGTAGATGAGTTTCTCAGGGATCTGATTTAGCAGTGGACACATACGGTTGGACTCGATGATTTCCAAGGTCTTTTCCAACCAGGCGATTCTGATTCTAGTGAGAAAGACATTCTCTTGAGTGATGAAGCAATGCTTCCAGCAGAAGGGAAGAGGAGGAGGATTGCAGGAATGCAGGGAATGAAAGCAGCAACAACTTTGTGCTGTGGCTCCTTGGGCTCCCACTGTTGGACCTGCTCCTGCTCCTGGTAGATCTGGCCCTTCCCTCGACCGAAGCAGAAGATCCCCCCCCAGCAGTGAGAGCACCGGCTTCTGGACCTTGCCCAGGCAGCTCTGTCTGCTCTTCATTCTCATTTCTGGCTCCTCCAGGCAGGTGACCAGCAGGCTGGGGCTGGGGCTGACTGTTCCAGCAGTGTGACCAAGGGTTCTTTTTCCTTCCCACGGTGAAGAGCTGCTTTGGCAGAGCTGGTGACCACTTTCCTGCCATCCCAGGGCACCACAGCAGCTCGCAGTGCCCTCGGAGGACTGATGTCCCAGCCACAGTCCCCACTCAGGGCACCAAGCATCCCAGTAAGCCAGAAGCTTTGGCAAACCCCCATCCTCCACCAAACAAGGCTTTGCAAGACTCCAGAATTAACAAATTTCTCTCTCCATGAGCCAACAGCCATGGGCTTCAGATCAATGAAACAGGTAAAAAGAAGAAAAGCAAAAGAAATTTGCATGACTGTTCCCTGTCGGATGTTTTTGTTACACAAAAGGAACACATCTCCTCCACTTGGGCTGAGATCCTCGGCAATAAAAAGCATTTCTTCTATTTTTCTCTTGAATTGCTGGTCATGCATTTAAAATTATTTTAAAAAAAAGAAAGAAAGGGAAAGAAAGCAAGCGAGTGATCCCCAGGGAGATGCTGACTCAAGGCACGGTCCCCTGGGGAGGCACACAGGAAAGGAGGAGGTACCAGACCAACACCAACTGCTCACTGGGCTGCCAGAGCCCACCCAGAGGAGGAAGAAACCCACAGGAGGGTTTTCCCACCACCCAGAAGGGTCTCACTCACAGGTGTCACACGCTGCCTTGCTCCACTTCTCGCTCCTCACCCGGCTCCTGCCAGCTCCCAGGATGTTCAGGAAAGCGGTCCTCAGCCTGCAGCCATCTCCGTTCCAGCTGGGGCAGCTCAAACAGACGGTCTTGTGAGTTAATCTACACAATTCAGCCCAGATTTGATGAGGGAGCAATTTATTACACACCACAAAGTGTCAGGGGTGGCAGTAAGCAGGCAGGAGCAGCAGACAGCGTCCCGGGCAGGAGGGGAGGTGCAGGCAGTGGTTTGGGCACAGGGAATGAACCCATGGGTGAGGTTGGGAAGTTCAAGAAAGTTTCCTCCTTCCTGCTGAAGCTGCCCAGGCACCTTCAGGGTTCAGCCACTGAAATGAGTCCCCAGCAGCTCTAGGAAGAGGGGAAGAGAAACCAGGAAGGGTGAGTGGGGACACTGAGGACGCCCTGACCAGCTCACACTAAGCATCTCTTCAGGTATCATTGGGTCATGTGTCTCCAGAGCTTGCTTGGTCTCCCTGTCCACTGCCCTGGCTGTATCCCCTTTCCCCAAGGTATTCTTTGGAGGACAAAGAAAGCATCAGCACAGATTTATCTCACCTGTCTTCCTTACCAGAGCCCACTGCAGGATGAGCTGGAGCATTTCTCTTTCCCGATGTGTCATCCCATATGAGCTGGTGCTCCTGAGATTGTGTCTTGCCAGAACAAGCGGGTGTCCAGAGCTCAGCATCCACTCCACTCCCACACCAGGCGCAGTCCAGCTCAGCCCTTTCCTAGGATTGGGGTCTCCTCTGAAGATGTCCCCAGGGAGAAGGCTCCTGTTGATGCTGGAGGGAGGATCCCAGGGGATCTGCTCAGCCGCTCGAATACGGCTGGGCTGGGGCTTGGCACCTGGCTGCTCTTCTGCTGAGTGCAGGAGCTGCAGCCAGGCTCTGGCACGGAAATGCACCGTCCTGGAAGGAGCCCGTGGTGCATCAGGGACCAGCCACGAGGAGACCTGACCCATGCCATGCCATGCCATGCCATCCCATGTGGCAGGAGCTGACCCTTCAGGAATGCTCTGCATCAGTGATAAATAAGGGAGGAATGTGGTGGTTCTAGCCCCCAGGATCTGCCAGGCTTCTCTGTTGGAGGAGAAAAACAAGGTCTCACTATCCACCCTCACTATCCACCACTGCCAGCCTAGGGGTGACGGCAAGGGTGCCCAGAGCTGCCCTCTCGTTCCTGTCCCTGCATGGCCCCGAGGAGGGAGATGGGGCACAGCAAGGCCCCCCCCGGGATGGGTAACAAGTACAAACAAAAAAGAGCTTTTATACAAAACCCAGATACTTCCATCCCAGCTGATGTGCAAGGAGAGGAAAGTGACAGCTGGGATTTTGGAGAACAATGTGGGGAGAATAAAGGAAGAGGGAGGAAGACGAGCACGGTTGAGTCGCCTGTGGTTGTCATTCCTTTTTGGGGGGAGGGCGACGCAAAGGCTGGTGATCAGCCAGATCTGAAACCAGAACGAACTATTTCCACATGCTGATAAAACCCCAAGCGCAAAGGGTTTGCAGGGCTCTGAGGCCCCCACGTTGCCTCTAAAACAAAACAGAAGAGCTGGGAAGCTCACCCGGGCAGGAGCTGGGGTGTGGAATGGAGTGCAGTGATGGCATTGGACCTTTCCTTCCTCATCCTCATCCCCTGCCTCATGTGTCACAGCTCATCTTTCCTGGCATCTCTCAGTCTGTGTCAAAGGGACATGTGGAAAAGCAAGCAGGCAGCACAGGTTTTTTCTTGGTGGGGCCAGTGATGCTCATGAGGGAGGTCTCACCTCCCACATGGTCTGAGAGCTGAGAACCTCAAACTCATCTCACTTGTGTCTCCAGCAGGTTCAGGGATCAGAGGGCTGAAATCTCGCCCACCACCCCAAAACCAACCCTTTGCAGCGGCCAAGCCAAGGCCCTTCCCTGTGGAGGCTGACGACCCCAGCCCTCCCCACACTGAGATGGGGACGTTCTCCAAGCCACAGCTGAAAGGAACTTGCTCCCACCTGTGTCCCACCATGTGGTGACCTTGGGTGACCCCTTAACTCACCCACAGCTCAGTCATGACAGCCGTAAAACCCAGAGCAATCGCTGAGACCTTGCTGGAGAGGAAAGCAGCTGCTGCCCTGAGCCACCATAAATCACCACACCAAAACGTGCGGCACCCACCTCTCCGGCTGTAAATCTGTAGGAGTAGAAACCAGAGCGGCTTATCAGGAGAGGCCACCTCACCACCCTAGCCGAGCTCAGCTCTCAGGCTGGCCACATGGGTCCCCCCTGGGAGAGGAAGAGGATGCCTGGTTGGCACTGATCGCAGCAGCACTCGCAGCTGTATCGGACGGGCAGCAGGCACCTTGCGTCAGCTCCTCCCACCACCCAATGCCCGCTCCCACGCTGGGGGTAATCACCCCCTTCGTGGCCCCTGTGAAGAGTCCACCATCTCCAGGCTGCGAACAGAGCTGAGCAAACCCTCGTCACGTCTCCCAGCCCTGGTGTTGTCTCTGTCCCCGTATGTCCACACCCTTCCTGCATGGATGGGCAGGGGCCAATTCCAGCTCCTCAGCTTGGAAGAAACCTCTTCAACCTTTGACCTTTTGCCCAACAAGCACAAGGACTGGACAACCGTAACATTCCCCTCTTTGTTGCAAGAGTTTGAGAAATCTTGGACAACTCAATCTTACAGGAACCTCCTGGTCTCCTGTGGGTACGGCAACCAGAACCAAACTGGGACAAGCTGCAAGTTGGCCATCAGGAGTGGCTGGCTCTTACTATGTGCATTCTGCAGGGAGAGAGGTACGGATCCAGGGGCCTCTGTTATCCTCAAGGAGGGAGCTGTGCAGAAGATCTGACCACCTCCACCATCCCACCAGGAACATCAAAGGAAGCAGCTCAAGGAACTGCACGATTCAGATAGACGCCGTTTGCAAAATGTGAATGGTACCACAGTACAGGAGGAGGGCAAATGGTTTCCCTATTGTGAGGAAAGGGGAAAACAACTTAAGGGAGAAATGAAAGACTGTTAGGCCAACGCCGGTATAAACTTAGCCTCTAAAACCCACTTTGAGAGACACTGTCTAAAGCAAAGATATACGTTGAATCAACATTTTGTCACCTACACCTAAAGACAACAAGATCATATTGCATTTCCCCAGCACCACTTGACTTTCTCAGGAAAGGAAAGTCAGTCCTGGGATCACAACTAATCCTGGCACAGAAAGAAACGTCTGTGGCAGTGGCTCTGGGAGGAACTGGTTTCCTCTGGGAACTGGGCGACTCTGAGGAGCAGCACGATGGGGAAGGTGACACATTCAGTGAGGACAAATTCTGGGTATAAGAAGGCGGTCTGCATGGATGGGGCTTGGAGCCCCCTGATCCAGCGGGACGTGTCCCTTCCCATGGCAGGGGGATTGCAACTGGATGGGCTTTGATGTCCCTTCCAACCCAAACCATTCCATGATTCTATGATTCCATGAAAATAGTGAGGCAGGGATGGACCCGGGTGTGTGAGGACACCTGGAGCCAATCGAGAGATGGTTGAAAAGGCAAAGGCAATTTTCAATTTGAGAAGCGTTTTCAGTCAAGACAGAGGAACACAAGTGCCATTAGACCAGACAGTGGGGGAACTTTGTCTGAAAGGCAAATATTGGAAGGGGAGTACGATCTTTAGAGGAAGAGAAGACCTCATCCAGCTGAAGGTCAGCACTGATCCAAGAAGAAGGGTACAAACCAGTGTAACTTAAAGAGGGTGGGAACTTGAGGTCTGCTCCTGACCATCAGAGCAAGGAGATATCTGCTCAACCCTGCATAAGAACAGCAGGTGTAAAACACCCAACTGCTGAAAGCAGAGCAGGATCTGTTCCCTGCCGTGGTCACCAGCAATAAAAGGAGACGACAGTCAAACTGCAGCCTTAACCCTGTTATAAATGAAGAGAGACACATTCTGATTAAAACACTGGGTGTTGAGTTAAAGTCTGATTGCAATAGGCTGCTCACATGTTTGTTGGCCAGCTGAGCCGTGCTCCTGTGGAGCTCGTAGGGCACGGCTAGAATTAGGCTGGAAATGGGAACATTCCTCCCCATAGGAAACGGGCCCGCAAATGTCAACGGGACAAGAAAGAAAATGGTAATGAGAGATCTGGAGTTGGAAGGCACCACTGAAAAGCAGGTCCCAGGTGCAGAGAAATCTTACCCTGAGTTTTAGAAGAATAAAACCGGGTGCAAACATGAAAGATTCTGCAGGCGGCTGCTGAAAACCCTGCCCTCTCCCACCATTCTCAGTGGTCCTCACTTCCAATCCAGATGAACTTAGTGATGTGCTGCACCCACCATCTGCAAACTCTGGGAGAGCTGGAGATACAAAATACATCTTCATCACACTCAGGACTCTCAACTACCGTCAGGAACATGGAGCTCAACCAGGCTCATGTCCCTTCAAGCTGCACCAAGCCCGTGTGTTTCTGAGAAGAAGGCTTCAATCCCAGAATGGATCTCAGGAAGCCACCCAGCTCCACTCACACCACAGCAGGATCTGATGCACCCCAGGCTTTGCTGGCTGGGACGTGCGGGTATGAAAGCTGCGCTGAGCACAGCCATCCTGAACAGTCACTTCCCCCTCGAGGGAGTGGAAACCACAGCAGGGTTTTACAATGGCATTAAACTCGGTGTTCCCAGCACCTTTAGTAGCTCAGGACTTGCTCAGAAGGGTTATTCCAGCCTGAAGGGCAGATTTACCAGAAACAAATCCAAATGGAGAAGCAGCCGGGGGGCTGTTTGCACACCTTCTGCCAAGACATGTTGGGGCCTCCAGCACGAGAGGGCCAATAATTTGTTTCTTCCTCTCTCCTTTCTTTGTCCTAGTAAATTAAAAATAATAACAACAGTAGTAAACTCCCCTTGGCTTTATCCACCCCCACCAGAGCAGATTCAATCAGCAGCTTCCCTGAGAGGCAGGGCGGTGATTTAGTCCCAGAATGGGATGCGTTAATGTGTAGGACAACAGGATCTTTCTATTTGCCCCCCCAACCAAATTCCTGTCCCCGGCCATTCCCAGCACTGAGAATCAGATAAGCTTCCCTGCTTCGCTTCCTCCGTTACAGGTTTGGGAGGCACAGCCTGGGGTTTGGTTAGAGAAGCGCCAAAGGAGTCGCCGGACTCCTTTCTTCATGCAAAGTGGAAAAGGGCTTCCTTTTGGACGGATGATGGCAAAGTCCCAGCATCCCCCAAACCCGTGTTGGTACCCACCAGCTGGGCAGGAGCTCCTTCATTACCTGAGCTGGCAGCTGCTGCTGCTGCCCAAAGCACCTCAAAATATCCCAGGCTCACAGTAAATTCCCACCATACTGGTGGAGCTGAAGCACTAACAGGTCCTGTACCAAAAGGCCCAGTCCCCAACATGGGATGTGGCTGCAACCTCATGGCATCCAAAGCATCCAGCTAACTGGAGCAGCAAAGCCATCCCATGCCATCCCATGTCATCCAATCCCAGTGCCCACACAGAGCGCAGCTCTCAGCTCCCCACAGAGGCCCAAAGAGCACAAGCTGTTCCCTTTCCACCCACATTTCCTCCTCCCAGTGCTCTCAGACGGGTTTTCACATCGCTTTCCCCGGTGAGAGCTGCTGTGTCCATACAGAGGCTGGGGAGGAGAGGCAACGCTCACGCCAAGCCCTCCACATCCCATGATTTCAATTTGATTCCCTTGTAAAGGGGCTGTAACGCAGCGCGTATTTATCCTTCAAAACAGCTTGTTTGTGTAATTGCCAAAAAACTGTAAAAAAAGAAAGACACAACCCAACCCTGCTACAATGACTAATTAGCTCGCTCCTGCCTCCTACCCTGTAAACAAATGTATTTGTAACCAATTTGCAAGCACTTTGCATAAGGGGCCCAGAACACTCGTGCCTGTTTGATGCATTTTGACATTAATTTGATAATAGCGGCTTAACAAGGAATCCAGGCTCCCCAGCTATAAATACGCTGCTTTTCCACTTCCTTTTATCTGCACAGTGAAATAATGTTGTTTTTCCCCCTGCTGCAATAACCACCATCCAACTCTTTCATGAGTGCCCTTTACGTCCTTTAGCATTTCCAAGGCTTATTTTTTTTTCCTCCTCCTGGAGAAAGTGAAAGGGGTTTATTAGTGGTGTTTTTAATTCCTGTTCATCCACGGAAGGAGAAGCAAGGACAGAGATCGTGCTCTGATAATGCAGCTTCCAGGAGACAGGGACAACAGATTTGTTTGTTTGGAAATACTTCTCCATCCATCCCTGCTTCATAAGAAAGAGAAAGCTCATCCTTCTCCACATGCTGTGGCTCTCCTGCTCCGTGCAGGCCTTCACGGGCGCACCACAAAGAACATTCAAGCATGGTGAACTGGGAACGGGACACTGGAGTCCACACTGATGCCAAGCAGAATCATAGGATCATAGCATGACCTGAGTTGGAGGAGTCCAACTCCTATCCCTCTGCACAGGACAATCCCAGAAAGCCACCATAGCCCCAGTCCCAAGGGTGGCACTACAGGACCACCCCAGTCCGTGTCTTGGCTTGATAGGACAGCTCACACCACTGCAAGAACCATCACGTGTCCCACCAGGCTGAATCATTGGGACTGTACAGGGGATACAGTTTGTCCATGCCCTGACAACATCATTTCTCCTCTCCTGGTCTCTCCTCTCTGGTAGGAAGAGACTCTGCAAAGTGAGAAGAGGACCAGGCAGAAGACAGTGTCCAGAGGAGGGCAATGAAGCTGGTGAATGGTCTGGAGCACAAGTGAGGAGCACCTGAGGGACTGGGACTGTTTAGGCTGAAGAAAAGGAGGCTGAGGGGAGACCTCATCGCACTCTACAAATGCCTGAAAGCAGGTTGTAGTGAGGTGGGTGTTGGTCTCTTCCCCAAGTAACAAGTGACAGGACAAGAGGAAATGGCCTCAAGTCGTGCCAGGGGAGGTTCAGATTGGATATCAGGAAAAATTTCTTTACTGAAAGAGTGGTGAAGCATTGGAACAGGCTGCCCAGGGCAGTGGTGGAATCTCCATCCCTGGAGAGGTTCAAAAAACATGTAGACACAGCACTTTGGAACATGGTTTGGTAGGCACAGGGGTGCTGGACTGATGGTTGGACTGGATGAGCTTAGAGATCTTTTCCAACCCTAACGATTCTATGATTAAATGTCCTCCACAAACCCTTGACTACAATTACCAGCCAACTTCTTTCCATGGCTGAAGACGCTGTTAAAGATGCTTCATTCCTGCCTCCTCACTGAATCTCCAGGACTTCTTCACACCCTCAGTGCCTCAGCCCCCTACACCGACCTTCCTCTGCCCGACTCACGTGGGCTGCAGAGCGGCAGTGCCAGCCGAAACCTGCTGCTTTCCCAGCAGGCTGGTACTCGCTGCCCAGCAAGCCCAGTTAAACCAGACAGCAAAAAGCCAGTGGGCTGTAAACAGAGGCAGAGGGGTGGGGAAGGGAGGAGGGGACAGCCACTGCCCCACTGCGTGGCACCTGGGCAGACGAGGAAATCATTAACGACCCAGACCTGCACAGACAAGGTCTCCTTTCCCCACACGTGGCACATAGACAGGCGCAGCCTTGTTCTTCACCAGCAGGTCCCACCCTACCCTCCTCACACAGCTGGGCCTGGAGGACGGTGAGGATCTGGGAACCCCTGGGAGACAGGCAGGAGAGTAGAGAGCAAACCTGCACAGCAAGCCAGGAGCCTTCCCAGTTTTGTATTTTCTTCTCTTTCAACACATTGTGGATTGCCACAACCTGGTCTGAGGCAGTTGCCCAGCCTGCTCCTTCCCCACAGCCAGCAGGTGCCTCTTGCCCCATCTCCCCGACTCCTCCTCGCAGAGATCAACGCTCTATTGGCCCAAATACTGGCTGTGCAGGTGAGGGCAAACACAGGAAAACACGGAGACATCCAGGGGGCTGTGGGAGATCTCTCCCAAGGCCAAGCTGAGCTCTCCACTGCTCAACCCTTCATACCTCCACTCCAGTTCCCCCTCCTAGAAACCAAGTCACGTCCTTCCTTGCCAACAGATAAGCTGGCAGAGGGCACCAGATCAGTACCAAATGGGAACCAGGCGGCTCCACATGGGCCTTGCCCAGGTTTCCGCTCACCAGCGTATCGGATCAACCACAGCCCTCTCAGCCATTTCCCCTTTAAGTCCTCCTCTGGGATCGTTAATGCCGAAACCCCACGACAAGCCCTGGTGATAAGTTGGAGGCTTAACAGAGTCCAAAAGCACATTCTTTCCTCAGCCTCCTCCCTCCTTATCTCTTTCCTCCCTCCCTCAAAAGCACGTTCAGATAAAAGTTATTGGAACAATAAAATCCATAACTTAAACAAGACTGCAAGAGGGATGGAGGGAAGGTCTCCGCTCCATGCCCTGTTGCACAGATCTGCCAGAACAGGAAAACAGAGAGCCCACAATCCCCTCTAAAACCTGGGGCAGGACTTTGAATCACTGAGGGGAGAGACCACAACTCCTACTGCCCTTCCAGAAGTCCTCCACAGATTCACCTTTCCAAAGCTGATCACACATCAGTTCTCCTACTGTTTCACCTACCTGGAGTGAGTTAAGCACGTGGGTACATGAGATGCACTGTTTCCCATCAAGCTGTTCCTCCTGGGTATTTGGTTTGTGGATTCTTTAATCCAAGTAGGTGCTGCAAGTACCTGAAGCCTGGTTTTCCCATGTATTGCTGTCGGGCGTCCTAGAAACAGCAACCCAAGAGACAGCTCAATAGGACGCGTGTTTTCTTTAGCATTGACCAGCCTTTCCCCGCAGGCAAGCCCAGCGGCTGGCGCTGCTCCAGCTGCTGCGTGCACAGGGCTGAGCTCCAGCACATCCATCCCCTCAATATTTGGAGGCAATGTGCTTTCAGCCAACACCGTAGGCCCTCAGCATCCAAGGACCACACGTCTGCCGTGGCTGCAAAGGCAGAACTGCTGCTGCCAGGGCAGGTTAATGCCCACAGTTTCCTTCATCACAAGCAGCCCAAGCCGTGTGCTTCTACCACACTGGCTTCCCCTTCCCACAGCCTCAACCATCCCAGCTCAACTGCATCCATGCAGTCATGGTGGGATTTTCGGCCACCCCAGTTCACATTCAACCAGACCTTTTATTTCAGCTCTTGACTTCATGCAAAAACATGATGCAGGTCCAGACTGCTGCCCAAGGGTTGGAGTGGTCAGAGCAAGGTGTAGGTTGCAGTTTCTCAGAGCAATGGATGTTCCACAAGTCACCGTGGTTCACTTACCCAGGGATAATGGTTGTTTTGTCCCACAGCAACACGGTTCCACAGTTGAGTGCTCAAGAGATGCACAGAGTAACAGCATTTCCTAAACACAAAGCAGCTCCTTCTTTAACGTACAGCTGAGCCCACTGCAGCATCTGCAAACTTCAGACCTGGGAGAACAGAGCTGGAAACCCCATTAGCACCACTCACCCCAGCGGGTGACACTTCCACAGCTCCCATTCCAGACTGGGGCTACACCCAGGCACGTCCCTATCCACTTACTCCTCACCGCACATCGCCCAAACTGAAAATGCGCCACTGAAGTGCATCTCCCAGGAGGATGGCTCTGAGCTTTGGTTTTAAGGGGAAATAAGAGGCGGGAGGCAACGAGAGAGACCTGGTTCAAAATCGGTTTCACTCTTTATTTGAAGTTTTACATGCCACCAGCGTACATGAAAGTTGCACATTCAGAATTCGACTCACTACTAGAACGAAGGGCCAGATGCAAACACAAATGTCAAACGAGAGCACAGATGGAGGAGTCCGGACTGAGGAGCTTGTCGGTCTTTGCAACCAGGCTGCACCCCTTCCCGACGGCACCGCAGGCATTAGAGGGTAACCCACGGCTTTAAGGGGCACCTGCCTTTGCCATCCCCAGGGCGTGGGTTGTGACCTGGGTCTTCTCTCCTAAAGCAGCACCGTTCTCTTTCAACGAGCTAAACAAGTGGTTTTGGTAACATCTCTACCAGAACCAAGGGTGTTTGGAGACCAACTGCCCATTTGATGCTTTTCTGAATTCCCCTTTCTATCAATGCCAGCAGTTTTTACAATGAGAAACAATTTCCACCCGCTGTTTATAGGGAGAAATGACAGAAATAGGGACTCTTACACTGACATTTTATTTTCAAAGAAAGTTTTGATAGAAAAACATTTTCTCCAGCAGCCTTGGGCAGGGAGTTGCAGCTTCCACTTCAAAGGACAAACTTCAAAACCAAATCCAGTGTCCTAATGGTTTTGTGCTACATTACTTAATTGTCATACAGCTAATTAGCAATGCCTGATTTCACATTCCCTGTACATAGATGAAGTTCACAAAAGAAGGGGCTACTTAAAACAACAAATAAAACAAGGCACCAGGCAGCCAGACTCTAACAACATTAACATAAAACGTTACACTTTACCATTTAAAAAACTGAAATAAAAACCCCATCATGATTAAACCTATATTGATCTGTCCTCCTTCAGATCTCAGAGCTTTGAATCTCCACAAGGAAGGGGGGAAGGAACGCAACGCGGGAAGTGGGGGCTCAGCATCCCCCGCCTGTGTATTTCGCCAGCGTGCAGCAGGGATTTTTAAAATTCTAATTATTTCCCTATCACCAAGTAAGATGGGGATCAATAGATGGTACGAACTGACCCCTTTCCTCGAGTGTCAGGGGGAAATGAAAAAAAAAAAAGAAAAAGCAAGGGGAGGGCGAAGCGAGAGCGTCAGAGGTCAATGCCACAAAACAATAGATATTGATGTCTCCATTCATTTCAAACAGCGGAAAGGTCAATGCCTCCCTTGCTTCATGTTTTATGGCTGAAATCCTGCTGCTAACAGCAACAATGTTGGTAGTCAGACCTCATCCATCCTTTTTTATTATTATGATTATTTCTAACCAGGTTGGCCATTTTGAAAATTTGATGAAAGCTGGGAAGCAGCAGTTGGGGGAGGGCAGGGCAGGAGAAGAGGAGAAGCTGCCCTGGAAATTAATGGAAGGGATGGCTTCCATTAGTTTTGGAGCTCGCCTGTCCCCTTACCTGTGCTCTGGTTTGTCCCTTGCTGCCCCCTAAAAAATGAAAAGGGCCCGAGGCAACATCCCTTCGCTATTAATCATTATTCCCCGTACAGCATCCCAATTGGTTTCTATGGAAATGATTCTCCTGCTGGAGTAGCTGGGCTGGCTGTGCATCTAATCAAGGGGACGAGGGAGCTGCGGTGGAGGGAGGGTTGCCTCTGCAGTACCCAGCGCTGCTCCCTGAGCGAGGAGCTCTGGCTGGACGCTCTCCCCTGGGACCGCCCAAGGGGAGCTGCATCTCCCTTAAGCAGCCAAAACACCGATTAACTCCACAAATGGAAAAGCCCCACAGTTCTGTGGCCATGGGGGGATACTCCATCCTAAAAAAGGACTTCCCAATGTCCCGTTCCTGTACGTTGCCACAGGGCTTTTGTGCCTCTGGAGATGAGCAAGGCGAAGGGCTGGATGCTGCTCTGCTCCCCTGGCAGTTCCACACGCTCTGCAGAGGAGGCAGTCGTGCAAACCAAAGTGAGCAGGGTCACTGCTCTGCCTGCAGGAGAAGCCTGCCCGCCCGCCCTGCCCTCCTTCCCAAGGGAGCCCCACCTCACCAGCATCTGGCACTCCCACAAGCTCCCTTACACACGGCCCGTGAACCGTCTTCCCCTGGCACAAGTGGGGAAACTGAGTCTCATGGGCGCGTGTCTGACTTCCAGCTCAAGGCCCACATCACACTCCTGCCCTGCATCCTTTCACTCCCATCTCTTCTGCTGCTGAACCATCTCCCCGACACACAAGCGACTACAATCCAAGCTCTCCTGAAAGGAACGGCCACTGCCACACAGCCCCTTTTCCAAAGGGAGCAGTGGATACACCGCCATTTTCTAAGCAGACCATGAAATCTGTTTTGCAGAACGGCTGAGGAAGCAATCCTTTAACCTAATGTCCTTCTAAGAAACCAACCATAACATAAAATGACTTTGCCCCACCACAATCCCCCCACGAAAACCACTGCCGCTCCTCAGGTCCAGACCCTCCCAGCCTGCAGGAATTGAAAGCTACATTGCTAAACAAGACTTTGGAAGTCAACAGAGCAGCAAACAACCCCTGGTTTTACGCATTAATGGCACTTGTCCCAGAATATCCTTCTCCCAAAGAAGCACGGACACCTCGGTGGTGGTCAAAGCAAAGATTTCTTCTGCAGTCCTCAAAGATTGAAGATCTGATTTGGAGCACAGCAAGAAACACACCAGCAAGGATTGGGAATCCTGCAGACACAGCCTCCGCGAGAAGGGCACCTTCTGTAATTGAATTCATTTATTTTCAACTACGGACAGTGACATCAGCAGGCGCAGAGATCACCTCATTAGATGCTCACAGATAGCGGGAGGGAGATTTCTGGAGAGATGGGGGACAGAGACTGGAGAAAAGAAGGGGGAATTTCATATTAAATAAAAGCTAGGAACAAACCAGCCATCTCTCCATTCTCCTCTCCTCCTCTAACACCGCACGCCAGAGTCTCAGTGCTGAGTGGGCTCCAAGTCCCATATATTGCTCTGCTCAGAACATATGGTGCTATGTTTAATAGCCCGGCTCTGCCAATTGGGGACTATTAGGGTGGGTTCTTTTCCCAGTGTAAATGTTGCAGAATATAAATTGTAATTAACACCGATGCCAAAATAGCACTTAGAGAAAATAAGCACATTATTAACATCTGGTGAATCCTGCCTGGAGTGCAGAAGCAGCGGAAATTCTCACTCACCATAAGAGGGTTTGTAGTAGAGACACTGAGCATTGGCCCAGAGTTTGGGAGTTGGGGGTGGAAGGAGATTTTAGTTCTTTATCACTATTTGTGGTGCTATCTTTATTACCTGTGGGTGACCTTTCCTGGCCCTGATTATAACTGGTAGT
This sequence comes from Neomorphus geoffroyi, assembly GCA_033558235.1. Classification (NCBI taxonomy): domain Eukaryota; kingdom Metazoa; phylum Chordata; class Aves; order Cuculiformes; family Neomorphidae; genus Neomorphus; species Neomorphus geoffroyi. The sequence goes on from JAUMJM010000038.1 coordinate 36,693, forward strand.
GTTCGCATCAGGACTTCTGACCCGCTTGTGTGAATACAGATGTCTAAACATTATACTCCAGGCAGCAGACTAACGGCATTATAAAACATGCCTGATTGCCTGCCCCGATCTAGCACGACACGAGGCAGATGGGTATCGCTTTGCCAAGCAAAAGGTCTAGGAACAGCGTGTTTCATCAGGCTCCTTGAACCCCCAAGACCAGAGGGTTAACACCACCATTAAGCAACAGATGTTTTCTGCACACCACTGCTCCCCAACCCAGGCCTTCCAGCGGGACAGGAACGTGAGCTGGTGGTCCTGCCAAACTCTTGCCCAGCACATATGCGGAGCGGAAATCCCTGCTGAGGGTAGGAATGGCCTCACTCCTGTGACACTTACTGAGTTGGGATTCACCACAGAACAAAACAGGTCCCCTTAAGCATCAGAGCTGGCTCTGCTCTCCCAGCCTTCCCTCTACCCTATGCCAAGGACAGAGGCACAAGGAGGAGAAAGCAGCTTTGCAAACGCTCCTATCTAACCCTCACTATTGATTCTGGGAAAGAAACCCAGACAAAAGCTAGGCAGAGCTGAAGTGGCCTGACCTAGAGAGGGCAGTGACCGAGTTCATGGCAAAAAGTACATCTGATTTGCTGAAGTGAGGGAGGAGGACAGAAGAAAGCTGTTGGAGAGGAAAGAGAGGGATTCAAACAGGCAAGCAATATGACAAGAGATAGAAAGAATGACCTCGCTGGGAGAGCAGGAAAAAAAACCGTGGCAGGTTGGCAAGAACAGGGCAGTAGCTCCGCGCACTCACCCGCACGGTGTCCAACCTGAGGCAAAGTCTCCAATACTTCAGGAGTGCTCGTGGCTCAGCTGCAGCTGTTCCTTGGGGAGCACAAGCCGGCCTCACCACCTTGTTACCGACAGCAAACCAGAGATCACTGCTGGGAACTTGTGCTGAGTGGGGAAGGGGCAGAAACTCAGGGCAGGGAGCAAAAGCACACAGGGGTTCGTTGTGGCAATGCCCAGCCTGGTGCTGGTAGAAAGCGAACAGTAACCTGCTCCTTGACACTGTAACCTATCTGAGCACAACGTTGCCACAATGTGGCTCAAGATTACATCACCAAGACAGATTTGCAGGCAGGTTCATACCTGACTGATGGGAAAGTAAGGAGGGAAAGTCCTCCAAAGCTGTGAGGTGCATTTTGGTCTCAAAACAGATGGGGCTTCCTATGAACCTCTGATGGCAGAACACTGTTTGGGAGGTGGCATCTTGTGGAGAAAATGCCAACAAGGAGAAGGGGACATTATCTTTGGACAACACTGGGCTTCCGCAGAAAAGCACTGCTCAAGCACATTAGGGAGTGTCTAGGCGCAGAAGTTAGCTCTGGTTGATAACTGTGTTGCACAAGACACAGTGTGCTACTACAAAATACTCCAGCAGAAGGGAAATCTGACTGTCACCCAGACACATCACTCCAGGAATTCATAACTTGGCTTTTGGTACAGCTGTCTGATGCTTTCAAAAGTGCTCAGTAAATAAGGCAATATGAAAGTGATCCAGACCACTACCGATGCCCGAGGAAGTTCAGTGGAGCAGAGAAGCTGACTGAAATCACACTGTGAAAATACTTCATAACATCTCTAAAATTAGCATGAGCCCAAGGCATGGGGATCTAAGGACAGAACTGGAACACCACATTCCCATCTACATTGCAAGACAGATTGCATTTAAATCAGTTGAGTCTCAACTTACTCACTGTAGGCACCATCTACCCAGGACAAGGATTTCCACAAGAGCTGAGAACTTCTTCCACCAGACCAACCAACGGAAACAGCGTCAGCAAGAACATGTCACGATCGAGGCGCTAATGACCTTAATTTGGTATTAAAAAATAAAAAAGAGAGTCCTTGTGGTACTTCTCAATGAAAAAAAACCCTTAAAATACCTGTGGCTGCATGTGTGTGACTACAAATGCATATCTGAAACATAGAAAAGATGTGATGCACTTCGACTAAGCAACACATTTTTGTGCCTCTTAGCTGGCTTAGGCTTTCTACTTTGCCAAAAATAGACCGAAGCAAAGAATGATTTCCACCACTATCACAAAACACACTGCCAAAGTACACAGGATCCCTTAGGAAACACACCAGGCGACACAGGAGAAAGAGTATTGTTAGGTCAGTTTCTCTTACCTTTAACTTCAGTAAAATAACAAAGCAATTCATGTTAACTGCAAGGAAATACTCATCAGATTCCAGAAGCCTTTGAGACAGGATTTTCAGATGCAAGCAATATCCAATAGATGTTTCCCCAATGCAAAGAACCAGCTTTTTTATTTTGCAATTGCACCTATTTAAAGTGATTGTACAACATCCAGGGAGGTGGCCGGGAACTGAAGATGGGGAACCCAGGCCAAAATAGAAGCTATTCCGTGTGTTCTCGCTGACCGTCCTTTCCATGCTGTGACAGTCACCACCACAAGTTGGGAGGTTCCTCAGCCACTCTGCTTTTAAACAAGGTAATTTCATCCAAGTGCCGCATGGGAACATCTCTGATCACCTCTGTCAAGTCCTCGTGAAGCAGAGGGAAAATGACAACATTTAACGCAGGGCGGTCCGCCTGGAAACTAAATCAGACACAGGTTATTAGCCAAGGGGAAACACAAATTCTCCAGTGCAGGAGAAGGGGATTGCATGGATACAGACCATGCAGCAGTGGGGGGAACGAAGGGGTGTTCTAAGGAGGCAGGAGGGACAGCTGGATGTCAAGGTCTCCCACCCTCCTGTGCGTCAGTGGGGAGTGCAGGCTGGGCTTGCACCCTTTTTCAGGGTGACACAAGCCCAAACTGGGCCAAACATGGGGAGAGAGGAAGATGTTTTAAAATATAAATATAAATATAAATATAAATATAAATATAAAATAACCTACAGGTATTCTTAGAGGACCAGAGATCCAAAGAGCTCTGCCCAAGCTGGCCAAGGTGCTCAGAGATAACATTTAAACCACCTACAAACCAGCAGCAAGTTGCAGAGCCATTAAGAAAATCAGGCCAGAGCAGTGGCAGGCATTCCCTCGGGGCTGAGCCTGGGATTATCACTTCAGGCTGGGTTGTTCTTCATGCAGAGTGTAGACTCTGCAATTAGAGCACAAGCAAGTTTAGAAAGCTCAGATCTGCAAATAAACATTTAAGAGTGTGTGTGAGTGTGTGTGCGTACGCACTGCAGCCTCCTTTCTAATCCAAATTGCAGAAAACCTGTCTTGGCACCACAGGAATTTTTGCCACTGGAGTTTTGGGTTCCACTTTCTGAATCTACAGCCTAAGAATTTTCGTTCCCTCTTAGGGGAATCTGTATTCTCCTGCCCTCCCAGCTCTTCTTGCCAACATCACTGCCTCTGCCTTCCAGCACCTTGCAAGCAAGGGGCACGATAAGACAACTTGAGAGAGGAGCAGCAGGGTTAGAACTACAGAGCAGAGGAAGAGAACAGCACAAGTTAAAGCCATTTATACAATGTAAAAGGACTTTTTTGTATGGCTCCACGTCTCCATCAACGAGCACTCTACATGATAGGAACCTGCTGAGTAAAAGATGGGGGAAGAGAAACAGTATTACTCAGCACAGCATAACCAGAGTTCAGTCCTTTAAAGCTGGGAGGTAAAGGGAAGTTATGCTATAGCTTAACAGTTACACCCTTAAGATTAAAAAGCTTGTGACTATTAGCACCATGCCAATATGATGCTTCCTCTGAACCGCGTGACGAAGGCCAGTTCGTTATTGCTTTAAAGGAGGCAGAGTCAAACTGGCAGCATCAGTCCCTTGAGGCTGAACCGAGTTGTGTGGGGTCAAACAACCCCACACCACATTGGATGGCCAGGCCCAAAGGGTTGTGGTAAATGGAACTAAATCCAGCCGGAAACCGGTCACAAGCGGTGTTCCCCAGGGTTCAGTGCTGGGTCCAGTCTTGTTTAACATCTCTATCAATGATCTCAATGAAGGCATCAAGTGCACCCTCAGCAAGTTTGCCAATGACACCAAGCTGGGTGCAAGTGTGGATCTGCTTGAAGGAAGGGAGGCTCCGCAGAGGGATCTGGACAGGCTGGATCGATGGGCTGAGACCAACGGGATGAGGTTCAACAAGGCCAAGGGCAGAGTCCTCCATTTAGGTCACAACAACCCTGTGCAGCGTTACAGGCTTGGGGAAGAGTGGCTGGAGAGCTGCCTGGCAGAGAAGGACCTGGGGGTGTCGGCTGACAGCGGCTAAACATGAACCAGCAGTGTGCCCAGATGGCCAAGAAGGCCAGTGGCATCTTGGCCTGTGTCAGACCCAGCGTGGCCAGCAGGAGCAGGGAGGTGATTGTGCCCCTGTGCTCAGCAATGGCGAGGCCGCACCTCGAGTGCTGCGTTCAGTTTTGGGCCCCTCACTACAAGAAGGACATTGAGGGGCTGGAGCGCGTCCAGAGAAGGGCAACGAGGCTGGGGAGGGGCTGGAGAATAAGCCCTACGAGGAGAGACTGAGGGAATAAGGGTTGTTTAGCTTGGAGAAGAGGAGGCTGAGGGGAGACCTCATCAGTGTCTACAACATCCTGAAAGGAGGCTGTGACGGGGTGGGTGCTGGGCTCTTCTCCCAAGTGACAGTGATAGGACGAGGGGAAATGGCCACAAGTTGCGCCAGGGGAAGTTTAGACTGGACATTGGGAAGAATTTCTTTACTGAAAGAGTGGTCAGGGATTGGTACAGCTGCCCAGGGAGGTGGTGGAGTCGCCACCCCTGGAGGTGTTTAAAAAACAGTTAGATGAGTTCCTTAGGGACAGCGTTTAGTGGAGCGACAGGCACGGTTGGACTCAATGATCTCAGAGGTCTCTTCCAACCTTCTGATTCTATGATTCTATGAAAAGGGTGGTTCACTGCCCAAACTTCTCTTACACAGATGTGTGTTTGGAAAATTCCCAGCTCATCTATAGCACTGCAACAGCCAGATTTCTGTCAAACAGAGAGGAAGATTTGGCTGCTGGAAACACATATGAAAATCCCAGGTAGCAATACAGCAGTTGAAGAAAAGGCCACGAGAGACCGGCATTTCCCAGGGAGACAGAAAGAATGTTCCCCTCCACAAATGATTTGGAGTAGGGCTGCCAAAAACGTAGCAGAGAAACTCCCATTCCAAGGCTGGTTGCGCAGTCCTAGTGGGTTAAATTATCTGCCTGAACCTAAGTGGCTGCTGGAGGAAGGATTTCCAGCAACAAAACTACCCGGGGCAATTTTATATCTTTCTGCATCGCAGACCTGCCCTTCATGCCTCATGCCTCAGGGCTGGCAGAAAAGGACACCGCTCCTTGAGTGGATCTGGGGCTCATGTAGGCGCTCAGCGGTTTCTTACTTCCACAGCGGTGCCTACAAGAAATCAACCAGCAAATAACTGCTGATCTGGGAGGCAGTTGGTAAAGCCTGCAGTGAAATTATACAAAATACAGCAAATGTCTCTTTGACAGTCCCTCCTTCACCCCCAGCTCTTCACGTTTCTTATCCAACACCACAGTCCTGCAGAGAAAATCATGTTAATAGGCCAAGTTTACTGAAGTTCAGCTAGGAAGAAACAGCCATCTCCCCAAGGCAAAGAAATCTCTGCCTCTTTCTTTGTATATAGACTCTCCCAAATTAGATCTGCACGCTGCCTTCTCACCATATACAAAATTGTAGTTATAAGCAGCCTTTATACATAGCTATAAAAATGAGAACCTAGACAAGTTTACATGACAATCTGCCACCAAGACAACTGAAAAACCCCAACAGAGCAAGGGCACCTTCCAGAGAGGCTGGGTTGATAGGAGAGGTTTGAACTTGATCTTAAAAAAAAAAACAGAAAGAAGAAAGAAAAAAAGAAAGCTTTGTAATTTTCTTCCCCTCCTCAACAGGAAATTCTGTGTTACTGCAAACCTTGTAAATTCCATACCCAGCAAGTTGACGCCGGAGAATTCTTTCCATGTACAATTTGCGTGATTTAAGAAAAAAAAAAAATCAAATGCACATGGCTCACTATTATTCTCAGCTAAATGTGCGTGCAAAGCCTCTCCTTTAACTGCCTGTTAAAAAACACCCTGATTTTAACGAGCAGCTGTCATAATGTTAAACCGGGATTAGCAGTTCCCAAAAGCAGCCTCCCTCTGCAATCTATGCTTCTTTAGTCCTTCCCCGGAAGGCAATTCCTTTCTTCATACACCTGCCCAGGTGGGCTAGATTAAGTGAGAAGCACTTAGAGCACCAGTTCGAAAGGCCCCAGGCACGGGGAGGAGATAACAAGAAGGGGAAGAGATTGAGTTAATGAGTTGCAGAATAGCTCCTGTAATCTTCTTGACGGTTCTTTCCTCATTCCACACCTGGATGGACTTCAAACTGGATCTACCTCTGCAAGCACATGGCTTGTAAAATGAAAACCTGAAGGACGGAGAAGGATGTCGACCTGAGGAGACAAAAGAGCTGCAGTTCCAGGCATGAAACCCTGCTTTTTTTCTAAGGGAAAGAAGCCAAGGATATGCTCGCTTGCTCTCTCCTACAAAACCTCCAGACTAAACTCATCATGATTAATTCAATGAAAGCAAGTTTTCTAGGCAACTGACTAGCAGCCCCTTCAAAACAGATCCTTTAATCAGAAACAACCACTGGGATAACAAAGAAAATACCCCTCCACACACATATTTTCCAGCATAGCCTCTGGTCCAACAGACTCAACACTAAAACCAACAATCACCCAGCAGGAAATTTACAAAAAGGTCTCGGAAGTGTCCTCATTTGGATGTGGACTCTTAGCAGGTCTGGCTTTGGCAGCCAGCTGGAATCATCCATGGAGCTGGGACACAGATAGTGAAGCCCACCCTGCATCACAAGTTCCTCCTGGCATCAGCAGAGCTATAACATCACGCTACAGTCAGATCTTGAACAGGTTGCACATGGCTGAAAGCGTTAATGGCGCTTTGTTATTTGCCTCCAAAATTATCCCAGAACAGGTGTGGACTGGACACAGGAAGGTTATTTTCAAGTGAACAGCTTGGTAAATAGCCTAACACTACAGTCTCAATTACTTGCGTGCAGCATGGCAGGATCCAATATGTAGGTCAGGGACAAAGTCAAAACGAAAGAGAAGTCGTCTAAAAGCAAGGCTGCACTTCGATCAGATTTCCTCGATTTTAGCAAGACAAACGAGTCACTCCCTGGAACGCAGTTATCTCCTGGCAAACACTCTCCGTGTGTGTTTTCAGACGTACCTCTCTAGAGAGGTCAGCGAGTCCCCAGGACTCCACCTGCTGATAGAGCCAAAGGGCAGCCCAAAGCCATAGGAGAATCCCACCAGCCAGCCTCTAACAATGGATTGTGCCCCCCTGGAACCCTTTGCACCACAGACCCCAGAAAACAACGGCTCCACTGCATTAGGTACTGCTCAAACTTACCTCCTCTTACTTTTAAGGAAAGGACAAGGTAACATTTGGGATTGAGGAAGGTATTTCCCCTTGAGATTTCCAGGGTAACCTAAGAAAAACCCTACACCAAGTTGAGATGTTTCAGCACATCCCACTTGACAGAAGCTGGCAAGCAGGAATAAGGGCACACAGGGTGGTATAATTAAGCACTGCAAACAAAAGCAGCACATACCAGATACAACAAGGAAATACGGTGTATCAGGAGTGGAGCAAGAACAGATTTTTGACCTCCAAGACTGAGAAGAGATTGGGGGAAAAGAGGCTCCAGAGAAGGAAACTAAGAAAGGAAACGAGGAAAAGCCTCATGTGGAGGAACAGCACCGCAAGGACACAGAAGATGTGGACTCTGGTTTGCATGACTCTCACAGCAGCAACCCGATCTCTGCTGCAGTCACACACCTTCTCCCCCCTCCATTTAGACTTCCCCACAGACTTGTGAGCTGCTTCTGCAGAGGCCCAAGTTTCCCAAGAGGAGAGAATTCAGACTGACTCACTTTTTTTGCCAGGTATACAGCTCTTTCACGCACTTGCACAAAACCCCTGCTAACCCTCCGCCAGGCATAGCATAAGCCTGTTTTCTCTGGAAGACCTGCTCACATCTGAAAGTTCAAATGTGGCATCTGTCTAGAGAGCTTCAGCCAGCATCCCTGAGCCAAGCTGGAAACTCCCATCCCTGAAGCATGGCAGAGTGGGACAGAGGAAGTGCCAGGACAGGCTGGAGTAGCCCACAAGTGGCACAACCCAACATACACACACACATTTTTCTCATCTTCTCAGGGAAGGCCAGACATGAACATAAAATTTGTTCCACTGGCCTTGTCCTGAACTCGGTATCAGGGAACTGCAAAGCTCTCCTTGCTTACAGTGACTCCAATAGCATAAAATGAAGCTTCTCCAGAGCATCTTCCAGCCTCGCCAAAGAAACTGCAGGTGAGATTCCCCCAGGCCCTTTCCTCTTCGAGCAGGGAAGTCCCCTGTCCCCCAGTCATCCCCCAGAAGGCCTTTCCAAAGGGGTCCAGAACCTCCACACAGTGACTCTAAAGCAGACCCATTCCCTAGTACTATTCTCATTTCCAATCCTGCCAGAGCACCAGCACTGAGCAGGCTTTATCTTCTAATCCCATAAACAGACTTCAAAAGTTCCCAAAGAACTGTTGCGATTCCTCAGGTTGCTCTTCGCTCCACATAATGTAATATTTCCTCCATAAAGCGTTCTTCATTGAGGGTGTCTTCCATCCCACCATCTCATCACAGACAAACTGGCAGTCTCCCAAGACCTGTTGTTTCCCCTCACCTCCAGTCCCATCATTACAGCCTCCAACGGGAGACGTAGGGCGTAGATGGGACTCTGGAAGCCATTCACACACGGCACTGCCCATTCTCCCATTATCTTCAATGCAGCATCCTCTGGCATTTTATTGCATCATGGGGAAGCTGCAACACACGTCAGACTCTCCCTCAGTAGAGGCAAATTACGTCTCTCTACTGGGGTTTCTCTCTGTAAGGCATGAATGACACTGAGGTTTATATCAAACGTGCTCGCAGATTGAGGTTCTTAAGTTATTTTGCCATCTGAACTCTGCATCAGCCAAATGTGACCGAACAATTAGGGGGGGAGGGAATAAGAACCCGAAGAGCGGTGCCAGAGCACCCAGGACATGTCCTAGGGGAGTGCTCTGCCAGAGCAAGCTGAAAGTTATTTCCTAATCTCTTCCACAAATTAAAAAGCTACTGCAATAACTGCTCAATTAGATTTATTTTACTATGGAAATGCTTTAAAGCTGCAGTTAATGCTTCCGTTCATCCTTTTACATCCTCATGAAGAGAAAGCACGACACTAGTACTCCAATATTATTTCTCAGCCAAGAGAGAAGAGGACATTCCTTGAAGCCTATTTCATGGACAAACCAATCTACTGCCTAAGGAAGGATTCAGGACTGAATTCCCTTCAAAACACGAGCCAGGAGTTGGAACAAGCCATTTGGGTCAACCACAGGAACACATTTAGTAAGGGGAATGTTACTACCCCTAAAAGAAGACACATTACTATGCCAAATTTGGGATGATCCGTGCTGGCTTGTAAAGTATTCAACACCCCCCCCCCATAAACAACATCCCTGGTAGAAGCAGAGGTGCCCGGGCCACACCTCAAGCCTTTGCCAAGCCCGCCAAGGAATTCTTGGGTAACGCAAGCTGACAAAGATGCAGTTTGTTATTCAGTCTGTGACAGAATGATTCAGGGGTTTCTAAGAGCAGGAAATGAAACAGACAATGAAAGCTGGAACAGGATGCTAATGATTCACTACACCAGCCTAGCGATACATTAAGTCTTCTGCCATCAGAAGCAGGGCTTGAGCCCACAGCATGCTTAAGCTGGCAGGGTGGGATTGGCAGCTATCGTGTGGGCTCTGGGATCCAGGAAAGCCAGCAATGTACTGCGAGGGACTTTTTCAAGGTCAGCAGGAAGAGAAGGTGGTGAAGGGATGAAAAAACAGCTTGAAAAATCTCAAATAAGCCCTAGGTGGTAATACCGGCATTTTGCAGTGTCAATACAACTGCGGCAGCCAGGTGGGCACTGCAGGAGGACTCTGCTGAATTCAAAGACGATCTTGTTCCTGGTTACTGCCCCAGCTGCCCCCTCCCACAAAATCTAACAGTAACAAGGATTACCCAAAAGGGCTTTTCTGAGGCTGAGCCCACAATGGGAGTCCAGGCAACACGAATAGTGCAGGGATATCCAGGGCAATAGCAATAAAGGAGGGGAGGAAGACTTAGCTCTGAGGTGAGCAAAAATTCATTTGTGATATTTCCAAGTCCTGCACTATATGCCAGGAGAGGGACTGGCTCACTCAGCACTTCCCAGCTACTTAGTTTCAAACCCCTGCTCCCACCTGGCAGCCCTATTTCAGAAACTGAATCCCAGGAGGGTGCTTCATCCCTTCAGTGAACATCCTGGCTCTCACAGCCTCACAGGGCCACTGGAATCAGCAGTTTAATAGAAGGCAAGATCCAGCCCAGAGTTTCATGTTAAAAAAGACAATAACAAGCAGGGGAAAATTCAGGTAATGCTACAGAAGCTTGAATAGCAAGATCTAATTCAGACTGGAATAGCTATTCCTGGAAAGCGGCAGGAGTCCCATTGTGAAAGTCACTCCAAACTAGGCAGTGGTCACACCTGCCACAGGCAGAAGGAAAATTAAGTTAGTGTTTTGTTTTCTCTTGGTCTTGGATCCCCAGAATAGGTAAATTGTCCTAAAAGAGTAAAATTCTGTGCACTTTCCAGCCCTGGTTAACCCTCAGAGTCACCTGAGTCGCTTTGCAAAGCCAGCATTGAGCTAGGACTGTCAGCTCCCCACGCTGCCCCACAGCTGCTGGGGGATGCTGCAGCAGGACCCCAGCTCTCTGCACCTTTTCCCCCGTCTTCTCCCAACAGCTATCAGACAGCATAGATGACAACAGTGCTGTAGGGAGACGTGAGCAGCTGCGTCCAGCTACCCACTCACCTCCTGAAAAAACCCTTCAGCTGCACCATGCTCTTTCGCTTCCCGGCCACGCTCTCTACCATGGCTTAACTTGGATTGCACATCTATAAATCACAGCTCACCTCTGTGCTTTGGCATTTTCCCCCTATGTATGAAGAATCCCTAATGACATAGTGCTTTCAGAGATTTTTTTGTTTTGCTTTGGTTTTTTTCCCCATTGTTGCTTACTTGATCTTTTCCAAGGTGCTTTTTCAAGGACTTTTCGCAGGCTCGTACTGTCTGGTGTTGTAGAGCCCTTGAAATCACTACAATGACAGGAGCTATCTAAACACTTACACTAACCTCCTCAAAATTCTAAAGGAACACACTAGAAAATAAAATCTGCCCTTGAGGCTAAGGGGATATTTGCCAAATCATTTCCCATCCCTTCTTCCAGCCCATTTTCTGCTGGTAGGCTTCACCAGGAGAGCAAAGTCTCCTGCACGTTTGTGAAGTGCCCACTAACCATGCCGTGTAGCTGTGCAATCCTGAAGTCATCCAGATTCCTTGCCTGCAAGATTTCCAGGGCAGAGCAATACAGGCGTATAAATACGATTATTTAGCATGCAACCCCTCAGTGAGCAGCTTCCGTAGGTCACAGCTCCATCTACTGACTATTTTACAACATAGCAGTATGGAAATCCGCGGGGAAAGCAGTTGGAAGCAAGCCCTGTCCCCTGGGATCCAGCACTGGACCCACGGCTCTTTGCAAGCATTTCAGAAAGAATCCCAGCAACCCATCCCAAAAGGGAGAAGTAAATCTCCTCTGTGCAAAGAAGCCTGGGGTCACACTTCGACCCACAACAGTGGGCTAACGAATTGCGGTATTTTAGTGTTTCTGGAATTACTGGTGTAGTGGTTTTAACAGAAGAGTCATTTAAACAAACCCAACACACGCTTGGAGCTAAGTGCTTTGGCAAAGTTAGGGTTCAAGTGTAAAAGGGAAAACATTACGTTCATCGGATCTGCTGCTCTCTGAAGGGTGGCAGCAGCTGAGCACCACGTGAGAAAAAAAAAAAAAATGTCATTTTACAGAGAAACAGAGACCAGACCACTGTCATGTGAGACCCGAGGCAGATCAGGGAAGTGGATATGGATCACTGAAGCCACATCTCCCACTGTACCCACTATGCCCTTCTTGTGTGCACAGAGTATCTCCCTGAACCATAAAGGAGATTACCCCTCCTGTTCATACAGAAGGAAAAAGAATAAAGAAAAACACTCCAATGATTTATCTGCCCAGAGGGAAACAGTCTTCTCTAAAGCTCAGAGGAGACTTTGTCCTTGCAAGCTTCTTGTTTGCTGATGAGGGCTCCAGATGAGCACTGTTCTGCTTACTCCGTTTCATTGCAAAAGAGGCAGAACTGAATCAGAGGCTTTTAATGACTTAAATACGTAAACTAATGTGTCCCAAATAGCAGCAAACTTCAACCGGAAAAGTGCCTGCAAGAAAGCTGGACACCACAGGGTCTGGTTTAGAGCTATCACAAGACTAACAGACATGAGAACAACTCTTTTCCTGCGCCAGTAGAACAGAAATATGTACTATCCTGATTTTATAGGCAAAGGGAAGAGTTTGAGAACCACTTCAGGTTTGAAGCCATCAGTGTGAAGCAGAAGATTTAATACTCACACTCCCATCACCCCACCCTATATATACACCCTCTTCCAGTACAACTCAGCAGTTGAAACCAATCTGCTCTCCCCAGATCAGTCCAAGCCTCTCCTGTGATCTGAACTCTCCTGCGCATCCACATCTGAAGGAGGATGGCACCGCGCTAGATAGCATTTTCAAGCCCTCCCAGCTCTCCCACCTGCACCAAACTACCAGTGCACACCCAGCCCTTGGCCTTTCCAGTTTCCACTCATATTTCTTGTCTTTTTAGAGGCAGTGGGGGAATGGCAGTCCCTTCACCCCCTTCTCCCTGTTCAAAAGCAGCAATCACTCGGCTGCTCTCAGCCTAAACAAAACCATCTCCACCACCGCAAAAGAGGAACTCTGACCCTTAATGGGACCCGAGGAATATGGATCAACTCTCCCAGCTCAAGAAAGGGAGCAAACAAAGGCAGGCTCACAGCTTTGCCTTCCCTGCTCTCATCAACTTCTTCCCACCCCTTCTCCATATTACCCCTACATATGCAGCATCTGCACACATTCCAAACAGAAAAAAGGAAAACCTATAAATCACTTCATTAAAATTTCATTCTGGCACGAGGATATGTAACATCAAACTTGCTGCCCAATGGGCTCTGTCAATTTAAAACTTGGATTACAGAGGCACATTTTTAGAGGAAGCCACGCTGTGTGACCTAGAGCCTTCTCCACAGGTTTAAGCAATGAAGTAGCTCAGTCACAGATTTCACCGCACATCTCTGCCCTTGGAGTAGCAGATGAAATGCAGTCAAGAGAAAGTCAATTCTCGACCCCACCTGAAGGCAAGGATGAGAATGGGATCACTGGAAAAGTCACGTGGTTTCAGACACTGACGGCTTGTAGAAGACTCCAGGCTTTGCTTACACATCATTTTCTGTATTTTGTTCCTTCCATTTTATTATTAGAGACAGTTGCATGAGAACAGGATCTTTGTTGCTTAGGAGAGCATCTGCTCCCACTGCTTATCCTCCTCCTGAAGTCATAATCTTATGTGACATCAAAATCGTTTCCAGAGCCACCAATTACAATGTCATAGAGGATTATAACTTCAGGTGTAGAATTTGCAGTGGGAGCAGATGCTCTCTTCAGAAAAAAACCCACACCACTTCAAAAATCCTGTTTTCATACAAACGTCTCCATTAATAAAACACAAAAGAAGAAAAATAGTCTGACAGCCAGAACTGTTGTTAAATATAAAAATAGTCTTAACATTTCCATGAGGCATCAACTGCTCTTTGGAAAGTTCCCAGGGCTTAAATTATTAAGAGATACAGAATGTAGTGAGAATCTGCCCATGACAGAGAAAAAGAGGGACAAAAGACTGCAGAATAGCGTATTTCTGCTCAGTAAGCGGGCATTAAAATTTTGGCCAGTGCTGCAATGGTATCTAAGAGGTGAGGGGAAAATAAAAACACAGGAGCTGCACATCCTTAATTCCTTCTAGCAAAGCACAACCACAATCCACCAAGAAACAGATCTTTACAGACATGAAAAAAAACCTCAAAGAACCCTTGTCACATCACAAGGAATTTACTTGGATGTTTCCAACAATCACCACCCCAGAAGGACACAGAGCCTTTCAGAGGCAGGAACAATCCACCTCATGTGCAGTAGGGTAGGTAGCTACTACAGGTTCTTCTGGATGCGATCCGCAGAAGCAAGCCAAGCGTAATAAGTCAGTTTGAAGCTGGAGAAAGGCTGGGGGGGAGGAGCACCCTTTAGGATGCAGTAATAACGCTGTGCAATTTGAAATTTTTATTAGAGCTTAACAGGGCAAAGCAGCAGTAGGTGACAAAGAAAACAGACTGAAGGCGGAGGAAAAGCCTTCTAGAAGAAAAAATAATAATGGGAAGTCTGTTGCATGGGAAATATTTTGTAAGATGACTGTCACTATTAGAAGATTTCAAAACGCCAAGCATAATTAAAAGCTCTCTTTTCAAATGCAGTTCACGGCTCGCACACAAACGTTTCTCACCACGTGAGCCTCAGAACGCTGCAAGGGGCCAAGCAAAATGCATTTAAGAACTGCCAAACGTGCAAAGGCAGTTTGTACTGATTCTCCCTCCCACACACCCCCTAAAGAAAAACCCTTCACAACAACCTTTTAAAGGCTTTGAATTGTGCTGCCAGGGGATTATCAGTAAGTGACATTTATAAGTGATTAGAGGACGGAGAATTATCTTAGTCACTTGTGGGAAAGGAGGAAAGCTTCAAGGTCAAATCTCTCACTACTTAAAATGTCGGCAGATGTTTTGTTTACACAAAAAGCGTCATTTGATTTATGATGGAGCTTTACATCCAGAACTTCAACTCAGCCAATGGAACTGCAAAGAACATGGGTGGGAATGGACTCAAAAATTCACATAATACCTTCAAATATTTCACTGATTCGCTCTTATTAAAATAAGAGGCTACTTCGTGTGCCAAGCAGTTACACAGTACCCATTAGCTTCTTGGAACAAGTGCTCCAAGCCATATAAACCTTGGCAAGCAAGGAAGTGGAGATAAATCTTCAACAGCTCCAGAAATCCCACATCAACTCCTTTCTGCACTCACCTCCGGACAATAGATTGCTGGAGATTTTTGCAAACGGTAAGAGATTCTCCCATAAACATGTGGCACATGATGACCTCAAGGCAGTTGGCCATGAATGACATCACTGCGTCAGACTGCAGGGTCCCACTCCGGGAGACGATGCAAAGCCGCTGGAGAGAGGAGCAATGACTCAGTGCCTGGAAGAACTGGGCACCCGCACAGAAGTACGGCTGTTCCAGCCTGCAAGAATAAACAAAAACCAAGTCAATGGGCAATTCATGCTCGGGCTGCTTTCAGACAAGAGGGAAGACAGCACATTCATGGGGGGCTGGCAAATGGAGCAGCCGGTGCCCCTCACCGCCTGTTTCACTTTCACATGCGATAACCTTCTACCTGCTTGTGCCAGCGCTATGGCCCAATGAACTCAACTTTGCCAGCTCATACCTCTTGCTTGCTCGTTACTCTTGAACAGTGTGTGCTAAAGGACAAGGACACCAATAGGTAGAAAGGTCCTAAACTGCAGAATTCCAGAACCCACGGGGAGTAATCCTGGTTTTACAAGTTTTCCACAAAACATGTTGGGTAAGATGGGCCTTAGATCTGACCAGCAGATCCATTCTGGTCTCATGATGAGCACAGCTCGGCTTTTGTTCCCTGACATCCAACAAGCAGTTGGTGTGGATTTAAGGACTTACTGCTCCAGTGCATTGATCTAACTGATCATTTTCGGTTTATTGCCTAGAGAGAAGCAGGCATGAAAAATTCACAACACACACATGGTGATGCAGAACCTGGGCCTCTGAGCCAACACAGTGACCATAACCAGCCCTCCCTGGTCAGAGGACAGCAAAGGATCAAAGCTGCTGCTCTCTCATAGGAAAAAGAGCCACCATCAGTTCAAACTTTATCTTAAACACCTGGCCCACAGAAGAGAGATGGGATCCTCCACCATGGCTCCCCACAATCCTATGTAACAGCCTGGGGCAGGACAATCAAATGACATGGTGAGACCATACCTGACCAAAAAGGGATCCATGTTTTAACTGGCAGCGTAACAGGATGACTCCCTTGCAGAAACCAGTCTGCAGGAAGGAGAACTTGCTCAGGGCCGGTGTCACTAGGACACAACATCTGTTTAGTGCAGATTTACTGCAGGGCCTCAGAGCACTTGGGAATCCCAGTCATTGGGTCAGCAAGGCCAAGAGCTCCAAGAGGTTAATCCATCAGGTGATAACAAGCTGTCGGTCCCAACCTGATCTGGATAATCTCTGCATAGGCTTTTGTAGTACACGGGGGGAACCTCAGCAACTTAATCTTGTTAATTGATAAATTCTGTTTTAGAGTCTCAGCCTGCGACTGCTGGTCAGGTAGCATTGCATGAAGAGATCCTAACAGCCCACAAGTGCTTTGAGTAACAGTTTAAAATTAATATTCAGGAAATGGGAATCCCCTCCATTTTTTCAACAGTGTTATTTGTCCAGTCTAAGTTTAGGACAAAGAGCACGGAAGCCTCTGCAACCTCCCAGCAGGTTTCTAGGTTAATCTCTGACACGAGAGTCACGCTTGCAGTACTGCATTTCACTCGCTAGATGACAATGTTGCTTTGGAATAGCCCCTTAAACTCAGTGTGGAAAATGGGAGGGGAAAAAAAGGGCAGAAGCAGCAGAGAATTAGCCAAATGAAACGGAAACTACATTATCAGGAGGAAGTGTTAAACATTAAAATCCTCTTAAACCTATATAAAACCTTAGACTCCACTTAAAGAACAATGACAACTTACACGAAAATGCCTGGCTCTTACAAGGAGACACCCTTGTTCCTCCTTTATTCAAGGCTCTGCGCTGCCTCTTGCCTTTATTGCTCTTTGCCTCCATTTCAAAGTCCCTGGAAACTACAGGGCCTGGACTGAGCGAAGCAACACTGCACGCCCAAAACTCCATCCTCAGATCTCATTTTCCATGGCTGTTTAGTGTTCTGAAGGCTAAAGATACATTCACATGACCCAAGCCATTAAGCAACTGAACTTCCAACAGCTGCCATCCCTTGGATGAGAGACCAAGAGGCTCCTTGCCTGTTATAAATGGAGAGTGGTGGAAAATCAAAGCCATCCTGAGGTCTATGAGCCACTCTGGCTCCCTTCACTAGTGCAATGGATAAGGAACATGCACACAAACACCAGGCTCAGCCGATGAGCAATAACTGTAGTCACACTGTCTTTGTGATCACAGAAGTGACCTTGCAGTTACTGCTGTTCGGCATTATACGCTCATTTTGTGAGTAGAGGATGACAACGGGACTGACAGGCCTCAGCAGTTCTACCAACAGACGCTGATTTACAGAAAAAAGAAAAAAAGAAAAGAAAGCAGCTTTCTAAGCAATAACCTTTGTGTCCACATGGACTGGAGCAAGGAAACCATCACAGTTCATGCCCTTTGCTTTCACAAGCACATTTTGGCTACTGTGAAGCTTCTTTACGCACCCTTTAGGATCTGATGCTTGGTAGGATCCTTTAAATGCTACCACGAGAGGAACACCAACAGGATAAACTCTAAATTTGGAACGTTTTCAATATATTATCAAGAAAAGAAAAATAAATAGAAAAAATAAAGAGGCAAGATTTTAATACAAATGGAAGGCATACAAATACCTCATCGGGAAACCTAAGAACTCCACATTATCTAGACATCGTAGGAGTCTCTTCCTTCCTGGAAATGTAAGAGATGCACGTGTACACCAAGCCAAAAAGTCAGCAAAGGCATGGAGTATGTGACCTAGCCCTGACAGGCTGCGAGCTCCCAAATATGCAGCATGCACTCTTCCTTATCTAAAAGGAAGGCATTTGCAGCATTGAGACACTTTTTGCTCTTAAAACAGTGGCTAAAGGGCATATCCTGAGCCCCCGAGGACAGCACGCAATACCTTCCCGTTCTTCACAAGTCAGGAAGAAAAATACCTAGTTTTCAAGCTATTGCAGCTACTTTTGACCAGAACAGGAACACTTGCAGTCTAATACCAGCCACAACAAATCACTCACTGCATTTCTGGAGATCCACAAACACAAGGAAGATGTTCAGCAGTAGCCCCTCACCTGAGATCTCTCAAACACTTGCAGTGTTTCAGCATGTCCATGAGAGCAGACATATAGACCACATTCCCCATCATGCCCAGGTTGGCCAACGAAAGAGTCCGCAAGTGCTGGCACTGCAATCCGATGTTGATCAGCCCAGAGCCAGTAAGGATATTTGGCAGTTGTGCTAAGGTGAGGCTCTGCAAGTAAGTCAATTGGCTAATGGCAGCCACCTCTGAATCCCCCACGCTTTGTGCCCGGACACAAGGAGGCAACGAGTTCCGAATTGCCGGCTCATTGCGGGGCATGGCAGAGGAAAAACTGGACCCAATTATTTCCAAGGTTTCCAAAAACCGGAGGCTTCCCATCAGCGCCCAGAATACCGAAGACTCTATCTTCTGATTTGCCTGGTCCGCTAAGTTCCTCGGATATGTCTGTATCCCAATCCGCACTTTCTTTCCAAATGTTTGGGGCATCAAATTAGATGCCATGGGAGGCTTTTCCACATTTGCAGCAACATCTGTGATGGAGCAAACTGGCAGTGCTAGTGAGAGCAGGTGCTTTAGTCTGGACAGGAGCTGGCACAAGTGATTCCCTATGCTTTCTGAGCTGTGATGGTGAGCTGCAGAGAGGTTGAGGTGTCTCAGGTTGCAGCAGGACACTACCAGGCTTTCCAGAATGCTACTGTCAATGTCATCTTCTGCTTTTCGAAACAAGGACTCTGGAGCCAGACAGTGAACACAGCCACTGAGATTTAAACTGGTCAAGCTTTTCAGGTCCTTCCCACCATTAATAACTCTCTGGATCAAGTGACCACCAGATAAGGTGCATCGGCTAAAGCTGAAGTAGAAAGGGTTGTTGAATTTCAAGTGTTGCAGGAGCCCAGAGCCATTAATCCAGGCTTTGGGCAATTGTAAAGCATCCAGACGTACATTTCGAGCCATAGAGTCCAGGAGGTTTTTAGTGGCTCCCGTCTCCGCAAAGCTACCAGGGGCAGAAATAAGGAAGGCATGAAGGTTTTCAGGTGTCCGATCACTTAGCACTGCCAAGTAAAGCCTCACCACCTCCTGATTAACATAGCCAGGAGCCAGCCTGGCATAGAAGATGCGGAGGTTCTGGTAATGAGGCACATTGCTCTCACCTACCATTAGCTGCCCAGAAAGCATAAAACCTTCTCGTGAGCGATCAAGGATCTCAAAATAAAGCAGCAGTTTCTCAAGGCTAGTGCAGCATGGAACGACACCATATGACGGCGTGTAAAGGGTTTGCTTCAACTCCAAGACGCGGCTAAGAGTGGCTTTACACTCACTGCTTAGCTGACTGGCATCGAAACCTGGATTTACATCTATCGCCAGGGAGCGCAGGTGCTGGAGCGTGGAGAGCATCTTTGAGAGACGGAGAGAGGTGACGTAGCACCCAGATAAGTTCAGTTTTACCAGGTTCTTGCACCGCGTTACGTGATCAATAGTGGAGCTGGGCAGCCAATAGCACCCAGCCATGTTCAGCTGGTAAATCTCTTTTCCGATATCCCTCATGAGTTGCTTCACTTTGTCCTTGTTCACCTGCACTCAAACAAAACCAGATTCAATGAGGTATACAGCAATGGTGTGCACTGACTGAGTTTCCCATCTGATGATGGGGATAACATTGGTTAGCATTCATGGGGATAACATTGGTTAGCATTCATAGGCATCTCATCTAAAGGTCTGGGGACGTTAGCACAGCCTAAGACAGGGTTGTCAAACTCACACCCCATGGGCCAACTCCAGCCCTTCACCTTGTTTTATCTGGCCCAGCACCTTGTTTCTACCCAGCAGCAGCGCTGAGCTCCTTGCCTCTGTGCTCCTGCCAGCACACCAGTCACATGTGCAGTGTGACACGTGTTACGCTACAGGAGCAGAACAGTGGGAGCCGCAAGTTTGACACTCCTGGCCTAAGAATTATTACACTGCTGGCAGCTGGCTTAGTCTGCCATGTTTTGGACTCTCAAGATTAAGCTAGAGGAACTGTAGTCTGTGCAGTTCTGCATTACTGCCTGTGTGGCCAAATCTGTTCAGCAGCTGACAGCACAATGGAGGACCATCCTCATTTTCTAACAGCAAAGCTATTCTGGCAGACCTAGCCAGCTACAGAAACTCAAACTGAATGAAGAACATCTCCATTCCCCTTCAGCCAGTCTCCTCTTCCAGAAATGAGAAAGCAAGGCTTCCCCTTGCCCCCACATGGTGATACAGTCCTCACAAAATGTATCACCCTTCATTCCCAAGCTTTACTTTTGTTGTAACACATACACAATCTCTGGCTGAGCTGACTGCACACCTGACAGCAATACAAACAAGATCTTTTTGCATAACAATGTGGAAAATTATTTTTGAGGAAATGGTAACTTTATACGGCCACTGCTATAAATGGGAGGTCACATTTACTTTCATTTTAGCTTTCAGAAATACAGAGAAGAAATTTTTCACTGACATTTTATATAACTAAGGGAGCACAGAGCTGTTCTAACAAAGCATTCTGGAAAACAAATGCTTTTATAAAACATTTTATTGTTTATTTGATTTCAGTATTCAAGAGAGGTTCATTTATGCAGACACATTGGAAAGTTCTACCTCTCGGCATTTATTCAGAAGTCTGATTTGTCTTCATAGCTACCAGAAGAAGAAAGCTACTCTCCCCACCTTATAGTCTTTCTGAAGTACGACTGTATGTGTTAGGCTCTTGTCAAGGCAAAGCGTTGCGAGTTTCCTGCAGGTTCTCCGGACATTCAGGACAAGGTCTGTGCAAGGGACATAGCTGAGGATGTGCAAAAGGATCTCATCCGAGAACTCCATCAAGTTGACGCCATTACTTTCCTCCTCGTTCTCCCCGCTTACAGTCTCCTGGGGGGAAAAGAAAAAAGAAAAAAAAAGAAAAGCTACCAGCTCAGAGACTTCAACAAAGCTTGTGAGAAAACAGCTGTCCTGAATCTCATGAGGATTTATCAAGTGAGACAAGACAGAAATGCTTGAATGTCTTAAGTACTTCCATCTGGATAAAGAAACCAAAAGCTTTCCCTCAGAAGACAATATGGAGGTAGAGCAAAACTCCACACAAAGCCACAGCACCTTCACTCGCTTTTGTTGGTGGCTGCTTTAGAATGAGAAGGAAAAAAAAGAAATCATAGAATCATTTGATTGGAAAAGACCTTTGAGATCATCGAGTCCAACTGTACCTGTCTGCTACTAAACCAGATCCCTGAGCATCTCATCTACCTGATTTTTAAACACCTCCATGGAAGGTGACTGAACCACTGAACCACCTCCCTGGCCAGCCTGTACCAGTGCCTGAGAATCCTTATAGTGAATAATTTTTCCTAATATCCAATCTAAACCTTCCCTGGTGCACCTTGAGGCTATTTCCACTCATCCTATGACTTGTTTCTTGGGAGAAGAAACCAACATCCACCTTGCTACACCCTCCTTTCTGGCAGCTGTAGCGAGCAATAAGGTCTCCCCTCAGCCTCCTCCAGGATAAACCTCAGCTCCTTCAGCCGCTCCCTAAGACTTGTGCCCCAGCCACGTTTACATTCATTCCACGTTCTTTGCAATGGGAAAAGTGACTGCCCACAATTATTTCTGAACGTGATGCAGGCATTTCTGTCTACATCTTTCCTCTAATTGCCATCCATTTTCATAACCTTAACAGTTATATAACTCTGTGTGTGTGTGTGTGTGTGTGTGTGTGTGTGTATATATATGTACACACACACAGAACCGCAGTCCCACACGGATCACCCACGGCTCTGCACCGTGCTTACATCTCAACCATAGGAAACCATGGTGCTGACAGTAGGGATCCAAAGGGAACATGGGACCCCTTTGCTCCTTCACCCCACACTCCCTCCCTTCAATGCTGGGGTGACAGGACCCCTCTGCAGCCGCACTCCAAATTTGCAGTGACCACCGGGGCCGGCGCAGAGACTGGACGTGGCCCCTGCCCACCATATCGTGACGGTGGCAGTTTTGGGGAGAAGAGCTGGGATTTTGGCTCCATCTTTACCAAAGATCAAACTAACATTAATGCCACGGTGTTCCCTAAGGGAAGCAGAGCCGATCCCACCCCACAGCCCCTGTAACCCCCTTGAGGAGGGGAGGGGAGCCAGTCCCACCTCATCGCCCCTGTGATCCCCCAGAGAGAAGGAGAGGGGATCCAGTCCCTGTGACCCCCAGAGAAGGGGAAGGGAGCCGGTCCCACCTCCCATCCGTTGTGTCCCCCCAGAGGAAGGGAGGGGATTCAGCCCCTGTGACCCCCAGGGAAGAGGATCAGTCTCCCTCACGGTTCCTGTGACACACACACCCCAGAGGGCGGCTTGGGGTTTTCCCGCCGCAGGAGGCGGCTTCCCAGGTCCCCCAGCCCCTCCCGGCCCCTCACCGCGTGCGGGGCCGGCTCCGCTCCCTCTCCCCTCACCCCCATCCCTGAGGGGGCGCCGTTCCCCCCAGCCCCGGGGCAGCACGAGCGCCGGTTAACGGCTCCGTGCGGACTCACCTCTCCACAGCGGGACATGGCAGCGGCCCCGCAGTCTCGCCGCCGCCACTGCTGCTGCCGCCGCCTCTCCGTGGCGCCGCTCAAACCAGCCGCGTCCCGGCCTGGCTCCCCGCCGGCCCGGCCGCCGCACAGCTCTTCCGGCGCCGCCATGACCCAGCTTCCGCCTCGCCGCGCCCCCGCCGCCATCTTGAGTGCGGTGCCGCGGGAGGGCGGGGAAGCGCCTGCCCGTGCTCGGCGCCATCTTGAGAGCGGCCCCGCCGCCATGATGGGAGTGGCGGGTCCGTGTTGGAGTGCCCATGCTCAGCTGCTCCGTCCCCCCGTGATTTTGATACAAAAGCATTACTATTGCAAAAAGTGCAATATTTTGATTTAAGCTAAAGTAGAGTTTCAGTTCCATCTAGGTAACTATTTTTTGAAAGTTGGACAGACACAGACTGTCCCTCTGATCGCATGTTATGTCGATAGCATGGTTTTTTTCAAACAGTGCTTTTCCCAGACAATATTGTCCAAAAGATGTCTTTCCTTATCTAAAATACAAGGTCACACAGAGAACTGGCTCCAAAGCGCCAATTAGCAGAGATTTGGACGTTGTGAAATTATTAATAAAATTAAAATTAGAACTTGGAAAGTAACAGAATATGCATAAGGTTTCTGGGAAAATTTATACACATGCATGTAAGTGGGAAATATATTTCCCTCCCAGCTCTTGCCTCATTACACATGATTGATGGAAACCACTCCCTTGTGCGTCCAGTGCTGAAATAAAGGATGCTGCTTTCTAGAACTCCAAAACGAGGCTTAGAGAGTTTATTTGCTGGCATTTTCGGTATCAGTTTGCCCGCCTCTGAGGGTGCCCTCCTCTTGAGGGAGGCAGCTCCTTTCCTTGGGTGGGTGCAAAGGCTTGTTCAGCAGGAGCAGCCCCACTCCCCTGCCTCTGCCCCAAGGCCACCAGTGCTGAGGTGTTGGAGATGGCAGGAGCCAGGCTGAACGCTTGGCATCCTCCACCCTCGGCAGCTCCCAGTCACGGGCCCTCTGCCACCCTGGCAGCAGACTCACACCGGGTCTGCACTTCACGAAACCCTGAGTTGGCTCAGAAAATGTAAATCAGCCCTGCGAGGCAGCCCCACTAGCCTGGCAGGACACTCCACAGTGCAGGGCTCTCTGGGGCTCTTCCAGTCCAGCCCCCCGTAACCAAGCAGGGTCACCTCTAGCAGGGTGCACAACAGCAGGTCCAGGCAAGTTTGGATCTCTCCTGAGAAGGACACTCCACACCCTCCCTGAGCAGCCGGTTCCAGCACTCCATCACCCTCACTGGAAAGAAGGAGTTTTTTTCAGGTGGAACTTCTCGTGCTCCAGTTTGTGCCCAGTGCCCCTTATCCTTTCACTGGGCACCACTGGACATAGTCTGGCCCCATCCTCTTGCCTCCCTCCCCCTGACCCTTTAGATATTGATCAATATTGATGAGATTCCCCTCTCCGTCTGCTCTTCTCCAGGTCTCTCAGCCTTTCCTTGTAAGACAGATGCTCCTGTCCCCTCATCATCTCTGTGGCTGCCACTGGGCTGTCTCCAGTAGTTCCTTGTCTTTCTCGAGCTGGGAAGCCCAGAACTGGCCACAGGACTCCAGGTGCAACCTCACTATGGCAAAGCAGAAGAGGAGGAGAACCTCCCTTGATCTGCTGGCCATACTCTTCTCCATGCACCCCAGGATACCACTGGCCTTCTTGGCCACAAGGGCACAGTGCTGGCTCACGGCTAGCTTGTCCACTAGGACTCCCAGTTCCTTCTCCACAGAGCTGCTTTCCAGCAGGTCAACCCCTAACCTGTACTGGTGCAGGGGGTTTTTCCTCCCTCGGCGCACACTCTGCACTTGCCTTTGTTGAACTTCATTAGGTTTCTTCCTAATCTTCTTCCAGTTCATGCAGTGGACTGAAAGCAATTGGGACAAGGATGTGAGAGACGGTACACCCATGAGCACCGAATGGGTAGGTGCTAACAAGAGGGGTGCAGGTACAACCCCTTCTTCCCAGAAAAATTCTAAATATAAACCCA
The DNA here is from genome assembly GCA_033558235.1 of Neomorphus geoffroyi. Lineage (NCBI taxonomy): Eukaryota > Metazoa > Chordata > Aves > Cuculiformes > Neomorphidae > Neomorphus > Neomorphus geoffroyi. The sequence goes on from JAUMJM010000038.1 coordinate 61,501, forward strand.
TCAGCTTCAGGTTCACCAGTGATTTACACAATGATCATCAACTTGGGCTCTAACCAGGCTAAATACTTTGGTGTGAGATATGATCCTTTGCTCCACTGATGCACAGAGGGCCATCGAAGGTTGTCATGAGATCAGACATTGCACACAGTGACGTCCAAGGGGAGCAGTGGGCTCAGCACTGTTACTGTTAGCTCCTCATCCCAAGTCTCAAGTACAGACAGGACTGGCGTGCTGGAATTTCCAGTTACGTGTATGCTTCGGGAATTTTGTTCATAGAAAATGTGTTTTAAAGATGCCCCACAAAGGAAGATGAATAGATTGTTGCTTTCTTCCTGCTTGATTGTTGCCATTTAAGGCCATGGATTAGATTAGGGGGTAGATTGAGGGGTTTGCTTGGAAATATCAACTGCCTCAAGTCCTGATTACTTATTTTGCTTCCAGGCCTGTGAGAAAGCTCTGGAGTTGAAGAGGAAAACCCCTCTTAGCCTTTAGATGATGGAGAATCTCAGTAAGAGAAGCGGTATCTGCTTTGATTGTCATGTGTTTCACTTAAATAGTAATGACAAATTAAATCCAGAGGCTTCAGTCAAGACCAACTTGTTTGACATCTGAGACCATATTTGTAGTCATCAGGGAAAGCAGAGACCAGGGTGGAGGAGACCTGCATTTCCAATGCAAATGGCAAATAAAATCTTCACCAAGGCACATAGGCAGAGAAAAAGCCCTGCCTACAGAGCCAGATTGGCCTGAGCAGCCTGGTTTAGGACTAGCCATGGATTCCCTCCAGCCCTGGGGTGTACATGGACCATACAGCAGTTGACAACCCCAAATAAGATCTGGGAACAGAGATAGATCTAAGAACCTCCCAAGGAGAAACCAGGCTTGCAGCAGTCCCTAAGAGGAATGGCACTTGGACTCCAAATAGATGAGCAATGTGGCTGTGTAGATAAGACACAGGGGTTGAGTACAAGGCAGCAAAATAGGAAGGAAATGAATAACTACACCAAACTCGGGCATTTCTCTTGATAGTCACTGGGAGGTGGCCAGCCGGTGAGAGAACAAACTCTCCTTGCTTCAGGAAGGCTCTGCTCAGTGTAGATACTTGGGAGCCTTCTGTGAAGATGGGTTCAGTTCAGGGCTTGGCCATCTCAAGGCAGACCTTGTTCATCTTATGACTAATACACGTTTATCTTAGCCCAAAGAAGGCAGGCACATACCATGCTGCCTCAGTCCAGGAGGGCAAACAAAGTAATGCTAGCATCAAGATATTTTGCTCTGCATAAGACACAATCTCTTAACTGTTCAAGGCCAGACTGACCTGGGGATTTTATATTTTTCCCTCTGGAAAGTCTTGGGTCATTTCTTTCCTCTGATTCTTCTTGAGACAGTCTGGACATCTCATCTTTTTGTCAGCATGACTAAAGCCCAGCTGAACTACAGTGGCCAGAGCACTTGGTATGCTTGGGTGAACTGATCACTCCAGCTGTGATTTTCAATACTTGATAGGGTTTAATACCATAAGGCCTGCTAAAGTAGATTACAGATGGGTACAACACAAGTCAGGGCAGGCTCCAGGTCAGCAATCCCTCTGCTAAGACCAGCTTCAAAGACCAGGACTCCTCCTGCCCCAATCCAGTTGGTACTCACAGTCCCATTCCTGAACTGATACCTCGGAAAGTCCATTTTCTGAAGCTGACAATGCACATTCAGAGGTGAGTTCAGTGAGGTGGCCAGTTTTGTTTGAATGCTTTGGAACTTCCTGGGGCTTCTGCATGCAGCCATCTGGCTCCTTTCCTGAAGCAGCACCCGCTCTCTAGTGGGAGAATGGGTCCCCCCCAGCTGGAGACGTTTTCTGGTCCACACTCCCTGCCACAGCGGGGCAGAGACAATGAGGCCCTTCAGGGCTAAATCCCGAGAGCCGCAACCGTCCCCTTTGCCAAGGACATCACTAATTCCTGGCGGTGGCTTGATTCCATAAGCGGCTCAGTGAGGTGACTTTCCAGGTCACCAGCTAATTGCAGGTGAAGTGCCAATGACTGTCTCCAGCAGGAGCGAAAGTTGGGAGCTCTGGGGGAAGAAAGGGCGTAAAACATGTTTGCTCAGCTCCCTTTAGCTGAGCCAGCTCCCCGTGGGCAGCTAGAAGGAGGTGAGAACGGGCTGGGTGGCTTGCAAGGATCTACAACCGAGTCTCACTGTCTCTGCAGCCTGAGAAATCCCACAACATCAGTGTCAGACAGGGAGACTTGCTCAGCCTGGCCCTTGGATGGCTGCTTTAAACCTCCTGGTCCCCCCACAAGCCCTGGCTATTTGTGTGCTGGAGGGGAGGAAGAGGAGATAGCCAGGGGACTACTTATTCCCTCCACATCACCTCCTTTGAGTCTTGCCTATGTCTGGTGGCTTCAAGAGCCAAGACATGGGTAAACCAGCTCCTCTACTGCTCTTCCTGGACCCCCTGGCATTAGCCCATCCCTGTGAAACAGTGAGGGGCGAACTGAGCCCTCCGTAATGTGATGGTGGAGAAATTTCAGTTAAGAAAAATGCCCCTTCTCCAGCACTTGGTGTTCCTGAGAGGAAACCACTCTGAGCTACCTCCCGCTTGCTGGAGTCGGGAGCGGTGAGTAATGCTTGCAGGCTTCCCTGCCCGGCACCACATTCTTTTCTCCAGCATGTAATGGCCCAGAGGAGAAATAAACCAAGCCTTGTTGGAGCAGCCTGCAGAGGAGCTGTGCACGCCATGGCCTCACACCAGAGAAACATCGGGGAGGCTTGAGAAAGGCTCACTCATTTTTGAGGGGGCTGGGTGCCTGGAACAGCAAGTGAGATACGAAGAAAGAATTAAAAACACCCTGCAAATTGTTAACTAACAGAAAGCTTTGCCTGCTGTGCTCTGGAGCGTGAAAATCAGCCTGGGTCCCCTGCACCCAGTGACTCTGCACCAGCCCAGCACTGCCCCTCTCCCTGTGCCCACCTCTCCCCATCCAAGCTGCTCTCAGCCTTCAGCATTCTGCTGCTCTATGGTTTCTCCCTCACCACCACCATCTTTGTGTTGTGTCTCAACACATTTTTCCACAGCGACCAGTGGCTATTTCAGGGACAGCAGACGGCAGGAGAGAAGGCTCATGGACTGCTGCCCCATTTCTCTATTGTCACCCTCTCTTCTTGCCTCCTGGCCTTTTTCCTGTCCTGCTCCCACAGCTCCCTCCCTCCCCAGAAGCTGCCATTGCCTCCTCCTCACCCTATTTCCCCAAGACCCCAGGTTATAAGCCCCCTTTGGGCCCCGCTTAAACCTGTTTCACCTCCCCCATTGCAGACTGGTGATTCCAGTAACTCCTCTGCCCAGCCCAGTGTCTGCACCTACACCCCTGCCAGGCTCCTACAGCACCCAGGAGGGAAGCTAGGGAGAAGGGCAGAAACCAGCAGGTCCACCCTGAATAAAACATAATGCTGGAGCAGGATCAGGCCAGGCAGAGGATGAAAGAGCCAAAGAAGCCTGTTCCCTGCCTTTCATCTGTGAGCATGACACAACCATAGCCATTAGCTCTTCAAAGACAAGACAGGTTGGAGGAGCCTTGGGAAGCCAGCACACCTGTGAGTGAGGCTCCAGGGTCTGGTCTGCCCGAGTTGGCAATGCTCAGCATCAACTGGCTTTGCTTTCCCTGGTCTCTGACCTGGTAACCTTGGTACCCCCTCTGTCTCCTTTCTTTTGTAGCAGTGGCTCACAGGCTTTCCTGTGCCCAACAGTCTCCATTCCTAGTGTGGCTTTGTGAGGGTGCTCACCGAGGCTACTCCCTTCCATGAAACCGGCAAACTTGATCCAAAGAAGGCTGAAGCTTCACAAGCCCAGAAGATGGGGAAAGACCCAAGAATCCATCCAAACCTCCTTCCTGGCAGGGGCTGGGCTAGAGACAGGTACCTGCACAGCCCACAGCAAGTCCTGGAGCTGTGGGTGTCACTCGCTATGCAAGAGCTTCCTCCCTCCCCACACCCTTTTCCCAGCCCCACCCCTGCCCAGTGGCCCGGCTCTCCAAAGTATTTTTTTTTTCCATTTCACAAGACTTTCTCTTGCTTTCACTTGAAAGCTGCTCCACCCAGAAAGCAAGCCTCCCAGCCTGAATCCAGGCCAGTCTCCCAGAGCAGAACAGACAAGCTCAGGCAGTCGGTGCACAGAGGGGACAGTGCTCTACAGGCCACGGAACACTGCAACAAGCCCAGAGCCCTAGCTAAGGGAGAAGCCAGCTGCTTTGAACAGTGTTTGTGCCACCACCACCCCCTGCTTGCTTTCCTCAGGCCAAAGCTGGTCAATACTGCTCTAAGGAGACTCAAACAAGGCACTGTTTAAGAAGATTCAGATGGATTCCCACAAAGCCCAGCTCCTTATTACTCACACCAGCAGTATCTGCACAGCTCCAGTCCTAGGCAGCTTTAGGGACTTGTCAGGTTTGGCAGGCTCAGCTCTTCCCAACTATCACCATGAGCCATCTGGCTGGAGCAGACAGCCTGCAAGCACCAGCAGCCACCCCACTCCAGACAACCTGTGCAGCCTGGCAAGGCCAGATCAGAGCATGCAGCAACTGTCAAGAAGCACCAGGGAAGAAAATGAACCATCAACAGCAGTCAAGCCTCTATGGTGTGCACTTTTATTTGAACTGGTCTTACGTCAGTGTACAGGTAGCCCCGTTCTCCCCCACATACTGGCACCGCTTCTAGACCCTGTGGGGGACCTGTAAAGCCTTCATTCACATCTATCACTGGGGAACAGCCCGCTTGCTTGACAAATCCAAGAGAAAGGATCAAGTGTGTTTTGTTTTTAAGGCGGAAAGATACAAAAAGACACTTGTTGGGTTACATAATTTACAGACAAGCAATTATAATAACCTAACACCAGTAACTGGCATCGGCTCCCTCCGAGCTGGGCTGCTGCCTTCACAGAGGCGAGTAACTTCCTGTAACAATGCATTATAACAATATTTGGAATGACTATTAAAAAAAGAAACAAATGTACAATCAAAGTCCTCAGATGCATTGTAGAACTTTGGGGGCGTTCGCTCCGACATGTTTCATTTTAAGACTGCTGACACCTTCACCGTTCCAGTTTTTTAATCCTGAGTCAAGCGCCAAAAAAAAACAAATAAAGCCATGCCAATCTCATCTTGTTTTATGCGCATTTATGGGTTTCAATTCGTCACAAGGGTGTGGGTGTTGGTAACAGTCCGGTTTAGAAGCATTTGCGGTGGACAATGGAGGGTCCAGATTCATCATACTCCTGCTTGCTGATCCACATCTGCTGGAAGGTGGACAGGGAGGCCAGGATGGAGCCTCCAATCCAGACAGAGTACTTGCGCTCAGGTGGGGCAATGATCTGCAGGGAAGAGGAGGAATCAGTCAGATGTGGTATCATATACACTCGTGGCCTACACACAGCCCTGCAAAACAGGGCTCCCTATTCCCTTATCCACCTAGGGCCAAGATACCACCAAGTTCAAAGAGGCTTAAGATACAACTTCACACCCCCACCTCCCCCCTCTGGCAGCCAGGATTTACACTAATCCCATTATTCATATGGTTGGGCGGATGCAATCTCATCCAGAGCAAAGCCATTAAGGCTGCACCACACACTGAAGTATAGTTTCCATCTTCTCTAGTCAGAGCATGTCTTACATCACCTCCACCCACCCTGCAAGTCAGCATTAACAGGGTTCCCCAGATTCCATCCTACCTTGATTTTCATCGTGCTGGGTGCCAGGGCTGTGATCTCCTTCTGCATCCTGTCAGCAATGCCAGGGTACATTGTGGTACCACCAGACAGCACTGTGTTGGCATACAGGTCCTTACGGATATCCACATCACACTTCATGATGGAGTTGAAGGTAGTTTCATGGATACCACAGGACTCCATACCTGTGAGGAAGAAGCAACCTCAAGTCAGCAAGGACTCAAAACTCAGCCAAAAGACTGAAGAGTTACTATGGGCAACCTGGACACCAGCAGCCCCTTCACTGGGTGCCATGGCTCCAACAGCCTTAACATCCTGTTCTACTGTCCCAAGCACCTCAAAAAAAGCTTTGGACTGCATGGAAAGTGAAGGTAGCTTGGTGGGACAGGACACACCTTGCTATGGAACAGCAATAATACAGCAATTGGCTTCCATGGTTTCTAAATCATCCATTACAGAAAGGCTATCCTAGAAGAGTTGGACTTACCCAAGAAAGATGGCTGGAAGAGGGCTTCAGGGCACCTGAACCTCTCATTGCCAATGGTGATGACCTGGCCATCAGGGAGTTCATAGCTCTTCTCCAGGGAAGAGCTAGAGGCAGCTGTGGCCATCTCCTGCTCAAAATCCAGGGCAACATAGCACAGCTTCTCCTTGATGTCACGCACAATTTCTCTCTCAGCTGTGGTGGTGAAGCTGTAGCCCCTCTCTGTCAGGATCTTCATGAGGTAGTCCGTCAAGTCACGGCCAGCCAGATCCAGACGGAGGATGGCATGGGGAAGGGCATAGCCTTCATAGATGGGCACAGTGTGGGTAACACCATCACCGGAGTCCATCACAATACCAGTGGTACGACCAGAGGCATACAGGGACAGCACAGCCTGGATGGCTACATACATGGCTGGGGTGTTGAAGGTCTCGAACATGATCTAGGGGAAGAAAAAAAGGCACTGAGTCAACCACATAAACTGAGATTCTCAGTACAAGTCTATGCAAAGTCCATGCAAGTGTGGTTTCACTTCTGCCCCTAGATAAGGGGCTTCCCCTCCACTCTCCCACTAAGTCCATGCTTATCTTGCCTGGTGTCCCCCCCCACACCTGCCAGGTCAGAGCCTTAGCAGGGACTCTACCACAACAGACCCATCCACATCACAGCAAGGAAAGACACAAATGCCCATTAAACTACAGTAGAGTCACTCAAGGTTGGTAAATGGATTAGTGCCTAGTCAGAAACAGCAGTTAGACAAGTTGCTAGTTCGGTCTCATAGAAACACAGCTTAGAAGAGCAAACAAAACCTGTCAAGGTCCAGCAAAGAGGAGACTCAGGTCAGGAAAGGAAAACCCTGCAAAGATGGCAAAAAGGGAGAACAGTGGTGAAGGAGAGAGGACAATATGGAAGAGAGATGGCCTGCAGCAACACCTGCTGTAGCTCCAGGGTCCAGAGTTTGTTCTGGGTTTTTTTTTTTGTTTTGTTTTGGTTTTTTTTTGGTTTGTTTTGGTTTTGTTTTTTGGTTGTTTGGTTTTGGTTTTTTTTTTTTTTTTTTTTTTTTACACACCTGTGTCATCTTCTCTCTGTTGGCTTTGGGGTTCAGGGGAGCCTCTGTGAGCAGCACAGGGTGCTCCTCAGGGGCTACTCTCAGCTCATTGTAGAAAGTGTGGTGCCAGATCTTCTCCATGTCATCCCAGTTGGTGACAATACCGTGTTCAATGGGGTACTTCAGGGTCAGGATACCTCTTTTGCTCTGGGCTTCGTCACCAACATAGCTGTCTTTCTGGCCCATACCAACCATCACACCCTGCACGACAACAAACAAGCAGTAAGTACAGCTGAAGGGTGGATAACCTGCTTACCCAATGCTGCTTCTCCAATTACCGTCCCGACTTCATCAAGAAAGGCATTCAGCCAACTGTTTCAACATGCACTGCACAAGAAGTTCTGCAGTAGGCTGTAACCTCACCTGTTGGTTACAGTGCATATACCTCTTGTTATAAAACCAAATACAAGGGCTTCTTGAAGGTCAATGCCTCTGGTGGAACCATTTCATAGAACAGAACCACAGAAGGGTTTGGGTTGGAAGGAACCTTAAAGATCATCCAGTTCCAATACCCCTGCCATGGGCAACGACACCTCCCACTAGACACGCCTCTCTTTTGGCAGATGACGGGCACCCCAACCACGTACCTGATGCCTGGGGCGACCGACGATGGATGGAAAGACGGCACGGGGAGCATCGTCCCCAGCGAAGCCGGCCTTGCACATACCGGAACCATTGTCAACAACGAGAGCAGCGATATCGTCATCCATGGCTGCGGACAAAGGGAAGAGGGAGAGACATGAGCATCACCAGCCCAGCCACAGCCCGGTCCCCACGGCGGGAGGCGAAGGGAAGCGAAGGCGATGCCGCCAAGGCCTTCCCACCCATTTCCTTCCTGCTCCTTCGCCCCGCGCCCGCTAGAGGGGGCGGCGCCTCGCGCGCGGCTCCGGGACAAAGGAAGTGCCTGCGCCCTCCTGCTTCATTACCATAAAAGGCAATGGTTGGGGCGCGCGGGGAGCCCCGCCCCGGCCACACCCCGGCCCCGCTCCTGCAGCCTCCGGGGTTCCGCGAACCCCCGCCTGGCGCCCCGGCAGCTTCGCAGGGCTCCCACGAGGAGCCATGGCTGGGCGAGCGGTGGCCATCTCGCCTCAGCGATAGTCACCTCGCCCGGGTCAATCGAAGGGGCCACCTCGCCCAAACAATAACCACCTCGCCCCGAGCTGCAGCCATCTCACCGGGCTCGTATTCGAAGGGCCACCTCGCCCCGAGCCGTGGTCGCGGCTCTGCCCCCCGCCCCCCCCCAAGCCGCAGTAGCAGGGGTGCACAGGATTAAAGCCAGGGTTCTTATGCAATGGCGAGGTAGGCTCAGCTCCGGCGCCTCCTGTTTAATCCGCTGGCGAGCTCGGGGGCGGCGGCAGCTGCGGGCACGTGTGCCAGCCCCGCATGGAGCAGCCTGGGAAGCGGGGCCGCTGCCCGGAATGGGTAGCCTGCCTGCACAAGGGCACGGGTGTGTGTGCGTGTGTCTTCCCCTTCTCCCCCCCGCCCCCGTCCCCCGCCTCTTGCACGCAGCTTTTGTTCCTATGCAGTACCCCGGGGAGGGGGTGCCGCCCCCCTTCTCCTGCAAGAGAAAGCCACCTGCGTGTGCCCTAGAGGGGGGACACGACAGCGCGCCTCATTAAGAAGGGACAACGCCTCCAAGCTCTCCCTCCATCAGCAGGGAACAACGCCTCCAAACCCCTTAACAGCGTAAGACGACGCCCCCAAACCCAGCCCCATCAAGGGACCCCCAAGCCCCCCCACCAGCGGCTGCAGGATAGAGGGCTGCGCGAAGCAGACAAAGCCCCGCGCCCCATTCCCCCTCCCTCCCTCCCCGGACACAATAGCCGAGCCGCCTTCAATCCTCTTAGGAGGCGGATTAACCCCACGAGGCGAGGAGAGCAAGCAGCATCATTATTAAACCGCAATCCCCTTTTACACCCCTTAAACCATGGCAGCGCATGGGGGGCTGGGGCCACCCCACCCTCCAGCAAACAAAGGGCGCCCCGCGAGCAACCACTACACCTCCTCCCAAACTTAATTAAGCTAAGAATATTCACAGATAAATAAGACCGATATTAAGAATAATATTAGCGGCGGCGCGGAAGCCCCCCGGTTCCGCTCACCTTAGGGGAAGCGGTGCGGCTGGAGCTGGAACGGGACCCGGAGCCGGGGCGGGCGGTGCTGGCGGTGGCGGGAGCGCGGGGCGCGCGGGAGACGAGCAGGCAGAGCTCGCGGCAGCGGCTCCCGCCCGCCGCCCGCCGCGCTTTTTATGGGGCCGCCGCCGCCGCCGTCTCGCCATAAAAGGAAACTTTCGGAGCGCGCCGCTCTGATTGGCCCCGCCCGGCACCTCCCCGCCTCGCACCGCCCCGCCCGGCGCGCGCGGCAGCGTCCCCCCCACCGCCCTGCTCTGAGAGAAAATACGGGGGGGTGAAGGCACAGACAGTAATGGGGGGGGGGGGTGGGTGCGCACACACACACACACACACAAATGGGGGAGGGTGGGTACAGTCGTGTGTACCCAAGCCCCCCTCCCGTATGGCTTCATTGTGCTTTGCTGGGGAATGGGGTCTCGTGTGCTCGTGCTCGCCCCTCTGGGGGTGGCGGTGGTTCACCCCCCACCTCGGAGGGGAGGAACTCGGAGACCCTCACACAAAGCCCCATGGCTGGGTGGGACCTCCCTCAGCAGGAGAGGGGAGCATCCCGGGGGCAACGTGGTGTGGGACCCCACTGAGGGGGTGGCTCCTGGCTGCAGTGCTGCCATTGCTCTGACTGTGGAGAGAAGGGTTTGCCTGGACCCCCAAGCACAGAGCACACACCAGGAACCTGGGGGTCTCAGGGACCCTTGTCTGCACCCCTGGGGACAGAGCATCCACCAGGAACCCTGGGGGTCCCAGCCAGAGTGGGATGCAGGGCCAAGTTCACTGCTGATGTCAGCAGGCAGCGTGACACAGCTCCTGCCAGCTTGCTGCCAGGCCTTTGGCCCTTGAACCCGCCTGGAAACATCGCAGCCACCTCCAGGCACCGCTAAAGGCCATGTCCCTGTGGTGGCAGAGATACCTGGGATAAGGAAATGCTTCCCCGCTGTGACTCAGGCGCTGAATCAAGTGGGTGCCCCTGGTCCCCACTCCCCATCCTGCCCCAGGCTGGCGGGGGTCACTGTGAGAGCAGCGATTTGGTTAGATTTGGACAATAGTTGTGGCTTTCCTCTTTGATCCAACGATTGCCGGAGTGGGAGACGTAGTGGGAGACGTGGCTGCTCCTGCCCGGGCTGCCTTTCTGCAGTTCCCTCTTTGGCTGTTACGGTCAAATACTGGTTGGGAATAAAGGCGAGGGCAGTGTCCGCAGAGCAGCAGGCAGCAGCGACAAGAGGGCTTTGCGTCTCCAGAGTGTTGTGCGAACACAGGCTGATTAATCAAGTTAATTAAGCAGCCCTGTAAGTAAAGTAGCAGCAGCCACTCGCAATCTGTTGCCGGTTGGAAGCACGCAGACTTCGGTGTGAGGACTTTGTCTGTTTAATCTCAGTGATTTGAAAACAGCAAAAATGAGGGAAAAATTAAAATCCAGGGGGAAAAATTGCTTAAAATGCCTGTTGTCTGTGGGACACCCCTTGGTCAGCATTGTGGGGAGGGGGCTGGGGGAGATGACCCTGCCATCGGGGTCTGGCAGCCTGCACTGATGAGCTCTTTGTCACCTGGAGCTGCAGACATCATGGTGAGGATGAGGATGGGGTCTGGAGGATGGGGCTCCCTCCCTGAACCACCAGCTGCTCTCCCCAGTGTAGGGTCTGGCCAAGGGGGAAACCAGGCGTTATTCCCCTCCAACATTGCTCCTGACTGTGGGACAAACAAAGAACAGCAGGAAGAACCTGCAAAAGCTGGCTGAGATGGAGATTTGCAATCACCTGTGAGCAGGTGGGTGGGGGACTGGAGGAGATGGGACACTAGGGGTGGATGGGAACACAAGGAGCAGCCCTTTTCTATGGGACAGCATTCCCCTCCCCAGGAGGCACCTTGTCCAGGAGCTGGTGGAGGTGCCCCAAAACCCAGCACCATGGCTGCTCCCAGATGAGTGCTTCAGAGGGGATGGAGTGGGGAGACAGAAGCCCTGTGGGCTCTACTGGACCACCCTAGGATCATGCCTTGTCCCTTAGGGAAGAGATGACCACAGTGATGCATACGCTCTTCCAGGCCACACTTGTAGCCATGTCTCATTCCCTCCAGGCTCAGGATGGCCATGGTGATGCACATCCCTGCCAGGCCACCTTGGGACAATGCCATCCCCTCCAAGCTGGAGGTGGCCACAGTAATGGAGCAGAGATACCCCAGCACACACGGACTGTTGCCATTGGAAGCTGTCAGTGGAAGGGGACCCAGCTCGGGCAAGCTGGGGTTGCTGCAGGGCCGTGCCGGAGAAGAGCTGTGTTTGCATGGTTGTTTCCCTGTCACTTCAGGTGGATCATACATGCTCTCTGTGCTGCAGCTTCCCTTGCAGTAAAATGGGAGTCATCGCTGTTAATTACCTACCTCACAGGGAATTAATTAATGTTTGCGCTCCATTTTGAAAAGGCTGATTATTAATTAGGAGATTATACGTCAAATAAGGGGAGCCACAAGGCATGGGTATGGCTGATGGCCCTTGGAGGTGTAAAGTGTGGTCCAGGAACATTCTGATAAGATGTCTGTAGGAAACAGCAGCGGGAAGAAGTCCTACAATAGCATTGAGGTGATGGGTTTGAGATGGAGAACATCAACGGGATGTCAGCACCAGGTGGAGAGGCCACCACAGCTCATGGGGGTTTTGGTCAGTTGAATGGGGCGAGCATCAATGGGATGAGATTCTGTGCTGCATCCTGGTGAGCCGGTTGGGTGGAGTGGTGCTGGGGAGCCACAGATGCAAGATAGTCTTTTAGGCAGGGAGGAGAATTGCCGAGCTATTAGCATCTCTTGGTTATTGGACTGAATCAGAAAGTAATCAATCCACCAGCATCCGGTGGGCAGTAACAGCCCCGTGTCTCCTGGCTTTGGGGGTGGTGGGATTTGGCCTTGGTGGAGATGGCAGGATGTGGTCCGCAGCACACAGCTGGGTGCCACCGCTTCCTCCCAGCCTGAAGACTCTTTGTTAGCAAAGCCACCAGCCAGTCACCATATTCACCACCCAGACCAAGCTGGCTCTGCTGGCCACGGCTCAAAGCTCTTCTCCTTGGGGTGTTGCAAGAGCAGAGAGAAGAGAAAGGGGAACTGAGCAAAGAGGTCCCCAGCCATCGTGTTACCCTTGGGCAGACATAGCAAGCTCCCGAGTTTTGCTGTTTTGCTTTACTTCTCTCTGCTTGTCCTTGGCACTCGGCTCACACTGGCTCTGGACAAAACTATCTGGGGGAGGATTCTTCTGCCCTTCACTGGCTGATATGGCCAGGCTTGAATTTCTGCACTTGTGGGACAACATGTGAGCTCTCCTTTCCACTTGCTTTTTCCAGCCTTTCCTCTAGAGAAGACCTTTGCCCAATGCAGGGGTTGTGTCCACTGCATGTTTAGGGAGAGGAAGGTCAAGGGGAGGAAGCAATCTCAGCAGTTTTGGACTGGCTTGAACTTCTGCACATCCCCTTCAGCTCCTCCATTGCTGCCCTCGCCCTGTGCTCAGGCTCTCTCCCTGTTGTTGTCGTGACAATGAGAAAAAAGGTGGAAACTTCTGAAATGAGCCCAGTCACTTTAAATCACCTTCCTGTAACAATCACAGAGGTTTTTCTGAGCACTGCCTTTCCCCTCCCTTCCTACTCCCTAAGGGGAAGAGGGAAAGACGCTTGCCACATCCCCTATTGAGCAGGCATGGGGACCACCCCAGTGCCTTCCTCTTTGCCAATTCACTCCTTGCAGCATCAGCTCCAACAAGAATTTGCAGGAGGTAAAATCTAAGCAAGAACCCCAGGCCTACCTTCCCCCTTGGAAATGTTGGGGACCCTCAGCGCAGCCCCCACCTCTCCCTTTATGGGGACACGTTCAGTATTAAAACCTGAAGCAAAGCAGCCCCTGACATTTTCCTGACTCGTCGCATTGCATCCCTGCTGACACTCCTCTCTCCCTCTAAGCATCACTCCCTACTCTCGTACATCCCTCCCTGAAGTTCCTGCTGCTTTGTATTGATCCTCGAGCTCCCTCTGATTTATCAGTGCCTTTTGCAGAGAGAAAGGAAAGCCTTTCCCTCTGCAGACCCCCACGTACCAGGGACCGTTCTCTCCTGATCTGCTGCATCCACATGGATGGGCTAACGATGCATCGAGCATCTCCTCCATCCACAAAGAAGGCAAATCATTATATCACACTGGAAAACTGTATTAATTCACCACTTTTCGGCTTTGGGCCACCGAAAGAGAACCTCTGCCAGGTTTTGCTGGGGCCGTTGGAAAGGGCACAGCCCTGCCCAGGTAGGAGAGGTGGTAGAAGAGGACGTGTGCGTGGTTTACAGCCTGCTGTCCCTGGTAAAATGATTTTGCTGGAGGGATTGAAGCCCTGAGCAGTAGTTGTTCTCCACCCATTTCCCCAGTCCTGCCTATCCTCTCTGCCTCCAGCCCCATCTCCATGCCCCCACACCTTCCCCAGCCCTTTCATCGCACAGCCCTGAGCTGATCCCTGCGCTATCATTTCCGGACCATGATGCTGGACCCAGTGCCATGCTGGCAGCAGGAGGCCAGTGCTCCATTCCCAGCCTTGCAGGCAGTTGGGAAAGCAGCTGGACACTGTGCTGGTGGGGGAACCAGCTGGTTCCTGGGCTGGGCATCCTCTGCCCGGCTCCATCCTGATCCCCAGCAGCCACACTGCCATCCACCCTCCCTGGGCTGAGCTAACTTGGTCAGAGCAGAGCAAAGCCCTCCCTTCCCCCACCAATTAAACGTGCTGCTGGTGCTGTCTTGGTTGACCTTGACAGTAAGGACTGGTGGGGCCCAAGCGCTGAATTGTTTTCATCCCAATGTCATTCCTAGTACAGCACGATCACACCGGCGCAGCCAGATCCCCGGGGCGATGCCTGCCCTCCTCCCAGCCTCAGAATTCCTTGCCACCTTGTGGATCCTTAGGGTCCGCTTCTCCCACAGCAATGGGACTGGTATAAGCTAAACCTTATGCTGGCCTCTCCCTCCGGGCGAAGACCTTCCCGGCAGGGATCGAGGGCAGTGGAGCAGCTCTGCCCCTCCACCCAGGCCCAACATCAGCTTTAGGGGATATTTCCTCCAGCTAAAAACAGAAGGGGAAGAGAAAAAGCTGATTCTCCCTGGGCTTTCTCTGCAAGCCTCAGCCCTCTGGCCCCGCTCACCCCACCCACATTGCCTCCCAGATGCCACTGAAAAGCCCCTCCATCGCGTTGCAGCCCTAGGGGAGACTTTCCTGCAAGGATGCTCACCAGGTTCGGTTCCTTGGCCTGCCAAGAAGGCTCCTACACGTGTTAGACAGCACTATGCCAAGCTGTATGGTGTAATTTCAACTGCTTCTTAATTACTTTAAGAATTGATTTTTCTCGGTCACTCATGTTAAAGGCAGGGAGGCAGCTGGATGGAGTTTTCCGCTCTTACCGTACCCAGGAAATGAAACAGATCCTGCGCTACTCAAGCACGCCGGGAAATTTGCTTTGATCTCTGCTGGGCTAATGGCACTTTCCATCTGGGGGCTTCAAGCCTTTGGCAGAGGTGACCTGTACCACCTTGGAGAGGAAGAGAAGAGCGCTGCCCTTGTTTTCAGTGTGGGAAACAGAGGAGCAGAGAGCAGGGATGCCCAGTGTCCCCAGTCAGGATGGCTCTCTCACCCATGCCAGGGCACTTGTGACTCTGCAGGCAATTTGCTCTGGGTTTGAGGGTGTAATACCCTTTTATCTCCAGCAACATGGGTCACATTGGCTGAATGGATAAAATGGAACAGAGGGGTCCAAGACAACTGTGCAGTGCTGCTGTGGCTGCGACAGCCCTGAGCACCCACAAATGGGGACCCACCCCACACTCCAGTGGTCCCAGACTTGCACCCAGCTCCTTTGCCCACAGGCCCAGGGATGCTCAGGGGGTTGTGGGGTTGCCTATTCCTAGAAGGAGACGTGGGGGCACAGGTCTCAGCCCCATCCATGCCTGGGCTGGTCCCCAGCTCTGTTTGCACAGCCGGTGCCGAGCCCTGATGCAAGCGGCTCCCCCCAGGCAGGGAGTCGATGATGGAGGAGTGGGACCTGCTGTTATCAGTGCCCAATCCACTCCCCATGCTCCTCTGGACTAAAATAAACCCTGAGGGGTGATTCAGCCTGTATGGAACACTCAGCCCTTTCACAAGAGCCACTAGAAATAAAACCCAGCTGCTCTCCTTCTCCCTTCACCTTGTCTTCCTGCTGGGGAGCAGGTGCAGGGGAGAAGGACCAGGAGGTTGTCACCCCGTGCCAGGCAGAGTGGGCTTTTTCTGGTCCCCATGGCAGGGATAACAGCAGGGTGATACCGCTCATGACGGGCAGTCGGCAGGGGAAGGAGAGAGCCCGTGTGCTCCATGGGGTCATGCTGCTCCCAACCAGACCCTTTGGTCCAGCTGGGGGCAAGCTGGTAAGCTTGACGCGATATAATCCCTCCAGTAAAATCCAGAGGCCGCTCCACATAAAAACTGGGGACACAAGGAAACCACCACCACTGAGCCTGCATGCAGAGGCACGGATCCCCGCTGCATTTTATTACCCTCTCAACCCATTGCTCCCTAAGTTTCCATCCGGCACTCAAGGCAGTATTTCCCTGCATGCTTTGTTTGGCTCCTTTTACGCGTTCCTGCCAGCAGGAGATAAGATCTCAAGAGAAAGGCAAACAAAAACCCTGGGTGCCATGTGCTGACTGTTGTTCCCCTGATGCATTCAGGTACCCTGCCAGCTCTGACCTGGCACTAGTGAGGACACCCCAACGTTCATCCCATCGGGGCTGCTCCATGAGAAATCCAAAGAAAGACTGTGATAGGACCTCGGTGGGTTTGTGAGTTTCCAGGTCTCTCCTGACAGCAGACCTCTGCTCTCTCCTGGCACTTGGGTCCCTTTGCCTCCCTTGGGTGTTCTCTCTGCTGTTTTGAGCCCCTCCGGGTTGGTGGAGGTGTTAGCAACTCTGAGGATATTTGAAAAATGTACTTAAGTCCCATGAAAACCTCAAGGGCTCACAGCTCCCAGGTGGCATTCACTGGAGTGATGGCACCACCCTGGGGACTCCCAACCTGCCCTGGCCCAGGTGTCCTCAAGGGTCCCCACGCTCGCATGGCCAGGATGATACATGAATGTATCCCTCCATCCTCCACCTCCTGACAAGCAGCAGCAGAAGGAAGCCAAGCAAATACAGGGGCCACCAGGGCCACATAGGGGCTCAGATGGAAAATGGGTTGAGCCATGAAGGGTGGCTGCTGTTTCTACAGCATTTCAGCCCAAGGAAAAGGCAAGCTAGGATGCAGAAAGACAGGATGTGATATTCCTGCAGGGACTCTGCAGGAGACAACCCCAGCATGGACCCTCCTTGGTCCCAATGCCACCCCCATGGCTCTGAGATGGCTGCTCAGCACCTTCCACTCTCTGAGAGCGCTTGTTCTTGTTTTGCAAGTGCTCAGGGGGGAAATGCGGGGGGGACAAGCAAGAGGAAGACGCAGCAACCAGCCATGGTGCTAGGAATGAGGAAGCCCCAAGCACTGGGAGCTCTGGCCCTGGCACGGCCTGGCAGAGCAGGGGGGGTCCCTGCTTCACCCTGGTATTGCCCAGACCAGGTCCCTTGCTTGGTGCCTGCTCAGCAGACTGGGGGTCTGCTCACCCAGCCCCACGGGAATCAGAGACCCCTGCTCCGACTCTGCAGCCTCTAGGACTGGGAACGGTTTTCTTCTGCCCATCTAACACAGGACACATCGCTCCACAGCCAAACCCAGATGCCTTCCCTCAGCTTCTTCCTCTGCTGCAGAGGTTGGCAAACGAGATGTGGGAGGGAAGGAAGTTGGGATGGTGAGGGTCCCACTTCCTCACCCATGAGCACCCACGCCTCTCTGGGCACACATTTTAATGAATGCAGAGTGGCTGAGGGACCGACCTCCCCAGCAGCTCTCAGCACAACCACCAGCCTGGGGAAGTAAGCCTTAAATGGCAAAACCTGGCCCTGTCTCCACATAACCAGCCAGAGAAAGAGGCAGCGGAAACCGGAAACCAGAGAGCAGCTGAGGCCACCTCCATCGCTTCACAAACCCTGAATTCCCCAGGAATACATCTTAGAAATGCTCCTTTCCCTCCTCTGCCTGGCCTGAGCGGCAGGGGCTGCCCTCATGAGTGACCCAGATCATCCTGTACCCTAATTCCTGGGACAGGCACAGGGAGGGAAAAGGTTTCCCTGTTTCCCCTCCCTTGGGCATCAGCTTGAGGAACAACAATGGATAAGAGCCTTCGCAAGCCATGGTTTCTGGTTTTGTATGTTAGCATCCAGCAGATGCTGGGGCACAGGTTGCTGTAGTGCAGGCCTATGCTTCTGCTCAACACTGAAAACATTTCTGAGCTCCCAAAGCCTCCAGGTACTAGGATGGAAAGGAGCTTGGACGCTCGTTTAGCTCTCAGGAATTTTGAGGTGTCCCCTCGAGTCCATCCACCCATAAAGGAGAGCCACAGATCTGCCGGCAGCCTGAGCTCTTCTGGAGGGTCGATGCTCGCTGTTGAGTTGTCCACAGAGAGGTGGGCAAAGTGGGTCTCACAGTGCAGGACCAGCCCAGCAAGATCACGAATTTCCTTCCGTAAATCACCAGTCCCACCTCATGCACCCTGCACTGCTGCCTGGTGTATCAGGAGCTCCCAATATTTGCTTTAGCTGGTTTATTTGCCATCCCATTTTTTTGGATGAGCATGTTTCTTGCACTTGATCTAATCCTATCCTGATAGAGAGCAGGCAGTGGACTGTCAGCAAGCTGCTCCTGGCTGATGCTGGGATGCAAAGCAAGCTCCTTTACCCAGCTGCTCAATGGATTCACACTGGGGAAGACTGGAAAGCCACATGATGCCAACGCCAAGACTTGCTGTGTTACCATTTCCCAACGTGTTTCTCCAGACGCACTCTGCCAGCAGACTCGTTAGCTGTGACACCTCATTAAAGCAACCATCCTTGGGGGAACTGGCTCGCACACATGAATGCTGGGTTTGGCGTTGCCCTTTTCCTCCCCACCTTCAGATGAGAGCAAGGACCAAGCAGCGGGACTAGACCCATCCACCGGGTTAAATGCAGCAACTCCCCTGGCTGCAAGGGAAAATTTGCAAAGGGAAAGTCACAGCGAGAAGTCTGCACACATCGAAAAAGAAATAAGCTCAGCAAAGTCACGATTATTTAAAAACCACGCAGACAGTTGCCTCCCTGCAGCTCTCACTCAGCCTGCAGAGGAGATGGGTTTCTCCTCTGCCAGGACTGGTTTCTGAGCTCGCCAGCCCAGCAGGGGTGAAGCTTTGCCCGCCAGCCCCACTCTGTCACAGAGTCCCCACCCCGGCTGGCCAGGGAGTCGCAGCACCTGCAGCCCTTGGCCATGGGAGCATTTCCTCCTGGAGAAGTATGGAAACCACCTGAAAACTGGCTCTGGGTGAATTTAATCCCATTTGATTTCCTCTTCTGTGAACTTCAACCGAGTCTTTTGAAATTGTTTCCACTCTTACATAATAAGAGATGTTTGGAGCCTGGGGTATGCTCCTCTTTGTCACATAAGAAGCACCAGCCCCTTCATCTCCCTCCGCCATGAAATTCCTGAAGCTTAAATTAAAAAGGACACAACCATCCCTGTTGAGGAAAGACTTAAATCCCTTAATTCTAAGCCCAACTTTAAACAACAAAACAAGGCTGCAAGAGACCAGCAGAGTGATGGATCCTTGCAGCTGTCCAACACTTTGCTGTTCAAGGTGGTTGATTTTCTCCATTGAAGGTGATGCCATCACCAGCGTTGGCTCTTGTCCCACATCACAGGATCACCTCTGAGCTGCTCCCCATTGCTCAATCTTGCAGAAAGATCACATAAAATTAGGCTGTAAGGATGGAGACCCCACAGTTTGCATGGAAAAGGTTTCATTACCTCTAGTCTGGGTCTCTGCCACAGACCCTTCAGCCCTGGATTTCTACCATTGCTCACTGTGGCCACAGATGACAAGGTGGTCCCTTCACCTTGACTGGCTGTCTTCTCTAACTTCTTTCCTCCAGACAAATAAAGGGAAGGGGAGTTTTCCTGCAGCCCAAGCACTGGAGCTGCTCAGCACTTTTCTAAGGCAGGTGAGGCTTTTACCAGCCCATCATAGCTGGCTGTGGAGACCACCTCCACCTGCTTGATTTCTAATATTTCACACATGGTGGGGTTGAGCGTGACCAGCTCAGCAAGGAGAAGAAAAAATCCAAGATTTTTAAACCCCCTCACCCTATCTTTTTCAAGCCTTTCACCATCTTGGTGCAAGCTCCTGGTCCTGGGAGGACCTCACTGTCCCTCCAACACTGGCAGCAGAACCAAGCCATAAAAAAAGGAATCCAAGATCCTTCTCCATGGTTTTCTTCTGCTGGCAGGTGCCAGGAGCAGTCACGCTCCTGGCACATTTTTCCGTATGGGTTGCCTTGATCCGAGGTTGAGTGAGCCCTGCCCTCCAGCCAAACCTGACTGCCAGCAGCCACAGCTGGGCTGGGGACCCACGGGGACCGCGGGGACCATCTTCAGTCACACTGTTCCCACAGTCCCAGCCTTCGAAGACTTCACAAGGTGGAGCAGTGCCTTATGACAAGCGAGGAATGGTGCCACACCTGCAGAAAGCCATTTTTGGAAGGACACCTGGGGAAGAAATTATTCCCATGTTGCTGCTCTGTAATTAGCATTAATTACTGGGGCTTGTGAAACCTCTTCCCCATTTACTCCAGGCAGCACCTGACGGAAACTGTGGGAATCCCGTCCAGCTGAGTCAGCCGGGAGCCAGGGAGGGGATGATGGGCCCCCATGGGTGCAGGGATGAGTCCCAGGGTCCCCTCCTCTGCTGCCCAGCCCATGGGGATGGCATTTTGACTGGGTAAGGGCTAGTTAACACGCCAAAGAACAGCCAAGGCTCATCCATCTCACCCTTCCCAACAAGGTGCCAAGGTTCTTCTCCACCTTGGTAACAACCCAGCACATCCCTTGGCTGGGGGGGACGGCTTGTTCCCCTTAAAATCTCTGCTGCTGCTCAGCCCTGCCTTGTGGGGCAGAGCCAGAGGGCTGTGCCCAGCACATTTCCTTGGGGATTTGCCTCTGCCCCAGCTCATCGCCTGCAGCAGCGCCCCAAGGTATTATTAGAGACCAGGGGAAAATCCACCCCAAAATCCTAACCCCCAGCAGCCGCTCCGTCACCACCAAATAGCCGGGTACCACTGTGTGACTCACTTCTTTATTCTTTTTTTCTCTTAATATTAATGTTCCGAATGAATCAGGACATGTCATCATCCGGAGCCGCTTTGGAGTCATCTCACCCTGCCCCAGTGACTCCTCGGTGGCCTGGGGACACATCCAGCCTCCTCCCTGGCGGGGGGGGGGCCGTTTGCTGCAGCCTCACCCCCAAACCGGCAGCATTAGGTTTCAAAATAAAAATGATAAAACAAGAGGAAAAACCCCTCCCTGCCCGCAGGGGCTGTTTTCTTCCCGGCTGCTTGCAGCACCTCAGGGTGCTCCAGCATCCGGAGAGGGGGATAGGGGTGACCCCCCCTCCTCACCATCCTGGGCCGGGGTCTAAGTGGCACAGGACATCACGATGGAGGTCCTGGGGCAATGCCTGGGTGTCCCCCAAGTTTTTGCACACCACCGCTGCTATGACCCCTGGGGTGGCCCTGGCCCCTGCCCCCCCCCCCCCCCCCCAGGACCCCTGTCCCTCCCCAGGGACTCAGGCGTCCCTTCACCCTCCCACTTGACCTAACCTCCTGGCCATAAATGGAGAGGTTTGAGAGCCGTCCCCGGGGGGGGGAGGAGGAGGAGAAAAAAAGGAGAATAATGCTAAGAATGCAGGACACGAGCAAGGAGCCTTGTCCTGCCCCCACCCTGGCAGGGGCTGGGGGCTATGGGGTGGCCACCCTGGGAGCCAGGCCTCAGCCCCGTGGGCCACCCTGGACACTGGCAGGAAGGGTGCTCTTTCTGTTTCTCTTTCTCCACATTTCTCACCAGCTGGGGACTTCCCGAGGCTGGGCTGCCCCGTTTCCAACTCAGCCCCAGGGTGCAGAATGGTGCCCTCCCCACCCCAGAATGCCCCTTTGTAGCGCTGTGTCCCCTGCAATGCCATCACCTTGCAGCAACGCGTCCCTGTGCAGATGATGCCCCACCCTTGCAGTGGTGTCCCCTGGCAGCAATGTGTCCCCCTGCAGAGACACCACCACATCCTCTGTCCCCTTCGCCCCAGCATCCACAGGACCCCCACCCTGCACTGGGGTGGATGTGGGACAGAGCGGTGCCCTTGAAGGTGTGTGGCACAGAGGGTGCCAGCAGCCGTGGCTCCAGCTGGCATCGTGAGCCAGGCCTCCGCTCGGGCCAGAGTCCAGCTCCTTAAAATAGAAAGTGAAAACATTTGGGTGCCCCATCCGGACAGGGAAAGGGGGTCCATCGCCGCCTCCACCAGCCACACGCTGCCTTGGCATCTCGCCACCCACCCTGTCCCCAAGGCAGCGGTGCCCAGCCCAAGGTCAGGGTGGATCCCTTTGGGTTTCTCTCGGAGAATTGCTCCAGCGGCTCTCTCAAATCCTCCATAAAAGGAAAAACAGCCGGCAGGTAGCACTGCCAAACTTAGT
This sequence comes from Neomorphus geoffroyi, assembly GCA_033558235.1. Classification (NCBI taxonomy): domain Eukaryota; kingdom Metazoa; phylum Chordata; class Aves; order Cuculiformes; family Neomorphidae; genus Neomorphus; species Neomorphus geoffroyi. Next base: position 83,549 of record JAUMJM010000038.1, read on the forward strand.
CATCCCCAGTCCAGCAGCGCTCGCTCGCAGCTCCGTCAGCAGCAATTTCCTCCCCTCGGTGCGGGGGGGACAGGGAGGAGCGGTTCTGCTTTGGCAAACACTGTGCCCAGAGCACCCTACGCTGGCCATGACGTGTTGGGCTTGGCCCAGGGCTGCTCCCCAGCCTTGGGGAGATTCTACCACGGTCCCACGCAAGGTCCAGGAGGGAAATGCACACCCTGGGGAAAGTAGAAAGCTTGGTGCCTGGTGCAGCGGTACTGCAGCTGGTGAGGCACCAAAATCTCACTTTCTGCAGAGAATTTGGTCTAGAGGCACGGAAGTGTAAATGCACCTGGGAGCGTCTCGAAGCACCTGGATTTTGGTGGATGAAACCTGTTTGCTACCAGTGACACAGGCATCACAGAGCTCATCATTAATATAAAGGACCTTCAGCCCACCCAGAGCACAGCCTGATCCTGGTCCCGTCCTGGCACCAAGGGTGACCCCTGGGCTGGCCTCTCCTTCCTCAGCCATGCCCAAGGTGGAATGGGCAGCATCCCTGGGCCTCCCCTGGGCTGATCTCCTCCAGCCTTGTCTCTGCCTCAGTTTCCCCATGGAGGAAGCAGGGGAGCTGATTGCCTGCTCCACCCTGGGGTGATTTAACACACCCTCAAGAAGAGACAAAGGCTCAGCACCACCACGGCTGGGTTCATCTCTGCCAGTGATTACCCACGTGACAGATTCACCCAGGATTACATCACGTGGGAGCAAAACCCCAGGGCACAAGAGAAGGAAGCAGCCCGTGTCACCCATGCATCCTTTCCCACCTCACCATGGGGACTCAGCACTGCCCGGTAGTTCAGACACTTCCCCCCCACAACCAAGGACCTGGGAGGGGACAGGGATAATGGCACCTTCACCTGTATGATGGGGCAAACAGCCCAAAACACTGACGGGGAGGCCAAAGCAGTGAAGGGGCAACAGCCAGCGCTGCAGTTGCCCCAGCAGCAGGATTTCAGCAGGACTCTCACTCCAGAGCTTTCCCAAATCCTGGCTAAATGAGCCCGTCCCAGCCCAGGGAGGCACTGATCTCAGCCACACACCCACTGTCTGCTCCATTCCCTAAATTCCCCTTTTGCAGCTGGTTCCTTGTGCAGGGCAGAGGAACCAACGATGATCCCTGAGCTCCCAGCTTCGCTTGGGGAGCAAGAGTCCCCATCCTGGCCGTGCTCAGCTGGCACTGGCTGTTACCAGGCTTTTGCATGCAGCCTGCCTGGCCTGGTAAATGATTCACCCCGGCGATAAAAGAGTGAAGAAATGTCCTTCTGACATCCTGCAACATCGAAGGTGTGAGCAGTGCCATGAGGTGTGTGGCATCCCGGTGGCAAAAGGAGCCCTGAGGGGTGGCCTGGGCTGCTTTGGGGTAGTTTGTGCTTTTCTAGCACAGTTTTCCTGCATGCTTTGGTGAAGGGTGAGCAGGTTGGTGCTGGGGCCAGGTTCCCTCCCAAGTCCCACCAGCCATGGGGAGCAGTGGTGGGAACAAGTCTGAGTGCATCACATGGAGTGGGAGACTGGGGGACCCACAGCCTCTCTTGTCCCTGCACTGGGTCCCCATGATCCGGATCAGACCACGATGGTACCAACGGTTACACCACCACTGTGTGAAATTACAGCTCCAAATGAACCAGCCCAATGATCAGGTTGGAGCCCACGCCAGCAGCACCAAGCCTCCAGCTTCACCAGTGGGGGTCAGCAGCACTGGAGCACCCATTTCCCTTTGCTGTGATGCTCACTCCCACCCTGGGCTCAAATCCTGCAGCACCAGCAGCCTTGAGCGCTGCAGAGCTTTGTGTTCACAAGCGATGCCTGCAAGCAAGGGATCTGGAATCTGGAGAGATGCAGCCATCCCATGGGCATCAGAGACCCCCTCTGTGCCCCTGGCTCTGCAGAGCCTGGAGGGCCCCCGGCAAAGCCTCTGCGCTCACTCCCCTCGCCAGCTTTGTTCGTCTCCACATTGTGCACCCTGCCAAGATCTCCACGAGCTGCAACACCGCCCGAGCTGCTGCAGAGCACAGCCGGGCTGCTGGGTGGCAGTGTTGGGATGCGGAGTGCGCTGCGGAGCTGAGGCCAGGGCCCGCACAGCCACCCGCACCCCAGGGGCTCAGGGCACAGGGATGAAGCACGCCAGGATGTACCCACCGCAGGGGGTCCAGCTTGCCAGGGTTGCACCCAGCGCACCAGGGATGCAGCATGCAGGTTCACACACACCACCCTGCATCACACACGTGGGACACACACCGTGATGCATCGTGCACAACAAGATGCAAACTGCACGTGAGATCATGCATGCCACGATGCCCAAAGCATGCAGGATCATGCACACCACGATGCATGCAGGATTGTGCAAGTGGTGTGTAGGGTCACGCACTCCACGATGCACGCTGTGCGCAGGATCATGCACACCAAGAAGCACTCAGCACGCTTGATTGCATGCCCCGAGGTGCAGGCTGCGCACATGCACCTTGGTGTGCGTGATCCCAGCATGCATGGAGTCGCATCTACCAATGTGCACGCTGCATGTGGGATTGTACAGACACACACGTGGATGAGCTGAATTTGAAAGGACCCACAAGGATCATCGAGTCCAACTCCTGTCCCTGCACAGGACACCCCCAACATTCACATTGTGTGTCCGAGGCCACTGGCCAAATGCTTCTGGAACATTGACAGGCTTGGCACCGTGACTGACACACACTGCACAAGAAGTGCACACCTCAACGTGCACACTGCACGTGGGATTGCACACATCACACACGGAATGCATGCTCGGAGGTGCACAACACACATGATCGAGCACACCAAAGCACACACTGCACGCGTGATCACCCCCACCAACACGCATATTGCATAAGGAATTGCATGCACCAAGGTGCACGCGGCACCTAGGACCATGCACTGACCAAAGGCTCCTCCAGCCTCACCCCCATGTGGTCCTTGCTGCCCACCTGAGGCCTTTGCTTTGTTCTGCAAAGCCACAGCAGTCCCTGTCCCATCCCATCTCCTTCCACTTACCCTCACAGGGTGGCTCTGTACAGGGGACCCAGAGCCTTGCCCAAGGTGCAGGGAACCCAGTCTCCAGACCAATTTTTGAGGCAAATGCCCATGCGGGCACCAGGGATCCGCTCTGCTCCCCCTTGACGCCCAGCCCCACATCACCTGGGGTTTATTCTCCTCCTCGCCTCCAGGTCCAGCTGGGAAGCTCTGGCATGGGTTAACCTGGGCTGATGGTGACTGCAGGAGGGGCCTGGGGAAGGGGTGACCAGCATCTTCACTAAAAGTTGGGGGTGCCCAGGTGAGCCAGGCGAGCCTCCCATCCCCGTTATCCCCAGGGATGCAGGGCCTGGAGCTGGGTGTGCAGCATCCCCTTCCCAGCCCAAAGCCAAGGGGCCTCCCGGCTGCAGCCGCCACTGGGCCGGATGCCGAGACCCTGGGCCCCTGCGCAGAGGTTTTGGGTTTCAGCAGCTGACCCCCCTCCCACATTCCTGCCTTCCCAGGGGCCTCCCTGCAGCCAGCCCCTCAGAGAAGCTCCCGTGTTCCCTCCGCACTGCCCTTTGCCCGCAGATAAAAACTGGTGTGACAGCTCCTGTAGAGGAAGCCCAGATACGGAAGGAAGATGGGCATGGATGTACCCGAGAGAACTGAGGGACTGCAAGGACTCCTGGGCTGTTCAAGAGCCAAAGTCCTGGTTTTGGATAATGCTCCCTTCCTTCCTGCAGCCCTAATTACAACACAGCTGCCCTGACCCTACAAAAGCACAACCTGCGAGGACAAGGAGGTCTCTGCTTGCCTCAAAAGCTCCTTCCTGCCCTCCAGCAGCCGTTCCCCACCAGTGGGTCAGTGACTAATCATGGACTGGGTTGGGTTGGAAGGGACCTCAGAGCCGATCCAGCTCCAACCCCCCTGCCATGGACAGAGACACCTCCCACTGGATCAGGGTGTTCAAGGCCCCTCCAACCTGGCCTTGAACACCTCCAGGGATCGAGCATCCACAATTTCCCTGGGCAACCTGTGCCAGGGCCTGCCTGCCCACGCTCATCGTGAAGAATTTCTTCCTAATGACTAATCTAAATCTTCCCCCTTCCAATTTAAAGCCATTCCTCCCTGTCCTATCACTACTTGCCCCTGTAAAAAAACCCTCCCCAGCTTTCCTGGAGCCCCTTTCAGTACGGGGAGGCTGCTCTAAAGTCTCCCCGGAACCTTCTCTTCTCCAGGCTGAACGACCCCAACTCTCTCAGCCTGCCCTCACAGCAGAGGTGCCCCAGCCCTCTGATCACCATCTGACCCGGGTAGCACAGTCCCACACACCAGCTGCCAGCAGTGCCACCAGTACGAGCAGCACCCTGGGCTGCAGACCCCGTGCTCAAGGGGTGCTGTTGCTGCTAGGAAGGGTTTGCAAACTCAGGAGAAAATACAATAGGGAACAGGGTATCAAATAATTTCAGGACCCAGTTCCATTCTTTCCGACAGGTCCCCCATTTCTCAGCCCCACATCTCAATGGAAACCTTCATTCACTCCTGCACCCAAAATCAGAGGGAATGGACAGTGCCCCCAGGAGGCAGAGATTACTCCTCCAGCCCAGTGCCCACAGGAGGCAGGGAAGGGCTGGGTGGGAGGTGCAGGGCTAATCCCCAAAGGCCCTGTTCCTAATCCTGACTAATGGACTCTTTTCACCACTGACAATGGAGTTATCCATCTGGAAGGGGCTCTCTGGGCCCAGGAAGGCACAGCTGGTGGGGCTGTGCCTGGACAAGGAGGTCTGAACCCCCCATCCTCAAACCTCTGCTTCCAGCCCCTTCCCTGGGCCAAAATCCCAGCCCCCACCTGCCCCAGTGCTCCTGGGTGCAGCTGTAGGTGCATGCACCGCTGCAGCCCCGCACCCTGCCCTAAGACACTCTGATACCTCCACCAAGCAGTCAAATAACCCACTCACGTGCCCTCTGAGCCACAAGCTGTAAAAGCTCTTCTCCTGCCCCTCTCAGTCCTTTATAGAGATCCCTGAGGGCTTCCCAGCTGGCTCCTATTGCTGCTCCTATTATTGCTACCTTGGCTTTAAAGAGATGAGCCCTCTGCTCTGGGGGGCACCTCCTGGTCCTGTAGGGGCTTAGCCTTGGTGCCTCTCTAGGCTAAGCCTCAGCCCTCTCATCCCACCAGAAAGGGGTTTGCACACAAACTCGTGCAGCCCCTGAGGGGAAAGGGTCTTGGTGCCAAACCCCTGCAACAGCATCCCTCAAAGCCTGCCCATACACCCACCCCAAAGCTGCGCCTCCAGCCCACAGTGAGATGCTGAGGTGATGGTGAACACAAGAACACAAGCTGCCTCCTCATCATCATCCCCCATCCTTGGTGGCTTCCTCCTGGCCAGCTTGCTTTGTCCCCTGTTCCTGAAGTCCCTCCTTGCCACCCTCTGCCTCATTTCCAGCCACTCCAAGGCTTTCCCATCCCTCTTGTGTCTTCTTTGGGATGCTCCACGCCCCATCCCAAGGTGAGGACCGAGCCAACGTGCTGTGCCTGATCGCAGTGGCGTTGTGCAGGGATGGGGACCACCATCCCAACTGTGCTCAAACCAGCTTTTTGGCACACTGTGGGTTTGGAGAGAGCAGCCGTGCCCTGAGGATTCAGGCAGTGCCAGTCGGTCCTCTGCACACCCAACCCTCTGGCAGCCCTGGACGTGGCCACGAGCGGAGGCAGCGCTGGGGCTGCACATCAGGCATGGTCCACCATGGATCTGGGCATGACTGAGCAAGAAAATCAGAGCAGAAAAGAGGTGCTGTCACAAGCTGAGTCACCTGCTCCGCCTGGCGCTGCCGAGCGGCTGGGCCGTGTTATTTTGGAGAGCTGTGTGGGCAGATGCTGATAACACACTTTCTTCTTCCCTGCAAATTCTTCCGCCCTGGCTCCGTGCTGCAGCGGGGAATTAAAAGTGGGGACGTGCAGTGGGCGGTGGCAGGGCTGGCGTTGAAGTCTTTGGCTCATGGCTGCATCTGCTGCATCTGGTGCAAGCTGCAGGTGAGAGCTAAGCTGCACCTCTGGGCAGCGGCACCACCATGGCTTCCTTTGGCATCACCTCCTGCTGCCATGGACTGACCCAACCCCAGCCAAAACCCCCAGGGAAGGAGGACAGCCGGCATCGCCTGCTGCCACTGGAGGCTCCCCTGAAGTGATTTTGGGGCCAAAATTGGGCTGGGCTGTGTGTGGGTGGCCAGAAAGAGGCAAACACACTGTGACAGCCAGCAAGAGCCTCCCCCACTGCTGCCACGTCAACCACGGGCAGGGAGCCGCTGTGGGAACCTGCCACCATCACACATGTGGCTTAGTTTTCCCTCCCAAGGGACTACAAAAAAGCCCCCAGGGCTCTTGTACCCTTCACTTACAAAATGTGCTGCATTTTGCTGCAAGATGGACTGCAAAGAATGGATATGTCCCTGTTTTGGGAGGTTTTGGTCATTTTTGTAAAGGCTGGAAAGCATACTCTGCTACCTGGTTATTTTGGCCCATGAAGTGCCCTGCGCTTCTCGCTTGCTGCCCCTCGGTGCTTCCATGGGGGTGCAGGTGCCTCGTGCCCTGGCAGAGCCCCTGGGGACCGTGCAGGGCACTGGGTCCGGGACAAAGAGCATCATCCTTGCCACCGAGGTTAATAACTGCTACACAAAGTGTCTTTTCCACTTTCCTACTAAAATTCATTCTCCTGCTGGATGAACCAGCCTCTGGCCTCCATCCCACCTCCATGGGGTCCTCAGGGGGAGCTGGAGGAAGGGCCAGGTCTTCGCTTTAGCTCTCGATAATGTAAAAACCACACTAGAAAACAAACTTGAACAGGAAGAGAGGGGAGAATTCCCCAGCCCAGGCCCAGGACTGCCCAGCTGCACACGCTTTCCTGTCCGTTTTCTTCCTTCATTTGTTTGAGGCTTCCCTACACCCAACACCTAAACCTTCTTAAACAGTGCACTTCAAGCATTTCCCTCCCTTAGTACATTCTGGATGCAATTAAATGATGATAACGGGATAAACCTGGCTAATAAAGCACTGAGCAAACGCCATGGCCAGTTGTGTGGCTGTTCCTGGTAGCCACGAGATACAGGGACTCATCCGAACCCTGATGATGCTCCAATGCCACCCCTTGCTTCCCAGGTTGTAGGGCTGAGCAAGCCCCTTCGAGGCAGCATCCCACGGGAAAACTGCCCCGGAGCACGATCCGCTGCTCGGAGCACCTCTCTTAGAGCTGCCCTTTGTTCTCTCTGGTGCTGCTGCTTTTTTTTTTTTTTTTTAATACTGCCTAATACAATTTTAATGAGGCCGGGGCGCCTGCCAACTGTTGGGATTGCCGTCAGAGAACCTCTGCTGAGCTGCCTGGCAGCATATGGCAGCGAGGCCGGGGCAGCCGGGCACCCCAGGGCGTCCCCGTGACCCTCAGCATCAGCAAGGAACACACTGGGGACCCTGGGGAGATGCAGCCTCCAGCCAGGGTGTTGGATCTGCGCCTGGGGATTGTTCCCAGCCCTGGTCCAGCAGTCCCCAGTTGTCAAGTGGTTTTGGCAAAGGCCTTTGTCCCACCAGAGGATGACTCACTGGGCTGCCCAAGGTCTCCCTGTCCTTCACAAGGGCTCCTGTTGTCACCAAGCCCTGTCCCACACGGGGACAGAGGTGGCTGGAGGCCACCTGGCTGTGCAGTGTGCAATCTCTGCCAAGCCCCTCCGTGGGGTGAGAAGGCCAGCCCAGGTGAGAGGCAGCGGGACTGGCCAAGCATTGGAAGAGGCTGCCCAGGGAAGTGGTGGATTTTCCTTCCCTGGAGGCGTTCAAAAATGCGTAGATGTGGCACTTTGGGACATGGTTTAGTAGGCACCCTGGTGTCGGGTTGATGGTTGGACTGGATGGTCCTAGAGGTCTCTTCCAACCTTAATGATTCAGTAATTCTATGATTCTATGTCCCTATGCCACCACGGTGCCACCAGGATGAAAATGTGGGAGCAGCCCCCTCTCAGTGAGCCCCAGAATTGCTCCACCAAGGACTGGGAGGGCTCAGGCCGTGCTGGCAGACGAGATGTGGCTCGAAGCCAGAGGACAGCAGCACTCCAAGGGGTGACCCAGTGGCACTGGCTCCAGATGCCCCAGGACACAACAGTGTCCAAAGGAGCTGTTTATGCTGGAGAAGAGGAGAGGGACAGACACACAGCCCAAAGCATCCCCTGGCTGCTGCACCTCCGGCTGGTGCCTCTGCCTCCACGCTACCCCCTCACCCTGGGGACATCTCCCGCTGCCCTGGGACGGCTGCTCTTCCCTCCCATGGGACACTGGGATGAAACGATCCGTTGCACTCCATAATGCTTCCCCAGACATTGCTGTACGCCGTGTTTGCCATCTCTGGCCCCCTAAGCCCCTCGTGCCGGCTGCTGGCACCGTGCCACGTGCCCTGCAGCAGCAGCCCTGGTCACCAGCTCCACGTTCAAACCCCATTCCAAGAGCTCAACTAAAAGCCCTGGGACCACTCACAAACGAAGCTGAGCTGCAACAAAAAGAGTCCAGGCAAGCATGAAAATCTGAGGGCATTTCTGTGCCCGAGGCAGGCAAGGCAAGGGTCACTCCATGACTGGGGCTCCTTTTCTCTTAGCTTTTGGGTTTATTTGAAGTCCCAGCGGGTGAGTCACACAGACCCTACAGAGGGGACACGGCCATGCTCCGGAAAGCCCTTGGGAGGGATGCAGAGCTCCTGCAGGGGCGGCGCTGGGGGGCTGTAGGGGGTAGGGTGACCTCAGAAGCGTTTAGTCACGGCGGCTTGCGAAGACGGTGGGAAATGCAATATATAGAGGGAAACCCAGTGCCTTCCTCACTGCTCCAGCACACCCAGCACGCACGGATGCACTCAGGGCATGGGTTTGGCTGCTGCATCCCCAGGCCGGTGGGGGAGGGGGGCACTGGTCACCGTTTGCCACCACAGTGACAAGTGGGGACATCTCAGACAGCATTTAGGGCTCGCCCGTCCCCCCGAGAAGCAGTCATGGCACCAAAACTGAGAAGACTGAAAAGGATTTGGACAATACCCTCAGCCCCACGGTGTGAGTGTTGGGGGTGTCCTGTGCAGGGACAGGAGTTGGACTCAATGGTCCTTGTGGGTCCCTTCCAACTCAAGTCATTCTATGATTCTATGAAGCAGAGGGTACACACTGCCCACTCAGCGAGGGCAGTCCCCGCTGAGCCAGGCGGTGCCAGCCATCCACGCGGCGCTGCTGGGAGGTGGGGAGAAAACAGGCTGGGGTTTTTTTCCCTGCATAATTGCTATTTTTTTTTTTTTTTTTTTTTTGTCTAGCAGAAAAGCCGTTTCTTTCGCTGCCTCACCACCATCTGCCTGCTGGGCAGGAGGAGGCAGATCCCAGCAGCTGCTCGGCCTCACGGCCGGGTCCTAATGCCCCAGTGCTTTTAACAAGAGGAGCAGAAAAAGGAGTTTGTGAGACAAACGAGGATCTGCCTCGCTGGAGCTGGGAGGGGCTGGTTTCCAGTGCAGCTGAGAGGCTGTGGGGTTGGTTCTGGTTGCACATGGTCTGTCTGTCTGTCTGGATTTGTAGGGCTCTGAGGCATCCTGAGCACAGAGCAGGTCTGGCTGGAGCATCCAGGTAAACAAACACCATTCAGAGCCCTCAGGTTTGCCCCGGGGTGGTGGTGCCAGGGTACCCTGGGGCATGGGCGGTGGCTGTGATGCAGCCCAGAGATGGAGTAGTGGCTCTAACCAGTATGGCCAGTGCAGAACCAGCAGAGCCTGGAGGGGCCTCAGGAGGTGGGGGCTGGACGTGGTCCTTCTTGGAACCCACCAGCCAGCCCTGAGTGCACCGTGTCACACCCTCCCACCCACAGCTGTGTTCCTGTCCTTCCCTTGTCACACTTCAGCGGGAGCGAGTGGTGCAGCTCCCTGCTCCCCCTGAAAACCATCCCATGTCCCTCCCACCCCTCTTCCTCCTATTTTCTGTTTCTGCACGTCTCCTCAGCAAGTGGCTCCTTTTCACAGAATCATAGAATCATGGAATGGTTTGGGTTGGAAGTGACCTCAAAGCCGATCCAGTTCCACCCCCCCGTCATGAACAGGGACACCTCCCACTGTACCAGGCTGCTCAAAGCCCCATCCAACCTGGCCTGGAACACCTCCAGGGATGGGGCAGCCACAACCTCCCTGGGCAACCTGTGCCAGGGCCTCCCCACACTCATTGTGAAGAATTTCTTCCTAATGTCTAACCCAAATCTTCCCCCTTCCAATTTAAAGCTGTTCCCCCTCACCCTTTTCCCCAGCTGATTCCCCATTGCGAGCACGCGGGCGCCTTCCAATCTGCCACGGCAGCCACGCTTCTCTTTATCCGTATTTGTTTCCACATTATAGACGAGGGAAGCGTGTCTGCCCTCAAGGAGCAGCGGGCAGCACCCCTGGGCAGCGCAGGCGCCTCTCCCCACGCTGCACCCAGGCTGGGGTGCCTCCCCATCCCAGGGCCAGCAGAGTGTGGCCTCGCACGTGCACAGCCACGCCGCTCACCCGCACCCTGATAAACGGCCTCGAAATACCCCTCTTGCCAGGGATGCAGGGATGCAGGGCGTGGGAGGCGGGGGTCAAGGAATTTAGGATGTGAGGATGCAGGGAGTGGGGGTTGAGGATGCAGGGATGCAGGGAGCGGGATGTGGGGGCGGGGTGTGGAGATGCAGGGACGCGGGGTGCAGGGATGCGGAGGGTGGGATGGGGGATGGGGGGAGCGGCGGTCGAGGGTGCGGGGGGCGGAGATGCAGGGATGCGGGGGGCGGGATGCGGGGATGCAGGGATGCAGGGATGCAGGGGATGGGATGTGGGGATGCAGGGATGCCGGGATGCCGGGATGCAGAGGTCGGGGATGCGGGCGGCGGGATGCAGATGCGGGGATGCAGAGAGCGGGGGTCAGGGATGTGGGGGGCGGGGATGCAGGGATGCAGGGGGCGGTGCCGGGGGGCGTCGGGGCTGAAGAGGCGGTGCTGGGCGGCCCCTATAAAAGCGGGCGAGAGGCGGGCGCGGGCGCTCGGTGTCGGCGGCAGCAGCGGCAGCGATGACGGCGAACGGGACGGCGGAGCCGGTGCAGATCCAGTTCGGGCTCATCAACTGCAGCAACAAATACCTGACTGCAGAGGCGTTCGGCTTCAAGGTGAACGCCTCCGCCGCCAGCATGAAGAAGAAGCAGATCTGGACGCTGGAACAGGACGGGGAGGACTCCAGCGCCGTGCTGCTCAAGAGCCACCTGGGCCGGTACCTGGCGGCCGACAAGGACGGCAGGGTGAGCTGCGACAGCGAGGAGCCGGGGCCCGACTGCCGCTTCTTGGTGGTGGCGCACGGGGACGGGCGGTGGTCGCTGCAGTCCGAGCCCCACCGCCGCTTCTTCGGCGGCACCGAGGACCGGCTCTCCTGCTTCGCCCCCTCCGTGTCCCCCGCCGAGAAGTGGAGCGTGCACCTGGCCATGCACCCCCAGGCCAACCTGTACAGCCTCGCCCGCAAGCGCTACGCCCACCTGGGGCCCCGCCGCGACGAGCTGGCCGTGGACCGCGACGTCCCGTGGGGCGTGGATGCTCTCATCACCCTCCTCTTCGTGGACCAGCGCTACAGCCTGCAGAGCTGCGACCACCGCCTCCTGCGCAGCGACGGCCACCTCGTCCCCTCCGCCGAGCCCGGCACCGCCTTCACCCTCGAGTTCCGCTGCGGGAAGGTGGCTTTCCGAGACGGGGAGGGGCGCTACCTCGCCCCCTCGGGGCCCAGCGGCACCCTCAAGGCGGGCAAAAGCACCAAGGTGGGCAAGGACGAGCTCTTCGCCCTCGAGCAGAGCTGCCCGCAGGTCGTGCTCCGAGCTGGCAACGACAGGAACGTCTCCACCCGGCAAGGTACGAGGGGATGGGAGGGACGTCTCGGCCGCCCCGAAGTCCCTGGGGTGGCGATACCCCCGGGTGACCTCTTGCATCCCTCTGGCATCTTCATCCCAGGGGCATCTCCTACCCGGGATGCCCCCCTTGCATCATCATCATCCTCATTTCCGGGGCATTGCCCACCCGGGATGCCCCCCTGCATCCCTCCAAGCATCCCCTCGTCTAAAACCCCTGCATCCCTCCAGAATCACCACCCTGGAGAGGCCCCCCTGCAGCACTGCCCCCCTGGCAGCCCCCCATGTCCCTCCAGCATCTCCTGCCTCCCTGCAGAAGCAACCACACAGGTGCCCCCTGCACCCCTCTGCCCTCACCTCTTTAGGGTCTCTTCCCCCCTCACTTGAACTCCTTCTCACACGCACGTCCTACACCCCTCCCCCGGAGCCACAATCTCCCCAGGACACCCCCCGCACCCCTCCAGCATGGCTGCCCGCGGTCCCATCCCCCAGTCCCTCCATCATCCCCCCGCACCCCTCCCACATCCTTCTCCCTTCCCCCACTCCTCATCCCTCCTGCATCGCCTGCCTGGGGGCCCTGTCCCTCCTGCACCCCCGTCCCTGCAGCATCACCTCCTGGGTGCTCTGGGTGGGGGAGGAACGGTGAGGGGCCTGCCTTGGGGTGCTGGGATGGATGGGGGGGCTGGGGAGGGTGGATGGGGTCTTCCCTGGCCATGAAGGAGGCAGCGCTGCTCTCTGCGCCTTCCAGCCTGCGGAGCTCATTGTTCACCCAACAAAGCCTCCAACAAGCTCCCTCTTCCCCGCATCCGCACGCCCTGCAGAGCAGGGACCTGAGGGGCTGTGCTCACCAATGAGTGGGGGACTGGGTGCCACCCGCGCCCCCGGCCTCGGCGGCGTTACAGAATGGCTTTGTCAAAACGCCCGCGTCGAGCCATGACCTACACCCCCCGCAAAAAGGCAGCCACTCCTTCGCACCCATCCCCATCACCTCCGCTCGCCACAGGGGCCACCGCACCGCCTGCCTCGAGCGTCGCGGCCACACGGCACAGCTCCCTGGGCACATGGCCACCCGCCCACCTTCGAGCACCCAGCGAGCATCCTGCCTTCCTCCAGCCTGCGGGGTCCCCACTCCGCGGGCAGGGGGTCCCCGCTCTGCAGACAGGGCGATGCTGGAGCCGCACGGTGGCCAGGTCAGCGTGGCAGCCGCGGGGCACGTCGCTGGCGTGCCAAGTCAGGCTGGCGCATGCCGAGCGCGGGATGGGTGCGAGCATGTCTCGCTGCAGCAAAGCCTGGAGGAATAAGCACTGGGGAATTTTTTTTTTGTGTGTAGAATATTTCAAGGTTGCAGCTTCACCCTAGGCCGTGCCTGGGCAGCTCCTCGCAGGGAGCTCACGGCCTTTCTCCTTTCCAAGAGCAAATCCTCTGCTGCAAAGCAGCCCCTACAAAGAAAAACAGTGCTTGCAAAGATGGGCAGTGGCGACGATTTGCCCAGGCGCAGGGGTTTGGGAAGGAGGAGAACGGCGATGCGGATGAGAAGGAGGATAGTGGGAAGGAGGATGGCGATGGCGGGAAGGAGGATGGCGATGGCGAGGGATGGCGATGGCGGGGAGGAGGATGGCGATGGCGGGAGGCTGCCGCAGCGCTGTGGGGGAAGGGCTGCTGCAGCCCTTTGTCAGATCCGGAGATGGGAAAACCAGCTGTGGAGGGGAGATGTGGAAGCTGAGGTCCCCCCTGGTGGGTTGGGACGGTGGTGGGGGACCCTGTGGAGCGTGCAGAACGCTGCTGGCGGACACGCTGGCTTTGTGTGATTCTGCATGGATGGGGGGATGAGAAGGGGGGGGGGGGCACAAATCTCCCCAGCAACAGGGGGCTCTGGGCTGTGCCGGCCCCTTGCCAAGCAAAATACAGCAGGGAGGGGTGTGCTGGGGCTGCACATCCTCGCTCCAGCCTGGTTTGGCCAGGGAAGCCATTTCCACCCAGTTCATCCTGCCTGGCAGCACGGAAAGGCTGGGAGCTGCCACTGTGTGGGGCTTTCCCTCCTCCTGCTGGGAAAGTGCTTTGTGTAGAGGTTACCAAGAAGGCACTGAAATGCAGCTGTCGGAGGAAGCAGGTTCAGACAGCCCTTTGCCCCGTCGGGCCGATAAGCGCCGCGCTGCTGGCGGATGCGCTGGAGGCCACCGGGGATGGGGGATGCGGGACGTGGGCAGGGAGCGCCTGCAGCTCCCCACAGGCTCCTGGGAAAAGGCAGCTCGTGATCACATGGAGTCAGAGAGGGCGCAGGGCTGGCAGGGGCTGCTGTCCCTGTGCCCTGTGGGAGCAGGGGGGATGGGGCCATGGGGCGTTTGTGGCTTCCTTGGCCTGGAGCCGGAGCTGGTCCAGCCTTGGGATCCCGCTATCCCACGAGTGCCGAGTCAGCTCATGGCTCGGAGCCTCCTCCTTGGCCCTGAGACGGCTGGCGTTGCCATTCCCTGCGCGCAGGGCACTGGGGACCACGAAACCAGCACTGGAGGGGGCATAAGGTGGCTGCTAGCCACCAGCACTGGGGCTTGGGGTGCCCTGGCACCTCTCCCTTGCCTCTGGGGCCCCTGGGGAGCCCCAGCTCTGTGAGAACCCCCATGTCCCCATTGTACCTTCAAACAGAGCGAGCTGGGGTGCTGTTGGCAGAAAGCAGCCTCCTCCCCAGCTCAATGGCTCCTTTCTAGCCTGGCTGTGGCAACAAAGGGCCCTTTGTGGGCGTGAGGGTCCCGGGGCCCAGTGCTGGCATCCTCCCCGCTCCCTGGGCCCTTGCCAGCCCCCTGCCTGGGGAAGGTGTGTCGCCTGCCCCCGGCCCCCCCGATGGGGGACAGGGTGGGCTGACTGGAGAGAGAAGCATTTCAGGGATGGGGGTCCGAGGGGCGGGGCAAGCGAGCGGTGAAGGGAGCGCCTGGGCATGCCAGGCTGGCGGTGGGGAGCTCTGCTGGGGGGACAGGAGCCCTCCTGGCATGGGGTGGGTCAGTGCTGGCTGCAGCCATGGCTGATTTAACACCCCCCCCCCAGGTCATCTCAGTGCTGTAGTGAGATGGGGAGTTGCAGTTCTGGGGCCGGGGCACATTGATTTGGCCACCTGTTTTCATCCCGAGATGCCAGGTGTTGGCACTTGGTGACACCACGAAGCCACAGGAAATCCGTAGGGAAGGAGGGGTGGATTTTCCAGGCAATTTGAGTCTCACCCCTACCTGTGATGCCCTTGCAGAGCTGCACCCCAGCAGAGGAGCTGCCCGGTCCCTCCAGGCTTTGCTTTTAGACAAAAACATGCTTGGATTTATGTACGGGTGCAGCATGAGCTCAGCGGGAGGGGACGAGTCCTGGGGCACACGCGCGGCTGCAGTGCGGGGTGGGGGATGCCAGATCCCTGCAGGGAGATTGAACCCAACCTGTGTGGGCAGCACCCCCGCTGCAGGGGCACGAGCACCTGAAATCCTGCCCTGCCTCCCAGGAGGGCTCGGGGGCTTTGCGGGCACTGCTGGCACTCCCTCACGCGGAGGCAGGCTCGGGTTTTTGGGCTTAACCATGGGTTTTTTGGAAGGGAGTCTCTTGGCCTCGGGGGGTTGAATGGTTGGAAATGTGCAGCCTCCCATCTGCTCCGGTGCTGGGCAGGGCTGGCAGCTGCCAGCGGGCCCTGCCGCCTCCCGGCCGCAGCGGGGCAGCCAGCGGAGCCCACGCACAGGCAGCTCCTCGTGTGTGTCTGCCCCCTGTGGGTTTGGGCACAGGGGCTGCTCCAGCTGGCTTGTCCCACGGGTTCACTGTGGTCTCTCCTGGGATGGCTCGTAGGACACCCTCTGAGTGAACTTAATGGAGAGGGAAAGGCTTCTGCATTCTGCCATGCCCTTGTGGCATGGAGGCTGGCATGGCCACAGCAAACGGCTGCTGTAGAGAAGTTTGTCTCTTTGGTGATGCGGGAAGGCGTGTGCGTGCTCTGGGATGGCCACCGACCTCCAGGTGCGTTGGTTTTCCTGGACTGGAGAGCAGCGAGGACTGGGGCGTCGATCCTGCAAACCTGAAGGTTTGGCAGCAGCTGGAAACCTTGGCCTCCGAAGGGTTGGGGAGCCCCGTGCTGCTCCAGCGCGGCTCTCCTCCCCATCACCCTTCTCCCCTCTCCTCTCCAGTCACCTCCAGCCCAGGGGCTTTGGCTGGGGTGGCTTAGTGTTAAGAAGCCCAAGGGGTGACGCATGCTTCAGCCCTCCAGCTCCCACCTCAGGCCTCTCCATCATCCCTGAGACCCCCACAGAGACCCTCACAGCAAAGCCGTGTTGCAGTGGAGCTGGAGACCCCTTCCCACACGGGGAATTTTGGGGACTCAGCTGTGCCTCTGCTCTCCCCCTTCCCAAAGTGCTGTGCTGCCGCAGCCTCCAGCTGTAATTAGCAGCTTCATCAAGGTCAGGCAGAGTGGTGCATGTGGGCTCCAGACTGTAAATTTACCAAGAGCGGTAATTAAAGCGTGATTGAAGCGGCAGCGGCTCTGCTGGGCACTGCGGGAGGTGCTGGTCCCTGCCACAGCCCTGGGCTGCAAAAAGCTGCTGTGTGGCAGGAGGTGGCTGGAGAGGTGGCCTCTGTCCTCCACTGTGGGGACAACTCTAGTGGAACTACCGTGGTGCTTCCACCTCTCAGCCCATGAGAGTTTCTCC
This sequence comes from Neomorphus geoffroyi, assembly GCA_033558235.1. Lineage (NCBI taxonomy): Eukaryota > Metazoa > Chordata > Aves > Cuculiformes > Neomorphidae > Neomorphus > Neomorphus geoffroyi. The sequence continues at coordinate 100,120 of JAUMJM010000038.1, forward strand.
AGTGTTTCTCCCATCCCACCTGGCTCAGCCCCCCCCCCCCCCCCAGCCTTCTGCTCCAGCCCTACAACCCTTTGAAGCGCCAGCTGTAACTGCATTCCTTTCTGCTGAGGTGCTGTAACCCAACCCAACGCTGCTTTTGGGGAGGGGGTGGTGGGAAGGGAGGAGGCTGCTCCATCTGCAGCCCACCCAGTCCTGCACAGAGCACCCCCAGGCCCTGTGGTGCCTGCAGGGCACAGAGCTCCTCACCTGACAGTGCAGAGAGGAGGAAGCGCTGCCTCCCACTTCCCCCCCCCCCGTGAACCGCAGCAGCTCGTGCAGGTTTGGGGGTTCAAGGGTACCAGCAGCCTTGGGTGATGGGCTGTGTCCCCCAGCATCCTCTGTCCCAGCCCAGCCCCTCTCTGTGAGCCCCTGCAGGGCCCCTCTTCCCCTTCTCTCTTGGCTCTTGTGAGCAGGGGTTGTGAGCTCTCACGAGGGGCTGGAGCAACGGCACCGCTTTCCTGGCAAGGGGTGCAAAATCAAACCCAAATGTTTCCACTGGCTCTGCCCCCAGCGACCCTGAGAGGCGACAAGAGTGAGGCAAGCAGGCAAGGTGAGGACTTGGCCAGCAGACCTGGTCGCCACCGGAGGGGATGCTGTGAAGAGGACATGGAGTCGCTCTGTGGGACGGTTGAGGCGTGGGAGATAAGATTACAGCCAACAAAGCAAAGCCTTCAAAGCCTGATCCCTTTGGGAAAGGTGGGAGACTGATAGGCAAAGCAGAGGCTGCTCCCCAGGGGCCTCTTTGGGGATGCAGACGGGCATGGGAAGCTGCCAGGTAGCTGCTCTGCCCCGGCTGTGGGTCCTGGGCAAAGGCAGCGCCGTTTCCGAGGCCGATAGCTGACCTGTGGAGGGAGGTGGTCCCTTCCCAGGTGGGACTTGCTGGTGGCTTTCCCCTGCAGAAGGACCACCAAGGCTGCAGTGCCCAAACCCTTCCCAGAGGCCGTGTTTTGCAGTACTTGAAATCCCAGCAGCCGAGGAGCTGGGAGGTGCCGTGGCGGTACATGGGGCCGACGCGCATTGCCAGCCCCACGAGCAGGCTCTGGGCTCCAGGGAAGGCAGAGCCATGCGGGAAGGTTGCACACACACATTCCAGGACGGGATGCACAGTCAGACTCAAGCCTGTAGCACCTGCACAGCAGGGAGGGACGTGGGTGCTTTCTGCACTGATAAACTCACCCGGTTCCTCTAAACCACAGTCCACGTCCCCTCCTGGGCTGCTCTGACTGGTTGCAACCCCGTGCCCCATCCTCAGCTCATCGCTGTTCGCAGGGAAGAGCGGGGCTGAGCAAACCCCAGCACAGCAGCTCAGCAGCTTCACTTTGGCTCCGGGCTGCGGCTTGTGACTCTCATCCCTTCAGTGTTTTTAGGCAGGAATCCACAAGCTGGAGAGCTCTGGAGAGGGTTTGGCCCCACTAGCCCTGACTAAGCAGGTTTGCTTGGGCTCAGTGCCTGTGGGTGGATGGGCACGTGGCCCAGCGGGGGCCAGTGGTGGCCCCAGGACTGGTTGCATCCACTTCCAAGGCTGGTGCCCAGAACGGGAGTGGCCACCGGCTGCTGAGTTGTGGCCACAGTGATGTCCGTTTGGTGCAGAGATGGAGAGTCACCCCGGCTGGCAGAGCCGGGGGATGGGCTGGTACTGATGGCATTTTGGGAGCCAGGGAAGGGCTTGGCAGCCCCACGGCTTTCCCAAGCCTCCTCCCCCCCGCAAGCCTCGCTGCCCCAATGGGCTGTGACAATTTATAGATGGAAGATGATGCCATGGTCCTTAAACACACCATGAGCTGGGGATTTGCAGGTGGTGTGGCAGCCTCTGCTAATGGATTGGCTAACCTGGCTGTCAGCTGAGGTGAAAAAACTGCAGCCCCTGTGTGAGGTATCTGAGGTGGTTTTTGCTTGGTGCTTAATTGTGATGAAGGCTGGGAGTCCTGGGCAGAAGCTCGTGGCTGTCTCAGCTCAGCCCAAAGCTCCTCTCTGGCCTTAGTGCTCAAAGCAGCCAAATGAAAACCTGGATTTGCACCCGAGATGCCAGAGGGGACACACACTCAAGAGATTTGAGGGTCATCACCCAGGGAAGCAGGAGCCCCTCTCAGTTGGGTTTCCTGGGCTGCCCCACACCCAGACCCGCTGGAGGTGGGTTGGGGCTCCCCTTGGCACCCCTCACCTCCATCTGCCTCTGCCCTGCAGGGATGGACCTCTCGGCCAACCAAGATGAGGAGGGCGACCAGGAGACCTACCAGCTGGAGATCAACAAGGATACCAAGAAATGCGCCTTCAGGACTTACACTGGGAAGTACTGGACCCTCACCTCCAACGGGGGCATCCAGTCCACTGCCTCCACAAAGTGAGTTCCTTTTACCAGCAGCTTTAGGGGGGATCGTGTCCTTCAGGGACCCCTCTGTGTCTCCCAGGGGATTCCAAACCAAAGGGGTTTTCCAACCCTGGCATTCATTTCCCAATGAAGGCAGTGAATTCCCCAGAGCCGGGTCCGGGTTGGGGCTTCCCACCCACTGTGCTTGGGAAGTCCCTCAGACCACACAATCCTTCCCAGCCATCTGGGGCTGTTGAAATGCTTTACCCTGCAGCTCAGCTCTGTGCCAGCTGGAAACTCCAAAAGTGGGTCTGCCTGCCTCCTGCCTGCAGAGCAGGAGCTTCCCATTGGGATGGCCACCATGGCCATGTCCTGCAAAACCAGATGGAATCAGGGCCTCCGATCCAGCCGTGACCCTTTCCAAGCTGGTGGGGTGGCAGCAGCAGGGTCCTCGTCCAGCGTATCCTGCTGACCACCCTCTCTGCCCCCACAGGAATGCCAGCTGCTATTTCGACATCGAGTGGTGTGACAAGCGCATCACCCTGAAAGCCGCCAACGGCAAGTATGTGACAGCAAAGAAGAACGGGCAGCTGGCGGCCTCCATGGAGACAGCAGGTAAGGAAGCCCCTTAGGGACTCCTGTCCTGAGCCGGGGCAGCAGGGGATGGACAAAGCCCCCCCCCAAGCCAGGCTCCTCTTCCAAGCAATGCTCAGGGATGGAGGCTGTGAGTTTTTTTACTGATGGTTTCAGGTGCTGTGGGATGGGAGGATGGACGGGGTGGGGTGGGTGAGAGGTGGGGGGGGACAGGGGGATGGGGACACAGCTCATCCTCCTCGCTGCTGCCTGTCGGCCATGGGGTCTGGGCTCTGCACCCCCAGGCCGCTCTCACAGCCCCTCTGCCCTCTGGTGCAGGTGAGACAGAGCATTTCGTGATGAAGCTGATCAACAGGCCCATCATCGTCCTCCGCGGCGAGCACGGCTTCATCGGGTGCCGGAAGGTGACCGGTACCCTGGACTCCAACCGCTCCTCCTATGACATTTTCCAGCTGGAGTTCAACGACGGAGCCTACAACATCAAGGGTGAGTCCCTGGGGATGGGGACGGGCTGGGGGCAATGGCCATTGGGGTCCCCGTGGTGGCTGACAGGGTCACCTTGTCCCCTCTGCCCACAGATACCACTGGGAAGTACTGGATGGTGGGGAGCGAGTCGTCCGTCACCAGCAGCAGCGACACCCCCGTGGACTTCTTTTTTGAGTTCTGCGACTATAACAAAGTGGCCATCAAAATCAATGGCAAATACCTGAAGGGCGATCATGCCGGGGTGCTCAAGGCATCTGCCGACACCATTGACGCCTCCACCCTCTGGGAATATTAATGCACTTTAGCGTACCTCCCATTGCCAACTTTTCTTTCCCCTCCTCCGTCCTTTTTTTCTTTTGGGTTTTGTTTCTCCTCTCTGTAAAAGGATTTTCAGACTGGCTTGCCCTTCCCTCCCGCCGTAGAGTCGGTGCGTTATGTGGGAGCTGGGGCTCCATAAATCTCTGTAAGAACTGGAAAAGTGATGGGACAGCCTGCCCATAGCTTTGTAGAGGGGTCTGTCTCCATCTCCTCCCTCCCCACTGCCTCCCTCCAGGTTTGCTGGGCTTGGAAACTGCCGTAACCCCCACCCCCCGTCCTGGCCCCGAGCATCACCTTAGGTAGGTTGTTTTCCTCTCCTCGATTGATAAAAAGGGAAAAAGATCACCTCTGTGCTCGCTTCTGCCATGTCAGCTCTGGTGCCACCTCGGGCTGTGCTGCAGTGTCCCCTGGAGCCCACGTCCCATCCCAGCCCACTGCAGCCAGGGGCAGAGCGATGGTCCTGGGCTGAGCTGGCTCCTCCCGGCTCCCCCAGCATCTCCTCTCCGCTCCTGGCTTTCAGGGCAGGACTGAACCCCGGCTGAGCCATGAGAGGTGACCTTATATATCACAGCGTCCCTGGGGACGGGGCTGGCGTGTGCCGGCACATGTCCTTGGGGAAGGGCCAGCAAGCTGACTCCCCTCATACTCCCCTGCACCTAGAAATGTTTTTTTTTTAGGGTGATCCCTTCTGGAAAGCCTCAGCCTTTCATCTCGTGGAGCACTGTGCTACTTGTGACCCTCTGCCCCTCCCTGCGTTTCTGGCTCTGGAGGAGCAGTGTAGCCCCTGATGGTGGGTCCAGCCTGGCAGCGCCTGCTCCGAGGCCGGTCCTGCTGCTGTGCCTGGGAGGGGGTGGCACGGAGGGGACGCAGAACAAGCCCGTGCTGGGCTGGGGGCTTCATCCATCCCACCCTCAGCGCCGGCGGGCTTTGGTGCCCGCAGGAGCCCGGCTGGCTGATGCACCCTCCCCTGGGTGGTGGCTGGAAGCATAAACTGCAGATTTTGGTTTACAGGATAGAAAAGTTCCTTAGCAAACTTTGCACAGTGAGATTTGCTCCGTACCTTTGTGGCTTTGGTGTGGGTGTTGTTTTTTTTTTTTCTTTTATTCCCTTCTCTCACGAAATACTGGACCAGTGACGCGATCACTGCACACTTAATGCTGAATTAGGAAGCGCCCGTTCCCGCGGGCTCCCTGAGGAGGGCAGCTCCTGGTCCCACCACCCCAGGGAACCTGGGTTTCGCCCTCATGGCATCACAGCCTACTGGGAAAAAAAGAAAGGAAAAAAAAAAAAAAAAAAAGACCAACGCGGTGTTTTTGTTAGCCTGTACCCATGGCACTGTGTCACCAGCTCTTGTCTGCACGAGGTCTGCATTAGCGTTAACGCTGTTTGTAACGGGTGATGCTGACGTGTTCGTTAGGGTGTTGAAAGGCACTTTATCCTTTGGGCCTTCCTGGGGCTGCAATTTGCTCCCTGCAAACACACCGAGGAGCCTTTTCCCCCGTGGGCCCCCGCTGGGGAGGGAGCACTGGTCCCATTCTACACCAAAGGTGCTCGTGGCATCACTGCCGTGCCAAAACTGGGCCGGTCCCCATTGCCGGGGGCACCACGGGTGTTCGTCAGCCTTAAAGCCATGCGGAGGGAAGGGGTAACCCTCCAAGGAGCTTGGTGCTAAACTCTCAGCCGGGAGGGCGAGCGACCCGTCCGTCCCCTGCTCGGGGAACCGCTCCAGGCTGGGGTCCCTCACCAGCACAGGGGATCCCGGCTGGGACTCTACCTCGGCTCTGCACTCACATCCAGGGGCTGCCTGCCCTCACACAGGCACCACGCGCCCACCCGGGGCCCACAATGCCCCTCGAAGGACCAAGTGTCTTGATGAAGCCCTGAGTGACCCTGTGACTTGGCACACACTTCTCACTGGCCTTCACCCTCCCACCCCATGTCACCTCCTGCCCGTCCTGTTGCAGTTCGAGCCATATGACTCCCGCTCCGGCTTCTTCTGTGTGACATTAGGTCAACATCTCTCCTGTCTCCTCTTATCGGGTGTTGTGACTCTGAAAACATCTCACTGAAAAATTCAAGTTTTGGGTTTGTTCGTTTGTTTCATTATTTTTTTTTTATTATTATTTTTTGTAAGTGCCATTTGTATAACTTAAAGATAAAATAGCTTCAAATGGAGAAAGACGAATAAAAAATAAAACCTGCATTCGGATACGAGCCGTGGTGCGTGGTCTGTTGGAGCAACCGCGGCTGGGGCTCCAACAGCCTTTTAATGAGAGGCACGAGCGAGAGCACGGAGCATCTGGGGTGGGGGCCAAAGAGCTTCCCAAGGATCCTGCTGGCTCGCGAGGTCTCAGCTGATGTGGTGGGAAGGGAATGGTGACCAACTGGGTCATCTCCACTGAGCAGGCTTAAAGCCAAAGCTGGCTGGAGGCTGGGTCACCTCTTGAGATGCTCCAAGTACTCCTTAAGCCACTGAAGCTACGAGTCCACGGGCACCCTAGAGGATGGGTGCACCATGGGCAGGGAGATGCACCAGCAAATACCTTTCCTGCAGACCAACACCTCCTGCCGTGCAGCCCGGAGAGAAGCCGTGCCCATCTTCAGCCTGGAGCAGCTTTTTCCTCTGCCCTACTCAGATATTCCCCCCCACTCCAGTACAAAGTCCCGGAGGGGGAAGGTGCCGGTCAGGAGGGGAGAGCGCTGCAGCGCTGGTTTTGAATCAGCAATAAGCCCTCTCCTCCACTGAGTGATGCGGGGAAGGGGAAGCTAAAGAAACCAAGGACAGAAGGAGGGAGGAAGCCCATCAGCTGCAACCCAGCACACACCAAACCCCAGCATCCAGCTGGAGGAGATGGGATGCCCAGGATGCACTCCCAGCCCTTCTGAGGCATCCAAAGCCAACCCTAAAATGCAACCACCCACTCAGGTTTGATGCTGGGGCCCACCGTGGTTTTGATCGTGAAGCCAGGGCGCTGCACGTGCTCGCGGGGTGCAGCAGCCCCTTCGCTGTCTTTCACTTCCCACAGCCTGGCTCAGCCCCTGCAGGGCACCCAGGGGCTCCTGTTCAGCTTTTAAAAGCTAGAGCTGGTCTGTGAGAAGCAAAGTTTGGGAAAGGGGGGGGCTGCACAGTGTCCCCCACATCTGAGTGGGAGGGAGGAGGGCACTGCCAGGAGGGACCTTTGGCTGCAGACACGGGCGAAGGTGCCAGGCAAAGGGAGGATGTTCATTGCTTCCCATAAACAGGGAAAAATCAAGGCTGGGCAGGAAACGCCAAACAGTTCCAATGGTCAGCGAGACCCTTGGCAGAGAGAGGCGGTTTGTGGGGAAGGAGCTCTGTTGGGGGTGCACTGTGCCAGGGCAGACTCTCCACCGCTCCCCCAATCCCTTTTGCCTTTAAGGCCAGATTCTGTACTTACCATCGCTCCTGCAAGGGGGAAGGTCCCCCAGCCTTTCCCCCGACACCACACAACATCCTGGTTTCCATTTAAAGGAGCAACTGGAAACCATTTTCTCTCCCATCCAGGTTTTCCTTGGCAACATGTGGAACATATTAAGCTTTTCCAGGAGGGTCAAATGGGTTTTGCCTTAAAACTGAAGAGTTCTGAGCTGTACAAGTTGCCCACGGAAGCTGTGGCTGCCTCCTCCCTGGAGATGTTCAAGGCCAGGTTGGATGGGGCTTTGAGCAACCTGATCCAGTGGGAGGTGTCCCTGCTCATGTCGGGGGGGTGGAACTGGATGGGCTTTGAGGTCCCTTTCAACCCAAACCATTCCAGGATTCTGTGATAAATCTGGCAGCACTCGTGCCCGTTGGCCCCTGCTGCCCATTATCCCAGCATCAAGCCAGCACTGTCAGGACGCAAGGATGATGTTTTGGCTGTAACGAAAGCACAGAAGTAAAAGCCAGAGTGCACAAATTTATTTACAAAAATTCAAATTACAATATAATACAGGAACTTTTTACACACAGAATATTAGAACAGGTTACTACCAGAAGGTAAAGAAAAATATTTTTTGTTTTAGTTTGTTTTTTTTAATAAACCACCTATTTTTTTTCAACTATCCTTATACAAAGTCGCAGAACATGCACATCTTTACAGGGTTTCTTTCTTTTAATACAACGTTTTGCTAAGTGCAAATACTAAGTTTCTCTCTCCACCTTTAAGGCAAATAAAATGGGATGCTGCAACCAACCATAGCTACTACGGGTTCTGGATCAGCCTGGGCACAGTGACTTCCCCTGCTGCCTTTGGAAGGGCAAATGGTGTCAAGGACAGCGGGGCGGGATGGAAAACGGGATGCAGGAGTCAGCCCAGATCACAGATGGCTCTATCGGAAACCACAGTTGCTCAGGGGCTCTGGGGTTAGAGAGGAGCAGCCGTGTGCACTTTGGCTGCAGAGTAATTCCTGGTGAAATGTCTGGAGAGAAGCAGTGCTGAAGCCCAGCGTCGCCCTACGGCCAGTGGAGGGAAAAGCCCATCGCCTGGGGCCGCTGGGCATCACAGAGCGAGCACCTGTTTCTCTTCTCAGACACAAATAAGCCCGTGGTTTGGCAGGGGACATGGAGCAGTCTCTCCCCCTCTACATCTACCTGGCTCCTCCACAACCGCTGCCGCAGCGGGACACTCACACCCTAACCACAAGGATAGACCAGACACCAGCCTCCCCCTGCCACCTCTGCCTGATGCTTCTCCCTGCCAGGGCTTCGTTCCTGATGCCCACACAGCACCAAAAGATGGGCCTGGACCAGCATTTCTGCCAGTGCTCCCAGCCATGCAGCTCCACGGGACACTGGAAGTGGTCACACAACTGTTTCATCATTTGGGCCACTGGTTGAGCAGCTGAGCTGTGCCCAGCAGGTGCTGAGGGACAACCCTGGCCACCCTCTCAGGGGAAGACACTCGCTTCAGAAAGCCTGGAGGGCTCATCCAAGCCAGCCCTAGAACCCACAAGATCGTGGCTATTAAATCCCCAGGATTCCCTGTCCATAAGGGGAAGCCCCACATGCCTCTCCTGCCCTTGGTCCATGTTCTTGTCACCCGTTACGCTGTGAACACAGCCTTCGCTCCCCAAATCCAAGGGGACACCCTACCCTGGCCACCGCAGGAATTGGTGTTTACATAGGATTTAAACCTGGCTAAATCCAGTCAAACAGCAAGCAATGAGCTCCTGCAGCCCCAGACTACTTCCAGAAATAAATTAAAATAAAGAAAGGAAATGCTAGCAGCAAGGGAAAACCATCTGGTTCCTGATGCTGGGCAGATCACAGCACAGAGGAGCTGGAGCAGGGTATGGTCAGCCCACACGCAACGCCCAAGAGTGGATAAACTGCTGACTGAGCTCCAAAAGGCATGCAAGTCCCCTCTGGGAGACCCTCCTGGGAACAATGTCCCAGACCATGGTGGAGGCTGCCTCGGCCAATCGCCCCGCACCCCTCACTCACTGCACTCCCAAGGCGCTGCAGTGCCAGCAGCGGTCATGGAAAGCTGCAAGCCCAAAGCCACGAGGTGGAGATGGAGTTTTACCTGAAAAGCAAATGCAACCAAGGAACACCTGAATGCTCAAATATGGGAGGGGATAATAGGAAGGGATAATAGGAGGGGATGGGCACCCAGCGGGTTCCCAGCAGGACAAAGCAGGATGTAGCCCAGACCAAACCACTCGGGGAACAACAACACAACTGGACTGCTAAAACCTAGCCCAGCATTTCTGGAAGAGGTCGTTGTTTCCTCTCCAACCATTTTCTTTTCCAAAGGGGACCTGTACTAGTGCAGCCAGGAGCTAAAGGGAAAGGGCTTTGTGCCAACGCTCCTCCCGCAGCCCAGCAACTGCACCCCCTGCTTCTTGCAAGGAAGTTGCTTTTTCTAAATCCTCACTTCCTAAGCCCAGCAATATTCATGTTTACCTTTTCACACACTTTTCCAAAGCCAGTTAGGCTGAAGCACACATTTTGAGAAGCGCAGCGGAAGCAGCTCGCTTCCTGTAGCAGGAGGTGAAGCTGCCCCTTTGGTGGCAAGGAGGGTCATGTAAGGAGGCTCCTGGCTCGCCAACATACACGACTACGCTGGTAGCTCCTAATTCTTCTGCCATAGCACACACTGCTGCCTACACACCTATCCAGGTATCTGCCCCGGGAGTCTGTGCAATGAAAGGTGCAGCTTAGGCTCTGTGTGTTTCTACCTGCTGTTTGAGGGCTGCTGCCAGAAGCAAGGGGACATTCAGGATGCTGGATGAGAACTGCAAAGCAAAGGCAACATTTTAGAAGCCAATAGGCACCCACCTCGGGGGGAAAAGAGCCTGAGCCCTTCAAAGGGAATGAGTTCAGTTAAAGGTTAGGGTGCCCAAGTCTTCTGCTACTTACTAAAGCCCCGAGACAGAACATGGCTCTGGGCTCCCTTCTGAGTTCTCAGCAACGAGGCAGCTGCTGCCTCCCCTCACTCCACTTGTAGCATGAAAAATGCTAAAAACATTGGACTGACTTGGTTTTGAACAATTTTTTTCTGCTGAGAGGTTACAAGGATGCTCGGGAACATGGGAACCTCAGCCTTGTGCCTCTCTGCAAGCAGAAGGCTCCAGCAGTTGACTCCTGTTATCTTGTTCCTGAAGGTCTGAAGCAGATGCCAAGTCTCTCCTCCCTTCCCCCAAGTCTCAATTAACTGTGCAGCAGCTGCTCTGGCCAGCAAGAAGGCAAAATTTTTGGGAACTCCCCGAGGAATGGATGCATCCCTGCACTCCGTGAAGTCTCACTTTCCCTCCCAACAGCTGCCTGAACTGGCTTTGCCAAATCAAAATCTATGGCTGGCCAACACAGGGAGAGACCCTTGGAAATACAGCACCAAGGTTGAAATGTTTGATTGCAAAGATTCAGAGAAACCCTGGAGAGGGGTGCAGGGCAGGTGGGTACGAGTCAGAGCGGGTCCCCTTGCAGCAGATGAAATCGAGGGCTTGGGGCAGGAAGGGCGTGATGTTACTGGGGGTCTTTGTCCTGCAGTGACTCTACGCCAAGTGCTATTTGAACAGGGTCAGAACCGGTGTCGAGGCTGAGGGCCAAAGTGCATAGGCAAGTTGTGCTCCAGCTGAACGTTGATCTGCGGAAAATCATAGTTCACCCTCATGTTGGGCAACGGGGGGACGTAGGGGGCAGGGATGGGGCCGATGTTGAGGGGGATGTTATTGTACAGGGGTCGGACAGGAGGGAGTGGGAAGGGAGGGTGCACAAAGGGGTAAGGGGCCATCCGGGCTGGATGGAGGTTCTGAGGAACAGGTCTGGGGATGACTTCGATTTTGGGGACTTTCTCCACGGTCTTTTCCGCAGGAGGGCCGATCCGCTTGAAGCTGTTTTCTGTAGAGGAGGAGAGAAAACCAGTCATCCAGCCAACAAAAACTCTGCAAGCTCGGTCCGTGCTCTTCCATCTGCTAATCAGCACTGTCCATGCCCAGCATGTTCCTTGAGTGTGCCCTCTCCAGCATCATTGCCCGCCCCTTCCACACTCCAGGTCCTCTGAGCATAGCACTAACATTCCAGGTAGGCTCCTTTCATCAGTTCCACATCAGAAAAGGGGAGTATCTCCTTTTGCAGGGACGTGGAGCAGCTCCTTGCATTCCTCTGTGCCACCCCCACCCAGAACACAGAGGTTATATTGCCCTTCGGCTACTTTGCCAAGCGGAGGGGAGAATGCATCCACGACATCCCAGCACCAAGGGAGAGCTGGACACAGTCTCTCCACAGTCCCAGCTAAAGCCTGCAAGCAACAGCACTTTAAAAGGACAGGTGATGGCTTGCACTCCTCTCTGGAGCAAGATCCACAGCACAGGGAAGCCTGCAAGCAGCCAGGCCACGGGAAGAATTCAAGGAAGATCCAAAACCTTGCCAGTACCTGGGAACCTTATGCTTTCCTGTTGTCCTCAGGCTGATCACAAAGCACAAGTAAAGACTGTGACTTACCTCCATTTTTCTTCCTTTGCTCCTCTTCAGCCTCTTTCTGAATCTCCTGGATTATCTTCTCATCATCCTCCTAGAAATCACAAGAGTATCAAGAGTCAGCGGGCTAATTCTTGCTGCGGCAGCCTTCTATTCTCTTAATATTGCTTTTCTTTTCAGCATGTGTTTGCATGGGAATAAAAAGGTAATTTTGGCTGAATTGTCCTCATTTGAGGTTGATGAAGGTTTAGCCAAACGCAAGGCTGCCATGGGGGCCTGCAGCAGAAATCACTCTCACGGAGCCAAGCCTATTCTACAGAGGACGACCAAGAGGCTTGGATCAGCCTTCCTGGGAGATCAGTGCTAAAATTCATTGACTTGATGGAAACCAGAGAACTTGCAGCCCAGCTCCTCCCCTCTGAAGAGTTGCTGGAGAGCTGTTAATCTTCTAAATGGCAATAGTTTATTAAATATTTACATTATGCTAGCACTTCTAGAGTTTTTGGCCCAACAGCTGGAATTAACACAACTTAAATCCTGGCTCTAGTAGCTAAACGGTGCCGTGATGAGGCCATTTAGATTTTATCTGTAACTCTGAGGAGGGCATAAATCACAATATGTTACTTTAATGTCTATCTAGAGGTTATAGGAAGAATATTCAGACCCATTGCTCAACAAGAACACAAGAGCAAGCCAGACATTGAAAGCCTCCTGCCTCTCATCATCTTCATTTTTCTCAACGCAGTGTAGCAGCAGGGAGACCAAAGAACACATAGAATCATAGAACAGTTTGGGTCGGAAGGGACCTTAAAGATCATCCAGTTCCACCCCGCCCTGCCATAGGCAGTGACACCTCCCACTGGATCAGGGTGCTCAAAGCCCCATCGAACCTGGCCTTGAACACCTCCAGGGATGGGGCAGCCACAACCTCCCTGGGCAACCTGCTCCAATGTCTCATCACCCTTACTGTGAAGAATTTCTTCCTAATGTCTAATCTGAATCTCCCCCCTTGCAGTTTAAAGCCATGAGGCATCAGGTGGTTGCAGGTATCTACAGAGCTGGCATTTACACCACCTTTTATTAGGTTAAGGGAGCATGACAGACAAAGTCCTGGAAGAAGACTATGAAACTCCTGAGCAAGGAGAGGCTTGCCTTGAGTGATGACCATGGGCACTAGCGGCCCATGACATCCAGGCAGCTCTCAGGCTTTACTCAAGGCCATGCTAACGCTGGTGTGAAAGTAGAGGATCCCCCTGATCCATGCTTTGGCATCAGCCGTCTGCTATCAAGAACAGCTGTCAAAAATGAGTTTCTTCACTGCACCACAGCATGCAACAGCTCTCAGGGTAAAACAACTGAAGAGACAACTCCCTTCTCATGCCTGGCAGCAGATGCTTCTCCTGGCCATATGTGCAGCGATGGCCGCAGAGGTCCTCCCAGTCTCTGCAGGGTTGCATCTGCTGCTGCTCCACGTCCGTTGGGACGTTGGCACTTTTGGAAAACAAATGGGAATCGGTAAGCCTCCCAGACAGTGTGTGTACTCTTGATGTTAGTTATTAGGGAAGGAGGCCAAGAACAGGAGCTGCTGGATGACACACACCACCTGCATCGGCCACTCTGGCTCTATCTGCACCCAGAGCAGCTTTGCCTCAGCGGTTCATCTGCAAGTGCTGAGGGCGGAGCAGGAGGGAAAGCCCAAGTCCCTCTACCCCACAACGTGCAAGTCTCTGCTTTGCTGTATTCATCCTAATTCCAGTACTGCCAAACCCATCCATTTCTTCCTGAATACTCCTAATGTGGAAAATATCCTCTATTTTGAAGAGTGTTTTGGGACTAAATTCGGAATGAGCTACATGTGTGCAGCTACACTGAAAGTACTTCAAGCCCAGGCAACTTCCCATTTCCAACCTCCCCATCCTGCACATGTCTAGGAGCAACGCCTGGGAAGCTTGCTAAGCTGTCCCCTCCTCCTGCCATCAGATAAAGTTTCCCTGGGAGACTGAAGTTATCTTAATCTGCAGAAAGCCAAACTCAATCCTTCCCTCCCTTTTATTATTCTGTGAGTCAATGGTTAAAATTAAGCCTTTCCAGCACATGCTTACTCTTTTTTTTCCTCCAAGCACACAGCTTCCATGGACTGTTAACTACAGACTATCCATCTCCATAAAAACTGCTGAAGAATGGCTCTTCTGAGCCTACACAGAACTTCTAATTACCCTCCGAGTATCAGATTGCGATGTTCGCTGGCTGGAAAACAGCCTGAGCATGCTCTGCAACAGGCAGCCAAACAGTCTCCTCTCCTTTGCTGCCCGAGTAAAACGTGGCCCCAAAGCTTCAAAATTTCAAGTTTTTTTTTTATTCACAGAATATTTTTTGCAATGCTGTTGAAAATGGAGGGTCCCACATCTCCCATCTTATTGTTGCTTACAGGAAAATGTGCTCCTGAAAGATTTTTTTAGCTATATGACATGTAAGAAACCTATTTTAAGCTCACCTGAACAAGATCACCCTATCTCCTTCCCTTACACAAAGGCACAAACCTCACCTTAAAGTCTAGAAACAAGCAGAAGTCCCTTCTAACTTAAAAAACGCTTTTACTTCAATCTAAGACTGTGAGGAACCCTCTGAAACAGTGCTTTCCAGAGCCCCCACCACTGGTGATGCTGCAGCTCCTGCAAACCCCGCTGTTGATACTGAAGTCCAGGGAATCGGACACATCAAACCTGCAACTTTACAAGATCCTCCTGCAGCGAGGGCTACTCGACCCCCAGTTTAAACTGCAGCTGACCTCCATGCTAATGATGGATGGACAAAGCCATCTGCCCCTGGGGCTGGCAAGCCAGCTGCACGCACACCCAAGGTGATGCTGGCTTCAATTACTGCAGCTCCCAAAGCACCAGGGAAACGCTTAACAGCAAAGCCCATCTGCCAGGTCTCCAAAAGGACATCTATCTCACAAGGACAACATAAAACACAGTCCCTCATATGCAATAGTCAGAGATCCTGACTGAACCCCATCCCCTCTTGGTCTTCAAGAGGGAGCAAAACTTGAAGCACGCCCTGAATGCAAAAACCTGCCAAGAACAGCTCCAGATCGGGATGATGAGTTCCCAACTAGTTCTGCAACTGCAAATCACAGCAGAGGCACAACAAACCACGTCCCCAAATACACAAGTTATCAGCTTTGTCTCTTCTCTGCTGATAAAAGCGTATTCCCACACTGGAAGGTTAAGGGTATTTATACTTGATCCCACATACCAAGCCTTGGTTTTGAAGTTTTTTGCATCAGTTATTTCTGAAAACCTGGTATCCATTGGCATAGAAAGAACAAAAATACACTACACAACATGCACCTTCCTACCTAAGAAGCTGACATTAAATTTGGCAAGTGATGAATACAAAGCACACTTCAATACCTGCAGTATTTAGGAAAGATCCACGTCCCAGCTGGAACAAAAAACCTGATACATGCACAGCAAGATAATTTTAGGATATTTCTGAAGCAAAGCTAATGCCACAAATTCTGGCTATTTCATATGGTACTGGCACAGGTCAGAATTAAACCCCAAGTCTCAGTCCTGCAAATATTCACTCCATAAAACAGTGATTTTCGCAAACCTCTGGTAATTCTTGGAGAAGCAAAGGCTGTTTATTTGATTCCACAGTTAATTGGAGAGATTCATTTAGGGGTAAAGCATCCACACCAGAAATTAAGATTTCATTAGTGCACTTATGGCTGGCTGTTGTGGTAAGAAACCATTCAATGTCACATGGGGTGGAGGCTGCAGCACAATTTCAAAAGCCTCTTGTGTTTGCTTTCCTGAGCGGTTCAGGTCCCTTAATAAAGGATTAGATTATAATTTTAATAGCCTGTTCACAGGCTGTGTGGATGGAAGGGATTTATCTTGTCAAGTTAACAGTCATCTTCCTGTCAGCTGCCTTGCCTGCAGCGGAAAAAAAGAAAAAAAGAAGAAACAAGATAAAAACCAACCCACCAGAACCTTGGTGGGGGTCTCAGCAATGGCTGGCCTGTGTGTTTTTTGAGCAAGGATGTAACCTGACTCTCCCTCTGAGACATAAAATGCAGGGCAATGATACAGTGTGGCCCTTCTCCACGCTTGCTGCATCACGGGAGAAGGGAGGTGGCCAAGAGGAAAATGCAAAGGATCAAGGAGATGTATTCCCCCTCCTCATCTGCAAGCACTGCAGAAAGCGAATGCAGTTATTAATAGCAGCTGCATTTTTAAGTGGCAAAACGGGACCAAACCCGAACAGCTTTGCCCCAAACCCAACAGCAGGATGCTCTGCAGGAACCATCCCCAGTCCTGCAGCCAAAACACATCTTGGGCCACCAGGCTGAGAGGACCCTTGGTGTTCCCCCACACGCAAAAGGGTCTTGACATGGAAGAGGCTTTTCCTTTCAGGCCTCTCCCATTGAATGCAGGGAATGCAGCGAGCACGGAGCCAATCACAGCAGCACCAGCAGCACGGATGGCTCGGTCTGTGGACGGATTAACTAAAGAGCTGGGCTGGGTTGCTAAGCGAGGCACCTTTTCACGGCAGGGAGGCCCTTTCCAACAATGCTGGTACAGAGAAGCCGTGTCCAGCATCCAAGCAGAGCCCTGTGTGCCTGCAGAAAGAGCTGCCGGAGAATCAAACAGACCATCGGGAACAAGAAAACGCAGTAGAAAGGAGATAAAAGCTCTGCAAGCCACAGAGACAACCTGCCCCTAAATAAAATCTCCTCTGCCCAGAACAAAAGCGCCATCAACAAAGCTTTTGAAAGCTCTGTTTTGATCTACTGTGCTTCTCGTTATCTTTAATTATTAAGTGTCACAGGAAAACGGCTGCCCGCCTCCTGAACAAGGGAAAACAAGAGACCTGGTAACTATTTTTGGGCTGTGCAATCCCTCCCCTGTCTTTACAAAGTGCCTTTGCCACCACTGCCTCCCCCTTTCTGGCTTTTTACTGCTTTCTTTTTCCACGTATGTGTGGCCGCAGCCGTTATTAATAAACTTGAAATGATTTTTCACATCGGAGGCTTCCAAAGGACTGAGGCGTTTTGTTTCAAATCATTCCCAGATCAGCTGCGGAGAGCCTGAGCAAGACCAGGCATCGGCTGTCTCTGGCGTGTTCCTCCATGCAGCAGGAAGCAGGGGATAAAAGCAGGCTGTGTTGTAACTGGAACAGGGCATCCGCAGTGCTGCAGGAAAAGGGGGGCCAGGATGGGGATGAAGCACACGCTGGCGTTTGAGAATTGCAGAGTTATTTTAGCAACAGGCATTCCATATGGATGGATTTCTGTGAACACCCTGCATTAACCGTATGCTTGTGATTATAGCATTTTATGGTGAAAAAGAAAAACCCACACCCTAAATTTAGGGATGCTTTCCCCCCTTCCAAACCCTAAAGACAGTGCTGGGTGCTTCATGCATTTCCTTAATGCATTTGAAGTTTTACACAGTCTTTGCTCAGCATCTTCTGTTTATAAAGCTAAAAGGAGGGATAACTGCAAGCACCTTGTAATGAGCAGTCTTCTGCTTTGAACTGTAACTGATGGAGGTTTGGGAGTGTTTTAAGAGTTTACTGAAAACATCTTAAACTTTAAAGACAAAAAAATGCCGCTGTGCAATATGAATAGCCCAAAAATGAGTATTAAATTAAAAATAATACATATAAGAGCAGAATCCAGTTTACCAAGAGTCAGAATGCATTTGTCAAATGGCATCACGGGAACTGTACAAACCAGCTAAAAAGCACAAGCATCACCATCAGGTTTGCTACAGATCCTTAGAAATTAGGGAAAACGGCCCCTGATACAGGGCCTGTTGTTTGCAGATCCAGTTCTCATTGCTCTGTCCCGAGCTTTGTCTCTGGCAATATTGCATCAGCCCCTCCTGTAGCCAGCAGCGCCTCGGCGAGCTGAGCCAATGCCAGCACAGGCTGCAGAACGGGCACACGAGGATTTTGGCCAAGCAGCTTACTGACAAGAGCTCCTGGCCTGTGTTCATAACCCACAGGGGTGCAGGGCACTGATTAGCTCTAGAAGAAATGCAGTGATTAAGCGATTACTGCCCGCTACCCTGGAAGCTGCTGACCACAGCCCGGTTGCAGTTTGTCTCCGAGCCAGCAAATACTGCATCAGTACTTTTAAATTAGACTCCAGGCTGATTACAGCATAGGGACAAGATTTTAGCTAACCTTTTATTATGGGAAACTTTGAAGCAGCTGCTTTACTCTCTCAAGATCATTTGAGACAAAGACTAACAGATGCTGCAGTTCCTAGAGGACTGTCTTTAATTTGTTTTTAACCCAAGCTAATGAATAGGTTTACTTATACTTTCGCAAGAATATTTCAGACTCTGAAAAAATTAAACATCTGGAAAAGAACAAACGTTCCCTACTTTAAAGAAACTTGAATTCTGCTGTAAGTAATAGGGAGTCAGACCCAAACCAGATCCTGCACAAAGGTATGAAATCACCCAGGTCTCATGGAACATCAAAGTCTGCAGCCAAGAACCATGAAGGGACAAGACCGTGGTACTGTGACCATGCTGCTGGTCTGCTGTAAAGGTGGTTCTAAAGCTGTACAAGAATATATCGCAAGTACAAAAATATCTTGTCACCCTATGAAAGCCAGGCTGTGGTGCGACACGTGTGCCCTCCTCATTCCGCAGCAGAGTTTAATGCAAGGAGAAGAGCAGCAGCACTTAATCGAAGCCTGCAAGTTTCACAGGTGACAAAAAGACCCTGTCTTGTGTCCTCTGTATTGCACACACACAGAACACAGCTGCAAACGTGCAAGCCCACAACAGATGCTCTCTTCCTGTGAGCCCAGCATCAGCTGTCTACTGACTTCAACAGAATAGAAGAAATTGAGCCAAACGAGGAAACAGAAGAGTTGAGAAAGGCAGGAGAAGATGCCAATGCAGCAGTCAGTAGAGCTGGGAGGGGTAATCCCTTGGGATGGACAAAGCACAAGACACCACTGATACAATGGCCTTTTGCTCTTTCATATCCCCACATCAAGACTGAAATTCACTCCCCCTCTTCACACCTACCATATTAACTCCTGATGTCCCATACCAGAGTGTGGATCACCCAGACAGGACTGGGTTAGTGTCACTAAGCCCCTCATGAAAGGTGACAACGCACACAGGTATCTGTCGTGTCAGTCTTAGAAGCCAGCAGTAGAGTTTCACATTACATTTTGCACTGCAGCAAGGACAGTCACCCAGCTTCAACTTCTCAGTCCATCAGCGCTCTATCACCCCTCCCCTCAGTAAACAGAGCAGGCAGTGCCAGCTCTTTGCTGATGGTGGGAAATTTTTCTTTGCCACAACATTGGTTAATTAGAGAGCTGGGAAGGGCCTGGTGACAGTGCCTTCTTTGTGCTGCTTATTTATTTATTTATCTTAAAGTACAGTACAAGCTTTTTGAGAGGCCTCATGTTTTCTCTGCCTCTGAACAAATGCCATCACCCAGCACAATTAGCAGCCTAACAGGAACAAAGGACGCCAGTGCTACCAAACACCGAATCACATCCTGGTGGAAAATGGGGAGGAGTGAGACAGGAATCCAGGGAGTGCATAACCAGGTGTCAGAAACCCTACAGGGGGCCCTAGAAGGAGATGTCTGTGTTTAGTTTAACACCTCACATTGATAGGATAATGCAGGGAATAAAGGCAGGCAAGCAGAGCACTAGGAAGTTTATATCAGTGGAGATCCTGTTGGGAGATCCCCAAAAGTCTTCCTTCACCTGGAAAGGAGAGATTTAGAGTGGCTTTTTCTTGGCTCCATGCAAGTGTAGGATTGTGCACATCGCCTGCCGAAAGAGGGGCTGCTGGCTGTCTGGCAAGCTACAGCAACGGGGGACAAAGAAGTGCTGGGATAAACAAAGCCCTGGGAAGGCAGATCCACATTCATGCTGCTCTACTGCTTTGCTGAAATCAGGAAATTCAACTCCTGCTCCTACTCCTACCTATGCTCCTTCCAGATTTCTAGTACTGAAGACCTCTGTTTACAGAGATGCTGCACTAAGTTTTCCCATGCTTGTCAGAGCTACAAGCTGTACTATGTTACTATAGCTTCCCTTTCAGCTCAGTCCATGCTCAGTTCTCCCTTTGCAGCTGGTGACAACACCGTGAGAACAGACCCCACCACAACTCTGGGCCGCTGGCTGGCAGGCATTTTTCTCGGTGGACCCGTCTGTGCGACGGGACTCACAGAGCCAGCAGCTGGATCATCCAGGCATCAGAGCGAAACAACTCCCCTTGCCTCCAGATACAAAGCCGTACCACAATGCATCTCAGCTGCAAAACTAGGAACGAGTCCCAGTAATCCCAGCGCTGGCTACCGAGCCTCGTGCCAGTACATGCTCCCCACCAGCTCTTTCCACAAGCCCTGCTCCACAGAACAACACTCAGAGCACTTCCAGCCAAAGCCCTCATCTAACAGGAGCTGACTGTTCCCTAAAGCAACACCAGTTCCTTCCAAGTTGTGGTCAGATGTGACTCTGTGCTGATCTACGCCTCCACTGTGTTTTTTAGCTGCCTTGGGAAAGGAAAAGAGCTGTGCTGTCTAAAACCAGCCATTTTCCTTGGGTGGAAGGCATGCATTTCAACACGCTGGCATCGAACATTAATTGAAATCAGGGTACGAATCATTCACAAAAGTCCTTCGTTACTTACTGTGGGGTCTGTCCAGAGAGAGCACTTTGTGCAGTCCTGGCAGGGCGCCCCAGGCGACCGGGGGTGTTGGCAGAAGTGGTCGTACCCGTTAATGGCAGCCCGGCAGAGGTAGCACATCTGAGCACCGCAACGGCACGACATGCGGTTGCAACCCTCTGATTTAATTAGGCCAGTCCCACACTTGTGGCATTTTCTAATTCGAGCAGCTGTCATTTTCTCTTCTCTGCAATGCAAGAGGAGGGAGAAGAATTAGAGAAGGGATGTTTGCAGTCATGAGCCTGCGGGAAAATTACCACTACTTATTCCAGTGATGCTTTAACCCTGCTTTCCCAGTCCATCTCCCCACCTCCTCTTTCCTTCCACACCATCTCCTCGGTCCACCGCTGTTCCAAGGAGGTTTGGGCTCAGATCCACTTGGAGCCAACCCACTACTACTCAAGAACAAATTAAGTGAAAAAGTCAATCACTGGCCGCATGCTGCAGGGCCAATCCTGGTTTCCATGTGAGCCAAATCGCCGCAGCAACAGGCTCTGGCTTGGAAGGAATTTAAGCTGTGAGCTGAAGGGGCAAAGGGCACGTGGATGCTTGACTTGGCTGTGGAGAAATACAGCCTGGGAGATAGAGTTCAGGAAAAGCAAACCCTTGGTTGTCATTTTCTCTCTGGTTTTATGTTTGCCTGTTGCTCCAGCTACAAAGTTGTCACAATCACGTGTATTTTTTTTTTCCAATCCTGGCTGCTACTCTCCAGATTTATTTGGGTTTTGTTAAATTTAAATCAGTAACTGAAAAATAATCACGTCTTTCCCCACAGACACTGGGCTTTCCTTCTCCTCTGAAGATTCCCTACATGCATTTTCCAGAGGTTATTGCTTGAGGTTCAAGAGATGGGTTTTAATCTAACAGAGCACAAATGGGAATCCAGGACAAAGCACAGTCCCTGTCCCCAAGAGCCATCCTCGCAGCCACACGCGCTCCAGTGCAAAGGCTCAGCTCACGGCGATGCTATTTTGGCACAGAAACGGAGGAAAGGCTCAGCTATTTAATTAAAAGACTTATCCTAAGTTGTCATCCTAAGGACTGATTTTCTGACCGCTGGAGATCACATTGCAATTTAATTCACAACCTAGAAGTGAAATCTGATGACAGAGGAGTAAAGAGGGATGTTTTCATTGAGGGAAGCACAGTTCTCTGGCTATGCTGGTCTGACAGCGGGGAATGATCCTCCTTAGCCAGGCACCTCCACCCCGCTACTTCAGTGGACCTGAAAAGTCCACGTCTGTTTGGGAGGTGACAGGGAGGGATTTTTGAGAATCACAGCAGCAAGCCGGGCTACAGCACAGCCCCACAAACTGCTCTGTCAGCACAATTGGAGGCACAGGGAATGGCGAGGTGGGAACTTCAGCTGCCTCACAGCTACCCAAAGCTCTCGCACCGTTATTCCTGGTGTGACTTGCACCCAGGCACCTGGAGAAAAGCTAAAAATAGAGGGGGAAAAACCAACTTGAGCTTGACTTTCCTCTGAGCTGCAGCTGCTCTTCCCTCTGCCGCTCCACAGGATGCTGCTTATGCAGATTTTTTTTTGGAAACTTTAAGCAAGGCAGGAAGTTTGGCCTGAATTCCAGCTGTGCTTCCCCTTCCTTATGCTTCAAAAGGAAGCTTTTATTGTATCAGGCAGTAGGACTCATCTACCCACAAAACGTTCCTGCTAAAGGTTTTGAAACTGACTTTTTTTTCCCTTATTAGGGACACGAGAACTCGTTCCTCCTCCCTCACATCCGTCTTTCCTACAGGAAAAGGAGTGGCAAGGAAAAAACATATCACATCTGTAAAGATTTTGTTTTGAATTAAGGACTGCGGGATGAGCAAGCAACAGTCATTCAGCTTCCCAGCGGTGGAGCTTTCCAGTCTCAACTCATGCCAGACAGACTCTAAATCAGAGGGGAAGGGATTGGGCAATGTGGGCAAGTCCCATTTGACTGCACAAGGAATGCAGCTCCATGGATGAACCTTTCCTTATTTTTGTCATTTGCAACAAGAGACCAAACTTCAAAAGATTTTAGGGAAACACTAAGGATTTACACCCATGCATTTCAAAATATGACTCCATTGGGTAACAATTCCTACAGACCAGTCAGAAACAGAGACAAGCTTCTGTAAGAAAGCACATCCCCTTCCACAAAGCCAGAAAGCAATAGCTGAGCAAACTGCCCATGGTCTCCACTCTAGATTTGGAAAGGGTAATAACGACTTACTGTGACTCAATACACTTCTTTGCCTCTGTGAAACACCTCCCTTCTCCCCCGAAGCAGCACTAATGGGGGTTTCTCACCTCTGAGAAGGACCAGATGCCAGCCTGTGAGACATCAAGCTAGCCAGAGGAACCGCCTGGGCTGGTGACAACTCTCCCACGTTCTCAAATTACCAGCTGGATCCACTGCCAAGTATCTTTCACAGAAAGAAATCCTATCCTGGGAGCCTTCTGAGCCTCAGCTTTGACATTCCAAGGACCTCCCTGATGGAAGGCATTGACACTCAGCAGAACTTTAGGTCCTCTGCCAGTCACAAAGAAGAGAGGGGTTTCTCCCCACCCCACATCAAAGTGTATTGCTGTTACAAGTTCACCTCCTCCTTGCTTTTGCCTGGTTGTTGTGTTTACTTACATGGATGTCCGGTATTTGATGTCATCCTTCTCAGCCAGCTGCTCGCATGTGAGGTTCATATGCTCCTTCCACAGGCCCTGGCACTTTCGACATGTTTCCTGAGGAGGAGAACAAGCATTAAAGGAATAGAAGACCCAGTACACCACTATCAGCATTAGGAATCGGAAAAATTCCCATCTTCTTCCCCACCAAGTTGCAAGTTTTCAGCTGAGGATGGGGCTGGCACTATGCTATAGGAGATCTGCACGTCTGTCCTCCACCGGACACCAGAACAAGTCCATCAAATAATGGGAGCCAAGGGTTTTTCCCAGGCACAAGATGAATCTGGCTACGTTAATTCTAGTTCACCTAAAACTCATGGAACAGCTACCAGGTTCACTTGTTATTTCCCAGAGGAGACTGCCGAGATGAAAACATGGTGCTAAAGGACATCAGGTTCATCTGTTTCATGATGAAAATCCTCCACCTTCATAGAAAGGACACCTAGTTCTCAGGGAGTGAAACCTTGCAGCTGCATCAAAATCCCTGCATCACTATACACACAAGCAAATCCACATTATGCTTTGTAAAACCTAAAAAAAATAAAGTTAAAGCAGTTTACTTGAATAAACAGGTTAAAAGGCAGGATGTGGACATATCTCCATAAACCAGAGGTGGGATATGAACAAATATTTATGAGTTTAACCAGAATAGCTGAACTGAACTTAAAGCAAGTGACTGAACTCTCCTGTCATTGTAAACTCTTCCCCAACAAAGCTCTAATCCGGGACTGGTAAAGCTGCATGGAGGCACTACTGGCAAGGGAACTTGGACTGACATTGTAGATAGAGTTGATTTTTTTGGCTGGCTGGCCAAAGAAAATATAATTTTGTTTTGAGTCAAACAAGAGATTTTCCTTTAATTTGAGCAAGATTAGAAAACATCCAAATCAAACTTGGAAAAAATACACGTTTCACAATCCAACCGTTTCATCTTCAGGATGGCTGGGGCTCAGACTTTTAAATCCAACTTTCTTGCTCTGGCAGGAATACCCATACTGCGGTGAAGCATCTTCTTTCCCTCCACAAAGGTCCCAGAAGAGCATTGCCCAGCTCTGGTCACACTCTTAGAGAAAGCCAAAGACTGCAGACAGATCCTTTTTGACTGCATTACCTTCATTTCTTTTTAATGAGGAAACTGGACATTTATATGGAAGTTTCAAGACACACGTAGGCAGCAACGCTCTTTTGATCGCTAATCAGGCAAATAGGATGAAGACCAAAGTTTCCAAGGAAGCCACCCTGAGAAGGGGGTGCAAAATGTGGACTTGTTTGTATTTGTGCTTGCTGGGAGATGTGTAACAGCTTGAGCTTTCATCTGGAGAATTAAAGGCTCCTCAGCCTGGCTGCTGAGCCAGACGTGTTTGCAGACTGCAGGGCAAGGCTTGAGTAAGAGAAGAGCCAAGCGCGTGACTGTGCCCCAACAGCTCAGCAGAGGGTTTTGTGATCACTGCCCTTGCAAATGCACCCTTTGGCAGGCAGACACTAGTTTTAAGGGGCACTAAATGCCTTGGTTCTATTGATTCTCCTGAATCGTTCCTCATACCAACGTTTTCCTGCTAAAGCTGTGAAACCAGGCACCATTTTGTGTATTTGTTGCCAGGCCACGTCTGGTTGTTATTGGCATGGGAGGGTCAGACTTGGAGTCCTTCACGAACCTTGAGAAGGAACCACCTTCCCCTCCTATTCTTGACACTTCGCTACACACTGTTCCAAGATCGAACGAAAGTGCTGTAGGGTTTTTTTTCTACACACACCAAGGGTTAAAACCAGTCCCTGGAGCCCTGCTACACAGCACACTTTCACACGCCAGCAACAACGATTTAACAGCTTTCTGCCAGAAGGGTTGGCACTCTTTTCAGCCAGGAGCCTACTATTCCCAATTACTTAACTCCAGGAGCCTTCTTCGCTGCCGACTTAGAAACGATGCCCTTCTGGAGCAGATGGTGCTGCTTATACTTTTGTACCAAGTCATTCCCTTTGCCTTTTGCTCCTGCCACCCTCCTCGTTCTGCTATTTAAAAACAATGCTCTCCCTTCAGCTGAGGCTGCTGTTATTTGCCAAACAGTTGTCTCCTACACTCAGGAAAAGGGATTTCTGTGCAGGCGAGGAGAAAGGGAAGAGGCACAGCAATGCAGGTTCCCAAACATGCTGGGGTGGCACAAGATTGGAGGTATTTGGTTCTCTGTATACTGTGACTGCTGCACAGCGAGTGCCTTTGCAGCTGTGTGCATTGCTGGGATGCCTCCCAAGACGTGTTGGCCACGAGGGGCTGCAAAGCCATGGGCAGCTCTGCCTGCCTGTTCCAATGCAGCCCATGAAGGAGATGTCTCCACGGCTTCCTACCTCCGAGTTGCTGCCTCTGACCAAGTCATGTCCTCTCCAAAACAGAGGAAAACAGATCACACATATGCTGTTAGCAGAACTCAATGCAACTTCTCCCCTAGTTCCACCCAAGACGATGGTACATTGTTGGTAGTTCCAGGAACCCATGTTGGACCCCTTTGCACAAAAGCAGGGAGAAATCCCATGGTTCAGACAAATGCGACCGCTCCAGTGCCATAACCAAGGTCACAATCCTCGTCCAAGAAAAGGAAAGTGACCTTTTTTGATTTTTACTCCTACCCAAATCCAACCTGCTCGGTCCAACCTGACAAAGGCTTTGCACATCTCACGTGATGACAATTTTGATCTCTAGAGTTTCCACGGGGGGGGTCTTTTATTTTAGAAACAGCTTTTTGTTTGGTAAAGAAACATACTCTGCCATTACCATGTTAATTAACCTAAATGCACAGTAGGATGGCTATTTTTTTGCAACCGGCCCAGATTATTTCTATTGTAAGAGCAGCACTGGCACACAGACCAGCCATGGCAACATAAGGCAGCATCGAAGGACACACAAAGAGGGAGAGTCCTTCCCAGCCCTCACATCTCCTCTAAGTGTAGCAACCAAAAAGCAAGTCAATCTGCCAAAATAAAGACCCTGGCCAACCTCTTCAACACCTTGTCCATCAGCAAACCCTGGGCTACTCATGTAGGGGTACCTGATGAAGAACAGCACATTTTGGTTTAGTTTGAGCCGCTTTTCAGCTAAATTATCATTTCTGGATGGTGTGGATTCCATGTGTTTTTCCTGCCTTTGCCCATCTCACTTCTCCTTGAAGGCAGGTACAGCTAACGCAGCTCATGCTTTTGGTGCAAGGGGCAGTGTGTTGGCAGAAGCCTTGGCATTAGCAAACGGCTCCAATCCAGGCACGGAGGCAGGAGATTAAGTATCTGCTGCCTTTTACATCTGCCCAAGCTTGGCAGGCAGCCTGGGACAGTCCATTAATGTGCCGGGCTGGGACAGCAGAGAGGAGGATGTGATGGAGAGGGTGTTTAATCGCACACTGTAATCTCCTCACTGTACATCTGTTAGAGGTAGTGGCTCTGTTTCCTCTCGCTGGCTGCCAGGAAGCAGCCCGGATTAACACAAACATGTTTGGGTTCAGGAGGATCCTTTGTTCCCAGGGTCAGCAGTGTGGATACACAGCTTTCTGTGCTCAGGGCCAGCATGGCTAAGGGCAGCCAGTTTGCTTTTAGCATGGGCATCGCAATCCTTAAATGTCTTTGTTAATTAATTGTCCCAGCACCTAATGAAGGTAGAAGAAAATTTTATGTGAACCTATCGCCTTCCTCAAGATGTCTACTGGACCTTGCAGTGGATGCTACAGTTTTAAAACACAGCCTAAACTTTTTAAAACTTCGCTATACACTAAAAATAACTAAGGTCCAACCCACAGAGTGGGGTGGGAAAACCCCCAAGTACTCAGCTTCTCCCTGCCAATCTCCAGATCCCTTTGGCCACAGCCAGGCTGCTGTATGCACTGCCAGCAACACAGATCGACCTGCGTTCAACCCAAACAAATGCCCGTGGACAAAAACATCAGATGATACACATGGCTCACAGACCGACTGCCCACGGCATTCCTGTGTGCCTGCTTCTTCTGTAGGAGTTTACATGAAGCCATTTACTGATTGAGCAAAATGCAAAGGGAGAAGGGAAAGCTCAACTTAAGCAACAACAGGCGATGGACTCGGCTGTCATCACCGCCCTCCAGCTCTCAGTGGTGGCTCTGAGTGGAGTCCAGCACTGGCCTTAGCTCTCCATATGCTGGTTAATTAAATCCTTTTGCCGCTGCGCCATGCAAGTCCCTGCATCCCTCAGGAAGGGTGAGTTGTACGCTCCAGCAGTCTCTGCTGATCGCACACAGAGGGATGTTTGCTGCTGTGTTCCCTGCTAGGAGTGAGAGGGAGGTAAAACATACCATCTATCCCTTCAATGCTTGCTGCGACAAGAGCCCTGGTGATTGACTCTCTGCTTCTTCCTGCTTTTAGACACACAATAGTGCAAGCCAACCTCAACCAGGCCAAGTTCTACCCAAAAGCAGATGTGAACGCAATAGTCTTGAAATAGCACCTCAGGGCCAGTCCTTACTGTGCAGGTTTAATTAAAGGGCTGCAATTCCCAACCAGAGGCGTTAATGGGAAAACAAAGAACCACACAGTCTTCCTCCTCACAAAGTCTCCACTGTCCACAAGGCTGCACTGACCCGAACTAAAAATGGATGCAGAAGTGGCTAAATGAATGCAACCTTTAAGCATGGATAAGCTCTCATGAGCAAACTCCTTTGGGGCCATTTCTGGGATTTCCTACACATTAAAGCTAGGATAAAGAGGTTCTAATCCAGCCCAAGACAATCCATTTTGGTGAGAGACCCTCTTTAAAGATGTACAAACACCCAGCACAGGGAAGTGGGATGCTAAGTCTATAGGTACCCAACTGCGAAGTACAAAGAAGGGCTCCTCCTAGCACAAGCTACTGCAGCAGTTGGAGCCGCCAGCATCGCTGTGTACAACGGGAGAGATGGGCAGCAGGTACCAACTCCAAATGCACAAAATCCAAGCAGCATGGAGAAACAAATGCCGTGCCTGAGGATGGGCAGGGGGGGACAAGGAGCAAGGGGCTTGGAGGACGTGGGTGCTGAGTGGGTTTGGGGTTCCCCCAGGGGGCTGTGCTGGTCCGCGAGCAGGGCTGTTCCCCGGGCAGCGCTGCCGCTCAGCGGCTGCCGGCTACACCGCAGCTCTGGGCCCTGGGCCAGAGAGGAGGAGACAGTGGCAAAGAGAAATCCAGCAAAAACGGAAACCTCCTCTCCTTAGCATGGCCATGATTTATTCTAGGGCGGGAGAGGTTGCAGAAAGTAATAAAGCAAAGGCACAAGCCTTGCACTAGGCTTTAAGAACATGCCAGAGTGTAAACACAGAGATCTATGAGAGATGGGGAGTTAAAAGCTGAATAAGGAAAAAATGCATTTATATCCAAAACTCACCAGGAGGGCTGGTTACAACTCTTACGGCCATATATTAAAACTCCATTATCAAAAACAACGATGCCAACCAATGCCTCCTGTTTTGAGTGTTTATGTTAAGCATACTGTATTCCGTCCCCATCTTTAAGACACTGGAGATACGCAGTTCCTTTCGCTAACAAAAGCACACCAGCAGCCTTCTTCCCATGGAGGTCTGGGTCATCTGAGTCAGAACCATTAACCAGAAACATGCAGTAACTCCTACCCCATGCTTGCCTATGTCAGTAAGACTATTCTGTATCTGTAATTCTTAAGTTAGCGAAAGAAAAACATACACCAAACCACAGCAAGCTTTCCCCCTCCCCAGAGCTTGACTTTAACAGGTTTCAGTGCAGTGGTTAGAGATCTATAGAGCAAAAATATCTGCAGCTTCATGCAAGAAATGCTGCTCAGCATCAAGATCACCCTATAGGTGCTCAAAGGCAGAAACTGTGCTAGCACAAGAAATCGCTTGCTGAGCTCATGCTTACTTTCTCAGAGTAAGAGAACAGCTTTTTCACTGAAAAGGATCATGCTTTAATTTGAACTTGTACAAAAGTTTAAATAATTTCATTATTTGGGATGTTTTGAAAGATTTTGTTTCAAAGCTCTAGAGGTGTGAGGAAGATATCAAAAGTTACAGGTAGCAGCCAGCTGCATAAATGAGCACTGGAGTATTTACATTGCACTGGAGTTCACATTCACATGTTCATCTCACCGGGATCCCTTCTGCTAAACTGAGAAACAAGTGTTTTTCATAGAGATAAGTTTTCCCTCCCTAAAATACCATTTTTCAGAAGCTATTCCCCTGCCCTGAGCAGACTGATATTGCACAGGGCAACTCTCTGGTTCAGCCCACTTGCGAAGTTTGGATACGGCCAGTGTGGATTGGCTTTGTGACCTACCCAGAGGTATCTGAGCCAGCCTGCAGTGCAGGTACAGGTAAACACTGCTTGGTCACCTTAGAAAGGGCCTGTGTCCTCACACCAAAGACTGTGTCTAAATCAGCATATCTGAGGTCATATTGCTCTTTCCTAGGGCAGAAAGTTAAGAGAAATTCAGTACATGCTACTGGTAATGCATCTGTAGCTGTTAACTGGTTTCTAGATCTGCAAGACCAGTTGCAGATAACAGCTCTAACAGCCGCACACATTCCCAGCTAAGGTAAACCAGGAAATACCAGCGGACTGGATCAAAGTGCTCGGCTGACCCTCCTGCGTCACCCCAGTGCAGATTGCATTATCCCATTCAGCAGAGGGGACTGAAGACGTTATCCACTTAATCCTACGCACAGCCTCGCACAAAGAGGGATGTTGCTTCCACCTGATGAAATCTAGCAGGGCTAAACAACAGGGGCAGCAACTGTGGGGTTGGTGGAAACAATAGAGACCTTCAGAAATGAACAGATTTAGATTTTGAGACAAGCAACTTGATTTTAAAGGATAACTCTGGAAGGTCGCTCAAGAGGTTGCACCCCATGACATCAAGGAGGTTAAGGTGTAACAAAAGCCAGGTATCTTATTTGCAGAGGTACCCACTAACGATACATTGTAAGACCAAGAGAAGGAACAATTACTGAAGTTGATTTTGAAACTTCCCTCTTACACCACCACATGATAAACAAATCCCTGTCACCCCACCCCAGACACAAATCCCTAGCCAGGGCTTTGGGCGACAGAAACTGAAGAAACCCTCTTCCAGCCCTGTCCTGTTTTCTTGTGGTTCTCTCCCCTTACCGTCTCCCAGATTTTACTGTGGTATGAAAGGATGGCACGAAGAACCCTGTTGCAGATGTCCTCTCCTCCATCAGCAATTGCACAGGGACCCAGGTTTATGTAACGCAGCTACGGCCGCTTTCAATGCGTCTCTGCAATATGGCAATTTTGATGGCAATTTAGCAGCATTAACATATGAATTTCTAATATAGAGCCTTTTTAACCACACTATCTACAGCACAAGTTAACACTGCAGGTGTTAACATCAGCAAGGGATGAGAAAAGATCAACTGTGTGAGTAGAGCAGCTGTGCTCGTGAACAGCTTTAGCCCAGGCACAAACACACTCGCACAAACCAGGCAAGCACAGTTTGTTTTGCCAGGGAAATCAAACCCAAATGAGGGAAACCACACAAGTTAAAGGCGCTCCTACCTTTATACTGGCCATATAAAAAAATAAAATGAAATGTTGGGGAACTAGCCAAGAAAAATGAATGCAAAGTGATACCTGGCCTACTTGAAATCTTAGAAGTTGAGACGATTTACTGTTTTAATGTCTACATGGTACAGTTACCTCTTCCCTGCTGCTCCTGATACGAACTCTATAACAGGACAGCTCTGCAGCCCCTGGACCGAGCCACATTGTACACAAGCCGCAGCAGCCGTATCTGGTATTCATAGCGATATATTTGTGGCAGACAAACCAAAAATGGCCCTCTGAACTGCTAACCTCCACCTTCCAAATTCTCCAACGTGACAGTGAGTCATCTGCAGCTCATTTGCTGTATTAAAATAACCTACCCGTAAAACCAAAGCCCATGGCCCTAACCAGCAGCCTGCTCAAACATCCTGGTGAGAAAGAATGCTGTGTGAGAGTCTGAAAACCCAAAACCACTGAGAAGTGCAGCCTGGTGGGAGAGTTTATACCTGAAGCTCCAGTGCAGACGTACACTGCATTTCCTCCTGCACCACAAAAGCTACTCAGTTGCCTATGTAAAATAACAACAACAACAACAATAATAAAGATATGCAAATGAGCATGCATCAAAATAAAGCATAGTACTGAAAACTAATCAAGGAAATAGATGTCCCAACAATTCACCAATTCTGCTTTCAGAGCCCACAGATGAAGTTCCCATTCCCTGCTGTACCTAAAGCACCACCAGCCCAGCCTAACACTAGCTGAAGTGGCAAAGATGCTTCAAAACTGCAGCTTGGGGTTGGTTTTTCAAGCCCTGCTAAGGCTGTTTGGCCCCACAGTTTCAGTAGATGCAGTGTCTCTTCCCAGGGCTGCAGGGAGGTACAAGGACAATGAAGAGGTCAGACAGGAAGAAAAGTGATGTTCAAAACCATCAGGCAAAGGCTTCAGCAATGGAAAGCGTCTCTTACCCAAAGCACGCTTTGCAATGGGGGGAAGACACCAACCTTAGCCTGTGCCAGGTGTACACAGTCATAGAAAAACACGGGGCTTGGAAACACTTTGGAGTAAGAAGGTGGTCATCACAGATCTGCAGACATCAAAGCTATGAGCAATTCCAACGGGACCCTCTCAACCTGCACCAGGTCTGAAGTAAAAGCTGGTAACCCAGCAAGACAGGCTTGCTTCCGCACAATCACGTGAGACTGGCCATGAAGCACAGAAAACAAGACCAAAACCAATGCCTCAAACCCCGACACCTTTGCGAGGTTCCAATGTTGCACAGATGGCCCATCACAACAGAAATGAGACGGGAAGAGTGCACTGCAACCCTTGGTGTTGTGAAACCCCGAAGCAAGCAGTTCCCTTTCTGTTATGTTTACGAACACTCTGATCAGAAAGACCTGTTCCCCTCGCCTCACTAGAGGACCCAAGTTTAATTAAAGTGCACTGTTCAACTATTTGAATAGCATGATTTGTCCATGAACCAGAGATGTTGCAAGCCTGTTTTCCCTAAAATCCAAAAAAAAGCACAAGTCACTTCATCTCCAGGGATCCATTTGAGATCCAGTGATCATTCCCAAGTAGCAACATTTCTGCCTCAATCCAACCACAACAGCGAAACAAAATGGAATATTTTAAGTTGTATCACTGACATCAATGCAGTTTGGAGGAAAGAATCGTGGCTGGTTCAGAAGGAAAGCCCTCCTACCACCCTGGGCCACTGGGGAATACGGCAGTCGTTGTAAGACAGGGCTCCACTGGGTGGACAATGAAGGTGGTGAAACACAGGAACAGGCTGCCCAGAAAGTGGTTGATGCCTCATCTCTGAAAACATTCAAGGTCAGGTTGGATGGGGCTCTGAGCAATGTGACCAAGTCAAAAACGTCCCTGCTCCTGCAGCAGGCTTGGACTGGATGACCTGTAAAGGTCCCTTCCAACCCAAAGCAGTCTATGACTCTATGGGGGCTCACCTTCACCACACACACAAACAGCATTTCCCTCCTTCTACATTCATACAGTAAGAAAAATAATACAAGAAATGCAAGCAGAGAATGCTTTGGGATGGCTGAATGTGGGCAAGGATCAAGACTGGTGCTTTGGGGGTCACCTTATCAAAAGGGTTGTTATTCAGTCATGTTGTACAAGCTGTTCCTCCAAAGGATAAGCACGATACCCTCGGAGAGGTATACACCACAGACAAAAATGCAGTGTGTGTGATACTGAAAGATTAAATCAACAATTTTGGCGGCACAAATGAAGTATTTGGGAACAGGGCTGGTTTCAGGCATTTCCCCAGCACCAGAGCAGCTTACAGAGCCTGCTCTCATTTTCCTGGGACCACTGTTGTCAAGACAAGGAAAAGATCACACAAAAGTGTGATCCAACATGCACCATCATTCAAACAGAGTTGAAGAATACGTGGATGCTACTGAAAACCTGTTCCAAACTGCTTCCCCAACACGTACGAAAGTGTTTAGCTCCTACTGACCAGTCTGTAACCCCCAGGAAGAGGTTTTCCATGCCAGCAAAACTGGCTGTCCTTCCTACAGTCAATCACCAAGGAAGAGCATCAAAACTCCTTTCTCCAAAAGAGAAGCCCCATCATACACCCACAACTGGAAGCAGTGATGCAGCAAGGGGTGGTTGGAATTAAACACCAGATCCATAATGTACCGAGATGGCTGTATGATCCCACATCCACCACTCAGTTTGAATGTCCAGTTCATTTGTTCAAAGGCAGGAAAATAACAACCAGTTGGAGCAGGGTAATAATGGTCTTTCAGCTGCCTGCCAGAGGGAAGAGCAAGGGAGCCTATAAATGAACCATTTTGTTGAGGTCAGCAGCTCCTGGAAGCAATGGAGGCTCATGGACTGTCACGAGAACATCACAGCAGACTCCTAACCAGTTACTCTTTTTTTTTTTCTCCCTCCTAATTTCAGAGCTTAAGTGCTGAGTACGAACCCAAACTCAAGTAGCAGTCAACAGGTTTTAAAGGGAAGAAACATGAGCTGTACCTCTTAAAAATGGAGCAGTTTAGCTGATTGCCAAATGAGCCATTTCTATTCACGTCCTGAAACAGGATATGAAGCACTTTGTAGCAAGAAACAGGAGATTCACTTTATTAGAAAAATACTTTAAAGGTTCAAATTTATCGAACCATTTGCAGCCACGGATGATTTGTAAAAGACATTGCTGGCTAACAATACTGGCTTTTGGCTTACCAGCACCACTGGCAATCACCACCTGGGGGGACATTACCTGTTCTCAGCTAATGAGTGAAGCCATTTTTGTGTCAGGCACACTGCAGCAGAAAATGGCTCTTTCCCATCCAGTAAGGAAAGTACTCCAAGACGTCTTCCTTGGTGCAAAGGCCTGAAGGTGACTGTCAAAGAAACAGGTATTGCCCTTCTGTGCTTATCTAGATTCAATCAGAGTTATCCAGACTCTATCTGAAAACCACCTTGGATTTGGACTAGATAAACTTCTCCTCATGAAATTATGGAGAGTCACAATTCCTAATTGCTGTCTTAAGCAACAGGACTGGAAACCTAACGCACTCCTCAAGCAAACAAAACCAGCACCTCGGGGTAGAATGTTGTAACTTCGTAAATTCTAGGCTAAAATAAACCATGTTGCAAATCACATCCCCATCCATTGGGAGCTGGTAAGACTGGCCTCTTCCCTCTGCCTGACTTTTCACTTCCACTTCTGACCCAGGATTTTACTGCAAAGGAAAACCAGCATTATTTGCCATAAAAGGAAAAAGACCCATCTGTCACATTTCTGTGGAGGGGAGTCGACAAGGAGGAACTTCAGCAACCTCCTTAAAACTCCGGAAACACCAGAGGCCACTGCCGCGTGCACCCCCCCCATAAGGATTAAAGGGTTCTTCTCTTGGATGCACGTGGGCAATGACACCAGACTGTGAGGGAGCACAGATGTCTCGTTTTAAAGGAACAAAAGGGGAGAGAAACAAAAAAAGATGGCAGCAAACAGGCAGAGTTGGGCAACGCTCGGGGAGCTCTGCCCTGGGCTGCCGTGAGAGGTTCAGGAAGCCTCTGTAAGGGCGCTTCGGATGCCCAATGCACTGTTTTACCTGGTGACCCAATATGCTCCTTCCCATGCATCTGCTGGAAAACAATGTTTAACAAGTTGAGAACTTCATTTAAATTGGGAACGCGTTTGGCCTTTCAGTTAGGGCATGCTTACATTTGCTTAACAAACCCCTATGTTTCTTCCATCAGATATTACTCTAAATTCTGGAGCTTAAATGCAGACACCCTCAAATCCAAAGATAAGAGCAGAAGTGATTTTATCCAGGAAGAATAACTTTGCTTTTATGCTTTTTTCTTTTTTTTTTTTTTTTTTTTTTTTTTAATAAAGAAGTATTCTCTTACCTCTAACACCATTAAACACAGCTGCACTTAAACCCACGCACACCAATATGAAGGCCAAATGGCCCTGCACTTAAAATCACCCAATGATCACATGGAACACCTCACATCTCAGACATCAACAACAAAAGCTGACAGGACAATTAGTTTTTTGTTTGGCTCTAATTTCACTTTCAGAATCGCATAAAGCAAAGCAGCAGGATTGGGTGAAAACCACAAACCTGATTATGACTCCAGAATTCAAAAAGAACCCAAGCTTCAGTTTGTCAGGTCCTGTTAAGGGCAATGATGTCTGCAAAACAGCACTAGGGGAGAAAAGTCAGTGTAATGCTTGTAGGTAAGGTCCCAAGTCACCATGTATCGTAGTTTTTTTGAAGGAAAAAAAACATTACTGAGAAAACGACGTGCTTGAAGTTTTATGTTAAAAAGGAATTTTGGAGAAAGTGAAAGCATCATTGCTTTGTCTCCGAGTTTCTTTCCCACTGTGGTTCCCACACACAACTTGTGCATCCCTGCTCCCCAGCACCAGCCTCTCAGAGCAGAAGACTTTCAGCAAGAAGGGAGCCAGGCACCACTAAAGCATCTGTGTCCTACCCTTTCATACTGAAGGAAACATTACTCCATCCCATGCCAGGCCTTAGGACGAGCAACCTTATTCTGCACAGTTCCAAACGTCACCAATTGCTCTCCAACTAAATTCCCATCGGCACAGCACCCAAGAGCACTTACAGGATTTATCCTGAATTTCGTTTAGGCTTGTTCAGATGCACAGGCTTAAAAGTAGCACACAAACTACAACCAATCACCTCTGTGAAATGGTTTGGTGTGGCAGGTTGGACTCTGCCTGGCAGCCAGAGTAAGCAGCTATTGAGACCCTCAACCTTCTCCCGTTTATTTAGTATATAAACACCACTATTTCACTTCCCAAGAGCACAAAGAAGATAAACTACAACAGCAAACTCATAAAACCTTAACTTTTGGGCTTTGGCTGCCAATCTGAAACCTCTCCCTTGGCAGAGCAGCTTTTCAGAACAAGCCCGAAAACCACCCTGTCTTATGGAAGAGTCTTGTTACAGAAAAACATTGGCCTTCCCAAGAGACAATACAATACCCAAACTAAATATAGGTCAGACAGACATCAGACAGCTCCAGGCTGCAGGGTTTCTTTGGGTGCATTGATGGAACCACATTGTTCTTCAATCAGATCTTCACCATTCACTAAGGGATTGGCTGCTTGTGGGTCCCACTGCTAAACCTAGTCCTGGTGTTTCTGTGTAAGCCAGCCAGGGCTATGTTAGCTACCCCAACCATTGGCAAAGTTGATTCATTTTAAGAAGCAAGAGCCTCAACACTTTATACCCAGAGAAAAAAAAAAAAAAAGCAGGTGTAACACCTCATTTCACTGTTTTCTGATGCAAAACCTTTTTGACACGAGGCTGTTAAAAATAACTCATCCTTAAAAAGTCCTGTTATTTTTATACAGTCACGAGAATCACTGGATTGCTTCTAATTATCCCATCCTTCCTCGGAATTTCTATTTGTGCCTAACAAGACACAACAGGTTGGGACACCAGTGCAATCATCGCACATCTTGAATTACAGGCAACTGGATAAGTTTAGTTTTTTCTAGTGAACAATTTTGTGAGAATAGTAGTTAAAAAAAGCCTTTTTTACTGTGGTCTTTGGAGCCTGTGTTAAAAAGGGACAAGCTTACACGTAGGTGTCAGATCAAAGTAGAAACAGATCTTATGCTGGCCAATGCTTAAAAACAAGACTGGTCTCTAACAGGGATTTACAGCAGGATTATAAATGTTCCACCTAAACAGGATCAACAAGGAGATTCCTAAAAAAGCCCCTAGAGCAGGACTAGGTTGATTGACTTCACTATCTTTCCTGTAAAAACATCCTTACCGCTTCTGGCATCCATGGGACACTTACTTTCCCCCAGACACTGGTAACATGAAGGAATCTGCTCTGGGCATAAGAGAAATATAAATAGTTGGCCATCTGCACTGCGCCTGACGTACCAGACTGGCAGCCGTATCTTCACTGCTGAGCACGCTATCGGAGCATGGTCCCTGCTCTCCCTGCATCTCCCACGGTGCGAGTCAGCAGCCAGCTATTACTGGAACTCATTACTGCACGTCCAAATATTTGCATGGAAAACTTGCTGGACGCTTACTCATAGGATGCTTGGCTCCTGCATGATCTTCTTAACACCCCAAGGGGAAGAACATTTCCAGAATTAACACCTACAGCCCCATGTTTTCCTAGCAAGCCACATCTACTTGAAGCTAGAATTCACATCACAGTTCAACTGCTATTATTTTACAGCACTTTTTTTTTTTTTTTTTCCTTCTCTGAAACCCATGATGCTTTTATCTGAAGACTCATCCATTGCAATTTATATTGTCATGGCAACACAGCTCCCTTCCTTGCCCCAAACCCTATCCTCATCTCACCGTGTTCGCTACCAGACAGGCACACAGCAGGCTGCATACAGATGAACGGCACCTCTCAAAGTGGCCTCGGGCCTCCTCTCCCCGCAGCTGTACTGACACAGCTCCTGCAGCAGGCTGTAGTCACGACAGCAGAAGGGAGGGATTTTTACTAAGTTAAATTTCTCTACTCAAGACAAAGAAATAAGCTTTATTAGCACAAGGCATTTTTTGTAGTATGTATGACTGTACTGGCTAAAGTAAAGAGACCAGGCTCATGACCGCTCTAAGTAATGCAAGTGAAAAATTAACCTTTAGAGCAGGTGTCAGAGGGTTTGGCTAAGCCTGCCTGCACACACTGGTAAGGAAAAAGGGAAAGATTGCTCTATAAGCGAGCGTACTCAAGAAAAGGGCTCTGGAGCCCTCTTATGGCAGCTTGCTATTAGCTCCCTCGGAGCAAACTCCCACGTGTGCCTGAGTCCAGTATCCCTGGCAGACAAGGACACAATGCCATTGAGATAGGGTGGGAAAGAACGCTGTCTAGCTGAGACTGAACACAAAGGTTCAAAGCCCACGCTTCCAGCCACTCGACAGCTCCTGATGTATGTGCAAAGAGTGGATAAGCCCCATAAAGGGGGTGACAGAAGACAACGAGACCAACCTCCCCCAAAACTAAGGTCTTGCTTTAAGCTATAGAAATGCATGAGGAGTGCCAAGGAAATGACTGAATCTACTGTTCCTGTTTGACCAACTGCTCCATAGGGATGCCCAGTGCTACGCAAGAAGGCCACATTGGTTTCATACCAACCCTTTCTTGACTTCTCCAGGCCAGTAAGGTCTGACAGAGCCACAGAGCTCAGTTATCAACAAGTCAAAATCTCTGCCAAGCAGCCTCTCAGGGAGCACACAGTGAGAAGGCAGCTTGCTGCTAGCAGGGAAGAACACAGCTGCTGGGCTCTGAAGGGGTTACAAAGATTCAACAGCAGGGAAATATTTATGGAGGAAAGATGCTGAGCTGTGCATGTTTCCCAGGCTGGGGATGGTTTTAATTTACCTCTTGCAAGGGCTGTCATTATTTGCTGCTGGTTTTTGTTGAAAGCAGCTATTTCAGGCTCACCTGCTCCCTCTGCTGTCACAGCCCCGAAGCTGATTCCGAATAAAAATACTCCCCAAACCCACACAAATTATAAGGAATCCTGCCTATTCCGCCCCATCTCCGTGGGGAAAGAGGAGGTAATATTTATAAGAATTAGCGATTACCATAGCCTTGCCAGGCACAAAGCACTCTCTGATTATAGCACGCTAACAACGTTACAAGTATCTCTTAAGAGTTTAGAGGTACAGCCAGAAAGCCTCCCCTCCTCCTCCTTTTCCTGCTCTCCCCTTTGGACACTGCTCTCTGCTCGATTTTAGCTAAACTGCAACACCCACCATGTTCCTCACTTGGTCTTCCTCCACAGCAGCCCTGAGTGTGGTTCTGGTCAGTGTTGTGTGCTGCTGTTAAAATCTTAATTTAGATGCTTTTATGAGCCCAGGGATTTTAAAAACGAGAGTATTCTCATTGTCAGCTAGACCAGAGTCTGGCACCTGATCACCATCAGACTTGTACTCTGGGGGAGGAAGGCACACCTTGTTAGCCCTCTGTATCACTCAGTCTCCAGAAACCTGCATAGTCTCACTGCCAAAAAGGACCCAGACTTCACCATGATTGAAACTACCATAGCCCAACCAATACTGCCTGCCCAGGCATTTATGAAATGCCACCTTGCTGTACAGCTCTTCTGTTTCTTTCTTCCAGCCTCAAGCTGCTCCTCCTCCCTCTTTGCCTTTGTGTTTCTTCTCCTTTCTCTCATTACCAAGTTGCTGTACGATGCTGCTATAGCACTGAGGGCAGCTGAGACACTGATCCTTGTCTCCTTTTTCCCTTTCCAAGCTTCAGCTGCCCTCTCCCTAACCAAACAGAGGCTGCCTGGTGCCCACATCCCCCCTGCACCCTCACTAACACCACAGTGGCACTGGCTGCCCTGTGCCTCCTCCCCAAGCCAGAAGCAACTGCTCACCCAGCCTGGCAGAACCCCTTCTCATCCCATGCGAGCAAGGCTTCCAAGCTCTCCTCATAAAGCATTGAGCCCACTTCACATTTTTGGATTAATACATACCTTGAAGGGAACCATAAATATTTGCCTGGATTTTCTGTTAATCTTGCTATGACATAGCTATTAGGATTACTGGAGTGTGGGCTGATAAGCAATGGGGTGGAGTGCTGGAGTGTTTCAGGAGATGACAGTAACCTCTTGCTGTATTTTACTGATGTGGATGCCTTGGTGACCTGCGCTAATCCACTTGGAAAATGACTATGAAAGAGCGGAGTCTTAAAATATGAAGCAGGAGTTAGAGCACTGCAAAGAGGAGTTATTTCCAGACCAGTCTTTTCTAAGTATATGCACAAACATCTGTATTCAACGCTAAATGGAGCGTCACAAACAAACGCGCAGCGAAGAACCCAGAGCAGGACCTTCCCACATGCCCACATCCACGTGCATTGGGTCAGCAGCATGAGAAACTGAGGAACTCTAGTTTATAGCATAACCTTTCTCTCATTATAGACTTACAGAAATGACTGCCTTCAGCTTGGCACAACAGCCATTTAACCAACCACCCTGCTGAAATGAAGGCTGTTGTGCAGAGTTCAGGCCAAAAGGGGAGTTTTAGATGCAGTGATTACCTACAGCCTTTTTCATACGGATCTCTTACTCCTCAAGATCAAGATGATGCTAGTTTTCTCCACCAGCAAAATTAGTGTCACCCTGTGTCGTGTCACCAAGAGTCCACCAAGACCTGTGCTGCTTCCAGCACAGGAAGACAGAGAGCAGGTAGGATGCACCTCACAGATAGGCAGGCTTTCTGCACCACTGGTGGTACTTGGTCTAGTGGCTCTCGGTACATTTTCTTCTTTGAGCTTGTCCTGTGGCCTTTGAATCACAAACGTTCCAAGGCTGTCTCTCCCCTGGTAGTGCTAATTAACACAGCATACAATCCCCAGGACAATGATACCCATTGAATCCAAGCTACTACTTCTTGCAGTCCTTTGGCTCCTTGGCTGTCAGCCAGCCACGTCTGCGCACACCTCACCTGGCTTAGCCTGGACAATCCAGCTGAATCACAGCTTGAAATGGTGGGGCTACAGATTGTAACGATGCTAAGGCAAAAGACTTCAAGCCAGAATGCAGCCAAAAGTGACCATTAAAGTAGCAAGACCTATAAAAGCATCTGTTCCCTATATCAAAAATTCCATTTACAACTAAGTCTAAAATCTCCCTTTCCACCTTCTCAATCAAGATATCCAACTTGATCCAAAAGATTAAAGCTGACTCAAAGCACAGGTTTTTCCACCAGCTTTGCCTTCAAACTTTTAACACTATCTTACATTACCTGTTACATTTAAAATCTTACATACATCTCTGAAGGCGTACGTTTGCAGATTCATCAAGTGATCTCAGAGCATTTCTCTTTAAAGAGTTGACTTTAACATCTTACCGTAAGGTATGATTTCTAGACTGCAGAGAATACTTTTAAACTGTTTTCTAAGGGTCTTCTAGCTTCCTATCATTCTCAACTAAGAACAAGACGCTTGGTGTCACTAACTCCATAACAGAAAGATAATAAGATCCTTCTCCAGCTATACACGCCCCGGCGTGCGAGT
This sequence comes from Neomorphus geoffroyi, assembly GCA_033558235.1. Lineage (NCBI taxonomy): Eukaryota > Metazoa > Chordata > Aves > Cuculiformes > Neomorphidae > Neomorphus > Neomorphus geoffroyi. Next base: position 141,229 of record JAUMJM010000038.1, read on the forward strand.
CCAAGGACTACAGCAGCTTTCCTGGTAATTGTACTGCTTGCTCTCACTTCTCCATGGTGATGCAAAGGACTTCAGAGGAACTATCTAGTCCAAATTTTAAGGATAGCATCTGTTATCAAGCCTGTAGAAAGCAGCAAGAAGGGCCACCAACACTGCAGGCATAAACCAGAGAGGCACCCTGAACAGAAAGGAATCTGGAGTAACACATGCAAACAGGTCATGGGAATTTTGCATCTCCCTGACAAGCAGTTGTAACGAGTCCATGTAGGAGACAAGTCAGAGGGCCTCATGTGTTTTGGTACAGCTGTGCTGTTGCACAACTCATTCCATACAAGAACAGTCCACCCAGTGCACTGAGTAATACCTTTCAGTCTTACACAGCCAAATCAGCCAAGCTAGCCTTTCCCCCGCACCCTCCAGCTCCCCAGTGCTTTGGGCTCATCATGGCTGTTTATCCAGCCTCACAGGCAATGAAAATACCAGAGAACGGGCGTACAGGAATGGCAGGGGAGTGTGTAAATGCAGGCAGACACACAACACACGCACACTACCATCAGCACTTGCTTTTGCAGACACTTTCTGAGCACTGGAGATGATGGATACCCATTTCTATAATAAAAAGCTGAAGAATAACACTCAAATTCAAAATAACATAATTGATTGACGTCTTAGCCATGACAAGTGCTACATATAACAAGATGTAGGCAAAGGATAACACGTCTCTTATTCAGTAGCTGCTTCACTTCCATTTAACTTTCAAAGCTCACAGGAGGGAACAGAAAAGCTAACAGCTACAGCTAATGCACAGTAGCTCTTGCCTGATCAGGTCATCTCATTACTCACCCTGGCTCTGCGCGCAGCTGGACTTTAAGGCTGCCCCTCACAGCGACAGAAATATGAGCCAAGTGCAATTTGAGAAAGCACATACACTTCTACACACACGGCCATGCACAGCTCTTGCTTGCCAGTCATTTTCCTCCAGTACCAGTCACCCACATTGGGCCACGATAAATTAAAACATATAGTATAAAATCAGTTATCTACTTATGGAGGTGAAGCACAAGGAAGGAAATTGCAAATGTCACAGCAATAGGTTAAGCTCAATTCTCCGACACAGAATCTGATCCACACTTTTGGTGAGTACCTGGGGCTTTTACTGGGTGCTTAGGTGATCACCTGCATTTCTCTGTGTCATCACTTTACCTCATCTGCAAGCTTTGAGTTCATCATAGCGCTTGGATCAGGAAAAGGAAAACAAATATAATTACATAAAAAGCATTGTCTTTCAAAAGGCCACTTAAAGAGCAGTGCTTGTTTTTTTAGATCAGGGGTCAGCTTTGACTAGGTAAAGGGTGCTTTGCCTTCAGAGGACCAGCTCAAAGCAGCTGTGTTAAGTCTCCTATGCAGAACATGGTTTAGTCTGGCAGATGGAGATGCTAAGTAAAACACATTAATCTGTTATCACTTTCACCCACCCACAAAAATCCCAGTGGTCTGAAGTCATGGTTTTCTGACACAAATGTAGAAATCTATAGCTTGTACAACAGCTGCAACCAGAACTGAGTTCCAGGAAGGAAAAAATGCTTCATTTAATTGTATGGGTAGGTCAGAATTATTCAGGATAAGGATCTCTAGCAATAAAAGAAATTTGTCTCCAAAAGTACCTGTGTGCTTATTCATAATACACGACTGGAAAATGTACCTAATGACTCCTACAAAGCACCTCTTGTTTGCTCTGCACACCTGAAATACTCCACAAAGGGTTAAAGTCACAGGAAAACAAAATACTCCAAGAAGCAGCTTTTCTTCAAAGATAGCCCAGGTTTCAGAAGCAGACAGGACAGGTACACAAACAACTCATTCACACAACCTTATCTAACTATCCTCTACCATAAACACGGGAACGGCAAGGAGCGAGGCTGAAAACAACTCTAAAGCCAAGAAGCTGGGAAGCAGGTGGTGTGATGCCTATCTCCATATCTAGAAAGGTTCAATGCATTCAATTCCAGGAGGCCAAGAGAAACTAAATATAGTAAGAGGCTACCAGCAAACACACTGTCAACAGCTTCCAGCTACCTGGAAGATCAATCCCTCTCTTCGCAGGCCACTCCGATAGCTGCAATCCTTTCCCTTGTTTGGGAGAACGTACCACTAGAAGGCACTTTCCGGTTTTACATACATGGATAATTGCATACACAAACTTCAGGGTAGAGGTAATGCAATAACACTGCTGATTCTCCCCTCTAGCCCTACTCGAGGGGATCATCTGGCTCTTTCAGACTTTTTTTTTTATTAAGCCTGACATCCTCTTGCAAATAGGAGGTAACGTCCTTGTTTCACGTACCAAGAGCCAAAGCACGGCCTCTTTACATCAACTGCCTCTTAGCAGAGCAGAGACACCATCCAAGAGCATCTGTTTTGTTTTAACCTCTGCCCTTTAAGGAGGACTCAGTAAGGAAAGAAAAAACAACCCCAAAAGCCAACCTTCCAGCTGCAGAGTGCCTTTGTTGGTTTGTATGAGGATGGATATCGTCGCAAGGCGTTTTAATACAGAAAGGCCTTGGAGAGAGAGCTCACCCCTTGCCTTCTGAATGGCATCTCTGCCACGAACAGCCCACGGATATTGTGTTTTAAGCAGTAACCCTGAAGACAGACCCCAATTCTGCCTGGGCTTTGAGATTCAGCCTAAAGGCATGCATGCTCCCAACACAAAAAATGAGGTCAAAGCTGCTTCTTTTGTAAAAATAAACAGAGCAATAAAGCTTTCTTTCAGATTTTCTTCACAGGGGATAAATCACTGAACAAATACAACCATCTTATCTTGTTGGCAAATGGTACATTAGTGTTCAGCTTTACAGGAAATATATTGGTTGGTCTGGAGAGCAAACTGACTTTCCATTGTCTAGAAAAATGCTGCTCTTTACTTTTTACAAGATTTGTTTGTTTTTAAGAAAACCATATGATCTCTAAGTAGCGCCAAGCCTGCTTTGTCTCCTGCCTCTCGATGCTTTCCTGGATGCCTTGAGACTTCCTAGCAACCTCATGGCAGAAACATGATCCACCTTTTACCAGGACAACTTGTTTTAAAACAAGTACCCAGCTGCATTCCCTGCCATTCCCCAAATGGGTGTGATGCAGCAACCATGCGACCCCACAAACACCGTGGAGAAGGTGGTGAAGCAGGCAGGGCTTTCCCAGCACATGGAGGTAAAAGTTTCCCCAAACCCTCCGTTTTCAGCCTCTAGTTGTCCCTTCTGAAGTCCAACACTAACACTAGGAGCACCCAGTGAGGAAAGCAGCCACCCAACAGCTAAATGGGTGGTTACAGAAACATCACTGGCTGTGGGATCCAGCAGCAGCTATGCCTGTTCAGTATTTTGGCACTGATTTATGACAAGCGTACTTGTGTTTCCATTAGCCACGGCTTTCTCAGTTGACCCCTCAGCTCAGAGAGGCAGACTCGACATTAAACTCCCATCAGCTTTCAGTACCGCTGACCTCATCCCCAAAACTTGCAGCAATGTTTTACATCAGCCGGGGCCAACGCATTCCATTAATGCTCCCCCGACTCAGGGAAACATCTGCTCTGTTTACACTGGTAGCAGCACGGAGACCACTTAAGCTTCACCTCTGCTCTCCAAGCCCGCGGCAGGAGAAGCAGCCGCACACGGGTCAGGCCCTGGACCTCCTGGCCCTCAGCACCACGACCTGGCCATTAGTTATTCGGCAGGGCAGAGGTCGCTTAAACCATCAAGGCACAGGAGAGGTGTTACGCAGTAGCAAAGAAGGTGGTTTCCTTCAGGCCAGAAGTGCAAGCTTGAGAGAGGGATTTGTGCTGACTCCAGCTGAAAGTGAACAGGCTGATTGGAAATAAGGAAGGATTAAATAATGCCAGAAAATAATTTTTAACTCCAATGGTTTTACCGATTCATATGTTCAGGCAGAGATTCAATGGACACTGCTGACTAATGCAAGTTAGAGCTCACATGCAGAGGGCATCTCTGCCACCTCCCCAGACACAGCACACAGGGACACTGGGTGCCAAACTGACCTTTGTGCCCCTCCAGCTCCAGAGCCAGGGCAGAGGCAGCTGCACAGCAGTTCTTCCTGCAGCAACGGCAGAAGACAGGATACCTTCCCGAGAAAAGCATAGCTCGTCCAAAACAATCCCCACTCAGCCCTCAAACACACACCAAGCACCGCCTTATCCAGAACAGGTTACCAGCAGCCACTGGCTTCTTACTGGGAAAACCTAACAGGCCTAAACATCCAGGAGATGCTGATTTATCAGTACCGCGTGTTGGCTGGTTATGACAAGCTTCCACCAGGATCAAGGGGATGCCACCACATATTTTCCTAAGGATTTTTGACAGCTAAGACCTCCAAAAGAGTCAAACCAATGGCAAAAGCCTAAAACACTTTTTTCTCCCATTGTTCCAATGTCAGATGTGTATTAAATTAACCCCCAATGTCCTCTGTTGCTGCTGGAAGCCTTCTTTTCTATTAACCATCCAGTTAAGGCTGTAATTGCTAACAAGTCCATCAGGACACATAAAAACATATGGTAGCCTTGGAACATCTGACAGCATCTGCCCCAAATATAGACAGAGCACACCACACACGGGGGCATTCAGCAAGGGTTCTAAGTTTTTATTATAACCAAGTCAGGAACACAATCAGCTGTTTCCACCACCGATCATTTCACTGGGACACAGACTTGACGCATTTTAGATTTCTGCGCTTTTACATAGCTTTGCAGAGCCTGGACTACGATCTTGAGAGGAGCTCAAAACACAAGAGGACCACAAAAAAACTTTTGATTCTAACAGAGGTTTTAGGCACTAAGCCCATTTAAACAAGCCAGAAATTCACCCCCAAAACACCTTTTTGTTTGTTTGTTTAAACTGCATGCCAGTGAAGGCTGGTTTGCTTTGGGCTGTGGCAGACAATTGAATCAACCCAACCCCACTGATGTTGAATCTGATGGTTGTTATTGAAGTGAGAAGAGAATAAACCCCATATTTGCTCTTGGTCTTCTGTAATACATTTGTGCCACTCGCCCCTATCTGCACAAACAGTCCTTGTCTTTCTCCTCATTCCCAGTGTCCAAGGTATTCACAGCTTTGCCAATCTGACCACAAAGCTAAAACACTGACTTAAAGCATTTTTAATCTAATCCTCTTTCAACCAGAGACAAAAAATCAGTAGAAGAGGAAGAAGCTGGCACTGAGTGAGGCAACTCAAATTATCCCTTTCCAGTTCCTTAATTCACATGTTAGGGGACAACCACAGCTGGGAATTTCAATCTCTAGAGCAATTAAAGAAAATTAAATTCAGGGAATGAGGCCTTATGCACTCATAGCTTCATTAACCCTGTTGCCTTTTAATTAAATATGTGCACATGAAATTTTGGACAGAGAAAGCATTTACCTTACTGACAAGGCTCAGTAAAACTGAGCAAATCAGTACTTGCCTTTAAAAAAAAAAAAAAAAAAAGGGATCCTGGGGTCATAAACTCTAGACCTCTCCAGCTCCACAATGGCTTTATTAAATACGTGGTAGAAATTACTGCCTATCATCAGCTTCCTCTTAACGGGAATGCCTGCTCTCCCTCAAACACCCTAAGCTGCACTAGCAACGCTCTGCTTTGGGCTCACTTCAAGATTACCAGCAACCCCCCCAACACCACGGATAAACTATGAGCCAGGATTTAAAAGCCCTACACTTACTATGATCAGTTAGAGAAATAAAAGTTGGCTAGCTACAGCAGGAGAGATTTTTCAGCCCACGGAGAAGGGATTAGAGTAGCCAGCCTCTCTTTTAAATACTGTTCATCCTTACAAAAGGCTCAGGCGGGCGCCAAAGGCGGAGTGCGACTAGGACAGTTTAAAGGATAATCTTTGAAAGAGGATATTGTCAAGTCTGCCCAGCCTCAATATCCAGCTCGCTTTGTGCAAGGTACCATCCGACTTGCGAGGAGTCGTGCTGCTCATGTGCCGGCCTCCTGGCTTTGTTAAGAATACAGCTGAAGCGTGTTACTGGTTTATCTGGATGTACGGCTGCCAAGCAGGGACTGAGCACAAATTGCTTTGATGCTTCGCCATATTCACCCTAAAACAGTGTCACCCAACTGATGCATACACAGGCGGTCACACATACCCACACCAGCAACAGAAGAGTCCCTTCCCCTGTATCCAAGAGACTCAGAAGTCTGCACCTTGGGCCAGCTATCTCACCAAGACGTCCTCTTGTCCCCTCATCCCCAGGCAAGCACATTTATATGAGCACCCTAGTTTGCAAGTGGGGATACTGTGTGGTGCCTCTGGGAGAGAGGAAGGTTCAGTTTGTCCTTTTTCTTATAAAACATCTTTTTGGGATGGACTCCAGGCTTTTGCCAGCACATACTAATCAATTTTGTATGTGTTTTATTGCTGACCTATGTATTTTAGCTGTATTCCAAAGAGGAGACCAGCGGCAGCATGCATTTAAAGAGATTACTTTCTCTCACTGTCACTCACCATGAGAGCCGATATATTTTGCAGTAAATGACACTTCCCTTTTCACACTTGCCCTTCTCTCAAGGAAGAAGCTAAGGCAACAGCACAATTGTTCATGCAAGGCCTCCAAGGGATGCCAGATTCCTAAGGGGATCCTCTGTCCAATTGAGTGAAGAGGCACAGCTCCATTAACCAGAAGCAGGATAGACAGGCAATTCCTTCTGCTTACAGCAACCCAGGATTCACAGGTTAATCACTGCATCCCCAGCTTAATGTCCTCATTCTGATTTCACAGCAGATGTATTTTCTTACATGGAGCACCGAGAGCTGTTTGTGGCTATAGGATGCCCTTGGTACTACCAATGACAATCTGAATGCATCGAGTGTGACAGGCTCTACACTGAATGCAAAAATAAACACAGCCACTTGTGTTTCCTCAGCCTTTGACATCAAGAAGGGGCTTCACACTACAGGACTAGCAATAAAGAGTACATGAATTTTGTGATGCTTGAAGCGCTACCAGGCAGAACACAACATATCACTCCATCCCTCTGCTCCTGGAAATTACAGGTCCATTAACCTTTTTGTGTGTGTGAGAGATGGTCTTCCCACTTGCATGCAGCAAATAAGCCGGGAGGACACAGACAGTGAATGTGCTACTGGGTGAAGGAGGCCTTTTCCAATGCAAACTTGCTCGTACAAAGAGTTCTGCTTTCCAGTTCCGATACCATCACTTTATGGCGACAACATTTCCTGATCCAGTTCCTATCTTGCTCCTCATTCCTCTGCTACAAGTAGTAACTAGTAATGTCAGTGTTCTGCCTGGATTGCTACAGTCCCATTAATAATGCAAGAGTAGTAACAGAGAGCGAGCAGGAGGAGAGAGGCTTGAAGGTTAAAAGCAGTAAGAGAATGCATTTTGGGGGCACTGGAAGGGGAGAGGGAGGAGAATAAATGCTGGCCTACTGAGATTATAAACCATATACTTCAAAACACATCGCTCCTTTCAGGGGGAAGTGGTGGGTGAATCAGTCATGGCTAATTAGAAGATAATATGCAAATAAGAATGACACACAGAGGTGATTTTTACTAAATTAGAAGAAAACTTCCTTTTCATCTTCCCTTTCCCCATCTAAATTTGCTGCTTCACCACTTCACACTCCCATTTCTCTGTTACTCATGTTTCAGAGGTCAGTGGTGCCCTGGAATCCAACGCATGATGCACACTGACGTCTCTTCAGAGAAACTTATGCAAAGACCAGCCCGTACCTGCCCATCTACAGCCAAACCTTTAATGCCAGTCATCAAGGTGCTTCCAATGCACCTTAACCTGAGCCTCTGCTGAAGCTGTTTATGACAAGTACTCTGGACCTAAAGCAGTGCTAGAGTTGCATCTTCAACTGCATCAGCTGGAAACATTTTTTTTCCCCCCCCCTCCATTTCTTTCTTTTGCTGTTAAGCCCAGCATAGAAATGAAAGAAAAAATAAGTCTACAGGTTTGGTGTTGGTTCTTCAGCTCTTCCTGTTGCTGAATGAAAACCTGCATTGATTGTGGAAGCAGTCTCCTGCATGCCAGGAGGGCAGCCTGTTTGGGGTTGACTCTGGTCCAGTACAGAAAGGCTGGCGTGTTCCAAAGGGGCTGTCAGTCCTTATTTTTCTTGAGGATTGGCAAGACACACAAGCTAACTTTTAAAGGTCATTTAAAGCAGAACCAACCCAGCCACACCATTTCATGCATGGCATGTACAGCTTGTTACATGGTGCCAGGCCTCTTGTTAGTGGTGATGTATGAAACAACACAAAGCATGTGCTCTTTCCCATAGCAGAAATCACGTCTCTCCTCTCTGCAATGTATTCCAATATATCAGATTATCAATGTTATTAGCAGCAGCATAGCTCCCACTGTCACTTACGAGAACTATTCCAAAGGCCTCCAGCACAAAAGGCTCAAACAAACCATACAAAAGGGATCCAAAAAAGCCATCGGGTTCATGGAGTTGAGCTCATGAAAGAGTGGCAAAGGAGGAAAAAAAGAAAAGCTGGAAAGATCTGCTTCAGAATTGCACTGCTTTTTCAAAGAGACCTTTCAAGTATCACTTCCTCTGCAGAAAGGAAGTGAGAGGAGCTGGAGGTTCTCCGATACAGCTTCCCCTCCACGACAATGGTATAAAAAGGATGGGTGTTTTTAAAAAGAAAAAAAAAAGAAGAAAGGAAAGCAGGCCAGCCCTGAGCACACTGTGACCAAATTAGGCAACAAACTCTACTGACAGCCTCCAAAATGGACAGTGTCTGCAGCAGCCTTGTATTAGCTCAGGAAGTCTGATGACTGTGTCATCTGCTGAAATCTGTTTATGTGCAAACAGAAAGGAGAAGCAAAACACCTCCTTGCACTACACAGACCAGGTTAGGCCATCTCAGTGCTCCAGCCCTAAGGAGAAGACAATCACCAGCTGCCCTGACACAATACTATTTAAAACCTCCACTGCTGACTCACACCACTCCAAAGACAACTCTGTCCTGGAAGCACTAAGGTACAGCAAGACGAGGTGTATGCAGAGAGCTGCATACACCCCATTTCTAAGCGCATTTTTAAGCTGTTAGCTGTGGCAGATGAAGCTGAGGTTAGAGATCAGTGATTACTACGACAGGAATGTGAGGGGGAGGAAAGAGAGAGGGAAGATGTAGCTTCTTGACTAAGGTCAGGACGATGTTTTTAATTTGGCTTGGGAACAGCCTTTTTTCACCCTCTCCAACTTCCATTTCCACAGCAGCAGCGGAACGATAACCCTGCTGCGATGCTCTGCGAATACAAGTAGCACCGGGCAGAGTTTTAGCCTTAAAATGCCACTGCTGCTATGAAGGTACCTGTATTGAGCTCCCAGGGCAGCCCAGTGGCGTTGCTCGCTGCCTGTTGTGAGGGTAGACAAGTGGCACGGGCTAAGTTACTTCTCTGTTTAAAAATCACACAAACCAAGCAATCCAAGCACTCTGGTCCGTACAGAGGTTTAGGGTTTCTCCCCGACGTTAGGATGATCATGTTACCTTAGTCCCTCTCTTGTTCCTTGCATGCAATGGAAGAACACTGTTCCTCCTTTTCTTTTTGAAAGGGACCTCGGAGGAAAAAGCAAAGCTCATAGCTCATCTCAGCCTGCAGCAGGTCTCAGCCTCTGCCCAACCCCCAGCACAACTACAGCCTTCAAGGGTCCTTCCAGCCCCTGCAGTCTGCCTACAGGACCATTCTGGCAACTTGCCACATTCAAGGACTTTTCTTACCTCAGCACCACTGGCCCAGGCTGCTCTTATCCAACCCCTCCTGAAGTCTATCAGCTTATCACCAAAGACACTGTCATCCCATCTCAGCACCAACCACCACAGGTTTCCAGCCTGTGGTGGCTCTTTTGTCCAAACAGTGGCAGACTGTGCCCAGGGAGACAAGGTGAGACAAGGCTGCTGAAGCTTCCATCCCCACAGAAGTTGTGTTCAGCTTATTTACCTCTGGACTTTTCCTCAGCAAAGGACAAAGGTACGAAAGGAAGATAGCGCTGCTACCTCTTATGGACCTGACAAAAAGGTATTCACTGGTCAATAAACAGTGGGAGAATTGCCTTTTCACTGAATGGATATTGCTATATAAGGCAGAAAGCAAGCACAGGAGTAAGTTTTGTTGGTTGAAATTGCAGACTCACAAGGTCAATTTTTAAAAAGAATAGTTTGAGTCCTTGCTTTCAGCAGCTTTTTTTTTCCCTTTAAGAGACAGATACCCCATTTAAGCTGACCTCTTTCCTCAGGTCCATTTCCAGGCTGGGCTTCACCCTCTCCTCTGTCAGACTCATTTCTCAAGTGAAGCATTTCCACATGCCAATGCATAAATAGACTTGACCTTGTAAAAGCAGCAGCACCTGAGCTCCCACTGATGGAGTTTCTCCACTTCACTATAGCAATGAATCTAGCCCACTCCTGTCCTCTTTCCAGGTAAGGTATTCTTGGAGCTCAAATGGTCCCCTCCTGAGTGTCCTGAGGAAGGGTGGCAGGTATACAGACAAGGTAAGGAGTGATTATGGGCTGATCATCTTGCCTCCTCTATGGAAAGGGGCATCTAGGAGCAAACTACTGCTGGCACTGTTTGTTTCTTGTAGCTGCTCCCAAGCCCAGACCAACCACACTCATAGCAAGCTCTAGGAGTTCCTCCCAGGGGGACAATTCACTGGCTTTCCTAGTTGCTACCTCTCAGCCAGGGGCAAGCTGGGGGCATGTGCCATCCAGCGCCCAGGTGACCAAGGAGAGGTCCTGGCATGTGGCTTTCCCTTGTTTCCCTTGCAATCCCCGCAAAAGGTAAAGTGTCTCACCCAACATAAAGCTGGGGATGAGAAGTTTTCTTGACTCTCAGCACTGCCCATGCAACTTTGACCCCACATGCCTTGATCACACGGACCATGTGGTTTAGCACGCGCATACTCTTCCTGCATGGGATTGTACTTTTAAGGCTTTGCTGTAGCAGGAGTACTCTCGTGTTATCTTTCTTTCTTTAGGACTTGGCAATAAAACCTACTGGAGTGTTATCTGCTGCCTACAATCACCTCAACCCCACCTTCAGCCTTGGTCCCTCCCCTCCTGCCCATCCCTTTGAGCAGTGATACGGAATCACTGGCACTCCTGCTGCAGTACTGCTGGTGCTGCCGTCGATAGCATCGCTGCTCGCCCTGCCTGCAGCACCAAGCACTGCTGCTGCAGACGAGTTTCAATGTCCTTTTATGGAAGAAAAATGAAAATTGCCTGCCCAGTCACGGAATGCCTCAGAGCCGAGTCGAGATGACAGACGGAAACTTGCCATTTGTTGTGGTTTTGGCAGTAAGAGTGGAGCATGTTCCCATGCGCACTGCTCATTTAAAAAGGGTGCAGCAAAGGCACTGGGCTGGAGGAGAAAGCGGAGGGCGCAGGAGCAGGAGGTTTCAGGGATGCAGTGCTGAGAAGAACAATAGCAGTCATGAAAAGATGCCTCAGACCCTTGTACCAGCATGGACAAATGGGAGACATATTTCTGGACAAAAGTGTATGGAGGCAAGAGTGCTCCATCCCCAAACTCCCCAGAAAGACAAAAAGCAAGGTCCCTCATACTGCATTTCCCCTTCTTCCTCATCCCAACAAATTCTGCTCCCACAGACATAGCAGAATGGGAACTGAGGCGTTGGGCCTTGAGGCCATTGCCAGCACAAAGAAATTACAAGAGTCTGCCATAAGTGAGTGCCACCTTTGTCTCTGCTCTCCACTACAGATGCAGGGTTAAGCTCCAAGTAACAATCAAATCCAAATAAATACACTCAAGGAAATGTAGAACAGCAATAAGAAGGGCTGAATAGAGAACGAGACAGGGCCATGGGACCTTCAAAATGTTTGCGCTGCTGTCAGGAAGCCGAATGAAATGGCAGCCTTCAACAGCTGGGAAAACATGTTGCAAAACAAGGATAATGAAGTAATTCTCCATATGCACATCCTAGTCTGAGGCATTTTGGACAAGCTCAGTTTCCCCAACCAGAACAGTTTTTTTTCCATGTTCAGACATGCCCTGCCAGTGACAAATCCTGATACAGTTTAAGCCTAAACCACAGCCCATCGGGAGTCAGCTGGGCAGCTCTGGGCAGCATCGGGCCAGCCTTTAGGACAGAATTAGCGGGCTCTGTGGTATGTGTTGGATGACATCCTTGGAAGGCTATGTCGTTCCAAACACATTCCCTGCTGCTGGGTACCTGATTACACAAATATTTCCCCTTGCACCCTCTAAAAGCCTTGTATCTGGCTCATAGGTGGCTGGATCTGCCTCCTCCCCTCCACCTGAATCACAAGCAGCTGCGTGCCGCCACATTACTGCACCAGGTACGGAGATCCCAGGCCCTGCAGTGCACCCGTCAGCTGCTTCTGTGACTTTCAGTCTCGTTGATCATGCAATAATTTGTTATTTCAGCAAGCAAGGCCATTCATATTGAAGTTGCCACAAACCGTACAACACGGCTTATGCTTATTAACATCGGCTGCGGATGCAGCATTAGCACCCCACTAAGAGAAGCCATGTTCACACACAGCTTGCCAGGCAGAGCTCTGTACAAGCTTAAACCTGTCTCGCTTCCAACAGAAAATGAAGGTTAAAAGCAGCTGGGTGCATGTGCACCTAGCCAGCACCTTGAAATCAATCCCGAGACATCCTAGCAGCTTAAAAAGAAGTCCTCTAAAATACCATGTCTTAGTACTGCAAATTAAAAGTACATACGGATCACTGTGGCCAGAAAGCTGAACCCAGAGACCGAAAGACAAGAGTGAAGATTTCATCCATCTGACACAGGCGCATCAGTGCTAATCTTTCCAGCGTGACAGTTCAGACACTCAGCAGGCAAACCTGCTCCCCAAACCCAGCCTCATTAACAGGATGCACTACGGAGCCCTGAACAAGAGTGGCAGCTGCCCAGTCCAAAGGCGATGCAATTTAGCACTGTGCAGACACTCACTCTTCATGACCAGCCAGTGCTGAGGCAGATTATAACTCGACACAATAAAGTAACACAAATTTTAAACTCTGCAAAGGAGTTTTTAAGGAAAAGTCTGTGAAATGCAAGTCCCTGCAATGGGGTCTGGCTATGAAATGAGTGTTGAGGGTTTCAAGCTCTCCAACGCTGGAAGGACAGCAGTGCTCTGTGCATGCATTATTTCCATGGCAACGGCAGCTTTCACCTCCTCATCTCTTTGCTGGCTGAAAGCCCTGCAGTGCTTTGTGCCGAGACTGCAAAGAGGGGAGACTATCTCCCCCACCCGCAACACAGTGCCGGGGATAGCAGTAAGCAGCCCAGGAACAAAGGCCTTGTCTTCACCAACCAGATGGGGTCTTGGGAGGAGGGAGGCAGAGCAGAAAGGATGGACTTCCTTTTCTGGTGGGAAATAGCACTTCTCCCAGCGTGCAAAAGTGCACGCTCACTTCCCAGTGCTGCCCAAGCCAACTCGTGCCTTTCCTAGTTTTACCAGAATTGCCACCTCTGGTTTGCCTGTGTCAGAGCACTGGGAGGAAAAACCTGCAACATTAGAGATGAGAAATTCCAGCATCACTTCCATGCAGGGATCCCTGCATAGAACAAGATGGAGGCTGACTGAGCAGGGCTGGCAAACCCTCACATGGCTAGGAAGCCTGGCTTCACCCTTTTACAGAGCAAAGCCCCAAAATTCAAACAGGTTTGAGCAAAAGCTCACCACTAATTTGGACTGCACATACACTCACACAGAGGAGAATGCATCCATAGAGGGGCACGGGCAACGTTTTTCCTTGGCTAATTAAGCTTTTCCTCCACCCTGCAGTTCCTGATATCAAGATTCAAGCCTTGGCCACCTAACTAGGAGTCAAACTTCACACCACACAGCTGGAGCCACAGTGGCCCTGGCAGATGGTGCACGCTCATTTGCATGCTCTCTGTGCACACACTCAGTCGCAGAAGGCGACCGGCAGCTCTGCCCGTTGCTGCGGTTACAATTAGCCCCATTTTGGTCCCTGCAAGGTGCAAATGACTAGAACTACAGGTGAGATGCACAAGCTGTGACCTGCCTAGAGCTGCTCTTATTATTGAGCCCAACATACATATATACAGCCAAAACGAAGGCTTCCAGCTGGTTTCCATCACTTACTTCACAGTTGGCCCAAATATGAATCAACCTCTCAGCAAGATTTAAAGAAAAACCTGAGAGCATCAACATGAACTCTCAAAGCAAGGCAAAGGATCCAGGTGATGAAGCACAGAAATACAACAGGCCCACCACCTGGTCTTCCTCTCCTCATCCTTGAGGAGTCTTGAGGTTTCAGGAGAGGCACATTTTGACCTTTCCCTTTCCACACTTCCCCTTGCTTTAGGTTCAGCTGCGCAAGTGCAGTCCTTCCAACCAGAGAGGGACTCCTTCCAGGATCAGTCATCACCAGCACCGAGTCTGCCAGAGGCAGTGCTAGCAAAGCCAGCACATCCTCTCCAACCTCTGTAGAGTTCACTAGATTAGCCCTTTCCTCCCTAAGGGCAACAAGAGAGTTTCCTGCAAGCAAGAGCATTATCCAAAATTCTCCATTCTGAAGAGACAAGATAGCAGGAATATGAAGAACCACTGTAGTCAATGCTGTGAGGCAACACCACATCCTGCTATCCAAATTCCTCACCCTCGACTTCAAATCCCAAAGTCGTTCAAGACTTCTAAGAAGAGCACAAAGCTACTCAGCAGATTTTCAGCTAATGAATCAACACAAGCTGTCCAGGAAACCAGAAATCCAGCCCACTGGAATGCTGCAGTCCCAGGGAGGGGGGACAAGCAGTACACTAGGAAGGAAATGAAACAGCAAACCAGAAGGAAAGGAACATTTCAGCACTGACCTCTCTTACCACAGTTACTGTACCACATCACACGTTTTAGGGAAAAAAAGCAACTTCAATTTGTTTTGCACATTGGAGCGTTCATGTTCTTCAAGCCTGATTTTTTTTTTCTGTGGTGCTGACATATGTACGTTTTGAAAAGAACTTTGTTTTTGAGAAAAAGAATATAAAAATGGATTTAAACGTGAATCAACATTGCCACCTAGTGACCAGCAAACCTCCCTGCTCATGAGACTTGGGTGATCCATCACCATCACATATGTTCCCTAAATGCTAGAGGTGGATGTTAGCAAAACATATTTGGAGATTAGCGATCCAAAACAGAATTGTGCATCTCTCATAAGCAGCTTTGCCCTGCTGGTAAATTCAGTTTTCACTACAGAATGCAAAATTCAAAGTTGGCAACTTCAATTTTTCCATACAACAGAATTTGACTTCCTATACTTTCTCAATACAGGGAAACGCGGCATCACATCAATACGAGAACACAAAGCTCTGGCTGCTACAAGTGTAAGGTTAATGCCCTCAAAAGGAATTTCAGGGATAGCATAAATCTCTGCTGGGGGTCAGGCGGATCCCTGAATGCTGTAAGAAAATTCACTGTTGTGGCTAAAGTTACCCAAGACGCCTCGCAGCTTCAGCACTAAACACTGACACTGTGCTGGGCTTGGCTCACTGGCACCAGATGTGAGGAGAGCTCTGCATACATTCAGGAGACTGGGAGACATTTCTATGCTGCTATTTTTCCCCAGAACAGATGGTGCAGCAGCACTAAGTTTTCCTCACTCCATTCCCCCATTGGGCCTGACGATTCTCCTGTTATGGCTATTAGCAGACTTTGAGAGAAGCACAAAGATACCCTGCCCTTTGAATGGACACATTTCAGTGAGCTCTTCAAACAAGTTTTTGTCACTTCCAACTGAATCTGTATTCAGGCGACAGCATAAAAGAAAAATGCAGATGCTAATTCTCTTAAGGACAGCAGGTATGGTTCCAGCTTATTCTCCAGAAGTTTCATTAGATAAAGGATTACACTTCGGTTTGATTAAACACTTCGCCTTTTAAACACTCAGTTCCCTGCTCACTTAAAACATTTCTCTATATGCAAGACAGCAATGTGAGAAGCTTCTTTTAGCCAACATATTCCAAGGAAAGAAAGGAATACTGTTGTCTTTACCAATAGTGCCCTGAAATTCATCTGTCTGGCCACACAAATTTATACATCAGCAGGGTCCAGCAGTTACTTTGACTGCTGCTCTGTGAAGCTCTCCTGCCCAACACTCCAGAAGAGAGCAAATGGCAAGTATCCCCTAATTACCTTTCTGCAGCGGGGATTAGGGCAGCTGAATCGCTTCACATCGCTGTCCAGTAGAGCTGGGAAGTTACAGAATGGACACCTGCAGCCCAAAATAAGATGCCATTACTGCAGTGCCAAACATATCTTTGCTGAAAACGGATTTAGTCAAGCAGCTACGTGGTAGTTAATAAGGCTGCCAACCAAATGCCTGCCACCAGGATGTGCTGACTACTGCCTTTTTGCTCACATTTCTTCGATCACTTCCCTGTTTGCAATCAAAATATTATATGCTCAGCACTGCTTTTGACCACATAATTTAGAGGATCAGCACAGAGCTGGCAAGCGAGTCTTGGGGGAGACAAGTCTATTGAATTTTAATCTGTTCCTAGTCAAAGGCAGACCAACCTGAATAAAAACAGACCTGGGAAGGCAGAAGTCTGAATTTATAATACCACCCTTTGAAAGCGAACTATCTCATAGTCAGCACACATTTAGGGTTTCAGGGAACAATTTATACACACTAAGTGCAGTCTGCATCCTCTGCTGAACACTTACCTGACAAGCTCATCTGCGCAGGCAGCAGCCACCTCCTCCTCAGCTTTCCTCTCATAGTATTTACATAGGATGTTCTCTGGAAGCACTTTCTCCAGCTCGCTGGTGGGGAATGAACATGTGCAACTGCCTTCCATGCAGCTGAGCTCTGACTAGGGTTGGAAGGAGAGAATTCAGGTTCAGTGCGATACTAGCAAAAAGCAAGACTTGGCACCCAGAACACTTCCAAATAAACCAGTGTGGAGCCTTGCTTGGAAAAGCTAGAGCTTAGGTCAGCAGATGACTGCCAGAGAATGAGTTTGATAAAAGAAAGAACAAGACTAGTTAACCAAACAGATCAGGTCTCAAACACTGGGCATGAAGATGCTGTTGATAGCTGGGATCACAATTCAATCACTCCAAGTCCACTGTGACCACATAGCGGGCTGTTATTACTATATGGTCTCTGCTCACAGACAGCACACTGCACTCGTCCATATGGTCAGATAAAACACAGCAGGTAGTTTATACATTCACATGAAAGACAGATCCCAGAGTACGAAAGTGTCCCACAGTTTGATTGTCACATCCTGAGGCACAGGAGCATGCACACCTCGGAGCAGGTTACTGACTTCTGGATAGCTCAGCTAAGAACCAGGATAACTGCTACCTAAACTAGAGACTAAGAAGGTCAGTAGTATCATAGAGGAACCAACTCCCAAATTAAGTTGATATCACAGTGAAATTAGGAAGGACAAAGACCCTTGGGTAGGAGGAGGCTGGCCAAGTCAGAGATAAGTGTGTGTTCTCTGTGCAAATACCATTGCTGTATTAAGTAGAAAATAAAGCCAGACTAGCACAAGTTATTGTTGTTACTACGAATGCTATGGAAAGCTTTTCTAATAATTCAAGTTGCCAAGCATAGAGAACAAGAGATGGAGGTTAGCAAAACTAAAATCCTGTTCAGCCAAGATCCCATTGTGAAGCTATTGGCTTCACTTGGATTTCAGGACACAATTCCATTCAAGATTTCTTGAGAAATGCAGTTATATCTGATTTAAGCAACACCACTACAAACAGCAAAGTGATTTCCCAAAAGCAGTTTACCCATTTCCCCCTTGGGAAATTCCCAAGTCAGGCAGATTTCCTGGTTGTGAAATTCTTACCTTCCCCGAGCCAAAGACGGCCTCCTGAGCGTATTTAATCAGGCACTCCTTGCAGAACAAATGACCATCTGCACACTGAGTTAGCTCTTCAAACGCAAACTCCCCGTAACAACAGCGGCACTCTATCATCTGACCATCCTGCAGCCACAAACAGAGGAATTAGCATCATCAAAACATCAATGGCTATAGCAGCAGACAGACATACAACTGCAAGCCATGAGCAATGCAAAATTAACTCTAAAAAACCCCTAACCTAACATACACACACCATTCCATTAAATATCTTCTTTAGTGGTCATAACGCACTAAGCACAACCAAGAAAATCAGTTTTAAGTAACTTAATATCTGAATGTCCTGCTTGGCATGTTCCAAAAAGCTACAGAACACATGGTAATTCTTAGCTCATTGAAATCTCCTGGCTTTGGGAGGCAGCAATCACAAGGAAGCAGCAGAGAGCATACACCGTTCATATGAGCAAAACCAGGCTTCATATCTGTTGGCCCCTATAGGAACATTTGCCTGGAGAGACCTTGTCTTGGCTTCTTCACCCCAGGGGTGGAGAAGATTACCACTTAAAAGTAAGTATGCCCACTTCTTCAGAAGTCCAGCATCATCTCCAGGGTTGGAAGAGAAATGGGCTTTGAGAATGAAATGGTAATTCACAGCTGCTGAACTGACCTTTAACTTCTCTTTCTTTCTTTAAAGGGAGAGACCTGATTTTCACGTTTTTAAGAGTCCTTCAAACAGGGAAGGCCTTGCCACTGGCAGAGCTCCAACTGCAGCAAATGTTTTTAAACAGCCATAATGGTGGTAGTGAGAGCAAACCTGGTACTGTTCTATTGCAATGTTTGTTCTGGCCAACAGAGAAACAAGCAGCAGCTGACTGAATTACTACAGATCATTACACACATCAATACTGTCTTGCTGGACTCAGCTCTTGTCTACCTTTCCTAAGAGCCAGTCAACACACACTATGCAGGTTTTGCCAGCTCAGCAAAAGGAGAATAGCACAAATGCAGCTTCACAAAAGCTCCATTCTAGAAGTCAAGAGTCCGTGAAGTAGTAAGTGCAAAACAGTGTATATGCATAAGCTGAACTCAGACCACATTATAGATACCGACCTTCTGATACTGCTCCTCATTCATCTGCAGAGCAAGGAGGAAGTCTGCATGCTGTAAGAGAGACATGTGCATCTGTATTTGCAGAATAGATAAATCAATTTTCCAGCTGCTACGCTCTTTTACATTATCTAAGGACTTACAAACCACCATAAAAGGCTCACTGTCTGCTTACAACATCACTCAGTACATCCTTCCAATCCATTAAGCTATTTATGATTCAGCTAAAACAGATGGAAGAAGCAAAGGCAGCAAGAACAAAGAACTGAATTCTGTATTATGGAGGGCTGCTGGTTCAGGTTTCCATGGGCAGAGATGATCTCACCCAGCGGGCCCCTCCTGAGAAAGCCCCAAGGAACATTAGCTTTGTGTTTAAAAGGAGACACTATCCATCTGCTTAAGAGACAAGGATCTTTAAGAAGCTACTTTAGAAAGAACTGTAGGTGCAGAGCTATAAATTCAGTCTTTCCTCAGACTACGAGGGGAAGACAAACACACCAGTGGGTGTTGCAGGGTTCTGCTTTGAAACACAGGGTCCTCAGCACAGGACAAGATATTCTGGAGGCACAGGACTGCCAACTTGGGGAAGGCAGAGTGAGTGGACAGACTGCCTTGGGCCTGGTCATTACCACCAACACTGAACTGCAATTACAAGCCCTAACATAGCGGAGAAGCCTGCTAACAACTAGAGGAAAGAATTCATTAGTAGACCTTTTACTATTTTGTAGCAAAAAAAAAAAAAAAAGTCCAGGACAGCATTTGCAAAAGTAGCAGCTATTTATTTCAGGAAATATGAAACTCTATGGTTGGCTTTTTTTCCTTCAAAAATGAGTTAGCTGGGGAAAGTCATACATGTTAACAGGTAGGAAGGGGCAAAGGTAGTCAGTTATTCAGTATTTTGTTCAACGTTTGAATTTCTCCAAGAGGAAGATTCCCACGTTCAGGGCTAAGACCTCTACAGCAGCTGAAGTGGTTTGCACCACAAGATTAAAGCAGCTCCTACCACTCACCTCTGCCATCTCTTTAACTTTCTGCTCATAGAATTCCTGCTCCTGTAGCACCAGTGGGAGCAGAGATTGCTTTTCATAGGACCTCCAGTGCCGTCTCTTGTTCTCCAGGAAGAACATGCGCCTCTCAATTTTCACATCCCCTAAAGCAGGGTTAAAAGGCACAATGAAACAGGATGGAGAGGCCAGAACAAAGCTTAAAACCTTCTTCCGCCACACACCATCAGCTGTATAACTTCAGTACCTCAAATAGCTCTGTACCAAGTAGAGGTACTAATGAAGAACGTCTTCAAAACAGACAACAGTGACAGCTGCTTTGGGACCACATTTCTTTTCAAGGGCTGTACTTTCTCCTGTAAGCCAGTTCTGCTTACAGTAATGATGCAGAGAGCACAATACATACAGCTTGGTACTTACCTTGCTCAAATTTGAAGTCTATATATGAATACTGATTCATTTCTTTCCTCCTTTTTCGTTTCCCACTGGTTTCGGGAGACAGCTCCTGCCATTTTTTGATGGCATCTGAAAAGGCCTAGAAAACAACACACAGACTTAAATCCTGTCTGTTCCTGGAAGAAAGCAGAAGAATATACTTCAAAATGAAGCACAGTACAAACATGTGCATAAAACTGATCCAGAACCAGAAAGCCCAACACCCCAAGTCTGCCTCTTTCCTTTTCTCACCTCACTGTTTCATAAAAACAAAATAGCTGAATGATACTTCACAACAACTCAGCTATTATTTCTAATACAGCTGGTGTCCTCTCTGATGCAACAGAGCTCGTTTGGCTTTTTTTGTTGTTGGGTTGGGGTTTTGATTTTTAAAAAACAAAATGAAGCTCAAACACTCAGTGTTCAATCAAGCCATTGAAGAAATAAGGAGTTTTTGTTTCGGTTAAGTCTTGCAATAGTAGCGAAAGAAGCTCAATCAAAAGGACCAAATCAGAGGAGTAGATCCAAGTCAAAAGCTGGGAGCCCCATTTACATTCAGTTCCTTGATACCTGAATGTCTTTGCAGTTCCATTACAGTGAAACTCTCTTACAAAGAATACAGGACTCATTCCACAAGTCATAATAAGAGGGAACAGGACAGTGAGACTTGGCCTTCTTTTCAATTACATGCAGACAGTTAACTAATAGCAGCAGTTAAATGTTTTAAGATTTAGGTAAGTGTCTAGGTTTTATTGGCAATTACACCACACTTCAGCAGCGATGTACAGGAACACTTCTCAGTTTAATGCATCACCTACCATGAGCCAGCTAGCGTTTCCCCAGTTCTTCAATTAGAGAAAAGTAAAAACTTCCTGCAGCATTCTGTCTGGTCTATAAATTTTGCAAGTCTCTACTACCTGAATTAATACTTCTTAAAAGGAAATGAAGACTATTAAAAAAACCCATAACCACACGCTAGCAGTCAGTACAGCAAGGCAAAGACATCACACTGCTCTCCACAGACATGGGAGGAAAGAAAACAGACTCAAAGTGGAGAACCTTTCGCGTGATTGCATAGTGTCCCTTGAGTTCATGTAGTGCCCATTTAATGTCTTGGCTGCTCAGCATTTTGAAGTCTGCCATCAGGAGGTCAGCTGCCTGAATAAAGCACCGCTGGTCTAGTGGGGCGAGTTTGGAAAAGTCAAAGTAGTCCACTTTAGGCACCTAAGGAGAAAATGTGAAAGATAGAAAGAAGTTGCTACAAATGCACACGAGAACACCCCAAACCACTCTATCAGTGATCAGGACCTTCTGCAAGATCATTCAAGATTCGGGTTACGCAGCACCCAGTTCTGAGCACATAGCTGACCCGCAGCTTAGAGTGCAGGATGGGTGTGAAGCCCACTTGTTTGGGCAGCCTGCCCTGAGCTGCCCCGTGCTGCAGTTCTGCTCCCGGCAGGACCTACGTCATGTAGTTAAACACCACTGTGTGCAGCTACACAAGACAGAGAGGACAGGATATATCTAGGTTACTGTAAAGGGTGAAAAACTTTATTGGCTCAAGGCTGAGAGATGCTTCCCAGAGCAGAAAAAGCTATTTGATATTTTTCTCTCTCAGGCCACACACAGCTATTTCACCACAGTCAAAGTGGCTCAGGGAATTTTTTGTCAAATGGAACTGAAAAAAATAAAGTCAAGAAGCTGCAGGGAGTTTTACAGTCAGGAGGCTGAAAAAAGGCAAAGCCTGAAGGCCACACAAGAGAGACTCGGGGCCAAGTCTACTTCATGTGACAGGAATTTTTATTTCAGTTATCAAAACGAACACTTCAGATGGAGTGGCTGACAGGCAGGCAGGGCAGAGGGTCAGGCTAAAGGCAAAAGGTGCAGCCACACAACAGCACACCCAGAAAATCTTAAAGGCATCTTGCAAGCAATTAAATATTGCTATTTCACATCATCTTAAATACACCCAGCAGCTTCCTATGAAAATATGGCTCACCAAGGCACTCTATAAACATGCACTAATAGAACCAGACATCCCCAGATCCGCTTGGGTAGAAAAGATTTGATGGGGGGCATGCTGTAGATGAGAATACTCTCACTTGCCTTTGTCTCATCTTGGCTGGCAAGCAGGCTGCTGCTGGGATTTAAAACCACTCTGCCTTCCTTCTTTGGATAATCTGGATTTTCCAGAAGAAAGTTACAAAGTCTGAAAAGATAAATACAGTTACTTCAGGGTTTGGGAGCTCAAGTTCATTCCTCGCTTGTTCAGTTTTTAGTATCCTATAATTATGAGGCTAGGCAGGCAAGTCACAGCCTGCCCTGTAAGAACTGAGGGAGGTCCCAGGCCAGAGCAAACTGCAAGTAAATTACTTAGAATTAAGTAAAGAATGTTTGTCTGTATAATTGCAGAAGGAAAAGCAAATAAGTTTGTCTTTCAACAATTAAATTTACACAAGAGAAGCTTATATATGTGAGGTACTAACCAACCTACACCTCTCCATGCCAGAGGTGAATGATCAAGCTCATATCCCCACTCACATCCGTGAGTAAACCCACGTAAAGTAGTATCTCTCCTTGAGCACACATCAAACCTTGCACAACTAAGAGTCAAGATCTGCTAACTTTCTGCTGCTCTGGAATTAACATCGTGAAGAGTATACAAGAAAGAACAGTCACAGCCTTAGCAGATTGATTGAACCCTTGCTGCCATCTACTGCAATGAATACAAATGCATCCCTAGAAAAAGCATAAGAAGCCCTACAAAACCTGTGTAAGGTTGCTGTCTTCCTTGACAGAAGATTACAGGCTCAGATTTCAAAAAGAGCCTCCAGACTCCATCTACTTTCACTTTAGAGCAGAGACAGAAACATGTCTAAACTGTTCACATACAATATGTACTCTGAACACAGGTTTCATTGTGATAGAGCTCGGAATCACACCAGCATTGTCCAACACGCACTAGAAACTGGTTTAGTGAGAACAGCATTTAGAAAATGATCACTAAAACTGCTGAAAAAAATGCACACTAGCCTGTAAATGCAGCATACCTGAGGTTTTATGACAATCAACCATAACCTTTTCAGGTAAAGTCAGTTTAACCGAGTGTCTCAGATTAGAAAAGACTCTAGCAAGGAGTTTCAGAATACCCCATTGCCAGAGATCCACAAACAAATACTTCAGAAGCCGTTTTGAAAGGGAAGCTTGCTATAGGCTGTCTGAATTAGACTTTCACAGCTCACTCTGAGCCATCACTACCCGGCTGTGCTAGCTGGGTCAAGTAACACAAGCTGTTCCTCAGTTTCCTCAGCTGTAGAATAATATCCTTGTGAAAGAAGCCCGAACAAGCAATTACCATTCGTAAAACTTTTTGAATGAGAAGGTGCTAGGTTGCAGCAAAGACATAATTGCAGCTAATTTACATTCCTGATGTCAGAAATCAGTCCTTAATTAAGAAATCTGAACTGGCTTGAAGCATTAACCCACTATCAAGACATGATTACTTTAGCCCTGTTTCACATTCAAAGCAAAGGCATTTCTTTTTGTTTAATCAGGTATTGACATATTGAGCCAGAGCTTTTGACTGAGTGTGAATGCTTCTGCACACAAAAGCTAAATAGATTATACCCTGCTAAGAGGAGCTCCCACAACTTATCTTTCCCATCAGCTGAAAGTTTTAAGATGATCATTTTGGAAAACAACGAAATATATCTCGACACCGAGTGTTTCATAGCTTCCAGCTCACTCCCCACTATCCCTCCTGTAAAAAGATAACTGTTTTAATCAAACAAAACAGAAACTTCAAGGAGCTCAAATCACTGCAGCTCAAGTGCAAGGGCTTCAGCTGGGGCACAGTCAGAATACATTTGAACTATTCTGCATGTTGCCATTTCAATGGTGAGGATTTTCAGCGATGTTAACCTTCAGTGTCTGACAATTAGTTAAGTGGGTCTCCGCACGCAATGCACGCATACTTGCAGCACTGTTCATTAATATCTGCACCACAGGATACAGAGCCAGTTAAAAGCCTCATCCCTGCCCAAACCCAGCCACCCTTATTTATTATATTTCAAGCCTGATTCAGCTTGACATACCATGGAGATCAAAGAGACCCTGCCAGTGAAGCTGACCAGTGCTTTGACCCATTTGTTCTCATACAAAAGATGCAGTGACAACTCAAAAGATAGTTTGGTCAAAGGAATAAAAATATGGAGGAGAAATCTTTATCATCCAGTAAGTGGGTAACGCACCGCTGAGCAGACACTGTAGATGGCCTACAGGGAAGCCTGTAAGTACCTTTTCATCTCACTGGGTCTGTGGCACACAATAGGCAAGAGGAGATTTTGGGAGTAAAAAGGGAAGGAACACATTAAGACTGATAGAAGCCGATACCGGGATTTCATTCTATCAGGCTTTGCTAAATCCCCCCAGGACACAATGACGAGGTTTTTCACACAATCTGGGAGAGGATCCTGCAGCCAGATGCCTCACTTCAACAGCCTGACTGCCCTGAGGAATGGTGCTACTGGTCTTCTACATCCCAATGCAACCATCCATGCCAAGATGCACCAAGTACATGGTGCAGGCACCCAAAAGCTGCTCTTATGCTGATCACATCGCTGCTGAAGGGGAAGCACTTTCGAAAGTCAAGAAAGAGGTCAGTCTGATGACTTTTTAGCTAAGAAGCCCTACTTTGGAGACATGGCATCACAACAGGGGCAAAGGTAGCAGAACAGAAAATCTGGAGGGGATCATCTTTAGCTCCTTGCCAGTTAACTTATTTATGGTCCAATAACTAATGCTAAGCTTCACACAGTTGAACACTGCTTAATTAGTGCCCTAGTTAACTGGAAAGAGCACTGGATTCATGTAAGATAGAGTGAATATTCTGGCAAGCAACATCTGTTCTTCATTCTTGTATCACATAATAACTAGTTTCAACAGGTTTGAGATAGCAGTGAGAGCTTCAGGGACAGAAAGAGACAGGGGCCACCCAGCATCAGACACAACTCAAAAGTGATTTCCTTCAAACCACTCTCCTCTCTTCCACGCAATCCTTTTCTCTTCAGCTGTGCAGGATTTACCCAAAAGGGTAGGGAGATGATGCAACACATTGATACAGTTAATGACTTTAAACTTTTGATTCTAACACAACTCCTGGAGATGCCAAGTATGATGAACACCAAAGTATTTTTGAACTGCTGACACAACTGGGAAAGCAACGGTCCTCACACTGTTTTTTCACTCCATTTATTTCCCTTCTTGGCTCAGGTTTCTGCTCAGTTCGACCAAAATCAGTCCCTCAACAGAAATGTAGAATCAATCCAAACAGTCCTTAAAAGTGGTTGCTCTATTCTATCTGTAAAAAGTGATGTGAAAGAACTCAAATAGTACCACTAATACTTCAGTAAGTAAAGAGGATAAAAGTCAACCTCATGACACTAAATAAGGGAGTCCAAAGCAGTGCCAGCTTTACCTGGACAAAAAAATAAAAGCCAAAGAAATAAAGAGGTAGGAGACTATTTTTTCCAGTTCAAAACTCACTAACCTACCTTTGTACTATGTTTAACAGAAGTCATCTTAACATCTTGATCTTGACAACCTTTTTAAAAACCCTAGTAACAGTTAAGAGGAAGTTATATGCAAGATTCTTAAACATGCAGATGATCTCGGAGAGGATTTAAGAAAAGCTCTATTAGGAACAAAAAAACCCCCTCTGCTCTTCGGCACTGTTAGATAGTGCTGACTCCCAGGCTGGATATACTCTAGAATAGCACCATTAGCAGGTGGGAAAGCGGAAATGTGACTGCAGCCAGACTGCTGTACGACACAGCAGTCTGGCTGCTTAGCTCTATACTTACACATTTAAGTCATAGCAGTTCTTGATGCTGATTAGCTCTTCAATATATTCCTTCTTCACATCTGGGAATCTTGCTTCCTACAGTAGGAAAAGCTAAGGGTTATGTAGGTATTAGAGGAGCTGTGTAGCACAACCTAGCAACAGCACCAAAGACAGATTTATAGGTAATTATCTAGCATGCTCCTGAGACAAGGGCCAACATGGACTTCAAAAGGCCATTTACATCCATTCAGCCTGGATACTGCAAGCTGCTGGCTTTCCGTTGCTCCACAGGATGATTGCTAACAGCTCCTTCTCACAAGAGGAGTATGGGTAGCGATGTGAATAGCCACAAGCAGCTGTCCTAACAAGTGATTCAGGCTGGACAGAATGTGGAGAGGCACCTAGGTATGATCTACAACACAAGAAAAACTAATATTTACCTTCAGGTAGAAGATTAAGGAGTTCCAGACTGTGTGCTGAAATACAGCATTCCAAAGGAAAGGGAGAAAACCCAACACCACATACACCCACCCAAAGTACCCAGACACACTAGTGAGGAGATTAGAACAAACATTTCTGCAAAAGCTCTGCCACCATCAGCCACGTAGCAAAGAGCACCCTTTGCGGCTCTCTCTGCACAGGCATTGCCATCAATTGCACCATGATAGTTTGCTTCGCAAGACTGAACGGGTCAGGACTGCCAAACAACTCTTACAATGCCAGCGTATTTACCTGCCCATACCACCCAAAGCAAGTCACTGATCAATAATGTCTTACTCAGAAAGAACTAAATTTTGTTGGGTTGCTACTTAAAGAATATTTTCCTCAATCCCAGTTTTCCTAAATGGAATCAGATATGGAATACAGATGGAAGACCTAGAGGAGATGGGTGTGGTGATGCAAGATACAGGTGCAGTAATATATGCTTGTTTGCAATAAAGTATTCTATAAGGCATCAAGAGTGATCCTTCCTCCTCAGCAATCAAGGGGAGGAGCGTGCACTAGAGGGGAAAACACGACACACATGAAGCATCACCACATTTGTTTGGTTTTTCAAATATGCACCTTGTTACCCAAGCTGCTGAATATACCAAAGGTTAAGGAGCACCCTTCTTGGTGGTTTGGTTCTTGTAGCTAGTGCCCTTCATGCTAAGCTCCACATACAGAGTCAGAAAGGAGCATGTGGAGTTAACACACATGAGTCTTCATGCTGCTTATCCAGTAATCCCTCAGTGCTACTGCTTGGAAATCCACACCGCAAGGGCAACTATTACCCCCGACCAGTCTGGTGGCCTTAACATGGCCATGGATCAAACTATTTTTGGAAAGCCTGCTGAAAGCAGCCATGGCTCTCAGCCACATGTTCCTAAGCCTTCTCTACTTCACTCTCTATCCCTCTGCCAGTTTTGCACATTTAGATCTGTATCCGTCCTTAAACCAGCTCTACAGAGTTGAGTTGGGAATCAGACAGATAAAACCAAACTAGCAGAACTGGGTAGTAGCCTTTGAGAGAATAGACCCATGTTATTTCACCTCACTGCACCCTTGCGCCCCTGCAATCAGTTCTGTTAAATGTGTCTGGCCAAGAGCCCACTCAAAAGTAAACAGTGCCTTCAAGATTTGCATCCTCTCATCACTTACACCACAGCGCTGGGGGGATTCTTTCAAATCAAGGTTTACCCACACAGCTCACTGCGTGCTCTTCACCTGCTGCATAGCTGAGTCTCAGCCAATACAGAGAGGATTTGCAGCTGAAGTCAACAGGGCTGTGATTTGAACAAGTGAAACACTACATACCTTGAAAAACCTGTCTGAAAATAACATGCACACAGAAAGGCAAATGAGCCCTGGGAATACTTACTGTCTCTTTGATAAGCAGTGCAGTGGGGTCTTGGTCCTGCCCAGCAGCACCTTGCTCTGGCACATTGCCAGAGCCAGGCTCCTGAGAGCCCTGTGTGGGGAACGCTGGACCTGGCTGTTCATTGTCTACTGCTGCCTGCTGGCCTGTTTCTTCTGGTGGATGTGCTGGCTGGGGCGAAGCAGGACCTGGAATCCCATCCTGCTGTGGTTCCGGTCGGGGGAAGGCTGGCCCAGGAGCCTCCTCTCCATATCCCCTCAAAGATCCTGGGTCTGCTTCAGGCTGCCCTTGCTGAGGAGCACAACCACTTAATACAGCACGTGGCTTGCCTTCCAACGACTGGAAGTATGGGTGATCCAGCTGGGTGTTTTCATGGATCTCCTGGTCTGTGGTAGCTGCAGCAGCTGCTCCTCTGAGGTTTTGCTCTGGCTCAAAGTCGCCTCCTTGCCATCCCTCAGCTGCTACCTTTTCTTCCTGTTGTGGTGGAAGGTCTGCATTCTCCAAGCTAATTATTTTTTTGTTCGTGACAGGCTGTGGATTCTTTATTGCTGGAAGCAAACTTGGGCCAGGCTCCTGGTTACTTACAAGTTCAGACCTGGGGCCGTTAAGCTCAGATGGCCCAGGCAGCTGCAAGGCAAAGTTCATATTCTCATCCCTGCTTGGTCCAGCACTGCTCTTCATCACATGATTATGCTGGTCTCCCTGGCTCAGCAGAGCTGATTTCTCAGCAGGCAGATATAGGCTCTTCAAGGGCTCAACAGTGCTTTTAGACCCTCCTTCTCCCACACTGTTTGCACCCTGCCACTGAGCAGCAGGTCTGATGACATTGGGACGCAGAGGTTGCTGATGCTTTGGGGTCTAAAAAGAGGACAGACAAGAGTAAGTAGGAGTTCTCATCTGCACATCAGAATCCTTACTTCAGATCTTTTGCATCTAATCAAATCTCTAATGTGAAACAGATTAAAACTGTTTAGTAAGAAGCTTAACAAGACATAAAACTGCAACCCCTATCTGTTTGTTTCACTGAACTCCATCCTCAGTCCGTCCCTGTGTGCTAAGAGAACATTTGGCAGAACTAGGGATGCACAGGACTTTAAGCTCACCTCAGTACCCACTTCCTTCCCAGTAAAGCAGTCTGGGAAGGAGGAACTAACTGATGGCCTATTTGCATTCTCGCCAATTTATTTAAACAGGTAGAATTCAAAGCTTAAGATATTAATCTCTAGCCTTGTTCTTGACTCTGGCAGAGAGACTGCTGGATGCCAACACAGTCTGAATATTCTCTGCTACTAAGAAACAGAAAAGTCAGCTTCACAACCCATTTTCTAAATGCCTGTGGTTAATTTAACATAAAAGGGGAATACGTTCTTAATACAGCTTAGATAGGAAATAAGACATGTAAAATAATCAGGGTAAGCCAAGCCCTCCTCTGTGTGACTGCCCAAGCCAGGGGAAAGAGATTTACCAGGTGGGCTGGTTTTATAAAATTGCAAAAATGACAGTGCCAGCAGCAGCCAAACAAGAATCCAAACAGCACAGAAGTAAACAAAGCATATAAGATCAAACAAGGCATATTTTGAAAAATGACCTTCTAAGGAACATCCAAGTCTTCATACAAAACACCCTGCCTTCCTGGATTTAGATAAACTGTATCGTATGAAAGTTCTACTTAAGAAAGGCTGTAGCTTCCATAAGATTATTTAACAGTCTAGTTCTCATCTCTTGTGCCCAAAATATGATTAAACACTTAAAGCCAGCAAAATGCTGGTTTCAACATTAATTTCAGACATCCTAAGTAAATTACTGTAACTGGGCAGGACTCACAAAGGAATGCATTAGCTATTTGCACAAGAGCTGGCTATAAAGGCCATGAAAAAAGCAGGGCAAGTACAAGAATGAAAAATTACCTCTGCCAAGATGATTACATCATCGTCATCTTCCTCATACTGCTGCTCTGCTGGTGTTTCCAGCAACAACGGTAATTCTTCATCTGAGGAATCTGATATCGTGATAAGACTTTCATCCCTGCGGTTTATCCGGTCTGTAAAGTACAGTTAGCTATTTGCTAAAGGTGAATAACTGAAATTACAGGGCACAAGCACAGAAACATCTGAAAAAGCAACCTTCACATTTGCATTGCCGCAACAGCGAAGAAGCGCTCAAAGGTCACTGGCTCCTCTGCAAGTTACTGTTACAGCCACTCCCATCTCCCTCATCCTCTGAAGCAAAACACCCAAGAGACCACGATGGTACATGCATGACAGTCACTGACGCTTATGAAGGGATTCTTCTATCCCAAAGCTCAGCACAAGTCAAGTCACTGCAAAAATCACTCTGAACAAACCATGTAGAGAGTACTTCCTAATTTTTGCAGAAGTCCTGAACTTCCAGTATTTCAGGGAAGATATATTTTCTTCCCCTGTGGCATCCAGCCTCTTCTGAAAAAGTGACTTGGCAGGAGTACCTTTTGCAAGACTGAGATAGGGCCCTGGCTGTGGGTGCAGGAGATACCCTGCTATTAAGATGACAAGCTTATCCCTCAAGGCTTCTGAAGAGTGGAATACAGACGCTACTGAACACAGCTGCTGGTACGCAGGAGGGACACTCGGGTCAGAAATAGAGGGCTCGTGTACTGCAGAAACAGCACACAACCATGCTTTCCCTATGATCTGACCCAACGTTTTGGCCTGTGCTTTAGCATAATTATTCATGACTACTCACTTATCACCTTCCAGGCATACACAGAGAACATTGTTTTGAATTCCACTCTGAGAGGAACGGTTGCCAATGCCTACAGCCATGTGAGGACATGAATGCAGAGCCAGCCTCTCTCCTATGAGGTCCTCGGAAGGAGGAGCCCCTCAGATCTGCTGAAATGTGTTCCCAAGCAATCTGCCTTGAGACAGCACAACATGAGAAAGACAAGAGCCAAATATTTTGCATGTCAACATAAAATGAGAGACTTCTCTGTAGGTGGCTGTGAAGTGAGGGTAACAGAGCAGCGTATGGCTGAGAATCCTGCTACCTGTAAGCAGTTGTACAAAGAGAGCTTTGGAAATAGGCACAGATCAGTACTCACCTGTCCCTCTGTGACTACGGAAGCTGTTCAAGTTAATGACTTCTTCATTTCCACCTCTCTCTGCCATTTTAAACAGCTGTACCCAAAAGTGTCAATGCCCAGGCATGGCAGTCAGGCTCACTAGAAGATAAAGTAAAACCAGGAGTAAGTAAGGCAAACTCAGCACCACCCTAATCAGGCTTTCCCAAGACAAAGCTGCTATATCCTTTTGGGGCTTCTCCTGGCTCTCCCAGTACAATCTGTCCATGAGGATATTATTCTGTACCACCTTCTCAGTGCCTCAAAGCAGACATTTTCCTTTTATTTTTTGCTCCCACAGTAAAGACAGCAGAACGAAGAGTGCTATCAGGCCCGAGACGCCTCTGGAGAAGACAAAGATGCTTATAGTGATGCAATCACAGATATTGGGGGGAGATGTGATTCTCTCCAGCCAGGACTCAAACCCTCCCTATATGCGGATTTTCTCCTGTTTCCAAGAAGTTAAAAACCTGACGCACCAGCTCACATAGCGGTGTTTCTGCCACCATCTACTGGTGAGAGGAGCAAAGCCGCTTGCCTGGGCTGCCACAGGGCAACCCACGTAAGCCTGCACCTCAAACTCACCACTTGATGTCATTTACAGCATCCCCTACCATACTTTACACCATGAGGTCACATCGTGCACAAGTGCTGCAGAAACACTAGCACGGAGCTGAACAGCCAATGTTATGGGTCAGATCGGACAGCCTGGCTACTAAGGAGCTGAACCATGAAGAGAGCCACACAGTTGAAATGGAGACACCAGCATCACAGCCCAAATTCCCTTGCGTGCCACAAAGCTTCAAAGGGACCAGAGAAGCTTTGAGCTCACATCCACAACATCCACGTTGCTGGCACAGCAGAAGGAAGCTGTGGGGCTGTATATAAGGGTATGTTTTGTGTCTGCACTGTGAACCGGCATGGAAACAAGCCACATCTACAAAGCACACTTTCTTGCCACCATCTAATATTTCAAAGAGATAACTTTCATGATTTACACCACATTCCCTCCTCAATGAGGGTTTGGTACAAATTCCAGGATACACAACCTGCTCTCAAACAAAAAAAAGAACACTACAGGGATCGTGTTCCTTCACAGGATGGAGCTTTTGGGACTAAAATTTGCTGCCCCCACCTGTTCTCAGAGAGGCACAATGAGCCAGCTGGAGGCTCCCGAATGGGATTAGGAGGTCAGAGGAATCACCACAACCTGAACAGTAGGTTTCCATTTTATGCTCTCAGCGGCTGAATACATATGGGAACTCCGAGCACAGTTTGATCACTGGAATGAGAAAGGAGGCCTTTTTATTGAGAAATATTCACCTCATTATTACAGCATGAAGGAATTTGTATTATTAAATATTTAGACACATAAATTGGAAGAAAATGGTAGGTCTGCTATAAAATCCTGTTTGCCAGCACACGAGCAGTATAAAATCGTCCTCAATACTGCTACTTAACCTCCTCTGCAGGGAACAGGATTTGCAGCTAGGACAGTAAAATGAAGAAATCAGTTCAGATGCACACTATGTACTCATATCTATACCTCTCCAAGGAACCGGTCATTCTTATCTTCAGAATATTTTAATACAGGATAAAATAATAAAAATAAACTATATAATTTAGCACTGAAAAAAAGCCCAAACCCCAGTCACATTTCACAGGAAGCACAGACTGCATGGCAGCACCAAAAGTCACCCGGCTTTGGGCAAGACGGCACCCTCCTCCTGCAGGTCAGGACGCACAGCCACGGTCCAAAGCCTCGCACCACAGGCAACAAGATAAAGGTGCATTTGCCGGTGTGCAGGGCAGAACGCTTGTTTAACATGCACAAAGGCTGCCAGCAGCACAGCTCAGTGCCTGGAGCAGCCTCCTCCATAGGGAACCTTCACATAAAGGTTTTCATGGCTTGGCTCCAAACACCCATGCTCACCTGGTCCCAGCACCGGTGATGGTCCAAGTTTGAGTGGGACACTGCGCTAGAGACCCATAGAGGTCTTTTGTAACCAGGATTACTACAAATATGCAACTACCCCTACATTTGAGCTCTTGGATCTCAGCAGCACACCTTGTAAGCGGTCCCAGGAGCGTTGCAGGCATATTGATGCTGGGAAAACACTCCAAAAGCAAGACTTTGGGAGCGTTTCCACTAGGTTCTTCAGCTTCTGCCTTTTAAGCAAGGAAAAATAAACCCCGCTTGATTTGCCAGAACAACATGAAGGCGCTGCTCTTGTCATTGTAGGCAGGTGCTGGGTCACTGTGAGCACACTTGCTGAAAACTCTGTCCTTTTCAAAAGGTCACGTCACATCCACATTATTACAGCTGTACTTTCCCTGGTACTTGTGAATAGCGACCACCTAGACCTGCATAGCATTTTCCCCCCTAAGCCCTCTCAGTACTTTAGAAAACAAGACCAATACACTTCTCACCATCTAAAAGATGGAGAAGCAGAACCATGGAAAGGACCAGTGTGGCCAAGGCCACCAAGCAGGCTAGCAGCGAAGCCAAGAGCAGCACCCAGGCCCCTTCAGCTCATGTTCCCCTACCAACCACTTCTGCTTCCCAGCAGGCTGGTCCTACAAAGCACTCCTTGCAGCCACCAACAGTCATTCCATGGTGAGCACCTCCCGCAGCTCACCTGCCTCCATGCAGGATCATGCTCAACACAGGCACTTCTTGCTAGGCAAGAGCAATGAAGCATCACTCCAAGACAGGCTGAGGAGGAGCAAGGATGTTCGTGAAAGCCACAAATCAGCTCTTGCAGCATCAAGCAGTGTGGATACAGGCGAGATAGGTGTCTGCTCAGATCTGCTCCAAGCAAAGCTAAGTGGCTTGGATAGTTCTCCCCTACAGGGAGACATCATGTGTTAGCAGTGTTGGGTGTGCGTGTACACACGGTTGGGTACAGTCACCAGAAAAGTCTTCCAGATAGCTGAAATGATACTTTGTCCAATGCCAGCTACATCAGAGCTGTTCACATCCAAGGACGAGGGATAAGCCACAAGATGAACATCAAGGCTACATTCTCAACAGGCAACTCTGGTTCCCAAAGAGAGGAATTCGCACACTTCAACCTTGAGCATCAAGAAAGAGGTACAGAAAATAATCCAAAATGAAATTTGGGATAACAGACTGTCTACCCTCCTTCTACCAGGGAAAAATGTGCACACATCACCAGAAGACTCAGTGGTTTAAAAGCAGGAATACAACAAATAGCATTAACTGTAATACAGTCAAGGCGACAAATGAAAAAGACCAACCCTGGAAAGTACTGGCAATGTGTTTCTATTTCCAAACAGACTGCATAAAACCCCAAGCAGCTTAATAATGCACTGCTTTCAGGGTAAAAGCCAAGCTTCCATCGAGAGCTAGCAATTCATTTTGTCAATTCTCAATACGGAGCTCGAGTTTAAACAAATATCTATAAGCATGGGCCAGTTCCATCTAGTGGCATGAATAAGTTTATTCATGTTTATAGTACTAGGTCGCCAAGAATGTGAAGTACCAAGATCAAAGCCTCCCTAGGGTCTTGTCCTACATAAACAACATAATAAAAAGCAAGCAAGACAGACGGAAAGACGCTATCCCACACTACCTCTGCAATTTCAGTGCCTATTTATAGGTAAAGAATAAGGGTACCTATAACCAAGCTCTAACTTGATCATCAGCTTTTTTGCAGTACAGTCAAGGACATGATGCTAGAACAGTTTTAAGAGAAAAACACTTGGCAGTAGGCAGATACACACTTTTCAAGCTCTTTTCCCCCCCCTTTTTTCTTAAAACCTTTCACCTGCAATACAGCACAAACAGCACTTGGATCCCTATATGGTATCAGGGTGACATAAAACTCTCGTCACAATGTTGAAGTCACCCGTTGACAGCGCAGTAAAGACCATCATGGTGAATATGTGGTTCCACCACATCTGCCCTCCATCTTCTGCATTATTCCCTGTATTCATGTCTCTGCTCATTCAAGTTGTTTCACCACACAGGCAGTAAAATCCTCCCCATTAAGGTTTTCCTGCAGCAACTTGAGAGAAGAACCCATTAACAGAACAGCTACTGGAAAAAGAGACCATCAGAGCCTTACACAGAACTGTTCTCAGATCTCAGACTGACAGTTGAAGTTGCATGTACTTTCCAAACAAGCTTTTCATACATGCAAAAATATAATCTACAAAACCACTAGTCCCAGCCACTATGAGTTGACAGCTCAGCTGCTAAGAGGTGAAGCAGGTCTTGGGCACTCACAGAACGCTTACACAGGGATTTCCAAAACCCATTCAAAATCCCTGTGAACACCCCGTCACATATTTTTAGCCTAACCTAAAAATAGCAAGCATTGGTACTGTGCATATATTTAAACTCCTGGTATATGCAGGCATTTCTGGGCTGCAGTAATTAGAGCAGAACTCAAACCTGCTCCCTCCACCTCGCGTCTGTGCTGCAAGGAGCGCCTTCAGGCGCTGCAGGAATTTAAAGCGACAGTCGAGGGGAGACCCCCTCCTAGACAGTGTAATCTATTTCCCCCCACATGCTTACAGCATTTGAAATCTTCAACTCCCACGTCCCTGAGCCAGGACTAGACTCAAAGTGCTCTTTTCTGGCTCTAGCTCAAGGCAACAGGAGTAGACAGAAAGCCCTGCAGGGGAGGTAGGAATTGAAATCCCAACCAAAATGGGGGAAAAAAGAAAAAGAGCAACTTGAAAGAGATGTCAGCAACATCAAATCATTGTGTGATTTAGCCTCTCCCCCATACAGCAACACCACTGTTGCTCACCTACGCTGACAGAAGAGCATCAACTCCTACTCTCTGCCTGCGGGCAGCAAACGTGTCTGCTGGTAGCCTGCGAGCAAGGTGAATTCCTGGTTCTTTTCAAGCTGCTTAAATAATGCATGGCTTGTGACAACCAGCAAAATGAAAAGCTAAAAATTCAGCCCTTAAAAAAAAAAAAAAAAAGCACAACAGAAGGGAAATAAGCCAGCCCAACTTACTGCCATGCATTTAATTGAGATGTTTCAAAGGGTTTATGATTTGTTGGGGGTTGCTCCTTGTAACAATCACTTAGGAAAAGCAGGGAGAGTTTAACAGCGGTTGATGGTGTTAAACGGTTTCATCCCAATAGAAAATTAGAAATCCCCTGCTCATAAGAGCCACTGCGCACAAACAAGTCCTGTTTGCTAGAACAAGGCAGCTACCACCACTGCATCACACCTTCCTTGCAAAGAAATAGAAGCAGAGGTTAAAACGTGGACCTGCAGCAGGGCTGCTGCTGAGCAGGTTTGCACAGAGGATTGCCCACAGCTTGGAAACCACACCAAAACAAAAACACAGGCCCCAGCCCCATAGCCTCACCTCAGCCTCCTGAAGGTGGGAGCGTGCAGGCAGTGGCTCACAGGCAGGGCCACCTGGCTTCCAGCATCAGCTTGGTCTGTTGCAGTGAAAGTAGCCCACCTGGCCACAATATCCCACAGCTGCTCCTCTTGGGAGCACAGGACAGTGCAAGACCTATGGCAACTGCACCAACGTAGATCTCCCACCAATTTTTTGGACCTGTAGCACGTGCTGAAGACAATATACCAGAATACCTACCACATACCTGCAAGATGCATCTGTGTGTAATTGCTCCAATCTAATGAAAATTGTTTAGTCAGGAGCAACAAAGAGAGCAGATTTTTAGGGATTACTCGGCTTCAAGCCTCTAACTATACTTGCCCCATTTTGCAAGTCAACTTAGGACTTAAGAGGAAACATCTCGACTGTCTGTACCTCACAAAACTTCCAGTCCACCTCACTTGCAGTTCATCATTCTATTAAAGTGACAGCATCACTTAATTTAATGTTTTAAAATACCATCTCCATTTTTATTGCATCTATTAACACAATGTACAAGAGGAATCCGTCCAGTTTTACCTTGCTCATCTCACAGCCAGCCATCTACAACGATCCCAGTTTTCCTAGCAAAATTGATCTCTGCCCCGTGAGCGTTTCTCTAAAATGCAAGACTTCTTTGAAACAGATGTACTTGTTTTCCAAAAATGGGCAACTGCTAATTCAACTCAACTCAAAGTTTCTGATGCCTTCAAGCTCTTCCCTGATGGCTGGTATCAAGGTCATCTGCTGGATGTTTCAGTGCCTTCCCATGACACCCATTGGTCCTGTTGCTTAAATAACAGGACTGTCACAGGTCTGACCAGTGCCAGGCTGCTAATGTTGATATATGCAAAACCTGTTCAAGAGGTGGGGAGCTCTGCATCAGTCGAGTTCTGAAACAACATTAAATTTACAAAGTCTGGTTAGAAAGAAGAGTTAATGTTGTTGCCTTGAGCAGCTCATTTTAAGAGCAAAGTGAAGATTGAAGGCTTTGAGGGAGGAAGAGGCATCTCTGCAGTGAGCTCCTGGAAAGGGTATGGACTCTGCCTGCCTCAGACTTCTGGCACATACGGCACAATCTTTGAAATCCAAAACTTCCCTCCCACATCACAAACACAGGTGCCAGCTTAGCATTTTGTGTTCAAGTAACAATTCAGACACCAGCAGCTCAGCCTTTGGCTGTGGCAGCACATCCCCACAAATCCAGCCTCTCTGGGCTCACAGCCTATCTCCCAAACCATCACTTTAAAGAACTGTTTTGTTCCAATTTTGCGGTTTAAGGGTGGGGATGAATGGAAGAGCACGGGAAACCATGTGATTTTCAGCTTTGCTGCTTGCAGAATGAGTTTTACTTCCAGTTTTCTTGCCCCAGACTCACATGTATCCCAAGAGAAAGGGGCAGAGTCTGCCTTCCCTGAGCAGCACCGTTATTAAACCCAGTAGTGTCTGAGAGTCGGACCGCCAGGTGTTGCACATACCTGCCAGGGCTCTACATCATATTAACTGCAACTGCCTTCTCTTCCCCATCAACCCAGCAGACACATAGAAAAGAACAAGAGAAATGCCCTACGTGCCCCCGGATATACATGAGAACGCTCCTCTGTTACTGGTACTTCACAGAGCTCTCCAGGGGAAAGGACACAGCATTTCCTCTCCAAATCCTTAGTAGTTTTTTCCCTCTTCTCTTTCCTTTTTTAAGGGATCCGAATGTCACCTTTAAAAGGTATAACAGAACAAAGGAAACCAAGTGCAACCTTTCAAGTAGTTATTTAACAAGTTTCACGCATGTCTTCAGGAGCCTTCAGGTTACCATCTCGGCACCGTTTTTCACTGGAGAGGACACAGAGAAATAAATGAGTTTAAGGCTGGTGGTTAGACGTAACACTCACAGGCTATGGCACTGACAATCAGAGATGAGCAACCAGCAGCCCACTCGCGGTTCCATTTGCAGGGGGCACCAGGGGTGAGACAGACAAGCTCCACAAAGCCAGCAAACTGCTATTAAAGGCGGCAGTGAGGGAATAACCAGACCAAAGTCAAGAAGGTTAGAAAGCACAAAGAGTCAGGTTTTGCTGCAGTAACAGCCAGAGGACTTTAAAATCACAGAGGATTGATAGGTTGCAAAGGCATTCTAGATGTTAAGCTGCTACCCAGTGGACCGACTCTGGAAACAACCATCTAAGCTTGACTTCGGAGGCTGCCTTCTTGAAAAAAAGCATAATGCACCACTGGGAGCAAAGGTGGAAAGGAAGGGGGTGTAGGGGATGTTCTTTTATTTTAAATGTGACCTGAACCTATCACAAGACACTTTGCTTTCAAAGATGGCTGCAGCCTGCAAAGCACATCTCACCTCATCTCACCTCACAAAGCTGCTGACAATCTAAACCCCAAAACTTGACCTTGAGGTGGCACAGAAGGGGGGAAAAAAAACCCTGACTTACTGCATGAGCCCACCCTAGCAAAAAGGAAGGTTTCTCTGTCAATCTGTACAGCACTTTTAGAAGCATCAACTTAAAAGCTTGCCACCAACCATTCTAGGTGTCAAACATCCCGGAATTAGGGACTCCCATAAAGCAGGTCACATATTCCGGTTATTATGGCTGTACCCTTTTTTTGAGCCATGTTAAGCATCTGCACTTGTCATAATTTCAAAGGTCAGTGGCCAGGAGCTGTGGCTTCATGTTAAGAAGTGTTTGACTGCAATACTTGCTTAAGATGGTCACATTCCCACTTCACAGCTTGTTGCCTCCTCTCACACCGACCTCCATCAGCATCAGATACAGCTTTGAAAAGAAATGCTCAGGAAAACTTTTCAAATCAGTTCCCTTTTCTCCTCACACATACACCATGGCATAAGCAGGAGAGCAGAACAAAGATGCTAAAATAAACTGCAAAAAGGGGGAAGATCCTAAACTGCAGTCTAACAGTTGACATTATACAACCACAGCCGACAGCTAACAAGCACCTAAACTCCACACACTCCTAGCCCAAGATCAGGCACTGAGCCAACGGGCCAGCTGGCCAGCGAAAGAGCAAGGAAAGCAGCATTGCACATTAATTCTCCAGGTCCAGTCATGCAGATTTAGGAGACTGCAAGGTACCTAACAATTCCTCCCCATAGGAATAAATATTTTGCATATGCAAGACTATAAAAACCAATGCAGGCCACAGTTAAAGACTTTACACAGGCTGCGGTCAGACCATTTGTTAAGGACACCGCTGTTTCCAGGCTGCACGTTTGCGTGCCTATCCCTTAGTCATCGCAGTCAAGTGTCCAACACTGTTTAAGCCTTCACAGAGCAAAACAGAAATTCTTTCCCTGGGTGTTGCAACAGTAGTACAACATCAAACAGATTATTTAACCATCTGGGATGGAGGGTCAGTAAAAGCAGCCACAAACTGCTAAACAAACACAAAGACATTAAGCTGAGGAGCACCCTTCAGATGCTGTGTTCAGGTGGGAGGTGCGCTCCAGCTGTTACAAGCTGGTCTGTGTGAGTTGTGGCTGATCCAAGGGCACCTCCCAGCTTATACACTATGAAGCCTGCTCCACTACAACAGGGCCCTGGTTTAACAATACATAGAGAGGATATGAACTCTATACGCTAGCCAAGTTACTGCTAATGGGTCTTGTCCGTCTTGTTCATCTGTAGCTGGAAATCCTAGCAGCAAGGGATGCATGAAATACCCTGCGCTGCTGGTTTCCTGCAATGGACAAAAAGCTTCTTTTCCTGCCTCCCCCCATCCTGCTGCTGCTGTCACCTCCCGCAAATTGCATTACGGTGCACTATAGCAAGAGCAGGGAGAGGAGGAACATCTTGTAGGCAGCACTGCTGCTCAGCTGCAGGCAGCTGTCAACCTTGCTGCATCTTCCACTCTGCTATTACTCTGTAACATGTTTAGCCAACATTTTGTAGTAGCCACGGGTACGTGGCTAAGTGGCCCTTCCGCTACCAGCCTTCAGGTACCTTCAAGCAAAAATGATCTGCAAGAGAGGTTTCTGTCCTCTCTCTATCAAACACAAAAACGCACCACACCTTTGGGACAGCATCTGGAAGCGGAAGTGTAAATATGTTCCTGACTCTGGTTTTGCAAAGACTGCAAAAAGCCAACCACTGCCTTCCTTTCTCCAATCGAGACACAGCAACAATGCCCATGGCTTGGTAAGAGCATGTCAGCACTGACAAGGCAGGACAGGAGCCCTGTGAAAGAAGTGCTTTAGACAAAAGGTACTCCTTAAGGCCATTTTCCATCCTTATATTCCCCAAATGAAGATTCTAG
The DNA here is from genome assembly GCA_033558235.1 of Neomorphus geoffroyi. NCBI lineage: Eukaryota > Metazoa > Chordata > Aves > Cuculiformes > Neomorphidae > Neomorphus > Neomorphus geoffroyi. Next base: position 182,118 of record JAUMJM010000038.1, read on the forward strand.
CTAGTACAAACCGTAACTACCTTACACTACAGAGTAATATCCCAGGCTGCCTCTACAGATCCTGTCCAAATGTTTATCTAAATCATGCAAGCAGTAGTTTGGCCTCCTTACAGAGCGTAAGCAATGCAGCCCTCATCCTCAGCAGCCAACTGAAAACATGTCAAGTCACCCTGACACCTACGTATGCTCCTAGATCTATTTCAGCTCATCGACCTTGCTTCTCATTCTGAGTGACGACGACAGCCTCCAAAAGTCACCCTGTGAACAGGCAGGCACTGTTGGCATCAGCAAATGAGTCAGGCTCCCCCAAAGCCAGTGAGGAGGCCATGCTTTGAATTTAAACTCCCCTGACCTGGCTCAGAAATGCTATAGGGAGGCATCATGACTGCAGGTAGAAGCTGCCCTGTGCTGAAATCTATTCCCAAAGCCTGGTGCTTTTCCCACTTACATTGACAGTTCCCCTCAGGAACACGAGGAAGGAACCACAGCAGTGCTGGTAAAGAGGAGAAAGGTGTCATTCAGCAGAAATCGGATTTCTAGTCCTCAGGAATTAAGCTTTGTTGAGGATCGTTACAAATTTAAAAACACAGCAAGCTCTTCAGCACTGACCCAGAGGAAAAACAGCACTCCTGAGATACTCCTAAATAAACCTGAAATTCTGAAAAAGTGACGTGAAGGCTGCTGACAGCAAGATTATCCCAGCTCAGTAAAACAGTCCTCATTATCTCATATCTCAGTGCTTTGGCAAGGACTACTTATTCAAGCCACTAGGACACTGCTAAGTGGCCTTTTTCTTTTTCCTCCTCTCCTCACCCCGATATCCCAGATTTCCCCATCCCAGTAACCTGCTTAAAACAGAACTACTCTACTTCTCCTAAGGCCAATGCTGTTCAGCTCAAGTTCAAACATAGGGACTACCATGTCAGTGCACAGATAACCTTATCTCCTGGGCTGCTCCTGGAAGATATCTGCTGTCAAGTCAGCTGCCCGTTTCACACATTCCACTGCTCTCTGCATTAAAAAAAAGTTACCTACCCCATGGGGGACAGATCCTAAGAGTAACAGAGGTTACCTGTAGCCGCTTGAAAAGCCCACACATCTACCAAGAGCCATGCAAAACGATATTACCACAGCACGCACACAGAGTTCTGAGGCTTTTAGTACCTCTCCTTCAAGTAGTTAAAATGTCTGAATTCAATAATTTAAATGGAGACTTAAAATACCTCCAGACCAAATCCATGGGCAAAAAAATCCCAACCTTCTAATGAGAGGAATTAGTTCTGACTGTCTCAAAAAGAATGCAGCCGGCAGCAAGCCCCGACGCTCATGGCCGCGCCGAGCTGCCGGCGCTATGACACAGTAAACCACTCACAATGGCTTCAAAAAGAAAGAAATAAAAATAAGACACCCATTCCAAGTTAATGAATGGGAGCTTCTTCCAGCAGGCACTAAAAAGCACCCACAGGGCTCCACACCTCTCACACTTGGGTTTGTGTGACCCTGGCTCGTTACTCAGCTCCTGCCCCCCGAGATACACTTCCTGCCTCCCTCCAGCTGTGCCGAAGTCACTGGAGTTGTATGCTCATTCCACCTTACTTTTGCCACAGGACTTTTTAGTGATTTGTGTCCAATTTCTAAGCACTAGCCATGCTGCCAGCAATCATAGCTCGCCGACTGCAGTAACGCCCACTGCATTCTCAGGCAGACAAAGCACTGGTCTACCCAGGAATCTGGACTTCCGAGGCAGCTTCTGAAACACAAGCCCAGCAACAGGATGCCAGCACCCTGCTGGAAACCAGAATGTATGTACCTTATTATCAGCAAAGCCTGCCCCAACTGCTCTTCCAGGAACTGGTATTTGTGCCCTGACTTACGCAGCTGCATGAGAAGGATGCTGGCAGCCAGGGTGACAGGAAAACATCCTAGGAAGGAAAGAAAAAGAGACGGAAGAAGGCTTGTTACCCAAATACAGCACTACCCAGTGGGCTCAATATCTCTACAGATCTTCAGGAAGTGGGTCTGAGTCTAATCCCAAGTTCTGGTGTTCCAGGCTCAAACTCCTGTCAAGATGACTGCTCATTAACATCTACTCACATCACACAGACACCCAGCACATGAAATCTATTAAGATGTTTACAATAGCGAAAGGCCTGATGTAAGGCAGTGGAATTTTTGCATGACATTCATTCTAGAAACCAAAAACTTGGATTAAAGCTGCAAATCCCCCAGCTCTGTAGTTAACAGCTGTCCCTGCAATTCTACTGGGCCTAGAGAACACGGGTCCCACCATACGGTTTGTGCTGGACGCTCCTACAGCATGGCACTTGCTCAGAGACGTACCAGAACCTGCTCAGGATTTGGTCTGCAGACCGATGGGTTTCCAGTACTCCCCCTCACCTTCTGAACAGGTTGCTGGAGGAAAAGAGCTCCTATGCCATCCTCTCTGGAAGCAGGAGGAGGCTGCTTTATAACTGAGCACGACCTGCCTCCACCGCTACTGCTGGAAACCTGCAACAGCCCCAAAGTACATTGATTGAGAGAGCAGAAACTTTAAGGAAGAGGAACCAACCACCTCAGAAAAGAATAAAATCAGGGATCTGTTCACAGGTCTCAGCACTAATGCTGCACATGCCTTTCAGCCACCAAAGCAACCAGCTTCTGCTTTTAGGTTCACTGCCTAAAACAAAGCCAGAAGAGTCTACTGTTCTGCATAGCAGTCAGTAAGCTGGAATAGAAATGAGATGCTGTGAAAAGCACACAGTGACAAAGCTTCAGTCCCTCAGCATTATGCCTCGATAACGGAAGTGCACGGTGGCAACATTAGCTTTTCTTTATAAAAAAGAATCAGAGGCTTCAAATCAGTGACCAAACCATAATACATCGCGTAACAAACTGAACCTTGCTTGACAGTGAGGAAGCTGAATATAAACACCAACAACTAAACTTATTCATATGAAAGCTATGCTTCTGGTAGAAGTATATTCCAATAAGATACTAAGAAAAAGTATTAGAAGACATTTGAAGACAACACTTCAGGTCATAAAGCAAAGGTGAGATGAAAAGAAAAACCTCCCAGGCCAGACTCACAGGCAGAAGTACCTGTGCAGGGGTTCCAGTGAGCACAGCTGCAAAGTAAGCGGATCCACGGGATGACAGCAACTTTTTTTTAAGCCAACTTACATTTCAGCCATCCCAAAACAGCATGCAGGAGCACTGCCAGGGTGAGCTCATACTCCCCTCTTCACGCACACGCTGGAGTTAACAACTGCTCTTCAGTCTCAGAATACTTTCGTGAAACCCTGACCTTCCTCCAGCTGTTTGGGGGAATGAGCACAGCTCCAGAGGCAGAAACACCCATCAGACACCTCTGTGATATGAACACTGTGTGCTTGTTAGCCCTCTCCCATCAGGCTGAGCCAGCACTCAAATCAACAGACAGGGGAAAAGAAGGAGTATCTCTTCCACAGATCCTTCAACTCTGAGGGCAGCTGTGTTTTGGGTTTCTTTTCTGCAGCAGCTCCCACAGCAGATGCCTGAAATGCCAAGATGTCCCAACAGCACCGAGTGTTTCCACAACAAGACAGGGGTCAGAAGAGAAGAACAAGCTTATATCCACCTTTCTCCACTAGCTTCAGAGCCGGTGCTATTTTTCTTCCTGAGCGTAACCACTTGTGTGGGTGCCCCCCTCCACTTCCCTATGGGGGGGACAGGACACCGGGCACTTCTGTGGGACCCGAGGGCCGAGGGAGGCGAGGGCCTCACCAGGGCTGGTCACTGAGCCTGGGGGGCACAAGGGAGCTGGACTGGCACCGGGGAGGGGACCTCGGCCCTGAGGGGAAAGGAGCGGGGTGTGTGGCTCGAACCTGTCCCTGAGGTGACCAGAGGGGACCGGAGGGGAAGGGGCCCTGTGGAGGAACGAACCTGAATCTGAGGGGAACAGGGGGCGGGGAAAGGACCCGGCCCGGAGGGGAAACAGGGACGCAAGGACACAGCCCTGAGAGGAAAGATGGGTGTGGGAAAGATGACCGGCCCTGAGGGGAAACGGGCGGGGAAGGGACCTGGTCATGAGGGGAACCGGGTGTGGGGGGAGCGAAGGACGCTACCTGAGAGGAAGGAGGGGGTTGAGTGGGTTAGGAAGGACCCGGCCCTGAGGGGAATGGAGAGGGAGAGCAAGGAAGGACCGGCCCTGAGGGTAAAGAGGGGGGCAAGGACCCGGCTCTGCGGGGAAGAGGGGGGGGAGGGAACGACCAGCTCTGAGGGTAAAGGGGGGAAAGGACCTGATCCTGAAGGGAAGAGGAGTTGGGCGGGACCCCAGTCGGGCCAGGCGAGCCCCAGGGGACGGAGCGCGCAGCCCAGCGCGAGCCGAGCCGCTTCCCTCCCCACCGCGCCCGCCCCGGCCCCGAGGCCGCAGCCGCACTCACCGGGCCCGCGCGCCGCCCCGCTTCATTTAACCGCCGCGCCCCGCCGCTTCCGGCCACCGCGCCACGTGACCGCCCCGCCCGCACCATAGAGAGCGCGGCGGGGGGCGGCGGCCAGACGGGCGGCCAGAGCGGTCCCGTCTCGGTCGAACCTACCATAGAGGCGATCCGCCAGGTGCCGCCCCCTTGCGGGCGGGCGGGCGGAGTTGTGGACGGGGCCCTGCACGTGCCCCGTGGAATCACTAGGGTTCGACGAGACCTCCAGGCTCATCCAGGCCAACCCTCGGCCCAACCCCACCTGCACTGGTGCGACTCCTCCGTGAGCAGTTTGGGGCGGCTCAGTATAAAAAGGGTCTAAAGCTGCTGAGAGTGGCCAGAAGAGAGCGGTGAGGGCTCAGGAGGGGAAGCCGTGGGATGAGCGGCTGAAGCCACTTGGTCTGTTCAGCCTGGACGAGACTGACAGGAGACCTCACTGTGCCCTACAGCTTCCTTACACGGGGAGCAGGAGCTGAGATCTTCTCTCTGGATTTGGAATGGCAGGGAGATGTGCCAGGGGAGGGTTAGGTTGTACATTAGGAAAAGGTTCTTCGCTCAGCGGGTGGTGGAGCACTGGAACAGCTCCCCAGGGAAGCAGTCACAGCCTGACAATATTCCAGAAGCATTTGGACAAGGCCCTCAGCCCCACGGTGTGAGTGTTGGGGAGTGTCCTGTACATGGACAGAAGTTGGACTCCATGGTCCTTGGGGGTCCCTTCCAACTCAGGTCATTCTGTGATTCTATGATTCCTACCAAACCACATCCCAAAAGTGCCATGTCTACACATTTTTTGAATGCCTCCAGGGATGGTGACTCCATCACTTCCCTGGGCAGTGGTTCCAGTGCTTCACCACTCTTGCAGTAAAGAAATGTTTCCTACCACCCAATCTAAACATCCCCTGGCACAACTTGAGGCCATTTTCTCTCGTCCTATCACTTCATTACTTATGAGAAGAGACCAGCACCCACCTCACTTCAACCTCCTCTCAGGGAGCTGCAGAGAGCCATGAGGGCTCCCCTCAGCCTCCTCTTCTCCAGACTAAACAGCTCCGGGTCCCTCGGCAGCTCCTCACAACCCTCCCTGCGCAGGGACAACTGTGGCTCAACCATATGATTCCCCGGCACAGCCTGACCATGGTTTCCGGTGCAGCTGCTGCTGGATCTGGGACAGAGAGGAGCAAACTTGGCACAACTCTCCTGCAGTCACCTGCAAAGCCGTGCTTCCCCGCCCCTGAAACACAAACATCCCTCTTCTGCAGGTCATAAAACCCAGATTGTGTTGCAAGAAAACATTTGTCCTTTCCAACCTGCTGGTGCCCAACCTATTTCAAATCATCGCACGTCCAGCCATGAGCTCTCCAGGCAGATTTTCTCTTACTGTGTGTCTGTGCAGCACAGCTGCCTCTGGGTCCCATGGCCAGGGCTCTGTTCCCTAGAGGGGTATCAGTAATGCAACAATGCCGTGGCAGAGGTTGGGAGTGGCTCCGCAGGGGAGATGGGGGCTGTCTGCATCATCCATCCAGCGTGTAGTTGAGACACAGCAGGCATTCAGGAGAGACCAGTGCCAGCACCGGGACAGCTTCATCACGTGCAACTCTGGGTCTGCCAAAAAACCTGCATTTATTTTTAACCTTATTCACTATTTTATAACACTACATCACTTTTGTAACAGCAATATTTTATATTGTCGCTGCCTTTAACACCCCGTTTCTATCCTCCACCCCCCGCTCCAGCCAACCCAAGCCCAGCCCAGCTTTACCACACGTTTAATTACGAGCACATCAATTTTCCTGTGACTTCCATAAATGTTTTAACAAACAGAATGGTGGATACCGAGAATTTAAAGTTGTGAGTTTATTGCATATGTAACAAAAATGAACATGACCTCCTGGGTCCAGCCTACTATACAATCACTGTTTATTCCAGCTGGTTCCATAACCACATTAAATAGAACTAGTATTTCTTTAAATACTTTGATTTAGACATAAAATGAAACATTAGTGTACAACTTTCACAAAATAAATCGGCAATAAAAACAGTGGGAAGAATAACAAGGATAGCAGCAATACTTAAACATGACATTACAAAATAATAAATTAAAAAAATACATTATAAAGTGGTTGAGGAACAAAAAAAAATTAACAAATTAAAACCAGATCCATACTGTGTTTCTGGGAACTTGCTGTGCCACACGGCCCTGAACCTGGGCACCGGCTCCAGAGGGCCCAGTGGCTGGATCACGAATTTACAAAACCTGTTGGATTTCATAACCAGCTCGAGTTGAACTATGTACGTACTGCTGAGCGAGCGCCGGTTTCACCATCTGGAGCTTCGAGCAGCCTTTCTGTAGCAGGGTCTTGTCTGACATAATGCCCAAGTGAACGCTAACATTCATAAAACAGTCTCGTTTCTTCCCGATTTAAAACACAAGCGAAGTGGTGGTTTCCTACATCCCTGAGCATAGTGTATAGGCTGATGAGCAGTATCAGGGCAAGCACTGCAGGTCTGTGCCAGTGGACCAGCTTTTAGGTTTGCCTTTAGGACAGGAACAAAAGACACACTGTTCCTTGTATTTCCTTCAGGTCAGATCCAAGAGTATCCATGTACAAGGCGGAACGTGTAATGACAAAACGAACACCAGATTTGATGTTATTCTTTGGGCAAGTTTGAGAAGTAACAACCAGTTCAAGTGCTGGCAGACCAAGTGGGAATGAACACACAAATTCAGACAGTTGAGGTTATCCGAGCAGCTCCCGAGACCTCGGAGAGGCAGTGGCTCAGGCCATGCAAACTCTTGTTTGCATTTCATCCTTCCCTGGCCTTGAAAGGGAAGCCCGCAGGAAGAACAAGCCACTGCTTCCAACCCATTCTGCCTCACTTCTTTACTTCCCTCCATCCACCCAGCCAGCTTTAAGGCCTGCCTCAAATGCGTGTACAGAACAAGACGGAAAATGTCTTCATCATCACTGAAGTGGCACAAAATCGCAAAGACAACACGATGGGAGAGGTGGTGAAGCTGTTTAAAAGAGAACTGAAATAATTAAAAAGATAGTGCCCTATTCTCGTTAATGTCAGCATGGAGGAGGTACCTCAAGGGCTTTTAAATACAGCAAAAAACAGACGGACTTTTCCAAACAACAATCCTTGCCTATTCTTATTTTGTGCATTCAATAAAACACGGACCTAGCAAAGACATTAGGAACTATCGTATGTCAACTGTGTCATTGACATAAAGCTACTTGACCTACAGATCTCCAAATCAAGGGCCTTTACCTTCACCTTGCTTGTTTTTTCTGAGCCAGTTGTGCTGCACGTAGAGCTTGCGTGACAGGATTCATTAGTGGTGGGCTTTAGTATCTGGGCTTTTTAAAACTCTTTTAGTGAAAAATCCACATGAGACTGCATGCAAAGCTTTTGACCAATAATCCATTTTGTATTTTTCCTAGCTGACTGGTTTATTGCACATTCAAACGTACTGAAAGGATTAAATACACTTGATGAACAGGTACGACTTCATGGCCGTTTTGAAAAGCCAGGGCTGTGGGAATCCTGCTACTCAGCCCAAGACCATATGGATGTTCCTATGCAGACAGCTGCATTTCCTCTTTTTTCTGCAAGAGTCACATAGTTTCATTTACGTCCCAACAACCAGCACTGCAGAAACTGGTCCCCAAGTGCAAAAAGATTCCTACAGAACATGGGTCTAAACACGTCTTGCAGGACGAGCACCTTTAGCCCCCCCGTGCAAATCTCACATGGTACAATTTTACACCTCCGACGCAACCCTTACTCCCAATGACAAATCACAAGAATTATGGTCAATGGGAAAAGAAACCCCCACAAATAAACGAAACAGAGAAAGATGTCAGGGTTTTGATAAGTGCCTACTTTCTGTCCTATCACAGTTTAAAGCTATTATCAAATTCAATTAAAAAACGACAAAATAGAAGTATTCCAGTAGACATCTTCTAAGAATGATCTTATACCCACAGCTCAATTTCAATGCACTATTCCATAACATAACATCTGTTAAATGTTTCAGTAATGAATCTCTCTAAAAATCAGGCTTGCCAAAGAAAAAATCCTTTACAAGCAAGTCTGCTTTACTTACGTTTAGACATGTTTGATAGATAACTGGGTCTTTCTGAAGCCGTGTTATTTGTTAAAATACTGTACTCCTCTTGGTGTGCAAACTGGAAAAAATGTTAGTGTTTCAGGTATTTGATTTGCTTTTGTTTCCCCTGGGAAGTAATTTTAGCAGTGTGTTAGAGAACAAACCTTCCAATATTAGTTTCAGATATTTGAAAAAAAATAGCCTTATATGGCTTTCTGGAGAAATCTTCATCCCTATAGAACTGAAGTCATAAATTCTTCCAACAGCTTTCCATAACATTTAAAATGTATTCATTATATAGTTACCCTTTTACCTCAATCTTCAAATAAACCTTTTCCAAGGCCAAAAACTTTGGAACAGAAATCTGCCCTGTTAATGTAGCTTTCAGCAATTTCCGAGTCTTAGAATTTGAAGTCACACAAACATATCTCAGGTAAAACAGCGGCACACAAATCACAGCTTTGGGACTGAATGGATTTTTATCCTCTGTCTCCTCCTTACAATGCTTCTCTGCAAGGTACTTACGTCTGAACAAACTATGTAAAGTAATTCTGCAGGAGGAAATAACTGTTTTCATGTGCAAAACAATTAGATTTCAGCCAGGACAACCAAAAAGAAATCATACAACACCATTTAAGCTGTCCCAGATTCCTTCACTTTTCTTAAGGTGAGCCAGAGCTTCCACTGGGAGCTTCCTGCTAAGGCAGAACTTGGATTTCTTTACCTTTCAGTTAAGTGTTCATATGGAGGTATTTTCTGCTAGAAGTTGACTTTCTGAACAGGTGTTTAAGATGTGCAATGCGAATTCTAGTGCCAGTCAGACACTGTGTGCCACCAGACTCTACAAGGGCTCAAGCTTGATTTAAGACAAACTAACCAGGTACACCTACCAGTTGCAAGTCCTCAGCAAATTAAGATCATTCTTAATTCATGTTGATTCTCCTATTAAAAAACCCCACAAGTCACTGACCCTATCACAATATGTGTTACAAATCTAGCAGAATATCCTGTGTAACCAAAGCCAAATGCTGAACTTGGCTGCATTTTGTTTTATGTGGGATGGAAGAAGAGGGAAGGAACAACGGGGAGGGAAAAAAAAGAGTTGGAAACCACCAACAGAAGCCCCTACCCCCACCCTCATCCACCAGTGGCGGAAGGGAAACAGCCCCATCTCTAAGTTGTCCAGAGTTCCGATGCTTCAGACAGCTTAGCAGGAAGTTCACAGCAAGCTTCTTCTAGCTTTTGATTTGGTGGTCCATGAGCTAGCATCTGTTTCCTTTGGTTGCTTTCTCACTCCACAGCAAACCCACATGTCTCTTCCACAGCTGTCAACAGCTTCTCATAAAGCTTCTCATATGATTCATAAGGCGGAATGTCAATCCTGTTAAAGCTAGGGGTAAAATAACAACACATTGCAGCATATGAATCTAAAATATTAATTGGAAAAAGATTTCTAGATCAGCTACATAGAGTTTGTAAAAATCAAAGAAAGCCTCAGCCACCTCAGTGGCCAAAGGAGACAAGATAAAACCCAACGGTGTTTCTGCAGCAGGAATGCATAATTTAATAGGGCAGTGTTTGGGAGGAGGTGACAGATGCAGGAGACTTGTGAATAAAGCAAGACACAGGCAGGCTGGCTCCCCGCTCCGCCTGCAGACAGCCTGCGCCTCTGCTGAAACGATTTCCTGTCTCTGCTGGAGTGAGATTTCTGTATGAGAGCCCAGTGCGGTGCCTACACTGCACCAATAGTGCTCTTCCTACACTGAGCATCTGACCACTACCCTTTGTAATCCTGCATGAGGACTCGTCGCCGTGAGTCATTTCTCAGGGGATGCTTTTGCTGAACACACAGAAATAAACTTACAGACATCTCGCTATGCAGAATAATCAGCTCTGAGATAAACAACAACCACAGACAGTACAGAAGACAAATCAAGCTACAACAAGAGAAGATGATTACTTTGCTGGCTGTGGAGCACAGGTATTTCCAAGTTAGCAAAGCACACTTGGGAGTCATCTCTGCATATCACACGGCTAATCCGTACCCAGGACAAACAAACAGATATGACTCCTTTAAACCAATACAAAGAGAAAGCAAGCACTGACATGCAGAATGTTTTCATCTTACCAAGTGTGGGCTTTTGGAAGGTTGTCTGTGTTTGCATCTATTAAATGGATGGTAAACAGTCTGGGTCCTGCAGCGCCTGTAGAACCTTAGACAGACATTCTAGTTACTGCACGTCAATGAAACATCACTCGGGCACACAGATTTTACTGCTTATAAAACAGCAAGAAAGAAAACTACAGTTCCAGCTGCTAACATAAGTATGTCATAGGTTGCATCTGTAGATAGGATTTGCAGCTGATGAAGGGATGGCAGAAGCATCAGGGCTGTTCAGGGCAAAGAATTTGCAGACTAATATTTTGGCAAGCTGCTAAATCTTGTATTAGCAAAGCTGCATCTTCAAAAATGAAAACACTTAAGTGCAAGAAGGTTTTCCTAGTAAGACAAAACTATATATTTTAATTTTGAACATGAATTGGATGGAATGTTACTAGGAGAATCACAGCAGCTGAGGACACTGTCATCTTTTCAGATGAAAAAAAATAAATCACAGTTTTCAGAAAATTCTTTTGAAATCTAATGGTTTGTTGCCAAACCATGAAGAGAATACAATTTTCATGTGAAAAAGTTGTTCCATCAGCTCTACAATCATGTGCGTGCTTGCATGCAATGATTTTAACATCAGTCCACAGAAGGAGACTGATAAGCTTATATTGACACAGGTCAACGTGCTGCACGACGACAGATTTACCAGCTTGTATCAACAACAGCTCCAGTGTTTGCCATCAGCAGAGCCGCTGACAAAAAAAACCGCTCTTGGGATCTGAAGTTTATAAGTGCCTGAGCTACCCAGTAATAGGCTGATATTCTACAAGGGGCTGGTAAATACCACACAATTTTTATCTCTGTCTCCCACCACAGATTAACTTGGCCTCCACATCAGTCACCTTGTAAAGCCTTGAAACCTTGAAGTGGGACACGCGTTGAACCCGTCACAAACTGCAGCAGCCTTGCCCTTCTTTCTTCATCAAATGTTTCCACTGCTTGCCAGAACCACTTCACAATATTGCTGTCTGCCATGCAGTGCTTTAGACGTGTGTTTGACTTCCAGTCATTCAGGTCTATCTTATCCAGGCCTCCTATGATTAGCTGTTAAAGGATTAGAAAATGCTTTAACATCCACAGTCATTTCACATTTGCAGCTATTAAAACACACATCTAACCATTTCAAGAAGCCTAGCATGCTTCATGTGTTAAAACCACCTTTTTGGCACAAGGTTAACGCTCCAAAACAGTTCAAAACAGACAGTAAATCTCCAGTTCAAATGCAATGAAACTGAGGCCAAGGAGCACGCTTCCTAGAACTAGAGTTTTCACAAAACTAGAGTTAGAAGCCCATTAAAGACCCACTTTTTAAAAGTCTTTCTTAAATGAAAAGTATAGTGTATCTTTATGCGGATGCAGCATAGACTTGGAAAATGTACACCCTCTACTGCGCTACACAATGTCATATTCTAAATTTCTTGTTATATTCTACATTGAGACTCACTTTTTCAAGAGCCATCATTTAGCAGCTGCTCTTTTATGCCATCAAGACAGCACCCACTTGCACTCATTTATATTAGGACAGTTGTGACTGTTCTGGTGCAGACAGTATTGAAATATTTAATGGATTTTTAATCTGCCTTTTTAAGCAGCTGGCAAATGGAATGCAGTAACTTCATGGCATTAATCAGTATTCATCAATGACTGGTACAAAGTTAGTGCTTCCAATACCACAAATGGTCCACAGGTTGCCTTATTTTTTTACAAAAGCAAAACCAGAGGAAAACCTGCTACAAGGGGAATTCTTTTAAGGGGTAGCATTCTGCACCTCAGGCTTAAATGAGAAGGCAAATTCATTTCTTTTCTGTATGCTCTACACTTCTATTTTAGTCTCTGTAAGCCACGCCCTATGTACATACGGTAACAGCCATGTATGAAAAGTTACCAAAGAAAACACGTTCTAAGGTACACGGCATGTTAGGTCTTGCCAACAGTTCCTCAAATGTGCAGTACTCCCTGCCCAGACCACCTGCTTTGAGCATTAGTCCGTGGCTAAACAGCGTGGTGTATTTGTCTTTCTCTGTTTAAGTAGCCCTCTCAATAATGTTAACCAAAGATTGTCTAGAATAAACCAAAAAGGGTTTAGTTAAACAAATACCCTGCTTTCCAGTACGTAAATTAGAATAACTTTTGTGGGTTTGATGTTTGTTTGCTTTGTTTTTTTAAAATCAGTGCTTGGTTGTGGATCAAATAAACTACCAAATAATACTGCATGTGGATAAAACATATACCTCAAGTTCCTTCTGGTCGAAAGGCTTAAGGAGATGTTGAGGAATAAGTTCATTAAAACCCTTCTGCAAAGCCAGGAACTGTGCCTCAATTCCCCTCATAAATCGCCAGTTTACGTACAGCCTGTGGGGGGAAACAAAAAGCCAGGAATGAGTAACTAGATAGGACTGGGCTTTTTATAGCAGAGCTGGAAAATGTTTGTGTTACAGAGGGACTTGTGTTAATAGACATTTTGTATTATGAAAGTAGTGCTTATGAGTTCCTTTTTCTATCAACTATTAACTACTGCACCATTAGCAGAAAAAACGAAGTACAATTTATAGCTTCGTTGTCCAGGCCTTACAACAGGGCATCGTGTGAAAATGCACGTGTCACTCGATTCGAGTATTTCTCCTAAAAATTCTTATTTCTTTAGTTTCACTATGTAAAAAAACTGATCTGTTTTCTACTTTCCATTACACTTGCAGGTTCTGTAATACCTGACATATTCTTTCTTGTTCTCTTCTGTCACTGGAATATTCCTGCCATTTGGTTTGAGTTCATGCTGTAAAATCCTCCCAAAAGCATTGTGTTCCACACAAAAAGTATGGTCCAGAACCGGGGTGATATCGTTCTCTCTGGCAATGGAAAGACAGAGGGTAAACCAAGTATTTTTCATATTTTGATAACTCTCAGTGGTGACATGACAGTTTTTATTTGAACACTTAATCTTCAGGATAAACCCAGTAACCAGCAATCTGCATTGCACACCACAAAAGGAATATTGCCACAACCAGTGATTTCTAAATAGCTTAATATCTGAACAGATTTGGGTCATCTATCTAATTCTAGTAGTACTCAGGATAAAGAATAAAACCCCATGTACAAACACAGACATTTACACAGCAATAACCTGATCTGCTGACATGTACAGGTGTGAAGCACAGAAGAGATCACATGCAGAGAACTTCAACAACATCAGTAACTTCCAATACAAAACTCAAAACAGCATTTAGGAAAAGAAACTGAGATAATGCATGGCAGTGCTGAAGGGTCCCAAACCTCCACTGAATGTTGGATTTTGTCCTGAACTCGAAGTGTACAGAAGCTCAAATTACTTCCATTTATTTTCTTTTTAATCAATGTTGGTTTTCTTTTGAACAAGACTGTACTTCTCCTCAGAATACTACCCTGAGTTTGGATTCTGATACTGTGATATTCCACCGCACTCATGCAACATTTAATGACTCAGTACCTACTTTGCTGCAAGGAGAGCTCACAGAGACTTTGCAATGAGAACTTTTCCTCAAATACCTTGAGCTTTTTGACGTAGAAACAGTTGTTTAATAGTTTTGTACAGATCACCCCCATTACAAGACTTGTACAAACATTTCGATACAGCATTATTTCTCTATTGCCAACCTACTCTACCCCATCTTCTCTACAGCAAGACAATTGATAAATTCAGTACTTACAAGATCCAGACTAGACTTTTATGTAATTCTGGGTCAACAGATTCCAGATCAGACAGCTGAATGGGCTTCCCCAGAAGCTGTTTGTAAAAGGGCACCGTGAAACCCCCATTGATATAGTGTCCATGGAACACAGCCAAACCCATTATCCGACCAACAAAATGGAAATAAGACAAATGGTCCTGCAGGGAGAGACGGGAGAATACTCAGGTGATGGGAAGACACTGACATCTTGTGGTTATATCTGCACCCTTGCTTGTCTCTTCAGTGCAGGTTATCTGCAACCCTAAGGACAAGAGAAGCCACCGCTTTTCTTCATAATATAACCAAGAGGAGAAGTATTTAAAGATTAAAAGTCTCAAACAAGTTTCTGTGCACCTGATTAGTAAATTGGATGCAAGCCCTTTAGACCTCTCAAAGGGCAAAACATGGGAAAATAAAATCCCCAGAATCCAAGATATGACAATTCCAACAAATTAGTTTATTCACTGTTTAACCATCAGAATCCTTTTGCTTTTGAGGAAGCAGGGCATCTGCTTGTTTCCTTCATGTCTTTCAGGCTGCTTATGAACTGACTTTTGAAAACTGAAAGGTAAGTCCCAGCTTGACATTCTTCCAATCTATCTCCCCTATCTTAAAGAGCAAATGTCAGGAAATGTCACGTCAGGATAATTTCCCCTGTAGTCATGCAGAACTGCTGCTCCTTTTAGGGTCTGCACCAATACAAATCCTCCAGTAAGGATAAAAAGCAAGCGCAGCAGCTTACTGCGCAAGGGAAACCAAGGTGTACAAGCCCCTGCAGTCATGGGGCAAGCACCGCTTAGGATGCAATGTAGCTTACACAACTGCCTGCATTCATACTGTAGATGAATTTCACCCATGTATATCTTCTCAGAATCACCACGCATCCCAGTCAGTGTCCAGCAGACTCAAAATCAGATACTTATCAAAGGATACTTCCTCTCTCATGACTTTAATTTCTGAACAAACTCCCTGTGCTCCATACTATATCAATATCAGACTCATTAACACATTCTTATTCTGCTTTATTCCTCAGTTTACACTCTTGTCATGGAAGAACAGCTATAAATAAAAACTGCAGGGGACAACATCTAAAAGTAGGTGTGTCACTCAGAAGTTAATACTTACAGGATTGATAGAAGAGTCTGGGTTAATTTGCAGCATGTAAATATTATCTGTGGAGTACTGGAATAGTCCATAGTAGGGATTCAACATTTCATGGCACAGTAAATACAACCATTCTCTGAAAAAAAAAATTAATATAAAACGGTATTTTAGAAGGGTCCACTTGAGTTTCAGACAACACAATTAGGAATCATCAAACCAGTCATCAGTTAATGAAATGCTGATTTCAAAACCAGATCACCTCATACTGCCCTCCATTTGCAGACCAAAAAGGGATGCTTAAAACCCTATGTGTCTTACTACCCCCACAGGAACACTTGTTCCTGTTTAGAAGTGCTGAAGAGATCAACACCAATTAGAAATGCTACAGCAAGCTGCTAGACAATGCCATCAACAAACTGAGTCTGAACAAGATCCACTTCCAAAATTTCCTTGACTTTGTACAGCGTTCCAATATTTGGAGACTAAGGAATCGACTCCTCTGCAACCTGCACACTATAAAGAAATATTCAAATGTTAAAGATCACCTCAATCATTGGAGATCTTTAGAAAAGCTGTTTTTCTGCAAATGCTTGAGAATGGCTGCTTTCAGCAGAAAGCCCAGAAGGGGCAGAGAGACCAAACACATTAAAAGAGGGAGGCTTAGGAAAATTCTCTCACCTCAGTAACACACAAGGACTGGAATGGAACTACAGCTATTTCTGACCTCCCAATACACCATGACAAATACCCTTTATTATTAAATTTGGACAGCCATCCCAAGTCCAAAATATTCTGAGAGAACTATCCACTTTAATCCTTAAAAGTGGAGCAGCACTGATCTGAAAGAGTCTGGTGCAGTAAACAAGCAATTACAGAAGGCATCAGAGCAACAGGATGTCAACAGCAGAGACAACTCAAGGTTGCCTCAGGTAAGGCAGCTCCAACTGTTCCAACTTCTTTCCTTCCTTCAGTAGTGGGTTACTCAAAGACTCCCAAGAGGGTAGTGTAGCTTTTGTGGATTTGAGAAATCTCTCAGTGAATTTACAGGACGCACCCGAGCTACCGCAAAAATGAGCATTTTTGTGATGATGTTACAGTCAATTCCAGCTCTGATGCGACCCATGGGGAATTCTTATTAAAAGGGAGTCAAGTTTGTTGTAAAATTTTAGCCTTGTTTTGGATTATTCCATGTCTTGCTCAAACAGATCAGAGGACTCTACTGAATGTGGCTGAGATAACAAAAAGGAACCCTGTTGTTTTGCAGTCCTTTCGCTGGAGATCACACAGGTGTATTTAACAGAACCTGTGATGTGGGGTTTATTGCCTAGTCTATATGCTTCTTGAAAGACCTCACAGTGTGAGCCGATCACAATTACACTGGAGCCTGTTGCTGGGCTCAGCACTTTCTGCAATAAGATCAACAGTCTCTCCTAAAACAAGCATTTTGCACTCACGTATGGGGAAGGGGAGAAACATATCAATGTGGCATTAATTCCGGCAATGTTCCAAAATCCAAAGCAAACCAAATAATTTAGTGCCAGTCTTTGACACCAGGAGGGCTGTGGGACAACTGCTAAATCACATGCTTCCATTTTCCAATCTACCATGAAATGAAGATTGAACCTACAACCCCTACCGATAAACTGGATCACAAATAACTTAATTTCCTTTTGAATTATCTGTTAAAGGTATATTTATATCAGCCACAGGTCACTGTAAGGACAATTTTACAGTTAAAAAGGGCCAGACAAACCCTCAAATCTCACCTTGCTACTCCTCCATAATCCAGGCCTTCCTCTCCTCGAAATTTCACCATAAGCCTCTTTTTCAAGTCCTTTGGCCTCATCTTCATTATCTGACGGTAGGATTCCTATAGGTGTAGTTTTACAATTAGATATTTTATTTCCTTCTTACAAATTAGTCTAATAAGATGCATTGCTCTAATACACAGCTAACAGAATAATGTTCTCTGTAGTTAAGTGCTGATCTGAAGCAAATTCCAACACCAACTCTAAAACACTTGATGGTATTCACCACCTCTTTCGTGAAGCAGACTTGCTATAATCAAAAACCAGTTTTAACAAACTCTTGAGTTACAAGAGCTGCTAATAGTACTAAAACGTCAAATACCTCAAATATTTCCTCTCTGGATACTTCAATGCGGCAGTGACCAGCCTGCGGTTGCTGAAGAGAGAGCTCATGTCTAAGAACTTTCAACTTTTGTACCAAGTCTCTTTCATAACGTTGTGCAGGCAACTCCTCACCATCTTCCAGTGACCCCTCATTCGGAGCTGGCAGAGGCTGCTGGCTGGGCTCTTTTAGCTGGCATTGGTGGCTTTGGAAGAAAAGTAAAATATTTATTCTAGAAGAGTAATAAAAAGGATTATGCAAAACAACAATGGAAGAACTGATTAAACTTCTTTAAGAAGAACCTGGAGTAAAATGTATATTCAAGCTGGGTAATGTCTATAGCATCATTACTCTACATTCAAGGATGTAAGGAATTCAGATATTTACAATAAAGAGTTTCAATGTTTTTCAGTTCAGTTTTAATATGGCAATATGTGGAGAGCTGTGGAGCACGATCACTGACTGAGCAGTAATTAAAAAGTCTGCGTGGTATTTCTCCCATATGGAGACAACTTTCAAGTGCATAACACAAAGAGACCTCTAGTGAAACAAACAGCTTTTTAAGTGGAACCAGCTAACAATTGTAATGAATTTTATTCTAGCTCCATGCTAAATAAGACTGGCAATTCTTGATACAGTAGAAGTACTGCATCTAAGGTTATTAAAAGAGAAAGATGTACTTGTCCCAAACAGCTGCAGCTTCATATATTCAAGTATCCTTATCCATCGGTCCTTTATCTGGCTTGTAGAATAATTATTTTTTAGATACAGAGATTCCACAGCTGGCTTCAAGCACAGACAACTCAGATCCAGGAAAAAGTCTGGCCTTGGGCACAACAAGCACTGCCAGGCTGCTTCCAGGGTCAGTTCTCTGACAGTTCAGCTGTCTTTGCACGATGCATAGCTTGAACTTATTAAACCCTGCTAAACCTGAGCTGGCTGTGCACAAAACCTGGTGACCAGACCTGCTTTATATTCCTGTTGTCTGGTGCTCAAGGGAGCACAAAGCTAGTTCAGGACTAGCATAGCTAGAACTGCTAAGCCAGAGAGGTATGAGATGGCTGCCATGGAACCACCTGGCAGATCCTCCACCCCACACCCCACCATTTCCAGAGCTGCATATTTGCTCTAGCACAGTTTGGTACAATTTAGTCAAACCAGCTCAGAGAGGTAAGTGCCGAAAAAAGCAAGCCCTCCCTTAAACCGGAGGACTGAAAAGCACTGTAAAAACATTTTTGAAGAGTTTCTGCAAAAAGGTTAGATAAAACCAGCACCAAGAACCAATACTTGGACCCTGACTAGAGCATTGGTTCCAGTACCAGCGTCATGCAGCTTTTCAGCACCTCATGACTCCCAGACTGTAGCTGAGATTGCATAAAAATAAAAGGTTTAAGAATCTAAACTTGAGATGAATCATTTATCAGGCAAGATTCTTACTTCATGATGTGATGTAGTCGTGGATCTGTGAATTGGGTGGTTCTGTTGTTATGATCTACAAAATATATTCTTCCTGAAACTGTACTTCTAACTTCCCAACCTGGAGGCAAAGGTCCGAGTTCATCACAATTTACACTGTTAAGGTCTCTAAAGGGAAAAAACAAACAAAAGTTAAAGCACTCTTGAAGTTAAAATGAAATCAATGCACATTCAGAGATTAACTTGGTGCTCAGTGATTCTAGGCCATGAAAGCCTTAGGAAGGATAGGACAGCTGTTTTAATGCTGGTTTTTTGGAATCCTCAATCTAAGCTGTGCAACTCCCTATGGGCACATGGTACACGGATAGAAAGTTAAATCAGCAAAATATATTGAAAGTAACAAATCCATACAGCTTAAAAGTAACTTCAATTTGCAACATCATCATTTAGGTGATGACAGGGATTTCAAGGGCTGTAAAAGGAAGAAGAGACATTTTTCCCTTGCAAAAATTTCACACAAAAATTCCCATCAACACTAATGTGATCCATTTGCAGAAACCCAAATAAGCAAAAGCCTCTGCACCAACCCTGCCTCCAAAGACCCACTAGGTTAAGAGGCTCAGACTGGCAAATACTAAAATCACCTAAAAAAAAAAATCATCTCTTTAATTAGACACAACTAGAATCCTAACTATTTGACTTATAAACCACTGAGAGCAAAGCTTTACCAACACGTTCACCCCCTTTCATCCCAGATCAGTTTCAGCTATCATTCCAAGTGCTAAAGGCAAACACTCACATAGTGTTTGAATTTAATACTCAGGATGTATTTATACCCAGAAAACTGACAATACTTAAGGTCCCAGTCACCTAATAGAAGAAAACACTAAGAGTGGCAAGAAAAGGAAGAAAACTTGAGGATTATTTTTAGACAGAAACCTGTTGTTAAGTAAAGTATTCTCTAGACAGCTTGCATCTTTTATCCAGGGCTGAAGGCACCCCTCTCTCTATTTCCTTAACTAAATCTAACCATACAACATCAATATGAGTAAACCGAGAGGCTTTAAAAAAGGTAGAAACACTTTGTATACCAAAGGCTTCACTAGTGTCAGAGTGAGTCTAAGCCAGCAAGAAGTTCAGGGAGACAGACAAGCCTTTGTTAGGCTTCATAAAGAAGATTATGGTTGTAACCATTTGTTTCAATCAGCTGTGCATCTGAAAGTACTTTAGAGATCTGCTTACATCAAGTTTTAACCTACATCTGTGCTAAATGCCAAGGTTAGGGTTTCGCATTGAACTTAGTAGTAAGAAAGCCACTTTTAGCTAAACTCAGGGTGACCCGCGACTCACAAGACATTCTTGTGTCCACTTATATTGCTGGTCCTGAAAACGTGGCTCTAAGATTTGTTGAGAGAAGCAGTGTGGCACCTTTCATTAGGCCAACCAGCATCACTGAAGAAGAGACAAAGCTTTGGGCACACAAGCCTGACATGAGTGACGTGAATGAATGAGCACTGTCATTTCTTCTGATGATACCAGCTAATCTAAGATCAACTATTTTCTTTCTCTCTCTCAACTTTATTTTTCATATCCTTCCATAAGCTGTGGTTTTATCAACACTCTTGCCTACACTACTTGATATCATTTTTCTAATATCCTGTATCACATCCATGTATTATCCAGCCAGCGCAGCAGCTGAAGGAGTTATAAACTTTGTGTTCCACTCTTGAATCAGGTGGTGCAGCAAAACGGTCCAGATTCAGAGCTCCTCAAAGAGCGCCAGACCTTAGTCACAAAGACCTAGATTAACTGCAGGTTAAGGTTTAAAGAGGCTTTAATAAATTAATCATGTGGAGGATTTACATTTTCTAGCTGCAAATCATTGGTCTAAAGCATAAAAAATACCCAACACCAAGTTTAAAGATGACAAGTAACCTCTGCTTCAGTTACACACGAGTGAGCTCTCTCAGAGCAGAACTTACAAGTTTAATACTCAAGAAACAATGGCTTTAAGAAGGTAGTTACTTTTTTCTTCTATTTGTTGTCCAAACTGCTTCCGTACAAAACAAAACTTAGGTAAGATTCAGAAATCTGTAGCTTCACTGAAAACCCATGTCACATGAACATTTTAGGAAGCCCTAAAGGACTACATACTTTTTTCCCCTTTTGTTCTACGTGACGAGTAAATAATTCTTTCAAAAAGAGCAATCCTTAATGTTTGGCGAAAAGGTAACCAGAAAGATCTAAAACTATTTCTCTGCTCGCAGCTCTCGCTACAAGTGTAGACAGGCCATTTCATAGATTTTTGCTCCTAAAGATTCAGCTCATGGCCACAGACACACCCCCCAAAACCCCTTGACTTTGCAACTATGCACACATACCTTGGTATCCTTGGGTCATGCCATGTGCTAACTCCAGTCTGTGTGTGCAAAAAATAAACCTGTCCCTGTACCGTTGTTCTTTGTTCTATGAAAAGAGAGGAAAGATTATTCTTAATTACAAATCTGAAAAAAAACCAGAATAAACAGTTTGTTCAAAGCCATTTGCATATTGTCTTTCTGTCAGAGCTAGGAGAAAGTATTTGAGCATTCCACTGATGCGCCCCATTGAAGCATGGACTGTTTTGTCCTTAAACACTGTCTCCACAAAATTACCTGACTACACATTTCAGCGTTCTTTTTGAAACTCAAACCCATGCACGAGTATGTTTTAATGTGTATTTTTATTTTTAGATTTTGAGACAACCCAAACCCCTAAACTGGATTTCTTCACTTCTAGATTTGGCGTGCTCTTTCCTGAGATTTAAATTCTCTTTAATCTTATCCTCCCTAATCTTCTGTACTACCGGCTTCTTTGTTGGTTTTATATTTTCCGGATCTTTTCTCAAATGTAGGCTCAAATCTACACAACATGCCAAGGAGGAAGGAAAAAAATAGCATGACTGCTCTAGTTTAAAGAGCTCTTTACAGTCGTTCTCCCTAGATACACAGCCAAGATTAGCAGTGAATTTACTGAAACAGCATCATACCACAAACTCATGTTTAATTTACCATCAACCCCTCAGTGTGTCCTGGCAGAGCCAACTGCTAATTAGCCGAGCTCAGACTTCCATCTGCATTGCCTAGTTCCTTTTCTAAAACACGGACCATCAGATCCGTGTGGATGCTGCATGTTCTAACAGGTAAATCGCATCTTTATATTAAAATAGTAGAATTTTCCTCTGAAGTCTTTCGAAAAAACTTTATTTTTATAGCTCTGGAAAACGCTTACCGTAGCCTTCTGGTAGGTCAGGTGACTGGTGACCATGCGGCCTGTTCTGAGGTGTCTGTGCATGCCCTCTGACTTCAGGAGTCCGAAGTCGCTGTGCCTGAAGCCTCTGATCTTGACTGGGGGACTCTACGAAGCGACAGTTGCCTCCACCAGCAGCGCCTGTAGTGTCTGTATATGGTGCCGGTTCTTCCATAAAACAGCTCAGCGGCCTTCCCGGTCCAGAATCTTCATAAACCGTTCTGAAAATGGGGAAACTTCAAGAGTTTCCATCACAGAGAAGTGAATGCAGCGATAACTGTTTCTCTCTATCTCTCCATTACTTCTTTAACACAAGATATGCCACCTTCTTAATGCTTTTATATCCCAAATTTCTCATTCAAGTGCCAGAAGCACCAAGTCCTACCAAGTTCAGCTTATTTTTTTCAAGTAAGTGTCCAGCTATAACTTACTACATGTTACATATTCCCAGACAATATATTAATCGCACTGATATTTAACATTTCTAGTGTTAATTCTATTCTTTCCACATACAAACCACTTTTCTAATTAAGTGTAATGAAAACAATCCTTACCCTTCATTCTCCAAAAGCCCTCTACAGTCCACTACAGAACCTCCTGTGCCTATTCTGTCCCGTGTCTGTAAACTGACTGAAATAAAAAAACCCACAAACACAAGTTAATAATAAGAACAACTTTTCCTTTAAAAACAACATAAAGACAAAACAACCCACATTTATGCAGGGTAAAATATTAAGGAAAGCTATATTCTACACACAAGGGCACACCACGCACCAAACCTCCTTCTATTACTCTAAAGTCTTACTGATTTTTAAAAATGGAGAAAAGAAAGCAGAGACATCACCACATCAAAACTTCAGCTGAGTCTATTTCTGTAAGGATCAAATGTCACATTCTACATTTGTGTTTCATGAGGACCTGGGAAGTTAAGCTGGACAGAAATTACTCACCACTAGATGTCATCATTACAGTGTGAATTTGGGTTTTGCAAAATATATTTATATATCAATGAAAAGCTTGGGTTGGGGGGCCTGCAAAATGTGGTGAGATGGCGTAAATTAAAAAACTAGCACTGCCTTGTTGAAATTTGGGAAGAAGTTACAGGAGTCAACGGTATTAAAACAGCAATTGGCAACATTTCTTTTCATTCCTCCAGATCCTCTTTACAACGTAAGTTTCTCTTTGCTTGTCACCTTGGTCCAAACACAACTGGTTTCGCAGTAACACCTTCCAGAGCTGCATTAGAAACTTTGCCAGATGCATTCCCTCTTTTTAATATTGTTTCACATTAACAGCTGGGAAGAAAAAACCCCCTCCTACATAGGAGTACAATGACAATTTTCAGGTTCTGTTAGTTAATCCCATTGAAGTCAGAAGAAACAACACAGAAAAGGCATGGAAGCAATAACGACTACAGGTTTCTTTTTTAATACAACATTTGTCCATACGGTGTATTTAACCAAGAAGATGAATGTCTAGGCAACAGTTTTCTTACCCACTATTTGGCCTCGCACTGCATCGGTATCTGTGGGATTTAGTTTGCATAGATCCAAACGCTGGTCTGCAAAAGAGAATTGGAAAGATCAACAAAACACTGGGGGAGGTGGGAACACTATTTACTACTCAGATACCAAGGCACGGAAGGTTCCCAATTGTGTCAGGTAAGGATTGTTCTTACATCCAGTATCTTTTAGTCTGCTGATGGCATTGGAGAGGAGTCGGACACACCCCAGGAACCCAGCTCCCTGCTTCTTGTGGATTTTTTTATGGTTCCATACACTGATGGTTATAGAATCTGTCTTCCCAACATATCTATGAAAAACACATATTAGAAAAGCAGTTTAAGAAAAAATAACCTCTTTACTGCACAGAATTTATGCATTATTTGGTACAAACTGATACATTTTAGTATATTGGTCATGCTGCTTTATTATAAATACAGAAATGCTTAAGCCTGAAATGGTATTATTAATGAATTACTGCACTATGATTTCACACAGCATGTTAAATTGATATTGCTGCAGCACTAATTTAACTACAGACAGCCTCATTAAAAGCTATTCAACAAGCTGATTAACGTACAAAACTTTACAATTTATGTTTCTAATAACTGGAAGAAAATAAATCTGTACAACAACGGCAATCTTGGAAAAGCTGGACCGCACTGCTCTAGTAGAGCTTATTCTGAGCAGGTGGGCTGTGTATCTGACACAGAAACGGTTCCAAATTCAAACACCTAAAAGCAAAGCACCACTCCTTTATTAATAGCTAATTTCTTGTCGCAAAAAATCAGTCCTTCTCAGGAAATGTGACTCTTTGTGAACACAAAATGAAGCCGCAATGTCAGCTCTTGCATTTCGTTTACTGTATAAATCCTTGGAGTACTTTTTACTTATGACTTGATGATCAACTCACAGATCATAATGCTGGTTCCATTTGGGGTCCAATGTGTTCTTCACAGTGTCAGTTGAATGGCACTGACCCGACCCATCAACAACTATTTTTGCAAACGGGTCAGGAAGTCCTGTGGAAGGGAAAATGCTATTAAAAGACAGTACTTTTTGTTTTGCTTCTTCCAGGATAATGTTGTCATGAGCTCCTGCTTGTTCTCCCCTCCCAAGAAAGGAAAGTTGCCATTATCATAAAGCTATTTTAGTAAACCCCAGAAAGAGGACTGAGTTCCTAATAGATAACGTACTTCTGTTGTACAGGTCGGTATCTCCCATAAATGGTGAAAGTTCTTAGAAAACAAAAGGTTAAAGGTGCTTAATTTAACAATGTTCAAGCAACCCACGCATACTGATGATTATTTATTTTTATTCGGTCTTTAACATAACTCGGAGTCTGCTGCTCTGGGATATTTCACTCATCCCCCGGCACACTTTACGAACAGAGCTGTCTGAGATGAATGCTCTTGGTACCCCCTCCTACAGAACTGTAAGCAGCATCTTGCCTGCGGTCTCATCAGCCAGACTCTCAACTAGAATCTGACAGTCCTCAGTCTTTCCAACCTGAGAGCCTATGTTATTGAAATACAAATCAGAGTAACATGTACACATATCGTAATGCAATGTTACTGCAAGAATGGAACCGCAGAACAAACGACTTCCCTAGATGAGCCATGGCAGTAATACACAACTTACAAAGAAATCTGATTAATCAGGAGCAGAAATTTATACATTTTGGACATACTTACTGAAGAAATCTTTCTTTGCAAGATTCTTGGCACATAACACTGCAAAAGAAAAAATCAGATAAAGAAATCTTAAAACCATAAAAAAAAAGCTTTCTGGCAATCATACCAGCTACAATGCTACCTGATCATAATTCACAAAAACCCAACCAAATAGTAAATGGGAGCAATTGTTTTATTTATCTGTGATTGGAAAAAGTATTTACATAATGAAAATAATCCCTTTGCTTTTGTTCTGTTGTAAAAAAATACAAAAGATTTAATGAAGGTCCTTTTGTGTTAAAACCTCCTCATTTTCTATACTGCGTGCTTACATAAACGCTAAAGCAGAATTTTGTTGTGTTGTTTCAGACCCCACCCATTTTAGAACAAGGACTGAACAGTTTCTGAGCCAAGAATGGTCTGGGATTCCTGGAGATTTCTGCACTGAGTCATATCAAACTTAGTGCAAACCCCTGCTCTTTGTACACAACCAGTATGCGATACACCGTGAAATAAAACATGGGAGGTGCATTATTACAGCGTAAGCCATTTGCAAATTCAAAATGGGTTTGTGGTATGACAGGACCTCACTTGGCAGAAAAACAGGGAAAAACCCTGCACCCATGTGTTTTCCTTTGAAAGGGACACAAATGAGAGAGCATTTCTCTCTCTCCAATTCCACTAAACACCACAGTAATTTAAGCACAAATTAGATTAGGAACCTCGCACCAGTCTCCGTCTCTGCAAGGTCCATTACCAGCCACAAGCCTAATTTCGCTATCCAAGTTGTTCACTATCCACTGAACTCTTATAACAGGTAAGGAAAAATAACTACAGGGCCAAAGATGAAAATATTAGAGTTCTAACTTATCTAAAACCAGAGGAAGACCACTATAAAAGACCTAACTAGTTTTGAGGCAGTCTCTTTCCCACCCAGTTCTCATCCTTCAGCAGGAGAATGAATGCTCAGAAGACACTCACATGGCTGTTTCCCCCGGTATGAACCATTTCTCCTTCTCACCTCTGTCTCACCTTGCTCCTGACTTCCACTCAGCATCATCTTAACTTCATATTGGGGGAAGTGAAGATGTGGCAGCAAAAATATGGAACAAATATTTACCTTTTTACACTCCTACTAGAATTCCACCTCTCCATTCCAGAGCAACATTCCCCACCTAACAGCGCCAGCAGATTAAAAACCACCTCACCTCACATGTCAAGCAAACAGACCAAAGAAATCCACTATTTAACCCAGATGCTCATGGAAAAAAAATACACAAATCCTTCGTCTTAGCAATAATTACAGCAGCCGCACCAGGAAACTATTTTTAGAATGGATTAAAAGTTACTTATTTCTTACATTGGCAAACAGCATAATCACAGAAAGCTTCTCTTGGATTTTTTTTTTTAAACAATTGACTGAAAAAGAGAAATCTGCAGGACCATGGCAATTCAGTTTGAAACAAAACAGGATTATGGAATCACCGTTTGCTGCACTATGGAAGAACAATTTCCTCTTCCTGTCGTGAGTGCTTCAGAGGAAAAAATAGGAAATAAGTACAGGTAAAATCAGAACTTGGATGTTTTAGCACTAGCCAAAAGGAATTTTAAAGTTCCTGTGAGTGGTGGAGCTTTTATTTTCTTTAAATCAAACAATTCGTTTCACTTCCCCATGCCCAATTTCAAGAATACATTATTGAGCAGGAAAAGTGTGCCATCTGCAACTATTGACTATGTAATTATTACCTTTATTCTATATTTTGTGTGTGCTTTTTGGAGCGAACCAGCAGCGCAGGTTTCTAAAGCTGTTATTGAAGAATTATATGTGTTCCTTTAACTCTTTTCCCTCTGCCATGGCTTTCACTCTACAGCAGAGGAGCACGGCTGCCAATTTTCCAGTTGCAGCCTGTGAAACCCTCAATTTTAGGTTACAAAAATCATTACTCTTTCTTGTAAGAAAAATATTGGCGCAGCAGCTAATAGCTAGAATAAACTTTTATGGAGCAATCTCCGGGATCAGGCTGCCCGAAATGGACCATTGGCTCTGTTCCACTATTTGCATATTAAACCCACTAGAGCAAAAATTTTTTTGAAGCACTCTATCGTTTAAAAGCCATGGATTTCTAAATTCCAGTAAGGAAACAGGTGACAAAGGTCAGCAACGGGAGACTTGGACATGAATCCATGCCAGCAGCAGAGCAGACAGCTCCTCCCTGCTTGGTAAAGCTAAGCATATGCCAGATTTGCTTCTTAGATACATTCTCTCCAGCAGGACTTCAGTGAGACTGGAAGCAGGATCTGACCGCTGCTACTGCAAGCCTCAAACCTGTGAACTCGGGCAGATTTAGCTACAAAGGCTTAGAAAGTTATTAATTTTATCCCTGCATCAGAGACAGTGGAGGAGAATGGGATGGTTATCTGCAAACCAGGCACCCGAGCCGTGCTTTGCACAAACCTGCACTTTGCCTACTTCCCATCTCTCCAAAGAGTTTTTTCGCGTTGCTTTCTTTTAAACAGGAAGGGTTTGGGGTTTGTCAGCAGGAGCAATCTCCTCACATTTGCTGCAACGTTACAAAAGGTACTGTTTCTCCTGACGGGGCATTTACATTCTGCCTTCTCAAAGTCAACCGACTTGTTTCAGCTTGACACAGTATTTGTTTATACTCCACTCTGGATTGCTGCGCAGCACTGAAGAACAATTTTTTTAATACAACAGATCCCAAACAACACTGAAACAATGTCTTTACATCTAGATTATAATATTTATAAAGGGATGGGAATGTTTTTTTAAGTACCTGACGTTACTGAGATAATTTCAAAGGCCAAATTAGCCGGCTGAGTAAAGTACTAGTGTGAAAGCATATTTGGCAGGAGGGAAAGAAAGGATGAGCCTTCTACAAAGCCAGTATTCACCCTGGGGATGTCTTCAATGCAGATGCAACTTGAGTGAGCAGAGTGGTTCCTCTGCCAGCCCCCAGCTGTCCACCTTGCTTCCAAAGCAGGAATGAATCATCTGCTGTGGTTCCGGAGGTGCTGCAGAAGAAAGCTGCAAAATGGGTGTAGTAAAGAAAGCACAGAGTGGCACCTATGTCTGAATAATCCAGCTGAGAATTGCATCAGAAAGGTGCTGCTTCAACACCCAGACACCTATCTCTGCAGCACAACTAGCACTTCAGAGAGGAGGCAGAGAAGACAGCCTGGGTGAGGAACCACTTCAAACATCCCCAAGTAAACAGACCCAGCTGACAAAATCAAAGCTTTCATGTGCAAGTTCCTGATCCTGAATTGTCTGCGCTCAACAGACAGCTGCTGGCCTGCAAGAGAGCCCACACATCACTGTCTCTGCATCCACCCGGATTTATTCATGCACAACACAAGCTATCCCATAGCATAGTGCTAAGATGCCATCCCTGGAGGTGTTTAAAAGACGGGTAGATGAGTTTCTGAGGGACACGGTTTAGTAACTGAGCAGATATAGTTGGACTCAATGATTTCAGAGGTCTTTTGCAACCAGATAATTCTATGACTGATTTCAGAGGTCTTTTGCAACCAGATAATTCTATGACTGTTTTCAGAGGCTCAGTTTAAGAACTAGGGAGCTGTGTTTTGGGACACAGGAAAAAAAAAAAAGAAACAAAGGTAAGTGATGAAAACATTCCATAGTTCCCAGCCTGCACCAATGCAAAACAGCAAGCAAATTTGCACCTGGCACTGCATTCATTCACACTTCGCAATATAAAAGTGAGAACTTCCTTTCTTGGACTTTTACACACGGGTAGGACCTCAACTTCCAACACATTTGATTCAGATGAAGACAAGACAAATCAGCAGTGCATCCACATCTTCCTCGGGAACTGGGGGGAAGGTCATTCTGAACGACACTAGGAAATACACCTTCCAGCCGGTTTTGGCCATCCCTTTGATATCCCAGGTTAATAATTTGTGCTTATGCAAACAGGCAGCGAGATTCCGGGATACATTAGTTTTCCTTTCTGACAGAAGACAAACACAGGCCAGCAGGCTGATGACGTAGAAAGGAGTTAACTTAATATTTACTTCTGTGTAGACTATCTTTAATCATGGAGATCTGTAGCACAATCATTAAAAGCATCACAGGTTGATTGGTTTGTTTTAAGATATAAGCAAGAAACAAAGAAGAACAAGGAGGCTTTGGCGGAGAGAGAAATAAAGATCTTGACATAAAATGAAACTGAAGTTACTGCATACAATTGACAAAAAAGGTTGCAAAGCAGGTCAAATTCGATGTATCCAACTAATGGAAACATCTCTGCTAATGCTTCAGAGCCTGCCCAGCTTTGGCCTTTTGAAGCTGGCAGCCTGTGTGGGAGGCGAGCACTGCTCCAACTCTGCTGTTGGATAGAAGGACACCCCGCCCCTTGCACTCCCTTACAGCTTTTAGCACTCCAAAAACCCTGCCATTCTGAAAAACAGTTTTCAGAAGGCTGCATGGTGAAAATAATGTGCTTGAAGTGTAAAAAAAGCCTCCAAAAACCGAAAAGCAAACATTAGCTATTTACCACATGCTGCTCTAACGCCCCAAAGCGCCATGGCCCACAATTAAAATCGTTGCCGAATGTGTTACGTGAAATCACATCTTGTCCAAACAGTTCTTAATACCACAAGCCAATCTTTCTGAACTGCCTTTACCAATAACTCCACTTACCATTCTGTTCTCTGCATGTAACTTTAAATGAGACTTTCCTGCAGATAAATGTCTGGGTTTATTTCTACTACTTGGCAACCTGTGAAGTTTTTAAGTGTTCTGGTTTCTTTAAGGTTGACAATCATTCATGATTGGTAGGGGATAAGAGGAAGAGTTCAATGGGTAAGACGGCTGAAGGCACCAAGTGTGTAAAAACACTGCTTCTTCACAGCTGGCCACATTACTGAACTGAAATATAGCATTTCATTCACCAATTGGAGTTTAAATTGTCGCCATAAAGGCCAAGGTTTCTATTCTAGTCCTTTTTTTGTTTGCATTAGAAATACTTTCTCTCTGTTTGCTTGAGACTGAAATTAATAAATCCACAGACTGCTTTAACCTCTCCATAACTGAATCCGAATCGCTGCAGCATTGGGCATGTCGGAAAAGATAAACAGAACTGAAGTCTTCCATTACATTTGCCAAATAAACCAATTCGCTGTACAGAACTGATTTTATGCAGATGTGCCCAGTGAGCAGCCTTCACTAATGATCCTGGCATGGTGGTGCCAACAAGATTTGCCATCTGACACATAAGACAACCAAAAAAACTCAGAGACTCTTCAAACTCAGGACCAGCATCCATCATGCCCTGACACTCGAAGACTCTGCCTGAACTCATGTTAAAAAAGAGACCCTGGCCACCAGATTAAAGCAACCCCTCATTAAAAAACCCCTCAATTCTCAAAGAGCTGCTAGATGTGATACACGAAGCCTTTTTGTGGCCCTTTTGTGTAGGCTGCAGTAAAAATCAAAGCCTCTTTTCAAGGCACGCTTTCCTCGTGGGTTGGAACTTGGCTTCGTACAGCCAGTTGCAAACACTAGACAACTTTGAAGAGATCTTCAAAAAAACACACACCCAGAAAAAGCCATTTTTATTAGTCCATTAACATGTCATTAAAATATCTGCTTAGCCAGGAAGCAAAATTCCATCCTACCTAAGCAGAAACCAGTCACGAACTAGTCAGTCCTCATAGCACAAACAATACCAAGTTGACAAAACAGACAAGTTTCATCTCTGGGATCCCTAAGAATTACTCAAAGTGAAAAATCCTCCTGGGCACTGACCAACAATAAGTCTTTATCATATACAGAGACAGACACCAAGAGGAGCTGATTTAGCCCTCAATAACATAAATCATTAAAAGCCAGCACAGGACTATTGGAAGAACAAGACTCATTATATTTCCAGTTAACTGAGAGCAGTAAAGCAAGATTAAGAATGAACTGATTGAGATGTAAGACTTGGAGAAACACTAGGAGTTATGGAATTAGTTGAAGAACCTTGCAGGGAGAAAAAAGGGAGATCAATAGGAAGCCGAATGAATGCTGATGTACAGAATCAGAGAACGGCACACAAATGACAGAGGTGGAAAAAGCCATATCCAATTATCCCTCATCCTAACTTCTCTTTCTCTTCTTCCACCTCTGCTCACCCATAACAAATGCCTGATATAAAGGCTATCTCCCAGATTAAATCTTTCATTAAATCCTAGGTATTACATGAGTTTTCTTACAACTTTCCTATGCCTTTCTGTAATCCAGGCCAAGAATCTTCTCATACTCCCTAAACAGTCTCTTATTTCCTAGATAGGTCTAAAGCCCAAGCATCCCCGACTCCTTGAGTTGCACAGACATACCCTCAGCCCAGCCTCAGCTCTGAAAGCAGAAGCTGCCTGTGGAATTTCTTTGCCTTGTGTACTACGGGGCAAATTCCAGCTACCTGAAGTTCCTGTTTCGCACTGAAACTGTACTTCCAGGGGCTTTTTGGTTTTGGGGTGTTTTTTTTGTTTGTTTATTTTCTTATGGCAAACCTTCCACAAATTGCTGTTTCACCACCTTATGCTAACCATTCTTCTACAGTAACTGCTCAGCAGTAAAAAATAACAGTCAGAGATGCTGGGGCAAGAACAAGACTGTAACTGGTGAAGCCTCCTCTGTCATCAAGAGAATGCCCTTGAGCACCATCTTCCCTTGCATCCCCATACCCTTTCTTTGCAGGCTGTCTCCCAACACATTTGAAGCACAACCACTTTCTTAGAGAACTGGAATTCCAGAGGTAAGTCAGTTATTTCTATCTCCATTTTATAGCCATCCTTAGAAACCAGCCTACCAATTACACAGTTTTACATGAGAAAACGTTAACAGAACATAAAGTCATTCATATCCACTGTATGGTCTCAAAACTCAGTCTCCACCCTCACCAACACCTCTGCCGGACTCACAAGCAAGCAGAACAATAATTTTGTGGAGCGAGATTTCCTAAAGTCAGTCAAATTTTCCTTTGTTAAAATGTCCATAAACTGTCTCTGAAAACAAAGCACACACTCAGGCTTCAGCTATAGCGTTGGCTTCAGTATACACGAGGAAGAAATAGAAATATCTGGAAAGAACTCAAAATTTCTGTTAAAACCACACAGAACAACATCCCGTTCTCAGGGTAAATGCAATCTCTCAGTTGACAGCTAAACAAAACAATTCCAATGACAGAATTCCTTCTGGAAATACAAAATGGCATTTTACATTTACTCCACACTTCATTGTGCAAGTTGTATTCACTAGGATCAACGCAATTCCGGATTTCTTTCCTTATGTCTTCTGTATATCCAAACACACACGCTCGCATTGAATAATTCAACTTCTCAAGCAAGTAGTGTCCATCAGGATAGGCTTATCTGCACAGTCTGAACACACCTGGGCTCACATTTTGAGGCAGACGCCAACATGCGCTGTGCGACATCATCGCTATAACAAAGTTAAAAACATGCCATGAAACTATTTGTCTCAATTTTCTTAAATTACATTAAAACTAAGGAATAAATCCATGCTGAAGTCTTAATACTCAGTTTTCACAGTTACTCAAGCACCGAGAAAGCATCTGGAAAAAAATTCCTGAAGCATGAAAAACACGTTCCTCCACCCACATGTGTTCATAACTGAGATTCCAAACTGAATTTTACTAAGATTGTCAGAAATATTTTGCACTTTTAACACTTGGGAGTTTTCAAAGCACCTTTTTCAAATCTCTACTAATGTCAGGACCTCACAGCACCATCTACTCAACTTCATTGTTGCCCACAACAGGTCCCAGTCAGAGCTGGGGATCAGCCCAAACCCAGTCTTACTCCCAGTGAACAAAAGGTCCTTTAGGGAAATACCGTCCGCATCTTCAGCTGTATGGATTTGTTTCTCTGCAAAATGCTAGATGAACAAAAGCGAATTACTCATCAAACATAAACCCCCCCCACACACTCCAGATATTACTTGGGCCGAAATTACATCTTAAATAGTCAGCACTCCTCGAATGGGGAACAAGAGCCCCTGAGCAGCACAGCCTGCTGCTCAGTCAGCAGTTAATGTAGGTGTGTTTAATTTAACATGCCTCTGATCTCTACTTTCATAAGTTAAATGTATGAAGAGTTAAACACCTTATTTTCATTACCAAGATGAAGCTTATAAGGACTTTCCCATGCAGCTGATCATTTGCTTCCTAACTCAGTTCATAAAAGGCTTTCCCAATAAATATGCTCACTAGAAAACACAGAAATTTAGATACCCTCCATCTTCCCAGGTATTCCCTATGGGCTACCCATGCCAGCACTGCAGCTGTATGTTCTATAACCAGTTTGTGAGACTCAGAGTAGAGGTACATTTCTGTATCACAGCAGCCTGCTTTTCCCCACAAAACACCATCCAATTAGTGGACACAGAGCTTTTACAAGACTTTGATTTCTTAAGTCTAGGAGGAAAACCTGCACAACTGCTCTCTGCTGCCTGACGAAGGAAGAAATAACACAGAAGAAGAGACCAAACCCAGAAGCAACACATTTGCGGGAGCTTACCATACACCTAGAATTAGCAGTAAGCCCAAGCAAGCAAACAAATTAAACCAGATCCAGCCTTGGGGTCCTGTCCATGGAGCAAAATGCTTTTGAAATGACAGGAACAGAACACAGCTTTTGTACCTTCTAACCCAGTATTATTGCCAGCTCTCTTCATATACACGTTGTCTTGCCTCAAAATATCTGCCTATTTTGCAGAAAACAGAAAAAAAACCCCTGAGCTTCCACTGTAAAACACGTGAAACTCATGAAAGTAGAAACCTCGGTACTGAAAATCTTGGCAAAGTTTCACTGGATACAGTAAAGTGGTTTCAATAGAAACACAGAATTCCTGTCAAACAGTAAAAGATCTAAAACTTCCAACATAAAATAAAAGCATATTTTTCAGTTTAAAATCTAAGCCATATGTTTTGTATCTCCAGAGAGTGGCTGGTATTTACAGCCCTTCGTGTACAGGTAGTGTCAATATTTCAACAAAACAATTCAAATGTTAAACTATCAGAAAGGAGGAAAAAAAGAATGTGATTTAACACATCTTCAATCTCAATTCAAGAACCGAGATTTGTTTTTCCATACAGAATCAGTGTTTAGGTTCTCTGATATCTTACTGCAGTTAAGTAAGGTACAAAATCAACTTTATAGGAATGAAATTTTCCAACGGGGTATTTTAATAAACAGTACAAAACTAAATGTCTGGTTTTCATCAAGCGCTAAGTAGATTGCTCAAAAGGAAGAACATCGTTATTTAAAAAATGAACGGCGTTAAGTTATGTGCAAGTTGTAAACTATGTAAACTATTAGTTCATCCCACGAGGGCTTAAATGTATCAGGAGAAGAGTTTTAGTTAAACAATTCACATGGAACATTGCCTTAAAACTAAATATACAGGTTTGGCTCTGGTCATAGCATGACTGCTCAACTCAAGTGCTCAACCAAAGCTGCAATGTGCAAAGAACAAGAAGCCAGCAAGAGAATTGCTTCCGTGACCTAGGATGCTGCCGATGTTCAAATTAATTGCCAGCAAAATGGGAAAAAAAACACCTTTAAAAATACAGAAAATAAGAAAACAAATTTTCCCAGACCCATTTTTAGAAGTTGCAGTTAAATGTATAAAACAATGATGACCACTATGGTCACAATATTCAAGAACCCACATTTTTTTGTTCATTGTGAAACATTCAAGTGAAGAACCCAATACAGAAATTCCATAGAAAAATTATTTAGCCTATGGAATATTAAGATACCCAAAAAAGCAAACCTCAAGAAAAACAGTGCATGGGGCTTAAGTTTTTTAAATTACATTCAGACACATTTTGTATTTCTTTAATAACCGGACAAATTTATATCCATAGAATCATAGAATGCTTTGGATTGGGAAGGGCCTTTACAGATCATCCAGTCCAACCCCCAAGCAGTTACTATAAATCCAATGTAGAGAATAACATTTACCAACACCTCTTCTGGCATCACTAACAACTTCAGTAACTGCCACCAGAACAAATTCCAATGGGTACAGGATGACTTTTCAAGGGGCCCAGCCAACACCCCAAATTTTTTTTGCAAGTAAATGAAAAAGCATGCTTTCTTTCAAGTGAGGCACCATTACCGTATCACTGCCTTAAACTACATACCTTAGGTTAAACAATCACTTACAAACCTTCCCTAATTTATAGTGGATCTAGCTGTTTTCTAGGCTCATGCTTTAACTGAGGTATGCCGAGTGCTTTTTGGCATGTTTGGATAGAAACATAAAAAGCTTCAACTTTAGTCATACAAAGCTTTTCAAAGCTATGGACCTCGCTGCCAGAGAAACCTTTCCATGCTCTTACAGCTTTTGCCTTCCTTATTCACAAATCCGTTGTTCATTTTGCAGTAAGCATGGTAACTAACAGATGAGATGGACCAGTACCTCCTGAACAGACCGAGAGCCAGCTCGGATTTAAGCCTGGGGTGGCGAAAGTTAACATTCAATGAAGAGTTAACAGTGAACAAAAGCCTAGGGCAATGAGTTCATTCTGTTCTAGGCTACTTAGCGAATGGACAGCCAAAAACTAAACCAGCTGGAGTTCATTCAGAAATACTTCTTTCTTCCCAGAGCTCCCTGGGCTGCCGTTATCAACCTGAGGATAACAAACACATGGATCATCAAGATGGAGCTGGTGCTGGAAAGGAAGCAGCATAGTCTAATAGCCCATAATAAATGAAGTTTTGATCCTAACCTGGATCTCGGCACTGATGTATAAATGCTTTTAGTGCTTTTTCCAAGTCCATTCAGCTGGGCTGCGCAGAGCTTGGTCGCTGGTATGGGCACAGCCAGCCCACGATCAGCACGAAGGAAGATCGCCCTTGCGTTGGCAGGAACGCTAACCACGAGCCTATTACAGCAGCTCTACCCATTGACATTGGGCAAAACACAGTCACACATCTATTTTTGTCTTCATTACCATTTCATATTCATGTTATATCCATCAGGTTCCAGACGACTCAAGAAGCGCATTCAAAAAAACTGGAAAAATGACACCTTGCCTGTCCAGGTAACATTTAAAAAAATAATTCAGACTGATTAGGTGCTACAAAAATGTAAAAATTACTTTAGTAATTTCCAATAAAAAGCTAAAATAAAAGTGCAAAGTTTAAATGTAGGAAGAGGAAAGAGAAATTGTGTCTGCCCAAATTAAATTCTTGGCATCACTTCCGCTTTTGAATAAAGCACATCAGCTGTTTTCACATATTGTTTTCAATTCCTGAAATTTTCAGCTCTAAAATCTTCAGCAGTTGGTTTCTTAACTATTCTGCCTGTTACAATCCGTTTCAATATTGGCCCAAGATGCTACAATCCGCTCTCCGCTTTCTTTATGCAGTGTTTGAATTTGCTCAGAGTGATCAGCCTAAACCCTCCTTATTTACAAACGAAAAAGCACAAGAAGCCCCGAATGCAGGATGGCACTTGGGAAGGGCACCGATGCTGGAAGGTAAGCAGCGAAGCTGGATACCGGCTCATCCATCAGCTCGTCTGGGCTTAGGAGCCTGGGCCCCGTGCCAACACTGATGAACTCACAGGGGGTGAGTGGGGAGCGGAGGTGACAGAAGTGGCACCAGTTCATGGGAAAGAGCGGGACGCATGTGTACGTGCAGGAATAAGGAAGCTGTGGCAGACGGGAAAGGAGAACAGGACAGAAATGAGGTTCGTTCCAAAAAAAGACTGCAATTACAGAGATATTAATAGCTTTCAGAAGCTAAGTTTTTATCATTCATTCACCTGCCTTTGTTCTTTCTACTAACGCCAGGACACAATCACTATTTTCTTCTATGGGACATTTGTCCATCTGTTGAAAGAAAAACATCCCTATATAATAAACTTTCCCAGGAATTAGTATGAAAGCTCTTACATAGAGAAAAAAAACCCATCTGATTTAATAATCAGTTGGATGATGGCTTTGAGCAACCTGATCCAGTGAAAGGTGTCCCTGCCCATGGAAGTGGGGTTGGAACTGGGTGAGCTTTACGGACCTTTCCAACCCAAACCATCCTGTGATATAAAAGCTACAATAAGAGAATGATACACAAGAGACTTTATTGATGCTGCCGTTTTACAGTAAGTCTGGTCTACAGGAAGCACATAAACACACTCTCCACAATCTATCTAATCATGTATTAGTCACACACGTGGTAAATCCCTAAAAGCACTTTGGCTCGGGTCATGTAAATGCTGGATGAACCAAGTTACATCAGTTCTCATCTGATTTCCAAGCAATGAGACACACGTGACTGCTGCTCTGCCCAAGGAAATGTGGGTCAATGCGTGTGCATCCTACTGCTGAATTCACAGGCTCTCTAGGGACTCGCAGCTGTGTGATTCAGGAGCACTGGGCTGTCTGCAGGCGCGCGCTGCACATCTATTAATGAGATTATCATTGCTCCTTGTTGGCGCGTTCACACTACACTGCCAGTCATCTGTAACGGATCTTCAAGGACTCCAGAGCGCACACAGCAAAAGGCGCTGCGTCTCTTACGGCCGTGCTCCATCTAAAATGTTAAAATTACTTAGAAGGCTGACAGGCACACCACACGACAGTAGCTATTAAAAGGAAACATCTTTCTTCAGAAACTATTAATCACCCATTGTGTTTGAGTATAAACATCCACACCTAACAGGCAAGTGTTTCAGCTGAGCAGCAGCAAGATGGGCAATCAAAACCCACTGCTGCTTTAGAGTTGGAAGCAATGCTGCTTGCTTGGAGATGGAAGGTCCATAGTTTTGTAGGCACAGTGGTGTTGGGACTTGATGATCTTATAAGTCTTTTCAACCTTAACGATTCCATACCACATGGTGTCCCTCCCCAAGGCACGCTCTAGCCAGATGTGGCTAACCAGTAACCTCACATTCGCAACCCCTTCTTTCAAACACAATTTCCAATTAGTATCAAAGTTCAACAGATTCACGTATCAATGTCATCACTCTGACACAAGTAAAGCCATCCTCTTCACTTTAGGTACTTTAAACAAAACATCTAATTCTCGTGTGACCCACGGCAGGCACAAACCCGAGAGTTGAATAGCACCAAACAAGACTGCATGAAAAGAAGGCTTTTATTCTGAATAAAGCCGTATCAGCCTATGTGTTACTCCCTTGTTCTAATTATATAGGACAGCATCTATTTAAACTGCCAAGTTAATGACTTCAAATTTGATCAATAGTCTCTGTTTATTCAGCCCATCGCTACTGACAGTCACCAGGGATGAACAACAAAACAAACAGCCTGGTTAGAACCAATCTATGGTTGAGTAAGAAAAACCAATCCGCGACAGCAAATACTCTTCGATTTAGTCGGGAGGGAGGTCTGTTGCCTACGGACATTGACACGGTCCCTTTCCTTCGTACCCATAAAACATTTATCCACATTATTCTTCTAAAAACCAATTCGTGAGCTGAGTGAGCTCAAGCAGAACTAACACAATGGATAAAGAGTGATTCCAACTATTACTTTGTACCATCTAGCTATGTTAAATATTTCCATGTTTCCAGATTAAGCATGGTAGGCCATGACAACAGCAAGAGGACATTGTTGTGCCTTTGGACCATAAGCAGTGACTTCCCTTACTGTCACTGTCCCCACTACGGAAGGAAATCTCCTTTGGAGCAGCTTCAAGAAAGGCTGGAACCATCTTCTTGAGAGCAGGATGAAAAACATCCTTGACTAAATCTCCAGCCAAAAGATGCTAGGAATGTTTTAGTTACAGGCTGGCTTCAGAGAGCAAAATAAAAACCAAGTTTAGGATGGAAATAGATAGCATACAGCAGGCATGTAGCATTCTAGTGAAGATTATTTTTAAATTAAAGAAATAAATGCTTTCATTGCAAAGCCAGTTTCTCAACAGTGGCTTAACTGCAACATTTGAGGACCTCCCCCCCTCCCCCTAGCAATGTTTTGAAGAACAATTTGCAAGGTCCTGTAAAAGGAAACCTCCTTTCTAGACCCAAGTGAATCTGTAGTCCCAAAGGCTGATGAAAATGTTCAGTGCGATATTCTGCCCAGGATGCTTGGTTAGTTTTCTCACCATTATAC
The DNA here is from genome assembly GCA_033558235.1 of Neomorphus geoffroyi. Taxonomy (NCBI): domain Eukaryota; kingdom Metazoa; phylum Chordata; class Aves; order Cuculiformes; family Neomorphidae; genus Neomorphus; species Neomorphus geoffroyi. Next base: position 221,805 of record JAUMJM010000038.1, read on the forward strand.
ATTCACCACTCTGCCTACGACAGCGACTGTTTGTGATTTGCCTCGTACAAAATGTCAGTGTCCACTCCAGTAATAAATTATAATAGCTCTACTGCTCCAAGATACCTCGATCAAAGGTATTATATAAATTAACCAGAGCTGGAATGAAAAGATGCCATGCTTCTTCCAATATGAACGTAATGTATGTGTTTCATATTCAGACACCACTCTGCTGCAGGATCCTGCAACAAAAAACATGAAGAAAGTTCTCCTAAACAAGAAGTTCTTTATCAAATTACTACATCCAAGGTCCAAAATGTAATGTTCTAAAGAAACTATACACGAGGGCAGCTGGTTCTGTCACAGCCTAACACGTTTGCTTTCTATTTTAAATTGATTAAACAGATTCAATACTTCACATTTTGCATGCATGGTTAACAGTGCTAATATTCTAGATAAAATGAAAATGCTGGAGAAGGAAAACTCTCACCAGGGCTAGCTCTTACTGGATATATTCCCTGCTCTCACAGTAATTCAGTATAACAGAGGCCTAACAATTTCACTGAACAGGATTACAAAGGACATCTCGTCACAGTTCATGACACAGAAGCTCTCAGAAATATCTTTCTCCACTACCTTCTCAACACGGGGAATACACTTGGAAAGAGGCTAACACAGGCTTTGTGGGAACCATACAATGCTTTGTTGGGTTTTTTTAAGAAGGTGATTCCTATTTATCAAATAGTTGAGGTACTAAAAGCAAACCTTTATTTGTATTCCTATCACTTACATACCTCGGAATCTGATATTGTCCAAGCACCGCATGACAAACTATTAGATACAATCAAAAGAGAGCAAAAGTTAATAAACAATTTTCATAAGAGAAAAACCTTTAAACACCATTCCACTCTTACTAAAATTAGCTACGTGGCACTAATTTGAAGTGATAATGCTGTTCTTTTAATTAAAAAATGCCAGCAGGAGGTTGATGCATTGGCTGATGCTCTAAGCAATGTGCTTGCAGGACGCAGCTGAATCTTTGTGTAAAGAACTGATGCACAATTTCATCTGGGTTAAAAAGCAAAACAAACCCCCTAAGTAAAAACAAACATATAGGGAGTGTTATTGCAGGTGCTGGATAAAGTCATCTGGATCTTTCCCTTAGAGAATGTTGTTAAGGTCTGGGAGAAACAACAAAACCCCCAAATGCTCTCAGTCTAGTCCCGTAATTAGGAGAATAATTCAGGAAGTTTTATTTACCTGCAGAGGTGTAATGGACTTAATACACATATTTTTCTCCCCTTGCTACCTCAGAGCTCCTCTCCCGCTCTCCTACGTTGCTCCTTCAGCACCTCCTGTCCTCCCTTCCTCATCTCCTCTGGGTGCACTGGTGGGCCAAGGGAAAAGGGATTCATCTTCTCACTATGCATCTCCAGGAGTCTTGGAGGCCCAGTATGCATAACTCCTCTGCCCTTATCAAATTTGACTGAAATCAGATTAAGAGCCAAAAATTAGTTAGAGGAAAATGACAGGTGTGATCCCTTTTTCAGCCTGGTAATTTTTCAGTCTGGAAATAAGATTAAGCTTGTCCCATAAGTTTATCCATCAGCCTGATGGTGAACTAAGGCAGAGCTTCTCTCCCCAAATCCCAAAATAGACAGCTTCTGTGTGCCAGAGTTCACTGCTGATTTGTGAAATGACCAAAAGCCTACAAAAGTGATTAATATTGGCTTTCCCATCGAGAAGAAATCCCTGCAAAAATATTTGCTGGATCCTTTTCCCCTTGTCTTTCAACATCTTAATCCCACCTCTCCAGAAGAGGCTGGCAGCAATCACCGGGACCTCCTGAACGAGGCTTTGGCTGCTGGTATCATAAAAAAGCTCTTTACGTCGGCATCTGGAAGGATGACCATCCTTAAAATTGGCAACTGCTCCGCCTGATACAGCCTCCCTGGTGAATGAACATCACAGAAACAAGCAGGACATTTTGCCTTTCCTAGGAATATGGACTATCCAAGAGAAGTCAGTTTATCCAAAGGCTTCTTGTGTATTTACTCACCGGTCCTACAATGACTATTTCAATCACGTTTACGCTACCAGCATCATCTCAAACATCACAGATTAATCAGATTCCTTCTGGTGTTTCAAAGTCTGTCTTCCCCCTGCACACTTGTAGGATTTACATCCTCAGGCAATGACGAAAAAAGAAAAACTGGTGCTGCTTTCCAACTGGGCTTTATTTTTTTCCCCTTCTATCAAAAACAGTTCTCATCTATGCTCCAGTTCAATTTGGAAGTAGCACATGCAGACTTGATAAGCATCCTGCGAAGGAAATGCCTTGAATTGCAGACTACTTACAACACATTTTCCCAAGCAACTTTTTATAAATGCCATTTGATGACTGGTTTGCTAATTTCTATTGAAGTTTATCAAAACATTACTTGCAGACAAGTCAAATTATTTCTGTGATTGAACCAAAAAATAAAAATTGCTTGTGACTTCCAGTCCAATCCAAGCAGCTGGATTAGACTGAAGTATTATTTATCCTATTACCAGACAGACCTTTCTAACTCGAAGAAGGTATTTAAACTAAAGAACACAACACAGAAAAGTGCTCATTTACATCTTTCTTTTGTTTGCTTAAGTCTCCTATGAGTCCAGGTAAAAATCGCTGCTAATAAGAGCTGGTGACAGCGGAATTATTGGCACTGATCACATTAGCCTAAGCAGATCGAGAGGCTGCATGCGGGTGTCAGTCTGGCCGACTGGCTCTCACACGCATGCTGGTTTATCATGCTGTAACAGACACAGCTAATTAATACATCTTGGAAAAAGTCTATTAACATTCAATTCCCTAAAAATCTTGGAAAGAAGGAATAAAAGATGTGGGTGTCCCTATTATAGCATATTAGCTGTACCTGCAGCACGCTGTATTTTAGGTAATTATTGTACAACATGCAGAAGTCAGTCTTACAAAGAGCCAGACATTTATTCCGACAGCTTGTGCATTTACAGTAGCAAATTTAATGTTGGATTATTTAATGAATTATAGGTTCTCTGGGAAAAGGTGCAAGGGCAGAGATTGAAACCGGAGTTTTACCTGGTTACATCACACAACTACCAAATCGAACAAAGCCATTAAGGAGTAAGTTCATGATTTGGAGCCCTTCTCTGACTCCAGCGCATTCACAGCCTGGTGGACCAATGCTGTGTTTCCAACAGCTGTACCACTCGCTGGTCTCTACCAGCTCCCTAATGACTCTTACACCTTTTAACCTTACCTCACCTGTATTTCAGGGCTCACCTGTGAAAGGGGAACCCTGACATTTTCACTCTGTTTAAAAAAAAAATTTCAGGAGTGGGTTAAATGCATCAGCAGGTAAGAGAACAGAAAGGCTTCACCCAAGACATAGGTGGGAGATGGGAAGTTAAATATGCAGAAGTTCTCTGCAAGTTCCAAAAGCCCCAACACTTCTGGCATATTTTTATTTTTTTTGGCGCCAAGCCATTTCTGTTCTCCCTGTTCTGAATGTTTAACAGGGTGTTTACAGACACATGAAACTTGAACATGCCCGTCATAGTACTGAGCTTGATATTTACCTGTCTGCAGATGTTTTTAAGAAAGATACACAAGCTATACTGCTTGGAATTGCTATGCCTATCCAACATGGCAGTAACTGCTATTTCAGGGGCCCAGAAAATTCACCTAGTTTTTCTTTGAAAGGCTGATGTCAGATCTTTACCTTACATTAACCTACTCTATCCCAAACCCAAAGTTTATAAAATCTAACGGATTCTCTCCCCATGAACGCTAAAGAAGCCTTTTTCAACAATGAGGTATGCCATAGTTTTACACCTGAAGAATATGACACCTCTATGTTTTAATTCTGAGTTGAACTGAGGTTTCTACAGGTTTATAAGAACGTTTGCAAGGGTAAAACACCAAAACACACCGGCTGCCAGGATAAAGAACAAGGCTGCCCCTGGAAACTATCCTTAAAGGTTAAAAACCCATTGAAGTGAAAAAAAAATACAAAGGAGAGCTTTTAATACAGTGCCCTGGAAAGTAAGGAGATCAGTGAGAAGAACAGATTTAACACATGCAAATTTAATTTGTCATTTTGTGAAGTAAACAAGAGATGGAAACTTTAAATTAATAGGAACACGAGCATGTTATTTTAGTCTAACCATTAAAGGAAACCGGCAGATTTTTATGGAAGACAAAAATGCAAACATATGAAAAGGTCAAAGAAAACACGATTCCTCCTAATACCCTCGTACAAAAAGTGCCGTTTTACTCTAAATAATAAAATGCATCAAGAAAGAACTCATCAACTTGAGGAAAAAAGACTGCATCCTATCAAAAAGTATTTCTTTCCCTACTACTGGTTACCAGTAAAAGTGAAAACCACTGCAAAAGAAAGATAATACCGTGTTATTTATGAAAGCAAGAGAATCTAAATCTATTTTCTTCAGCAGGGCTTCTTCACCATCAACTGGGAAAGAAACATTTACCACTCAAAAAAACCAACTGCGGCTAAAACTGCACATTAGTGAGGACATTCAGGGACGCATAATATCTGAGTGGTCAATAACATTTGAAGTTAATAGTGTGTTTTAACATTGTCCTGTATTCCTAAATGGGCTGCTGTATATCCTTACGAGAGAATCGGGAACCAAAGCGTAAAACAGAGCTGCTACAAACACCTAATTCCGCAGGATATTCCATCGTTTCTTATGGTCATAACAGCACGATTTAGGATTATGAGCTTAACCCAAGTGAACTGCCTCACCACACAACAGCCAGCGCAAAGGGCCAGGGCTCACCAGGATGCAATGCTGGAGTTGGTCTTTGGCCAATGACAGTCCCCTGCAGCTGTGGTGGAGGTGAGCACAGCTGGAGCAGCAGAACCGCCTGCAGCACCATGCTGTCCCGGGGGAGATTGTGCATTATTTTAGCATTAGTCCCAAACAATAATGGATTGTTTTACCCACAAACAGATGAACAAACCTTCCATTTAAATACTTCGTTTTAAATTGTATTAGTATGCAAAATAGTGTCCATATCCTCAAAAAAACCCAAACGGGGAAGAGGATTTTTCCTGGAGGAGGGGAGGGAGAGTAGACGGTGCTCTGCCAGCTTTATCCATCGATGCTGTGAATTGGGTAGCCTTGGGGATTTTTGCTTGCTGTGCTTAGTGTCCTTGACAACAAGCCAGTTCGAATTTTGGCCTTTAACTTGACAAAAATGACTTACTGAAGAGGAAGGCATCACACTATTACAGCCCTGTGGAGAGATTCTTTCTAAAACAGCGTGCATGCTTATCCTGCCAATTCAACTAGAGGATCGTCACATTTATCACCCAGCTCCTGCTACCCAAATATTCCCAATGCAGTTGCCAGTTCATAAGGGAATATTTGAAAGAAAAACTTTCAACATTTTTGCTCTGTCCTCCTATTGCATTTTACGGCTGGAAAATGAAGAATATCCCCATCAATCTCCTCTCTGAAATTACTGAATTTCCCTTCAGAGTGATGTGAAACACAGTTATAGACACGTGACATCTTAACGTGTTACGGACCTACTGGCTCTTCTTTAGCAAACATACATGCAGGCTTCTTCCTGTATTACCTTAATACTTAAATTTTTTTTATAAATTGATATATACTACTAAACTAGCTCTAATAATACTTATTGCTTTTTTAAGAAATCACTACTCACTCTTTTTGTTTCCTACCCCGCAAGTCAACTTTGCGAACAGAAGGCAACATGTGCACACACCTCAGCTTCTCAAAGCCCAGCATCTCAGTTTAAATTGTTGAGCTAGACTTGCGTGGAGAAGCTGAATCTGCACTGAAGCAGCTGAAGTATGAGCACTGCTTTCTTCTACCAGTTTTCTCATGGTGGGTGACAAATTTTTGGCAGTGGTGGTCAGCAGACCAGCAAGGAGAAAACATCTTGAGTTACTGCAGCAATACCTGCAGCAATGTTTGGAACTTGGAATGTCACCGTCTTCGAGCAGTGCGGCTTCCTCACTATCGGCCGTAACATGAGCACTCGATCTCAACTACCTGCATGCTCAACTTCAGGCTTTCCAAAACACATGCTAAAGAAGGCAAGATGATATCAAGGTGGAAACGCTGGAAGTCGATCAGCTGCAGTGCTGTCCTCACTGCCAAGTGAGGCTTCATCCCAGTGTCAGCAAGAGCATTGAGGAATACAGGCAAGACCTCGACCTGGACATATCCTAAGACCTGAACAGATCCCTAGCAGGAGGAACAATGCGGTGGTTATCAGTACATATCTCAAGATCTCATCGACTCCTTTCTGCCCCCAGCTGCTAGTGTAGGAAAGAACAAACCATTTTCAGTAACTGGATAATACAACCTTGTTTCAGCCCAGGGGAATAAATCAGCATCAGCTTTCATGGAAAATATCAAAGCACCAACACAGGTAAAAGCTTCCAATGATACTCCAAAATGTGGGCCTTTTCACAGTAATACTTTGACCACTTCCTGAGGAGCCATAATGGAGAAACGTAAAAAGATCCAATTCCTAATTTAGGGAAAAAGACAGCAGATGGAATAGCCTCTTCTAGCCATTTCTTTTTTAATATTCTCTTCAATGAGGAGAGTTGCTCTGCAGTGTACATACCTAAACTTCATGAGTTTTCTACACAAACTGATTTGACTGCATCTTTTCCAAACCACTCTGCCCTACCACATCACCTCAGCCAACAAGGCCCAAACCAACAAGGCAGACGACTGAGTCGTTCACTCTAGAACCATAAATAGCAGCAAGTAATCTAACCGGATTAATCCAACGGTAAGCGTGTCAACTGGACTTGCTTCAAGTTGGGCAGTGATCCAAGTAAACCTCCAAAACCTGCACACACACTGGCATTTCCATACTTCATACTGTACCCAGCCACAGAAACCACCAAGGGCTCTCGTTTATCTTTATTTACAGTGGCAGTTTCAGCAGTCTCTGAGTTGCCGCCAGTAAGAGGTCAGCTACACGGCACACATGACACTGCGGTGTAAAATCAACTGGAAGCTCTGCTGGTGTTACCCTGGAATTGATGATTAATTTTGCAACACAAAGAGAAAGTATGATCCTACAACATGTTAGAAATGTGATAAAGTCGTTGAAGAAAATGGATGAGAAAACTGTTCTTAGACTGGTGGGTAGCATAGAATAAAAAGAAGAAATCATTACATAACTACACAACCACATCCCAAATCGCATTTTGTTATATGAAGACATCCAGTTTGGGAAAAGAAAGTTTCAAGTTAGGAATAAAGTAGTTATTGTTTCTGGTTTCCCTTCCTGAGGGGGACAGTCAAACAAATTCCTTTTGGAGATTTAATTTACTTCCAACAGGACAATGGTGCTGGCACAGCTTTGACTTACTGGGAGAAACAAAAAAGGGAGACTCACTATCCATGGCCTGCCCAGAGGAAAAGGTTGCTCTTTGGATTCCTGCTCCGGCAGCCCAAAGATGCCAGCTGGATGGCTGCAAAGGCTGCTCTCTGCACTTTCCCCACGAGAGCAAGGTTTTAGGTTTTTGACAAAGTCTGTGTAGTTATGAGCCCCAAGCCTCTCTGCCATCCATATCCATGTGCCTCTCAACAGCCACAAGTTTACCCTCATGAAAATGCAACTACTTCATATCACAAATGGGGAAGAGAGACTGAGCGCTTCGCTCAGCATCACACAGGAAATCTGCGGTGAAGCTCAGCGTCGCGTTCCAGCCCAGCCGCTCTGACCACAACCAGGCAACCCACTCCCAGAAGACGTGGAGTAGAGAAAATCCTTACGAGAAAAAAATAATGAGACAGATTTCAACACACTCCCAGATTACCATGCAAAATAAATCTGGAGCTACTAAACTGCTGCTTCTCACTGTGCTCCCCATTGCACGAACTTGCTCAGTGTTCAATTCCAAATGCCAAGGCAGGCTGGGCTGACCCCTCAGCCGTTCCTGCCTTCCCGCACCAGCGCTCTCTGCCTCTAACCCACAGTCCTGCCATAAACCTAAACCTGGTTATGGAGTACTTACAACCTCTGATATAAAGATCCCTACATAGATACTCATTGTTTCTAAACAGAGGACATAAAACTGCCCAGCTTACTAATATCAATGCTGCTGCACTGATCGATACCACGTCAGTCATGAAAGGGAAGCAAAACATAGTGACATTTGTGACGCACTTTAACCTGTGCCTTCATAACAATCCCACACAAACATTGCTCTCAAGGTAACGTAACATTGCGTTTTCTACATGAAGTCACTGCATTCTTTTATGTATTCCTTAAATTAGAAATGTGTATCTGCAAAAAGCCACTAACTCATCAGGTTTTGTAGGCTGGGACTTCCCTTAACTGTGCTGACCACAGTGAACTGCGAGTGGTGTTCACGATACCCATCTGCCCCACCTCTTTCCCTTTCTTTGCCACCTTGCCTAGAAGAATCACATTTTTCACCTAAAAGTCTGACTCTTCCCCCTACCTCATAGAAATCACCTGCTTCCTTATTGTCTTCTTCGCGGTTCCCCGTTGCTTCTGACGCTGCACCTTCCTGCCCCTCACATCCATGAGGGTTCTCACCTACACCCTCCCTCCAAAACTGCAACAACCACCACAAGCAGCCCCCTACCTTCCTATCCAGGTCTGACAACGAGGACCACGTTTTTACACCCCTGACTACTCTGAACCTTGCTAAGTGCAATGCCTGGAGACAATTATCCGTATTTTCCTGTTACACCAACTCCTCTTTTCTGCTAAAGAAGCTCGTTTTGCCATCAGTCCTCGACATGGCCGCCTGACCTTATACACAAGATCCTCCCCTCTTCCTGCTCCATCTACAAAGTGATCTATAAAGTTTAAACTGACGCCTTTTCCTTCCCCGTCTTTTCTCAGTTCCACAATGGTAACAGAAGCCAGCCAGCTTATAACACCTTGCTGCTAAAAAAGCCCGTATTGATGGATCCAGAACACAACTTGCAGCTTTTTTTAGTAAAAAAGTTACATGTTCAGTCCACTTCTTCACAGTCTTTCCAACCTTCGCCTGCAAGCTACCTGGAAAAGGTACGTCTCCAATACCCAGCACAATGAGACTGCAGTTTTCATGGCTCCTTCTGGGTGATATAACAGTATGAGCAAGACGTGTGTAAGCCCTGGAGATGATGAACCCTTTGGAACCTCCCCAGGGAGCAACCACTGCAGCAGCAAACAAAGGTTTCGGAGAAGCACATCAGTGGAAAAGGGACATGTGCTCCGTGAAAGTCCCCTGGTCCTGGATTGCGTTCCTCCCTGATCCAGCTGGTCGCAAACAGACTATATCACTTTCTTATTTCCATCCCTGCTTTAATAATTCCACCACTGCTGCACCACCCTGATGACAACAGATATAAGGAGACCATGGACTTACACGTTTTACCTTACTTTAACTAATCCAAGCAGCAAGAGGTAAAGCCATGACTAACTATGGCTCCGACACCACCAGCAGTGGTGAAAGCACCAATAGAAATAAAAGGAACAGGCTTTTGGAGAAATCGAGATATGATGAGAGGTCAGCATGTTTGAGAAGCACAGGGCACAAAATTGTTTTAAACTGCCATCCAACTTAATTGCTGATGTTGGGTGGGTGTTCATATTTCTAAATAGGATGCCCTATGTCCTATTTTACTTCATTATGAATTGTATCGGGATAGGATCGACACACCACTCTTCATAAGCTTGAAGATTATTTCTGAGTCACCAGAGGATTCAGAACTTTTAGATGGATTCATGTAAAAAAAAAAAAACAATCGGAAATACCTTTCCAATATACAAGAAAAAAAATGTCTTTAAGCATGAAAGATTCTACTCGTGTTTACCTTCTGTTTACAAAGCACCTTGCACAGGCATCTTCAGACCAAGTGATATTTACACAGCTATTTTCAGTAGTTCAAAACATAAACGGTTTCTAATCAGAAGAAGCACAATGCAGGCAGTAAATCATAACAGAAGAGGTCCTGCGTCTTGATTTGAATATGCTCAGATCTCCCAACAATAAAACAGATGAGAAAACAAAAGCCACCCTGGCTACAACCATTTGAAACAGGTAAGTCAGCAGCGAAGCCAAGAACACAGCATTACCTAACAATCCCAAAGCTCAACCTCTCCCAAAGCAATTTATTTTTTATTAAATACAGGAATTTCTGTCATACCACCCAGGCTGTGTGCTTGTAAAAACATAAAATGTGTTTGAGCGAGCAGGGGGTTTCTTCAATATAGTTTAAAAAAAAAGTAAAAAAAAAAAAATAAAAAATCCACTAAGATGTTCAATAAACCAAAACTTCAGTGCCTTCCAGAAAACATTCTCAGCTAGGAAAGAGCCAGTGCATTATAAATGTAAGAAAGCATTTTGATGCAGCATTCATCCTTTAAAATTAAAACCAACAGCTTCTGTCTGTTATTAAAATTATATCCTCCAGCTCAGAAGGGCTTCGACCACAGCGTAAGTAACAGAACTCCCAAAATTTTTATTGACTGACTTGCGTAAAAATAAGCCACATTAATGACTGAGCTGACATTTAGGATATACCACCACAAACCTAATTTCAGATCAAATATCAGCCATACACCCTAAAAATATTTTCAGCTCCCTCACGTCCAAGAAAAGGAATGTCAGACTTATATTGTCCTCACAAACTCTGGTCTTCTCACAAGCAGCGCAGAATCAAGAAAAGGATTAAAATAAGACGAGGATGTTTTTTGAAGAGCTGCTGCGTTATGTGCCTGAAGCAAGTTAACCTGTAACTGGAGTTTAACTAGCGCTGTTTTCTCATTATTTGACAATGTTTTATGCACCCACAGAACCAGCTCTGTACAGATCAATGCCAGGGACTCAGCACAGAGATCTCCACACATCCACCTGTTGCTTTTGAAAGCCTGGATTGGGAATTATTTATCAATAATTCACACAGCAGTCTCAAGAAGCAGAAAATGTGTCTCCTCCCATTAAAGAAGCAGCCTCAGCATTGACCGGCATAGCTTCCAGAAGACTTAATCCAGATCTTTCAGGGTGCAACAGAAGTTTGCTTATCCACTCATGCGCCCTCGCGGAGGCCTCGTAAGGAGGCACAATACACCCCGCTTTTGGGTTACCTCTCGCTTGGAGAAGGAACTTCAGAGCTGAATGTGTGATTTGAGAGCAAGCTGTGAGGGAGGAGGAAAAAAATCTACTAAAAAATAAGCTAAGGCAACAAAATGCATGTTTTCTCATTAGAAACTGAGTCCTCCTCAGCACATGGGAGGCTGGGGGATTTATTAACTAATGCAAAGCAAGTCAAATTACGAAAGGCTTTGCTGAAAGCCAATCTGCAGGAGAGAGGTGGCCCTGGAAATACTCCCAGGAAAGGAGCTGGGGAGACACCAGGATGGAGCAGGGTGCTGGGAAGGGGCTATCACAGAGATCCCTCAAAGGGAAGGTGCAGAAGAGACTCCCAGCAAGGAGCTGAGTGGCAGGGGAGGGGGTACCACAGGGACCCCCCCAAAGGAAAGGTGCAGAAGAGCCCCTGGGAAGGAGCAGGGTGCCCTGGTCTGCTGGAAGGGGGGGACAAAAGGACACCCCCAAAGGGAAGGTGGCGGGGAGAGGCCACAAAAAGGAAATCCCCAAAGGAAAAGTGCAGGGGAGACCCCAGGAAGGGGCTGGGTGCCAGGGGGAGGGGGTATCACAAAGATCCCCCAAAGGGAAGGCGCAGAAGAGACCCCAGGAAGGAGCAGGGTGCCCTGGCTCGCTGGAAAGAGAGAGGAAGACAGATACAACCCCCCTCCCCCCAGTTTATACACCAAGCAGGCAACCAGCGAGCTACATATCCTGGGGGACACACATAAAAAGAATACATAAAAAACAATTAAGAGAGGCTCTGCCGGGCCACGGAGGGGGAAACGGGACTGAAAAACGGCGGATAAAAGTTAAGCAACGATTGCAGCTCAGCCCCACGGCCTGCCCCCCCACCTGGAGCCTCTTCTGAGGCTGCCAGGCTGGGGAGGGGGCGGCCTGAGGTGGGGGCGGGTGGCCTGAGGGAAAGGGCGGGGGACTGAGGGGAACGGTGGGGCGTGGGGTGGCCTGAGGGAAAGGGGGGGGCAGCCGGGGGGGGGGGGGGGGGGGGCGCCCCCGCCGCCGCCGCGCCGTTACCTGTGAGGCGGATCTTGATGCTGGAACCGTTCCGACGGGTACCGGGGTTCGACATCGCGACGGCGGCGAGATCAGCCGGCGGTGCAACACGACCCCGCCATGCGGGCCTCTCCCGTTTGTCGCGGCGCCTCAAGCTTCAGCCTCCGCCTCAGCCTCCGCCGCCACCGAACGCGCCCGCCCGGCCCGGCCCGGCCGCGCAGCCCGCGCCGGCCACGCCCCCTGAGCGCTCGGCGGAGGCCGTGACGTCAGCACGCCGTGCGTGGCGGCGGCGCCGCGCCGCCATGATGGGAAGGTCGGAGGGTGGCAAGGGTGGGTGGCGCGCATGCGCGGGAAGACGTGCTGGGGGGGGGGCAGCGCCCCCTGGCGGCGGGGGGCGGGACGGGGGAGTGTAGGGGTGCAGTGGGGCAGTAGGGGAGTGTAGGGTGCATAGGGGGTGTATGGGGGAGTGTGAGGTGCATGGGGGGGTCTGTGGGGGTGCACAGGGGGAATAAGGGGGTATAGGGTGCATGAGGTTGTATTGGGGTGCTCGGGGTGGTGTGGGGTGTATTGGGGTGCACAGGGGTGGCAGAGGAGGTTATCAGGGTGCAGCGGTGTATAGGGGTGCACAGACGAGGCGGGGGGGTTATCAGGGTGCACAGAGGGTGTATAGGAGTGCCTGGAGGTGGAATGGATGGTGCATGAGGGTGTGTGTGGGTACACAGGGGTGGCAGGGGTCATATAGGGGGGCATGGAGGTGGCATTAGGGACACATGGAGGGTGAATAGGGGTGCACAGTGGTGGCATGGGGGTGTCTTGAGTGCACAGAGGCATATAGGGGTGCATAAATGCTCCATAAATTCCCCATAAATTCAAGGGAAAAAGGCAAAATAGCAATGGAGAAGAAGAGAAAGCTGCAACAATTTAAAGTAAAGCACCAGGTGTAGCAACAAACCTGGGAGCTTGGGCAGCGCTTTTCCCCATCCATATTCTCCCTTAAAATCCCTCTCCCTGGCGTTCGCCCACCCCTGGAGGGAACTGGGCTTGATCCCCACACTGGATGCTGCCCACCTCGGGCACATCCCTGCCTCATGCCCTGCCAAACTTGCCCAAAGCCATCTCTGCCCCCTTCTCTTCCTTCTCACCCTATGGGATTGCAGCTGGCTGTAGCTCCCCAGCCCAGCTCCCACAGGCTCAGGATTTGCAGTCCCATGGACACCCCAGAATCTCTCTTCCATCAGCTCCTGCCAAGGCAGACCCAAGTGGTAACGAGCCCACGCGTTGCTGTGGAGGCTGTGGGGTGCACCCGTGGCAGTAGGAAATTAACAATTACACATAAAAACACTTTTAGAAGAGACCCTGCTTTACATGTATGAATTAACTGGATCCTAATTCAGGGTGAACAGGCCACCATAGGCACTGGCAGCACCTTTTCCCACTCTCCAGCAACATTGGGACTGAGCAGCTGTCGCTGTGCTCCTCTGGGGCCAGGATGCTTTAATTAGAAAAACTACTATTTTGTGCATCTCTTGAGAGAGGTTGAACTGCTCTGGGGAAGCAGCACAGCAGCATCTCACCCTCGCTGGTCCCCATGGATGCCCCATCTCATCTCACCGGGAGAACTGGGTGTTTCCAACCCCCCAGAGCACCGAAGCCAAAATTGCCATGGCAGCTGCTGCCTGTGCCCCAGGCAGGAGAGCTCTGGCTGGCAGCGAGCAGAGCAGCTCCAATTAACCAGGCAAGCAGATGCCTGTAGGTCGCACACACACCCACACCACTGCAGCAGGCAGGTGCAGCCCAGCAGGTACTGGTCCCAGTTCCCCAGCTGCCGTGGCAGACAGCGGCAGTGCCACCCCCAGCACCTCCTCTGCTTTGCTTGCCCTATAGAATCACAGAATCACTTGGCTGGAAAAGACCTTTGAGATCAAGTCCAACCGTACCTGTCCACTACTGAACCAGATCCCCAAGTGCTTCATCTACCTGTCCTTTGAATACCTGCAGGGATAGCGACACAACCGCCTCCCTGGGCTGTGGTTCCAGTGCCCAAGAACCCTTTCAGTGACTACATTTTTCCTGATGTCTACTCTGACCCTCCCCGGTGCAACCTGAAGGCCATTTCCTCTTGTCCTGTCACTTGGAAGACCAACACCCACCTCACTACACTCTCCTTTGAGGCGGTTGTAGAGAGCCATGAGGTTTCCCCTCAGCCTCCTTTTCTCCAGGCTAAACAACCCCAATTCCCACAGCCGCTCCTGGTAAGACTTGTTCTCTAGACCCTTTTCCAGCTCTGTCCCCCTTCTCTGGACACGCTCCAGCCCCTCAGTGTCCTTCTTGTAGCGAGGGGCCCAGAACTGAACACAGGATTCGAGGTGTGGCCCCACCAAGGCCAAGTACCAGCGCACCATCCCCTCCCTGGTCCTGCTGGCCACGATAGGGCACAGGGCAGCGGGCAACTATTGATACTCTTTTAAAAAGGGGCAGTCTTTTCTCTCCATCACATTCAAGGCTGTTGTTTTATTGCAGCTTAGGGTCACGATGGTGGAAGTGAGCAGCTTTAGTCCCAGGGCCCTGAATAACACCATCCACCCCAGGCTTGTGTCCAGCACGTGCAGGAAAGCAGGGGGAAGTCAAATAGCTCTGCTCTTTCTCTTTTTAGCTTACTTTTAGTCAGCAGAGCATCAGAAAACAGCAACCCTGCTGCCCAAGGATCCCTAAGGAACAGCTTTAGCCCCTGCTTGACCATGGTCCAAAGTCGGGGCAGCCGCAGACACGCCAACTCTGGGCTGTGTCTCCACTTACACTGAGGAAGCACCTACATCAGGTTCCTTTTACCTGGTGAAATCTAATCCTTTCCAGATGCTGCATCAGCCCTGTCGGCAATGAGATGGTACACACAGCAGACCAGAGCCCTTTGTGTTAATGCAGACGCTTGTTTCAGCTGCACGTTCAGGCACTGTTTTAGTAGTTTTGAGCACAGAGCATTGGAGTCAAGAAATAAAAACCAAGAAGCACTTTGCAATTCATCAGCTCCATCCTCCTCTGGCTTGCAGGGCACAGAGCACAACCAGACTTTAACTACCAACCCCCCTTTTTTCTAGATGATCTGCAGGAGAAATGCATAAACTCTCCCATGAACAGATCCAGGCTGGAGGAAGAGGTGGGTTTTGAGAGATTTTTCTCTTTAGCATGTTTGTCACATTGCATCTGTAGAAGCAAAGCCCAGAATGCACCCCAAGGTCACCCTAAAGAGTCAACACTTCTCCTCCCCCCGCCCCCCCCAAAGTAGGGAAAAGGAAGCTGCCCCCCCATCCTGCATGGCACAAAGCCCTTTAGATAGCTTCAAACCCTGGGGAACCAAAGGGGACGAAGTAGAACCTTGCACACTCCATCAGTCCTACAGGGACAGAGCAGCATCCAGCAGTGTGTTAGGAACCTGTGGCCCATCACACTTGTGCAGTGCAGCACACGCAGCTGCTGGGGTGGACACTGGGCATCTGCCGCAAGCTGAACTTGGCACCACATCAACCCCATCCTCACCTTCTGCTCAGCCTGCAGCTAGAGGCCCAGGTTCAGCTTGGAGAGACAGAGGACTCCTCCGAGTAAGGGAGTGACACGCAATGGAAACCTGAAACAGGTGGAAAGGCAGCTCTAGGCAGAGCAAATCAGCTCCCAGGGCAATAGCTGCTTCCAACACAACCTTGCTGCCAAAGCACCAGCATTTACTCCTGTGTCCAGACCCCAGGACACCCACACAGAGTAGCACACATAGGAACAAGAGTGACCCACCTTCCCCTGGCTGATTTCCTTCTCTGCTAGAAGGATCTCCTCTCACATGCAGGTGCTTTCACCTGCAGAAGGGCAAAACCTCTTAAATGGCTTTTCAGAACTGCTTCAGCCACTCCAAGAGAAACCTCAAAGTTTTAGCACAAGCACCAAGACCCAGCTGGATCTGGAGGTAACACACTGCTCCCTGGCAGCTTAATGCAGTGAGCAAAGGCTCTGACTGCACTTTTCACCCAGAAAACTTGTCCAGAAGCTCCAAGACCTTTAAGAGCCTTAAGACACTATGGAAAGAGAGTCAGAAGCTGCTGTTGCAAACAGTACAGAGCCGGGGGGGGGGGGGAATAATCAAAGACAAGATGTACAAAGCCAGAAGTGCAATTTATTGACAAGTTCCAGAAGTAAAAAGACTCAGCATTTTTTCTTCTTTTGGTTTGGATGTCTGAGCTCTACCAAGAGACCTTCACCCACCAGCTCAGAGCTGTGTAGTGCTTTGCCTTCAGAAGTTGAAGTCTTTCTTCTCCACTGAGAAATCATACAGCCCATCTTGGCCTGTCCCAGGCTGCAGACCTGTTTCTTCCTAGAAGAAAGGTGATAGCCATCAGTTAAGGGTTCTGTATCTTAGTAAACCTAAGCTTTTTGTTCTCAAGTCTTAAACTTTTTCAGAGTTCGCCTGAAGCTTTCTAAAGCAGCTTAGTATCTTGTTTAAAACAATCCTGCTGCTGTAACAAGCTCTTAAGATTAGTTTGATTTTACCAGGACCCCTGAAGACCAGACCAAGTCCTCCTGGTCTTTACAGAACTCTGAAGCTGCAGCATCCCTGCCTGTCACAAAAAGCAGCCAAGTCCACAGGTTCAGACAGCAGAAGCAGGAGAGTGGCTGGAGTGGCAGAACACAAATGAAGTAGCCTGCCTGGGACAGCAAAGCTAGGACTGCTTTGAAGAACCATTGCCCCTGGTATCCAGCCCCTCAGGCAGGTGAAGGGACATCCCAAAGATGCTGTTCTGGGCAGTGGACTGAGATATTTGCTCCCTGCTGCTGTAGTTCACATCTAGACCAGCCTCAGCTGAGAGCTACCAGGCTGCTAAGCCTCTTCCCTGATGTTTCCCCATTTGCAAGACTAAGGCTAAGACCAAGCACGGCATCTGTGACAATCATTGGACTCTCTTGCAACTGCTGGCTGGTGTCTTATCCTCTTTTTTCCACAAATTCATTAGCATAAAAAGAGTCAAGTAATCCCAAGTAACCCAAGCACGGTTATCAGCTGAGTAGGAGGCTTCCATTCATAGTGACAAGCTCACTCAGCTCCAAAGGAGGAAAGTTCTCCACATTTGGTATTCATATCAGCAACCACAGTAACTCCAGCTGATGCCAGTTTGAATTCCAGCAGCAAGATGCTATCAAGGCATCCACAGCTCTTGTGCAACTCATCAGCTGACAACTCAGCTTGTACAGACCTCAACAAGCAACTGGAACAAGCTGCAAGGGCTACTCCAGTCATATAGAAGACTCTTCCAAAAACCTGTTTCAGCATCCTTAAAGTCCTTGCTTCATTCCAGAGTGTAATAGCATTCAGAGGAGAAACAGCAAGAGCTTACATACCTCACCAGAAAAGTATTTCTCTATGATAGACAGTGCGGCTTGGTAGACCATGTTGTTGTCATGGGTTTGCAAGGCTTCAATTTTCTCCAGACCATCAAGCTCTTCCACCAGCAGACACAACCTTTCTGTCTCGCCCAGCTTCTCAGCTGCCTGTGATATCAGATGACAGAGGAGGTAACATAACCTCACCTCAGCAACAAGTCCGAGTTGGTCTTTACTGCAAGACCCCGACCTACGAGGCAAACGGAGTCCTGCATCTACAATCACCACTTCGTGTCTAGCAGAGGTCCCTGGGATGACTACTAAGCATATGAAATATCAGTCCCTGCTGGGATGACTGCACAGGGGCTTGACTGCCAACCAGACAAGCTAGCCAAGCTCTAGCCAGGTTACAGCCACATACCAAGGAGGAGCAGGTGTGACCTGCCACCCACTGTTTCATTTGCAAAAAGCCATTTCACTGATTCAAAGGTGCTACAAGAACCAGCCCATCAAGTGAAAGGCAAGTAGACACCAGCTGGCAGGAAGCCAAGCTGAAATGCCCCCAGGACCACCCGATTTCTCTGCAGTTGCATTTCCGCAAGACCTTCACCTCTGTCCAGCTTGAATTAACAACCTCTTCCTTTCCAGAAGGACACTAAAGTTATAGGAGGCAAAGAAGAGCACTTTGGGAACTTGATCTTGGTAAGCCCTTTGGACAACCCAAGAACAAGTCTAACTCTTACCCCTCCAAGACCAGTAGCTGCTGCAGAAAGAGCAGTTTTAGCCACACAATGGCTCACACCCTGCTACTCTTTTGGGAAAGGAATGCAAGAGACAGTAGAGGATCTCACCAGGAAGAGATTTGAGATGGTATCCAGGATGACTAGGATAATTTTGCTGTCTTTGGCCACAAGCAGGTTGAGCAGAGGTTTTAGGACTCCAGATCGGACAAGCTCCACCACTTGCTCCACAGTGCCTCCTGTTGTGAAGTTGGCCACTGCCCACACAGCTTCTTTCTGGGCTTTGAAGTCCCCCTAGAAGAGCAGCACAATGAAGGCACTCCCAAGCCTCAGCATCCCTCTAAGATCAGTGTGAGGACAGGACAGCCATTTCCTTTATGTTCCATTTGGACTGACTCCCCTTTCTTAGCATTTTGAGGGACAGGTGGACACCAAGCGATGCTTTCATGCAGGTGTATTGACAAATCTGGGCACCCAGACTCTTCCAAGGACCTCAACAGCTTTGAGGCAGACTGTTCAGGTGACTCTTGAGCCTATGCCAAGTGCTTCACATGTAAGGCATCACAGACCTCATGAACATCCACACTGCATCTGCTGCAGCTGCACATGCAGCACTGTACCCATCCCTTACCTTATGGAGCAACTCCACCAGGGGTGGCAATAACCCACAGGTGATGAGTTGCTGGATCTGCTGGCAAGGTCCTGCTGCGATGTTACTGAGTGTCCATGCAGCTTCCTTCTGTATAGTTGGCTTTCCATGTCGCAGGAGACGGGGCAGGACAGCCAAGACACCAGCATCAATAGCTGCCTGGGTCTGCTCATCAGTCCCTGTGACCACATTCCCAATGGCACGGAGAGCTGGAGTCTAGACAGAGATTAAAGGAGAAGGGGAGAATCCTTACCTCAAGGGTTCAAGCCAGAAAGACCAGCAAGATCCCTACTAAGTGCTTGATTCTTCGAATAAGAAAAACAATGTAGGTGATTACTAATATATTAACAGACCCCTTGTCCTCCTACTTTGCTCTAAGCAGCTTTACAGTCATTCCAGCCTCCCAGCCACAGCAAGCTTGACCAACAACCAAGTAATATTGCAGTGCAGGAAACAACAGAAAACACTAGTCACCCCTCTCCTCAGGTGTTCCTACATTAGGGGAACAGAGGCTGGAGATTGATGGTTGTTTCCTACCATAACAAGCAACTCCGGGCTCATCATGAGTTCTACCAGCCTTGGTAGAATCCCTGTATCCACCACAATTTGGATGCGATCATTGGAGCCATCAGTCAGATAGGAAAAGGCCCAGCAGGAGTCAGAAACTATGTCCTTGTCCTCATGCTTCATCAGGCAGATGAGCACTGGCAGCATCTTCTTCACCGCCTCCAGGGGAGGGTAGGGGTTCTTGTTCCTACAGAGGTTTGACATTGTCCATGTGATGTTCCTCAGGAACCCAATCTGAAACACAAGGGAGGTGTAAGATCCTCACTGTGGTAATAAGGGAGGAAGAGGTAGGACCCTGCTTTGGGTCCCTACAGCTCAGATGTTGTCCAGTAGCCAGAAGAAGCCTTCTTAGGGCTGAGGCTTATTTGAAGGGAGATGAAAGTTAAGTGACTAAGACAGTACATCCACTCTCTCCCTCCCCAGTATTAAGTTTCAATAACTTCAGGTCTGATGGTGTGACAAGCTCTGATGACCAACAAGGTGCCAGACAGCTTATTTACTAGGTCCTTGGGACAAATTACAGAGCATTCTTTGCACAAAATCAGGAATTTGATGTTTTAATATTAGCAGCTCATTGTTCTAGAGCAGGACAGCTCAATTTGATGAAGTTGCATCACTCAGACAGTTCACCCCAATAAGGATGCTCCCAGGAAAGCAGTGGAGATGCATTCAAAACATCACAGCCACCAAGGTGTGTGCATGCATCCAGATTGGTGTTTTGTCATGTTTCTTCCACCAGACTCCCAAGAAGAGGTAAAATGTGCACCAGGGTGGGAACAGAGCAGCAGCAAAAGCTGGTCGTTTTAAAAAACTTGCAATATAAACTCACAGAAGGTCTAGAGGGTGGGGGGGTGTTTTTTTTTTTAAACACTAGCCTAAAGGGCCATAGTTGTGCCTAGCAAAAGCATGCAGCTTCCACCACAGCTGGGGATGGGAAAGCTGGAGGCATTAATATTGCTGCTACAGTCCCTGGGAGCTGCTCAGTCCACCTTGTGCTTCCCTGAGAAGGTTCCCTCTGCTGCAGGCACCATCGCAGGTCAGAGATAAAACACAAGACCAGCAGCTTAGAGCTACTCAAAAAGCAGGAGAAAGAAGCTTGAAAGGGCAGTTCAACCCTTCCACACGCTCATGCAAGTCTACCTTGCACCAGTTTCATCTCATTCCTAGCCTGAGACAGTCAAAGCTGGATAGGAAAGCTAAGACTAGAAGAGATAACATGGACTTGCAGACTGCTTGGCATCTCCAGCTCTGTGTATAGCTGAGAGGCAGGGTCTCATTCAATTACACAAACAGCTTGTTGATCAGGCAGATACCACCATCCACCCAGCACCCAGGTGATTAAGAGCTGGTAAGTCAAGAAAATGAAGGTTATTTACTGGAGTTGCAGGTGACACCAGCGCCAGCAAGTGAGGAATCACATTGCATTTGATAAGAGCATCTCTGTATAGAGGACCATCACCTGTACAGATGAAAAAGGGTTGTTTATTGCATCTGCCCAAGTCTCAAGACAGTCGACATCAAACAGCAAATCAGACCTGCAGGCAACAGCCAGGGCTGGGCTCACTCCCCCGCCACTCACCATGAAGTATGCCCAGGTGGGGAGGGTTTACCAGGTAGACTGGTGTGCCATCACGGCCAGGTTGTGGCAGGCTAACCAGACACAACCCATTCTGTTCTCCTTACTGACAACTCCAGTGGGTCAGACCATTCCAACAACAGGGAATTTCACACTTGGCTTTAGCCAAAATCCTCTTGCAGAGCCAAGAGAGTCTCAAAGGCTCCCAGGCCATGCAAAGCAACTGAAGGGTTAAGGGTTTCAAGAGGGGCAGCAGCTTGGAGACAAAGCTGCAGGGAGCCAAGGCCGTTTTGAGGGGCACCAACATTGCCCAAGCCAGTGCTGGGGAGACAATGACCTTCTGCACCTCAGCCCAGGCCTGGAGACCTCCACTCACCTGCAATGTTGCCAAGCGCCCACACAGACTGCTCGCTGATGTGCATGTGCGGGGAGGACAGCAGGGAGATGAAGGCTGGGATGGCATTTCCCTCCACAACAGCCCTGGTGTGGTCAGAGGTGCCAGAGGCGATGTTAGTCAGCGCCCAGGCGGCTTCAAACTGCAGAGGAGGATTGTCAGCACAGCTCAGGAATTCAACCAGCCTGGGGATGATCCCCAGCTCGATGATCTGATTGATAGGGGGGTCCTTCTGCCTGGACAGCATTTTCCTGCAAGAGGGACACAGCACAGCTGAGAAACCCCGTGTGGTGCAACAATAGCCCATAGCCTTGTGGACAAGTAGAAGGTTGTGGCTTGCAAGGGAAGCACCACCTAGGGAGGTGGTCGAGTCACCATCCCTGGAGGTGTTCAAAGAATTTGGATGAGGCACTTAGTGCTGTGGTGTAGTTGACAAGTAGGAGTAGGTGTAGGTGTTGGGTCATAGGTTGGACTCGATCTCAAAGGTCTCTTCCAACTTCATGACACTGTGATACCTGTAAGAGATGCCAGTTCAGCATCCCATGTCAGCAAACCCTCTAGTAGAGGAGCTGCCGTAGAGACACTTGAGCAGAAGACAACTGGGACACTGAAGCAACATCAGGGTGTCTGGTAGAGCACAATACTTCACGCATCCTTTCGGGACCGTGACATTACTCCATGCTCCCCACCTCGCAGGTGTTTGAGGGTGAAAAAATACCTACAGCAATTGGTTCTCTACTGCCTGCAGGCCTGTCCCCACCGCTTCCCAGCTCATTTAAAATGTGTGTTCACAGACAGCTTTTCCAGCTAAAAAGCAGTCACCACCCCCTGCTGCTGTTTCCTGCCTCACACCAGTGCGGAAGCACACGGAGCTGCCAGGGAGATGGGATCAGGGCACTGACTGAATCAGAGAAAGCCAGAAAAAGAAACACTTCCAGCCAGATCTGCTTCCCAGCCTGGTTCACGAGTGCTGGCAGAGAGTAGTGTGGAGGTGTGAACCCACAGCACAGAGCTGCATCAGTGCTGCCACTGGTGCCCCACCATGGCTCAGCAGGCTGCCAGGGCACCCTGGATGTGGGCAGAAAGCCAGCTTGGAGCTGCACAGCAGCATAGGGAGATAGTCATGACCCACCCCTTTAGGAAGGGTCTGCTCTGGCCAACCTCCAGCTCACACCATGGGAGCAAAGCTTCTGATCTACTCACCACGATCAGACACCCTCCCAGCTGCTGGGAACAGCACTGGTTCCCTGGCACGTGGGCAGGTTGTTGACCTGGCAGCTCAGGTTGGCCAAGGCAGCACCAGCAGCTGTGCAGCCTCTCCTGGACCCTCAGACATCCCTGCTGCCAGCGGGGTGATGATGGCACCCTGAAATCCCTCCTTCCACCACTCAAGTGGTGACAGCTCTGCTCAGCATTAACCCATACAGAGCCAGGCTCTCCAGCCCTTGTCCTGCCCAAGCCTTTGGTACCCAAGTTCTTGTGGGATCCAATGTGGTCTCCGCCAGAGCAGCACAGAGGGGGTGCAGCTCCAGGAGCTACGGGCAAGCTCTTGGCTGGGTCCAACCACACAGGTCCCTGCCCAGGACTGTGCTAGAGCCAAGCAACGCAGACAGGGCACAAACCAGGCACCAGCTGAGGTTGCTCAGGGCAGTTTAGGTTACCAGGCTCCTTCCTCATCCGAGGTGATGACAAACAGGAAGAAATGCCTTCTGCTGACAGGCCCCACCGCAGCTCCACAGCCACCTCCCTCCCAGCATAGGGCAGCCGGGCAGCATACCTGGTGGCCTGCGTGGCCTGCAGCTGCAGCTCAGCATTTCTCCCATTCACAGCTTCAACAATTTCCTCCAAGGACAGCTGAATAATCTGTGTCACAGGGGATGATTCAAAGTCAGACAGCAAGCCAGAACTCCCTCTGGTTTAATCTCTGTGGTCAATCAGCTGTCTAGACCCAAGTCAGTCACCACTCCATATCTAAGCGGCGTCTGTTCTTTATGCAATGCAGTTTCGAGATGAGGCAGAGCAAGAGAATCCACAAAAGCCTTCGAGGCAACTAATCCTTGTAATCAAGCACAGAAAAAGTCACTGACACACCACAATGGGCCTGTGAACTCAGTAATTACCCTTCACTGTGCAAGAAGCCAGACAGGAGCTTTGCCAGCTCCTAGGAACTGGAGCAGCAGCCAGTTCTACCTGCCATCGAGGGAAGCCACAAAGGATGTAATCTCCAGGCAAAACAGCACAGAAGAGGGCTAGGCAGCCTAAAACTTCCCAGCACAGGGAACAGTGATTAGGAATGGCACTGGCCATTTAACCCAGGTTGCCTGAACTGGACCTGGTAGTGGTCCAAGTAGCAGATGATGGCTACTGCACAAGTCATGTGGCAGCACTGATCCTGCCTGGGTGCAGAGCACCCAAGCACTCACCTCCTTTCTTTTCTCTTCTCCCACATTGAGATTCTCATCCAACAAACTGAATGAAATGCTCCTGCGCTTCAGGATCTGCTCATCCTTCTTGGCCTTTCGCAGCTCAACGTTCACCTCCACTCTCCGTCTCCGCAGAGCCTGGAGAAGGGCACCACCTTGTCAGTGTCTGCATCACCCAGTTCCCCCAAGGAGCTCATTTCTGCTCTACTGCCCTCTGCCCCAAGTTTCTTACACAAGGAGTGCAGAGCCAGCGTTGGCTCTGGGGTAGCTCCTTGCTGTGGCTTGGAGAGTTAGGCGAGAGATGGGACAGGATGAAGGCTCTCCCTTAGTGCCTCCCAAGGACATGGGCTGCTGGATGAACCAGCACCCTGCACTGGTTTTAAAAACTGATTTGCTGAACCTGAAAGGCAAACCTTCATCTCCCTTACTGGCTCAAAGCAGGCTGACTGATCCCATGGTCTGACATCCCATATTAGCCCCCTCTCCACAGGGATAGCCACTGTGGAAAGCTCAGCAGGAGGGATCAGGTGGTCTCGCCTCCCCTTCACAGTAGCAGCTCAGTCACCCACCCAAAGCTCATGTCCCCTCGTTTGCCTGTGCCACCACACTCCACACAGCCCAGCCAGCCCTACAGCACATCTCAAAAACTAACTGAGCATCCCCACCGGTAGAGCTGCCACCTCACACAGGTAGATTTGGGGCCAATTGTCCTTCAGAAGCCTTTACACCAGCTCCTGCCCACCAGCAAACCCCCAGCGAGGACCATTTTCCAGAGGGGATGGCACAGGCCGGTAAGTACTCACAGCCACATCCTTGCCCTTGTTCTTGAACTTCTTCATCCATTCACCACCCTTGGCAGTTGGCATCTTGGCAGGTTTGAGAGAGATGTCAGCCAAAAGCCTTCACGTGCTTTGGGAATTCAGGACAGAGTGGCATCAGGTCACAACTGCTCCAGCAAAACCCACCTCCATCCATGGAGGGGGTCTGGAACCTCCCCCACTCCCAGCAGCCTACACCACATCTTCTGCCCCACCACCCCCATGAAGGGAGACATTGGAGGTCTCCTGCCCTAAGCAGAGCTCAGTAGGATCCTCACGTTCTGCAGCTGAGCCACAGAACTAAATGCAAGCACAAATTACCACTTAACACCAAGCTACAAGAGTTACAGCTGCTGCTGGAATGCCATGAGGAAGCCAGACAGCTTCCCATATTTACAGTAACACCACCTTCCTCCGGTTCCGATCCCAGGGCTTTTAGGTTTACTTGGACACAGAGCCCAAGCCTAGCAAGGCCTCTTGCCTCCAAAAGCAGCAGCTTAAGGACGAGTTGCCACATCCAAGCCCACCCTCTCAACCCACCACGCAGCCCAGCTTGGCCTCCTACACCAGAGACCTTCCCCGGCAGGAAGGACACAAGGTCACACAGTGGGATGAAGTGACCACGCTCAACTAAGCAGAGAGTTCTCCTGGGAGCCCAGCTACCGCCGAGGACTGCTAGGTAAAAACATTAAATAGGAACAGGTGAAAATAAATTATAGTAAGAGCCACAGACAAACACACAAGTAGGACTAAGAGCAGGCTTCCAGACAATTTTTGTCAGAAAAAGCAAGTCTTCCACCCAGGAGAAGCAGAGATGCTTTCAGAGCAACACCAAAGGCCCCCAAAGCCAGGCTGTGCTTGAGGACCCTCAAAGGCCGATCACACACAGGTGGTGTGTGTTCACTTTCTCTTCAGCCTTACAGCCAGCACCTGTGGCTCAGATCAGACTCCAAGAGCTCACCTTAGTCCACCTTTCTAAGTTTAAGAGTTTCGGTGCATTTTTTTTTTGGTTCTCTCTCACCTCCATGTCCTGCCCCAGTAACCAAGGGCGGATAGCAGCAGCAGCTCTTTACCCCACCACAGCAGTCAGCCACCAAGCTGCAGACCTTCCCCAGCTCGCAGAGGGGTCGGGATGAGCCACCTCTTGACTTAAACCAGTTATAGCCCATAGCCCTAAGCCCTACATTCAAACCTCAAACTTCTTCAGGCTCCCTTCTCCTGTTTCAACAGGGGACAAGACTGACACCTCAAAAAGTCTCTTCTTTTTTGGAAGCTACCTCATCTCACCAGAAGTGCCCAACAACCCCCACGCTGACTCCAGCCAAGCAGGAGACTCAGCATAGCCCCAAACAGCCAGCAGAGCCCAACCAGGATCTCCACACTCATTACAGGATGGATGGGAACAACCAGACACCCACCATTCCAAGGAGAAAGAAAGCCACTCACCTCAACTCTCTCAATACCCCATTACCCTCAACTGCCTCTTTTATTGCCCCCATGGAGCCAGGTATCCCCTCCACGATTGGCTCTCCCAGGCACAGCCCCCTTGTTATCTCCAGCTGCTCCTTTGCCATGGCCACCTGGATGCACCTGGAGGAGGATGAACGCTGATACCTTCCCTCATGAGCTTTCCTCCTCTATGGGCCACCCTGTTCCCCCTCCCACGCCTCCTCTTTACGCTCATACTTTGCCCACTTTAGCCTTGTTTGTGGCCGGATCCTTCACGGCACACGTCAGTCTGCACCGGCACAACGTCTCACTGCGTGGTGGTGCTGCCTCCCCATCGCTGCTCAGGTGAGAGGAAGGGCAGGTGATGGGCAGGCTGGGGACGTCCCATTTTTGTCCAGGCAGCTGGAAGGTCCTTGTGGGTGGAGATGCAGGGCAGCAGAGCGGCTGCCTTTGGTTAATGAGGAGCAGGACCATGGAGCCAGGCAGCAGCTGAGGGGAATGGGGCCACGCAGAGCTTGCAAATGGGCTAAGGGAGGATTAACAAACTTGGAGCACCAAGCTGTGGGCTGGCACAGGTGGGAACCCAGCAGGGCTGTGACAGGAGGTAGCACGGAGAGAAAACCAACAGGAACAGATTATCTTCATGAATCCTTTAGCTTTGGGCCAGGAGCTGCTGGGCAGCACTTCTCACACGATGCTGTGTGCCTATCGCAGTCCCAGCAGCTTTAGTTGAGAAATGGTTTGTATTTGCAGTGCCCCTCCACCAGTTCCACGCTGATCCTTGGGCTGCTTCAACAGCTTCTTCTCCTGCCTGTGCCACCGCTCCGGCCAATGGAGATCACAGCATCCCAGTCCATAAAGTAACTGCTCGCAGCAGGGCTTGGCTACAGCACTGTGAGCAGTTCTGGGGACTCGGAAGGCATCCTGGTTTTGCAAGCCTGCCGAGACATTACCCTTTTTAATAAAGCCCCATAAAACCCACCCTGTCCCCCTGCATGTGTGCAGTGGTGCCAGCACAGCGTGGTCCAGCCAGTGGAGTGGGGGAGAGGAGGTATTTGCCAAATGAGTAGGAAAAGCAGCTATTAAAATATTTAATTAAAACCTGATTTAAAATTACTTGACATCTTTTTCTGCGAGGGAGATGGGGAGTGCAGTAACTCAGAGCGGGCCCTGGGGCTCGCTGCTGCAAGGCAGGAGCAGGGTTGGTGCTGGGAAGCAAGTGGGAGCAGCATCTACCACCAGGATCAGCACCCTCTGTGCCCTGGGAGCACAGCCGGCCCCTTCTTATCCTGCCCGCTGTGTGCACGGAAGCCATTTCAAACTAAATTGTATGAGTTCCTGGGAACAACAAGTCCACTGGGTGGCTGCTTCCTGGCATTCATGGTGTGGCCAGCAGGACCAGGGCAGGGATCGTGCCCCCCTACTCAGCACTGGTGAGGCCACACCTTGAATCCCGGGTTCAGTTTTGGGCACCTCAGTACAAGAAGAACACTGAGGTGCTGGAACACATCCAGAGCAGGGAACGGAGCTGGTGAAGGGGCTGGAGAACAAGTCTTCTGAGGAGGGGCTGAGGGAGATGGGGCTGTTTAGTCTGGAGAAAAGGCGGCTGAGGGGGAGATCTCATCGCTCTCTGCAGCTCCCTGAAAGGAGGTTCTAGTGAGGTGGGTGCTGGGCTCTTCTCCCAGGTGACAGGATGAGAGGAAATGGCCTCAAATTGCACCAGTGAAGGTTCAGATTGGATATTAGAAAAAACTTCTGTACTGAAAAAGTGATGCAGCACTGGTAGAGGCTGCCCAGGGCAGTGGTGGAGTCTCCATCCCTGGAGGTGTTCAGAAAGTGTGTAGACATGGTGCTTCAGGACATGGTTTAGTAGGCACGGTGGTGTTGGGCTGATGGTTGGACTGGATGAGTTTAGAGGTCTTTTCCAACCCTAACGATTCTATGATTTCCAGTATGGATAACTACAGAAATACACTGTGCAATACCCAGCCTGGATTCAAATGCCGGGGTGA
Organism: Neomorphus geoffroyi; assembly: GCA_033558235.1. Classification (NCBI taxonomy): domain Eukaryota; kingdom Metazoa; phylum Chordata; class Aves; order Cuculiformes; family Neomorphidae; genus Neomorphus; species Neomorphus geoffroyi. Next base: position 249,940 of record JAUMJM010000038.1, read on the forward strand.
TACCAGCACTCCTTTCAAGGCAAAAGAAATGAGTTGTAAGAAGTTTTGTGCAGAAGGTGATGGGAGGAAGACTGAGCAAAGACCTTCAGATAAATCTGTAGTTTGTGGGCATTGAAAAGCCATTTGTGCTAATCCTAGATGCTATTAAATATTTTTAAGCTTCAAGTGCCACCAGTCACATTATCTTGTTTCTTGGCTGCTTGAGACAGGAAAATTACATTTCAATTGCTTTTTAATTTAGCTTACTCTGGTGCAAAAGTTAGTGTGCACCCTCTAATTTTGTTTTCTGAGTGGTTTGTTTCAGCTAATTCCTAATCAACCAATGTTAAATCAAACCAGGCCCGGCTCAAGCTGAAATAGAGGAGTCCTTGCAACCTTGCCAAGTGATTTAATGAAATTGGCTTAAAATCTTGCCCCAAGATAAGTGGGGGCAGCCTCCTGCGCAGCCCAGCCCCCAGGAGCTGCTCCTCTGCCTGGAGAGTGCTCTCGCCCGAGGTGCTGCAGGATAGGGATGCGCAGCAAGGCTGTGAGAAGCTGATGATTATCCTGGATTGCTCTTTCTCTTTCTTCCCTTTCCATTCCCTTCCCACCTGCCAAGCACAATCAGACCCATCCTGTTCAGTTGCGCTGTCACTGCCAGCACAGGGAGGGAGAGGATGGGGAGAGAAAAACACGTGTAAATCGATTAGCAACCTCAGTCCCTGGCCATCACTTCTGTCACTGATGGCATGAGAGGTGGCACCACCAAACACCCGGCACCACGAGCGGGTGAGGATGAGCAGGGCTGATTTCAACCCCGTGCTGAGGACATGGGCAGACCGACATTTGCTGAACAGGAAAGGGGACAATTGCTGGGAGAAAGAAACGTGTCGGTTTTCAGCACAAGAAGAGGGTATCACAGCTAATGGAGAGGAAAGGAGATAAACCCCTAAATCTACATGACAGTGTCCCCTGTGCTCAGCCCTGTGTGCTCGAGCTGAAAAACCCACATCGTGACAGGTATGGAAAGCCGTGGTTCCCATTTCTGTGGCTGCTCTCTCACCCTGCCACCCTTCGCCCCCCGTGCTCACCGGGGCACTGGAGGTCAACTGGACTGCTGGCAGATTTGAAAATACCAGTTTCAAGCCCTGAGTTAAAAGCTTGGATTTTTCCTCCTCATTTTATTTTTCATGTTTCTTTACAGGTTTGCCCTCTCTGCACGTGGAGAAAGGCCCTGCTCAGGAATGATGGTGCGTGGCAGCCCTGTGGCAGGGTTAGACAAGCAGGAACAGCTCGAGCTCCGTCGCAGGAGCTTGCGTGGCCACAGCAGCTGGTTTGAGCAATCCTTCTGTGAAAGGAGAACTTTACCTGGCAGAGAGTGAGCAAAGGCAGGGATTCCTGCCAACCCCCTGAACGTCTGCTCTCAGACAGCAGATTTTCTCCATCAGCTCTAATGTGGTCCATTAAGCTAACATCAATAAATTAATTTTACTTATTAGTTACTGTAACGCCAAGGAACTACCCGTGTAGTTCCTGAACCAGCTGCCGGGGTAACTGCTGGCGCGTGCAGGGCAATTCCCAAGTGTGGCGGGGATGGAGCATGAAAATTCCTCCTTTTTTGGTTAGGATGCATCCTCTCAGTGCACGATCCCAGAGGGAGGCAGAGCATCAGTTCCTCCCGAGGAGGCAGATGTCAGGCAGCCAGCGAGCTCCCCGCCACCAGCCATGAGATCCATCTCAGTCCTATTGTCTGTGCAGCAGCCAGGGGTGTGAGTGGAGATCAGAGCTGCATTGTGCCGGGCACTAAGCAAGCACAGAATAAGTGACAGCCCCCGTTCGTTACAGTCTATCTAATCAGGATGTGCAGAAGGTGGGAGAAGGGATTCATTGTCATCCCTGTCTCACTGCTGAGCCAGAGGCAAAGCCCAAGCACCACAGCTGGATTTTCCAAGGTGCAGCTTGTTGTTTCCTCTAAATTAGTGTAGCAGCATCAAAAAAGCGGTCCTGCTTTCCCCCCCTCCTCTCCGTCTCTCCTGCTTTCCTCCCCTTGCTCCTTTGCAGCCGGGGAGCCATGGGGATGCGCCAGCTCAGACAGCTCATTTGAAGGGAAAGCAGTCCACAAAAATAAAGAAAGAACTATGGGTTTGCACCAGTTTGGTTGCAACAACTCCTGCTGTGGCCACCCAATAGTTAGAGCTGGCAGACAAGGAGAAGAGGTGTTGCCAAGGGTGGGCAACACCTGGCATTGCCAGCACTTAGGGCAGGCGAGGGCAAACCATTCCCCAGGCGTGCGCCTCGTCGTTGCGGTCGGTACAGGAACGTAGCAGGGCTCTGCGATGGGGCGGCACCAGGAGGAGAGAAACCTGTCTTAAAGTTTCTCTAACATACCTGAGAATTTGGCCTGGGTTTGATAAATACCTGCTCCACCGTGGTTGCACTGTGGGACATCTCCATGACCCTGTTCAAGTTTTTATTTGGTTCAGGGAACAGACAGTTAATGCACAACACTTTCATGAGGTTTTACAGACCAGAAAACCTGTTCCTCTCTGTGGTGCTTTCCAAGGCAAAATGTTCTCTGGTGCCTTTTTCCCAGCTGGGAAATGGGATCACTCACTGAGAAACGTAGGTACTGAAAAAAAAAAGAAAACAAAATCGCATTGCTATTATACAGGGGATCTATATTTGTTGATAGAGAGACCTGGCAGAGCTGGGGATTCCCTGGGAATTAAGGAGAAGGGAAGACAGCTCATCAAGTGGATAACACTCTGAAGTGTAACACCCATGGATTATCCCATCAGCTGGGCTGGATTTGGTGGGAGCTGCCAGGTAACGGAGCCCCAGAAAGGAGAGCAGCTCAGCGGAAGCAGTGGGGGTCCTGTCCCCCTGGCCAAACACAGCTGCTAAAGTCCATTCGGCAGAGGGTGTAAGTGGATGCCCTGGAAAACCAGCACAAGCCCTGGCGAGCCTGTAACTCCACACCAGGCTGAACGTTAAAGCACTAATTTTAACTTCTAAGCGCATCCTTTCTGCCAGCCACAGAGGGATTAGAGTAATAGTTTTTGAAATTATTTAAAAATAACATCAGACTTAATCATAGCTATTTATTAAATCCATTATCCTCTGTCAGTTATACTGATTTATTCAGCTGCGGAAACTATAATCACCTATGACCAAAAATCTTACTTTTTTTTTCTTAATGGGGCCCAGTAGTAATTATTCCTTCAGTCCTTGAATCTGTAACTCAAGGAACTGAAATACAGAAATCTACGGTGAATTTGGGGATGAGACACAACAGAGCGGTGGAGAAACCTTGGAATTACTGCAAAAACCCACATAATTTTGTATAAATCATGCACAGCTTTGCTCCATGGCCCCTAGCAGGAGAAAAGCTAAGGTGCGCTCTAAAGGAGTGGAATACCTTGTAAATCACATAGGGAAGAGAAACCCCATGAAAACACCAGAAAACCCATGTAAGTCACGGAGCACTGAGCCTCCGGATGCCACTTTGCTGCCAGGGAGTCCATGTGCAGCTTAATTAGAGGAGGAGATGGGCTTTCCCCTTCTCTCTGTGCACACTGGGCTGCCAGACGGCTGCTCACCCTGCTCTGGATGCCTCCGATTATCACAGCTGAGGATGGCATTTCCACAGAAATTAGTGTCTTTGCTTAAAAATGTGTATTTAGGGGCCTTTCTCGAAAGCCATTCTTAGGAACCCTAAAAAGAGGATTTAACATGCACCTTCCACCTGATCCTAGGAGCTGAAGATAATTTTTGCTAAGCCCGGGGGCGATATTCATCTCTGTTTCAACTGCTTCACATCTCATACACACACTGATTTGGTAACGAGATTTCGGGGGCCTCCAGCAATCACAGCGCTTTGTGCCATCTCCTTCCTGCCACCTGGCTGCTCTGAGATGTGTCCTGGACAAGCCAGGTGGGAGCTGCTCCTTCCATACCTGGGCAGCTCCTGGGCAGCAGCATCCTACTGGTGTGACCCTCCAAGGAGGTTTGTTTTAACTAGAGTGGCTCCTGTTTGGGGATCAGACACGTGGGAACGCGTACTGAAATTCTGCACGTCGTGCTCAATGGCAGGTAGCTGGAGTAGTCCGTGCTGCTGAGGCTGAGGATGGAGGCACCCGTAGCACAAATGGAGCACTGCAGCACGGGACCTCCCAATCACGCACGGTGAAGGCTCGCAGACCTGCTAAAGGAAGCTGCCGATTGCTTGCATTGAGACCCTGGCAATCATAGCCCAAGGCGAGGACTGCAGCTGTGGGTTTACTAGTGTCCTCACCCCGGGCTGTGGAGGGCGGGCCAGTTCAGAGCTGGGCTGGAAAGAAGCCCCAGGCCTGTGCTCAAAGGATTGACCCAGGCACAGACCCAGGCTGGGGCTGGAACTGAGCTGGGGCTGTCCCAGTCCCACTGCTGGGGACTGGGTGACATCCCTGTCCAGGATGAGACCAAGGCTCCCGATGGTCTCTGGCCAAGGATGAGGGTTTGGATGTTGGTGGTCCTTGGCCAGACATGGTGCCCCGAGGCTGATGACCGGGGCTTGGGCAAGAGTCACCAATAGACCTGTTTCAGGTTTTGGCTATCCCTGACCTCCGAGTCAGACACATTTGGAGAACCAAGGTAGGACAGACAGGAAGGCCTGGGCAGGTGCGCTAGCTGTTAGGCTCTAGTCCCTTCCAGATCTGGGCAGAGAACTCTTTTGTGACTGTTAATGCTCTTCTGCTGTTGGCAGACACAGCTAAATCCTGGTGGAACAGTTGGCTTAGCCCTCAGTACAGCCGGTCCACCTAGGGCAGAGACACTCATCCATGCTCTATGGCTCTCCACAAGCTCGAGTGGCCAAAGTCTATGCTATGGATTAAAAATTCCCAACCTTGCCAATGGCACGTGTGAGGTCAATTTCATGCCACATGCTAGAGGTTTCAGGGGTTTTTTTCCCTCTTTTTCCTTACCAAAACCTTCAGAAGTTTTGGGGCTGTTTGTTTTGCCTCCATAATTTTGCATTAAAAGAGTGCTACGACTCGAAAACCGAGCATTGAAAAGTCAGGCACTAGAAAGACGTTAACTTTGCTTCCAAGTGCCTACACTTCCCTGTAGAGCTTTTGATCATATAACAGCACAGACTGTCTTCTGCAGGACCTATGACTCACCGAGCACCTAGTGGGATTCAAAAATACTTGGCATCTTCCCCACCAGACCCTCGGTGCCTCCCGAGGAGCGATCTGCCCTTGTTTGGTTAGAGCCTGGTCGTGTCTCCGTGCAGCCAATACCCCTCACAGGAACACACTGATCCTCCCCAAGCAAGGAACAGACAACAGCTGGGAATGAGGTTACAGCTTTCAGGGCAGAACCAGCATCATTTTTTAAAGGACTAATAAGTGCAAAACCACCTTGCCTGGGTAAGATCTTTATATAACGCCGTGATCCTTCAGCAGAGCTTTCTGATCGGGGTACAACTCCTCCCCTAACCACCAGAGATCACTTTGCTGCTGCTGCTACTGAAACACAACTCCAAAAGGCAGCTTCTGAACCAAGTACCTTGTTACTCCAAGGCTCGTCACTACAGAGCAGAGGCTGAGGCTCTGCAGCACCGTTTTGTACTCCCTATTCCTCTCCCTGTGTCCTTCATTTACAACCTCCTGCTTTGCAATTGGAAATGTCATTGTGGACACCTGGGCTACCGTGTTTAGCCTGGGATCTTAGAATCATAGAATAATAAAATCATTAAGGTTGGAAAAGACCTCTAAGATCATCCAGTCCAACCACCAGCCCAACAGCACCGTGCCTACTAAATGGTGTCCCAAAGTGCCATGTCTGCACGCTTTTTGAACACCTCCAGCGGCAGAGACTCCACCGCTTTGTTGGGCAACCTCTTCCAATGCTGCAGATCCCTGGCAGTGCCAAGAGGGAGAAATGAGAGCCTTTCTTCCATGTGATCTGTATTATACAGGATGATTTGCTCCTTATCTGAAGACCATTTCCCAACCTGAAATATAGTTACGCTCCCCGTTGCCCCTTCCGGTGGGAAAGCTGGACTCTCCGTCTCACTTTAAGGTGATGAAGAAATCTGTGTCAGAGCAAGAAACTGAGCCCACACCGAAGGCAACCACCCAGCTTAACAGACAGCTCCCTCCCCATGATCCGTTGTCTGCGGAGCTCACTGGGAAATGCTGTCAGGACACTTCACCAGAGAACACTTCTTCATTTTCTAAGAGAACCTTCAAAAACCTCCTTATCATTGTAACGGGATGTGGCTGGACGAACCAGCTGCAGCTCAGGCTGGGCTGTCGCAGCGGGATTTACGGAGTGCCGTGATGTGCTGGAGAACAGTGTGGCCAGGGACGAACCAGGACAGGCCCTGTGCTATGGAAACTGCAATGACATTTCATGAAACCCAGCAAGAGGCATCCTAGTTACTCAGGAAGCAATTTGGCTGAGTTTGAGCTGCTGCTGATCGGTCCATGGGCTGAGCGAGCTTGTAGCTATTTAAGGTTTGCCATTTTGACCTGTGTCACTTCATGGAGAGATCCGATTGCTCCCTTTGCAGCTTACTCCTCCTGCGCAGTCAAAACAGACATTTGTGCACGTTAGACATGAGTGAAGAGGTCAGAACCCATTATCTGCTTGATGCATTTCAGCCTTTCTCCAAGCTGTTTGCCTGAGAACTGTTTACAAATTTCACTCACAGATTCAAGGCTCGAAATGATCACCTAAAAAAGCCCAGAAAATATGACTGGCTCTAGGTACATTCCTGAGAAGTTAATCACAGGTCTCAATACTCAAGACTGAAGCTGGCCACGGTTTCTGTGGGATTATTCTCCTCCTGACAGGGCATGCTGAGTTCTTAGAATCAGATTTTCAGGGTGAATAGTCAGTTACAAATTCAAGAGGTGGGTGTAACATGAACTCTCTAATTTTCACCTCAAAGCGGCTGTTTATCTGAATCTTCCTGCCTGGAAACTCTACCCCAAGCGTATTCACCCGAAACACCCACAGTGGCAATACTTGCAGAGTAACCACATCCCAGACACTCCAGCTGAGGCAAATATAGCAGAGAAATGCTCAAAGCTGCTACAGAAGGGGTTGTCTTTCAGGGCAATTCATACTCACTGAGCAACTGAAACAAGCAAGGCTGTAACACAACAATAGCCGTTATCCTCTGCTTGTAGCAAACATGGAATTTATTCATCATCAACATGGGGTCTAGTAATTATTTTAAAATGAAACTCTAATTTCACCAAAAGCCAGCCACCAACGTGGCTGCTCCTGTCAAGGATTTGAAGAGAGTTTTGTCTGGCAAAGATCAGCTCCTCTCACCAATGAAACCGCCAGCCCATCTTGGCAAGAAGGGCCCAGCCGAGGATGTGACTTCAAATGAGGGATTCATTAGATGGTCTCTATTTCAGGCTATTGTCCCTGTTCTCCAGCAGCTGAGTTCATAAAACACCCCATAAGGAAAGGAAAGACAAGGAGAAATCCCTATGAAACAAAGCGTTATCTGATCTCTCCTGAGGGACCACAGCTTTCCCAGTCAGGCTCCCAGCGCTACCACCCACTGAACTTACGGATAAGGAACGTGTTGTCTCTTTTAAAATGAAAGTGCTGGCCCGGGCCCTTCGGACAGCTCCGAAAGAGCCCGGTCAGACCTTGTGAACACACATCTTCTGGAACTGTGGGTTTAGCCTGGGAGGTCCTTGTGTGTGATTGCTGGGAAGAGGTGTGGGGTGAGGACCATGTGGCAGAAATTGCAAGCAGAGGCAGACGGAGAAAAGCACGGTGTTCAGGTGTTCATGGAGCCCGTCTGGGCTACATTCATTGTGGTTTGTAACAGGTAGACTCAAACTCACAGGTATTTTAACCCTAAGTATATTAAATTTGACATGATTTTGGGAAATGAAATTTCAGAATTTTCAGTCCCCCCTAGCTGTTGACATGGTCCTACCACTTCCTTGACCTATAGCTTTTGGGACTACATTTACACCTAAGCTTTTAAGAATATGCATCATCTCTGGGTGCCTATAGAATGCAGCTGAGGGCTGCCTGAGGGCACGTAGTGATAGGATGAGGGGAAATGTCTTTAAACTGGAAGGGGGAAGATTTAGATCAGACATTAGGAAGAAATTCACAATGAGGGTGGGGAGACACTGGTACAGGTTGCCCAGGGAAGCTGTAGCTGCCCCATCCCTGGAGGTGTTCAAGGCCAGGTTGGATGGGATTTTGAGCCCCCCGATCCAGTGGGAGGTGTCCCTGCCCATGGCAGGGGGGTTGGAACTGGATGAGCTTTGAAGTTCCTTCCAACCCAACCCATTCCATGGTTCTACGATTCTATGATTCTATTCTATTCAGCCCAAGAAGCAGTCTCTAAATCCGGACCCTGCCGGCAGATTCCCCTGCCCACTCCAGGGCTTCCTCGCACCCAGATCAACCGCTCCAGCTCCGATGCGACTCACAGGGCTGGCGCAAAGCACTGCTTGGGGCTGTCATCTCCAGGGCTGCAGAGGTGGGAAGGAGAAGAGCCCTTGGCTTGGGTCGTGCGTCCACACAGCAAAACAAAGCCACAGCACAGCCTGTGTTCCCTTTCATCTAAGTAATGCATAGCAGTGATAAAATCAGCTTGGCCTCTGCAGGGAGCAACAAGTCGAGCGGGTATTGTAGGTCCCCAGGAGGCACGTCTTTAGGCAGCTGGACACTGACAGAGACTACTCGCCCACCACCAGCAGTCTGACTGTTGCCTTGGCAACATTAAAAGCCAGTTCAGATGTGCAGGTGGGGGAAGGAAGACTACCTGGAGCGTGGGACATAGTCTGCTCCCAACACAGAACAAGTCACAAAAAATGCAAAGCCTTGGGACACGAGTCATGTCCTTGAACTCCCCTACTCCTTCCGGTGAAATGGCTTTGCCACAGGTAGGGTCTCAGGTTGTGACAAGGGCAAAACCCACCAAGGGTCATGTGAAGTCCATCACCATCGCAGTGAAGAATGTCCAGCAGAGGGATGGGACGGTGGATGATGAACCCACGCAAGTTCAGTCAGATCATTAACGTGGTAAACATGACTTTCCTGAACAAGGCCAGCGTCCTGGACATCCTATCTCAGCACTACACCCACACGAGCATCCGTGATTTAAAAGGGCAGAGGGGAACCACAACACAGCATGGGGTAATGGCAGGACTGGAACCGGTCCTGATTCAGAGGGCCCCCCTGTGCCACTGCAATTTGGGGGATGTGCACAAGACTGAAATCTTCCAAAGTCAGCTCATGTTCAAGCCCCTTTCCCCTGCCTATCTGTCACTTGTTAAAAGCAAATGGCAAAGCACCAGGACTTTTGAGTTCTCTGCTTTGCTCTGCCCCGTCTTCAAATGAATTCCCTGCATTTCTTTTTTCCCATTCATAAAACAGAGGGTGATATTGATCTGTGGCTGCAATGAATCTAGACTCACACAGAGTTCTGGGGGCTTGCAGGTGGTCTGGAAACTGAAATAAATAGCAGTGGGAGGAATAATCACAGTGTTTGCAGAGAGCATGGAGATTCCTGAGAGAACAGTGCTGTAAAGCAGCCGCAGGGATCCTCGGCCAGGTGGGATTTCCGTGCACTTTATTTCCTGCCACCTGCAAAAATAAAACATAGTAAAAAGTGTTTTATCTGGGTAAAGCATTGGGAAAGGCAAGTTATTCAAAGAATAAAAGAGACATAAGCATCAATAATCTGGGAGGGAGACTTGGTCTTTTTTATCATGATAGCAAAGTATATTGTTTGGTAGCAAATAGAAAGAAGCTGTCCATGCTAACGGCTGCTTCAGCGCACGGACACATTGCAGCTTCTACAGCTGAGAGCAGTGGCCCTCTCCTCTCCTCTCCTCTCCTCTCCTCTCCTCTCCTCTCCTCTCCTCTCCTCTCCTCTCCTCTCCTCTCCTCTCCTCTCCTCTCCTCTCCTCTCCTCTCCTCTCCTCTCCTCTCCTCTCCTCTCCTCTCCTCTCCTCTCCTCTCCTCTCCTCTCCTCTCCTCTCCTCTCCTCTCCTCTCCTCCCCTCCCCTCCCCTCCCCTCCCCTCCCCTCTCCTCCCCTCTCCCCTCCCCTCCCCTCCCCTCTCCTCCCCTCCCCTCTCCTCCCCTCTCCTCTCCTCTCCTCTCCTCTCCTCTCCTCTCCTCTCCTCTCCTCTCCTCTCCTCTCCTCTCCTCTCCTCTCCTCTCCTCTCCTCTCCTCTCCTTTCCCTTTCTCTCTTTCCTCTCCCCTCTGACTCTGCTATGAGGGTCAGTAAAAGAACTCAGAATTTAAAGACATTAATAGCAGCTGCATTTGGCCTTGCAGCAAAAATCCTGTTATTCCAGCCTTGTAGGATTCCATTCCTTCAGTGGCTTCCTATTTCTCCTTCCAGCTTCCTCACCACCAGCGCTCTGGGTCGTCATGTCCCAGCTTGTACCTCTGTGCCTGTTTCCTTCTCCACAACTTCTCCCCCCCAGGCTGTTCCTACGCATTCCCAGCCTGTCTTATGCTGCCCTCTATCCTTGAAATAACCTTCCTCTTCCTACAAGCTCTGAACCCCTCTCCCCTCGCTCTCTGCCTGCAGATCCCAGTTGCCCTGCTGTCCCCCTGTGGGTTTCTCCAGCCTGGCACATCCCAAAACTCTTTTCTGGAAGACCCAAGCAGTGAACACTGAAAACTGCATTACACTTTGCATTTGGTGTTGCTTCTTGGAACCGGGCAGATGGGCCAGACTCCTGCCTTCCCCAAATCCAGAAGGTTGGACCTCTGTGGAGAGCCTTCCGTAGGGCTGAATCTGAACAGGAGCCACTGTTGACAGCAGTAATTCAGCTTTCTGTGGGAGCTGACTGACAGCAAGTGCGTTCAGCGTGGGGCTGTGGCTGGTGAGGAGCAGTTGTGCTCGAAGCCCAAGTCTTCAGTGTTTCGTATCCCGCTGACGGTGATTTTATTTTCTCCTTGTATGAATCCCTGTAAGGTCAAACAATCCAGACAAATCCTGTCCTACAGACCCCTGATAATGCTAGAACGACGAGGAGGAACAATTCCTCCCGTTTCCTAAGTACCAGCCCTTCATTGATAGGTCATGCAAAGATATTCCCTCGGAAGAAATAAAACCAAAAATGGTTTTTAAATGCTTCCTCAGGCACTTCTGTTCATATTTACTAACGGTTCACATGAAGCATTACTGGTTCCAATTTCTTGAACTAAGATTGTTGGTCGATGTTGTTTTGACTTCATATTTTTACATGTCAAAAGAAAAAAAATAGTCTTGACCAACCCCAAATCAATGCCCTTTCAACTGTTTACTCCTGCAAAGGATGAAAAGGCTTTTATTTTTTGCAGATTATTTTTAATTTTGAAATTGTCAGCGAAAATGTAAAACACTGGGGTTTTCAACTGACATCTCATTCCTCTGTTTCTGTGTGCCACACACTTCTGCCATATGCTGCAGAGAAAGGAGGATTTCTTTAAGCTTTAATACAGGATCCAAGAAGAAAGAGGGTTTTTTTTATAGATCTGATCTTTGAAAAGATTAAATTTCCTCTCACTGACTTGCAAATTTGCCCCTGCAGGCAATGCTGGCTGTCCCTGATGAACACGCCGAACCTCTCAGCTACTTTCTACAGATATTGCAATCTTGATTAACAGACTCACCTTTTATTTTCTCATCCAGAGCAAATTTATCTGAATTCACTTTGGTAGCACAGGCAAACTGGCTGGGGCTAACGTTAAGAGCTGTAAGTAAGCACATCATTCTTTACATTAATTTTGCTTTGGATTTTTTGTTGCTTTGAATGGACCCTGTTTCAATTACATCAGACATGTGCAAATCTGAAATGAATTCTGATAACCTGAGGGATCCGCACTGCTGTATATAAAACCACAACCTGTCCCTACTTCCACACTGAAATTACATCCTTTAAATGATGACAGATATTTATTCTTTCTCGAGGTGCCTATGAGGCTGTGTGAACCCATAAAAGATATGATGACTCCCCCAAAGCTATACACTTTTCATTCTACAATTATATTGCAACCATTACTCACATTCATCAGTACAACACTGTAATTGTCTTGCAACCAGGACCCTAAAAATAGCTATTTGGGGAAGGTGCATTGTTCTTTGCTCACACACGTGCATCCAGGACTAAATTGAGAACCACAAATCCCAGCTCTCAAGGTGAAGAGACCCCATCATATTTCCTGACTAAAGCCCTTTGCATGCAGCAACCAGAGAGAGGAAACATATGGACTGGTTATTCTTTAATGTGGGATTGTCTGCATCCCTCCTACTTCCAACTCATCCCAGATTTGCCTCGCACCCAGAGACCATATGTTGGATTTGCCTCTCTGGACAATGGGCCAAGGCAAGTCCAGGTTGTTTACTGGCAGCTTCCTCCAGCCTGGGCTGGAGAGCAAGGGCACAGGCAGCCCTTCACAGTGTCAGCAGCACTGGCACAAGGTCCGTCTGCACCCTCACTGGAGCTGTGCTGGCAGATGGGATTGCATGAGCGCTCCCTGAAGTCAGGTGGACTAACTAAAATTGACACTAAAGGTGGTCTGAGTCAAGCCAAATCTGCCAGAGGAACTCACATGATGCTGGTCACCAGCAGAGCTGTATAGACAGAAGACTTCAGCTGAGAGGAAAGGATGTCCAGCCAGCACTGCCAGCAAGATCTGGTGATTTTCTTAGGGACATGGTTTAGTAGGGAGACAGGCACGGTTGGACTCGATGATCTCAGAGGTCTCTTCCAACCTTATGATTCGATGATTCTATGATTCTATGATTTGGTGCAGCTGAGTGAATTGATACAATGAGGTCTAGCGGGAATGTTTTTTGTGGAGACCAGAAACCGAACTAAGCATCTGAGTGCCTGAGAGAAGGTATGGACAGGGTGATTACAAAGTAGAAAACATCTTTTCCAGTGCTCTGCTAGGAGAGAAAGACCAGTACAAGGACATGTTTCACAGGTCAATCTTAGAAACCATACACTGGCAATTTGGAGGATGCTTAGAAGTAGGAGGAATAAGTCTGGAGATCTGTTCCTGAACCCAGAAAAGCATGCTCTGAGAACATCACTGGAAGCATCTGAGAGCATCGCTACGGTTCTTGCTGTACTCACAGGACTTTCAAAGGATGCGGCAGAAATGCTGGTTTCACTGTTATCAAAAGCAAAATTCTCACTGACATCCATAGGGCCATGATTTTCCAATATCTGGCTGCTCCCTACACATGGTTGTGTTTCCTTCTGGGCTAGAGAAGTCACACGTCATTTCCCAGGGTGGATCTACGAGAGATTATCACATCTTCCATCAGATTCTCTCCAAAGGGATTTGAAAATACTGGTATGGCGCTTTGGATGTGTTATTCACTTCCTTTAATGCACACATCCCTGCTTGATCCTCTGTTTCTGGAATAAGAATTCTACTCACCAGAACTGTATGTGGCTAGAGATTGAAATAGGTTCTCTGCAGTGGGGGGTTGTTGCTAATTATCCAGGAAGAAGAGGATTGCAAGTGACTTTTCCTTAGGCAGGCCAGAGTAAGAAAAGAAAGCTGTCTTCCCCTATCTTGATCAATGCCTGGCGAGGTCCTGCTTGATCTGGCAGGGCTGCCACTAAGGAAAAAATGATCATTTCCAAACTGAAGTGTTGAGCTGCTTCATGTCGAACGTTTATGTCTCCTCAGGAAGGGAAAGACAGCCAGGACAAATTTTTCATTACTTTTGAAGAGGTATGGTTGTTCAGTCCTGCTTACTTCGACGTGGCTGCTATGTGAAAATGTCCTAGGTAGCGACTCATCCCACAAAAGGCTGTGGTGCTTTTGGGTTGTACACTCAAAATGTGCTCAGGAATTGAAACCTAGAAGAACCCTCAGTCTCCAGTCAAAAAGCTCGTGTTGTGCCTTGATTGCACTGATGGCAATCGGCGTAATCTTCTCTCGGTCTGTCTCCCGCTGCAGAAACTGCTTCTTGTGCCCGATCCTAATCACTGCCACTGGGTGCATTAAGGTGTGATTACAGCAGAAAACATGGATGATGGGAAGAGCCACTTCTCACTGGAGTAAGGAGAAACAGCACTGAAACTGAAAAAGCAGTAGACAGGATGATGCTGCCCAGGCCTAAGAATCCTCAAAGAATAAAAATCAGCTTCTCCAACCTGAGGATAAATAAGGTACTGGAAGAGCAGCTCGGGATAGCCTAAAGATTGGTTCAATTGTCTGAGAGCTGAAGCCTGAATGTAAAAGATCTGCTCCACAGCAAATGAGCTTGATGCAGGAGTTTCTGTTTAACATTCAATGGCCTGGGGTTTGCAAGACTTCAAACGAGCTGGTTATAGGGTTTGTTTGAAGCCTGAAAACTGACAGATCTGAAAGCTGTGGCAGAGACCACGGGTTAAACCCTGCTCATCTCCCATACGTATGTAATCTCAGGGAAAAGCTTCTGTACGAGGAAGACTTGACCCTTTGTCTGGTTTTCACACAAATTTTCCTTTTTAATATCATTTTGAAGAGTATCTGTTACTGACAAGAGCTTATTGGGAATATCTTCTGGCTCCTGAGACTATTATTATGAGCAAGACTTGAGCTACGGAGAGATCAAACAGTCTCCAGCTGCTGAACTCCCAGTGCCCTTTCCAGCAGCTGTTGGTATTTCACAGCTCCCAGGATTTGTACACTGCAAACAAGCCTTTTGCACAAAGCAGATATGATTTTTACAGCCACTAAGACAGGCAGTCCCAAATCATGGCTCACGAGTAACACACTGTCTGCAAGATTCTCCAGCAGGCTCAGCACCACGTGCTCTCCCTTCCCTGTGCGTGCTGTGAGACCAAAGCACAACGTTCCCAGCAGAGCTACGCTGCCTCCGTATCTGTGCTAGCTGAGAGGTGGGAGAATTCCTATAAGGGGATGTTGCTGTTCATGTCCTGCTGGTTTTAAAAAGCACGGTGAAGAGTGGAATGAGCTGATACCCCAGATGATGCGTTGCATTTTCCTCATGGGGTCGGAGACCTTTAGAGCGACTGCTGTCAAAGCACATGGTTCTTAGCCAGCATAAACGAGTATCTGAGAGAAACGCGGAGTGCTGGCTTACAGCAACACTAAGCTACTCTGTCCCATGCCAGTCTGAAGGGTCCTAGCTGGTCAGATTTCAATGGGTTGGAAAATTATTTGAGATGTTTAGCACTGTGGGCTGGCTTCCAGCTTATGGTGCAGATTAAGAACTCCCTTGTGTGGCTCTGTGTCCCTTTTGCCAGGTGGCCTTTGATGTCCTGGGCTCCAGCCCAGAAGAGAGGATCTGTGTTTACAAGCCAGCTGGGGGTATCATGCACTTGGGCACCAGAAAGTTCACGCAGAAGCCAAGAGAGGAGCAACACGGAGGTAGGTTGAGATCTTATGCTTGATGACAGCACACCAGGACAAACCAGCATGGTAAGACCTCAGCCAGTTCGTTAAGACTGAAAAAGCTGCTAAACCCAGACTCTTGTTTCCTGGCAAAATAAAATAACCTTAAACAACACACTATTGTTTTTTTTTCAAATGAACAGATGTGCTATTGAGAGTCAGAGCTGGCATCCACAGCTGCCACAGGGCAGCAGGACCAGCCAGATGGCTGAGCTGTCAGTGAAGAACTTCATCCTTCTTTGTTGAACAGCCCTGCCTTGCAGGTGTTTTGGAACCACGGTGGGGCACACAGGCCCACGCCTCCCAGAGCATATGGGAGCCCAGACACCTTGTTTGAGGCGTGTTATTGCCTCTGCTCCATCCAGCAAGCTCTGGTGGGTGGTTTGTGTGTAAAGGGACAGAGTGGAGACCTGCTTCCCCGCTGTCCCTTCCAGTGAGCTCCCTGCAGGGCTGGAGAGTTTGTCTGCCCCTGGAAGCAGAGCCTGGGACTGTTACTCTGAGTGTGCAGCAAGGGGATGGGGACAAGGGTCTTCTTCCTTTCAGTCAGATTAAGATGGCAATCTTCTTCCCTCCAACAGTGGCTCCCAGAGTTGCTGAGCTTGTGGGTCTGAATTCCAGGAAGCTCCAGAGGGGCATCACCAAGCCCAGGGTGAAGGCAGGGAACAGGCTGGAACAGAGAGGCACTCTTAGCCCTGCAGCACCAGAACTAGGGATGTGGCCAGTATGTGCAAGCTTCCCAAGACCACCAATGGCCACCGAAGGCTGCCATCTGTAACAACCCCTGCACTGGCACAGCATGTGGAGGCCAGTGCTGTTTCTGCCACACCCCTGTCTCTAACCCTGAGTAAGCTGGAACAAGCACTTCGCGAGGTCAGACGTGAGGCCAAGACATAGAGGCCAAGCCTCGGCATGAACAGATCCCATCCAAATTCCAGAGTCTGGGAAAAGAACTTTGTTTATGCCAATCAACGTGTCTCTGTTCCCTTAAAGAAGCACCGCAGCCAGAGATTGGCTCTGCTGCACAGAAACATGCAGCTCAGAACTCCTTTCTAGTAAAAATTAACTGAAAACACTGATTGTGCAAACGTCTGACCAGTGATGCAACAGTTGAGCATTTTAACATGCAAATAACAGCAGGGCTGGTTTACGACTCTTCAACATGTTGCCACTGGCCTTGATTCAAAATATAATCCTTATAGATACTCTGAAAAGGAAAACTCAGGCCAACACTTGTCTCTCTCTAGCAACACGAAGCTGTAGGAAAGCTACCCAAAAGGCACATCAGCCAAAGGATTAAATTCGGTTTTGCTTCTGTTGCTTACGTGTTGCTGGAAGAGCCAGAGTCCTGCAGCTCGCTGCAGCTTGTCTCGCCTCTCCTGGTGTATGCGGCTCGCCTCTCCGCTGTGCTGTCAAGCAGCCATGCTAATGCTTAGCAGCAGGAGCAGTATTTAAGCATATTATCAAACTGCACCAGTTATTCATATACTCCACTGCACAGATGTACTGACAGGACATGATCAGAGCATGAATCAGAGACCCTTCGCTATAGCTTTTTTACACTCAGCAACTATTTCCTTTCTTGGCCATCAAGCAGGTTTTTGAAGGTGACATTTGACTGTGCCAAAATATGTTCTGATGGTGCTTGGTTATACCAGTCTATAAGTCACATCGTCCCCTCTGTCAGCCTAAAAGGTGAAAATACCATCTCCCCGCAACATCCTTTCAGAATCATTTATTCAGGGCAAATGGTCTTTCCATGGAAAAGGCCCCCCCAAACATCCTGAGACTACAGGGAGGGCATTAATGCTACTCCCCTGCCAGAATTTACTGGCTTCCTTTCCCTATAGCCACAGAGGTTTTCTCCTTCTCTTTCTGCCCAGGCTGACAACCAGAAATCTGCTTTCTCATGCACTGCTACTGGGATTTTCTCTCACTGAATATGAACTGGTCGTGCCTTTTCGCCTTTCCAGGTGTGACACAGCATCACAGGGTGGCTACAGAAGAACCAGGATCCTCTCAATAGAGAAGTTGTGGGCTTGCTCCAGAAATCCCAGGGTCCTCTTTAAAAGCGAGGAGGCTGCAGGTAGAGTGAACATTAAGCAGTGTGATCAATACTGTCAGATCAATGTGTCGGCAAGCAAATGTCATTGATCTGGTGCCCAGTGCTTCCCTCTCATTCTTTTGTGGAAAGGCTTAAGCCCGCATTGTAACATTCTCTTCATCCAGGTAACAGCCTGAGTCTGCCTCTGCTCACCTCTCTGCCATGTGGAAAACCAATCGAGCTCTGTCCTTGAAAGCTGTGCCCCTCCAGCATCGAGAGGCAGAGGGTACACGCCGTGCTGGCTTTGCTCAGTGAAGGCACCACCAAGCAGTGCTGCGGAGACATGCGTGCACAGATGGGAGCGTGAGTGCAGCCCCGGTTTAATGACAGGCTGCATAATCCCCTCCTGGCAGCCAGAGGCCTTCTGCTGCCCAGACAAATGTCAGGTTTCTATCAACCAGAAAAACTCGCTGCCTACTGGGATTGTCAGCAGCCCAGCCCAGGACTCTGCAGTGGAACGGTCTGGGGAACCGCTTTTCAGATTTCAAGCTATCAAATAGACGGGGTTGGATCTTATTTCTACCTCCTGCATGTGCAACTCCATCTCAGCCCATGCTGGTAAACTGGTAAAGCAGCACCAGCATAAGAGAGGGTGCAAGAGAGTGGAAAGAATTGTGTATGCCAACATATTGTGAATGCAGCTTCTCTTCTTTTCCAAAGAGTATGTTTGCTTCTGGTTTGAAGATTTCTTTAGAGTAGTAAACAAGGAAAGAACAACCTCTAAACCAAAGCAGGGTGCAGGTAAAGTGACGCATATTTTTGTTTGGTTAGTAGTTTCTCCAGACCACACTGAACTGCTAACTTAAGTCAGCTAAGACAGATTTACATTGGAGGCTACAGTAAGCTACTTCATTGTGACTCCTTTCCAAGAGCATCTCTCACATATTCTGTGCAACAACATTGATTTTAGCTGGTGGCAGCAAGAGGAGGGAAAGAGGGTCCTCTTTTGTGACTGATTCCAACCTGAACAGGATAAGCGATCATCCATGCCTTTGTATTTAAACTGCCCTCAATGCCTTTGCATCCCAGCAGCAGCTCAGTCTCCCTGGTTTATCTTCAACCCTGCCCAAGGCTGGCTCATGCCGTTATTCTGATTTTGCCAATGTAGAAATAAAGACAGAAGGGTGGTGCTCAGTTACAGAAACGTTGGCATCTTGGAGTCACTGGTGTAATTTAAAATGGACTTCGGGATCTGGGACATCCACAAAGGCAAAATGATAGAACACAGGGCTTTAGAAGAGACTGGTGCTCTTCTGGATCAGTGGCTGGTGATACTGGAATGTATCTAAAATGACACAATGTTTAGGCAACTGAAACCCCTCTAAGAGACTTACGGGGTCAAACAGGAAGGATATGGCAGAGCAGAGTTACATCCCAGTCTCTTGAAACGCAGGCCAGCACCTGGAGGATGTGGTGTCTTTCTGAGGCTGGTGTCTCAGCACTCACACCAGCTGTCATGAGTGCCAGAAACAGGACGAGAAAGGTCTAAGGAAGCCTGTCAGTATTTGGGCTTGAAAGTCACAAATGAAGGGGGGAAAAACATTATGGGGAATGTCCTGTTACTGCTTCCTTGGTACGCAATGCTGAATGGCAGCTGATACCATTATGGAGGAGTTCAATCCAGTTCTTTCAGACACCCCTATTTGCCTTTATTATGCACCACACTGACATCTCACTCGCTCTTGCTCACTGATCACGCAAGATTTTTCACATCAGCCTAGAGGAGGTCACTGAGCACAGTCCTCTGCAGTGTGCTTCGGTCTCTGGGGGCTGGTCTACCCAGCAAGTGAAACCCAATTGCCGTTATTAGTTCATGGAACTGTTCCTCTAGGTTTGCTGGTGGAGAGCAGCTCTTTCCATCCTTACCTTCGTACGATAGTAATCCCCAAAGGAACAGTTACACAGCACTGTAAGCCAGAATCACGAAACAACTTTACCTGAAATTTTTTCAGGTTCACATCATGCCCAGGGCTTCTTCCACATATGTAAGCTTGTTCCCCAGGGCCACACAGGACCAGGCTCACTTCCTACCCTATTGTGTGGAGGTTGTTTTGTCTTTTCCCAGCTGTGAAACACAAATGATTTATAATACAGAAGGTTTTTTCTCTCCAGCCTTGGTAACTCCTGTTAGTTTTTTTCACTCCATTCCTCTTTGTCTCATTCCAGGAGCAGCTTAACTGCCTGATGACCGCTTTGCACAGCACATCCCTGCATTTCCTCCACTGCATTGCTCCGAATGAATTCAAACAGTCTGGTAGGTGTTTGCAGTGCTGCAGAGCAACCTTCAGGCAAAGCCACACAGTGCCCTCAGCACGAGCTGTGGCTGGCTGAACAGCAGATCTTTATTCAGGAATGAAAGAACTTGGGTCATCACCTCACAGACTGCCTTGTACCCCTTCAAGGGAAAGTCAGACTGAGGGATGCTTCAAAGCACCAGGGATAGAGACAGGATCTCTAATAAACCTCTCGTTTTGTGAGAGAAGCACAAAGAATTAGGAAATACATGACACGGAACGAGGCAAATCGGCACAATTATTTATTAGGCTGTGTTGCCTCTGCAACCTTTTTGGTTTTTCTTGCAGGATCAAACATGGAAACTGTGAATTGCAGAAGGGAAGAGCAACACAAGTTTTCACCTATGATACATCATAAAGTGGAAGGGCAAGTAACGGAAAGCAGTGAACAGCAAACAGATCTGCTATAAATAGGTAGTTACGCATGTGTGAATTCCAAGACTTTTCCTGAATGCACATCCTCCAGTTCCAGCTGAGGAGGCAGGCATCCTGCGCAGCGATCCTGTCCATGAGGCACCAGAGGGAAAGGCTGTGAATGCCTGCTTCCAATGCTTCCACACCCCGCTGCAAGAACCTCCACTTTGCACCAACAGATGGAAATGCCCACAAGCTTCCTCACCTCCAATATTTCAGTGCCGTGCCCGCAGGGCTAGGAAGCTAAACCAAAGAGATCTTAAGCAGCGATTAGTCTTTCTGCACCATCACTAACTGCAGCTCCTCATTATACCTGTCTTTCTCATTTTAGACACCAAAGCTTGAATCCCAGCATAAGCCCTCCAGGATCTGTGGACAATAAGAAGGTGTCAGAGTTGCTGCTTGGTTCTACTGACCTGGGGGAGAAGAAGTACAGAACTGGATATAACATGGCACTGTTTACTCCTACCAAATTGAGCTAAATAAATTGATGGCAGCTATGACTCAACATGCCTTTGGTGTAGATGTAGCTGCAGAGTTAGGGTTTCTACAGCAACCCACTTCTTCATGCATATAATGTTCTCTTTTACACATACTCCCAACCCTGACTTTTAATCAGACAGTTCAGTTAATATAATGCAAATGAAGAGCACCTTGAGCTATGCAATAAATCTTACTTGCTCTTTACTATTCCTTAGTCAAGCAAAACTCCTGCTAACTGATCACTTACCCAGTTTAAGGCTGGAAAGGAAAATGGAGACAGTTGTAGCTGTCTAATATTAGCAGCATACATCATTAACATTGCACATATGTTTTTGACACAACATAATGAAAATATCTGGTGTAACAGCCATGCAAAAGGGAGCATTCTGTTCTTTGCACAAACCTAAAATCTGCGGTTCCCAACTTTTATTATAATTAAACAATACTCCTCACTTCTCCAGTCTATTATATCCTTAAATTTCAGCTTACGGATGGAGGTTAAAATGGGTCAGATACTGGCTCAGATCTTACTTTTAAAGACAAGATTATGACAATTATTTTTTAATCATCACTGAAACTACTTAGTGTGTTTCCTGGTGCAGGAAAGCACAAGGTGTATTTCAGATTCATCAAGGAAAGGCTTCCACTCCTACTTGACTGTATACCACTCAGCTAGATCTTACGATGATCCTGCTGTTGTTTTTTATAGGCAGACACCCTGGGCACAGAAAAGGCAATAGAATTCCAGGCAAATCCATGCTAAAGGTGAATGGAACTCAATTACTAAATATTAGTCTTCCATTCCCATAACCTCCCTAAACTTTATCCTTTCTGTAAATGTAAGCAGAGAACCAGACAAGATCACAATGGAATAAATCAACATGTAAAGACCGAAGAAGTAAAATATTTGCATTTCTGAGTGCTAATACACAGCAAGTCCAGAGTTTCATAATCCCAAACACTATCTAGAACTCTAGGTTCTAACAGTCTCCTGTCATCCAACATATTTTTCTGTGCTGGGATCCTGCCCACACTGGAAGATATGAGCAATGAACCCCTGGCAAAGATCTTGATCATCCTACAAAGTCATGTTCGTGGCTTCCTGATGAGGATTGAGCACAGAAAGAGCTGGAAAGAAGGTATCCTTGGGGAAAAAAATAGAAATTATTCTATGAATCCCAGGCGGCATTAGAAACCAACCACTAAGGGAATTCATTTACTAGCAAGAACCATGAAACGAAATTGGGACTTCCAAGTTTTACAACCCAGTACAAAGCAAATCAAGTTTTCCTGCTTTTTCCATGTGGCTTTACACAGTAGAACAATATTGCAGCCAGCCAATCACCTCCTGTGCATCCACTCCAAGCTGGAGGATCTCTGTAATTTGGCAGCAAGTGTTACCCCTGCCAAGTAACTCTAAGTCACTTGGTGATGCTGAGAGTCTCCCGGAACTCAACTACAACGCATACATTTAAGAGTCACAAGACTTTGGTTTCCATTCTGTGTGCTTTTTTCTGTCACTGCCTATGGCATCTGTGGCTGCAGGACAGAGGAGAGGAAAGATGAGAGGCAAAACCCCACCCTTTCGATTAGCTTCCAGTTTATGAGTCGTATTTATTTCTTCCAGTACACGAAAAATTCAATTTCTACATCCACAGTAGCATTTTTTAAACATATTAAATTCTATTATTATTTTTCCTATGTCAGCACACGGCTATGGCTCTTTTTGCATGCCAGAAAATTGTGAGGCTTCAAGTCCTACCCCATTTGACTGAGACTTCCAGCATCCTGCTGCGTACAGTTGTGCGTGAACACCTCTGAGAGTCCCTACATACACTGCTGGGAAACAGAACTGTTTCTAAGCCACACGTGTTCTGTTTGCCACAGGCCAGGCCTGATGACAATTCAAAGGAATGTCAGAAGTTCCTGCAGCTGCTTTTCTGGGGAGGGTGGAAATGCTACAGTAGGGTGAGGAAAATACTCTGAGGTTGTCCTGTTCTGCAGAATTAATCCATGGCAATTAGAGGCACTGAGAACCTTGGGATGTCTGGGCAGGGAAGATAAGGGCTGGGAGAAAAAACAACAGCTTGTTCACTGAAGTAAAGACTCTGAGAAAGCTAGTGACTTTCTTGTTAATTATTAATAGGGCAAGGGGCCTGAATGATTTCTTTGCAAATCAATGCCAGAAAAGTGAGTAAACGGAGAAAGTCCTGCAGTCTGAGTTTCAGCCTGCTGCTGCCAGGGAGTGGAAAGAAAGTGCCTTAGAAATTCAAGACCTGGGGTTCCCATTTCTAAAAACCGCATAGAGAGGAGTGGTGAGGTTCTGAGCACGGGGGTGCAGGATTTCACTATTCATTAAAGTGTAAAAGCTGAAGCAAAGCTGCTTGATCTCTTGGTCTCTGAAGCAGGACCACATTGTTAGGATGGAGGGGCAGTTCCAGCTCAGATTCCCTTCACTTGGTCCCAGGATGGATAATTCTGCTGGTTTTCTGGTAAGAGAGGAAAGAAAGCGATGACCAAGATACCCAAGCTTAGGTGAAACAAAACCATGTTAAAACCAATTTTCCACACATTAGATGAAAATAAATCTGCCCTTTTACCTGGGGACACACCTTCCAAGCTCCAGTGCAAACCAAATGAACTTCCATAGTCTTGGCAAGGAAGAGCTTTCAAAAGGTTCTGGTCCATTTTTGAACTGGTATGAATCTAAATCATAAGAATCATTCTGCATTTATAATGTTTCAGAATCTGGGATACAGTTCTGATTTCTATGCTGGCACATAGATCTGCTGCTTTGCACCATAACAACCTTTTCTAGGAGCTGTATTACTCACACTATAGATATGAAACCCTCTGCTCTAAACAGGCATTTCAGGAAACACCAGGTCTCCCACTGGTATGCAAGAAATACTAGGATCTGATAATAAAAGGATCACCTCAGGGCTTTCAGGGACCATTTATAGCAGAAAAGGCTTGGTTTGGGAATGTAATTTCTTGGAATTCTTTCTTTCACGTTGAAGTCTTTCCTGAATGTGGCCTGACAGGAGAAGAAAATGTAATTGAAGGGACTGGAGCTGTGACGCATCGTACCAAAGACTTGGGAGCTCACCGAACACACGGAACAGCAGAGGAGCAGACAGCCACCCTCAGCCAGGAGAGGAATAATCCCCCCATCCAACTGCAGGCCAAGTGTTATCAACAGGAGAGGGTTAAAGGCTTAGTATCCATTTAGGGGTAGGGCATCAGCTCTCTCAAATGAGTCATAACAGGCTCCTTTTCACAATGTGGAATGAATAAAGAGCATATGGGGATGATGCATGAGATTCACAAACAGTCTGACTGTATCTTAAACACAGTTAAGTCCTTAGAAAACAGAAGAGACCGAGAGGCCTCACGGCTGAAGCAAAGAAGCTGTTGTCACAAGTCCTAAGTTCTCTTTCTTGACAACCACTGACACTCAGCACAATCGACAGCAAATCAGGGTGGCACGTTTTTAAAATGTAAACTTTTAAGAATCTATGTGTGTATAAATAAACAGTATTTTTGATGCATAACTTTACGAAGTTATGGCCTGAGTCACGGAGGTTCAGATCAACTATAACAACAAACACGTTAAAGGAATCTTAATAAATGTGGTAGAGGAGGCAAAATCTTGCATTTCTTGCTAATGGAAGTTTGCTACTGTAAGAGCCAGGAGTTGTAGCAGCCAACTTGGTATGAACACCGCATTTCCATCCCTTCATTAGGAACACGAGAACTTTTTGGATGCCAAGGAGTGCCTGGCCCAAAGATGGACTTACTGAGCCAGATCCTGGATATGAAGGAGCTGACAGAAGAGCCAGCAAATGGATGCTGGAGCATTAGCTTAGTGATTTGAAATGTAATGTGGAAGGGCTGAGAATACCTTGGATAAAACTGAGAAGGAAAAGCAGATACGAAGTATGACAGAGAGATTTTTCTGCTTCATTCTTCAGGGAAATGAACTCCGACAACCGCTGCAACCCCTCCAGTCAGAGCACCCTTTGGGATGCTCAGATTCACTCAGTTGTCTTCCTCAGAGTTTCTGATGTTGTCTTGCAGCATCTCATGTAACCTGGGATGAATTTAATTCTACACTTCACCCTTTTACCTCATAGTAATAATAATTCCACAGCGATTTCTAGGGATTTCTCTACATAAAGACATCGGCACCTCCTCTGTATTGTTTATGAATTATATCCACTCTTACATGGCAATGCTGACATGTCTCTGCTTACAAAACACCTCCTTCCACAGCCATGTAACCCCTTTCCACCTATCCTTGGGGAATACTTCTCCCTTTCTCCCTCTCCTGTACCTGAACTGTTTTTTATTTAGTGTAATTGGAGAAGTTTTAAATCTGTACTGCAGCAGCCAGGTGGCTGTTTGCTGCTTCTTCTGAAGTCAGTGCTAACATCCACAGGATGTTAAACTCACAGATGCTTCATATGTCTCAGAATTTATTAACTGAACCTCAGATTCCTTCTAAAGAAATATAAGCTCCCAGTGACATTTTGTCCTGATGCTGCTAACGGCTCGTGTGATCCACAAAACCTGCGTGACGCTCCCTTTTCTGTCTGCAGGCATCAGACCACAGAGTTCGAGCTCTGACTTCAGATCTCTCCGCTCAGAATGACTCAGTCGCTAAATTCCAAAAGGAGAAGGGGGCTTTGGAGGAAGTTCATCAGGCAGAAATAACTGCTACATTTTTCTTCGCTCTCCTATTCTCATTCTCCCAGTCTGGGGAAAGGAAAAAAAAAACAACAACCCAACATCGTCTGGTTGCTTAAATACTGCGAGACTACAGTTCGCTGCACAAACAGGAAGGGGGCTGTGTTTTTCTAGGTATTAACTCATGGCAGCACAGTAGAAGTGTTGCCAATTTGTGCCACTGCCCAGAGGAGCTACGTGAGTTGCTGAGGGCGAGCAGGATCCTTCTGTAAGAGTCAATGCTGGTCTGAGTTCCTGTGGCCCCGTTGGAAACACACACACCAAGCGTGTGCTGCTTTCAGGAAGCACCTCAGACAGATCTATTCTTTGAGTTTGCAGTCTGTTGCCAGGGCAGGGTAGTTCGTTTCTCACCCAACTCTGTGTGCTACTCATGGTCTCCCCCTTCCTAGAAAAATGCAAGGTGAGGAGAACAACGTGAACCACCCTGCTAAAAAGCCAGCCAACCTACCACTCAAATGCATGAGGTGAGGTGCAGGTGCCATGGTCCACATTTTAGATGGCCCTCTTTGGTCTGTTTTTGATACCTTGGACCCTTCTGACAACCACCACCTGTATGTGTGTTACAAAGTTCTTTTTCACACTGATTCCACTTTTTTTCAGGTAGCTGGAGGACAAGTAGGAACAAGAAAAGAAGATCCATGCAAGGTGGAAAAGGCTCATCATAAAGCAAAGAGTGACCTCAAAATGACAGGCTGCTTACCTCAATGAGACTAAAGGAGTCAAGCTTGGAAGAGGTTGTAAAGATGTGTCAATTGTAACAGGATTTCCCAGGGTACAGGAACCTACTGGTGCAGCTGTGCTAAGTCATAGCCCTGCCAGGAACAGCCACACCTGAAAAGTCACTTGATCATAAAGTCATTGGGAAAATCCACCCTGATCTCTTCAGCACTGACCTAACAGCAAGCAGAAGTACAGTTCAGTAGTTCAGGCAAGGAGAATCAGAAATACAGGATTTTGTTTCCTAAGTCTTTCTCTGACTCATTGTCTGATATTTGTAATTCATCTTACACACTCACCCACATATAAAATGTGTACAATCACTGGGAAGTTATGAGGCTTAAATGATTCATGTTTATGTAAGGCCTTACGATCCTTAGATAAAAACTGTTTTAGAAATGCAAAATATTATCACAAATTAGAACTTTATTTTAGTGTCACTACTGACTGCTTTAGCGATGGATCTGCCAGCACTTCTCTGACAAACCTGCCATTAGAAATTAACTTCCCAGAGAGTAAATTTCCAACTCCATTTTATCCAAACCACTCATCTACTTAGTTAAGGAGCTAAGGCGACGTGTACAACCATTTGGGCCCCTCACTACAAGAAGGACACTGAGGGGCTGGAGTGCGTCCAGAGAAGGCAACGAGGCTGGGGAGGGGGCTGGAGAACAAGCCCTACGAGGAGAGACTGAGGGAATAAGGGTTGTTTAGCTTGGAGAAGAGGAGGCTGAGGGGAGACTTCATCCCTGTCTACAACTGCCTGAAAGGAAGGTGTGATGGGGTGGGTGCTGGGCTCTTCTCATAAGTGACAGCGATAGGACGAGGGGAAATGGCCGCAAGTTGCACCAGGGGAGGTTTAGACTGGACATTAGGAAAAATTTCTTCACTGGAAGGGTGGTCCGGGATTGGCACAGCTGCCCAGGGAGGTGGTGGAGTCGCCATCCCTGGAGGGGTTTAAAAGACAGGTAGATGAGTTTCTTAGGGACAGGGGAGAGGTATGGCTGGACTCCATGATCTGAGCGGTCTTTTCCAACCTTAGGATTCTATGATTCTATGATTAATAAATACTAGCAAGCTTTGCTCATTCAAATTCTAACACAGGGAGTAGAAGATACTTGTGCTTCAGTGCGAGGCCACTGAGACACTTTATGTAACAGAAGAAAAATTAACTGCTGGTGCTAGGTCTTCAGAGCTGCAAACAGAGGTCTCGGCCTCTTGGGGTGCTTGAGCCTTTACCTGCAGACTGGTCAATAACAGGTAAGGAGGAGCATCAACAAAGGTAAAAGGAACTTAAGTGCCCTGCCAGTCCCTATGAGACAGGACACCAGATCCCAGCCCACTTTCCATAAAGATTAACCTGTTCACTACAGCATAGACACGCTTATTTGGCTTAACTCATTTGCTGTACTATCCTACCTTTTCTTACCCCACAGCAGCCTGCTGGTGCAGCTTTACCTTTATGATAAGACTGAGTAGGCATAAAAGATTAATATAGACCTTTTAAACCTACTGTGCTAAAACAGTCTGGCGCCTGTCACTTTTTAAACCCTTAAATAACACAACTAGGTGAGATCTAGTATTTATTTTTCCCCAAGTAGACTTTGAATTCTTTTCTACAGCAGAATCTGACTACTCTAAAGGCTTGTAAAACCCCTCAGGTTGGAAATATTTGCCTTTTCAGTTTCCAGTGAATCAGTAGTTAGGCCAGCTCTGAGACCCTCCCTGTCCTGTATGTTATCCACTCACTCTAAACTCCACTTTCTTTGAGGTCTAGGGAACTGTATGCCCATTGTAGATCTCCTGCCATGCTGCTATGGTCAAAAGAAAGGTGATCTGCTGCAGGCAGCTCATCTGCTTGCAGGCAGCCAGAAAAGACAACTGATCGATCTTTTCATCCCTCTTAATGCCAAAGGCTCCTGCAAGGCTCTCTTCCTGGAAGGAAAGGTAGTAAATAAAACCAGAAACGAGACCACAGCTCACAGGATGCCCAATGTTACCAATTCTGAATTCAAAAACTTCTTTCATCGAATGTATTTCAGTGCCCAAATATTTAACTGAAAACTGAAGCCTTACTCAGCATCATATGAATGACTTCTCTCTCACAGCTCAACTCAGATGCTCGTGTTCACAAGCTGGAAGACAACCTGTCTGAAGCCAATGCCCAGCTGGCTGTGGTGGAGAAGAGCCAAGCTGAAATTAATGCCATCAGACTCCAAGGTAAATTCCTTGACAGCTTTGTGCAATGCTACCTCCCTCTGATCCTCCTCTTTCCCTACATTTCATCTAACTCTGGCAGCCCTGCCCTGTCTCCTCTAGCAAATCTGCCTAAGCCTGCTAGCCTTCACTGCTCTTTCTCTCCAGTCAGATTGGATTAGTTCCTCTCCTGCTTCTTTATGCAGTTTTCCCTCAGCTGAAAACAGCCAGCAGAGTTGGAAGCATGAGGAGGCTCAGAGCAGGCTTAGCCAGATTGTCCACATAAAGATTTCATTCTACTTGCAAGCAGATGACTTCAAGAGGCAGCTGGATGAAGAGTCCGAGGT
Source organism: Neomorphus geoffroyi (assembly GCA_033558235.1). Classification (NCBI taxonomy): domain Eukaryota; kingdom Metazoa; phylum Chordata; class Aves; order Cuculiformes; family Neomorphidae; genus Neomorphus; species Neomorphus geoffroyi. The sequence continues at coordinate 278,618 of JAUMJM010000038.1, forward strand.
ACTGGAGACCACCAGCTGCCTACAGAGGCTGCTGGTGGCACGGGACATGCAGTGCCTGCTCTTTTGCACGCTGTCCACTTCAGAGTAACAAATCTTTTGTGTTAGCTTTCACAAAGAAAAACTTTCTCATCCAAATTAATCTCTGGGCTTGTTACCAGCTGATCTTGGCAGCAGCGTGGGGGACATGAGCCTTGTATGGAGATGAAAATAAGATACAAAATCTCCCATGAGTCAGCAGCGAAGAGCAGAGCACACACCTCTCAGTTCTCAGTCTTCTGTCCATTCCATGGATCGTACAGCAGTTTATTTGCACAGATCACACACGTTTGGCTCAAAATACAGAAGGATTTCATGTCTCTGTCTGGCATATCTGTCTGGGAAATTCCTGCTTATCTTCAAAGAGTAATTCTAGCGCCACACCTGGATATCAAAAGGCTGGCAGGAATTCTCTCTGGGTTCAGAACAATCGCCAAATGGGTTTACTGTCCTAATTCCTTTGTAACACTGTTTGAGAGAGAACAGTGATGATGACAAGCCAAGTTCTGGTTCCAGTTGTATGAGCTCAATTCAATTCGCTGCAGTACAGTAAAAAACAGGTACAGAGAACAGGAACTTGGCTCCTGACCACAAAGGTATTTTGAAGCTTGAGATGTTTCTAGCTGGTGCAGAATGGAGTTGTTCAAGTGGAGCACTCCAGCTCTGGGGAGTGAAGTCAGAGTATTCGTACTTCCAATAGGACAGACACATAGCAACGGCTGGGCTGTTTCTAGTCCTGCACTGCTGCTGTAGTGAGCCTGGCCACACCAGGCATTATTTGGACCTTATGATGAAGAAGCTGGAGGATGAGGAGGAGAGCAAAGCTGAACTGCAGTGCCTGGTCTCTAAACTCAATAGTGAAGTCATAATCTGGAGTACTAAATGCAAGACTGATGCCATCAGAAGAACCAAAAACCTGGAAGAAACCAAGCGAGCACTCAGCTTTCAGGGAGTCTGGGATGCCACTTACAGCAGCCTCATTATTTAGTTTGGCTGCCGAGTCACAGCTTATAGATGTGATCTGTTAGGACTCAGTTTGGTAAGACAGAGAGAAAGCAAAAAGCGCCAGCCAAGAGAACAAAAGTAATACTTGCAATAATAAACAGGGGCTATTGGGACCTAACACTTGTATGCCGACAACAGAAACCAACACTGATCCTATCTGATAAAGGCCTGAATTTGGATAGCTTTTCTTTATTTCAACAAAGACTTTACTCTTCTAGCAGCTCTACAAGAGCCACTAGCAATTCCTAAGAATAAAGCAAGCATCAAATCAGACTAAACCCCTTAGAATCTGGTCCTCGAGAGTTGGTATTACAGGCCAGAAGTTGAGCCAATCTTAGTAGCACTCTAACAGAGCTAACATAAAGCTGCTTTCAGATAATAGCACAAAAGTTAAGGCATCCGCAGGGTTTCACTGGGTGCCTGAACAAGTTGAGACAAATGGAATAAGCTAGTGCATCTCTGCATGACTTTGTGCTGAGTCCCAGGGACATTCACAATGGAGGGAGCCTCCTTTGCTCTTAGACATTATACGAGTCCTTGAGACACCTAAAGAGAAGGTGGAAGTGTCTATCACCAGGTTATGAACCAGCAACAAAGAGCTGAGCTGTGGCCAAATGTGCCATATCCACCAACCACATCCTAGTAATGGCTTTACAGTCCCTTTCCCGAGACTGCTGACGGGATTTCACCCTTTCACTGGTGAAAACAGTTATGGTGCTAAAGATGAGGGCTCCTGACTCCAACCTCTCCTCAATCCATGAGCTACTTACTCACCAGGATATTTCTGCCTTCTCTCCCACAGGACAAAGCTGGCTGTGAGGCTCCAACAAGCAGAGGGGACAGCTGAATCAGTCCAATACTGAGTTGCCAGCACAAAGAAAACTAGGCAGAGGCTTCAGAGAGAAGTGGAGAAACTCACTGTTGACCTTGAGAAAGCAAAAAATTCAGCCACTCAAGACTGCATCCAGCACAAGCATCACCAGCAAGATCTAAAACCTGGTACTGGAAGCCCTGGTAGTCTTTCCGTTAACTCAGGTCAGCTTTGGACTGATCCCTTATTTCTTAATATTTTAAGATCTCTCTATTAAATGTCAAGTAATCTGTATCACCATGAGAAGCAAGGCTAAGATTTACCACATCAAGAGAAAACCCAGATGAGAGCCGCAGCTAATTCCTAGGAGCACACAGCATGCTTCTGGTAAGCTCATTAACTGACTTCCAGAAACAAGAGTACAGCTAAAGCAAAAGCCCTCCTTTACTGCAAGGCAAGGTATGCATCTTCTTTTTAAGGATAATGATATCCTGCTTTGAACTTTTCAGTGTTGCAGTACCAGTGGATTGGCCACTGGTTATTAACCACCACACTCAAAGCAGATCTAAACAACACAGTTTAAACACTACCAACAAATGCTCCTTCATTTAAATTAGTATTTCTACTCTTGCTAGTGTTAGTTTAGGAGCATGAATAGTAGTGCAACTGTGGGACATTTGAATAAAAATGTTACTTAAAATAGGCACAAAGGCTGCTCCAAATCCACTGAAGCCTTTGGGTATCTGCCAATGACTGCAGTCGGCTTTAGAGCAGGGTCTCAAGAGCTGAAAATCCCGCATACATCATTACATTACTGGGATGAAAATCTGTTTCACCATCGCTTTCTTTAATGAAGCAGTTCTTTATTCTATAGTTCCTGTGGTGTGCTTGTCACCATGGTATCTGAGCGCATGTGTGGATCATAAGGATATGTAGAATATTTGTGATTAAAAGCTCCTAGGAAAGAAAAATGTACCTTTATTCTTTTCCTTTATGGGAAGCAGTTAAACAGAGTCTAAAATAGTCTTGAATAACATCTTGTTTGTAACCGATTCGTCTTTGAAATAGAAAGAGTCACACTAATCAACCCAGGCAATTACTAACAGCACATCTGCACAAGGAATATCTGAAGTGGAAAACATTTGCTCCACAGCAGCATCATTATAACCGCAGGAGCAAGGAAGACTATCACACTGATGGGAACTGGGTGATCTTGTTAAATTCCTAATGGTGAGGAAAGAAAGCCTCGTAAACATTTTAATCATCCATTCAGAGTGACCAAGAGAAACTCTGCCAGTCATTAGAGCGGCTGCCAATTTAACTGTGACTAGCTGGCAGGACACGCAGAGAAGTGAAGTGTAAAGAAAACTTGTGTCTGGTGAATGCTTGGCTTTATCTTTCCAGGCCATTGCTGCTTGTGCTGCCCTGGACAAGAAGCAGAGAGCCTTTGATAAGATGTGGGTAAAATGGCAACAAGGAATGCAGAGTGCTGCAGGTGGAAGTGGATACTTCCCAGAAGGAATGTACACAACTGAGAATTTTGAGCTTAAGACTGCCTGTGAAGAACCCTTGGAGCACCTGGAATCTGTGAAGGAGAACAAGGCTCTTTAGGATAAGTACTGATTTGATGTTAAAAAACTCAGCAAGTCATAAGCCCCTCGATTCCTACTGAAGGATCTCTTGTGATGTCTTCCAGCACCAATTCCATTTTTCTTATTTCTAGCAGTGCTTCCACTCTCTGGAAGCACACATTTGATGCCCTCGCTGTCACAGGTCAGATTCTGCTCTTGGGACAGAGTCTACACTCACACACACACCACCCCTACCTGGTCATCCAAGACTGTGACAAACACCAAGGTACTGCTTCCAGGATACCAACTCTGGGGATAACGTTCAGGACTGAGGTCCTTTCTGAACCCTCAAAATGCAATCCCAGTGGCAGTTTGGTTGTACTCACTGTTACACCCAGAGGTCATCACTCCCGGCTGGGCCAGCTATCATCAGCAGACCATCGCATATGGGAATAACAGACTGGTTACAGCATTAGCCTTAAATAAGACACAGGATGCAGGCCCAGTTCTGGCTGCCAGCATCCTCTCTAACTCTGAGCAGTTCACTTAGGGGACTATTAACAATGGCCAGCTCTCCCCTGGGAAGACAATGTTCCCTTTAACCTCATTGGGGAGGATTAAGCATCTCCAGGAATCAGTTCAGAGCAAGCTGGTTAAACTCTGGCTCTGTCTCCCTCTTTGCATCACTTTTCCCCTACTGGCTGCACAGGGAGACCAGCTGCACTTCTGTAAATCGCAAAAATTGATCTCTTGCAGGAGGCTGGAAGATGACATTGTAAATACTTAGAAGATGCCACAATCTGCTGCCCTTGCGGCCAACAGAAAACAGTGATGGACTCCCTGCCCCAAACCCGGGGCTTTCTGGGCTGTCTCCTCCAGCCCTTTGCTCTGGCCCACATCAGCTGGCAGCGAGCCGCATTCTGCTGTACAGAAACGATGTCGCACCCTGTTTGCGTTTTGTAACAGCAACCACATGAAAGGTGGAGAGGGGAAGGATGGATAAAAACTGTAAAACATGTCTCTTGATTTAATAGGCTTCATTCTTCCACCTCCATGAACACACACAGAGAGCCAGGCTCATTCAGAAATCCAGGATAATATTTAGCAACAAAAGAAAAGGGCAGCTGATATAAAGTGACTGGAATAATTTAATGCCATTTCCATTCAACGAATCTGCCTGGTGCACTTGGTAAAGTTCATAGTCCTGAGATAAACCTATCATAGGAAATATCTGTTTTCTTCCCTAGAGGAAATTAAGGATCTAATCAATCAGCTAGGGGAGGGAGGGGAGAACACTCATGAGCTGCTCAAGATAGCGACTGGAGATGGAAAAGGATGAACTGCAGGTGGCACTGGAGGAAGCAGAGTCTTCCCTGGAGGTACCAACGTTACAGATGCAAGAGCTGGATGCTGCCCACATCCCATCAGATGGATTTTGTATGTTTAACCCCACAAAGGGCAGTTATTCGTCCATCTGTTGCACTCTGCGCAGGCTGAAGAAAGTGAAGTGACTTGCATTCAGCTCAGATTGGTTCAAGTTAAAGCTGACATTGACAAGAGAAGATAAGAAGAGCGAATTTGTAACAACCACGTATTGCAGTGATGTGACATTAAGTCACAAGCACAGACTACAGCACGGAGGTTTTAAGTTAGACACTAGGAAAGTGTCTAATTCAGGGAATTACTCCTTAGACCAGATTGTCTGGTGGTTGTAGAGACTCCATGACTGGAAGTTAAGTGCAGCCTGGTCACACATTGTCTAGTGAGACTGGTTTAGGAGGAGGTGGTCCACATTTTAGACAGTAGATTTTGAAGATGACCTCTTGAAAGCCTCTCCCAGCCCTCTGTTTTAGAAGAAGGTATTCATGAATGGCTCAGTGCAAAATACTGGTATTTCAGTATTAAATAGGTTTGAAAATTTACTGTATTTTTATTACTTGGTGGGCAATCATTTGATACAAAGGCTGGATTAGATTCAACAGAACAGAATGCCGCACCATATGCTTCACTGGTCTCTGCAGAAATAATTACCAGCGTCCAATTGAGTCTCTGCAGGAAAGTCTGGAGACTGAAGCGAAGTGCTGAAGCTCTCAGGCTCAAGAAGATGGACACTGACCTGACCAGAATGGAAATGCAACAGAATCACGCCAACAAGAACAATGAGCTTGTCAGGATACTGAATAAAGTGCAACAGCATGCTGAGGTAAACCGGAGAGGGTGGAAGCAGGTCCTGGATGGAAAAGTATACCAGTTCTATTTTATAGCTTAAGCAACTGTGGTGGGCTGGCCCTGGTTGGAAGCCGCGTGCCTACCAAAGCTGTTCCATCACTCCCCCTCCTCAGCTGGACAGGGGAGATATCAAAAGCACTACAGAAATCCAGGTAGAAAACCTGGAGTGCACTGCTTGCCCCACATCAGCCAAGCAGGTTACTTTGTCATAGAAGATAATCAGGCTGGCCAAGCGTGGTTTGCCCTGGCTGAATTCATGGTGGCTTCTCCCAGTCACATGCTTTATTTGACTTGTGATAGCCTCCAGGAGGATTTGTGCCATAATAACTTTCCCAGGGGCTGAAGTAAGACTGATGGGTCTATAATTTCCTGGATCCTCCTTTAAGCCCCTCTTGTAGATGGGCATGACATTAGTCTTCTTCCAGTCTTCTGTGATGTCCTCCAACCTCCATGACTTCTCAAAGACTATGGAGAGCAGCCTCACAACGCTGTCAGCCAGTTCTCTGAACACTTTTGGGTGGATAGTGTCAGAGCCCGTTGATTTGTAGGGCCTGAGCTGCTGTGATAGTCAGCAGACCAACTCTTCCTTCACTGATGGTGGGTCTGCGTTTGCATCAACCTGGGATTTTAATCCCAAGGCCTTGGGCCCAACATTGCTGGTAAAGACAGAGGTGAAGAAAGTATGGAGAATTTCTGCCTCTTCAGAGCTGTTGGTGACCAATTCACCTCTGCTGTTTAACAGTGGGCCAACATATTCCTTTTGTTTCTGCTTGTTCTTCATGTACCTGAAGAACCTTTTTTTGCCATTTTTGACATCGCTGGCCAGTTTCAATTTGAGCTGAGATTTTGTTTGTCTAACTGCATCTCTGCACACCCTGGCAATGCCCTTGTAGTTCTCAGAGTTATCACAGAAGTGCTACCATCGTTTTTGACTGGTTCAGCCTTGGCCGGCGAAGGCGCTGGCTTGCATCTGGCTGGCATTGGCTTTATCAGACACGGGGGAAGCCTCTAGCAGCTTCTCACAGAAGCCACTCCTGTAGCCCCCTACTACCAAAACCTTGCCATGCAAATCCAATACATCTACAAAGCAGTGGATTATGTACTCTTGTTTAGACAGACATCTTGAACAAATTAAGAATTTATATTCCAAAGCCCTGGTTCCCCCACTCATACTAATTTCAATCTGCTGCAGTTCCAACAAACCTGATACAAGACAAGCATTACTATCAACTTTTGTCAAACTAGAAACCCAAAGAACTATTCATATGTAATTAAAACAAAAAAGGTCTGCTTTTAAGAGAAGTTGTAATTGCTGTTTCAATATGATAGCCGAGAAATGGCCTAGAAGCTGACAGAAGTAAAACTAAGGAGCTTCCTTTGGGTCTTCATTTCTAAAATAAAACTAAGTAAATTAGTAAAAGGCTAATCTCTTTGTTGGAATAAAGTAATAAAACTGCTGCCAAAAATCCAGCTCTAGTAATTTAAAGAGTAACAGCTAAGACTCTTTCTCTCTAACATGTGTGTATGTACACACACACACTCCAACGTAACTTGTCCTCAGTTACATCAGTCTCAGTCAGAAGAAGTTCTCTTAAAGTCAGTGTGGCTACATGGATGTAAGACAGACATACAGGATACTGGCATCCAATGATGGGTTTTTTAGAAGCATGCTGGTTTTTTTAAATTAGTTTTAAGTATGGTATCACCTTAAAAAACAGCTTTGCAGAGAGATCTCCTACATCTTTTAGCTTCCTCTCCCTTCATTATTCACATTAATCGTTCATCTTCAGGTCTTAACGGATGCAGATGCTTGCCAGCATGAGGAGGGGCTGCAGGAGCAGCACATGCTGCCTCAGCCTGCTACAAATAGAGCTGGAAGAAGTGCAGACTGGCCTGGAGGGCAGTGAGCACCCACGAACTCCTGGAGCAGCCAGAGGTCATGGAGAAGACATAACGAAATCCAATGCAGAGAAAGCAGAACCATTTATGCAACAGCTGTCTTGTCAGAGAGGTTAAGCACAAGTGGTTGAACATTAAATCTTAACTCTGGATAAGAAATGCAGGATTAGGCCAATGATGGACAAATACATCAGTGGTCTGTAAAACAGGTCTGATAACTCCACTGAACATGAAGAGCTCAGTCTTTAGAGATATTACACTGATAGCAGGACTTTTTGAAAAGCCCTATCCTGGCCCAGCTTTGCTCCTAGAAAGGCCTAGGAAAACACTTTCAGCAAATTTGGTGGAAGGGTTAAGACAGTGTTGAACACTTTTAAACCCCCACCTTAAAAGGGACAGTGTAAAATCCTGCCTTCATTGAAGCTACAGCTTTACTGGTTGTTTCCATGGTGCTCAAATCTCTTCCACAGACTGTAGCCCACAGTGCAATCCATTTTAGTGACATTTTAAGCATCCTTGCGTTACAGATTGCAGTATGAAATAACATACCTGCCATTTCATTTTGTGCATAGATTTAAGAAGCTACTTTAACACTCGCCATTACAGCCTGCAGTTCTTTTCCATAAAGACCACACACGCTAACATCTCCAAGGAGAAGAGTAAAACTTCGGGAAAGGACTGATAATACAAGAAGCATTTCTCAGCTGCAATTACGGGACATCAGTTATAAAAACTAAGTCGTAAATGTGGCTTTTATTCAAATAGGTTAAAAAATGCAACCAATACATTCACTTCCAACTGACTGATAATAAAAGGATACATTTTTAGGAGGTGAACTGCAATTTCCATACAAATTTGTTGTTTTAAACGTATTTGTTATACAAAACCTACAAAGCCCAGGACTTGTGCAGCATTCTGGAATAACAATAGCAAATTTATATGATTTTTTTTTGGTGAAGAACAGCTTGTGTTGCTAGAATGCAGGTTTCCTATTAAAGCCTTTGTAGTTCTGCTTCCTTGGAGTGAGTTTTTTATTATTTATTTATTATTTTTACAGCAGCAACAACAACAGTCCTCTAATGATTCATATCAGTAAACAGTAAGCACTAAATGAGCTGTGGGGCTCATATTTTCCAGGAGATAAAGAGACACATACATATTGTAAACTGAGAAGCAGAGACTATGTTTGTTGAGAATGCAATCAAATACAGTTTCAGTTGGGTCTAAAGGCAGCTGCTGCTACTGCAGCATAACTTTGAAATAAATAATACTGGTATATAAACTCACATGCACACACAGAGAAATTCAAGAAAGCAGATTCAGACTCAAGGACTACATAAACAACAAGGTTTATTTCTGCCTCAGAGGTGTATCATCATTTTAAATCTCATTCAGTGTGCAAGTAAATACACAGGTCCTAATGTTCTCTAATGCAGATGCAGTGGGGATGAATCCCACTTGGCTTAACAGTGCACAATTTTATAGAGAAAACCCAAACTCTACAGAAAACCATGATGCACAAATCATTTATTTGAGAGCCAAATGGAAGAAGGTAAGACATGCTGGTGCTCTAAGGCTTCTTTCTGCCCTCTAGAGTCACTCTGCTTACTATTAAATGAAAGCTGGAGCCTGACCTTCAACATAATACTAATGAGCGTGAGGAAATCGGTGAGGACCGAGCAGCTGATGGGAGAGCAAGGAAAGCTGTGGCTGATGTAAATCACCTCTCCACCTTTCTGCCCTTTGCACTGGTTGCTGGAATCCTTAAGGCATATATTCCATCATTTCTCTCCAGTACTGATTCGAAAGCACAGTGTTAATAATACATGTTAGTGCTTGCATTGCTTTTTATGACCCTGAAAAGCAGAATTCATGTTAGCTCACTGATTGCAGCCTGGCAAAATTAATCCACAAAAGAAGAAATCCACTTCCTCTCTGCCTCCCTGGTAATCTACATCACAGATGGCACCCTGAGGAATTCCTCCATTTCCTCTCGATTTGTCCTTTCTTTCGCTTATTACACAACTTCACTCACCACACCTATCATTCCTCCAACAAAGAGTAGGCTGGCTTCCCTCTCTAACTAGTCAATGGCATTCGTAATTGGCACAGAGGGGAGAAAAGTTGCCAGCACTGAGCAGATTGCTCCTTTGGCACTGTGCTGACAACTGGCACTTCAGAAATATCATAGCTGGCTCTGGATTTAATGCACAGCGTTTCCTCCCAGAGTGAGGCTGAGCCTTCTGCCACCTTTGTGCTTTCAGCTACTGCATGTTCAGACAGTATCTTCACCCTCCATCTACAGCAAGCTCTCAGCCACTCTCTTTCCTTTCAAGGGTAGAAATCAAGTCACTAGAATTAAAGCCACTGTCTTAGTAGTAGGTGGGGATAATATTTTTGATTAGTCCAGCTTAGCACCACCTGGTTTATGGTCCGATCTAGACCAGTCAGCTGGAATTACTTCCATTGATTTCAGTGAACTGTGGATCCAGTCTTCAGAAAGGCAGTCTACGATATGTAGAAAAAATAAAGATAGGGCACAATTTCTCAGGTTGTAACATACAGATATCTGAGCTTTCAATGATCTGTGTAAATAGTTGTGCTATCAATCGGTCTCATACCTTCCTCATAGGCTTCCTGTGTGGCAAAAGATCTGTGTCCGAAGCGGGACCATTACATGCACCTGGAAAAGATTAAGTAGAACTATTAAATTCAATAAAAGATCTGAGAGCAGTTAACCCTGAAAGGAAAAAAGAGCACCACTACGAAACTCCAAGGTAAGAGAAAACATGTACAAATATATCACAAAGATCACTTCCATGGAGTGGCTGTAATACTCTTTCCTGCATCTGAGCTTTCATATTCAGCACAAATACCCAAAAAGAAACATTTTCATTTAACAGCCAACATGTCTCAAAAGGGAATGCACTAATTTAAAGAAAAGCAGACTAGGCAGAAAAGATGCATGTAGGACACTCTCAGCCCACTGGAGCGCAAAAGAACTTCAGCACTTTGCACCCCATGTAGAACTCATCGATCAGAATCTTTTATGGTGTTCGAGTAGAGCAGTAACAAGCCACTGGTATCAGCAGCTGATCTACACCCACGAAGGAGAATTTGCAAGGTGTCATCAATGGCATGACTTGCTGTTCATTCTTCAACTGCTACAAAACTCTAGAGCATGAGTAGCTTCAAATTCCTGGGGTAGATACCATCTTCCCATTTCTTATTCTGATCCTTGTCATTCCACATCAACACTTCAAATCCTTTCCACAATAATTTATCCTTCTCCTACTTTTCAGACTAAGGAACTGGAAACAGAGCCAGACTCCAAACAGAAACACCATGTGGAGACTGAAAATTCTGCACAAGAGCAAGAAGCTGCTAACAGAGTCAGTCACCCAAAAATACAGGCTTCTCCTCCTCTCCCTTCTTTGTAGCCACTTCCTGTCCTTAAACACAGTCCCTGACATGTGCACAGGTATGAATGCACCACTAAAAACCCACCTATTAACTACCATGCTTTAGGGTCATGACTGTACTATTCACCTTGATGTCATTACACTGAAGAAACACATCAGACATGTTTCATGTCAGCTTCTTCCAGCGCAAAGATTTCTCTTGTTCAACCAAACCCTTTCTGGTACAGAAACAAGCTAGCCAAAGCCTGGCCAAGTACAGGAAGTCCATACATGAACTGAATGATGCAGAGGACAGGGAGACAGGATGGCTGGATCAGCTCTAAACAAACAGCACACCAGGCATTGGGCCTGAGCAAGCAAAGGGCTCTCTTTTGGGGGAGATTATCCAAGCACCTCAATCCTCTTTCTCCATGCCAGCAGCTCAGGAAGAGGCACCAATGCTGGAGCTCGCATGTTTGAACCCAGCTGCCATGAATTTATTAAAGCAGCAAAGGGTGTGGGATGGAGATGAGGAAAACATAGGTGTGTTCTCAACACTGGCTGACTCATGCAGGGAAGAGATATTGAACACGTCTCTCTTCATGCAGAGGTAAGTTCTGAAATGGCTAACAGTACAGATGTGTTTTCCCTGATGGTAAAACAGAAAGGAGAAAAGAGTAGCATGCTTCTACTTCCAAACCAGATGTGCATTAAGGGCTAAAGCTTTTCTCAACAGCATCAACACTGTACAGCAGGGATCTCTCTTAGGAAAAAGCCCACCTCATCCTGGCATGGTGCTCCAGACTTCTCTAAACTCCAACAGTCTAGCAAGGAAGACAGGGACCAAAAGTATACAGAGCAAGTACCACCTAATTCTTAGCCCCTCTCCTCCTTCCTCTGGGGGTAGCATGTCATTGCTTACCAAAGTGATTTCTTTACATAGTGAGTGGTTTGACAGGCATGTGCCCAGACATTATGGCAACTGAAAAACTGCTATGGTACTGATTAAAATAACAGGTTTGAGAGAACAATTGGCCTGCATGGGAAAAAAGAGTAGAAGACTAAAAAAGTGTGCAGTGACCTGCAGACATAAGAATTATCAGACCTGAAAGCTTGCATATGTACTTTTCAAGCATACGTAGAACGATGGAAGATACCCAACGCTACTTGAAAAGGATCTGTGCTAACAGACTTGGGATTTTTCAAGTCAAGAATAGAAGGTGCAATCTGGGCTGCCTCTGGCAAATAAACAGACTTCACGCATAGTCTTAGTAATGCTCACTGTATGGGGAAAAACATGAATTTGTTCATAGCAAGACAGCAGAACATAGCGTTCAGGGTTGCTGCTCACACCTAAGATGCTAGACATAGAGGGGTGCTGCAACAGGAGGGGAGAGTAGCACAGAAGGAGCAAATTCCAACAAGGGAGGCAGAAACAGCTCCCCTGGCAGTGTCTGCAGGACATGAGACTGTTGTGGGAGAATTAGTCTGGAACTAGGAGGGCTGAGCCCTAGATAAGGTCTTGGATCAACTGATGTTAACAATGCCAATGTACAAATTTGCTGTCATAATTTAAAAATTGGTGACAAATCCTGCTGCTGTTTCTATTCTAATATTATCTGTAGGAGCTAAACACTGCTGTCAGCCAAATACCCTGCTGCTGTTGACCAAGCTCTGCTTGGACAACCGGAACAAAACGCATTTAGGCACCTTTGAAAAAGCAGGCTAGCTGAGCACAGATGCTGCCACATGTCACACACTCCACACTCTGCTCTGAAGGTGGGCATTCAGAACCTGAAGCTCTGGGCCAGCCAGCCAGAACACACAGGCTCCTACCTGATTCACCTCAGATCTGCTCTGGCAGAGGGAAAGCAGCTGGTATCAAGCTCATCATTACCTAGAAAGCCAATGTGCAAAAAATCTGCACCGTAAAAGTCTGGTCAAGCTGCATGCAGTTGGAGCAGTCCTCCTTCTTTCTCATTCTGTATTATGACCATTGCACACATTCCAGGTACAGTTAAAACAGGAGCTGGCAAGAGGACACAGTATTAAGGAGCAAAAAAGCAGGACACTGGGATACATTTTCTTTCCCCACTTAAAAAGCCCCAATTTGCAATTATTTAGATCATTAGTGACTTAATCTAATAATGAGGCCATATAATTCAAGAATATTACCGAAGAAAATTGATTTTGACAAACCCCTGTTGTCTAGATGGCAGTTCTAGAGAAACAGGGGATACAATTCGGAGGCCGGAACTTCTATTTGATGCAACTTCGTTTTAAACATCAGGCATGGTATGAGAGGGTGCTGGGAACTGCTACATTGTCAAATAGTGGGGTGAACAATGCAGATCTTGAATGCCTCTCAAGGCAAGTATTTTTGTCTGCAACCACCAACTGTATATACAACAGTCTGCTTCCAAAGGACCTCTTTTTGACTAGCTACTACCCATCTGAATGCATTTGCTGCTTAAAAAAACCCAAGAACCCCAAAGGATGTCCCAGATCAATTTTTCTTGATAGATATCTTAAGGTCTGACTGCATCTAAACTACTTTCACCAAGACCAGTTCAGCCTTGCTTCTGAGACCTCAATCTCAAAAACACTGGCATCCCATTCTGGATTAGCACAGCATAATTGTATCAGCAATGCAGCAGGAACAAAGGTGGAAAATTCTCCGGAAGGCTTCACTGGAGAGCTTTTAATGCTTAAAAAGCTCTGCAGAGTTCCTCATTTTAGATACTTTCCTCCCATCTGGTGAAAATAATTTTGTAAACATAAACCCATACTTAAACGTAATTTCATTCCCGTTACATAATTTTACTTGGCCTAGTTGTGTATCTTTAATCTGTGCAGCTGATCTAGTTTTATCGTTAAGCCAATAAGAGCTGGAATGATTACATATCTCTCAGTGATAGAACCATAGTAACACTGATTTAGGAGACCACTGACTCCAGCCTCCTTCCCGAGAGCAAGATCTTGTATTGCCCTTTTGCCATTCTGATAAATATTTATCTGATCCATTCTTAAAAACCTCCAAGAAGAGCCCCACATCCTGCCGAGCCAGTCCAGCACAGGGCTAGACTACTTCAAAGGAATCACCAATGTTTTTCACCATAATCCAGATCTGCCTTGCTGTTACCTTAGCTTATGACTTCTCGCCCTACCCCCAGTGGACATAAAAGAACAAATTGTTCTTTTCCTCATAGCAGCAGCTTTTTATCTATTTGAAGGCTTACCACATCTTTCCTCAGTTTTCTGCCCTCTCAACAGGATCAGCAAAAGTCGTGTTCAAAGCCTTTGATCATTATTGCCCCTTTTTTCTCCAAATATCCATATTTCCCTTGTGCAGAGGCCAGGGTGCGACACACTCCTCTAGCACAGCAGAACAGGATTCTTGTGTATGTGTTACTATCATTTTCTTACCTATAGGGACCTGCATAGCGTTTGCCTCTCCTGCTACAGCAAGATATTATGGTCTCTATTCAGTGTCTGAGCCATGGCAGCCCCTCCATCCTTTCCTGCAGCACAGCCAGCTGCCCAGTTCTTCCCAGTTCTGTAATTTGGGAGTTGATTATGTTACCATGTACAGCAGTGCACCTGCTACTGAACTGCATCCCGTTTTTCCACTTTGAATCCTAGTTCTATGACTGTGTTTATTTTGCCTTCAAACTTGATCTCATCTTTAAATGCAGTAATTACACTCTCTATTTCATCATGGATAAGTAATGGAGGCAGGGTAATTCCCCGTACAAGCAGAGATATCAAAAACATTTTTCCTCAACCAGTTTTGCAACTCCCTAAGAGCAGTATCATCTAGAATGGTTTCCTTTATTATTAGAATATCCTGCAAGCCAGTGTCAGAAGCTCTACTAAAAATCAAATATATGACTTATACTGCTTCTCCCTTATCTGCAAGCCCTGTTATGCTGCCAGAAAAGGAAATTAGATTGGCTCAATTCATTCACAACAAAGCCATACTGGCTAGCATTCACCTTCTTGTTTCCTTCTAGATGCTTATAAATTGTTTATTTTCTCTCAGACTCAAAATTAAACTCACCACTTTATTGCTCCTTAGTATACCTGGGAGTCACTAATCTCTGCCCACTCTCCCTACTTGCCTTTTTTGTTGTTTTTGTTGTACTAGAGCTCACAAAACCTCACAGGCAATAGAATTTGAAGATTTACAGGAGCCAAACCATGAGACACACACCTCAAATCCTGTGTTCAGTTTTGGGCTCCTCGCTACAAAAAGGACATTGAGGTGCTAGAGCATTTCCAGAGAAGGTGAACAGATCTGAGGGAAGGTCTGGAGCACAGGGGTTATGGGGTAACCTGATCATTGAATTGTAGAATGGTTTGGGTTGGAAGGGACCTTAAAGATGGCAGGGACACCTCCCACTAGACCAGGTTGCACAAAGTCCCATCCAACCTGGCCTGGACCACCTCCAGGGATGGGTCAACCATGACTTCTCCGGGCAACCTGTGCCAATGCCTCAGCACACCCATCGTGAAGAATTTCTTCCTAATACCTAATCTAAATCTTCCCCCTTCCAATTTAAAGCCATTCCTCCTCATCCTATCACTACAGGCCCTTGTAAAAAAATCCCTCCCCAGCTTTCCTGGAGCCCTGTTCAGTATTGGAAGGCTGCTCAAAGATCTCCCTTCTCTTCTCCAGGCTGAAAAACCCCAACTCTCTCAGCTTGTTCACACAGCAGAGCTGCTCCAGCCCTTGAATCACCTTTGTGGCCTCCTCTGGACTTGCTCCAAGAGATCCATGTCCTTCTTATGTTGGGGATTCCAGAACTGGACACAAGTCTCTGGGGGGGGTCTCACGAGAGTGGAGTAGAGGGCGAGAATCTCCTTCCTCGTCCTGCTGGCCACACGTCTTGCCCAGCCCAGAACACGGTCCAACCACCCAATCAATTCCTTCTCCACCCAACAGTTCACCCATCAAATCCAACTGAGAGAGAAGGATGTTGTGGGGAACCGTACCAGAGGCTTTACAGAAGCCCACACAGACCACATCCACTGCTTTCCCCATGTGCGCCCCAACCCCTTTACGCCCTCAGCCCCGCCTACCGCGCTCTGAGGGGAGGGGACGGGAGGGGAGCGCGCGCACCCTCGCGCCCCGCCCGCCGCCGCCTTTGTGCGAGGCGCGGCCCCGGCGCGCGCGGCCTCCGCCCCCCCCATCCCCAGTACGCCTGCGCAGATCGGCGCCCCCGTTGCGCACGCGCAGAGCGGCACCCTCAGCCCCCCACCTCGCAGCGCAGAGGTGTGCCCCCGCCCTTCCATTTGGCGCATGCGCAAAGCAGCAGCCCCGCGCGTGCCCCCTCCCTTTGGCGCAGGCGCAGGCCTCGGGGCGCGGTGCATGCGCAGAGCGCGCTTCCTGGCTGTCCTTGTCAGTGCCGGCCCCTCGGCCCCCGCCGGCCGCGCCCTCTCTTGCCGCACGGAGCGGAGTCGCGTTGACTGACCAGAGTCCGCGAGTCCCGCTCCGCCCCCTCAGGTGAGGCACCTCGCCGGGGGGAGGCTGTCCGTGCCGGGGGATGTGGGGCGGGGGGAGCTGCAGGCCCGGCAGGGCTGAGGGGATGGGGGGGGGGTGTAGCTCCGCCGGTGCTGAGGGGATGTGGGCTGGGCGGGGAGCCTGCGGAGGGGATGGGGGGAGCCTGCAGGCCCTTGTGTGCGGGGATGTGGGGCGAGGGGAAGGAAGGGAGACACTGCTGCGGAAATGGGGGGGGGAGGGACTGCTGAGGAAATGTGGGGGAGTGGGTCCTGCTGAGGAGGTGTGGGGCTAGGGGGACACTGTTGAGGAGGTGTGGGGCTAGCGGGACACTGCTGAGGAAGTGTGGGGCGAGGGGGGGGCACTGCTGAGGAGGTGTGGGGCGAGGGGGGGCACTGCTGAGGAGGTGTGGGGCTAGGGGGACACTGCTGAGGAGGTGTGGGGCGAGGGGGGGACACTGCTGAGGAGGTGTGGGGCGGGGGGGGCACTGCTGAGGAGGGGGGGGCACTGCTGAGGAGGTGTGGGGCGAGGGGGGGACACTGCTGAGGAGGTGTGGGGCGGGGGGGGGCACTGCTGAGGAGGTGTGGGGCGGGGGGGGACACTGCTGAGGAGGTGTGGGGCGAGGGGGGGGCACTGCTGAAGAGGTGTGGGGCGAGGGGGGGCACTGCTGAGGAGGTGTGGGGCTAGGGGGGCACTGCTGAGGAGGTGTGGGGCGAAGGGGGGGCACTGCTGAGGAGGTGTGGGGTTAGGGGGGCACTGCTGAGGAGGTGTGGGGCGGGGGGGAGGCTGCTGAGGAGGTGTGGGGCGAGGGGGGGCGGCTGCTGAGCAGGTGTGGGGGTGAGGCTGCGGGAGGGGATGGAGGTGATGTCAGGCGGGAGGGGACGCTGCAGGGCCACCAGTGCGGAGGGGCTGTGAGATGGGGGCTGCAGGAGGGGATGTGGAGCAGCGGGGGAGCCTGCAGGGCCCCTGGTGCTGAAGGGATGGTGAGGGGTGTGTTGGGGAGGATCACCTCAGCCCCTGTCTCTCCACACAGGGTGGGCTAGAGGCACTTTTCTGAGGGGCAAGAGGTGGGGGCAGCTCAGCCCCTTAGCCCTGAAGGGACTTGGCTGCATAGGGCGATGGATGAGGGAAGCAGCCAGGCCCTGGTCTGCCCTCCAACCCAGTGGTCTGCACCTGTGTTAGGGGCTGCAGCCCACAATCCATCCCAAAATGGAAGACTTGATCCTGCTGATGGTGTACTGTGAGGAGGCAGCCTCCCTGGAGAGCTGCACTAGGGGACAAGGAAGGGAGTGACAGTGTGGGAGGCAACCCTTAATTATAGGCACTTCTCTTCCAGCTGTTTGAAAGTGATGCAGGGGCTCTGAAATTAGGCAAGGGTTAGAAAGGTCCCTTTTTCTCTCGCACACAATCTACTGTCTCCATTTCCAAGTCTGTATCTTTGCTACTTGCTTGTCCAGGGATGGCTTTATACCACGGGTTTTTCACCCCATTCAGAGATGACAACAGCTGAGTCCTGTACTTCCCAACATTTATATTTTCAGTGTACGTACTGAAAGAACTCCTGCTGTACCAAGGAACAAGTTTTCCTTTTTTTTTTTTCTCTCCTATTTTAAAATTTAATTGAGGCTCAAGGATGGTTACTTTGCATTTGAAATAATAAAAAAAAAAAGATCAGGGATAGTTACCTCAAGTACTTGGCTGATAAAGGTATTGTAACAGGATCTCTGGGTGAGATTTTGAGGTTGGCTGACAGGAAGGCATTGGAAGGTTTACTAGAGATTAATTATATCAAGAATCACAGAGCCAGTTGCATTTTCTCTTGTGAAATGCAAGTTCAATTTTGGCTGTTTATTGGTGAGGAATAAATGTAACTGGAAGACTTCATTAAGATTTATCTTCCTGAAGAAAATAGCTGGGCACCTTTCCAATAACAGAAACTCAGTGTGTTTTGAGATAATTATCATTATTGGGTTTTGTGAGTTTGTTACCAAAATGCAAACCAGTTGCTTGCTGCAAGTTACAATGCTCAAGAAACTCAATCAGTGGGAAGGAATGGATTATATTGCTTGTCTAGGCTGTCTTTGGTAACAGCATGTAGGATAGCAAAAGCCTCTGAACTAGAAGTTAGGATGGGATGATATCGTTTCTGCATACTGCCGGTCTGTGAAGAAAATATTTCAAAATAGCTGCATTCCTTGGGGAGGGGAGATGAGATATTTTTACATTTTATTTCAGAAAGAGTAGAAAAGGCTGAGCGTTTCTTGTTGGTAGAACAGCTCTTCAACTTTTCCTGTATATGGAAATGCCCTGCTACCGAACGTTGGCGTGTACTAAAGCAAGATCATGGAGAAAGCAATTTGCAGTTATGTTTTGCTTATATTAACACATGGAATTTCAAATTATGGCTGTCTAAGGTCAAAGGTAACTCTGATTAGGTCAATGTTTTCACATTAATAAAAAGTAATTAATAATTTTGCTTAGGACTACACATATTTAATAGCTTCATTTGATTGGTAGAAAAATGATTAACCATGCTGGTTAAAATTATGAACTAGACTTAAAGCTCATCTACTTAAAAGTTATATTGAAGTACATTTGAAATGTAACCATAAATTGTATCGCTTTAAATAGAAGAGCAGTACTTGATTTCTTTAAGAAAATAAAAAAAAAAAAAAAGGGAAAAAAGTCTCTCCAGTTATTTGCTTTGGTAAAATACTTTATTATCTCTGCCCCGAGATTCAGCACTTTCAGCATATTGTTAAACTAGTGGTGTGATAGTAATTGCTCAGCTCTGTAAGAAGATACTCATCTTTCATTCACTCCTGAGTTTCTGTTGGCCTGCCATTAATTTCCTGTTTGCTTCCAAATTCCTACCTTGTCCTGGAATCTCCACCCTCTGCTAACATGGCCATACTTGGGTATGTTGTAATTTCAGGCTATAATGGGCGTGGATGTATTGGAGTGACATCACAGGGATATTTCTTTAGATGTATAGGTAGGGGTACAAAGACTTTGATCCATCAGCCAAGTAGAAATTGCTATGAAAATCAGTGGAATATATGGAAGGAATTGACAGCTTCAAGTTGTCTGTATTAAACTACGTACATTTTAATTATTACAGGTGACCTTGAGTTTTTACAATATTATCTTCCATTCATTTATGCTGCCCTTGGTTGGTACAGGACATAGAACACGATACAATATTTTAAACAACTTCATATTTGCGGGTCTGAGTGCCTTCCAGGTGCAGATGTTCAGTGCTGTTTGTAGCAGTCATAAGTTACAGAAAAAGCGAGGTATTCGGCTGCTTTTTAAACAAATTAAAATGTGTACAAACTGGAACGATTCAACTCGTTCTATCAGTGTTTGAATCTCATGGGGGCAAAACTATAAAACAGCTTAATGCTAAAATGAATTTGAAGAAATAAGTGATTAGTTAATTATGAATATTAATGATTTCTTAGGATACATACAAATAGCTTTCTCAGTACATCAGCAGATTGTGGTTACATATCAGTGTTCTGTGCACACCTCCTCAAAAAGAAGGAAAAGATTTTATTACGCTGTCTGTGAGCTTTGCGACGTCAGGATTTTGAATCGATTCACTGAGCTATGTCCCTAGATTTCCACACACACAACCCCCCACCCACCCCCCAGTATTCTATTTCCATAGTAAAATTATTAGGTTTGTTAGATTTCTAAGAACCTGCTCTCTCAGCCGTGAGAATACACTACGAAGTGGCACATACAGCTGCCAGGACAATTGCAATTAGCTGTAGTAGGCAGGACAGCTAAAATTCGTTGGCCTACTGGAGAAATCGGGGCATGTGGCAAAGGCAGCTCTTTAGCAGCATTAACGTATTTACTGAGTTGAGATCTTTTGTAGGTAAATGGTAATACTAGACTGGAACAACCTTAGTGAATGTTGAAGGCTGATATTATTTAATAATCTAATTTTGAAGAGGTTTTTTTTTTTCAATTTTACACCTTTCAGCTTTTTCAATTTTTACAACATAGGAATATCTTTAACTCGGAATGTCTCTACATCAGTTTTTACTAGAGCCAATCACCTGCCATGCATGGAACAGAGACCGTACCCGTAAGTAATATGTTCATTTTAATTTTTTTCAATTGTTTTCTCTTTGCTGACAGTTTATAATCTTACAATGTTCTGGATCACAGTTAGGGAAGGTATGGCCAAGTACGTAGTGCTACCTGTTAAATGCACCACTTGTGGTCCAAAAAAAGTACTTGTCTTCTAAATCTGAGCTTTTCTAAACCCGTTACTGAAACTCTGACATATGAACAAATCCAGTCTTGCTGGTGTTCCAGAAAACTTTGCCTCTTGGTCTGCACCTCCTGAGAGTGACCTGGCCCTCACCCTCTTTGATCCTCAGTTTCCATACCCGAAACCAGCCCTTTCTGTTAATACCCTACTTCTCTGCTACAATTTGGACTGTTATGTTCCAAATGTCTTGTCTTTTTGAGCGGGATAGTCATGACCATATTATGACCACAGCTATTTGAGATTAGCAAGGAATGTTGGTCCTTTGTTTAAAAATCCCATGTAATGCTCTGAAATTTTCAGAATACAGGTTTTAGATTGGAAAGCCTTTCTAAGTAAAGAATTTGATATTAAAAAGCGTTCTGTAATATCGGATTGTTTTGTTTCTTCTTCAAGAAATTGCCATTAGCCCTAATAATCATGAAGTCCACATCTACAAGAAGAGTGGGAACCAGTGGGTAAAGGCTCATGAGCTAAAGGAACACAATGGACACATTACAGGTAAGAGAAGACTGTGCAGTGCCGTGCCAGGTGACAGGTTTGTCTGCCTCATGTTTTTCCCCAGTCCAGAATCTGAACAGGAGATCTGCAAGCGTTGAGTAAATAGATCTTTTTATAGGTTGGCATTCCCACCTACAGAGCTTTGCGGCACTTTTCTTGTCTGCATGAGATGAATGTTAGTAGGAAAAGCCCTGTTTCATTTCTAGACATTTTGGTAGAGTAACTTTCTTATCTGTTGGTTTTTTTCATTTGTAATGACATAATGAGAATAAATTTTCAGTCTTCTGAAGCGATCTGGTTATGTGTCAGACTCCTCTGGTGATACATGCTGCTTCCCTTTCAACTGCTAATATTAAAACTTTGTCAAGTACACAGCTGTTTCCTTGGATTGTGGTTTCAGACAGCAATAAATATCCTTTTCTAGGAGCTGTATAAACACAGTGGTCAGTCCTGGACTTAAGGCAGACCATCAGTGAGCACATTTTGCTGCAGGCCCAGAGTATCTGTAGCTTCATGGTGAAAATACATGAAGAGCTGCCATAATGAGTCACAAGGTGTTATTTTTAAAATGTGATTGTCCTGTGGTAGCCTTCCATATTACCTTAGTTTTGTGGTGATATTTTTATAAGGGCTTTATTTGCTAAAGAAAGGAAAGTAATTAATACAAGCGCTTGCCCAAACCAGCAATATCCTTTATTCCGTTCTCACTAATGGGCAGAAATATCTGCCCAACAGCATTTTGCAGGAACTTCATTCAATTTATCTGATTCTTGCTGTCAAAGAGCGCTACTGTACGTGCCCTTTTGTGAAGAGTCACTTGGGCTGAATTTACAAATGACATGCTGTTCCCCAAAGACGTTTCTCTGCGTTTTTCTTGTACCTGTTAGCATTAGAAGCAAAATATTCATGACTTGGGAAAAGAGCTCTCCCTGCTTTCCAGCATAGTGTATACCTTTAGAATGCTAAGTGCTGTGATCGCCGTAAAGAGTAGGCTTAAACTGTGGTTAGGGAGAAGAGGTAGACTGATCAGACTGCAAGTTGCCTCTAAAAGTAGTCATTCAATTGCTGCCACTCCAGCTTCTGATCACAAGGGACAAGGTCCCTTCTCTTGGTTTCCTGTGTCTTGATTCCGATATTTGTGGTGAGCTGCTTCTGTTCACTAACAGGAAGAGCATTACTCACTGGATATTTTTCTGATTTAGTTTTATGCTAAGCTAAAAAAGCTGTGCTTGCCATGGGCCAGAAGAACACTAATGTGGTGCAAGGGAGGTGGTGGGAAAGAGAAATAAAAAGAGGCAGGATGGTCCTCCTCTCAAAGGTTGTCCTGGATTGACTGGTGTAACTGTAGTGTCAGACTACCAGCCTCCTCAAAATTGAACTTTTTAAGCGTAAACCTATTCTAAAGTAGATCATATATGACTGATATAAAATTAGTACAAGTTCTTTCCATGTCTTTTATCCTTTTTTTCTATTGGCGTGCTTAAAGAATGTTTTCAATACAGAATACATTTGTGGAAAACCATTGAAATGCAATTTTGTGGCAGGAGGGTTAAGGATTGCACTCTGCATCTCAAAGAGGCTAAAGAAAAGATGAAAAATGATGTTGCTGTGAGACTTCTCAGTTGAGAATGTCCCTTGTTGCATCCAAAGGGAAAGAAGCAATGGCAGGCTTATCAAAGGCTTTGTTTTATTTTTTGAATTTGTTATTTTTACTTGGTAAACTTTTCTTTCTCATGACATAGCTTAAACAGGCATGGAAAATGTAAGGATTGTATCAGTACATAAAGACTGACTTCTAACAAAAAAAAAACCCAGACCCTGCTATCTAAATTTTTGGATCATGCCTGCGGTCTGGCAGCAAGCAGGCAACTGTGTTAGAGGTTTGTGCTTCAGCTGTTGAAAAGGGTCTCCTGCAGATGCCGGCAGTTTGAAGCCTGCGGGCAGACAGGCCTTAGCCAGCCTGCAGAGCTCCGCCTGGAGGTCAGTCGTTAGGACGGGCATGTTCTCTGCAGAGTTGGAAATTGGGGAGCTGCAAATTTGAGGAAAGCTGGTGAGAGAAAGTGATCTCCCTAACAGTTTAAAATAGTGCCTGGAGATTAAGTGAAGAAGGGGAATACTGACATAATAGTAATAACTATCTCTGCAGTTGAAGGCTATGAGGTTGTCTCTGGTTTGGCTTCCTGTAAAGCAAAAATTCTAAAGGGAAGGCTTTATTAATGTGAATTCTAAATTGCAGGCATTGACTGGGCTCCCAAAAGCGATCGCATTGTAACTTGCGGTGCAGACCGTAATGCCTATGTCTGGAGTCAGAAAGATGGCGTGTGGAAACCAACCCTTGTGATCCTGAGAATTAATCGTGCAGCCACCTTTGTGAAATGGTCTCCCTTGGAGAATAAATTTGCTGTGGGAAGTGGAGCTCGACTTATATCCGTGTGCTACTTTGAATCTGAAAATGACTGGTGAGCTGTTTGAATTCAATTTCCGTTTATACCCCCAAGGTCTGCTTGGGAAAGCTAAAGCCTGGAGTTTAATGGTGGCAAGTAGGTTACTATTTTCCTAATTCATAAAATTTTGATCTGTAGAAGGATAGGCCTTATCAGTTCTTTCAAGAGCTTTTTACATCTTAGGGAAAAGGTTCCCTCTTTTTCTTCTCTACTCTGGTGTAGCACCTAAAGGCCTTAGGCTTGGCCCGCTTTCACGTTATATGTGTTGGCGTGGATGTGTTCTGGCTGACTGCTATAAACATATGTTGCTTTCCTAAAAGTGCAAGAATTTCTGCAGAGTAAAAATGTCTTTCCCACAACTGTATGACTGGCAAAAGAAAAATGTTTTCCCCTCACACCTCCTTCCAGAGTAGATGAAAAAAGCTAGGCTTGAGTCTTTCTTCTGTATAGGTTATTTTGGGCCATTTCTTGTCATTAAAGAATTAAGTCTCACTTATCTCCAGAGTAGTCGTATATTAAAAGGTGTTCAAGCTTGTGACCTCTCTGTTCTGTATTCTGTGATATATTCTTGTCACAGTTCTAGATTTCAGATGGGACTCTCACAAATATTTCTACTATTAACACTTTTTTTCTCTTTGTTGTCTAAACTGAGTGCTTCTGATCTTTAATGGCTCTACATTCATAGCTGTACATGTTGGAGCTACGTTTACTGTATCATCTGTAGCTGAAATGAGTATGTTGAGTATCAGTTACTTTGGTTTGCATGAAAATGCATGAAAATGTATAAAAACACAGGTGTTAGTGCCTACTGTTCTGCATGCACTCCCCATGTAGAGATGGTAAACAATGAAACCATCTGCAAAATACATTTAAATATTGGTTTGGACTTGTATGCTTTCCAACATACTCTATTATTGAAGTTTTTTCTGCCCCGTGTGTCTGCAGAAGAATCAAAACCCCATATGGTGAAGACAAATAATTTAATGTGATCCTGAAAACTGCTTGTGCGTGATGGAAGTAAATTCAAAGAAGAAGCACCAGAGGCCATGAAGTGAAAAACAGATTGTGTTACTGTTTTGTAAATAGTTCAAACAAACTAAATCTGCTGCGATGTATTTAGACTAATATTGATGCCTTCAACATCAGGACCACTTTTCACTGTGCTTCAAGTGACTGAGTTGTATACACTTGCCCACATCATTGGCGGTTCACCTATTTACTTGTTGCGTTTTATAGTTATTGTATTGTTAACCAGTAGAAAAGTCGATAGGTAAGAGAGATGGCTATAAAACTCTTTGGAAGGAGCTGGAGAGGAAGAAAATAATGCTTCTTAGCTCATATCATGGTCAAAGCTGTACTCTTGTTCATAAAGCGTAAGGGACCAGGCAGGTGCTGTGCAAAATTCACATTGAGGTCAGTCTGATGCATTATAAAGAAGGGGAATTGGATTCAGGTGAAGAGACAGGTATTTAATATGAATTTGTTTATAATCTTTACAGTTGTAATTGATAACTACGTAAAATTCACTGACTGTATGAGGCAATAGGAAAGATTGGGGCAGAATGTGAGTTTTATTGCAAAACTGCTGTGTTTTATCATTGGCAAGGATTGAGCTTTTTGAGGAGTATTTCGTGGGCTTGAGGGAGTCTGGTAAAATATTTTCACATGAATTTTACCTCTGTTTTCATTTAGGTGGGTGAGCAAGCACATTAAAAAGCCCATTCGTTCCACTGTCCTTAGCCTGGACTGGCACCCCAACAATGTTTTGCTGGCTGCTGGATCCTGTGACTTCAAGTGCAGGTGAGAGAAAATAAAGCATCTGTGAATCAGTTTGGATTACTGGTTCAAGTTAGTGGCAGGAGCATGGTGATCATGTGTTTGCTATTGGAATAGAAGACAGCTCATTGCATGCTGTCATTGTTACCAAAATAAAGTATCCACCTTGGGAGGCTTTGTCTTTGGTGCTGCTGTGTGCAGACTTTAGACTACTACCATGTATCTGCAGAGTGACACACCTGAATTTGGTGGACTGGTCGGTTTCTTCACTAACAATACACAGAAGCAGCACTACTGTGTGTGCACTGAGCGCTGAGATCTAGTTGTTAGGCTGAAATGGGACTGGCAGGTGCTATCTCGTAGGGCACTAACCAGCTAGTTAGTTTAAAAAACAATATCCTAATGGTGCAGTTCCAAAATTCAGAGTAACTTGGCACTTCCAAAGGTAATATCTCATCTCTTTCTTTCCCAAGTCACTTATTCTCTCCCCTTTGCTTGTGCGAGCCTTAACGTTCTTGTAAGCTCTGCTGTGAGCAGGGTTGAAGAGTTGATCCACCTGAAACACAGGGTAATGTTTTTGAATAACAATAAGAAAAAAAGCTGGTAAAGGAGAGATTGGCACGTGAGATGGATGGGTTAGCCTTTCAAACTGGTTATGGAATTATTTTGTGAGGGATAGGTCCTGGAAGTTTTTCTGTGCTGAGTGATTGGGGTCACTGCAGCGGAGTCTGCATGGGAACTGTCTGCAGAGTGGTTGACTTTAATTCATACTGTACTTAATCACTTGTACCTTGAATAACAATGAAAGCTTCTTTTCTTAAATTCTTTATGTAATAGAGCAATTTTTAAGCTTCAAAGTGTGTACTAAAAATGACAAAGAAGGAGTAGGAGGGGGAGGTGGGCCCAACTATTACATTCCTTATTTCAGAATGAAACTTAGGCATCTAAATTTGATCCTTTGATACTGTTTTTTTTTGTAAGGAACAACACTAAATGGAAGCCTGCTGTTCACATATGGAATTTTTTTCATGTGTATTCATAAAGCATCTCAGGACTCTGACATGAGGTCAGCTGATACAAAAATATATCTCTTATTTTGGATTTCAGCTCTTTTGTCTCCAGGCTTTGTTTGCTGCTTGTTATGTACATTACATCCTTGATTATCTCCTCTTTACTGTTTTGGTTGGAAAGTTAGATTTGAATAATTTTCTGTTCAGTAAGATTTTTATTTTTGGGGAAAGTAATTCAAGATGTTGTTCAGTCAGTTTCCTAGGAGCCTTCTCTGGAAGACTTGCTTGGTCTTTTGTTTCCCATCAGAAAACTCATTCTATCCTGTATATTATTTCTCTGAAAATGGGGTATATTTTGAAAAAAAAAAAAAAAAAACAACAACAACAAAAAAAACCCCCCAAAAAACAACAGAACTTGGTTTAAAACATTTGGGAAACTCTATTCTTACATACTGTTGTACTTTGAGATGAATAATTCAATAATTTTGCTGCCTTTATCATAGAAATTTAATAGAATCATAGAATCATTAAGGTTGGAAAAGACCTCTAAGACCATCAAGTCCAGCTGCCAGCCCAGTGCCACTGTGCCTACAAAACCATGTCCTGAAGTGCCACATCTATATGCTTTTTGAATGCCTTCAGGGCTCCACCACTTCCCTGGGCAGTGCTTCACCACTCTCGCCGTAAAGAAAGTTTTCCTAATATCCAGTCTAAACCTCCTTTGGCACAACTTGAGGCCATTTCCTCTCATCCTGTCACTTAATTACTTGAGGGAAGAGACCAACACCCAGCTCACTACACCCTCCTTTCAGGCAGCTGTAGAGAGTGATGACATGTACCCTCACCTCCTCTTCTGCAGGCTAAACAGCCCCAGTTCCCTCAGCCACTCCCATAACCCCTGTTCTCCAGCCCCTTCCCCAGCTCTGTTCCCCTCTCTGCATGCGCTCCAGGCCCTCATCCTTCTTGTAGTGAGGGGCCCGAAACTGAACCCAGGATTTGAGGTGCAGTCTCACCAGCATCAAGTCCAGGGGAATGATCCCTTCCCTGCTGGCCCCACCATTTCTAATACAAGCCAGGATTCTGTTGGCCTTCTTGGCCATCTGGACACACTGCTGGCTCACGTTCAACCGGCTGACAGCCAACACCCCGCACAGAAACATTAAAAGAAGAAAGGAAAAGTAGTGGAAATCGGTACTGAGTTTATGTTTCTACTTCTTTCCCCAAACTGTAAGAGAATATTCTCTTTACTAAATGGTTAACCTCAATCTGTAGAATTCCAGTTCTAGGGAATGTTTGGTTACATATTAAAGACAATTAAGATACCTGGCCCTGAACTGTCATCTGTTCTGATAGGTAGTTCTGAAGGAAATTGTCAAATGGATCTGCCAGAGCCATTGCCAGCTAATAAGCAGATAAGTGGGACGCATTTTGGAAGAGGAATGGAGGGCAGAAGAGGGTGCAAGTTGATAGCTATTCAGCAGAGGTTTTTTGGTGGCTGGCCTAGATGAGCTTCTCTTGCATTTGTCTTCAGAAACATTTACCACTAACAGCACCGCATAGGCATGAGTTTAATGTTCTGTCTGGAAGAATGTTGCTGTGGGAATGAAAGTCATTTCCCAGTGTTCTTTGAAGGCTGGGCCCTTCAAGCTGAGGTGGTTTTGGTTTTGAAAGAGAGGGAGACTTTAGTAAGGGAAAAGACTGGGGTTTTTTCAACTAATAGTTATCTTCAAGGTCTTCAACTGCTTAGGAATGATTTTTCTGCCTTGTGTCAAAGTCTGTTCTTTTAACCATCTTGTCCTATTTCCATACATTAAGAACCATCCTTTTGGATGTCTCTATAAAATGAAGTTTGTTGAAGGATTACCGTTAGATTATATTTAAACTGATAGAGCTGAGTATAAATTTGTACTTAATTCTCTGAAAATCTGTACCTAATATAGCTGCAGTTAAGCCCTTCTTGTTCCAAATGATCAGCTTGATTTGAATAAGCTGAATATAGATACCTTTTGAAGTGCATACCCCACACATGTAAGAGATTTAAAAAAAAATGGGGAGGGGAGAGCAAAATTTCTTTAAACTCACTATAAAATAATTCCTTTTTGTGTTTGACTGCAACCATGAATATTTGATGACGGTTGTTCTTATATACTGAAATGTTTCTCTGCTGATAGTATGGCGTAGCTCGCTCACTCCTCCCATTCAATGGACTCAAATCCTATGTGACGTCCCAGTAACTTCCATGGTAACAGTCAGGAGCACCATATTGCGGCATGTCTGAATCATGCAGAAGGAATTTGATGAAAGGAGGAGGCTTTCTATTGAAACATATCTTGAAAATTGTAGTGCTGGGGGAAAAAAAACCCATTGTGGTAACTCAGGTTTTCAAGGCATTCTTTCAGTAATGAGCCAGAATGAGGTGGCTCAGAGCCTCTTCGCTGGCATTTGAACATCAATTTTCTTTCTTTGAAACCCGGCTAAGAAGGAAATGTTCTTAAAAAGTGGATAATTCTGTAGGTGTTTGTATTAGCTTCTGATTATACAGTGCAGTTTGTGGGTTTTCTCTCACTGAAGAACTGATGCTGGGAGTTATTAGCACTGCAGAAGGATGAAAGGGAAATCTTAGCACACTGGAAGGTACAATGACAGTGTGTGTTTTTGTGCCATCTTCTGGAGAAAAGGGGAAAGAGACAAGACGCGACATCTATGAGTAACTCGTGTGTGTTACAGCCTTTGTACTATTGCTTTCTGTCTGTATACTGAAGCTTCCCAGCTGCTCGTGGCTTGTTTAAAGATACTGTAGTATTTTATTTCAGTAGAATTAAAATGCATCTGGTTCTTTCTAATAGGAAATGTAGGAGTTTTTTTCTGTCTTTGTTCAAGCTGAAATCTTTGATTTGCAGGGTGTTTTCTGCGTACATTAAGGAAGTGGATGAAAAACCAGCCAGTACACCATGGGGCTCCAAAATGCCCTTTGGGCAACTGATGTCAGAATTTGGGGGTGCTGGAAGTGGTGGATGGGTGCACAGTGTCAGTTTTTCTGCCAGCGGTAACCGCCTAGCCTGGGTCAGTCATGATAGCACTGTGTCAGTAGCTGATGCCTCAAAAAATATGATGTAAGTATGCTCTTCCTGCGAGTTTTTAGCTGTGTAAGTGCCTGCCTGGGGATATCATTGAGTAGGAAGTGTTCTAGAATTCCTTTCTCCTTTATTATAAAATCACAAAACTTAACTCGATTTAATGTACAGACTCACTCCTGAAAAGGTGGTGTCAAGCACTAAAACTTCAAGTGGTTTTATATTGCTAATGAAATTAATAGCTTCATCAGTTTGAATATTTTCTGGGTGTGTTTTTTAAACTCTTGATGCTGTTTACACAGCATGCTGGATAATTTCAGTGTTTCACCTGGAAAACTTAGTGTTTGCTACAGGTCTTCCGGGTCACTTTCATGAGATTAAAACTTTTTATTACAAATTACCACCTTTTGCTGTCACCTCAGGACAGCTGAGCTATGCTGACTTATTTTATGGAATGGTCTCTATTTTTTGGTGAAGCCAAAGATGAGAGGTTTCAATGAAGCCCTCTAACAAATGTTGTTGTGTTCAGGGTTTCGCAGCTGAAAACGGAGTTCCTCCCACTCCTGAGCGTGTCATTTGTCTCCGAGAACAGTGTGGTGGCAGCTGTAAGTGTCTATTATTTTCTCCTTCTAGAGTGTTATAGTGTTTTGGAGAGGGTGAAACACCGTACATTATGGAGTTAGTAATAAGCAAGCTCTTGCATAGTGTCAGTCTTTGCATTTCTGCAGCTGACAGCAGCAGAAAAACAAAGTGGGGATTACATTGATGATGATTCTTGACGTGTTTTTGTGTCATCTGGTTGCAGGGCCATGACTGCTGCCCGATGCTCTTTAACTGTGATGAACGTGGCTTGTTGACCTTCGTTTCCAAACTAGACATTCCAAAACAAAGCATCCAGCGCAATATTTCTGCTATGGAACGCTTCCGAAACATGGATAAAAGAGCCACTACAGAAGATCGTAACACTACCCTGGAGACACTGCACCAAAACAGTATAACGTGAGTGTCTTGGCTGCCAGTACAAGGGGAAGGAATGCTTTCCACATCATGCTGATTTCCCAAGATGTACTGCAGACCTATGAGAGCTCAGATTTGCTGTACCAGATGGGTTTAGCTGATATCCCATTTTCATTTTAGTCTTTCGCTAACAGGTGTCTATTTCTGGGACGTGTGTGAAAGCTGGAAAGTTAATGATTAATGCGGCAGGCATGCTAGTGCTGTGTTTGCTCACATTTAATGTGTTCTCTAACTTGAACACAGTTTATCTTATCAGAGATATGGATAGTTCACAAGAGGCTGGTAGCACTATGCGAAATCTAGTTGACAAAATTCCCCTCAAACAGGGATTTGCATACCAGCTTCCTATTTCAGATGTTATTTCCATGTGTATTTATTCATCAAAAGGATTGATTCAGGTTAATCAAGTAAAATATCCTTGCACTTAAAGTAGCCCAGAGGATGCTAACGTTTCTAAAGCAATTTGTATTTATTCAAGGAAAATGTTTTGGCTACAGCCACCAAGCAATGAGTTTTCAGCATCCTTTTTTTTTGCTTATTTTTCTGAAGCATTGTACAAAATAGAGCATAAGCTCTGCTACTCTCATGTCTCCTTTTGAGAGAGTAGGAGTTGAATTCAACCCAAATTTCCCAGCTTTTTGGCTCTCTGGAATGGGCGTCTGTGTTACAGCTATCACACTCTGTTTTCAGCCAAGTGTCTATTTATGAGATAGACAAACGAGATTGTCGTAAATTCTGCACCACCGGCATTGACGGAGCAATGACCATCTGGGATTTCAAGGTATGCTTTTACTACCATGTTTTTGTAAACTGGGTGTGGTGCTGGGGCTTTTGTGATCTCTAGCATCAATTCCTGGAGCTCAGCCCTAATGCAGGTTTTATCACCAGAAGGAAATCCAGACTGGAATATTCAAGACCATTAGTGAACTCCCCAAGGAAAACAGATCCAAGGTTCAGCATAAATGCAGATATACTTTGCTTAGCAGATGGTGCTAATCCAGATGTAATATTTTAATGGAATGACTTAATGTCCCTGTAGAAATCCCGCTAATTCTTTCCTTCTCTGACCCCTACCTTAGCCATAATCAGGCTGGAACAATCACTGGGTAGGACAAGGCTGGCTGCCTCTTCATATTCCTGTCCCTTTGGACTTTGCTCACTGTCCTTCTGCAGAACAGGGCCCTGCCCTCTTGTAATTAACCTATCAAAGTAGCAAGAAGTCACCTCGAACAGTTAGAAAACACAGTAAGCACTGTATTGAAAACCATAGGAGGGTTTAATGCAAGCGCTTGCTTTGCTGAGGACTGACCAACAGAGGTCCCTGCTGGCCTCCCCGAGCTACCGAGGGGTGTACGCTGCCTTTCAGGAACAGAATAGTTTGTGCTCTGTAATGCCCGAAGGCTCTGAAGGGGACAGGAGCCATATAAGTCAAGGTGATGTATAGGAGGCTTTAGTGCGGTTTCAGATGAAGGGGGTGTAATCATTTGCCTGTATACCATGAGTTTGAAAGGAATTACTGTAGTGGTCTCTGGCTCTGAAACAGGAGTCTAAATCCCAGGTATTCAGGGTTTTCATTCATTTTTCTTAGCATCAGCATTTACACTGAATTATTTGCCACAGGATACTGCAGCAGATTGTGATTTAAGATTTTTCTCTCTTTCAAGACCTTAGAGTCCTCTATTCAAGGTCTACGAATCATGTAAAGATGGATTTCCGTGATCTAGCAGGACAAACTGCTTGACAGAATGCAGCTCTCACATCTGCACAGACCTGAAAAGGGAGGAGGAAGATGGAATATTTGGAAACACTGAGAAAATACAGCTTGGCAGTTTTTCTTTTGAATCTAAATTTGGTGAATTGTGTTGGTTTCAAAATCAGCTGTGATTGTTCTTTTTTATCTTTTTTTTGGTTGGTTGTTTCATTCCATTCTTTACCAAAGCTGCTCCTTAAGTAGTTTATTGCAGGAAGTTGTGAATCACTAACTTAAAAGGGGAATTTTATGTAAATTGTCTGCTAGAAATAATAATAATAAAAAAAGAAAAACTGAGAAAAACTGATTATTTGGTTTTATGCTCCTTAGTGAATAAAAAAGGGATATTAAGGGAATTAACCGTGCAAGAGAGAGCAGGAAAACCCTACACAGGTGAATTATGGCTTCAAAACAGGAAGAGTTCATCTCAACTGAAAGTTTCTTAAAGTTGACAGACAAAGACCTGGAGTTCTGTTGATCTCTGTGTGGAAATTCATCTGGGCTCCTTTCAGGGGAATTGTTCCTTTCAGGCAATGATTTTGGAGGATGAACGTTTTCATCTTGCTGACTCTTAGTTCTGTCTGCCTGGTGTTTAACTGGTAATAATAGGAAATTAACATAAATGTCTTTTTATTGTCCCCTTAGTGGGTCACAGTTTTCCAAAGGCAAACACAACCAGAATTATTTGTAGTTACCTTTTAGGATTTATACAAAGACTTCTCACAGCGCAATGCCTGGGATGTGAGGAAGGCTTTGTGTGGAAAGTGAGGCAAAAATCTGCTGAGCCAGATGTTAGGAGGACAAATGAAAAGGCAGTCACTTGTTGGAGCTGAGTGCTAAGCATATAAAAATTGATGTTTATGGTAACTGGTGGAGGAATGAAGCGCACTTATCAGAGGTATTGGCATGGTCTGGCTTCTGCGCAGATCCCTTGTCTCCAGGCATCTTTGAAGTTCAGTTCTGAGCCTCAGTAGCTTGCTGAGGCATCTACGTGTAATGTACTTCACATGGTCTAGTTCATGTTAACTGCATTGCTGCCTTCAGGCTTGAGGCAGGCTGTGCTCTGGAGAGGATTATCTGGCTCACAACATTGCTTTGCAAGGTTTAAGACGTTGTCATTTCTGTTGAAAATGCAGAAGTATCTTAAAAAGCCCCAATGACTAAATTTACCACTTCCTCTGGAACCAGAGTTGCTTCATACGCTGCTCGTGTCTCAGCTCTGAGTGATTGAAAAGAGAGGGTGGAAGATAAGCTCACAGAGCTGACAACTACTATTCTGCTGCGGCAAATGAACTGTGTCCATCACAGAGCTGGATCACTTTCAGATGCAATGTTGATTATGTGCAGAGAATTAACTGGTTTTCCAGTTCCTTCAGGTTCTATGTCTCCCACCATCCTCCCCTGGCAGTCAAGCACGGCTCTGCAACTTCCTCTCCCTTCTAAACATTAATTAGTGACTATTTAACCTCACCTCTTTCTGTCTGGTGACCTGATGTGTGCAATGACTTGCAGTGGGGTTGGGTTTATCATCTAGAATATAGTAGTAAAGGAGTCGAGTGTCTTCTGGATGGAAGTGACCCTGCCAGCCTTGGCGGATGGGCAAGGAGCACAGGTTTGGCTTTGTCCGTCTCCTTACATATTGTTAGATGCTTATATCTCCCAGCTACTACTGATTTTGTTTCTGAAGTCACTTTTGAAATTGTGGTTTATTTCCAAAAAGTATTTTAAAAATGGATTCCAAAATAGTGGTGCCAGTAACATAAAAGGATGGAAGAACTCATTTTATGAGAGAATTGAGAAAATGCATCTCGAAGTGTTTATGCCTTTTTCTGCATGAAAGAGCTGGAGAAGATAAGATGAGCCTGTTTGCTCCAGAAAGCCAACAAACTGATGTTTGAAGCTGCCTCAGGTTACTGTCTGAGAGAAATGCGGGTGCTGGAGGTCTGGGATTAAAAATGGATTGGAGGCATTTCTCTTAGGAAAGGACTGAGCAAGAGGCATATAAACAACTGTCACTTGAGTCATTCAAGTCAAAACTACCCTGTGCAGGTTGGGGGAGAGCTGAGCCTTGTGCGCCATCCGGCAGCGGCTCTGGATTTCTCAGCTGTGGCTCTGCTCAAGGCGTTCTGCTGCCATCCCACCTCCAGTATCTGTGTGCCAAGGTGGAGGAAGGTGGGGGGTTGGCCTCTGCTGTTTCCTTGGTTGCCTCGCCAGTCTCTTGACAGTGTCCTTTGTGTCCAGCGTGGCGAGAGTTCACTAGCAGAGCCAGCTCTCTGCAGCACCCGGCTTCCTAGCACGAGGTTGTCTGTGCTCGGGTTAACCGGCCCTTTGGGAGCGGTGTTCACAGTCAAGTCTGTGGTTGCAGGGTGGGTGCTGGTTGCGTGCCCTTGAGGCTACCCACCAGTTAACAGGGTGCTCTAAAAAAGAAAGACGCTGAGGAATTGTTGCTGCTTTTCATGCTCTCTCCCCAACTCCAGAGAAAATCCAGCAAAAAACATTCTAGTGCGTCCAGCAGCTGCAGTGGGACATTTTCCACAGCCTTTCTGCAGAGGGCCTGAGCGTTACAGATGTGCTGCTGCAGGTGCAGGAGGAGCTTTCCACTTAAGAAAACGGAGGCAAAAGCAGGTAAAGGATTCAGCCAAACCTCGAGTCGAATCTGTCAAGGGACCCAGCAGGGCTGAGCCCTCGTCCCTGGACTCCGCAGCACTGGTTTGTCTGCTGTGGGCTGTCAGGCATGGGGAAACCCAAGCAGTTTTCAAATCCAGTGTGTGTGGTGGAGGCTGCTTACTGTGCTTGCTAGTGCAGACTTGGAGAGGAGCTGCAGCTGGAGCAGCCTCAAGACCAGGAGCGATGAGGAAGTGCCACGGCAGGCAAGGAACTGCTCTGCCGGCTGCACTGGGGGTGATGCTCTCCTCCTCTTAATAACACATTGATGAGAGCTGCTGATCTTGATTCAGGGCTGGTGCAGGAGGCAGCGGTCGCACATCTGGAAAGCCTGAACTCCCCTGGAGAAAAGCAGAGGCAGAGCAGCAGGTAGCAAAAGTAGGACTGGAGAAAATGTGCAGGAAGCAGGAAAAACTTCACAAAGTTGCAGCTTTCAGCCACCTGGGAGCTGTTGAAGGAGCTGTGTCCCTCTTGCTGCACTTGGGGCAGCAGCAATGCTGGGGATGAGGCTGGGCACTGCAACGGGCAAACTGCTGCCAGAGGACAGGGCAGCTCACTGCTTCCGAGAGGGACTTTTCCCACCGAAGGGATTCACTCATGGCCAGAATGGCAGAGACCCACCACCCTTTGGGGACACCTTGGGACCGCCATGTGTGTCTGCAGGGGATCACAACAGCACATGTGAAGGGAAATGTGGCTCATGGACTCCAGGATGAAGAGAGAGGGGAGCTGCTTGCTCAGTGCCACCCACAGAGCCTTTACCTACAGCCAGCCCCTCGCTTGGGGTTTGATTCTGCAGCTCAACAAAGACAAGATTATTATATCCGCATCCTACAGCTGAAATGCCCTCTTGGGACCCTGCCCTCCCCACACGAGATCCCCACACGCTGCTGTCCTGCTTCTGCAATGTTACTTGGGGAGGGAAGAGGTGAGTGCATCCCTCCATGAGTTGACGCCGCAGGGAAACAAGAAGCTCAAGTCCATCTCTCCTTCCCAGCACTTCCAGCAGGACCCGAGTTCCTCAGAGTTACCCTGCCTGGCTGGGAAAGGGATAAAAATGAGTCGCTCTGAAGCTGGAGGTGAAAAAAATAGAGGGGTACATGTCTGGTAGGTGGTGGAGTGCAGAGGTCTGAGTGCAGCCAGCCTGGGCTTGGGTCCCGCTGGGCTCAGTGGGACGCAGGAACAAGCAGCAGTTGCTGATCGGGACAGCCGGATCCAAGCACTGTGAGGTCCTGCCGAGCTGCAAATCTCCCCGGCAGCGGGAGGCGACGCCAAGGCACATCTCACCCCGGGTGGGCACCAGCAGGCAGGGCCTCCCTGCTGCATCCGTGCCCCCAAAACGCACTGGGGAGCGGGAGCCAAGCAACCCTCGCACAGCCGGAGGGAGAGGATGGGTCTCCGTCTCCGCTCTCCTGGCTGCATCCCTCCCTGGTGCACCAGGGCGAGTTGCCTGCATCCCGCCCCGCTGCCGGGAGCATCCCGGGGCTGGTGGCCCATCCAGCCACGTGCGGCGATGGCGGAGAGAGGCCTGGCTCGCCGGCAGCAGGGGCAGGGCGGCCGCCGAGCTGCTTTGCGCTCCCCCAACGCCCACGTAAGGAAGTGGTTGCATTTCTCGGAGAGGAAAAGGGAAGTCGGTTTTGCCTCGGCGGGGCAGCCAGCAGCTCCCGCTGCTCGCTCCGGGCTGCCGTTCGTGTCGACTGCCCAGAGTCCATGAACTAACCCTGCCCAGCAAGGTAAGGAGCGGGGGAGCAGCTCTGCCACCCCAGTGAGGAGCTGGGGATGTCCCATGGGCTGTGGCCGTCGCCCCTGCTCGAGGGGACGTGGGGACCCCCAGGTGGGGCCGCTTTGGGGTGTGAGTTGGGGGGGCTGCTCGTGGGGTTTGCTGTCACTGCGTTTCAGACGGGTTTATTTCCAGCTTTGGCAGCAAGTTCTGAGTTTTATTCTCTTGCCCGAGGCCCGGCGGCTGCAGGGTGATGGGAAGGGTCCCCTGGTGGGGGTCCCACGGGGGTTGGTGGCAGCAGAGCCAGAGCTGTGTGCAATCTGCCCTCTGCTCCCCGGCCATCGGCTGCTCCCAGCTTTACCCCGTGAGGAAGAGGAGGGTCAGAGCAGCCCTTCATCTGCCGTGGGACAGTGATGTCCCCCCACAGCCCAGCTGGCTCTTGGGGACCCCTCACCACCTCTCAGGGACTGAGGATGGGTGTCCCTTTCTCGGCTGGCAGGAACAGGCAGGGTTGACACCCCACAGCCCCCACGGGGAGCAGAGGGGCTCCCGGGGGTTGGTGCTGGGGTCTCGGCAGTGTGGGAGGACCAGGGCCACCACGGTGCCTGGGGACAGCGTCATGGGGTCCTGCAGCTCCCGGCAGGACCACCACCGTGTCCCTGTGCTGGTGGGTGCAAACCCACCTCCTGCCAGACTCAGTAAAATTGAAAACAGAGGTCCTCCAGCATGCGGCTTCCTCCCTGGGAGCGGGAGGAGCCCCCAGCTCTCAGCTCCTGCCAAGGCTTGGTTATCTCCTCCAAGGATGTTTCCGAACTGCCTGGCGCCTCGGGGACATAACGGAGCTCCGTCAGGTCCCAATCCTGCCCTGTCTGGCCACCCCTTTTCCTCCCTCGAGAGGCTCTGTGTCGAGCTGGCGGGTTGCCGAGCTCCCTGTGGGTCACCCCACTGCTCCCCACCCCGGGTGGGGGCACAGCTCAGCCCACGAGGCAGCAGCAGGGCTCTGGCCCTGACCCAGCTGTGAGGAAATGAGACCCTAAACCTCTGCAGGGAGCGATCGGAGCTCCCAACGGTTGAGTGGCCCTTGCTGCTTACCCAGCGTCCTGCGGCGGGCAGAGCACGGCTTCCGCTCAGCGCAGTGGCCGAGCCCGTCCCGTTGGGGCTGGCATTGAATGGGTGAGCAGCAAGACCTCACGGGCAGGAGGGTCCAGGCCTCTGAGCATCCAACACAAGGTGAAAAGAAGAAAAGCATCGCTTTCTTAGAGAGCGCTGAGGCTGGGAAGTGTCACAGAGTGCTCTGCCTCCCATCCTTCTTCCCCAGGAGCTGTTTTAGCTGGGCCCTCGTTTCAGCTGGGTCCCAATTTCACACACTTTTGTTCTCCCCATCTTTTGTGACAGCACTGCCAGCATCCCTGCTGGCCGATGGTTTTATTCGGCGTTCCGGGTGCAGCTCTGGCCGCAGGGCTCGGGGCAGAGGCACGCGGTGACAGCAGGTTTGTACCTGCCCACGGGTCACCCCGTGCTGAACCCCAGCAGGATCAGTGCGGCTGGAGCTGGAGGCCGTGTCCTTGGCCAGCAGGGATTGTGCTGTGCATCGGCACTGGGATTTCTCCCTGTGCTAAAGGCAGTTAGTGGAGCTCCACAGATATTCTTTTCACCAGCTCAGGGACAGAGGTTTGCTAGGAGGGACGTTTTTCCTTCCCCTCTACCGTTTCTAGCTGCCAAAGAAAACGGGCAGCGTTGAGGGAGTTCCCAAAATAGCTGAGAGGCAAACTATGAGTAATCCCTGTCTATCCCGCCCTGGCGAGGTGTTTCCCTATGTCTGTTACCTCGGCTGGATGGCCAAGGGGCTGCTCCACTGCTCCAAGGCATTCCTGGTCCCTTGGCACCCAGAGGGGCCTTGCAGGAAGCCGCTCCGTCCTGCGGCACTGGAGCCGTTGGTGGGAGCAGCGCTGAGCTCAGCCAAGGGAAGGGATTAGTCACCCTCTGCTGGGGCTGAGCTCATGTGGGATGGGATGGGATGGGATGGGGTGGGATGGGATGGGGGTGCCTTGGGGCTTTGACTCTTCCTAAATGAGAGGCAGGGAAGAAGCAAGTGGATCTGGTCCTGCAGGGCTGGCAGGAGCAGCCAAAGGGAGGAGGTGCTGACTGTGGTGGGACCCGCAGGATCTGGGACTGGCAGTGGTGGCACCAGGGTCCTTATATGCCTGGTCAGCTTCTGCCTACCAGGTTCTGGCAAGCTGGGGCAGGGTGACAACACAGTTTAGAAATCTCTGGAAGTGGTCCCTGCTTCCCATCTGGCTATGGGACATCCAGCCATGGGCATCTTCTGGCCATGGGCACCCACCCGGCACCCAGCCTCGGGCTTGTGCTGTGGGGAACGCCTCCTCCAGCTCCACCTGGACCCTCCCTTACCTCCCTGAGCTGGACACCTTCCCTGGGCACATTCTGAGCTTGGAAATCCTTGGGGAAATGGCAGAGGGAGGACCTGGTGGGCCACAATGTGGGGCTGATACTGGTGGGAGGGAATGCTTGGTGGAGCAGGGAGTAGGATCGTGCTGGGGACTTGGCCCATGGTCAAAGCAGCCTGTCCTGATGGCCATGGGGTCTCATCCCAGCCCACGAGCCATGGCCTACCACAGCTTCCTGCTGGAGCCCATCAGCTGCCATGCCTGGAACAAGGACCGGAGCCGTAAGTACAGCTGGAACACTTCATCCTGAAACCCCCAGGGAGGGCCTGAAACACCAACTGTCCTGTCTGAATGTCCCTGCGCTGGGTGATGCCTTCCAGGATGGGGCAGAGCTGGGTTGGGGATGGGTTTGGGGAAGCAGGTCCTGCCATGGATGGATTCTGAAACAGGGGACAACACGTGTCCTCCTGCACCCCCTGGTCCCACTGGGGATGCCAGCGCAGCATCCGGCCCTGGGGCACCATGGCAGCCGGGGCAGAGATGGACGGGTGAAGCACCGAGAAGAGAGTGGAGTCGGATGATTCACGGCCGATGGCATTTCCCGGTCTCGGCGCAGGGGATGTGGGAGAGAACAAAAAGGGCTTTATCTGCTCGGGCCGCGTGCTGGGCAGGCAGGGCAGGATGG
Organism: Neomorphus geoffroyi; assembly: GCA_033558235.1. Classification (NCBI taxonomy): domain Eukaryota; kingdom Metazoa; phylum Chordata; class Aves; order Cuculiformes; family Neomorphidae; genus Neomorphus; species Neomorphus geoffroyi. The sequence continues at coordinate 318,404 of JAUMJM010000038.1, forward strand.
GGCCAGACGGAAGCTGAGCACCCGCAGCCGTCCCATCCCATCCCATTTTATTCCATCCCATCCCATCCAGTCCTATCCCATTTTATCCTGTCCCATCCCATCAGCCCCCCAGGACCACATGCTAGGGAAGGCAGAACACTGGGTTGTTGGGACTGGGGGAGCTTCTCCCTTCCCTGCAGGAACAGTTTGCAGGATCTGGGCCAGTTTTGGGGCAGCATGGGGCTGGGAGACTTGGTGGGACCCCATCGTGCAGATGGAACTCAGCAAGGTCCCACCAAGCCTGGAGCACAGGAAGGGGCAGGTTGATGCTGTCTGGCCCAGCTCCCCTCGGCAGAGCCCACCACCCAGGGGGGACTTTGCCTTGGCTGCTCTCACCCCACAGAAATTGCCCTCTGCCCCAACAACCATGAGGTCCACATCTACCGCAAGGACGGGGCCAAGTGGACCAAAGTCCATGAGCTGAAGGAACACAATGGGCAGGTGACAGGTGAGTCCTGGCTGATGGAGGGGATAGGGATGCAGATGCAGAGAAGGTCCCAGCCCCACTTGGTGGCACTGGCAGCTTCTGGATGGGGGCTGAGCAGGTTGTCTCTCCTGGCCCCAATCCAGCATATGAGAAGGAACTGAGGGAGTGGGATGGATGGAATGGGATGGGGTGGGATGGGAGAGATGGAGAGGAATAGAGGGGGGAGGGTTGATGTGGGATGAGATGGATGGGGTGGGATGGATGGATGGTTGGGTGGATGTATAGGTTGGGATGGATAGAGGGAAGAGATAGGGTGAGATGGGTTTGCGTGGAACGGGGTGGCGTGAAGTGAGATGGCTTGGGATGGATGGGAAGGGATGGAGTGGGATGCTTTGGGATGGGTATGTGAGTAGGGCAAAGAGGGATTCTGGAGCAAAGACCCATCTAGAACAGCACTGCCTTCAAATGACCTCCAGCCCTGAGTGACCCATCCCCATGACTCCCTGGGCCACCACCATCCCTCTCTGCCTTCCAGGCATCGACTGGGCCCCTGAGAGCAACCGGCTGGTGACATGTGGTACCGACCGCAATGCCTATGTCTGGACCCTGAAGGGTAACGTCTGGAAACCCACCCTGGTAATCCTGCGGATCAACCGGGCTGCCCGCTGTGTCAAGTGGTCCCCCAAGGAGAACAAGTTTGCCGTGGGCAGCGGCTCCCGGCTCATCTCCATCTGCTACTTTGAGCAGGAGAATGACTGGTGAGGCTCTGCCATGGCCTTACTTGGTTTGTCCCAGGGGAGATGGAGAAGAGATGGATGGATGGAGAGATGGTTGGGGAGATGAATGGGTGAGAGGTGGAAAGGACATGGATTGGGAGATAGAAAACCAGAGGAGTTGGAGATAAGACAGGAGGAGATGGGGGGAGACAGATGGGAGCTGGAGGAGGAGATGGAAGAGGAAACAGATTGGGAGATGGAGGGAGGTTCTTTGAAACCCTGCTGCTGGAGGAGGGACATGCTGTCCCCATGCCATGGCTGCTGCTGCAGGCTCCTGGGGTGCTTGTAGCCCCGAGCACCCTCAGCCAGCCCTCTAAAGGGCCAGGGATGTTCCTGGGGGTGGCGATGCCTCCCCCACTGACCTTTGCTTCTCTCCCAAAGGTGGGTTTGCAAGCACATCAAGAAGCCCATCCGCTCAACAGTGCTCAGCCTCGACTGGCACCCCAACAATGTCCTTCTGGCCGCTGGCTCCTGTGACTTCAAGTGCCGGTGAGGAGCGTTGGGGGCGGGTGAGCAAGGAAGCCTGAGGCAGGGGGAGACCCCTAAAGATGGGTTGGGTTCCCACTCTGATGCTGGTGGGGCAGGTGTGCTGCTGTGAGCGGGGAGCAGGGGACACGTGGGAAGGGCTGGGGGGTGCCCAGGAGACAAGCCCAGCATTATGGTGCCCAGTGTGGCACAGGAGGTGATGGGGCTCCCTGTGAGCTCTGGTAGGGAAACTGAGGCACAGAACAGGGAGGGATGGAGGCAGCTCTGGTGCTGTGCCTGGGGACACATGGCAGGGCTCTCCACCCCCAGGATATTCTCAGCCTACATCAAGGAGGTGGAGGAGCGGCCCAGCCCCACACCGTGGGGCTCCAAGATGCCCTTCGGGGAGCTGATGTTCGAGTCGAGCAGCAGCGGCGGGTGGGTGCACAGCATCTGCTTCTCGGCCAGTGGCGCCCGCGTCGCCTGGGTGAGCCACGACAGCACCCTCTGCCTCGCCGATGCCAACAAGAAGATGGCGTAAGCAAGGCTGGGAATGGGGGAGGGGGGCTGGAGAGGTTGTGCTGTGGGGTGGTGACCCCCAAATATGTTGTGGGGATGGAGACATCTGGGTTGGGGTGGAGGTGGAGAGCCAAGTGGACGTGGTTGGAGGAGGAGATGCATCTTCTCCTCGGAGTCTTGTGGCTCCCACCAGTGTCCCGAGCTGTGTCAGTCTCAGCGCGGAGGCTGAGACTCAGCTTCCCTTGTCCTCCCTTGTAGCGTTGCCTCCCTGTGCACCGAGACCCTGCCCCTCCTGGCCGTCACCTTCATCACTGAGAACAGCCTGGTGGCCGCAGTGAGTCTGGGCTGGGGACACCGGGTGGGCACCACACTGGGAGCTGGCGGAAGGTGCTGAGGAGGGCTGTGGTTCCCCAGGGCCACGACTGCTACCCAATGCTGTTCAGCTACGAGGAGAGCCAGGGTGTGCTGACCTTTGGGGGGAAGCTGGACGTCCCCAAGCAGAGCTCCCAGCGTGGCCTCACCGCCCGCGAGCGCTTCCAGAACCTGGACAAGAAAGCGAGCTCGGACACCGCCAATGCCACGCTGGACACCGTGCACAAAAACAGCATCAGGCACGTATGGGGGGGAGCGAGTGGAAGGACAGGCTCAGCTGTGTCACCTCAGGGTGCTGGCACAGGAGCACCCATTGATCATGTTGCTGTCTGGTCTGGGTGCTGGGACAACCCTGGAGTATCCCTGTACGTGGGTGGGGTGGAGGGATCCAGCCCCAGGAGTTGGGACATCCCTGGAGCATCCCTGCACATGGACAGGGGAAGATGAAAGGGTTTGGCCCTGCTGCCACCCACCAGCTCCTGGGCAGCCCTGAGGGCTCGTTGGGAGCCTGGGGCTGACTCGCCACCGATTCTTTGTGCCCCACAGCCAGATCTCGGTGCTGGCGGGTGGGAAGGCCAACTGCTTGCAGTTCTGCACCACAGGGATGGACGGCGGCATGAGCATCTGGGACGTCAAGGTGAGGTGTCCCTGTGTCACCCCCAGGCTGGGAGCACCCAGCATTGAACCCTCATTAGCCACAGCTCTAATTGCAATCCCCCAACTCTTGGCTGTGGTGGTGGGCTCCATCCTGCTCAGTGGGTCCCACAGTCCTGCTTGGGATCTCCTTTGACCCAGGTCAGGGTGAGAGACACCCCTGGGTGGCACCTTCACAGCCCACCATCAGAAGGGGGTTGGTGCCAGCCTTGTACTGGGATCCAGCACCATCTCCTAGCTTTAGCTTTGTCCACATGGCTTGAAAAATGAGCTAAAACCAGCTAAATTTGGGATCTCCTCGCTGTGGAGATGGGTTAACCCCTCAGGGGACATCTTTTCCCCCTGACTGTGTCCCCGCTAGCTTTCCTACCACCCCAGTTGCCTTGGCAAGCAAAAAGCTGATGATGAACCATGTCCTATTTCATTTTAGAGCCTGGAGTCAGCGCTGAAGGATCTCAAGATCAAATGAAGGAGCCAGCTGGGAAGGGCATCCCAGACGCCAGCCTCCCCCTGCTCTGCTGCACCTCTTGCTTTCCCCTGCGAGCCCCCTTGCCACATGAGTCGGCCGCGAGACCACCAGCACACTTCCCCGGCTGCCAGCCAGCCCCGGTGGCTGCTCTCCAAAAAAGAAAACTGGGGTTTTTTTACTATTTTTGTTACCATCCCACCCGATGCTGGTCATACATCGCTTAATGACAATAAAGGAAGGATTTTGCTGTATAAATCCACTTGTTTGGGTTTTTTCAGAAGTTCAGTGCAAACACGTGTGGGATTGGAGATCATCACAGCCGCTGTGTTGCATCTCACCATGAGTGTTCACGTCCGTTCTACCACCACAAGTTGGGACCACAGGGACGAGGGGAACATCACCTCCCTGTTCTCTGCTTCAGCATGGTTTCAAAGCACAAGTGGCTGACAAGTAGGAGTAGGTGTAGGGTCATAGGTTGGACTCTATGATCTCAAGGTCTTTTCCAACCTTACGATACTGAGATACTGTATGGGAAAAAAAGGTTGGCGAGAGGGCAGAGCTGGTTTGGCAGCACAGGTTTCCCAGGCTGCTCCCAGCACTGAGCTCTTCATGGACACCAGGCCAGTCTGGTCAGGTGTGCGCTCCCACACCCTGGGAGCCAGCTGTGAATCCTTGGGCTGCCAAACCACCCCCTTTCTTCCCAGCTCTTCAGCACAGGCTGCCAGGCAGTTATAATCAGAGCACTTCCAGCCTCCACCTTCCTCACCTCTGGCTCAGGGTCTGAGCAGTCCCAGCTCACAGCTGCAGTGGGAGGACAAAACTGCTCCCAGAAATGCTGAGGAGCCTTTGAAGCAGCTCCAGAACATGGATAAATCTTTCTGTGTTTCAGGGCAGGGTTTAACTGCACATGGTAAACAATGGGCAGGGGCAGCTGTTCCACAGAGGGTGTGAAACAGTGACAAAGTGGTTGGTAAGGGTTTGGCAAATGCAGAAAGAGAACAGGTACCCAGGCAGGTACTCTGACATTGCCCTTCTCAATCTGAGCGTCTCTGCAAGGGGGATCCTACATTCATCACCAAAAGGAGAAGGGACCTATGCAGCACAATGAAATCATTCTTCCTGGAACCAGACCTCACTGTGAGAGCTCAGGTTAATCCTGATCCTGGCAGTGCCCCTCGAGGCAGAGTAGCCTTTACATTGAGCACAGTTCAGAAGGGGAGCGCTGGCTGCAGAGAGGGACGGTGACATTTGGGTTCTGGTACAGACTGTAGGTAACCGGAGCTGTGTTCTACTGGGAAAAGATTTTCCCACCTATTTTTGCGTGTCCATCTGTAAACAAGCCCAGTCCCTCTCCCCCACTACCTGTGGCTCCGGTCTTGCTCTGTCCCAGGCACCAGCCTGCTGCTCCATCCTCCTCCCTGTCCTCCAACACTCACCCAGGCTTTGTGTGTCAACTCTGCGCCTCCACCACATCAGCTCTTCCCTCTTCGAGCTGACTGCAAGAGCTCCTGTCCAGGTACCACTCATCTTGCACAGCTCCCTGCAGGTATTTCCCCATCTCAGTTTGCACCTTTGGGCCCAAAAGCACGCGCAGAGGAAGAGCTCTACAGCTTGCATCTTTATCCCTGTGCAGAGACGATCCCATATTCCTGTACCAAAAAAGCAAGTTCCCACAACAGTTTGGGCAGGCAGCTCATGGTGGCATTGCCAGGAGCACATCTTTCCCACAGCCAAGCACAGCTTACGCAGAACAAACCTCATTTATCATCCCGCATTTCTATGATTGTAACCTCTCTGCTAGCAACTCCCATCTCTGCTCTGGGGCTGAATCTCCAGCCTTTGGGAAGCAGGTCTGAGAAGCACTGGTGTCCCTGGCCCAGACTGGCAGCAGGCCTCCAAAGGCCACAGAGGGTTGCAGCATCTCCTGTTACAGCCACTCTGCACTGGGACAGGACTGCTGGTGGGGTGACAGTTTGGGGACCACAGTGACAGGGTTAGGCAGCAGCCCTAGGGGAACTACTTCCTCCACGCTGGTAATCGGAAAGTGGGTATCAGAGGCAGCTGGAAAAGTTTTTTGCCATGCCATGAACATTACAGAGAAGCAGCAAAGCAGTGGGCACAGAAGGTGCCACATGCCAAGACTGCTACTGCACCCTGTACACTCTTGTTTACACAGGCACAAGAGGAGGACAGCGCAGTTATGATAACTTACATTTTAATCAGCCAAATATACAAGTTGTGATGTTGTTTTTTTTTTTAAAACTTTATCAAGTTTTTTTTTCCATCATTGTCAGATCCAATTAATGTGTGTGTTTGTTTCTTCTTTCCTTTAAACAAAGGATGATGTGGTTAAAAACTGGCACTATCCCTAATGAGGAGAAAATAAAAATGAAGAGGAGGGAAAAGGGGAGACTGGCTGCAAGAAAGGAGGGATGAAGCCGGGAAGGAACGGCACTCCAGATGTCCATGAAGTCAGGTTCCCAGATTACACTGCAACACCCTGCAGCAAACATTGATGGGCCAAAAGGATTCCTCAGATACATTGATTACCCTTTGGGCTTTCACTAGCAAGTCAAAGATCCCCACCCCATGCCCCACCCCACAATGACCCCACAATCTATTCTCTTGCAATCTAATATTTGAAGCATCTCCCCTCCCGCACAGCTCCCTCCCACCCTGCCCCCCGCCCCGTCTATGAGTTCTTAATCCTAAAAACAGCAAAAACATTCAGGTTTCCAAACTGTTACAGAGGATTGCTGTTCAGCACAGTTCTGCACCGAAGATAGCAGCTGCCCCTAACCCCAAATGGAAATCTGCACCAGGATGAGGACAAACACATCGTCAGTGTCTCTTGGAGGTGAAGGTGACTTCGATGCCGCAGCACACCCTACGTGGCAGCTATGGTACGCAACACGACAGAGTTCCCCGCAGGCACCAGGCACAGTTCCCTGGCGTTTCCTCCTCTTACGTGTCCCGGGCTTACTTGTTAAGGGATAGTGACTGCAGTCTTTTACCTGCCATAGCCGCTTCGTCTTTTGCTGGGGGAGGAAAAGGAGAAAGGCTTGGTCATTTCACAGCATGCATCAGGGACTTGTGTTGGCTTGACATCCCCAGGGACTGAAATTCTGCCAGCCATATCCAGTGAGGCAACAGGGAAAAATCCACCCCTCCCCACCAAACCCAGAGTTAAGAGGAGCTGCCTCCCTTGCAGGCTCCCTTCTGTCCTTGTGGCCTTTCTTCAGGCATCCACAAATTACCCTGATGCTGATACACATGTTTTTCCATCTGGGTCTGATACAATTAATGTTGTTTTTTTGTTTGTTTGGTTGGGTTTTTTTCTCCTTTAAACAAAGGATGATGTGTTTAAAAATTGTCACTATCCCTAACAAGGAAGAGCGTCTTCTTCTCTGTGGAAAGCACTGAGAACACACAACCATCAGACTTGAGGTTCACAGCTATCAGAGCTGGAGAGAAAGGTCAGGCAGGGGAGGAGTGCTGCAAATTCCCCAGGCAGCCTGGAGCCCCAGCATGCAAAGCGGATAAATCACATCCAGAACAAGAAACCCACCAAAGCCCCAAACTGGAGCAAGCACTGCCTGGAAGGTGGAGGACAATACAGTTACCAAGGGCAATTCCCTTCTCTCTTTCCTTGCTCCCTGTCCAGGTGTCTTAGGGCTTTATAAAGCAAGAGCTTTATAGGAATGAAACAGCTGATCCTTGTTTTGATGAGAGGAGTTGTAATGACACTCAGCAAGACCCTGCAGTCTCAGGAGATGAGGGGTGACTATGCATGCTATGAGAAATCACACCACCTGGCAGTAATGCCATTGTAAAAAGTAGAGGATAGGACTAATTACTCTCTAACCTTTTCTTTCTTCTTCTTTCTTCCTGGCAGCTTCTTCCCTTTGCTTCCGAATGATGGCTAGTCGGGCGAGATCTGCCTTTGCTTGTTCCGTTTTCCCAGCTAGGTGCATTTTCATGTATCTTTCTTTTGCCTTTTGCTTCTCTATTTCCTCTCTGTTTGAGGGAAACACAGCAGTCACCAGGGTATCCACGTAAGGACATGGGTACAGGCAGGGAGGGGAGGCTTTCTGACAGGGAAGGATGGCAAGGACAGAGACAGGAGTGCCCTATTGTAGAGTCTGAACAGGGATGACAGAGATTATTTCTACCTGCATTCAGCTAAACAAGGACATTTGACACACAAGGAGGTCAAACGAATTAGCCCACCATGATGCTTTCCTCAGCCTCACTCTCAAAGGTGCACTTCTGAAGCAATCTATTCCAAGTAAGCAAGGTTAAATCTGTCACTCTGAAACTCTCCTTTGTTAAATGACAAGATTAAACTTTGGTTCTCATCTTATTCATCTGCTCAAGACAAAAATTCCACCATGACCCCTGGAATCTGGGAAGCTACTACCTGTCACCAGGGTACCTTCTGCAGTGAGATTAAAGCAGACCCCAAGGTGACCTCTGGTTAATGGATTTCAGTTATGTCTTATTTTTGACATAAAACCTCACAAAAGGAATGGCCTCTCACAGCAACAAACTTCACCCTCTCAGCACACCTGGCCAAGCTGCCTGGCTCCAGGCTGGACACAGAGAGCAGATAACTCTGCAAAGAATCTCTCTGTAAGGAGAGAGATTCTGATGCACAGTGAGTCCTGCCTGAAGTTTGCTGCTGTTCAGTGTCCGCTTCAGAGAGCTGGCTTCCCTAAAACACCGATGGGTACACAACAGGGAAACATCTCCCTGCTTCAATCTCCTGCCACCAGCAAGGATGAAAATTCAGGAATGCACCAGCCCCTGCTAAGGCAGCAGGAAAGACTCACCGCTCTCGTCGTGAGAGTTCCTTAGGTCCATCCAGATCCAGCTGAGTTACTTTTTTGGTTGTCTGAATTACACGATTGGGATTCTCTATGTCTATTAACCCTTCCACTCCTTTGCGTTTTTGCTAAGGTTCAAAAACAAAAGGAAGGTTAAGAAGCTCTCTCATACCTAACATTGTGTTGTACCAGAGCTCACCAAATCCACTCCCACACCCCAAAATCAGAATTCAGGATGTTTTCACCACCAGACAGCAAAACCATTCATGAACCAAGGTTTATACTACAAGCCATCTCTTTTTTGGAATATCTTTGCCTTTGTATTTTCCTTATAAAAATACACAGATTTTCATTATGAGGACAAAATGCAGTTAAGGAAGGGGTTTTTTGGCTTCTAAAAAGCCCTTCCACAAAACATTTACTATTGAGAGCTCTCAAAGACACATGAGTCAAGAGTATGCATCACTCTCCTGCTCCCAAAATCTGCATGGTACAAATGCATTAAGTGCCCTGAGAATGACAGTACCTGATAATCCTCATCATCTTCATCACTCTCATCTGAATCTAAAGACTTCTTCTCCTTTTTGGGGTCCCCTGCTGCTCCTTCACCTCCTTCTTCTTGCTCCTCTTCTTCCTACAAAACCACAGGAAGTTAGAGAAAGCATGTGTCAATAAAATCCCAAATCTAACAGTGACTCTTACATGAGATCAGTTTGAAGTGGACAGGAGACAACTCTGAGAACACTGGTGTCCTTGACATGGACCTTACAACACCAAAAGTGCTTGGCTGTTACAAAACACAAGCTCATTCTCAACATGTAAACGTGCATCTCCTGCCCCAGTGATTCCCACTGAACAACTTTGCAGTTCGCTTTGTGTAACAGGCCAGGAAAATTATTGTCAAGGACAAAATGGGCATTTTACTTTCCCCAAATGAAAGATCTCCAGGAGGCATTTTGCCCTGGTTTTCCAGTGCACAATATCTCAGGGACTGGAAAGTACATGGATGTAGTGTACAGCTGGATCCCACTCTAGATAAAAAAATTAGAGAAGAGCAAACTGACATATTTTTGACTTTACTATCCAAGAAATTATAGACTTTTTAGCACAGATTTTACCAGTCAGAGGTCTAGGAATTGATTTATAAATCATTAGAAGATAAGAGGAGAAGAATCAACACAGGTGTGAACAGCTGGCTTTACCATTGCCAAACCTCCCTCACCAGCATAACCAGCAAATGGAATGAGCTACGGGCAGCAGAAGTCATCTTGTTAATTGTTTTTTCGGAAGCCTTCCCTAACAAAATAGCATTAGATGTAAACATCACTGTGTGAGATGGATTATTGCAAAAGAAAAAGAAGAAATCCTTCTCAAAGAGCAGTTCTCTGGTCTGTTTTGAAACAAGACAGACATTTCAAGTGGAAGCTGGCTTGTTCTGTTCCATTTCCAGATGGTGTTTTTATTAACAACTCGGAAGTAGAGAACCCATAAAGTTTGTGAGTGATACTGCGCTAGTAGGAGTTGGAATCGTTTTGGGAAATGAGATCGGACCTGTAATTGGTTTCAGAATTTGGAAAGCTGGCATGAAACCAAGAAGGTGGAATCAGAAAACAAACCAAGAGGAGTTCTACTTCGGAAGAATAAATCTAATACAAAGTCAGAATATGTGGCTAAGCAGCCAACCGCACAATCTTGAGTTACAGCTGCTCTGAACATTAAAAAGGAGTCAACAATACAGCTCATAACTGCTTGAAAGAGTCATCTTCTTCTTGGAAGTATTCATCAGCATTTCCTACATGGAGTATAATTATCCTGCTGCACTCAGTGCATGAGGCTTTAGCTGGAATAGTGCATTTGGGCTTAGGCAGCACTTTCAGAAAGTCACAGAAAAGCAGCAGCAAGGCACCATCGTAGCTGTGAGAATGTGGGAATACAAGAGAGCAAGGACCGTGGGAAGTAGCCAGGCTTTTCCCAACACTTGCCAGGTAGCTGGGGGAGCTATTATGATCTGATACTGGGGCACGGAAACACAGCCCAAAAAGGGACTCCTGCCAGAAAACTGTTATCGCTCCCTACAACCGGTCAGAGCCAAAAAAAACCCCTGTGTATAAGGAAGAAGTCAAAGGAGTTTGGTCTTTTACATCTAGAGGAGAAAGAGGGCAAATATAATCATTTCAACATACAATAAGGTGTGAGCCCTTTGTCTCCAAGGCAAGTTGCAGGGCATGGATCAAAGAACTAACTGACACTGGAGACCAGTCTGATGGAACATGGAGGGAAAAAGATGTCTGGCTGTGTAATCACCTTCTCTATCCTTTATCCTTCAAACTGTGAGCTGGCTGGTCTACTTGGCCTCATTTCTGTGAGGAACCAGACTGGATCACACTTGGCAGCCTCCCCAGCCAGAGACATTCAGAACTGACACTGTGATCGCTGACAGGACGATCCACAACACCTGACTGCGCTGCCGCTCTTCATGAACTGCACGATAAGCGCGATGAACAAGGCAGGACTTACGGCAATAAGAACATAATGTCAGCAAACACATACCCTTGCCTTTTGCTTTTCTGCTTGAAGCTGTGCATCAATCTCTTCAGGACTCGTGTACTGTCTTGCTCGGCCTTTGTGGCCTCCTTTTCTACCTGTACAAAAAAATGACATTAATCCATAGGTTAGTGATGAGCTTCCAGAAAGGTCTGCTCCTCCTGTAGCACTCTCTGGATTTTCGGTGCAGACAGGACAAATCAAAATAGCTCCTCTAATAGAACCTAAACAACAAAAAGAAAAGGACGTTCTGAACTTGCCAGCCTCAGTGCAACCCGCCCAAGAATTTTAGGTAACTTGCACAGAGAACTGGTATTATTGATCCATAAAAAGATAATGGGAGAATCAGTTCTTCATTTCCCTTGGGCTGGCTTTGGAGACGATGCAACCAGGAGCAGCCCATCAGCTCTACAGCATTTTCCAAACCAAGTGCAGGCTTGTCCTAGACAGTGAGTCAGGACGGTGCTCCCCAAAGGCAGTACCCCCGTCTCTCCAAACCGCAGAGTTGTGACACCATTTATCAGGCAATGAGCTTCCAAGTGCCCCTCAGCTCTCAGTGACACCACCTTTCCCTGCTCACCAGTGCCTACACTTGTGGTCTCTCTGATCCACTTCCTGGGCTGGCAAGGGATGCTCAGTCCCACAGTGATCTTTGTGTTCCCTTTGCAGGAGGAATTACAATGTGTTCCTGCCTCCTTAACCCCTCCTCTCCACTAAGGCTGTGCCAAGAGACAGTAGGAATCTAATTGGACAAAAGCTTTGGGAATTACAATGAGAGCTGAAGAACTACTAAAAGGAACCTCCATGTTTTGCTGCTTTATAAGGAAAAATAATAACAAGCTCTAGAAACCAGGAAGAGGAGAGAGTCAGCCTGGCTGGCTGGACTGCCTGGCTAAGAACTGCTCTCCAGTTCAGAAGTCTGTTGATTAATGCATTGCTGAAGCCATTAATGCTTCCTGCAGGTGAATGATCCATTTATGTTCTCACAGCTGAAAGACTTGCTAGAAAGTGAGCTGAGCCAGCTTCTGCCCTGAGCTGGGGAGCTGAAGTCAGCTGGTGCACGAGACTGGCAAAAAGCAAACAGCTTGAGCCAGGAAGCTCTATCTGCTACTGCAGGAGTCTCTGAAGTCCAACAATAGGAGTAGGAGATTCCGGCTCTCTCATCCTCCCTGCTTTCACCTGCCAAGGACAACAGAAACTTTACAGAGCAGGGAAGGCTGAGGAGATCATCCCTCCTTCCTCGGGATGGTACAGGATGCATGGGAGAGATCTGTCCCTCCTATACTGCTATGCCACACCACAGCTGGCTGCACCGCTGAACGGGTAGGGCCATGAGCTTCAGAAATCCAGCCCTCCCCGCTCAGCAGAGACCAACTCTCACATGTTCTAGCTCGGTAAAAGCTGAGCTGTAGAATAAATGATGTCCCACTGTGAAGCCTTACCAAGACTCCCAAGATGTTTTTCCCATATGAAACGAGGATGCGCAGAGACCAGAGACTTTTCTCTGAAGTCAGCTGTGGAAGCTTGTGGGCACCCAAACCGTAGGCACAACTGAAAGTTTGCTGCTCTCAAAGACACGTTTTCTGTTTGTCTGCTCCAAACTATCCCACGTGGCAATACAGACCCTCTGGGAATGAGATCTGCCGCGGAGTGCTCTAGGCCAGGAGACACTGCCACACTGTCCCACTGCCCAGCAAATGACACTGCACGAGGTGGCACAGCAGTGACACCCCTGACACGCTACCTCACATCAGGGAAACCTACACAACCCAACCCCACGCTGTGCCACACACTCAGCCAATGCCAGGCAGCCTTCTCATCCAGCCAGGCTCAGAACTGAGGAAACACAAAAGCCTTATTACTGCAAACAGCAGCAAGGGGAGAAAAGCACCTTTAGAGAAATTATCTTACATTAAATGCCTAAAAAGAAGCAAATAGAAGAGTGACTCAATCTCATTTACATTGCAACCTGCACACAGAGAAGGCCTCGTTGTGCTGGAGCAGCATCACTGCCAGCTTGGTGGCTGGAGGGACTGTGGGAAGTGCAGCACGGGGCAGGGATGTGGCTCTGCTTTTCCCATGGAGATCAAACCACACCTCAGATGAGTGGAGTGCCAGCCCTACACCTAACACTGCCTTAACACATCCTGCTGTGCAACCTCTTTCAGCCCCGTGCCTCAATTTCCCCACCTGTAACACAGGGATAAATGGTTCTTATCCTCTGTAAAGCACTTCGAAAATACAATCACCTGCACATTTCACCTGCACCAGGGGAGGGCGCACTTTCAAACACATTTGTCTTTAAGTTTTCTACAGCATCATTAAGGAATTTAAATCAAAGAGAATGGAAGAATATTGAAGGAGTCACTATTTTTTTTTTTTTAAATCAAGGTATTAAACACCCCTCCCCCAAACAATGAGAAATAATCCTGTACCAGAGTTCATTATTGGCTGGTTAAACTCCTCCATTTCATATTAAACAGTGAATGCAAAAATCTCCTCTCCTAACAACACTGTAACTCCTACTGACCTGGAGAGGAGGCATCAAAGATCCCTCTCTTCCCAAGAAGCACAAGGTTTGAAATCAACATTTAAAACTGTACAATGAAATACACAGCAGGAAATCCCAAGTTACAGGGCGTTTAAATATAGACTATAACCACCACAGCACTTTGCCTTCATAAAAACCACATGAAGGCTTCAGCCCTGCCTACCAACACAGTGCAAATGGACAGAATACCAAGAGCTTAAATAAAATCCAAATAGGGAGGTAGATTTGGTACTCAAGCTTGGAAAGTGCTGACAAAATAAATTGGACCAAACTACAAAGATGAACAATGAGGGCTGGTTTACTTTAACGTCTCTGACTGGGGTTTCACCAACGCTCACACAAGAGCCAATTATGCAGATGGTGCATCTGGAGAAGGTTCTGGGTGGATCCAGCTCAGCCCTGACAGCTCGTCAGCCCCTCATTACACCTCCTTAATCACACCAGCAAGTCGGTACCCGCTCTGTAACACTCAAGATGCGGCGCTGCCCGAAAGGAGCCCTTGAAGCAAAGGCACCTCCACCTCCCCCGGCCGCCCCTCAGGGGCAAACCCGCCACCCACGTTCCCCTTGCTGAGCCACGGGAAGGGGAAGGCCTCCAGGCCTGCCCCCGGGACCCCCTCTCTGGGCACGCCTGAGCCCCGGCCCTGCCCGGGGGACCGGGTGCAGGTTCCGGCCTGCCGAGGAGCACTGGGGGCCCGGGGGCCGCTGCTGCCCCACCGCACTTCTCGGGGGCCACAGAGCGGGAGCTGCAGCTCCCAGAGAAGCGAGGAGAAACTGCCATCACCTGGGGAAGGGAGGCACCCCCAAAGCCCTTGGCTGGGGGAAGAAGCCATCATCTCCCTCAGGGCCCCCCTCACCCCTCCACGGCTCAGAAGGGAGAAAGGAGGCCCCCCGAGCGAGCACCCTGCACCGGGGAGAGGGGGGAAAATTATCTTCTCTCAGACTCGAGGGCTAGAAGTGAGCCTCCCCCACAGCACCTCCACAGCCAGAGGGAGGGGGGACAGAGGGGGACCCCACTCCAGCCCCCCCCGGGGCGAGAGGGGGGAAAGGAGATCCTTCCTCACCGAGTACCCTTTACTGCGGAGAGGGGAAAAGAGACCTCCCCTCATTCTCAAAGGCAAAAAATGAGGCCTGCCTGCCTACCCCCCAACATGTACACAGGCAGGGGGAGGGGGTTGAATGGATCCCCTTAACGGCTTCACAGCTTAGAAAGGGAAAAGGAGACACCACCCCCCCCCCTTCTGACCACCCCGCACTGGAGAAAAGAAACCTCCTCTCAGACCTGAAGGCTTAAATGACGCCTGCCCCGCCCCCCCCCCCCCCCGCACCTCCACAGTTGGGGACAGAAGAGACCGCTGGGGACCACTGCCAAGAAGAGGGAAAGGAGAGCCCTCCTACAAAGCGCTCTGCACTGGGGGAGAGGAGGAAGGAGACCTCCCGTGAGACCTGAGGGCGGAAAACGAGGCCTGCCCTCCTCTGAGCAGCTACACAGGGCGGGGGGGGGAGGGAACTGAAGTCCCCCCATCCCTCCACGGCTGAAAATGGGGAAAGGAGACCTCCTCATCGAGGACCCTGAACGGCAGAAAAGGGGAAAGAGGCCTCTTCTCAGACCCGAGACTGGGAAACGAGCCCTCCCCGTCCTTCCACAGGCGGGAAGAGAAGGGAACCGCCGCGAAGAAGAGGGAAAGGAGAGCTCTATGCCGATCGCCCTGCGCTGGGGAGAAGAGGAAGGAGACCTCCCCTTAGGCCTAAGGGCGGGAAACGAGCCCTACGCCCCCCAGCCCCTCCACACCCGCCGTGAGGGGGGGAGGCAGAGCTTGGTTCCCCCTCGAGACTCCGCGCCCCTCACTCTCCCCCCGGCTCGTACACCTCCTCGCCTCGCCGGGTCGCCCCCCCTCCGGGCCCGGCCCCCACCTCCTTTCGGCATCGCGATGGCGGCTCCTGCAGCAACGCCCCCTCCTCCGCCCAAGCGACCCGGAACCGGAATCCGCCCCACCTCCCCGCCACGCCGCCACGGACCCCAGCGCGCGGCTGCCCGCACCGGCGCCTCCCTCGGCGTGGAGAATTTCCGTCAGGCACCGTCGCGGCCACGCAAAAGGGGCGGGGCCAAAGGGCAGCTCGCGGGGTGAGGGCCCAGAGGTGGCAGCGGCGAAGAAGAAGAAGGCAGTGGAGTAGCGACCCTGGGGGTGAGTGAGGGGGTAGGACGAGGCTTTCCCCACTCGGCCCGGTCCCGCCAGCCCAAACGGCGCCGCGGCGGGGCTGGCGGGACCGGGCCGAACGGGTTCTCTCAGTAGGAGCTGAGGGAAGTTGTTATTTCCCGGTGGTGGGGGAGGGGCAGCTGAAACTATAAAACTGCGAGAAAGGAGGCGATTTCCCCCTTCTTCTGTGGAAAAGGAGGCGGTTTTCCCCCTTTTTTGTGGAATAGGGGACGTTTTCCCCATTTTTTTGTGGAAAAGGAGGCGGTTTCCACCTTTTTTTTTGTGTGGAAGAGGAGGCGGTTTCCCCTTTTGGGGGGGGGGGGGAGAAAGGAGACGGTTTCCCTCTTTTTCTTGTGGAAAAGGAGGCGGTTTCCCCCAGTTTTCTGCGGGGAAAAAATGAGACACTTGACTAAACGTACTGATTTTTAGCAAAATTAACCTTGAATTGGGTGCTGTTGGTAGTCTGGTAAACACAGTGAGTCGAACAAGGGTGTAATAACTGAGAAACGTGAGGGCTAATGATTTAACTTAAATGCTAGCGAGGTAATTGGCAAATAGTTTATCGGTGAAGCACTGTGGAATAGCCATTAGAGGTTGTGTGAGGATTGTAGAATGACATATTTAAGATTTTGGGGCACACACAGAATAAAAGATGAAGGTAGTATGATTAGCTATGAATAGGCATGACTTTTCTGAGAATTTTATGAATATTTGTCTATCTGTAGTGTATAAAATTGTGAGGCCTGTGTTGGGGGCTCCACACTGGAGTTTGGAGGGTCTGTCCCCCTAAGTGTCCAGGATTTGCACAAGCTCTGAGTAAATAGTGTCTCGGTGATGCAGGGATTGGCTACTGCACACTGGGCAACAGAGCCACATTATGGACAACATCCCTAGGGCTCCATTAGGCAATGTTTATCTCTTTTGCAAGCTCAAAAAAGCTTATTTTTATCATCAAAAAGCAAAAAGGCACAGAAATCTGAGGAGAAATATCTCTAATAACTGTTTTCCTTTCATTTTTTTTCCAGAGGTTCTCACAAATTTGAAGCGCCTGTGTGGCTGAGGGCAGGCAAACCCCATCCTTCGTTCATTCATTGTTCACCTTTGTTTTTGAGGCGATGCCCAAGGTGAAAAGGAGCAGAAAGCCTCCCCCAGATGGGTGGGAGCTGATTGAGCCAACGCTGGATGAGCTGGATCAGAAGATGAGAGAAGGTAAGCAGCAGGTCTGGGTGCTTTCAGGGATGTGACCCTGAAACAAGCGCATCCTCAGCTTCTTCAGGAAGCACAACTTTCCCCACAAATATAGACTGATTGTTTCATATCTCTTCCTCACAGTAGTGCTGCAGACTGGGACTGGGCCAGTACTGGTCACTTTTCTGGTGTTGCCAGGTTGCAAATCACATTGGTTTGGGCTTCTTTTGTTCTAGAGCACAACCACGGCTGAAGCTTGCTAGCATGTGTGTAGGTACTGGCAGTTCTTGTCTGTGCTGTTGCTATGGTCTGAGGAGCCAGGGCAGCCATGAGGTCACCTGGCAGGTGACGTGCAGGTCATGTCATTCCTGCTGTCATTCTGGGTTTATTTCCTAAAGGAGCACTTACAGGTCAGGTCCTTTTTGTTTGCATCTCCTCCCATTGAGCTCAGTCTTATCTCTGTGATGTGTTAAAGTTATAAATGTTTTTGGAACAGTTTATTGCAAAGTGACTGAGTCATAAAGACCAAGGCCGAAGGAGGCCACAAAGATGATCTGAGGGCTGGAGCACCTCCGATACGAGGACAGGCTGAGAGAGTTGGGCCTGGAGAAGAGAATGCTCCTGAGAGACCTTAGGGCAGCCTTCCAGTGCTGAAAAGGGCTACAGGAAAGCTGGAGAGGAGCTCTTTATCAGGGAGTGCAGGAACAGGATGAGGGGGAAGGGATTTAAGCTGAGAGAGGGGAGATTTAAATTAGACATTAGGAAGAAATGTTTTCCTGTGAGGGTGTCCCTGCCCATGGCAGAGGGTGTTCGAACTGCATGGGCTTTAAGGTCCTTTCCAACCTAAAACATTACATGATTCTGTGACTAAGGAAATAAATTGACCACCTGAAATGGTCAGCTGAAACCTGGTGCTTGTGTTCCCTCACAGCGGAGACTGAGCCTCATGAAGGGAAGAGGAAAGTGGAATCCCTTTGGCCTATTTTCAGGATTCACCATCAGAAAACACGTTACATCTTTGATCTCTTCTATAAAAGAAAAGCTATCAGCAGAGGTGAGGAAGGCAAATGCTTTACTCCGTTCTGTTTTCCCCTGGCCAGGGTAAGGTGTCTGCCCGTGGATGCATCTGAACTGGGGTGTTCATGGGAAGGATCTGGTTTTTGGGGCAGTAAGATGAATGGAAGGCTGGTGGCTTTACCTGCTAGTTACTATGTTTCCCAGGAGCTACTTGTGATGGTGTCTGCTCCTCCACAGAGCTCTATGAGTACTGCATCAAGGAAGGATACGCTGACAAAAACCTGATTGCCAAGTGGAAGAAACAGGGTTATGAGAACCTCTGCTGCCTGCGGTGCATCCAGACACGGGATACGAACTTTGGAACCAACTGCATCTGCAGGGTCCCCAAAAGCAAGCTGGAAGTGGTAAGTTTTCAGTTTGTTCCTCTGCTTGCCTGGACCCTGGTGATACCTGCTCTTAACTCCTCCCAGGTCAGGAACAGGAGATAGTAGTCCTGGTTTTTGCATAACTTCCTCCAGTTCTCTAACATTTTCTGTCTTTGCTGCTAGCATTGGTATCTGATTAGTTATAAAATTGACTCCATGCCCAAGCAGACAATATTTGAAGTGTGGGAAACAACAGAAACTTCGATGATGGAAAACTTTCCCAGGCAGTCCCGTTCCCTGCTTTGGGGCCAGATCCTGCTGGTCTGTTGGCTTGCAGTAGATTGCCTAAAATACCCTCCTCTTCTTTCTTTTCCAGGGGAGAATCATTGAATGCACTCACTGTGGATGCAGAGGCTGCTCTGGGTGAAGCCATTAGCTACAAGCCTGCTTGCTGAACTGAGGGCTATCATCCTGCACAATGGACTGGTGGTGCAGTTATAGCCACCTTCTGCCCAATTTGAATATTTCTGTATTGCAATTAAAACAGCAACTCATTCATCTGGATCGTGGTTGGTTTGGAGTAGGTTTTTGTGTAGCCATTTATTTTAAAATAAAGTCTACCTTCCCAAGAGAATGGTGCAATCTTCTGGCAAAACGCTTCTTTGCCTCCCTTCTCCTCTTAGATGTGTTTCACTTCGTTTGAAGCACCTCTGTACTGTGAGGTGTTCTATGTCTGGGTGGCTTTTTAATCCATCATTCTCAATAAACTGAATTTAAAAGGCTGTGTGGAAAGGCACTGATACTGTTCTCAAACTCCAGCTGGAGTTAAGCTCTGCTCTTATGTAGAAGGAAGCTAAATTTCACTGGAACCCTGCTGTGCTTTGTAACCTGGAATTAGTGCACAGATGCACTTAGGAATGCTGGCAGTTTACAGAGACTGGCTGGTCACACATTAAGTGCTTCTCCTTTGTTTAGCATAGGGTTTGTTGTTAAAACACAACCTATCAAATCCTCCACAGTAAAGGAAATCCCCTGAAAAATGTATTTGCTTCCCCTTAAAAAAAGGGTAAGTATTTTATTGTGTAGTTATTGCAAGAACTTGGCTTCATGGAAATTCAAAGCAGCTTTACTACAAGACAGTTTGAGAGAGCAAGTTCCGTGTTCTTCCAGCACGAGGAAGATCCAGCATCCTGCTCACGGCTACTTCTGCTCCAGCTGTGCCTCCACAGCCTCTTCCTTACTGTCACCCCCTGGACGCTGCACTGTCCTGTATTGTGCCCAGGGGTGGGGGGTCTCCTCTCCTGCCATCACCTTTAACCACCGATAGTAGTAGCCGCGGAAACCATCAATTTTCTCCAGATATGGGTTCTTTGACTTGTACTGAAAACAGAAATCCAACAGAACAAGCCTCTATCAGAGGGGAGCTCACGGTGCTGGCAAGCAATAGCTACAAGCGGTTACTGAAGAGACAACTATCAAGTAAGGAAAATGAGTGAGGAACCTGCATTTCCCTTCCCTTGTTGGTGCCCTCCCAGATGCCTTCACACTGTGACCAGTTGTGGCTGCTTACCCTGTCGAATTTTGGAGGGTACTGTGCTGCGAACTCCAGCTGGCGTATGATGACCTCATTGGGAGGCACCTGGTTATTCCTCATGTCTCGCAGGATCTCTGTGAGGTAACTGTAATCCAGCTGCTTCACGGCGGCAGAAATGAGGGCGCTATAGATAAACTTGTTGGGAGTAACTCCAGACCTCTGGAAACAACAAACACCACAGTTAAACTCATATATCTGCTGACTGGCGCAGGGCTTCTAGAAGGCAACAGCACATGGGCATTTCCTACACGAAAAGCAAGGCAGCAGCTTCTACAGAGCCAGCACTCCCCTGCCCCAGTGCAGGGCAAACCACCCGAGCTGGTGCCTGATTGAGAGCTCTGTGGTTTTGGAGAACACAACTGCTCACCACAGAAACCTCAGGACTTTACAGAAGCTTTAACACTTCACTTTGCTTCTTCCTGCAGCTTGGACCCCAGGCAGCAGAGGTTTTGTTATTACCTTCAAATCTGAGAGAAGCTGCAGCCCATCCTTCTCTCTGTGGCAAGCGATTGCCAAGCTACAGAATGTGTGGAGGTTCGGCGACAGTCCCCTCCTCACTAGAGCTGGCAGCACACTCTGCAAGACACAAGGGTTGAACTGGTTTCCAAAGAGCCTCACCGTAGATCTCCAGAGAGCTGAAGATATTGGAAAAGAATTCATAAATACTTAGAAATTAACCCGAGCATTGGTTTGTGGAAAACAGTGTGAGATTCCTAGTTTCTACTGTGGATAGAGAAACCACCGACAGTGAAACATGGGCAACAAGAGAAGACAAGGAGATGGTGACAAGGGTAGTTCTGAGTTTTCCCTCACCTTTGCTCCTTCTAAGTCGCCCTGTTTACTTTTCTTCCTTATTAATGTGTTAAAGAAGGTCACATCTATTTTCACTTTGTGCTCATCTAGGAGTGCCAGCAAAGAGGACTCTGATGGGCTTTGGGGTTCCACCAGCTCAGCCAGTAATGTAAATGTTTTAATGTTGGGTTCTGCGTTGTCCTCTTTCATTTTCCTCAAGAAGCCCTCAACATCCCCCATCAAAGCCAGTCTGTCGGACGGTGTGGCCACAGTCCCTAGGGAAACCACGGCTGTGTCAGGCATCCTGGAATCCAGCAAGCTGGGCAGGTTACAGGAATGCTGCTTCTGCTGCTGGAGTGCTTCTGCCTGTTCTATCTCATTTTGGCCTCTCATCAATGCTCTGGTCCTGCTGCAAACCTCGCTGGGGCTGTCGAGCCCACCTGGTTCTGTTTCAGCCTGATTCACATCTTTAGTTTGTTGCTGGATGAGTTCTTCAGGCTGCACCGAACTTTCCTGAAACAATTGCCTTTCCATAGCTTCCACATCCAGGGAGACACATCCAGCTGCACTCTCTGATCCCTTCTGATTTTTCACCTTATACTTCTGCCGCCCAGGTGCAAGCCTTAACTGAGGCGAGCTCTCATGGGTGGGCCTGAGCAGGAGCTGAGAGGCCAAGACTGGATCGCCTATTCCACAGTCCCGCGCAGCACGCAGCATCAAATTGTAAGTGTGGCTGTTGGCTTTTATTCCAAGTTTAGTCATTTGCTTCCAAACCTGCAAAGGGGGAGATGAACACTAACTGTAGGTGATACTGAATGACAGGAGCATTCCTGGCAGACAGCGTATCTGCCGTGCCTGCTGTTACACTGTCTGGGCAGAAAAGAAGTGAGTTTGCAGCATGACGAGGTGAGATGTCACTGGACAGTAACAGCCACCTCAAACCAGTTGTCCTGCAAGATCATCCAGGGCGGTTTATCAATGTACAAGACGTCCCAATGGAACTCTAGGTTACCGAATGTGTCCTAGGAGGAGCTGAACTCCTGTTTCATCAGCTCCGACCATGCTGCCTTCCATGCACTCAAGAGATGAGTTACAATACAGAAGCACCTTTTCCTCCCCACGTAGCAGATAAACTTACAAACCTGTAAGGCGTATCGGAAGCCATTTTCACTGTCCTTTATGCAGCTCATGAGAAGGAAGCTGAAGGTCTCGACTGTGGGAACGTGGCCCTTGTGCACCATTTCCTAAAAGAACAGAGAGAGCGTTAAATTTCCCATTTTCCCAAGCAGTCTGTCCCAGCTGGCTGCAAAGCTCCAGTGCAGCTGTTGTCTTCTGGGGATACAGCGGCAAAAAAGCACAGGGTGAACTCCCAGTGCTGCCAGCAGAGCCGGTCGCTTCCGGAGAGAGCCCTAAAACACCTGCATAGATCCTGGCTTCTCCCTGATGGGACCTACAGGGGCCTGCAAAGCAGGAACAACAATCCTTTTGGCTACTCCCAGACTGCCCCTTCTGTAAAGAGCTGTTATAAGAGCTCTCAAAGGAATGAGGTATCAATATGTGGGTTACCAAAATGAACCGAGACACAGCAGCTGTGAACCCCACAAAAGTTTTGTTTGTTAAGTGTTTAACACTCCTTGCCAGAGTTTTAAAGCCAACCTCTGCAACCTCCTCTTTTTATGTATTTAAGCTTAGTGTTTGGTAGGTACCAAGACAATTTCATTGTTTGAGATCAAGGATCAATGAAATATGAACACATAATCTATAATCACCTCTGCTGGATGTGAAATCAAAAAGTCTACGCTACAGGGCAAGTTCCAGGAGCTCTAATCAGAGCAGACTACACTGAATAACGAGAAAAGTCACATCTTTACCTTCAGTACGTCCAAGCACATCCTAAGATCCGAGCACAGGGCACAGACCTTCAGCAGTGCATGGTAGGTGATCAGGTTCAGCTCGATGTTTTTGCTCTTCAGTTGCTGCCGTAATTTGAGAGCGCTCTGCAGGCCCGAATCTTTCCATGGCGATTCGGCGCAGGCGTTGAACAGGGCTGTGTATGTGGCCTCGGTGGGAATTAAGGCTCGTTTTTTCATCTGAGGGAAGAGAAGAATTAGAATCAGCTTTTTAGGAAAGGCCTTCTAGAATTTCATAGCTTGGTTTAAGAGTTTCAGCCTAAGAAGATGCAAACCCTAACTCAAACGCATTTGGAGACAGTAACATCACTAAATAATTGCGACAGTTTTAGCTTAGAAAACCCGATGCAGGTTTGAGGAGACAAGAGAATGTAAACCTACGTCATTGTAGAGCTTGAATGCCTTTTTCACGTAGCCAGCCCTGCCACAGCCGCCAATTAGAACAGTGTAATTGCTTTCTTCAGGCCACACGCGCTCTTCCTTCAGCATCCGCACCTCAAACAGCTCCAGAGCCTCCGCCAGCTACAGAGAAGAGGAAAATCCACGATTAGGCAGCAACAGAACTGATTATAATGGACGCTAATACATGCAGCTGAGGGCAGGTCCTGATGGCAGTCCCACAGAGCATGGGATTCCTCAAAATTCTCATTTTACTTCTTTCTGTAAAGGTACAAAGTGAGGTAAGAACCACTGGAAACAGCCCAGTGGTGGCCATGGAGATGATGAGGGGACTGGAGCTTCTCTCTTATGTGGAAGCCTGAGAGACCTGGGTCTGTTGAGCCTGGAGAAGAACAGATGGAGAGGGGATCTCAGCCATGCTTATCAAAATCTGAAGGGCGGAGGTCAGGAGGAGAGGGCCACTCTTCAGCGGTGCCCAGTGACAGGACAAGGGGCACTGGACACAAACTGGAGCATGGGAAATTCTACCTGAACATGAGAAAAACTCCTTTACCATGAGGGTGATGGAGCATTGGAACCGACTGCCCAGGGAGGGTTTGGAGTCTCCATCTCTGGAGAGATCCAAAGTTGCCCAGACGTGCTCCTGTGCAACCTGCTTGAGGTGGGAAGGGGGTCTGGACTGGATGAGCTCCATCGGGCCCTTCCAACCCTGACCATTCTAGGATTCTGTGACAGGACAGATCATAGAATCATCAAAGAGAATCACAGATGGGCTTGGGTTAGCCCCAGTTCCCTCAGCCGTTCCTCATAAGCCTTGTTCTCCAGACCCTTCCCTTCTCCGGATTCCCCTCTTGCAGTGAGGGGCCCAGAACCGAACCCGTAATTCGAGGTGCAACCTGATCAGTGCTGAATACAGGGGGACGATCCCTTTCCTGCTCCTGCTGGCCACACCATTGCTGATCCAAGCCAGGAGCCTGCTGGCCTTCTTGGCTACCTGGGCCACTGCTGGCCACACCATTGCTGATCCAAGCCAGGATCCGCGGCCACCCGCGTTCTGCTGGCTCACGTTTGGCCGCTGCCAGCCAGCCTCCCAGGCCCTTCCGTGCCAGGGAGCCACGCGGGGAGGGGACAGCGCCGAGTCCCTCACCCCTTCCGCCGCCACAGCCCAGCCAAGCAGACCCACCTTCCCATCCCTGAGGAGCTCCTTGCACCGCAGGAAGAACCAGTACGGGGTGTTCCTGGGCCCCCGCCGCGGGCCGCGCGGCGCCTCCTCCCGTGCCTCCTCGTCCTCCTCCTCCTGCAGCCTCAGATCCTGGGACCGCGCCGAGCTTTTGCGATAATATTTCCTGCAAGCGAATTTACGACACAGCGTCCCGAACTCCACGCCTTCCTCCTCCTCCTCTTCCTCCCTTTCCTCCTCCCCCCGGGCAGCGTCAGCGGCGGCGGCGGCGGCGGCGGCTCCTCCGCGGGCCCGGCGCGGGCTGCGGGGCGGCGGCGGCGGGGCGGGGGCGCGGCGGGGCGGCGGCACCGCGGGGGCCCGCGGGGAGGAGCAGAAGGCGCGCAGTGCGCGGAGCGGCAGCAGCAGCGCGGGGCGCATGGCGCGCAGCGGGGCCCGCGCCGCGCCGGCAGCCCCCCAGCCCGGCCCCGCCGCGGCGCCTGCGCGGGCGGAAGGGGCGGTGCGCGGAGCGGGATCCCGGCATCCCGCGGGCGGGCGGCGCGGGGCGGCCGCGAGTAGCCGCCGCCGCCGCCTCCCCTCGCCGCCAGCGCTGCCGGCGCGGAGCGGGGCGGGCCGGGCCGGGGCAGCCCGGGCCCGCCCGCCCGCGGCAGCCTCAGCCGCCACCATTGCGCCCCTGCCCGCCCGCTGCCGCCGGCCCCCGGCCGCCACCATGCAGGAGCTCATCGCCAGCGTGGACCACATCAAGTTCGACCTGGAGCTGGCGGTGGAGCAGCAGCTGGGGGCGCAGCCGCTGCCCTTCCCCGGCATGGACAGTGCGTGAGGGGGGGACGGGGCTGGGGAGGAGGGGGGCTGGTTAGTTGGGAGGGAGGCTGGTTGGGGGGGGGGGGGGGCTGGTTAGTTGGGAGGGGGGCTGGTTAGTTGGGAGGGGGGCTGGTTAGTTGGGAGGGGGGTGGTTAGTTGGGAGGGGGGCTGGTTAGTTGGGAGGGGGGTGGTTAGTTGGGAGGGGGGCTGATTAGGTGGGAGGGGGGTGGTTAGTTGGTAAAGGAGCTGATAGGTTGGTTAGTTGGTAGGGGGGTTGGTTAAGAGTTTGGCTAGTTGGTAGGGAGGTTGGTTAGTTGGTAAGGAGGTGATGTGGGGTTGGCTAGTTTGTACAGGAGGTGGTTAGTTAGCAGGGGGTTGGTTAGGGGTTTGGCTAGCTGGTAGGGGGTTGGTTAGTTCGTAAGGAGGTGATGGGGGTTGTTGGTACAGAGGTTGGTCAGTTAGCGGGGGGTTGGCTGAAGGTTGGTTAGTTGGCAGGGGAGTTGGGGTTGGTTGGTAGAGGGCTTGTTAGTTGGTAGAAGGGCTGGTTTGTTGGTGGGGGGTGGTGGTGGGCTTGGTTAGTTGGTAAAGCGGGTTGATATGAGTTTAGTTAGTTGGTAGGGGAGTTGGTTAGTTGCTGGGGGTGGTAGGGAGGTTAATTAATTGGTAGGGGTTTGGTTAGTTGGTAGAATCATAGAATGGTTTGGCTTGTAAAGGACCTTAAACCCATCCAGTTCCACCCCCCTGCCCTGGGCAAGGACACCTCCCACTGGATCAGGGTACTCAAAGCCTCATCCTGCCTGCCCTTGAAGGGTGTTGGTTAGTTGGTTGGGGGTTTGGTTGGTTTCCAGAGGTCTGAGTGCCTCACTCAGATTTGACTCTTTTCTCCATCCAAACTCAAGGTTTCTGTCTCAATCCAGATGCTTTCCTTTCCTACTTAGTGCAAGCCACAGTCAGGACCCAGCCAGGCTGGAAAATGAAACTTGAGGTGTTACTGTGAATAAACATCACTGTCCTGCACAGTACTTTATTTTTCTTTGATCAGTGAGGCATTTTGGTGGCAGGGACGCTTCATCTTTAGGTGTACCCATGGCCTGGTCTCTAAACCTTTCCTGCAATCTGATAATCCAGCACAGGTAGGCCTGGGAGACTCATAGTTCACCGAAATTTTCCAGCCAGGCTACTAAACCTGTGTTTTAACTTCCTCAAATAGTGTAGTTCCTTTTGGTCCGAGCAAACCTGGGATAACACGCTAATGGTTGTTTCCAGCTGTTCTGGTCAAAAAGTACAAGGCTGTTTTTGCCAGGACTATAAGCACAGGGTTGACCAACACAACTGACTTAACAGCGGAGGAAGAACCAGTCAACAAAACTTAAATATCTGAAATGCCACCAAGCACTACCAAACCTCTGTGATTCCCCTTGATGTCCCCTGAGAGGAGGACAGATATCTGTGAGGGCCAGACTCGAACAAGGAACTTAGGTGGGAGAGTAAATTCCCCAAAGCAAAACACTGCTTTGCTTCTGGTGTTGAGGACCAGATTATCTTTCTAGGGAAGGAAATGTTTTAAAAGTTGCCATGGAACTTTATTGAAATGAATTCTGTTTCTTTGTTCTCTCCACAGAATCAGGCGCAGCTGTCTGTGAGTTTTTTTTAAAAGCAGCCTGTGGAAAAGGTGAGTAAGATTTCCAACAGTTCTACTCACAGGGCAGAGGAGAGGAACCAGGTTTTCTTGCGCTGCCTACTGTACTGTTGTTTTTTGTAAAGATGAGGCAATAACCTAGACAGAAGGTAAAACTGAAGGAATAACTGTGGCAATTGTGGCAGGAAGGCCCTGCAGAGGGACCTGGACAGGCTGGATCCTTGGGCCAAGGCCAATTGTATGAGATTCAGTAAGGCCAGGTGCTGGGTTCTTCGCTTTGGTCACAACAACCCCATGCAATGTTCCAGGCTTGGGGAAGAGCTGCCTTGCAGAAAAAGACCTGGGGGTGTTGGTCTGCAGTGGCTAAATGTGAGCCATCAGTGTGCTCAGGTGGCCAAGAAGGCCAGCAGCATCCTGGTTTGGATCAGCTATGGTGTGGCCAGCAGGAGTAGGGCAGTGATTGTCCCCCTGTACTCAGTGCTGGTGAGGTCGCACCTCGAATCCTGGGTTAAATTTTGGGCCCCTCAGTGCAAGAAGGATGTTGAGGTGCTAGATCATGTCCAGAACAGAGATGGAGAAGGGTTCAGCACAGAGGTTATGAGGAACAGATGAAAGGAAGTTGTAGTGAGGGGGGTGTTGGTCTCTTCTTCCAAGTAACGAGATAGGATGAGAGGAAATGACTTCAAGTTGTGTCAGGGGAGGTTCAGATTGGATATCAGGAAAACTTACTTTACTGAAAGAGTGTTGAAGCATTGGAAGAGGCTGCCCAGGGAAGTGGTGGAGTCTTCTTCACTGGAGGTGTTAAGAAATGATGTAGCAGTGGCACTTCAGGACGTGGTTTAGTAGGCACAGTGGTATTGGGCTGATGGTTGAGCTGGATGAGTTCAGAGGGCTTTTCCAACCTTAAAGATTCTATGATAATGATATTTTTATAAGAAGTTGGGAGGTGAATAAGTAAAGCTACCAGTAAAGGAAGGCTGGAACTTGGCATATGCCAAGTTCAGGATGTACCTGTGTTAATTGCTGTGGTTCATGGTCGTTGGGATTAACAGCTGGAGACAATGTTGCTTAGCTCCTTGGAGGGCAATGTAGGATTTGTCTGGAACTCCCTGATTTGCTGTTGCCACCAAAGGCTAAACTCATAAGAAAAAGGGGTTCTGAATGCCCCATACAGAGGGAAGCAAAGCATTGCTATTACCTGTGCCGCCTTGTACCACGTGTTTTAATTGTTTTTTTTCTCCTCGCCCCATCCTTCTGCAGGAGGCATGTGCCCGTTCCGACACATCAGCGGGGAAAAGACAGTTGTTTGCAAACACTGGCTACGAGGACTGTGCAAAAAGGGAGACCAGTGCGAGTTTCTGCACGAGTACGACATGACCAAGATGCCTGAGTGTTACTTCTACTCCAAATTTGGTAAGGGGCGTCATAGCTCCTACTTAACATTCCTTGCTAGCATAGGAGTCTGGTGAAGAGGATCCTGGTACATCCCTCTCATCTATCTTCAGAATTTTACAGTTCTTCTGTGTCTGATGATATCATTAGAGTGTAATTTTCCAGATCTGCTTAGTCCTTTGCCTTATTGTCCCCCAAAATTTGTGACGTGTTGTAGATGTCTTCTCTCTCAGGAGCTTGGTCCTTGGGGGACGAGGGAGGAAGGTCAAGTTTTGACTGGGTTTTATGCTTTATTTTCTCTTTTGGGCATGAGATGAGTAGGCTGAGCAGTTGGTCTTTGCATGACTCTTATTTTGGGGAGTTGATGAGCAGTAGAGGGCATGGGAGTGCAAAACTTTTATGCACTTGCTTTCCAGCTCTGGAGATCTGGACATAATGAGGCAACTTGCTGTCAGAAACTTACAGTCTTGTAGGTTTCCTTGGATTGAGGTTAGTGTGCAATTTGTAGTTTCTCCACACTTCTGGTGCACTAAATGTTTGGTTTTTGTTACCATGACTGCTCTCTCCAATTTAGTTTCTGCATTGTTTTTTAAAGCACACATAAATAATCCAGTCTGGTAGAACTTTACTCACCACGTGTGAGTCCTTGGTGTTCTTCATCTAGGTTGAGGCAGGCAGTAAAACTGTTGTGCCTGAACTTACAAATGTTTTCAACAGCTTTGTGGGAGCTACATGATCCAGGTAATGATTTGAGAGTCATTTGATTTCAAACCTGCACAATTGACTTAGAAGTGCGTTTGCCTTTGGTACAGGGGAATGCAGTAACAAAGAATGTCCATTCTTGCACATTGACCCGGAGTCTAAGATCAAAGACTGTCCCTGGTATGACAGAGGCTTCTGTAAACATGGTATGTATGTCGCACAGCGGCAGCTTCTCTGGCTTTAAATCAAGGGTAGGGTGTTGCTATCCTTTTTGTGTGCTGGCTGCTACTGAGTGCTGGGCTGCGTAGATGTGGAAAGTGAGCTACTGAGCTTTGTGTTTCAGGTCCTCTCTGCAGACACCGGCACACTCGGAGAGTCATTTGTGTGAATTACCTGGTAGGATTCTGTCCAGAGGGGCCTACCTGTAAATTCATGCAGTGAGTATGCTTCCAGGCTTGTCCTGTAATCTTGTGCTTCCCATGTCAAATGAGGGTGTTCCAGTGCTTCCCAATGGCTTTGGACATCTGGCCAACGTTTAGTTTGTCAGACTGATTGAAGAGGATGGGGCAGGGCCTCTTCAGGGTGTTATCAGTCAGACTCTGGAGTGGCTATCGGATGCAGTGGGATCACAGGGGTTTATGTTCTAGAAGACTCGCAGGTAGAGGGTTATAATACATACTCAGTTGTCATTTTCATAGAAGTAATTGCTGAGCATCAGGATGCAAAGAGCAGTGGGGACGAGGAGGTCTCATTCCCGTGAGCTGAATTTGATTGGCTGAGTGTTTTGCTGTTCGGAATTACTAGTCTGAGCTGATGGTAAAATGTTGGCGTATGATTTGAGAATCAATTTTCTTGTTTCCATCTAAACCAGTCCTCGGTTTGAACTGCCAATGGGAACCACAGAGCAACCACCACTGCCTCAACCGACACAAACACAGCAAAAGGTACACAGTTCCCCTGCCTCCCTGACACGCCCACCCTCAAAGCATTTCCCACAGCGCTTTAGAAGAGGGTACATTATCTAGTGGTCAGAACTGGACACCAGGGCCCTTGGATCTGGCTTGCTGGAAAACCTTGGAGACCTACTCACTGAATGAGAGAAAACCTTTCCTATTTTACATCAGGGTGTGATATTTTGTAATTGAGAACTTGGAGACAAATCCTAATAAACCACAAAGCACCGTCCCTTCTCTCTCCTTCTCCCAGCCCTCTAATAATCCCCATCTGATCGCAACAGACGGCTGCTGCCTTTGTCCTGGGACAGTGGTGTTTTGCTTTTTTCTGTTTCTCACTTCACCTTGGTTAACCTTCTCAGTTGTTGATCCTGTCCTCCTGCTCAGAGCAGTGGCAGTCCTGTTGCTTGGAATGGAGGGTGCAAGGCAAGAATTAAGCAGTGAGCAGCCTTGAGAGCCATTATAGTGATGACAGCCCTACAGTTGCTCCAGCTTTAGGTGGTGATTGTCACAGAACACGCCCACGTTACACAGAAGCTCATCATGTGTGGTGGTGCAGCAATCTGCCCATTTTTGTAATCTGTGTGACATCTCTTGGTGATGGCAATGATATTTTAGCAGCCTAAACCTACTCTCTATATCTGCTTTCCAGAGAAAAGCAGGATTGCTGGGCTTTGTAAGCCTCGATGCTTGATTTCTTCTCTCTGGTGCTCTAGCTGATAGAGCATCCACACACAGATTTGGAGGAAAATCGATCGTTTGGTGTATAGGGTGCTCTTTTCCCTTCTTAAGAAAATAACAACCATAAAGGTCTTTATCCTTGATGCACTTAACAAGTCGGAATTCTTCTCAACCAACAGAGGACACCCCAAGTCATTGGAGTCATGCAGTCTCAAAATAACAACACTGGGAACAGAGGACCCCGGCCGTTGGAGCAGGTCACCTGCTACAAGGTAATCTGGAGAGTAGGGACAAGGAGGGAAAGCAGAGGGTGCTAGATTTTAAGAAGTACAGAGTGTACTTCCCCTGGACTACCTCGTGCTGCTCGTTGCTTGTCACGGACAGAGGAGTTGGACCACTGTGATGGGAGGTGTTGGTCCTGCAAAAGGTCTCTTCACAGTATGAACAGGGTCATGAAATGCATCCTCTGCTTAACACACATTGCATTTTGTGCATGGATACGGCTGTGGGAATTAGCATGGAGTTCTGAGGCCTCTAGGGCACTGGTTTGCCAGCTCATGGACTTGCTGTGACAATTAAGGCTGCTGCAGAGCACAATTTACTCAGCTGCTAATAAGCAAGAACCCTACCACGATGGCAGCCAAAGGAAACTGCCAGTCTGTATGTTTAAAAATAAGAGTTAATGTTAGTTTTGTCTTGAATTAATTTGCTTATATTTGGTTATTGTGGAAAGATTTTCTTCTCTGCATGGAAGGTCCTTGTGAGTAACAGATTGATGAAGAGATTGTGCAGTATTTCAGCTGTAAATGCACTCCTTTGCTCTCAGACCAAGGCATGAGCTGTTCACCTTTGTTGCTCCAGTAAAACTTCTGACATCATTGAGTTCCCATCTCTGTTAGTGTTTCCACAAAAGCCCTAATCTGAACTGCTAGAAAAGGGCAGAGAATCTTCCTGTCCTGTCAGCTTGGACAGTTAACATCGCGGTACCTGCCAACTTCTGTGCCTTCAGTGCTTGTCTGCGTAAAAACGTTGTGACTGGACAGGGATATCAGGTAGCTGAATGCATTTCACTCAAAACCTTGAATAGCTGCTTATTTCAGCCGCAAATGAATTGCGTTCCTGGAGAATGATGTACCATCAGATACTGACATTTCTGTCTGGGCTTGAAGAGCTTCAAGGTGCAAAGACATGAATCTCCTGTTCAGATGGTCTTTTCCTTGTGTAAATCAGGATAGCTGATAGGAGAGACCCCGTGTATCTCTGATGTGTCAGATGGGAGAGTCTTGGGAGTCTCGAACACTGAAAGTGTCCGTGCTTGTTACAGCCCCTTGCTGTTTGTAGTGGTGCACTGAGAGCTCTCTCCTTCGTAGTGCATTATAGTAACGTGACATCAGGTTGCTCCCAGCACAGAAGCAGCTCTTGCTCCAAGGAGCAGAAGCAGCCCATGAATCACATCCGGTGTGACACTGTGTTCCACTTCACCCGCTAAATGCTGCATCTTCTGTACGCGGAAAACCTTCCAGATCGGAGGAATTACCCAACTGCCTTAAAAGCAGCAAGAGGGAAGAAGCTGTAACTGAATAATAATTCCTGTCTCTTTCTCTTTCAGTGTGGTGAAAAAGGTCATTATGCCAACAGATGCACCAAAGGACATCTGGCCTTTCTCAGTGGGCAGTGAAAAAGCAGCAGGAAGAGCACGAGGGAGCTGTTAACACTGAGAAAAGGTTTCTGCCTAGCACTATGTCTGGAACTATTAATCAGGTTGTTTTTTAATGCCATTACTGAAAGAACTGGTCAGAGGTTGGCTGCTGCTAAGCAACGTTTTTCTAATTGTCCACAACTTTTTTTATGTTTTAACCTTTTTAAAATAGATTTTGGCCTCTACCTGTTTTCATTGAGCCCTGCTGAAAGGTAGATCTGAAAGCCAATAGGTATGCAATCCCCTCACCGGTGCAACACTCTACGTAAACACATCTTACTCCAGTGTTTCTTTAAAAAGTGTTTTCCTTCTGCCACTTCTCTTTGGAGAACCTGCAGCGTTCCAGCCCTCCCTGTGGAAGCAGGAAGACTGACTAGGAAAACTAATACTTGAAATGCCTTCCCTTCAGTGAGGAAGCAGGGATTCTGCTGTCCTGTAGCTCTTAAAAAGCAAAGTTGTGTGTCCAGGTGCAGCCTGTTGTAGTCGGTAAGCTCGTCCTGGTGGCTGATACAATGCATCACATACAGCAGGCTGCAAAACTCTTGTCCATTTGCTTTATTTCTGTGTTTCTTGCTATACTGAAGGTTAGAAATTGATCTTCTGGGTGAGAACCGATTAAAGGGAGAATAAATTGGCATCCCTGTGTTTAGCTGAATAATGAGGACTGTAGGAAAGCCAAATCTGTGCTCATTTTCCATTTGCAAAAAGCGAGGAGGGAAATGAAGTCGGCTTGAAGTGTAGGAATAGAGGAGCCTTGTCTCTGCCCACGCCCTTCCCCCCCACCCCTCCATCCAGCTCACACTGAGCCAGTTTTTCCATAGCCTAGAGAAAAATGAGAAGTGGAGATGTATATTCTCATGGAACACTGCTTTTAAAAGTGGTAGAGCATTCTTTTGTGTATTTTTTGCAAGCCAAACCCAATTAATTTTCTTAGAAGACTATTTCAAAAGGGCCAATAACAAAATGTGAATTAAAAAAAAATTGCACCTATAACACGAACCTTATTGTTTCTAACCCATCTATTGTTTGCTGGCTGCCTTTATACTTTTGTTTTTATTGAAATGTGCTGATGGAAAAAGCTGGCTGTGAATTTATTTTTGTTAAGAACAAGGTAATGACTGAATGAAGAGAAGTGCCCAGAGCTTGTGTTGGTTTGGATGACTGGTTATTGGACTGTGGGCAGTTGGAGTCTGTCAAAACTCAAGTTTCATATCTAAGCAGTTGTGGCACAGCCATCAGACACTTCTAACATGTTGTTCCCTAGAGGCTGAGCAGCAGCCCCCCTACACGATGTTCTGTGTGTAACTGGGCACATGGAAAGGGAACTAAACCACTCTGGTGAGCAGCTGCCTTCCCCGTATAGTTCAGTTTATGGGCTTCCCTCCCTGAACAGATGTTTTCCAAAAGTGAAAGCCTTGCTGTTACCACTGATGCTCTCAGAAGACTGATTCTTCATATCCCTTAGCAGGGAGAATGAAAACCCCTTCAGTCAGAAATAGGTTCTACCTGCAGCAGGTCGAGCTGTCTGGGGGGTGCACAAGGAAGGTCCTCAGCTGAGACCACACCGCTGCTCCTTTACACTGCACTTACGCACACCGTCTCCTGTTAAAATTCCCTCTACTGCTTTCCTTCAGTTTAGCTTCATGGAAGTTTGTTATATTAAGGATCGCACCCGTTCAGAATAACCTTTTAGCTTCTGTTAGTAACAAGAGATGGGTTGTTAGAGGTAAGACATGTTAGAATTCCAGTGATGGGATGAGTTGCAGACCTCCTTAAAGCTAAACCCATCTCATCCAAGGTGGTGTTTTGCAGAGATGACAAACTGCCCAAATACCCCCAGTCCTCAGGGGACAGCCTGTCTGAGGATCAGAGACACAAAGCCACACCAAGCCACTTACAGCTCAGATTTTCTTTTCAAATCAGGAGTATCTCCTTCCAGCTACTGTCCAGCCCGTACATAACGTTAAGAAGAGTCAAGAAGCAATCCAATGCTGACTACTTTTATCAAACAGGAATCAGTTTAACAGTTTCCCCTATTCATAACACAACCCAAGTAGCAGATGTCTTCCAAACCCCATCTCTGAACTCCTCAAGGGGTGAAACTCTTAAGAGGACAAACTCACCTACACAGTAGGATTAAAAAGTCAGTGAACGCAACACCTCAATTAGCGTAAAGTGTATGCACTTTATTATTGGTCACGACAGTACAGATGTTACTGTGAATAGTTCTGATGTCTTCTCTCAGGGTAACTGTTCCAGTAGCCAAGTCTGATTGAGAGCTGCCCCTCCACTTTCTGACATGCACACTTCAGTGGTACTTCCTGCGGCGGTCATGCTCTGCATTGTTCAAAGTAAAGCAAGTTAATTTTATTGAACTCACAAGAAAAACACACCTGAAATTACAGAAACAAAGCACTCTACAAACCCGAGTGTCTAGTTTCTTGGTAGTATTGGGTCAGAAAGGCAACACTAAGCTTTCTTTATCACCAATACTGGTGGTCTGGTAACTTAGTAAAAGCATTCCAGTTATCTGTGGCTAAAAGGTCCGCTTGCCCACAGCATTGGACTCAAGCAGCAATGGTTAGCACAGTCTTTCATTTTATTTCTAAAAGCAGCAGCGGATTAATTGATTTTATTGCCCCAAGCAACCTTTCAAGCTGCACGACACACACTCGCCTGTGCTGCTGTTACTTACTAATGTGACTGTAACTCCAGATGTAGCTGAGAACAACATAACCTGCAAGCACCATGGAGATGCCGCCGAGGCCTCCTTTCCTGACATTGATGTATTTATTGTAGTATCTGTCATAACCTGCATGGGAAAGAAGTTTTGGTAACAGCCAGGTGAGTTGCATGTTTTTATGTGTTAGAAAGAAGCAGCTAATGAAACATTTGGGGATCTCGGAGGCAAGCCTGAGAGAGGGAGCCTGCCTGTCAGTTCAGCAAGAGGAGGTCAAGTTGATAGTGCTAAACCTTAAAAATAAAGGGGGGGGGGGGGAAAGGAAGCACCACTTCCCCTAAACATTACTGTGACTTTCACGAGTATGTCCAGAGAAGGGCAATGGAGCTGGTGAAGGGTCTGGAGCACAAGTCTTACGAGGAGTGGCTGAGGGAACTGGGGCTGTTCAGCCTGCAGAAGAGGAGGCTGAGAGGAGACCTTATTGCACTCTACAGCTACCTGAAAGGAGGTTGTAGTGATGTGGGTGCTGGTCTCTTCTCCCACGTAACAAGCGATAGGATGAGAAGAAATGGCCTCATGTTGTGCCAGTGAAGGTTTAGCTTAGATACAAGATTTCTTTACTGAAAGAGTGCTGAAGCATTGGAACAGGCTGCTCAGGGCAGTGGTGGAGTCGCCATCCCTGGAAGGGTTCAAAAAGTGTGTAGAGGTGGCACTTTGGGACATGGTTTAGTAGGCACGGTGGCGTTGGCCTGATGGTTGGACTGGAGGAGCTTAGAGGTCTTTTCCAACCTTAATGATTCTATGAAAGCTTCCTTGCGTGGTAGCTCTCCAGCTCTATAAGTGAGCCAGACTGAAGAAGCCCAAACTATCTCCCTCCAACTCATCACAACTTTATTCCCAAGGAAGCGTTGTATTGATGGTTGAACTTAATGATCTTTGAGGTCTTTTCTAACTTTAATGATTCTATGAGTCTATGATTCAAACTGGTTTAGAACTATCCAGTTCTTTAATACCAGTGTATTTACATCAGGTAGACACTTACTTTCATCTTTTGTGTTTATATCTACTTGAGTGCCATACCTGTACAAAGGGCACTGGTCGGAATCTTTGCAAAGCAATCTGTGAAAGCCCCGTGTCCTTTTTCACTACCTTTAGGGATCAACTGGCTTTATATTTATTTACTTGTGATGCTGGGAAACCTCAAGATATTCAGCAAACAGATTCAAGAGTCGGGTCACCCACCATATTACCAAGGAGGACTACTGAAAACAAACCTCTGGTGGATATAGCCCACGCCAGAAACAAGTGTAAAGAGGGGAGAAGAGGCTGCTAAGGGAAGCTCTATTCTGGGGAATCAAAACCCATCCTGCAGCAGCCCTTCTGGGCCCTCAACCTACACCCGTCCAGAAACCGGGGATGCTCCCGCAGGGTCCCCCCAGCCCGCTCAGGAGGGGCTCCCCCCCACACTCCAGGACCCCCTCAAGAGGGGGGGTTCTCCCGCCAGTCCCCCCTCGGGAAGGGCTCCCTTCACCCCCCCGGCCCCCTCACCTCTCCGCACGGCCCCCACGATGCCGCCGGGGGTGAAATCCCTCATGGCCAGCCAGGTGGGCAGCTGGCCCAGCTTCACGTCCAGCAGCTTCATGTCCTTGAGGGGAACTGCAGCACAGAGAGAGACACAACGCGGTTAGGAAGAGAGAGGGGAAGGGAGGGCAGGAGCCGCGGTCACCTTGGCGGCCCAGCACTCACCCGGCGGCTGCGCCATCTTTGTCGCCGCTGCGGAGGCGCGGGAGGCGCCGGGAGGAAGGGCGGGCGGGACCCGGATGTGGGCGGGGCGGTCGCCGTGGTCGTAGATTGCCCTGAGCTGGAAGGGGCGCGGAGTGATCGTCCCGTCCAGCTCCTGACCCTTCGTAGGACACCCCAACACTCACACCGTGGGGCTGAGGGCGTTGGCCAAACGCTTCTGGAATGTTGTCAGGCTGTGACTGCTTCCCGGCGAGCTGTTCCCAGCGCTTCCCCATCCTTTTGGGGGAAGAACCTTTTCCTGATGCCCAACCTGACCCTCCCTGGCATCTTCCTGCCATCCCCTCGGGTCCTGTCACTGATCGTCAGAGAGAAGAGCTCAGCACCTGCTCCTCCTCCTCCTGCCTTGTTGCGCGGTTCTGTTCACCTTGAGCACCTCTAGGGAAGGGGCAGCCACCACTTCCCTGAGCAACCTGTGCCAGGGCCTCCCCACCCTCACAAGAAAACATTTCTTCCTAAGATCTCATCTCAATCTCCCCTCTTTCAGCTTAAGACCATTCCCCCACATCCTGTCCCTGCACTCCCTGATCAAGAGCCCTTCCCCAGCCTTCCTGGAGCCCCTTTCAGTACTGGAAGGTTGTTCTAAGATCCAGAGCCTGTGATCCAAAAGTTCCAGTCAGTGTTCAAAGTAACCCATTTTCTGTTGGTAGAAGGTGTGAACGCAAAAGCGATGGAGATCCTCAACGGCCTTTCAGAAAATGATCTGTGGGATTGCTTTGAATGTTGGCAGCGTTGTATGCAGCAATGTGTCAGCTCAGAAGGAAACGGTTGTGAAGGTGATTGGAGTTGGTTTTCTTAATTTGGTAAATAAAAAGAGTTACAGGCAGTACAAAATTCCATCTATTAAATCCCCAGCACTGACAGTCTCATTTTTGTATCTGGCCTTGTAAATGGTAACATAAGAAATGAGGGTTTCTCAGGACTCTTCCAAAGGTCAGCTGCCCTTTCCTGTAGCTTCTTAGGTGGCTTCAAGACAAGAGGAGGAGGCTATTTTACAGAGGAATTAGGTGACAGATGAATAATGTATCATGTGGACCCATTTCAGTGCCCACTCAGGATTTTTCCATATAGGAATATACTGTGTTTTTCTACAGCTCCTCTGCAAGGATGTTAAAGGCAGAAGGAGAGGCTCTACCTTCATATATGGTGGAAGCAAACCAGAGCGGTGGCAGATGTGATGAATGAGGATGTGCAGAGGAAGGCTGCTTTTGTCTTCCTGCAATAGGAAAGAGTCACCCAGATTTATTCCACGTTCCTAAGTGTCTCTCTGGGGGACATGGTGCACACAGCCCCCAGAGGGGCCACCCCAGGCAGAGAAATTGCCTGGAGAGGCAGTGGCAGTGGGACACGGGTGGGGAACACGAGGAAGGGGACCCAGCAGGTGTCACTCGCAGTTAGCGGAACGCGTCTGCTGGGAAGATGCTCTCCATAAGCCTGACCTCTAGAGGTTTGCAATCGTATCATCCAGGTTCATAAAACAGTGTCAGGTTTTGTTGTTGTTTATCGTGCTGAATCTGAAGAGCAAAGTGATACAGCAGGAAACAGGGAGCAGCTGTCAACCCCTGGTGAGACCCCTAATTTCCTGGATATGAAATCTCCATCCCACGGAGGACTTGGAACAGATCAGAGATGGTAAAGACTAAATTAAGGACGCTGAAGGGGGACCACAGAGGGCTCCTACATAAACGCTAATCTCTGCAGCTTTTACTTCTTTTAGGTCACAGAGCCTTCCTCTGGCCACTGCAGGTTCTTGCATTATATCTGCAGGGTTTGTGTTACCTGGTATTAAACGAGTCGAGGTGCAGAACCTCCGTCATCTCAAGAGATACAGTATTCTGTAACACATATTATGCAGAAGCTGGTCTACATTTCTCACTTCAGCCTCTGTTTTACTGAAATTCATTTATTCACATTGAATAGTGCTCTCCCATAAAATAAAAGCAGAAGGAATAAATTATTGCCTGCTTTTTTCTTTTACTTATTAACAGAAAGTAGGATTAGGGAAGTATAGTGTGCCTGATCGCTTGAAGAAAGGGTTCCAAATGTAATCCCTGTTAAATGGGTTTAAAATCCCCTTATTAAATTATCCTTTATTTTATTATTGGACTTACCGGTAGCTGTCATTTTATTGCTGAAGTGTCCCCTGATGAACTGCTCTATGGCCCTTTTACAGTACTTGCATAAAAGCATGCTTAAAACTTGCTTCCCTCATTCTTGCAAGGCAACCTATTGTTTTAAATAGGATTACTCATGCAAGGCAGATTAATTCACCTTCAGGAAAAAAATGAAGCACCTACAGGGTGCCTCATTTTGAGGAGTTCCCTGCAGAGCAGAAGAGCAGATAGAGTTGCTCAAACTGCTTGTAGCAAGGTCTGGGGAAATCTGATTTCTTAGGGTAGGAATGGAAGTCCATAACAAGAATACATCTCCAATGCAGTTATGGACAGCAGTGACCCGAACTGCACACTCTGGTAGAGGAAGAGAGGAACAGTGATGTTGTCTTTATGCCATCATCATACTGAACCCAGCAGGAAGAGTTAAATAGTACAGATGTGCCAGAGGTTTTGCAGCACAAGTTTCCTCCCTTTGACCCGTGGTGCTGGCCAGAATTCAGGGTCTTGTTGGTTGATGTAGATTGGAGGAGGAATGATGAAGAGTGGTACTTCTGTTTGCTTACAAGAATGCTCACCACCCTTCTTTCCTGAACACAGAAGAAATCATGCAGTTGAGAGCCAGCTTTCTTGCTTTTAGCTCCAGACCTGCTCCAGGCAGCAATGTGACCCCAAATCTGTTTCTTGCATTGCGTCCGGGTTTTATATCACTGATTGTTCAGGCTGTTTGAAGTATCTGTTCCCCGCCTATTTCAGTATGCTGTCTTTTTGTCTCCTCCTCTTCCACCTGAACTGCATTGTCCATCCACACATAACCTTCTTTCCTTTTAATATCATACCCAAAATTGTCCTCCCAGAACCTCCAGGTACTGGAGCAATCTTGCATTGTGGGTGCAAATAGACTTAATGCCTCCTTCAGCTACCCTAAATAAAGGAACTCAGTAAAACCTGCTGGTTTCAAGAAGGTTTAACCCAACCTATAAAAAGAAAAGCCTAATGGAGTGCTGCCCTGAGGTTTTCATCTTGCTGAAGACCTCTAGAAAATGCTGTGAAGTTTATAAGTAATGGCATGGAGATAATAGGGAGTGCATTGTTCAGAAAACCCAGAGTCTTTTGCAAAGGACGTCAACAGATACGTAAGACGTTTCCTTTTTCTGGTAGCAACTGTAACACATAATATTTCAGCTTTCAGACCAAAGGTTCAGTTGTGGCCTGGAAAGTTAAGTAACACTCTTCGTTAAAGTGGCTGAAGAGTAAAAAGCACAACACAACCTTCCTTAGACTGTATGATCTTAGAGGCTGGGATATATTTTCTCCTTTGTGTGCCACCCTTTGAAAACTCAGGGTCTCACCCAGACTGGAGTTCAGAGGCACTACAGCGATACTCCAGACCCAGTGTCCGTGGGAGTGGGAAGTAGCAAAGAACGGCCTTCAGGAAGGTCAAGAGACAAGGATTTACCAAACTGATCCTGCACCCACTGAAACTGATGACAAAGCACCCAGTGCTTGTAATAAAGGATCAAACCTGCACAAGTGGACAGATAACAGTTCTGAAACATGCGGTTTGACGTAGGATGCTTCTTGGCCCCTAAACACTTCTTTCAATCTGAATGTCTTCCCACCAGAACAGGTTAAGCGGCTGCAGCCATCAAGGAGAAAGAGAAACCATGGGCTACCAGCACTTCCAGAAGCTCAATAGAGAGATGCACATTTTATCATCCAGTAATTTGGAAGAAAGTTATGGTCTCAGGTAGCTTGATCCTATCTGTTATTTTTCAATTGTGTGAACAGTTTGATGTGATGAGAGTGGTGCAGCTGCTCAGCATAGGTTTCAGCTTCACTCAAGTGAAAATACGCTTGCAGTGGCAACCAGACTCCTGAGTTGAATAGGGCAAGAAAGGGGTGTGGAGTTTGGAATCTCTTCCATAGCCAGACTTCCTCAGGAAAATAGTGAATTATTGCACAGATAATAATGCCTAGGGATTGACCCAGCAAAAGCAGCTGAGAGAATTAACCTATGATTGTAAGTAGATTGCGTGCTTTGTGTTATTTCAGAGCCATTTTCCTGAAGTCAACCTCAAAACACTTTACAAAGGAGATCGCTTACCAATGATTAGTAGTTTAGCATGTACAGAGCTCTTTTCTCCTTCACAGCACTTGAGTATCCATGCGTCTTCACACTCTTCTGATAAAAATTGTAAGTTAATGTTATGATTATCTTTTCAAGTAGAGAAATTTGAGCCCTGTGTTTAGGACTGGGGAGGGGGAATTTCTCCCTCCTCCTTTGATCCCATCCTGCTGGCCTTTCCTTGTATCTAGTGTCAGTTGTAGAGTACCTTGAGTACCTTATTTTGTAGGTCTTTGATCAGCCTGCTGGTTAGCTAAATATATACCTGTGGGGAGATAATTACATGCTATCAGTAGTAAAGTGTAGTAAAATAATTTACGTTAATTAAAACACTTGCAAAACCAAAGCAGGAATTTTCACAAAGATAAGTCTGCTACAGCGACAGCTGTATCTGAGCCTGCCTGCTTTCCAGGGACAAATATGAAAATAAAACCAGGGGACAGTAAAAAACACCTTCTTCATGCTAAAATGAAGAAAGGCATGTTCCCACTGAAAACCACAGTGGTATTAATCCAGAAGAGTTGGACTGAGCACATTTCCACCTGTGCAAGAAGGTCTGCATTCATGAGCACGGGGGAAAATTTGTGTGATGAATCCTGGCTG
Source organism: Neomorphus geoffroyi (assembly GCA_033558235.1). Classification (NCBI taxonomy): domain Eukaryota; kingdom Metazoa; phylum Chordata; class Aves; order Cuculiformes; family Neomorphidae; genus Neomorphus; species Neomorphus geoffroyi. The sequence continues at coordinate 359,874 of JAUMJM010000038.1, forward strand.
TCTGGCTAAGTGTGAGTAGCCCAGCGGGAAGGTTGGACAAATGGGCCTCAAATTATCAGGAGAAGATCTGGAGACTAATTAAATAGTGTGAGAGAGGCTTAGAAAAATCACCTTTTTACCATCTTTGCATCCACTGTCAGTTCCTTCAGCACAATCCTTGTGCTTTTCCTCTCTTCCCTCATTTATGCCTGATGAAAATACTCAGCACCTGCATAGCCTTGAGTGGAAATTGTCTATCTGACCTCCCCAGCTGAAGAAGTTGATTCTCTCTTTGCTGGCTTGTGTCTTGGAAGGAGCTGGGTTGCTGACATGGGTCTAATTCAAACAAAAGACAACGGTGGATTTGGAACGTTATCACTTCCACAGTCCTGTGGTGCCCACTGATGTTGTTCCCTGCATATCTCAGGCCATAGCCAGTCTCCAGCAACCCCGTGCATCTCCCCATTGAGCACTTCTGGGAAGGCTTGTATCCCAGGGCTTCTCTTTCTTCCCAAAGGCTGCAGTCACTTAACCTGCGATAGCGAGAAGACATTAGACTGGAGCAAGTGCTTAGGAGCCAAGAAGCACTACTGTTCCATTTAGACCTCATTCTTATTTGTTTTACTGGCGGATGAGCTAAGCATCTTCTTAGCAGAAGGAATCGGGAGGGTTTTTAGGGCTGCAATGGGAGAGCCACAGCTCAGCCCCTACCCATGAATTACCTCTCACTACATATGTAGCTTAGGCCTTCCAGTTGGGTGCTTGCACATCCAGAGAGTTAGAACGTGCCTCTCTCTCTGACCAATAGATGCAGTCACCATTGCAGGAGTCACAGCTCTGTTTGATTAGTTGGTGGGTGAGTTGGTAAGATACCTGCTCCTCCATCTGGTCTCCCTTTTCTCAGTGCTCCTCTGTGGTGCCGTGTGGATGCACGTTTGTTTGCGTCATTCTTTCCCTGCACCTGTCTCTGTGGTTTTAATGTCATACTTCACACACAAATGAGCCATGCTTTGCACCCCCTCCTCAACTTGCACCTGACTAAATTCTAGCTGTTTGCAAGGTAGTGAAAGTGGCATAACAGATCTGTCTAATCAGGCTTGCCCGGTGCACATGTTATCCTATACGCTCGGCAAGAAAGGAGCTTAAAGCCAGGGTGAGAAAGAGATTCCTCTCTAAAGATCAGCTAAGAGTTGGGTGGGATTTCAGCCATGCAACTCTGGCATTCCAGCAGGGTGTACGGGCACCCCTTCCCTCTGCTTCTCTGCAGCCTGAACTGGGAGAGAGCACATGGACAGGGGAGCCAGGCTGAAGCAGGAAGTATTCAAATGTATTTCATTTCAGGGTGACCTTTAACAGGTGTGGATTTACTGACGGGGAGAGGAGAGGGAAGTAAGCGGGGGATTAAGGGGACTTTACCCTCCCTCCACTTTAAGCACCAGCTTGCACAGCATTTCAGTACTGCGAGATGCAATTTGTGGCTGTCTGGTTTTGTATCTTTTGCCTCCATCGGTTCTGGCCAGGGTTGCAGCTGCCCCTGGTCTTTAGCAGTGCTGGGGATTTAATAGGTGGCATTCTGTACTGCCAGGTGTCTCAGATATAAACCTGGAGTGCGAGGAGGAGGAAGAAAAATCAGGTTCTTATCTGGAAGAGTTGGGATTTAACCCATAGTGGAAGGGCACAGTTCAGGCAAACATGAGGTGTGTAGTACATTCCCTGGGTGACTTTGCCTGAAGATCTCTTCTTGTCCTAGTGCTGCCGCATGCTGTTGAACAGCTGCTTTCCTCTAACCCAGTGGCTGCTGCATTTCGGTGATGAATTAAGGCGACTCTTCATTTTTCCTTATCCCTCTCCAAGGGGAGTTGTGAAATTTAATTAATTACATTTTGTAAAACACGATGAGATTCTTGCATGATAAATGCTACACAAATGTACAGTACTTTTTAATGAGCACTGTGTGACGGCTGAAACAAAATGCTTCTTTAATCAAACTGATCTGAGCTGCAAAAAATCTTCACCCTGCTGCTATCAAACAGAAATTTTGCCAAGCACTCTGTCTTTCATGGGCTATTTGATTTGAGAGTCCCAAGGCGTTTTTTGAAACTTTAACAAAATAAAAAGGCGGGGAGTGTATGTATTTATCTGCATTTTATAGGTCTTTCCTCTTATCTATGCGGCTTATATTATATAACAATCGCACTTAGGAGAAGGGAAGGGAAAAATCAGTTTGCAGTGTGGCTGGATGTGACGGCCATGTGGCAGGGGGATGTATACCTGCTCTAGTTTTGGCTGGCCATGTCAAGTACCAGCATTCTGGCACCATGTATTTTATGTTTTACAAGTCTCCCACAGCTGTGGGTATGTGAAATCAGCCTGGCTGCAGCTTCACTGGAACTCCCTCCTGAGCAAACAAGGTTAAAATGAAGTCTGGGGATGTCTGTCTTTGTTGTACGCTGCAACATAAGCCTCCCCACAGAACTAAAGGTAGTCTCCATAATGAAAATTGCAGCCTGCTGTAATTGCAAGCAAAGTGCCATTTCTTTTCCTGGGATTCAGTCAAGAAAAAAGACAGTAATATCTTGAGCTAAAAGAGCTGCCTTGGGCTACTCAGTGCCTAGAACTTCAGCTGTACGCTTCCTCCAGAAGGCTGCTTCTGCTGTTATCGGAATGCTGAAGCAGCAGAGCACCGGTGAACGAAGGAGAGATATGACATGAAGCAGCACTTAAAGCAGAGCGTGGAAGAAGCAGTCTATAGATTTCCATCCAGTGGTGACACAGCCCAGCCCTACCCAGCCTTTGGGACCCAAGGGTTCTCTCAGCAGAGGCTACTATGATTTCTGGCACTGGTGGTGTGGGACGGAAATGGTGACAGCAATCAGTCAGAGCCCCCTCTACTTCATCTGCATTACCGTTTCCTTAAAGCTGTTCCTGTGCAGAATTTGCCTTTTGTGGACCTTTTATAATCTCTGCTTCTTTTGTTTAGCTGGAGTTTTCCTTAAGGGAAGAAGAACAGGAGAATAGCCTCTGTGAAGATATTGGCTGGCTGTGCCAGATAGGAAAATGAAGACACAAGAAATGAGCCGTTGAAGCCACGGTGAAATGAGAGGGATGAGTGAGACATTTGAGGGAATAACCGACCAATCAACCAATCTCACAAGCAATTTGTCTTCTTCATTATAAGGCAACATCATAGTGGGAGAAATGTAGGGCCATTCTTCAGAAGATTTATTGCCCTGTAGCATCTGTGTGAGAAAACTCTAAGTGCTGAGTAGAGCAGGAAATTGGAAGTAGATTGCACAACCTGCAATTCGACAAAACTCTTGGATCTTCTCTGGAAAGAGGGTGCTGGAGTTTCAGAGCTGGTTCTAGCTTGTAAGGCTTTCTCAGTTGTCGGAGAAGAACCAGCGTAGGTTTGGTTAGAGCTGATGAAAGCTTTGTCGTTTACTGATCTAGATAACAAGAGCATCCCAGAGTGCTGCTTTAACCAGTATAGAGGAAAATACCTCTGTGCTGTGATGCATCTAACTGTGCCTGAGATTAGGGAACCAAGTATACTTACATGAGCTGTAGGAGTTTACAGGACCTCTGACAAGAGAGGGATGTCTATGTTTCTTGCCTGTGAACGTATCTCTCTACAGCCCTCTATATGTACAGCATTTTCTCAGAAACCAGCCTCAGGGACAATTATACATTAATAGCTACTTCTTTCAGAAGCAGCCAGCCCTGCTCCTGAGAAACAGCTATTTTCAGGCAGTCTTGTTCCTGAGGAACTGCTATTTTTAGTGAGTTCTATTTCTGAGGAAAAAAAAGAAGAAGAAACCATTTCTATATCCTCCACCATGGCCCAGACCCACTGGCTGTGGTTGACTTGCATTTTGCAATAAACATTTCCTCTTTACATCTCAGTAGCCTGATGAAAGTGGTTCTCCAGCCATTAGAGAAGGCAGCAATCTGAGCTGGGGCTAATTATGCAGGAAGGGCTTGTGGGAGGCAAAGCCGTGCTCACATACTATAGATTCCATTAGAACGAGTAGGGAGATGTAATGGGGCTCTCCTGGGAGATGCAGGACTTTTAGATACCTAATTTGGAAGTCCGTTCTGGTATCCATTTTCAACATCCCAAGAGTAATGATTAATCCTGCACTCCAGGTTTCTCTGAATCAGTTTGTAGCTGTAGTAAATATGGGCTGAACATGATAACGTCATTGATGCTGTGGGTAAATGACTTGAGGCAAGAGAAGCTCAGGTTTTGTGGCCATTAACTCGCTGTGCACAGTCGTCTGGCAGCGATTTCAACTTGGAAATCTGCAGCTGAGATAAAAGAGGCTCTGTCAGAACTGAGGAATGTGGTGTTTTGCAATATAAGTATCTAATGTGCGGAAGGCCCCATAAAGGCAACCCAGCAATGCTGTGTTCTCACTCCTGCAGCATCCCAACACCATGGACCTGGAGATCTTCTGTGTGTTCTTGTGGCCATGGGCTTTTACAGGGCATTTGGTAGATGCAACCGCATGAAAATTCCAGGAATGCTTTATTATTATTCACAAATATAATGCAAATACTGGTGTCCTGACACAGGGGTGAAGGGATGCTCACCATGCTGAAGCTGTCCTGAATTTCACCAGAGCCTGTGCCAAGTCCATCTCAAGTGTGTTGTATCTCTTCCCTACAGCTCCTTCTTCCTCTCACAGGTGTGTGGTTGAGGTAGCAGGTTTGAGTGACCATGGCATCAACAAAGAACCATGTCTTGGCAGGTTTCTATATACTAGGAGGTCTTTCTTTGGCAAGGTGTTGCTATCTGGATTCAACAGAATCAGCATCTTTAAACAGGCTCACGCAGCATTGAAACAAAAGCCTCCCGTCCTTGCTGCAGCACCATTTGCTCAGGGGCTGCTCGCTAAAGAGTCTGGTGTGTGTGTGTGGTCTGAAGGTCACTTTTTCTCGGAGAGAGGCTCTTCTTTCCTGTCAGAGTGGGAAGGGGAGGCTGTTAGCGGTTCAGCGTTGTAAGCAGTTTCCCTCTGCTCTTGCGCAGGCAATACTGATGAACTTCATCTCTAAGTGAAGATTATTTATCTTGCTTTTAACCCTCTGCAAGAGAGGAACTTGGGTTGTGTTTGTCTTGCAAAACCAGACACTCTCCCCACACCTCCTTTTTTAAAATATTCCTTGTATCCTCCCATCTCCAGGAAAAGTCATTATCTCTGGACAGTTTCTTGAAACCCAATTGCCTTTGTATTCTGGTCATAAGCAGAGCATTGTTCAAAGTGCGAGTGAGTCGTGGCTGCTTCTATCACAATGAGAGCCCATTATTGGCACTTTTCCCTTTTGCTGCTTCACTAGAGAAAGGCAGGCAAAAATTGGGACAGAAATCTAGGAAATGAAGGGTAATTTACAGTTCACAAAGGAGCAGTAAAAATTAATTAGCTGTCTGAGGATCCGTCCCGACCTGGGCCATGGAGTTTGTGCCAGCCCTTTGCATTGCATAAACTGTCTGTGTTGTGCTAGGCTGCTGAGATCAGGCTTGTGCTGTGAAATTAAGGCTCTTTGCTGAGATAGAAGTCCTTTGGGGCGTGAAAAATGTGTATGCACACCTAATTTGGTGTGCCAAAGAGACATGATGGTGCATATAACTCAGGTCATTACATGCTCACCTGGCGACTTATGACGTTCACTATTAGTTGTCACAGTAACTGCTCATGTAAATTACGGATGCATTTATCCACATAATTTAACACTGAGTTTCTTTGAAAATCCGGGCCTAATTCCTCCTCCTTTTCCATGTTTGTGTCTGCATGAATGAAACACACTTTACCCACCGTATCCATATGGTCCAACTCCAAAAGGGAACAGAGCCCCGGAGGGACCAGGGAGGTGAGAAGACACTGGCCCAGATGGGCTATGGGCCAGTTTGGTCCTGCTGGCAGATGCAGGAACTGAGCAGCTCCAGTATCTTGCCAATCATGTTGCCAGTCCTCCAGTCAAGCCAGAGATCTCCACCTGGAGAAAGAACTTCACAAATCAGAAATGTCCTAAATTGGATCCTTTTTTGGTGCATAATTTTCAAAACTGTAATTTCCATTTGAGAACTATTTGTCCTGATCCTGAGCGTCAGCTGAACTCATTTTTTTCCCTGTAGTTTAATTTAGGCAGCAGATGCCATCAGAATGTTAATGCCTTCTTAATTCTCACCTACATGCTTTTATTCTTATTAATTTGTTATCTGGGGCTTTAATATTCTATTTTTTTCCTACTTTGATCAGTTGAAATAATTTGATGGCAGCATTTCAACAGGGCTTGCAATGGGAAAGTGTGTAATGGTGCATCACCAATATATGTTGCTGTGTATCCTGCAGCGTGCTCAGCTGTTGTACTGTGCGAGCATGAATCATGTGATGGTTTTAGGTGATTATAGATGAGGCCTTGCTTATCCCTGCTGTGAATAACTAGAGAGGGAACAAGCTGTGAGAAACATTTCCCTGGTTCAGGATTTTGCCCAGTGCAATCTAAGGGCTGGCGATCCAGGAGTGCGATCCTAGCCCATGGAAGTGCAACTGAGCTTGCATTCAACGTGCTTGGACAGCTGCCCAGCCACAGCGGATGCTTTCAGTCAGCACCCTTAAACCCTTGGTACGGGAAGGTGATGGAGGTGCACCCACAGGACTCCCTTTTCTCAGCTCAGGGGCTCGGGGATGGTTCTTGCTAACTGAGAGCTGTGGGAAGTGAGGCGGGGACCTTTCCCAGCTGGGATGCAGTGCTGAAGGACGTCACCTCCCAGGTCCAGAGGACAGCAGGACCTCTTTACAGAGAAGTGGGGGTGGATGGGTTCATTGTTGCTCCCAATCTGACTGCACAGGAGTTTCTCATATTGCTGGTGTACAGGGAGACAGCAGGTTCTGAGCCAGGTGTCATGAATGTTGTGTAGGAAGGGGTTTTTCAAGTACCAAAATAAAGTTAAGGAGTGCCAATCAAGATGACCGGTGTTACTAATGTAATCAAAACACTTCTGCTTAAAGGAAGAGGAAGAACAATGCCCAAGCCCCAGCCAGTTTCGCAGTCAGCGCCGTTCACTCCCTCCTGGCAGCAGAGAGAGGTGCCACCTCTTCAAACCTTGCTGGCCACTTTGGTACAACTTCTGCAAGCAAAGAAGTTCTTTGGCCCAGGAGAGGATGGGAATGAGCTGAATTCACCTGGAGGAGTTGGAGAGGTGGAGAGACAAGGGAACTGTTTCACCTTTTATGTTATGACAAAACACTGCTCTTAATGCACTTGTGTGTAGGGTTGGGGAAGGCAGCTGGAAGGTTGTTTTATCAAACTGAAAGACACAAGATGAGATTTTCTAGAGGGACTCTTCCCCATTGTGAGAGAAAAGATAGAAAAAAAGGAAAGAGATGAGGATGAATCAACATTTTATTATGTTGCTTCTGAAGCCCAGTTCCTATAGTGGGTTCCAACATGTGCACGCTTAGTGCTCTAAATTGCATTTCTCTTTTCACTTTCTCCTAGTAAACCTAGGTCTGAGCTTTTCCTAATGCCACTGGCTCAGTTCTGAGAAGCACTAACTCAAGAATTCAGGCCTGATTCTCTCTGTTCTTGTTATTGCTTCCCCCTCTAAATAGGGGATGGAATATGTCTTGGATTGTCCTCCAAACATTTTGGGAAAAGCATAGGACCGAGTTACGCTTTGGCCCACGAATCTTATTTGCAGATACAAGAGGGTCAGAGCAAGCATCTTTTTTTTGTTGGATCCTACCTACAGGAAGAGGAGTGCAGAAAATTACGAAGTCACATAGCTGGCTTTTAGTAAGATTGCGAAGAAGTTTCTGAAGGTGAGGTTTGTGAGCAATGACTTGCATTCACACTCCCAAGCATGTTAGAGTCAAGTCCCAGTACAGATGTGCCCTTTACAGACTGTCATGGATAACTGCCCAGTTAGAGCACAGGATCTGTGCTCTAAACCAGGCAAATGCTAGGATGTAATGTGTGCTTGGAAGTGCTGGTTATGTTCACGGGAGCACAGTGACTCCAGGTCTGAGCTTGCTCATATCCAGGCAGCCTGAAGGGCGACTGAAATGGTAACAGGCTTGTGAAAGTTCTCTGCATTCAGAGCAAAGACTGCGTAAGGCAGGGGGCCAGCGAACAGCTGCATCCAGCAGTTTGGTGGGAAATACCTGAACAGAGTGAAACTGTGGCTTTCATTTGGGCAGATGTAGCCCATCTGCTGATGGGATCGGGGATGGGACAGCTTCCTCTGGAAAGCTGGGATTAAGATACACAAGTGTTGCATGCAAATTAGGCGTCGGATTATTCACATGCAAACCATGACGGTCTTCTGGTATTTTGGTTGGCTTCCAGGTTTGGATTTGAAGTCCTTTATTTCTGGTGCATGAAGGCAGCAGCTGATGTGCTGTGCCTCAAAAGATGCTTCTGCCCCTGATATCCAGATTCCAGCATGAGCCGGTGCAATGACAGTCACACACTCAGCGCAAGCTCTCCCTTCTCCCTCCGTAATTGCCTCTACAGGAAAGTGGATCCTTCCGCAAACCAGTCCCAGCTTGGACAGTGATGCCAGAGGAAAAAGTTTCAGAGGCCAGGTCCTTCCACAGGCTTTGCTTTGTCCATCACCCTTAAAACTCAGTCCCATGAAGAGACAATAGCTTAAGGGCTGATGGGAACTGCTGCATGACACGTTGGACAGTGTGTACAGGACTTGGAGAGGTCGATGAGAGCTATCTGAATCATTCATTACCCGGTGAAGTAGGTGAGTGACTGCTATTGTCCTTATCCTTTAAGAGAAGGATACTCAAGCACAAAAAGGTTGAGAGACACAGTGAAGGTCCTTAAAGGAGGAAGCATCAGAGCCCAGAAATAGTTCTTGGTCCCACACTCAGACAGTTATTCTTCACTTGTTTCTCTCTGAAAATCATGTGCTAAGGATTGTTATAATTGGTCAGCTTATGCCCTAGAAAAAACATAATGTGAATTTAGTCTTTTCCACAATATTTTGGTAGTCCATGAATCAATCCCAGTTCACCAAGCAGTTCCTGCTGTGTCTCCATGATAAGCTTTCTCTCTCGGTAGGTGTTCTGTGTGCTTGGTTGATCATTCAGTTTGCATGGGGATTTTCCTAATTCATATTCAGCAGAATGAGGCTTTTTTTAAAAAAAAAACAACAAAACAACAAAAAAAGATCCTAAATGTTATATTGCTGCTAACAGTCCCTGGGGCTGTGTGGAAGGGCTCATTCTTCAGGCTTCCTGAATGGTTTCTTTGGTTCTTAGCAGCTCTCGCGCTGTTCACAAACAATGCTGTTATTTGTGTTGTTATTGCAACCAGACGTTGACTTAGGCACCAGCGGTGCCAGGTGCTGTACAAACGCAGAGCAGCTGGGTGGTCTTTGTCCTCAGGAACTTTGGAGATGAAGGCTTGCAGCGCGCTGAAAACCAGGTCTCACTTTTATCCTTCCAGCTCTAGTGCAATTGTGAGAGGTAAATAACAGAAAGAACAGAGTGGGAAGAAGTTCTTCTGCCTGAGATATGTATCTGAGGTAATTCCAGGATAGTGGCAAATAGAGAAATTCATGTATGTACACTGGTAAATATGTACAAACAAGGGACTTCACGAGACTGCCTCTCTACTTGGGAACAGCGAGGATCCCTGCTAAAAAGACTCAGCAATTCATGTGGCAACTAGGGTGGTCCTGATTTTTAACCATTAAAAGAACCAGCCTCTTGATCGTGGGGTTTTTTGCAGTATCTGTTTCTTTCTCTCTTTCTCCTTTTCCTTTTTCCAGCCAAATGCTCCAACGTACCCAGAAAAGCCTGTTCTTTTCCCAGCTGGCTGCATCTCCATGGAGGGAGCCCATGGCCCTCCTATTTCAGGGCTGTTTGACCTTGCCTTGTAACCAGATGTTTCACTGGAGAGCTTACACTTGGGAGAGCCTGGGTTGTATTCAGCTGCTGGTGAACTCTCTGCCTCAGTCAAGCAGCTGTAGACAAAACCAGCCCAAGACAAACAAAACCTTTTCTAAACTGGGTTGGCCAAGGACAGAACTGAATCTAGAGATGCAGATGGCTGTTAGGAGGCTGCATAGAGAAGATCATCTGCCATCCCTGCACTTCAAAGATGGGTTTCACTTAGCTGAGGCATCATTTTTTAGGGGTAACACCTTTTGTTCCTCTGGTTTCCAGGGGTTTGAGATACATGACACAGAGACTCCTTCCAATGCTGCCCATGGTGCACCGTACTGCTTGCAGCTGTTCATGTGTTCTGGCCAGAAGTATTTAGAAAGCAGTGGCTTGCTGCCCTGAAGGTCTCAGAAGAAGGAATCGCAAGAACTCCATAGCAAAATGATTCGTCAGCGACATCCTTTCTTCTGAGAGGCATGTCACATGCCTGTTAACATTATTCACCTGGCGCTTGTAGACAGGCTTCCTGCAGAAATGATCCCATATTCCACACTTTGTCAGGAGAAGAGGTGAGCAATGTTTTCTGGGCTTAAAACTACAGCAGGAGTTTAGGTTGTCAGAACGTTGTTCTTCAGTTTGGGAAGTGGCCAACCTTCAGAGATCTCATTTTGCACAAGATACGGTGGGGCTGATCATTAGCTTAGATGTGGTTAGATCTAGAACAGCACAAAGTCCCCTCATCCTGTTACTGTGACAAGTTACAAGAGCTGGGGACTGTTGCCTCAGGCTCTTCCAGTTGGCTTTGGACCTAGGGTTCAGATCTGAGGAGGCTTCTTCCATGTGAGTTGTGCTTGGGCAGGTTAGAGGGCAGAGGAGCTATGCCAACAGCAAGATTTGCAACGTCTGTGAACAGGATCAGTTCTTGAGCCAAAGTCATTCTCTGGTAAAAGAGTGTTTTATGTCGAGTTGAGATTGTTAGGGAAAGGATTTCTTGGCACACTGGTCACTGCTGTACCAGGAAAGATGTAGGCTTATGACAGAGCAGTGTACACACAGAATGGTGTTGATACTCACATCAGTGATTTCTCCTACGCAGGGCTCAGGTTTGCCTGTCCCCAAACATCTGCTCTCGCTCAGCAGATGTCCACCACTGTGTTAAGTTATTTATCCAATATTCAATGTTCCCTCAAAGCAAAATGTGCCTTCTCCTGCTCCTACATGTATACTAACTCCACTTTCTAAAGCCGGGTACCAGCGTACTGTACGAAATGTCGAGGTGACCTGGCTACAGCCCCTGGCCAGTTTCTCCTCTGATCCATATCTGGCCCCATAAATCATTTTTAATAACCAGAGTGCACTTAATGCAGCAGTTCTAATGGGAGCTAGATCTGTTTAACCTAATCTGAGTATTAAAGCTGGCCACAGTGATATCTGAGCACCTGTGACTTCCTCAGACCAGCTAGAATTCAGGACTGTGAAGCCAAAGGCTTTTCCTGTTCATGCTGTACTGACACATCCCTCTTTGGGTGATTAATATCTTCCTGAGATGGCATTAAGGTCAGTTACACCAAGGTAAGGAAAAGACAAATGGGGCCATAGGGCACATATTCCTTTCAGATTCCCAAATGACAAAGTTTTCAGACTTTCCAGACCTTGGCTTCAGCATCTCAGGGAAACTTTCATCCTTTATAAGAAGCTCTGAGGGTGGCATTGCTCAGCCAACTGGGCACAAGGAAAGAGCTGGAGAGAGGAAGGGATCTGGTAACACTGTTTTGCCCTGCGTGCTTAGATCGACACTTCACTGTTTTAAACATCCGCTTCATCATTCCTGTTCTCCAATATCCCACTACGGCCCAGCAAGAGCTATTTTAATACCTCATCATTCATCGGGAGGCCCCTTCCTGTTCCCTTTCTATCTGCTCCCACATGCATGTATGTGCATCTCTCCACCAAGAAATCCCCTCTGCTAGCTGTTGTTGGAAAGGTCACCCGGGGATATTTGCAAACAGCAGGTGTAAAATTAACAACTGGTGCAATTCCAATCATCTGGCAGGAAGGAAAACATCAGACAATAGGTAGAGCCAGGGTAAAGTTTCCAGCTGAAGGCTTTTTGCCTGATATAGGACAGCAGATCGGTGGGCTGGGAACTCTCCTAAGAATGTGAAACCGATAGGGTATTAGCAGGCCCTCTCAGCCCCTCCAACACGATTGTTTTCAGCTTGCTCAAAAATATTTGGAAATGTTACTGAGCAGGACATGTGGGCGAGAAGGCGTCCTCCAGCCAATCAGCCGAGTAGATTCGAGCCCTCCCCTTGAATTTCAAGCTTTTATTTTCCCTGATGGAAAGGAAGGTGAATCCTCCATGATTAATTTAGGGATCTTAAAGCATTTTGGATGAGTTCCTATAGCACACTAACAAGTGACACTCTCAAGGATTACAGAAATTGTGGAGAGATGGCAAGATAAATGGGCGGATATATGGTTAGTACAGATTCTGACCCATTATCATTCTTATTAGTGGAACTGTTTTTATCTGGATAGAACAATGTGAGTGTTCCTCGATAATGACCTCTTGATGGTATAAGGTTTTTTGAGGCATGAATTGTAGATCTTGTTGGACCTTGACTAATGTCAAGAACCAGAATGGTGGCTTGAGTCCATGAGCATACGAGTAAGATTTTCTGTATAATTCACGCCGCGGATGTACTCAAGGGAAGTCGACAGCATTGAAAACAGTGAAGGCAATAGAGAATGGGGAAGAATGTTGAGAAGTTCTGTTTAAACTGTGGTGAGCTGAGTTATTCTGCAAGTGTTAAAGAGAGTGCAGTAGCTGTTCCCAGCGTGGAGAAAGAGTTTGGCCAGAGGTTTTGACTAACACATAGCCTTTCCTCCGCAAGAATTCAAACACAGAAATCTCACCTCTATGAAGTAAGAGTGAATTTATGGGGATCACAGCACCTCAAGAGTGGTACATCAGTGCCTATAGCTATCTGGCTTCTCTAGTCCTTTCTACCCTTCTTCCCCACCCTCAAAGCTGTTAGTGTGACATGACACCGGGTTTCTTTTGACAAAATGCTACTACACCACAATCAGAACTTGTAGGCTTCTTTCCAGCTTACACCGCATCCATCCTCTACTTAAACAGGTTTGGTATAAGCTCCATCCATCACAATACGTTCAGTGCTGAAAATCTACTCTTGCGGCTCTCTGAGCCTATGTAGGGATCCCATGGCTCTCGCTTCGCAGGGGTCTCACACATGGACTGCGCTGACAAAGGATGCCTGGGCTGAGAGAAGTTCTGATAACACAGTGTGACCCTGACATACGTTGTCAGCAGCGCTGCCATCGCCAACGAGAGCAAGGGGGAGGACTGAAATTCTCCCGTTCAATTGGGCGAATTTGACACCTTCTCGTTCTTGTGTCCTCGTGGCTCAACCACTTGACATTTCTAAACATTCTCAAGCAAGTTCACTGGAAAACTATCCCATGTCAGGAGCTGGTGATGTCAAGGCTAATAACAGTCCTGGGGTCAAATCTTTCTGATTCTTTAGGCAAGGACTTCAAGATTTGGCTCCAAGTCAATAACAAGGTCTGTCACGTCGACAATGGCTTATTATGAATCCTAGCTCAAGCCTTTTCCAAACAAAGTGCGTTCATTTGGTTTTCCATGGAGGAAAAGATTAGCAGTTTCCAAAGGCAGGTTCTCTCTTCGTTGTGTCCAACAGCAAGCAGAATTGGTGAGCTTGGAACGAGCAACAGCTCTTCTTCTAAGAGGAAGTGATGAGGTCGGTGATAAATTCTTCTCCCCTCTGGAATAGTACAAGATGATTGTTTTCATCTCAAGAGATGCTAGGGGTTTTTTTTCTGTGTCCCCTTCCATCATTTGGATGTTAACAATACCACTTGGCTGCCTTTGTTCATGTTACAATGGACTACAGAAAGAGGGAGCTGGCCATATCGGGAAATGCACAGCTGGATGTCTGGGAAGGAGATAGCAGGGATCTTGTTGGCTCAGACTTGTGCTGCAGTGAATAAAGGAATTGCAGGATGACATTCACTTTCCTATTACATTATAATCCCAACAGCCTGTTGAGAATGATGCCACTGGAATGGTGTCCAAAATGATAATTATAACCACTTCCTATTTTTAATTTCTTCTTAGTAAGGGAAACAGTGGTCATCATCCTAACAATAATGATTCTGCTCCGCCCTTCCAGATGTCAGAACATTATGAAGCATGGAATAACAAACACTGATGTCTCTCTACAGGCCTTTCTTCTGAACTGAAAACTCCTGTGCAGCTCAGCCCACCCAGACACACAAATCAGCAGATACAAACCAGGGCACTACAGAAAATGCTGTACCTGCTTTTCTGTTGGCCTCATTTTACAAGGGAATATTTGAATCACGGAGAAACATGGTGACTCGCTCCAAGTCCCTTGGTGAGTCAGTGGCAGAGAACAGATTCAGCTCTTCTCGTCTCCCCATTTTTCTCTGTCAAGTGGCCTTTTTGCTATTTCTTAGGAGGCATTTGACATGAAGTTCCTAAAACTGATGTTCAGAATTGCTGAATCCTCACTAGTTGCCCTCCAGGCAGTACCTAAACAAGATATCTGTGAGGGGAGCTGTCTTCTCTTGAATATCTGCAACCACTAATGGTTATTCCTCTTTACATGCTTATATATGTTTTTGCAGGTGGACTCCAGCCTTACACATGAATTCACAGAACCAGCACAAGGAGGACCACAGCAGACAGGCTCGGTTTCCTGAACTGCTATTAACAACAATGTGACTATGTCACATATCCCTCCTGAAGACCTGCCTGATGATAGGAGGTCCTTTGGCTGGGAGGGCTTGAACTGTGGTTGTCAAAATGTTGGCTAAGGGAAAAGTTGGTCCATGTGGCTTGGCTGAGTGACGCTTTGCTTCTGAACAGCTCCTGACTCCAGAGAGAGTGGGTTTCTCATTTTGCAAAGGACTTACCTCCTGCTGGCTTACAGGAAGTTTTTGTAGGATCTCTTTCCATTGGAGGTCATATTTCCTGCATCTTCTGAGATCCTAGAACCAGGGTTCTGCTGTGCTAGAAAAGCAGAAAGGAGAAGCGTATATGAGGTTAGCAACATCTGAACACAACAGCGTTTATGGCTCAGACCGAGTTTCCAATTATCCAGCACTTAGGCATAGAGAAGACTCAGATAAGAGGTCTCAGATTTAGCTCCTCTCTTCTCTTTGCAAGTTAATGTGTCACTTTCCTTTTTTTTTTGAGTGTACAGTCAAATCTGTGATAGCAAATTTCAAGTTAATACAAAAAGGTTGTCTCTGCGGAGAATGGAAAGAACAATTTTGGCTTTAGGGTGAGTTTTGTGATCCACTTGAAGCAAGGGTAGCTGTCATTACACAGTCATTAAACCGAAGCTTGTTGCAAGAGTAGCTGGATAAAATCCTATGGTGTTTTAATAAAAATATTTAAGTCTATGATACATCATTTGCTGTACTGGGTAAAACCTACCTGAGCTCCTCGTTTGCTTCTATCAGGGCTATTTATACACTGTGACGATGCGGGAACCTAGTTTCTGACTTCTGCCTTAAACCTGAGAAGAGTCAATTGAAAATTATATAGTTCCTGCAGTATTAGATCATGTGGGAACCTTAACAAAAGCTGTGCTCTCTAGCTCTGTCTGTTTCCTCTCCTTTGCAAGGGGCCAAATTGCCAAAAGAAGAGGTGTTATCACCAAGCTGATAGGATCCGTCTCCCTTCCTTCCCTGGAGTATTTATACAGGTCAGTCTACCTAATACGTAAGCTCTCATCTCCTGGCAGTTTCCTCATAGGAGAGCGTCTCTCTTCACTGCACAGCCACCCACAAACAGCTTTTCAGTCACCTGAGTGCTCACAGATCACTAGCATATAGCAAAGCTTTAAGGAGCATGTGCAAACCACCTATAGACTAAGCCAACAAGCACCACGTGGGGGCTTGTCTTTATTTGCTGGGATACATAGTCATCAACTTTCAAAGAGTTTTTTCCTTAACATCTTGCTTCTAAAATGCCATTGATTCAATACAATCCTGATTTCTACCGAGAGCTATGGCTCTGAACCCTGTTACACTTCTGAGTGATGTCCATGCACTCACCCGTTGTAGCCTCTAATCACCTGGGTATGTCAGCAAAGACTTCTGCACAGTACGGACGTCTCATGTGAGGGTTAGGCAGCAGAAAAGCTCTACTCCTCCGAGCCTTTTCCATCTACCACAGAGCTGGCTGAATCTCTCCCCCCACTTGCCCTTTGCATTACGTTACAGGGTGGAGAGGAAGCAATCCTGTGCATCTAAAACTCTCCCACCCTTCTTTTCCCACACAAGACAACTCCCAGCCCTTGCTTGCTTCTACTCCAGCCCCCTTCTGAGCGTGCTCTCATTAAGACCCCAGAGGGAGGAGGTGATGCTCTGAAATTGTCTTAATTGCTCTTGTTTATGCCGGTTACGATGGCAATAAGTTGCCATGCAGAGGAGGTTTTCTTCAGATGTGCAGGTTCTCCATTGTTCCATATTCTGAAGGATTGTCTGTAGGCAGCTCCAAGTCATTTACAACAATAGATTAATATGAAGATCAGTAATACTGGGTGACTCACAGTCACACACACGCGAGACCCGCCAATCGCTGTGACCTGCCACCGGATTTGAGAGGAGGTTAAATGTTGCTGCTGTGCTTTTGCAGGATGTTGAAGAGAGAACGCTTTGCACTTGCACGGTTTCTGCTATCCACGAGCTCCCCAAACATGAATGGAGAACGCTGTTTTGCTAAGGCAGGCAATGACTGTTAAACTTGCTGGAAAGCAGGGAACTGGAGCAGAGTGTGTCTTTTGTCCAACGTAAATTTTCAAGCGCCAAAGTTTTCAGAAAGGTCAGGAATCCTGACTTTTATTCCCCAATCTACTTGCCAGGCACTTTATCATCCACATCCTAAAGAGAATCTTTTCTGAATGTTGTGCGCTACTTGTACGGTATCCCATATATCACCCTTGAAAAATGGCAGAGATCAGCTCCATCTCACAGGTTATTCTCCAGACCGCTGCAAGTACAGTGTCTGGGTCTTTACCTAGCAGAGATGATTGTAGATTGGAGATGATGTAGATGGACCCCAGCTGCGGGGCTGACTGCATTGGACTAGGGGTACTTTACTTTCCATTCCTACTTTTCTGGAAAGGCCCGGTCTGCAGATCAATATCAGACATCCTATGTCTCTCTGATCCAACCCTTGAACCACCAAGTCTGTGTGCTGTCCTTTGCCCCATATCCTTGGCTCAGGTCCATATGTGCCCTCTTACTGTGTCCCCACTAGTCCCTATTCCTCCAGGATCCACCATTCTCCTTCCGTGTGCCAGACACTCCATGCATCCCCTGCCTGCCTCACACATCATTCTCTCTACATCTCCCCTGCTGCTGGTGGCTCTCAGTTCCCCCCATCTTTCCTTTCCCCCACGCTGGGTGGAAAAGGAGATGCCTACTCCCATTTTTCCCTGTTTGGGAGATACATTATTCAAACAGCAGGGAACACGGGCAGAGCTGAGAGAAAGGCTGGGCTATGCTAGAAGGACTTAACAGCTGTCATCAACCTGCTCTTGACTTTGAAGTCCATTACAGCGCTGGGTCAAGCTGCTGGAACTCCACACCAGTTTCCTATTTTCTGCCTATTTTCAGTCCTTGGATGCTGACAACAGCCCCATAATTTCCAGTGTCAGTTAGGTTTGGTGCTCTGTGTTATCATACTGCACGTACTCCAGCGGACAGACGGGTGGAGAAATACGTTCCAGCTGAGTGTGAAAAATTGCCTCGCTCAGTCCCTAAGTAATGCACTTCGTTAGGTCGAGTTAATTTTCTCCCTCATATAAAACAGTGCAGTTTCTGCATAATTGTGTACATTACAAAAACACCAAATCTCAAGAGCTCGATGGTGGGCCAGGCCCCAGGTGTGTCACTGAGCAATTACTGAGTCCCTGCCTGCCTCAACCTGAATAAAACCTTGAAGCAAAAGCTGATGACCTGACCCCTGATTACATCTGTGTCCTTTTGCATATTCATAACAACAGGAGTGTGCTTATACTGGGTCAGCAAAGGGCTGATTCAGTATCCTGTCTTATATATGGCCCCAAAGAGGGTGCCTAGGAAGGACTAGGAAGATTTTCCTTCCATAAATATGTATTCCATTTGGAAAAATAACTTATATAAGAAGTTCTGTGTAATTAGTAACCCTCAGTGGATTTCTCTTCCACAAACTTTTCCAGACTCCCCTCAAGCTCATATACATTTTTAGTCTCTTCATCCTTTAGCAAGGAGTTCCTCAGCTTAGCCTCACATCTCTTTTCATTTGAGCCTGAGGTCCCCCTGTTTCCAGGAGGCTTTGAGCCACCAACCTTTTAGCTAGCAGCGGCACACCTTCACAAAGATCCTCAGTTAGCCATATATTTAGTAGTAAAGTTTGTCTGCTTTCTCCATCCACTTGGATTATAGGACAGAATCATAGAATGGTTTGGCTTGAAATGGACCTTAAAGCCCATCCAGTTTCAAGCCCCTGCCAGGGGCAGGGACACCTCCCACTGGATCAGGGTGCTCAAAGCCCCATCCAACCTGGCCTTGAACACCTCCAGGGATGGGGCAGCCACGATTTCTCTTGGAAACCTGTGCCAGGGCCTCAGCACCCTCATGATCTGAATCCACTGTCTGCTGTAAACCTGCACTGCGGCGTAGTCACCATGCTGGATGGAAAAATGCAGAAGAACTTGAAGCTCTTTGACTGAAATAGTGCAAAGCACCTGCATGAGCTACCAGTGGTCACCGACGAAACAGTAGTCCCTTTGCCGTCACCACATGTTGCCATGACTAGACAGTGACATCTCCCAAGCTTTGGAGCTGGTTGACAATCCAGAAGAGGGCAATGGTGACACATCCTCACTGATGCTCTGAGCACCAAATGAGCTGAGGACAGCCACTGCAGGAATGTCGCCAAATAGCCAGACCACCCTGGCTAGCAAATCTGCATGTTCCTGGCTGTTTTGTGGCAAGCAGATTGAAGTGGGAGGCAGCTTTCAGCTACTGTCTCAGGTCAGATGGGACTGTCAGTCAATTGTTAATTATGACTCTTCTTCTTACTAATTTCTGTAACTTCTATCACCATGGCAGCTAACTGCCATGGAAAGATTTAGCCAGAAAAAGGAGAAGACAACCAAACTTTTCATAGCAAGGGAGCGGGAATGAGCTACAGAGGAGGGGGGGTGGAGGAAGAGATCTGTAAATTGTCTTCTAGGAGGATCTAACAGCATGCGCTGAAAGCTGGTCGGGTTTGGCCTTGCACGGTCCTGTCAAAGGGAGTCAAACCTGTATTCTGACGGTCCTGTGCTGAGAGCTTATGTTCAGCCAGCCTGGTCCCAGCACAGAACGTGGTAAATTTAGAATCACAGAATGGGTTGGGTTGGGAGGGACCTTAAAGCCCATTCACTTCCACCCCCTGTCATGGGCAGGGACACCTCCCACTGGATCAGGGGGCTCAAAGCCCCATCCAACCTGGCCTTGAACACCTCCAGGGATGGGGCAGCCACAGCTTCTTTGGGTAACCTGTGCCAGGGCCTGCCCACCCTCACAGGAAAACATTTCTTCCTCAGATCTCATCTCAGTCTCCCCTCTTTCAGCTTAAAACCATTTCACCTCACCCTATCCCTGCACTCCCTGATAAAGAGCCCCTCCCCAGCTTTCCTGCAGGCCCCTGTACCTGTGTTCCGCACAGGATGTTGGGCACTAGTTTTTCTTACTCTGTGCCAATTACTGGAAAACTGCATTGTTATCACATCTTCTCAGCCCTGACCTGGTCAGTCGATCAGTTTTAATCTTGGGTGATGGCTCTGTGTTCACATATGGAGGGAGGAGGAGAAACTTGACAGCACTTCAAGCTCTGATTAATTTTTAAACTTCCTCCCTTTCTGCTTATTTTGTACCTTTTGTCCTGGTGCTGAATGTGTTCTTTCCCCCATGTGTCACTTCCAGAGGAATGCTGTGGAGATGAAATGCCACTCAGCCATCACAAGGCACGTTACCTGTGGGAGCTGGAGGGAAAGTCACAGATTGAGACCATACAGGGCCCCAGGAGAGCTGACCATTCCTGTCACTGCGGCAGCACATGGGAACACAGTGATGCAATATGTGAGTACATCTATGCCATGGATAGAGCAAGTTGGATGGGACCATGCAAGGAGGGCCACGGAGATGATCTGAGGGCTGGAGCACCTGCTGTACGAGGACAGGCTGAGAGAGTTGGGCTTGTTCAACCTGGAGAGGAGAAGGCTCCGGAGAGACCTTAGAGCATCCTCCCAGTGCTGAAGGGGTTACAGGAAAGCTGGGGAGGGTCTCTTGATCAGGGAGTGCAGGGAGAGGATGGAGTGGAATGGTTTTAAGTTGAAAGAGATGAGATCTTGGGAAGAAATATTCTCCTGTTATGGTGGGGAGGCAGTGGCACAGGTTGCCCAGAGAAGCTGTGACTGCCCCATCCCTGGAGGTTTTCCAGGCCAGGCTGGATGAGGCTTTGAGCCCCCTGATCCAGTGGGAGGTGTCCCTGTCCATGGCAGGGGGGTTTAAACTGGGTGATCTTTAAGGTTGCTTCCAACACAAACTATCCTATGATTCTGTGACCATTAAAACAACAACCATTTTGCTGCTGTTTTGCAGCAACACCGTGCCATTCTTGCTAAAAGGACTATGTCTGGCCCATTCAGCAGTTTTCATTTTTGATTAAGCCTTCCAGCCTGTAGGTATCTTCTTCTCACACCTGTCTTAGCATTTCCATTTAGAAGGGTTTAATTTAGAAACCCATTGTACCTGGCCCTGCACAGACCCAGCCAATTTATTTTACATAATGCCTCAGCACTTTGGGGAAACAGATTTATTCTAAGTCCTTTCTGAAGGGAGGGATGGATTCGTGCTTCGTATTGACTTGCGACCCAGGAGAAACAGACAGTGTTCTGACAGAGTTCCTGAGACCTTTGTCAAATCACTTACCCTGCCTCCAACCTAACCCCTGTATCTGGAAAATAATCAATATAACACCACTTTCCCCTACCTCTGGGTTTAGGAGGATAAATGTAACATCTAGATGCCAGAAAGTCCTTATGTTCCGTGCTTTACAAATAGAATAAAAAGCTGATTTCTGTGCTGGAGGGACTGCAGTGCGTAAGTGCAAGATGGGGGCAACAAGCAGGGGCAATTCTGCTGAGAAGCAAAGAAACACAGCAGAGCTGATGGGCAAATAGACCTTGGCCATTGCCCACCAGCTGTCAGTCTTTCCATCAGCATCTCAGCAGGGATGTGCACAGAGCTAACGAATCACTCCGTGGGTGTTCACAGGAAGCTACCCCCGAGCGCGAGGGAGAGGCATGGGACAACGCACATGGGGGGCGGTTTGAGAATCCATGTGGGTGAGCTTCCCAGCAAGCTTGGGGGACAGGAGACTCCGTGATATGCCTGAAGGAGGCACAAACACCCCCTTCCCTGGCAGAGAGCTCAGCTGGCAAGTTTTGATCTTTTTGTTCGCTTGAGGCTTTCTCTTTGTTCCATAAATGCCCCTGGACCTTGCTTTTCAAGGCATTTTCCTTCTCTCTCATTGTCACTGCCACAGCAACACGTGGGTTTCAGAATTTAAGTGCAGGGGAAGTGGAGTTTGCACCGAGGAGGTGACTTGAATCCTTTGCAGACCCCACTGGGGCGAGTATATCTGTACACACATGCTCTTCATCCACGGGGCCTTGAGCACGGGTGAACCTTCCAGTGTCTACATGCCCTCCAGAGCTCTCGTCACCATTAGTCAAACTCTTACCCACAAAATAGTAGCGGAGGAAGCTGGAGAAGTATTTCTTTTTAATTTCAGTGCTGCCAAAGTCACTGACGTCCTCGCTAATCCTCTTGCGGCAGCAGGCTGCTAATCAAAAACTCTTTGCTCGCCACTTTGGCATCATTCTAGGAAGGCAACGGAGTGCAGAGATGCTCAATTCCTCCCCCTCCACACACCTTCCATTGTCTTTAGGACTGACAGCTCTGATGTGGAGCAGTGATAAAAGCCAGCTGATGCTGTCAGGGCCTGGTACAATTGCACCGCAGGGAAAAAGGCGACTGGCTCTGACTCATCCTAGCCGCCTGGAGCTCAAGATGCCTTGCACGTGTGCTGTCTCCTGGCATGCATGGCTCAGCACAGGGCAATGCACCTATGGTGGGTTCTGGATGCTGGAGGAGCAGGCAGGAGTTGACCAGAGGTCTTTGAAAAAGGCCTGCACTCGTGGCCAGCTGCATTGCCAAGCATCCTTTGAGATGCTAGAAAAACCCACAGGATAAAAAACAAAAAGACTCATTTGCAGATCTCTGCTGAAGTCTTTGATGGGAGGTAATAAAGGTAGTTGGTTGGATGTTCCTCTGCTTGATCCGTGTTCAGGGGTGTTTTGCAAAGCAACGCCCGAGTGATAATCTGTGACAGCAACACCTCTCCTTCAGTTCATTTATGCCCAACCTTATGGAATGACCTGAGCCAGGGCTGAATTTCTGGGAGGCTCCAAAATACAGGCAGTCCAGACTTGAAACGCACCAGGAGTTCTGAGCCAAGAGGTAAAGGACATTCAAAGAGGGGAAGGTGGATTGTGATGTGAACTTGTGAGTGACCTTGGGGAAACTGGCTCAATGCTGCCCATCCTGGCCAGGTCAGCAGCTGAAATTTCCATTACTGAAGGTAGAAACTGAGGGGTCATTTCTATTTCATTTTCAACTTTTTCCCAAACATGACATTGCATGAGAAACGTTAGGAGTTCCTCCTATAAATAGGTTCACCCCTGTCAAAGCTGGTTAAGTCATACCCAGTGTCAAGCCCATAAACAAAGTGCCTCTCAGATGCACTGTCTGGAGGGTGCAGGGGCTGTGCAGGGAAGTTTGACAGCTCCCTCTTTGACCAGTTGGCATTGAGACACCAGCTGTTTTCAAGACAACAAACGTGATCATCCCCAGCTCCCATCTGGAGGATTTGGGGAGTGGTGTGGGACAAAAGCAATGCAGTTGAGGGCCACTGCTGTGTGTTGTAGCAGAAGTGAAGTCCCCCAGCTGTTTTGTGAGAGGAGGCAGATAAGGCATAGAACCATAGAATCGTTTAGGGTGGAAAAGACCTTTAGGTCATCAAGCTCAACATAAGTGCACGGGTGCGGGAGCTTCCATGGCTGCCATCACAGCAGGAATTAAGTGCTCTGATTACATCCATTCCTTCAAGAGCTTTTCCAAGTTCTGCCCTAGAGATCTGGGATGAGCTGGAAACTTCATGCTTTCAGTTGACTCTGTTTCCCCTTCAGGGAGCTGCTGTTTCCCTTCCTTTAGGGTTGCCCATGAGAAGCAGCAGTTCCAGCAGCATCTCTTACAAAGTGGCTTTGCCACGCTGGAAGTCGGCTAGGAAGTAGGAAGCAAAGCCAGAGACACAAAGCAAAGCATCTTTGAAACAAGACAATGTAAATGATCCCCAAGCCCGCTGCAAGGGCATCTCATGGATTTGGCTGCACTGCAGGGGTCACCAGGGTCACAGAGTCATCACGGGTGACTCTGTACTAGAGCATCTTTGGGTAGCAGGAAGCTGAAGGAGGGACCTTGAGGCCCTCTTCCCTTTCCTTCTCACCCCTGGTGCTTCTTCCCACCTCTTCATCAAACTTTGTGCTGCTCTGAGGCTGGGAGCTGCAAGGAACCTGTTCTGCTGAAGTGATGCAAGTGAGCGCGTCTTAAAAAAAACAAAGAAGGGTGTTTGTTGGGTTTTTTTAAATAGATAATTTTTGTGGTCTGATTTCCCCACAGATCCACAAGCAGTTGCATCAGTGCAGCTGAGCGGGTGGAAAACCGAAGTGGGGGCAGAAAGGAACAAAAACTTTCTAAGTCAGCTGTAGCACTGAAATGCTTCTGTAGCTATATGGAGACCTGGAGCTGCCTGTCCCTTCCAGGCGTTAAGAGCTGTCTGGCTCTTGTGCACGGAGACACAGGCAGCAGAGCAGAGAGGCGAGATGATTTGTTTGAAGCCGAAGTGAGAGAAGCAGAGCAGGGGAGGAATCGCTGCTTGTTCTGAGATAGGCTAATTATATTCCGTGTCCTTGGAAGCCAACCCTTTTCTACTCTGTTTGCATAATAGAGATCCTATAGCTTTTTACAGAAGCACAAGGGTTTCCCTCCCATTGCTGCTGTACACAGCAGCCTGTCCCTCTGCCAGCCTCCGCCCCAGAAGCGTCTGGATGTCAGTCCTGCATTCCCCGGAGGGCTGCTGAAGCACTTTGGAATCCTCAGAGATGGAAACCTTTCTAGAAATGCAGGGTAGAGTTACTCTAATTCCTTGCTGTTCGGGATCAAACCGAAGCCTGCTGCTTAATGGGGGATAAGTGGATGTAATGCAGTCAGTCAATAACTTTACGCACACACGCAGAGCCCTTTGGATTACTGATCTCCAAAAGAGAAAGTCTCCCTCACGAACCCTGCAACACACTGACTCAACCCCGAGCCTTTTGACTTTGTTTTTCCTTCTTTACCAAGTGACTTGTACTTCTAATTCTTACCCCACCACCACCATTTATTCATTTTTCCCCGCTTATTCATTTTTTTCCCCCATAAAAGTTTTCAGCTTGTCATACGACTCTCCCTCTCCCTGTCTTTTTTCTCTTTGCCTGTTGCAGTGGGAGGAAAGATAATAATAAAAGGAGCAGTTTTCAAATAAAAAGCCCCACGTGTTACCTGGGAACTGTCTCTCAGCATCCAAATACCCGCTCGGGCAGAGATCGCTGAGTCCCCGCTGTTGTTTTGTACCCACCAGACACTGTTTGTGTTTTGTCACTAAATGCTCCTGTCAGGTCTGTCACTTGGTACAAGTGGGACTGACTGGGCCCTTGTAAAATAGGATTTCCCTTTACACCTCCTTGCTAAGCGCTCCTCACTCCTTTTTTTCCTCCTGACAGGGGAAATTGCTGCTTCAGCTGCTGCCGTGGTAGTTCCCGGGCTGGAAGAAGGGGTTTGGAGCATTTGTGCTCTGAAACGCTCCTGGTCTTGGGCAGCCCTTTGGTTCTGCCTTACGTCTCAGCGAGGAGTGAAGGTGAGATGAAGGAGTCAGTGAGCTTGCTGTCCTCTCTCTTTCAGTCTTCAGGCCCTCCTCAGCCCCAGGGTGAGCCCTGCGGAAGTTCAGCACTCTCCACAACCTCTTGGGACATCTAGGATTTTGGCCACCTTTTGTATGGCCCTACTGAACTGCTGCTGGAGGGAGAAACTTAGAGGAGGGGAAGCCCCAGGCCAAGTTGTTCCTGTAAGACCAAAGGACTGAAATGGCTCCCTTGGGCCTCCCAAATGGGGAGAGACAGGAGGTGATGGCCCACGCTGCCGCACTTATCCCAGCCCTTTCCATTCCCCTACAGCTCTAAAAAGCTCATTTGACTTTTATGAGGGCTGCTAAGACCAAGCAAAATGAAGCCTCGGGGTTTAGTCAGCGCCAGCGGGTACAGCATGTGCCTCTTCCTTCTCTCCCCTCCTTTCATTCTGGCTGACAGCTCTCCTGAACATGTGGTGTCTGCTCGGCTTCCTCGGGAATGGCTGGGGCAGGAGAGAATTTCTTACCAGCTCAAATGGGAGCCACCTTCTCTTTCAGCTCCAGGACATCTTGATACCCTCTGAGATCGAAAGAAGCTGAGAAAGGCAGGGGAGAAAGGAGAGAGAGATGCTGGAAGTGTCTTGAAGCGTGGAGATGCACTATTGGATGGAGAAGTGACTAAGGCGTGAGCTTCCAGGTAGAAGGTGCATGGTGTTTTCCCTCCCTGCTCTTTCCCGGACCTCTGACTTACAGCTACAGCCTGTTCCTTCCACTTCAGCAGTGGTGAGGGGCAGAGAATTCCGAGACCTCAAGCTGTGGTCCACCCAGCGTCAGCCTCTCCCAGGGTGAGGATCTGGCTTGGGTCACTCAAAGGTAGAGCTGGAGGCCACAGCAGAAAAGCTCCTTTTCCCACACACTGCTGGGTTTTGTTGACGGTAACAAACCTCTCCCTTGGCTGCTGAGCAGAGTCCTGCTCTGAGGCTGGGAATGAGGCATTGCTCATCCTGCTCATCCATTCATTACAGGAGTTTTGGGAATCCTTGTAAATAAGCCAAGAACACACGAAAAAGAATTTCTTCCCGTTCCAGGTCCTGCCTGATGCTGCACAGATCCCTTGTTCTTGGCTTCTTCCTCCCTCTCAAGGCCTCAGAGGAGTTCTTCCAACAGCACACCATCCTACTCAACCTCTTCCACCAATTAGCAGTTATCCATTAACTAGCCATCAATAATTCCATCCATTAGCCCATCTCTTGAGGCTCTCCTTGCCCCGATATTAGCAGTGCCACTTTATCACCAACAAGAAAGAAGCACTCAAGAGCTATATATATATTATATATGGCTGCTTCTATAGGACATCTCTGTTCTTGCTAACTTTACGGTGCTTCCGATTTCAGGTAGTCCACAGACAGCTCAGGATCAGCCCACATCCTTCTTATTGCCACAAGTCCTGCACTCTAGGTCACGCTGGAAGAGGGGACTCAGACCTTTCTGGCATCCGTTTTCTTGGTCTTTATTGGAGGGAGTGTGTAAGGATGCTGGGACGGTTTCAAAAGAGCCCTTGGTTTCCTGTGACCTGGTCAGGCATGATGGATCCAGGATGGTAGGGAATAAGCTCTGTGTGTTGCAATGAAGACTGTTCAACAAAATAAATGTTTTCAAAGGAGAAGGAGAGCACCTGGAACTAGTAGAAGAAAGGATGTTTTCAGCCCTTGAAAGGGAATCTGGAGAAAGAGAGATCCTTTTTAAAGTGTAAAATGGTGTCAGTAGGAACATAGTGCTGTTACTCCTTTGATGAGAGCAGTTGGCTGAAAATGGGAGGACTTGCAGGTTATTCCAGGTAGGATGAGAAAGCAGCAATGGAGTGGAGGTTCCTTTGAAGTGCTCTGGTCCTACGAAGAAGGGACACACTCCTGCTTGCCTGAACCTAGCAGGAATCAGAAGCAGGGAATGCAACCACGCTCACAGCTCTGCCCTGCTTTGTCAGTGCTCAACACAGATGTCTCTGGCCCCATCTCTTCTCTAGGCTGTGCTTTCAGAGCCCTTGCCTGGCTGAACCTGGAATTTCCTTGCTGCTTTTCTCCCCTTTCCATGGTTTCTCTTGTTCATTTCCCCCAACACCCGTACATTGCTTTGCACTTAAAACATCACCTAGCAAATTCTCTCAGCCTGTTCCTGCGTGCATCGACGTGTTTGGGTTTGCGTTGCTTGAGGTGCACATTGCTGCTGGTTTGTTATCTTTATCAATGCCTGTTCTAATGCTAAAGGTGAGCCTCAGGGACAAGATCAAGGCATGGGAAGAAGAGAAAAGGCCAGTGCATCATCTAGGAGAGCTCTGCATGTCTGGGAGCACTTAAACTGTCTGACAGCCTTGCAAGGGAAATGATGGAAGACTGAAGACAGGGGACACCCAAACCCAGCCTAAGGTGGAGGACACGGAAGGAGAAAGGATGTGATATTCCCTGACATCTGCTTTTTGCTCTTGCACCCTCCAGCTTTCAGTTCCTGATAGAAGCAGGACAGCACCCAGGTGTATGAGTGGAGCTGTACCTGCTTCCACCAGCAGGGAAGGTGTGTGTGATTTGATGCTATGCTTTTAGTGCCCAGAT
Source organism: Neomorphus geoffroyi (assembly GCA_033558235.1). Classification (NCBI taxonomy): domain Eukaryota; kingdom Metazoa; phylum Chordata; class Aves; order Cuculiformes; family Neomorphidae; genus Neomorphus; species Neomorphus geoffroyi. Next base: position 387,479 of record JAUMJM010000038.1, read on the forward strand.
ACCTTTTGAAAGCTTCTCCACCTTGTCTCTTTTCACAGGGCCACAGGGCAGAGTGAGCAGATGTTTCCTAGGTCCCGAAGGGAAATGCTAAACAGGGACCCAAGAAACTACATACCCAAATCCTGTGAGTAAGCTGCGAGCGCTCTGCTGCTCTAAGCTCAGTCATGCAGCGAGGTGGTGCACTTGGTTCTGCTCAGGTAACACAAATGAAAAGGATGGTGGTTGCAAATTAATTACTGTTAATGATGCCACCTTCCTGCAGAGAACAGCAATTTCTGCAGAGGGCACAAGGCTTGGTTTTATTGAGTGCTCAGCCTGTAAGGATGCCTTCTGGCATCCCTGCACTGTCCATGAGCCCATATGTTCCCAGTGGGAGCCACGGAGCCATCAGGCAGTGCCAGATGGAAGCACGTTTTGACTCGTGGGTCAGAGGCTGAGCAGAGAAGTCTATCATTCCCAGTCGCTTCTTTAATTGACACAGTGAAAGAAGCCACATCTTCCTGCCTGATTCTGAGCTGGTCTGTAATCGAATTCAGCTCAACATCTCCGTTTCAGCCCCTTGGGGCGCCATCAATTAATGATTTCTTTTTCTCGCCTTGGGAATTTCTCCTTGCTCCCATTCTTTTTATTTAACAGGATCTAGCGAGGAAACCGGCAGCAGTAAATCTCCCACTCCCTATTTCCTACCCTTCCTAAAGGCGCCTCATGAAGAAAGGTGCTTGGGCATTAAAAGAAAGACGAGTGAACTTCAGGGACTGAAAACGTGTGCAGCTTTCCTGTCTTTTGTTCTTTCATCCTTTGTCTCACTCCTCTCGGGTCTTTTGTTTGTCCTTGCCAAAATTGCTGCGCACACTTCACTCAGGGTCTAACGCGACTGTTTTAGACACTACAGAGCTGAATTGAATCCTTCTTCCCCCCTGCTCCTCAGAGTGCAGTGTCTGTTTAACCTTTCTCCCTTGGCATGCGCCTCTCCCAGCAACCTATTTGCAACTCCTATGGCTACAAAGAAATCCCAGTGCCGACTGGGTTTACAATGGGGGTTGCTGGGGATGAAGACAGGAGTATGTGATAGCTGTGGGGTACAATTCCAGCCTGGCTGCGGGGGGGGGGCAGTTACTCCGTGGATCTGACTTAGCCTGATCTCTCCAAGCCTTGCCAAGATGTAGAGGTTTTTCCTTGCTTCTCGAAGTGGAAATGTAATTTGCATGTCAAAGAGGGAGAAAGGACAGGGGTCAGCTGGTCCTCCAGCCTCTTTATCCTCTCTCTCCCTCTCCCCACATCCCCCTGGCGTTCCTATGCTGCTAAGGAGCTATTGCTATGTCAAAGCATCCAGTCATCGTGGGAGAGATCTTGGGGTTTCTTCAACTTTTGGATCCTGTTGAATATCCTTGTTAAACTTCGCCCTTACTGCTGCGTGCGGGGAGCTTCCCACGCGGACCAAAGTTCGGTCCCCAGCCCACCGGTTCTCCTCCACAGGCGGTGACGTACGAGCCTGCACGCAGGAGGCGGTGAGGGGAGGCTGTTTGGGAGAACACGTCTCTGAAGCAGTGACTGGTGAATGTGTAGAGACAAGTGGATTGGGTTTGGTGCTGAGCCAGAAGTGCACGGTGTCTCCAGTCCTTCCTTTTCAAGAAAGCCCACTAACCCTGCTCTTCGCCCTTGCCAACGCAGCTGGTGATGGGTAGGAGGAAAGAATGGAGGAGGCAATCCCTCCCTGACCCTCTCTTTGGTGCTCCACTTTTTCTGTGTACATATGTGAGAAGGGATGAAGTTGCCCAAGTTTTGTAGGAAATCTGGGTCCATTATAGGTGATGACTGCCTGAAGGGCTAGACAGCAGAGAGCTTTTTCCCTCCTTAACTCTGAAATTCTTTCTCAGTTTCCGGGATTTTTTCCTGGTTTGCTGTTGGGTTTTTTTTTTTGTTATTGTTGTTCTGGTTTTATTCTGGGTATTTTTTCCACATGTGGCAACCAGGTCTGTGCTCCCCTTCTCCGTGGGGATCCACATTCACTGCCCAGACCTCCTGGAGCAGGACAGCTAGGAAGATGCTCATACACAGCTGGGAAGAGTGTTTGAAGCTGGAGATATTGCTTCCAGCTGTCTGCTCCTGAGAAGACTTCCTTCACGTGATGCTGAGGTCAGTTACACCAAGGACAGACTAGGACAACGTAGAGCTGCAATGTCTCAGAAATACCAACACCTGCCACGACTGGTAAAAGCAGCAACCTGCTCTCCTTGTGCTGAGATGCTCTTTTAGCTGGAGGCAGGGACAGTCATGCCAACATGTGTTTGCCCTGCCTCCACCGGCTATGAGGAGGAGGGAATCCTTATCTTAGGTTGTGCTGAGAATACAATTGGATCATTGGCTTGGGGGATTTAAACATTTGTTCTCTATTCACAGTTTCTTACTTTCTCAGGCCTCGCAGAGAGCAGGGAAGAGCCCTCTGCGTGTCTGAGTTCAGATCAGCCGGAGCAGGGCTGCTACCGTGCCCTCGTGCAGGGTTGTTCTCACACCCCGTTTCCTCTGTGGACCGAAAGAAGAGTTATCAGGAGCCTGCACCTGCTTCCAGCTGAGGAGAGGAAATGCTTCTGGAAGGGGCAGAGGATGATGGTGGTGTCTCAGGACTCCAGGAAAGAACAGGGCTCTGTTGGGCTCAGCGTAGCAGAGATGATATTGCAAGCTTGTGTCAGCGTGGCTGGAAAAATCATTGCCGTCAGCAGGAGAAAACTCACAACTAAAGTCATCACCCTGATGATTTGCGGAACTGAGCTACTGGTGTTAATGTGAGCTGCTCCAGGCCACAGAGGACGTGTTCCCCAGCCCATGGGTGGGTGAAGGCTGTAGCTTCGCTCCTTGCAGTACCTGCTGCCTGGCTTCGGGGCACAGCCTGGGCTTTTGGCTCCATCCCACAGCAATGCTTTAATCCTGGGGACTCGCAGGTCTGTCCTGGTTGTGACCCTAAAGCCATGGAGATCCAAAAGAGACATTCAGACACCTAAGCTGCGTGGCCTGAGGGAAGGGAGAGCAAATATATCTGGGTTAAGGTGTGATCCTGTTAGTGAGATGCATTAATGGGAAAAGGACCCCTATCAGGGATGTAAAGCAAGTTGGTGGGTGGCTGAAAGTCTCCTAATGGGTGCTCTCCCCTGGGTTTTCTACCCTCTCATGAAGCCAGGAATTGCTGTTTTCAGGCAGTACATTAACTCAACACTAAGCGGCTTCCTAGAGATGGGTGGGGGTGGAGAAACTGAGAGATACTTCTTCTACAGGGGGTTGTGTTGGATCTGAACTCCCCTGTGTCTTTGGCCATGATCAAGAGCCTGGCCACTCCAGCCATGGGGCACGAGGTGGTGACTCAGCTCTGGACACCACAACCCCCCAGCCCTTCCCTAACGCTGACCTGTCCTTGGAGGCACCTTTGCACATGAGAAGTCAGGCAACAGCACAACCGGGTCCCCCTCTGATACAGGGCACCCAGCAGCTCTACTTACCTTGGTCTTATAAGGTTAAATCAGTGCCTCATTAGAGCCCTCAAATTAAGTCACCACCTTGCTGAATCAATACTATTTTCCATGATGCACTTGTGACACTAAGCCCAGGAGATGGATTGATGCTGGGAGGCTGAAGTGCTGCAGGGGAGATCCAGTTAGACCCAGCGCTGGGCAGGGTTTGCTGTTTGTGTAGCAAATTTCCATGGAGAGCAGCAGCCAATGGGAGGGACAGGAGATGTGGTGGAGCGGGGACACGGGGAGAGCAGCCATGTCTCTTGGCACCTTGTGGGGCTTGGTGCTGGACCCTGGGTTAGACTGGATGATTACAGGGGGACGGTCCTGGTCTGTGAAAACCTGTGGCAGCAATGATCTCCTCCAGGTGTGTCTGCACTAGAAGCTCAGGTTAAAATGGACTGTTTTGTTCTTCTCTCCTGTTCCACTTTGCCCTGAGCAAGGTCTGGGAGAGGAAGGGTCAAAGCAGCGGCTCCCATGGGGTGATCGCAGTGGCGTGCAGGTGTTTGGGGCTGCCTGATGCCGTAGTGACCCCTCTGCACAGGAGACACAGCCTTCCCACCCCAGCAGCCACCATCGCGGAGCCTCACTGTCCGTGGGAACTGCCACCGTGCACTGACTGGGCTGTGACCAAAGGGACCCTCCAGCTGTCTTGAGCCCTCTGGAAAGACCTTAATTGGTGTCCACCGAGTCACTATGGCTCAGCTGGGGACTGGTTCCAAGCGAGGAGTCCCTGGGACTGAACCTGGGGTGAGTTGTGGGGCTGTTTGGGACTCTGGGTGCCAGACCATTGTGTTCTGAGCTGCAGCCAGGCCAGAAAAAGCTTGTGGACAGAGTGAATCCTGGCAGTCCCAAATCCCAGCCCTGGGATGTTTACGTTTCTGCCAGCTCCCCACACAGAGAGGCTCGGAGTGGACATCTCTGCCCTTTCCAGGGATGTGGTGTGGACCAGAGACCACCCACCTCTTCCCACCCTGCTCCAGGTGCCAGCACTGCGATCACTATTGCATCTCTCACCCCCACCTCCCTCGCTGCTCTGCCCTGGGACCTCTAAGCCCGTGATCCCCCAGCACTGGGTGCTTGTTCAGCTGGCTGGGAGGAGCAGGCAGGGCAGCTGGGTGGGTGGTGCGGAGCAGGGGCTGCAACCCTCTTCCTGCTGCTGCAGCTGAGCACTGATCTGCTGGGCGCTGGGACCAGCTGAGTGGGTGGGCTGGATAGGTTTAACCCTTCCGAGACAAGCCTGGCTCTGCTGAACATCTCTGTGCAAAATTAGAGCCAGTACTTTCCAGTCTCTCACTGGGAGCTGGGGGGTAATTCAGAGGAGTAGTCATAGCCCTAAACACATTCCTCATCCCTTAGACTCAAACCCCTCCTGCCCCCAGAGTGCCCACATGGCTGCCATACCAGAACTCCTGGGTATTGACTGTATTTTCTTCCTAAACCTGTAACAGTACAATTTATTCAAGATGTTTGGCATAAAAAATGGGATTCCTCCTCTTAATCCCTTTCCAGGCATGCCCAGAGGTGACCTGGCGGCTGTCACAGCCTCATCTTTGGGCAGAGGCGGAGGAGTGGGTAACAAGACAGCAAGTTGCTGCCCACCCCCAGGCATGAAAGGAAGGTGAGTGGGTGCATCTGAATAAAATTCTAAGGCAACAGAAGGAGGGCAAAGCTGACAAAAATGCCCAGAGCATCTGTGGCGATGTGGGCAACGAGGTGACACTGCAATCGGCTATCACTTATTTTGAGACTTATCAACTCTGGCTTTCTCAAGAAATCTTGTTCTTTCTGTCCCAAGAGCCCTCTTAGGAGCTGAAGCATTTCTGCAACCCAGACTTCTCTGATCTGGCTCCAGCAGCGATGCAGAAGGTCCGGGGAGCAGGACAGGACCAGTTGTGAGAATTGGGGGCTGCTGGCCTCTTTGGGCTGAAAGCCTTTGATTTAAAGGTGAGAGGAGGGAAGAAACTTTCATGTGGTTCTGGTTCACACAGTGAGCACTTCACGAGCTGATCCCCACCCTGGGGAGCTCATCCCTGGCCTGGAGACCAGGGACAGGGCACAGAGCTCGTGTCGGTGGTGCCAGGGCAGTGGGCCTGTTCCCACGGAGGCAGAGAGCTGAGCTCTTTGTTCATCCCTGCTCTGCTACGAAGCAAGAGAAAAACACTCCTGCCGAGTACAGCCAGAAATAACCCAGGCCTCCAGCAGCCAAAAAGCTTCCAAGTAGGAATTTTAAAGTGCTGGGAATTTGGCCTCTCAGCCTGTGCTTCTGGCTCCTCTACTGTCGTAATGTCCCAGGCAGGGAAAGGCAGACACAGCCCTGCTCCTGATAGCCCGGAACCAGCATCTCAGCAGGGAACAGGTCACTCCTGGGTCACCTCAAGACCCACTCAGCTCCTGTTTTCACCCCAGTCTTTTCCAGCATTATCATCACCACTGTTGTCCAGGTCCTGCCTTGAAAGGACAGCACCAACATCCCTCCAGAGCCCGTCACTTTGTTGCATTGCTGGCTCGGGATTCCCCTGAAATGAGACCACCTTGCACTCGGTGAGGCCAGAATTTGAGAGTCTTCAAGGGGAATGTGATAAGGATGAATAAGCTAGATCAGTCCCATTACCCATGGGAAAGAGGAGTTTGGGACAGTTCAAAACAGGCCTTCCCTATTTCTGGGGAGGACAGGCGATCCTGTACTATCCAGATGGGATTTGAGTCACACTGCGAAGAAAATGGTCTCACTGTGGCACATGTCAGAGGCTGCAGGGAAGATAAATGTTGCTTCATTGCTCTGGCCCCACTGTTCATACACCCACAGGGATCTTGTGGCCGGCTGTTCTGTGTGTCAGCATCTTCTCAGCACCCCAGAGCAAGGGCATCGTGTAGCAGATGCTCCGTGGAGGAGGAGACACCTCATCAGGCAGCAACAGCTCTGATCCAGCTCTTAGGTGGCTCAAGGCTGCTCCATCCCTTTGCTCAGGCATGTGACCCAGCGCATTGCTCGACTTCCAGCATCCAGGAACAGGCTGCAACCTTAGAAAACCTCCAGTGCCCCTGCTATGTCTCTGCACACCCCAAACTGCCCCTCTGGTGCAGAACACCAAGATGGAATCAACCAAGTGGTCTGAGCACAGGCAGGAGGGCACTGAAGACAGTCCAGCTTTGCAAAACAGACCCCGCGATGGATACAGGATCATCTGTTTATTTTAAGTTTTACAGGGGGCATTTTCCTTTGCCAGGAGCTGGAGAATAGAGGACCCGGGTACCATCTGCCCAGGGGACTGGTGAATCATCCTGTTTTCCAGTTAACCGCACTTGTTTGCTTTGGGAGATCTCCAAGTTAAGGGGGAAGAAAAAGAAAACCCAACCCATGGATCTTTTCCCACACAATAAGAAAAATGCCTTTTCTTTTTTTTTTTTTACAAAAGCCAGTGTCAACTCTGCTTTTACTTAGCAGTGGGCTGGATAAAAATAGACAGTGAAGTCATGACGCCTTCGGAAGAAGAACCAGGTATGGCCTGGGGTGAGGGGACGAGTGAAGTGAGGCTCGGAGGAGATGGACAAAAAGCCAGCATGATGGGGGCAGGCAGGGTTTGTGTCCCAGGACCGTGGTGGGACAAGGAGAGCTGCTTACCCCTTGTGATTTCCCTGGCACGTTGCTGGCAGAGGCAGGAGGCTCTTTGGTGGATGCACCAGAGTTCAAGCTGTTGTTCATGCGATGCTCACAGGGCTGTGGCCCAGCAAACACCAGGAGATCGGCTCTTTGCAAAGCCAAGCCATTCGGAGCGTGAGGCACACTGAAGAGCAAGGGTAGCAGCGGGGAAGGGAAGCCAAGGGGTTGTGCTCCTGCTTTCTCCAGGACCATATTGCTGCAGCCTCCTCTCTTAGTTTTCTGCTCAGATCTGGCTTTTTCTCCTGTTTTATTGCTGTGCCGGGCCACGAGCACGCTGGGCTGTTTGGAAGGAGTGTGCATGCGTGGGACTTTGATGTCTCCTGCTCAGGGCAGACGGAGAAGCCACTTGGCCACCTGCAGCTCCAGGAGGTGCAGCTGATGCGCACGATTCAGTTCTGCTGGTGGGAGGCTCCTGTGATAAAGCTTTTATGGGCTTTTCACGCAGGGTCAGGGCACTTGCTGAGCTCGACCAGGCTCTGTGCTGGGGTGGCTGCAGGTGAAGAGCCTCTGGGGCAGAGTCTCTGCAGTATTTCTGCATCACAGGAGAAATGATGGGTGCAAGGGCAACTTTACAGCCCCCAAAGGAATGGGAAAGCCTGGCACGTATGAGGGAAACAGTGAATCCCCCCTGCCGGGCTGGCTTGTGCCAAGTCATGGTTGAGTGTTGAAGAAGACCCCAAACTGCTGCTTCTCCCCAGCCCTTGTTACAATGGGACTCTGTGGTGTCTCCTCAGTCACAGCACACCTCTAGTTCTACTCCTGCCAAAGCCTCAGCTACTGCACCAGCTTTGCACCCTTGCAACCAAGCACCAATGTCAGTCCTGACTGACGTGAGTTTGGCAGGGCTCAACATATTTCTTTACATGCTTGGAAACGACATGGAAGCCACAAGGAGTTGCCAATTTTACATCACAAAAAGATGCTGTTTAGCAGGGGCGGTGTGCCCTGACAGAATGGGAATATTCAGGACACAAGGTGAGAGGGGTTTTGCCCTTCTACTTAAGAAAATGAAAGCTTTCCAAGGAAAAAATAATCCCTGTGGAGATTTTAGTTTCGCCCACAAGGAAGGAACCTTCTATTCACAAGAAAATTTACATGGAGGGGAAAAAAACACATCCTTTTCTGCTCAGCTGAGGGTTGCAGGGCAGCAAATGCCTCCACGTGCTCGTGGACACTGAGCCATGGTTCCTCTGCAACAGGAGGCTGGAGAGGCACGAGGGGACTATCTGCCTTTCTCCCCGCTCAGTCGCTGGAACTGGAACCAGCATTATCTCTGGAACAATGGGCTCAGCCCAGGCCCGCCTCGCCGCAATGGCTCCGTTGCAGCGCCCCCGGATTTATTTTTGTCCGGGCTTGGAGCAGGATGCAGAGATCAGGTGACAGTGCCCAAGGAGCGCTTGGCATCGCCTGTCCTGCTGCCGTGTGCACACATGTCCATGGGAGTAATAATGAGCAGGCGGGGATGATGGAGCGGGGCTCAGCGTGTGAGGTGGCTGCGCTCTCATTACTGGATCCTTTTTTTCTTGCCTGAGCCCACTCTGGTGACCAGCTTGAGGGAGAAAGGATGCTCTCTCACAGTGTAGGGACCACTGATGCCCCCACTTGACCTGGCTTATAGCTTTATGGTGCACTCTAGGAGATCAAAACTAGTACCTGTGCTTTGGCACTGGAATTAGGACCTGGAAACCAGTTTGGCACTGGGATTAGAACCTGGCAACCAGTTTCTGATGGAATTGCGTCATGGACATTGAGAGATGCTCAAGGTGACACACAAAGGACTGTGATAGAGCTGGAGAAGTCCAGCTTCCCAAGGACCATTGCAATGTCTCCACCTCTGCGCTTACCTGCTTTCCATATGGTTTCCATACTGGGTTGTGTTTGAGCAGTGATTGAGAACCCAGTTTATTCCCAGTACCCCCATGCTGTCTTGGAAGAGCAGTCAGCCTGGCTGGTGTGGCTGAGATAACCCTTGAGCTGGCTCATTCGGCAGGGTAGCTGAATCTCAGCAGTCTTGGACACAATGATGAATACTGGGGGTCCATGGGTCAACTGAGGAAACTGGAGCTTCTTGGTGGCTCCAGCACCAAGACACAGGAGCTTGGGGCAGAAACTTGGTTCATGGTCTTGCCCAGTCTGAGAGATGTTGGGATATTTCCCCCCTGCTGTCCCTCAGTGCCACAGGGATGTGTCACATTCCCAGTGCACAGTGGTCGCCTGTGCCATGCAGACCAGACGGGCAACCAGGGCTCAGAGCTGAAAGTCCCAGCCTTTGCTATAAATCTACCCAAAATCACACCAGCCCTGGACTGTGACATGTTCAAAGCCTGGCTCAGAGCCATCTACAAGGATGAACCCATCCCTGACTTGACACAGTCCTGAGCAGGGATTTTTGGAGCCTCCTTCCCCCTGAGCCCCAAATATCCTCTTCCAAAAGGACCCGGTGAAGCTGGTAACAGCAAGCAGCCACACTCCGGCTGTGCCATCTGTGATGCCCTAAGTGGAAGTGTCCCCCAGCAAAATGGCTTGGCTTGGCTCTTCAGCAGTGATGTGAGGGTACCCATGGGAGTTCAGGGACACCCTGCCAGCTGGTATCCTTGGCCACACAGGGACACCTTGCACACAAGAAACCATCCTGGCTCCATCCCCAACCTCAGCACACCTCCTTCTTGGAGGCGAGTGTGGCCACCACCGGCAGGTTCACCTGCTGCTTTCTCCATCAGCTGGAAACAATCTGCATGACTGGAGGCTTTTGTTTCCCAGAGTGTCATAAAGAGAGAGGAACCTGGAGTTAATCAAAGTCTGAGGAGAGCACAGGAGTGGCCACAGCTGGAGGAAGTTCAAAGGCTTTTGTGCTGGAGAAGGAGTGGAGCTGTGGTGGGGTTTGGGGATTTGTTTGGTGAGTGGCAACGTAGGAACAGGAGGAACAAGGTCTTAATTTTTCAAGCATGGGATAAGGAGAGGGACAAGGGTGCTCTGCCACAGCTGGGGGTCCAGGCAGTGCTGGAGGCCTGTGTAACATCACTTGATGCACGTGGCCCACAGCCGTGCCGTGTGACTCAAAGCACGGGTCCAGCCTGACCTCAAAGGGAGCCAAGTGCTCTGTGGCAGAGGCTGGGGCTCACTCTGATCTTGGGGGTATTCAAGCTGCAGCATACGAGCAGCACACTGTGAACATTATCCTCTGCGGGTCAGGCCATCCTGCAAAGAATCCCGTTTTATATAAATCTCAGCACATGATGTGAGAGTGGAAGGAGCCCACCCTGCCCCAGCAGGTCATTTCAGGCTTGGCTGAGCTTCTTTCCTCTTGAGGGGACGCTTGCCAGCATCTCGGAAATGGCACCGGTGCGATCCGCAGCGCAAGCACAGCACCGTCAGCCCAGGACCTGCTCTCTGCAGCTCGGAGCAGCGAATGCCTCTTAGAGCAGGAGGATGAAGATGGACAGAGTGGGAGCAGCTCCCTCTGCCAGCCTGGCACCGTTCTTGCCGAGCAGGAGGCAACTGTACCCACTCCCATGTCGGGAACTCACGACTGGCTTTTCATGTGCCACGGGGACATCGTGACGATCCCGGCCTCTCCTGCTGCTCCCTGTGGTTTCTGTGGCTTGTTGTCATGTGTACAGCAGATGATTTCTGTTGACGCTGACTGGGCCTGCAGGGAGTGCTTTATGGCTTGTGGCACACAGGCATCTACGGACCCTCCGGCAAAGGTGGCATTGAGTCTAGCACTGCTCCAAGGGACTGACCCTGCCGGTGCCTCCCGGCTGCATTTCCCTGGATCACCGGGTTTGGGTATCTCTGATGTTGAGATCAAAGGGCCTGTGTTCATCCACAGGAATGGAAACACCCGGTGGAAGGGTTGCAGGCACAAAGTACCTTCTTCTGTGCTCTCAGCGTAACCCTTACGTTGCTGCACGGAGGAAGGACACAAGCACACACAGAGAAGTAAAACTGGGGACATCACCCATCAGTCTTCCCGTGGGGAAGATTACAGGACTGCGCTGCTGGGTGAAAAGCTGCAGACACTTAATGCTGAACCGCCCCACAGGAGCCGGCTGCGCTGCATGCGAGATGTGTCCAGGTAGGATTTGTACCTGTGTCCACCGTGCACCCCAGCTGCTGGACCACCGTGGTCAAGGCAATGTGTCTTTCTGGGCTGATTAGAGAAGGTGTCGGGGACCTTGCAGCCTAACACTGTAAAGCAGGCAAGACTGACAGGCCAGGGCTTCTCTCACTCTGCTGCTGTGCCAATAATTGCAGCTTTCTCTAATTAAAAGTCAGAGATGTGGCTTTGATGGCTGCAAGCCAGGTGCCCCAGGCAACCCCCAGGCAGAGGCTGGGCGATGGATGGAGAAGGACAGGATCATCCTTGGAGCCCGCACACTCCCTGCCGAGCAACAGTCGAGCACCACAGAGGGTCCAAACATCCAGATGAGGCCTCAAAAGGAGGAATGGAATCAGAGCCAACTTTGCCAGAGACAGGGGGCAGCCAGAGATGCCCTGACCCTCGAGACATTGCGCTGAGCTGGAGTGAAATGCTCTGTGTTAGCTGCCAAGTTTCGTTCCAGTGGCAATGGTGGCTCTCTGCTAACCCCGTGGCTCTGGGAGCCGGGGCTCTGCAGCAGAGGTAGCAAATCCCACGACAGATTCATGGGAGCTGGCAACGCTCTGTCTCTCCCGGGGGAAAAGAAGGGGCAGCTCGCTGCCAGGCACTTAAAATAATACAAAGTAAAAGCTGGATGATCTTTAGAAGCACAGTTTCCTGTTGGCTTGTTGATTGCTGATGTAACGGCTCCTTCTCTTTCCTTGTCTCCATTTGAGGACGACTCCGTTTTGGTTCAGGTATTTCTTCCCATGGGGTAATACTCTCTCCGAGAAAACTCACCCTAAGCGAAGCCAGGAGGGGCTGCCAGGTGCCAGCATTGTAAAATGTAAGTAACTTTGGGGTGATTTCATTAAGGAGTGCTTGTGCCCTTGCTGCATCAATACAAACCCACAGACAACAGTGGATTTTTGCCCCAGACACATCTTCAACACAAGTGTGTGTCCTGCTGGCTCAGGCTGGAGCAAATAATGGGAATTAGAGCTTTTCACACCCACCCACGGCTTTTGAAATCCATGGGCCAAGGGGGTGTTAATTCTATGTCAGGAAGGGTGTCGGTTAAGGGTGTGATAGGTGATGATTTTATCACTGGGGAAGCCAGAGATGGGAACAGAGACATCAGCCTGTATCTCTTTAGAGTCTGCTAGTGAGGTCTTGGGAAAGGAATGATGGTTTGGGAGCGAGTGACCTGTGTGGCTGCTGCTTCAATGACACACTACAGGGAGGGCCTGGAAGAGGCTGGACAGGCTGATCTCTCTGCTAGGCATGGACATCTTCCAGGTATTGCAGAACAGACTCCAGAGAGTGGTTCAAAGCCTTCAGCGTGGCACATTTCCCTGGGGAAATCATAGAATCATTAAGGTTGGAAAAGACCTCTAAGACCATGAAGTCCAACCATCAGCCCAACACCATGGGGTGATCGTGCAGCTCCTCTTCCTGGCCTGCAGCCATGAAGGGCCTGCAGATGGACAGCTTGTGGCTTGGGTTGGCTGCTCTCGGCAGGGTAATACCACTCCTGGGAGAAGGTCAGGTGGGCAGCAGCAAGGGCAGCTCCTGTTACAGGCTGTCACACATCACTCTCAGCTGCCAGAGCCTCCAGAAAAAAGTTTTGGAGTGTCTTGGAGGAGAGAAGGAACTGCAAATCCACTCCTGCATCAGCAGGTTTCCGGGGGAGGAGACGGCAGCCGACTGTGAGTGGTTGTCCCCACCGTGGCATGGGGCAATGCAATAAACCAGTCCCTGCATGCATTCTCCACGTCACTGCCTCGTGCCCTGCTTCGCCGTCCCAGCAGGACCTCGCTGCCGCAGGGCAGGCCATGGTGCCGTCCCACCACAGCAAAGAGGACTTTTTCTTGCTGAAAAGCTGCTTAGCAGCTTATGGAAACAATAAAAGTAGTATTATCTTCAATGGCGAGGCAGATGGTTTGGATGATTGGTTTGACTTTTAAGCTGGATTTGAGCTACGGATATTCTGATTTTTAACAATTTTTGGCTGGTCAGACTCCGGCAGCGTAATCCCCGGCTTCCCGCTCCCTGTAAATCCAGTCCTCTCTGCACCCGGAGCTGCGGGATAGAGACCCGCCTCGGGGTGGGGGGGATGGGGGAGATTGGGGTGGGGGCATGCAGAGACCTGCATGGGAGGGGGCACCCAGACACCCACCACCTGGGCTGGCAACCACCCAACCCCTGTGCTGCCACCAGGGCCACCGCTAGCCCTGCACATGCTGGGTGTCACCACTGCCGTCACTACCTGGCCACCCTGACCTTGCGGGGACAAGACCCCTCTCTGCTCCCGTCCAGCGTGGATGGCAGAGCTCTGCAAATCCATCACTGGCAGGAGCCCAGGCCTGAGCTTCTCCCCCTCAACATTGTCTTTTTCAAAGGGATTTATTTAGTCTTTCTTCTAATTATCAGGAGCTGCGGACTTCCCGCTGCCATCTGAGTGCTGTTACCAGCCCGCAGCACTCCTCCTGCCGACACCGAGCGCCTGTGCCTGCTGTCGCCCCCACACCCGGTGGCATTATGGTGCTGCCGTATGGAATGCTCAGCGGATGATGTCTTGCTCACCGTAGCGCAACTGGACACCTCCATCTCCCCTGCAGCGGTGACCCTCGGCCATCAAGGACCCCCAAAGGGTAGGGGAGGCTGCCTTCCTCCAGGGCTTGCAGGCAGCCTCAGAGGCTTCATGGTGTTGCCCCCATACCTGTGCTTTTGGCCTAACCTGAGGCAAAGAAGGCTTTGGGGATGAAATCCAGGTTCAGCCCCATTGGTGTTGGGGAAGACTTCTCCAGAGGACAGCTCCAGCCAAATTAAAGCCATCCCTGGGGGTTCGTGGTTAACCTGGACACGAAGCAACCACCCAGAGCCTCAGGTTATTAATTACCGGCCGCCCCACCTAAGAAAAGCCATCACACCCAGTGCATCTTTCATCTGAGAATTGTTTTTATTTAGCAAATCTCCAGAGCACTAAGATAAAACTCCTATAAAACCAGGGTCGTGTTTCTGTTGGTGTTGAGTTTGTAAACTGGGCAAAAATGGTAAACTTCTACAGAGGTGAAAGGTCACCCAAAACTTCCCTTTAGGAGACATAAACTTCAGTTTTCTGATCCGATTATGAGCTTTGGTGCTGGTGAAGCAGAGGGTACGGAAGGGAGGGAGTGATGGGGGTGAAGGTTACAGGGGGGGCCTCTGCACAGTTCGGTTCACCCCTCCAACCAGGCAAAATCATTTTACTGCTGCACCCAGGGCTTGAAACACCAGCGAAAATAATCTGTTTTAAGCAACGGGGGTGGTTTCAGGTCTGTTTGTAGCAGCAGCACAGAGGCTGCAGGAAGGTGGCCCAGCCAAGGGTGAGCTGTGCCTGGGCACCCGCAGGTGCCAGGGAGGAGAAAGCAGCTGGCAATGGGATGCAAAGCTGTTTCTCCTCAGCCAAGCACTGGGCAGCTGGGCTGGGGAACACGGCCATGCCCCGATGGCTGCGAGCTCGTGCCCAATCCCCAACATTTTTACCCCTCCGACTCTCACGGGGCCTGGCAAAGCAGTGCCAGAGCTGCCAGGCTTATCTTTAGCTCTGTTCCCTCCCTCGCCCCCGCGCCCACCTCCTCGCCGCGCACCGCATCCCCGGCCCCCACCAAAACACACTGTTACATAAGTGCTCGCAGCAACCATCTGGGGCTGAGTCAGCCACCAACCCAAATGGACAACAAGCCCACGAGGCGGGGATGCCAGCCCCCGGATAACAGGCTTTTGGGGTCACCTCCCCTCCAATGCCATCCTAGAGAGCCCGGTATCGCCACCACGGACCTTGCACGGGTGCTGCATGCTGTGAGCAGGGACCCTGGGAGGGGACAGTGAGAACACCCCAGCCTGGGGGACAGGTATGATGCTTGGGGTCATCAGGCAAAGAGGAGAAGGATTAATTACACGCTGATAAGGTATTGCCAAAATAAATTGCCAGCTGCAGGGGAAGAGGAGGGGGAGCATCAACTGGCTGGGAAAGGGGTGTTGTTCTGCCAGCTCCATCCACAACCCTAACACCCCATCGGGAACCCTTCTGCACATTGTCCTTTAAAGAAGCACCGCCGTGCCCAGATTGACTCCAAATTTGTTCATTTGTGGTTTTTTTTGCCTCAAACCTGGAGTCAGGATGGGGGTCTCCTCTGCCTCCTTTAAATTACCATTTTTCTCCGAGTGCAGCAGCAACCTGAACTTTGCAGTGTTGTGCTGATTCATGACAGCTTGTCACCAAAACTGCCTAAAACCGACAGAAAAAGGGACGCTGACTCATGTGTTTGCCTTTCCCAAGTGGGGAGAAATGTGAAAGGTGAGCAAAGTACTTAACAGGTGATAATTACATGCAGTGCTGAAAAATGTAATCCATATTAATAAGCTGCTATATTATTTCTAACAGAGGCCTTTTACAATTTAAAAAAATCATATTTAAGGTTTTTAACCTTGACAGTGACCTTTTAACAACATGTGTAAGGAAACCCCTAATTTTGTCCCACTCATACTCAGAAATCCGTGTTAAGGAGAAACTCCAGTCACTGCCTTCCCCGTCTGCCCGCAGAATGCTGAGGAATGGGTTCCTGGCAGTTTCCCATTACACAGTGGGATGAAACCTGGGGTGGCATGGAGTGGGATGTAGCATGAGAAGCCAGAGAGCCAGCCCCTTGGTGGGAGAGCTCTTGGCATTGCCATTTAGGGCAGGTGGAGGGAGAGAAAGGAATTGGAGGGAGTCCACCTTAATGCAGAATGAAAAAGCAAATTGCTGGCAGGAGAGCAGAGATGCTGCTCCGTTACTATGGTTACCCCCAGAGACAACCAAGCATCCCTGGGTATCGCCCTGCGGTACTTGAGCTGCTCCCGGCTGTCTCGGATGGCACTGGGGCAATTTGGGTGGGCAAGGAGACAAATTTAGGTGGGTTTGTAGGATCTGAGCTTCTCAAAGCAGCCAGGGGGGAGGATGCATCCAGGCTGGTGGAGAGCAGCATCTCCAGTGAGGCCGGGGCAGAGTTCCTGCCTCCGCCTTTCTGAGATGTGATGCATCTTCTCAGCATGGCTGGGGAGGATTTCTTAGCAGTCAGACCAATGTGGTGCCTTCCCTGTGTTCCACCGTGGTTTTGGCCCCAGCAAGGCACAACAAGCCCAGTGCCGATGCCCGTAACCAGGGTGGGCAGCACTGTGAGCAAACCCATCCTGGCTCCATCCTGGTGGGAATCCAGAGCTAACAGAGATTCACAGCCACTCTGCCCTCTCTCTGCCTGGTCAGGAAGAGTTGGTGCACCCAGATTTTGGTACTGGTGTATTTGAGCTGAACCCTTCTAAGCTGACAAAAAGACATCTTGGTCTTTGGAGAGGCCAGAAAACTCTGCAGGGCATGGAGAGATGCCTTGGTACCAAAGGGAAAGAGACAGGAGGTCAGTCAGTGAGGGCTGGTGTAAGGATGAATTTAGAGAAGGTTTTAGCATTTAAAGATATCTTAAATATTAAAAGCAGAGGTGGCCAGCTAGGAAACAGCCCCCCTCAGTCCACTGGTGAGCATCCCCGTTGAGAAATATAATCAAAGTCCTTCCCTACAGAGGCAGCCACTGTTCCTTGCCACGACCACTTAATTTAGCGCTAACCCCTGAAGATGAGGATGGTTGGAGTGGAAGTAAAGCAAGGACCAAATGTCCTGATAGCACATTTCCCGTGGTGCCAGCGTCAGCTCAGCTCCCTGGGGATTTCTGCTACAAGCAGCCACCGAGGGAGGAATTCTGGAGGCAGTGAAAACCGCCCCTGGGGAGCTGCTGGCTCCTGAATCATTAAATGTTTCCACAAATGAAGTGATGGGTTCTGTAGCGCAAACTGCTGTGCGAGGAGTCGCTGCTGCACGGCAAAGCAACCCCTGAGAGCGGAGGCATGAGAGCTCGGGAAGCTGCTGCATGGGCAGGTACTGGTCCCTGGGAGAGAAGCTGGCTAGGGCTCACAAGAACACTCTTTGTGCCCTTCCTGGCATTTTCCTTTCTGAGATCCAACCCTTATTTTGAAGAAGAGCAGGCAGGTTTTCCCATCTCACCTCCTGCCTGCCTGTAACAGGCCATTACCTTCCCCAGTAACCGCCACGCCTCCCTCAGCAAGAGAAAAGCTTCCAGAAAACCATCTGGTCCAGATTTAAAGGCATTAGGAGACAGAGGCTGGTAGCTTGTTCTAACAGCTAATCATTATTAAAAGATCGCTCCTTATTTCCAAGATAGATTTGTCTGGCTTCAGCTTCCAGGAAGAGGTGGTTATTATGCCTTTCCTTGGTAGATTAAGTTACCTCTTTGTGCCAGTGTGTTCTGTCCATGACAAATGTTGTAATCAAGTCACTTCTCAGTCTCCCTCTTTGATAAATTAAACAAGCTGCACTCTTAAATCATGCTTAGCCCCAGCCCTATCTTTGGTGATTAGAGTGAGTGGCTAGCAGTGATTTTTTTTTTTTTTTAATGAGTACAAAAGCTCCCTTATGGGGGAAGGGATGGAGCTGATGGGACCCAACTGACCACCACTGGTGAGTGGAAGCTATCTGCCCGATTCAGATTCAGACCTAACCAGCTTGAGAAATGATGATGAATATTTTCTCCAGGTTATCTTGGTACATGAGCCCTGTTCCCTGCAGCAGCCAGGTGCAAAAGCCAGGAGGAAAATCCAGGATGGCAAATCCAGGGGCACCATGTCCACCAGCCCATTAACCTCTCCATAAATAGCATCCCACAGCCTTGCTCTGCTTTCATTCAGTCGTGACGTACCATTAAAGACATTTAAACTGTCACTTGGCTGCAGCGCGGTGTCCCCTGAGGTCCCCAGAGAGGTGA
The DNA here is from genome assembly GCA_033558235.1 of Neomorphus geoffroyi. Lineage (NCBI taxonomy): Eukaryota > Metazoa > Chordata > Aves > Cuculiformes > Neomorphidae > Neomorphus > Neomorphus geoffroyi. The sequence goes on from JAUMJM010000038.1 coordinate 405,584, forward strand.
TGCTCGTAGGAAATAGATCCTTGTGGCACCCAAGGTCAACCAAGGTCACTCTGGGAAGATTTGTTGGGTCAGTCTCAGATGACTGGGCTCTTTCTGCCTGGGCTCCAGACACATTTTCCCATCTCCGGGCTCCCTGCATGGCTGAGCCGCTGTGATCCGGTCCCCTGGCTCAAACCCATCAGGGCAGTGCAGCAGAGCAAATGGTACCCACATGCGGGAAGCGGGGGTCCTGCAGTCCACCCCGTCCTGCCGAGAATCGCTGCAGTCCCTTCCCCAGCAGAGAGGGAAAATTATCCTCTCCTGTAGGATAACGTGGAAAATTCAGATTTGGGATTTCTGCTCCTACCTAGAGGCAACAGGATAGACCTTTGCTAAAGGGCTTCTAAAAAACATCTGCATTTGTCCTGCTGACCCCTAGTCTTACTCAAAGTTCACTGCACAAATGTTTTATATGTGTGACAGCTGACAGCCTCAAAACCGCCGTTGAAGTTTGCTACAGGCAGACACTTCCCTACGATCTTTAAAATATACAGCACAACGCGAGATATTTAAATAGATCAAAATACATTTATTACATATTTATATTATCTTCTCTAGTCTATTTATATCTTTTGGAGACTCTTATATATAATATATATAATATATTTAAAATAACATAAAATTGACCAGTTTTGTCATCTGAAATACATTTTACAAATATATATACATTGTCACATATATCTCAAATATATGTGCAATGAGACAGAGAAACACCAGAGGTGGAAAGGGTACAGATACTTTCATTGCATCCATCCGCTCCTCTATCGCTGCACGTCACCATCACCCCAGTGAATGGACTCAGTGCTTTCACCCCTGGGAAACCAATGCTCCCAGTTGCCAACCTGCCCATGTCTCAGTCCTCAGACTGCCTGGGGTCAAGCCTGAAGGAGCACCGGGGGAGTGTTTGGAGGAGGGGATGGAGGACAGATGTTGCCCCTGGGAGGGGACATTGGGACAGATGTGCACAGCTAGCGGGCACCGGGGCTCAGTGAAGTGACAGGTGGCATCAGGTTGGGCAGCATCCCATGTCCTCTTCTTGTTCCTAACGCGGCCAGATCCTGCCTTGTGCCACCTCCCCACCCGTGGCAGCATCCCTGAATTGGGGGGGTGGGAGAACAGGATCCAGCTGGAGCACCAGACCCGGCTGCCACAGGCTCCTTTGGGCATGCAAGAAGTGGAGGGGGGCACAGGGGACTCTTTTGGTTGTCAGCGCGCAAGAGGAAAGGGAAGGGTTTAAAAATAAAGGTATTTGTTCTGCCTTATTAAAGATAGAAAAGGTGGCTCTGAATTCATCTCCTACAAAAGGTTTGAAGGTCAAGCAGGCACCGAATCGTGAAAGGTTAAGCGCTAAGTGATTGTCCCAGCCCTAAAAGACTAAGTGCACTAAATTCAGTTATGAGAAGCTAAGGCTCGTCCCGACGGCTCCCGGCCCCAGGGACCCACTGCAGGGACACTTCCCATCTCGGGGGACAGAGGATGCTCTTTCCAGTTGGTGGTTTTGGGGCGCAGGGACGCAGTCACTTTCTGCTCCCACAGGTGCATTTTTGGGGGTGACGTCAAGTGGGAGCAGCAGCGGATCTGGCCTCCCCATCCTTGGGCATTCCCTGCGGGACACTAGCCAAGATGATTAGCAGCTCTTTCCTTTCTCAGACTCCCACCGCCCTCCAAGGATCAAGCGTAACGCTGGCGTTAACTCCGTGGATGGAGCGGTGGAGATGGCTGGTGGCTCTTTAGGGGGGACATGGTGTCCCCTCGCTCAGCTCCGAGCCCCTTCCCGCCAGTGCCCTACTCCACCCTTGCCATGACCGACACCAAACCCCACACCCCCAGAGCATCCCTGTGCATTTCCAGCCCCTCGGAGGAACCCAAGTGCCGACCGAACACCGCTTTAGGGTTTTTTTCACCCCTTTTTTCTCCCCCCCTCCTCCCCTCTTTGACAATTGGTGCCTTTAAAACTGCCCTGGGCAGCCTTCCCGACGCTCCCTGATGGTAGGAAAAAAAGACCAGTAGCTCAGAGCACTCACAGGTAGGCAAAAATAATATTTATACACTATGTACTGGTGTGGTCCATGGCCAGGACGAGGACTATACAGTATATATACGACCACTCGCCAGAGCTAGATCCTCACTAGCGGGGTTGAGGGAAGGGGGTGCGTGAATGGGGGCCACGGAGGGTCCGAACCCCACCTCGCCGTGCCAGCCACGGGCACTCCCCAGCCCGGTTCACATCCTCCTACGCAGCAGTTTAAAAATACATCTGTATATATTATTCTATTCTCCCAGGTAACACTGTACAATCATAGAAGTTTCTTTAAAAGCAATAATTTACTTAAAGACATCTCTATTTCTCTTTCATTTTTATACAAATATTTACTGTGAGATACATATATATATTTATAAAGAAATTAACCCTCTGAGAACTCTACAGCAGCAAGATGTGCACCTTTTTTTAATAATTATTATTTATTCAAAAGAACCTAAAACCACTTAAAAGCATTTTTTTAAAAAAATAAGTAGTGCGCACACAAAATCTCTCTGCCCCCCTCCAACCTTCCCACCCCCCCCCAGATGCTATGAGGCAAAAAGGGGGTGGTAAAACCATCCCCCCGGGAGCAAAGGGACCGATAATGGGTTGGCGTCTGCGTTCACTGCCTTAGAAACACAAACGTCGTGGCCGGAGCTCAGTGGCACATCCCTACGTGTCCCCAGTTTTGGGGACAGCCCCTTTGGGGCACTCAGCGCCGAAATCACCGGCTCCCTCCCAGCGCTGCCCCCGGGGATGTTTTCTCCCAGCGGCTGGTTTTTAGGGGAAGACAAAACCAGAGCAGCCCTTTGGTGGGCAGCGTGGGGTGGCAGTGATGGATGATGATGGGAACAGGGTGGGAAGAAACTGCGGGGATGAAGTCCTGGTCCTCGTCCCGCGGCCGGCCAACGAGACGGGATGCTCAGGGGCACAGGGCAGCTGGGGGGGCACTGGGGCAGCTGCTCTCCTTTGCAAGAGGGAGACGGGGATGGGAGCATAGGAGAAATTCTGTCTCGGCCACTGATGTTCGGACATTGCACGGCAAGTTATGAGCTGGGACACGGCATCCCTGGCGTGGGCTGGGGGTGGAAAAGCACCGGGAACCTCTCACAGCTGAAATGCTGACACGGAGCCCACTCTTCACCCCTTCTGCCTGAGGCTGGGTGCTGCTGGGGCTCCACATCCAGGGTTAGGTGGGGCTTGCTTGTGGGTACTGGAGCCTTTCCTGTGGCCACAGGGAGCGGGGAACCAGACGTTGGCTCCCAGAGCACCAATAAGCAGCACGGCTGGGATGAAGGGACCCCCAACCTGCGTCTTCCTGGCTCCTTCCCTCCATACAAAGACAAGGAGTGGGGCAGGAGCAAAGGCTCCCCCATGCACAAGGTGTTTTTTCTTGTGCTGTAGCAAAAGCTAAACCAGCGTGCCATCAAGGCCAGCCTAAAATGCAGCAGACGGTGGGATGCGGGTGCTGCCGTGGGGACAGAGCAAAGGAGAGGCCACCCCAGAGGTTGGGAAGCAAGCAGAGTGCCAGGGAGGAGGGCTGGGGCATGGGATGAGTTTACATCTCTAAGGCACAATCCACCTTGAGGCTGGGCCACAGGGACGGGTTGAAGCACAAGACGGGGTGGTTTTCTTGACTGGCATCTGTTGTTTTGGGAAAAGCATCTGCCTCTGAAGCAGGACTCTCCGGTGGATGGGGAATTCATAAATACCAACCTGGCATGGAGACAGTTCCTGCGCTAGAAGAACAACATGACCTTCGCATTGATTTCCATGTTCGAAAAGATTTTTCAAGGGAGAAAACACCAAATTGGTCGGGAAAACTCCAACATTTGAGAGCTTTTGACTCTCCTTTTTGTGCTTTTCACTGTTTTGTCCCAGTTAGCGTGAACCTTATGAATTCCCCATCGGAGATGTTGAAGGACAAACAGCACTTCAGCAGCTGATGCCCCAGACCCAATTTCCACTCTGAAGATCAATATTTCTAGAAATTGGCTAATTACTGTGTTAACAGTGATTCTTTCTATCACAGTCTGCCTTTTTCCTTATTAGCTACTTCACTGGTAATTACACTCCTCGCTTTCTCTGCCACGGACCTCCAGCCACTTACATCTGTTTTCTGCCTATGAAGCCATGCCAGTAGAAAAAAAACCACTTCAAAATCAGATGCAGTCTTGACTTCTAGTTCTTGCATCTACCCAACAAGTCACCTCCTCAAAGGACCCCGGTGGCTTATTCATTCCCTTGTTCATTTTTACAAAATACTGAATCACTTCTTTCAGATTTAATATTATTATTATTATTATTATTATTGTTATTATTATTATTTTGGTAAACAGTCTCCCAAACGGTACGGTGAAAAAATTAAAAACCCTCTCGCCTCCCTCCCCCCACCTTTTTCCCCCAAATTAAAAAGAAGTACGTTAATGTTGCATGTTATTTCAAGTGTTGTTCTTGTGCAACTGAATCAGACCACCTGCCGGAAGGAGCAATCTTTTGTTGTTGCTGCTCAGTTAAAAAAATAAAAGGAAAACATAAAAGAGAGAGAAAAAGATTTGTTTCCTGATATTTCCTCATTTTTGGATCTCGCAGTGCTTGGCTCTAAGAAAACACTGACGTTTTCCCCGCAGGGAGAGCAAAACCCCGCGGGGCCGCGTGGGGCAAGCGCCTGCCTGCACCCCACGGACCCTCCTCTCTCCGCCCATCCGTCCATCCGTCTGTCCCCCAGAGCCATCAGCTCCGCTGTGGGCACCGGGCGCGGGGGACGTGCTGTGGGCCTGCCGCCGTCCCCTCCTGCAGACCGCTCAGTGGTTATTGCGATGAAACTGAAAACTATGAACGATACTAATTTCTCAAGCATTCCTATGGCACTTGCATTGTTCTGCATAATTTGAGCGGGTTGTAGGGGAAGAGATTAGAGGAGGAAAAAAATACCCTCGGAAAAGTCAATGGAAGGACCAAGAGTCATATTTCCGACTCCCTTCTGTATGACCGCTGATCCAATGCTATTGTGGCTTGAAGCCTATCAAACTCATGCCTGTTGTCTGGGCTTAGGTCCTCCAAACCCCGGCTGTCATCGTCTTCTTCTTCCTCGTCGCGGCTCATGAAGGCCAGTTCGTTCTCGTAGCAGAAGGAGTTGGTGCTGGGCAGCAGGAATTTGTTCTCCACCAAGTCCTTGGCGCTGCAGCGGGGGGTGGATGGGACCTCGTAGGTTTTGTGGAAGTGGGAATAGTCTACTTTGTACTGGTTTTTCTCCTCGAACAAGACCGGCTCGAAGCGGTGACCCCAGAGGATTTCGCTGGCCAGGTAGGAGCTCCGAGCTTGCGTTGTCATAGCAGTGGCTTCTACCATGCCTTCCAGGATGACCACGATCTCAAAGTCATCTGTCTCCAAGTCCTGGCGGCTGATCCCAAACAAGGGACTGTCTTCATTGATTTCATGGAGAATGGTGATGGGGGACACCAAGAAGATACGGTCCAAGCCTTTATCAAACCCCACGTCAATGTCTATTTGGTCGAGCGGTATGTACTCCCCTTCTTCTGTGATCCTGGGCTTAATTAGCTGAGCTCTTACGTGGGCTTCTACTATGTGGCTTTTCCGGAGGTTTCCAACTCTCCACATCAGGCAGAGTTTTCCATCTCTCATTGCCACTACTGCGTTATGGCTGAAAAGTAATGTCTGGGCCCTTTTTTTGGGCCTGGCCATCTTTGCCATTATTGCACCAATCATGAAAGAGTCAATTATACACCCCACGATGGACTGAACCACCACCATGAAGACTGCAAGCGGGCACTCCTCTGTCACGCAGCGGAAGCCATAACCAATAGTCGTTTGGGTCTCGATGGAGAACAGAAAAGCAGCCACAAAGCCATTGACCTGCAGAACGCAAGGCTTGAAGGTATCATCTCCACCTGGGTTTTCTAGATCTCCATGAATGAGTGCAATTAGCCAGAAAATCAGCCCAAACAATAACCAGGACACCAGAAATGCCAGGGAAAAGAGCAAGAGCATATACCTCCAGCGGATGTCAACGCACGTGGTGAACATGTCTGCGATGTACCTCTGTGGCTTGTCATCCATATTGGTGAACTCCACATTGCACTGACCATTCTTCTTTACAAACCTGTTCCTGCATTTCCTCCTGGTGTGGATTTTCCCATTGCCAAAGCCGTTGATACCTGGCATGGTGGTCAATCTCAGCCCGTCTTCCTCAGAGGACACGATGCTGTAAGGGTTGACTCTGCCTGCAGTCATCCCTGAGCCAATCCCACAGTGAAGGTAAAGGGTCTTGTGATTCCCAGCGTCCCCCTGACCCACCCCCGCCCACCCCCCAAATTCTGTTGCGGTGGAAGAGAAGTCCCGAGCTTCCACGTCTTGGTTGCCACGTCACCACACAGATTCTGTGAGAGGCTCTGCAATGAGAAAACAAAGACACAGCCGTTACCTCTCACGGCAAAGGGACCCAAGGGGGTGTTCGGCCATGGGTCGGATGGGGTGGGTGGCTGCATGTTGAGTGAGGACCTCCCCAAATCCCCCCTATGGCTAGGCTGTTCGCCAAAAACACACATGAGGAAGAAGGTCTTAGAGTTTGTTCTTTCATACTAGGAAGCAAGCGACAAAATGTTGTTGGAGAGATGTGGCATTTGTAGGACCCTCAACGACACCAATGGATGAAAAACCTTGGTTAGTACTAGAGTCTCTTCCCTTCACTTTTCTCACAAGCTCTGCTGTTGGAACGGGGTGAGGCTGCTGGAGAGGAAAGCGGAGAGACCAAGCTGCTCTCCTTAGCATGGAGATATTAATAAAGGTATGCCTGAAAGCAGCTCCATCAGTTCACATTGCCTGTGCCAGATGGACCACTGCCCAGCACATTTCAGCAGTGCTCACCCGACCTCCTGAGCACCAGCTTTTCTGGGGTCGAGGGAAACCACAGGGAAATGTGGATTTAACCTCCGTTTCCCAGCCCAGGAATGGAAGAGGACACAGCCAAAGGTTGGAGAAGGCCTCAGGAAGGCACTTGCTCAGGGCAGATGTCCTGAGGAGCAACATTCTGCAATGCATCCGCTGGGACATGGTGCTATCTACGGTCACAGATGGGTTTTGCTGGCCAAGTCATGAAGGGACAACTGCTGCTGGGGAACAGGGATTTGTTTGGATCCCTTCTGGAGGGCTCAGCTGCAGGGTCAGGGCCCTACACTTAGTTTTGCCTGGGAAAGAGGTGGCATGGAATTGGGAGAGGCAGCCCAAGCTGCATGGGCTCCCCAGTGCAGGTGATCCTAAGGTGGGAGGACCCAGTGGCACCTTGCCAGCCTGCCAGCCCCTCTCAAATGGCACGTGGGGCTGCATCAGGCACCGGACAGGACTGTGGGAAAGCCACATGGCACATCCCAAACATCCTGAAGAGATGGCACTGCAGGAACCCTCCCCAAACCATCCCCTGCTGCAGCCCATCCTTTCCTTTAGTGACATGGAATGTGTCACTGGGGATGGAACCACCGTGCTGGCAGCGAGACCTGCGTGGAGTAGCAACGTGGTGGAGGTACGCATGCAGAGCCCCTGGACACCTTGTCCCCCCATCACAGAGGTGCCTGGCTCATGCCTAGAGGCACAGGCCGGGCTGGACGTGCCGTGTGGGATCCGCTGGCCTGGTCGATGCAGTCGATTCCTGCAATCAGCTCGAGTGCCTGGGGACACACTGGGACAAGCACACCCTTTCCATTACACGGTGGCCAGGGCGAGCCCGGCACCAGGGAGCACTGCCAGGCACAGCATCAACTCAGCTAGCAACGATACCCTGGATTTTACTTTTACCTTGGCCATTTACCCGAATTCTGCCCAAATCCAGCCTGGGATTGGGAATCCCTGCAGAAGCCCAGCACCACAAACAAGCAGGAGCACCAACAACCTGCCATGAGCTGGAGACAAACCCACGTGTGCCACCAGTTTATACACCAAACAATGCATTTCCACCTGCTGCAATTCAGGCACAACCATTTTTAACCCCAAAGCTGATTTTTCAAGTAATTTGCTGGTGTGTGGGCAGACCGAGCAATAGCACGCAGCCGGCTGGGGCAGTTGGCAAGAGATCCTCTCCCTCCTTACAGCCGCAGGGAAAGCAAGCACGAACAGTCGATATTAACGGTGAACATTTACAGCCTCACGGCCACTGTACGTCAAATGGGACCAAAGTGGCCTCGCAGAGCCGGCACATCGGGCTGGCTTCAGGCTCACGCTGCCAAACTCCAGCCTGGTCTCCCAACCTGAGTTGGGCTCCTGACCACACTCGCTACATTCTGTAAGGTTTTCTCCCCTCTGGTTTTTAACGAGAGCTGAGCATTTGGAGACAAAAAAGGCTGCTTCAACACCACCCCTCTGGCTCGGCCCCGGGGAATGCGCCGAATGCTTTGGCCACAGGATGAATTTGCTGTTGGGGTTTTTTAATTAATTCTAGCTGCATTTGAGAAGTGAACAAAATGCAATGAGCTCCCAGTGACCTGTGAGAGGATTAGCTGAGGTCTGGATTAACTGTGCTGGGAGGGGAGCAGTGCCCGGGTGACTGCGGAGGCAGCAGCGCTGCCCTCACCCGGGGTGACGCTCTCGGGGACCCTTGGGCTCCCCAGTCACCACCACCACTCCCCTCCACTTGCTTTCTTTCTTTTCTTTCTTTCTTTCTTTCTTTCTTTCTTTCTTTCTTTCTTTCTTTCTTTCTTTCTTTCTTTCTTTCTTTCTTTCTTTTCTTTCTTTCCTTCTTTCTTCCTCTCTTTCTTCCTTTCTTCCTCTCTCTTTCTTTTTCTCTCTTTCTTTCTCTCTTTCTCTCTTTTTCTCTTTCTTGTCTTTCTTATTTATTTTTTCTCCTTTTTCTACTCTTCTTCTCTATCTCTCTTCCTTATTTTTTTATCCTTCCTTCCTTCCTTCCTTCCTTCCTTCCTTCCTTCCTTCCTTCCTTCCTTCCTTCCTTCCTTCCTTCCTTCCTTCCTTCCTCCCTCCCTCCCTCCCTCCCTCCTTTCCCTTTCCTCCCTCTCCTCCCACGGCACTGAGGGTTTCACCCCAGAGGTTGGGGAACCCGCGGGTGCTTGGGGCTGCCAGCACAGACCCGAGGGGCTGACGCGGCTTCAGGATGGGGCAGCTCTTGTGACAGTTCCCGTGTTCTGCGTGGGACCCCACGTTCACCAGGGCTGCAGGACAAATCCTCCTCAAATCACCAAAGCTCTTGAAGGGACAAACCCCCCCTGGCCCCAGGCTGGCAGCGGCAGCGTGGGGAGTCGGCAGCTAAATAAAGGCGAGCAAAGTGGATCTGTCGGAGCAGGCGGCCGCCTGCAGCTCCTACTTTATTTAGCACATTTTTGTTTGGAAATACACTTTCTCAAGTTCACTGAAAGCTGAATTTCTTGTTTGGTTTTGATTTGGAGGCTGGAGCCCCGCACTGCCACTGCGGGAGGCTCAGGCTGGGAGAGGGCTCGCGTGAATGTGTGGAAAGCCGTGGCTGGGCAGGCTCTGCCACGGCACCGGATGGGGACCGTGGCCCCGTGGTCAGCTTGCACCTCCTTGGGCCATGAGTGCCATCCTCCAACATCACCCTGGCATCTCCTCACAACCAGAGCTGCCCCAGAGCGTCGACAGAGCTCTTACAGGACATCCCCTCCCAGGAGTTTTGCACCCCTGACCACCACAATTTTACCCCTTGGAAATCAACTCAAAACTTCCTCTAACAACCACTGCCCCTCAGTCCCCAGCTTTGGCGCAGACAAACCTGTACTGGGTGTTGGGTAGGACCAGGATCATCCCCTGCCGCTCACGCCACAGGTCTTCTGCAGCATTAATAGCGTTAACACGCAGGAAACAAAACAGGCCCATAATATTAATAGCGGGAAGGAACGGCCCACAGCTCCCCGCCGGCTCTGAACGCAGCGACGCCGTGGACTCCCCCAGCTAACGAGCTGACATGAGAGGCAACAGCTCCTGCCACTAAACTGCAGCAACCAAACTCCCACCGCGGAGCAGTTTCCCACAGAGGATCCAAGTGTCTCCAGCAATCTGCCAACTGCACGGCTCATTTTAGTTATTTATTTATTTTCTAAAAGGGAGCTAAATGTTACAACAATATTCTGAACAGCCAGCAGGCTGGCAAAATGAGTCACGCGCCGGGGAGGTCGTTGGTTAAAGCCAATTGAATATGTTGATCTGATTTACCATCACACCTTCCCCTGGACCTCCGGAGCGGATGACTTTTGGGGCCAGGGAAACAAGGACCGAGCTTCTCTCTTCCCCCTGCATCCTCCAGTGTGGATTTTCATCCAGCTTACGGAAGCATGTGGGGAACCGCGCTGGGTTTTGGTGGGATCAGTCCAGGTGGGGACTTGGAGGAGCCAAGCTCCCCCTGGCAGGAGAAGTGACTGTCCAGGAGGGGATGGTGCGAGGAGGTCACACTCGGTGCTGCTGCCTACCCTGTGCTGGGAGACAACACTGCTCTCTCCCACAGAGATGCCCTTCATGCCCCAGCAGCTGACAGCAAAGTCAGCAGAGAGGAAGGAGCTCTGTGCCGGCAGAGCCAAGGGTGCCCAAACTGCTTCTGCTCACCCCATCCAAATGGAGCAACCCAGTGCTGGGCACCCAGAAAATGGGGGGTGCAGTGGGGCTGGGGGCACCTCCAGCTGGGACACAAAGCAGGGAGCCTGCGGCCGGGCCCTGGCCAAGCGCGTCCCCACTCTGCCAGAATAATTCCCTTCTCCAACACCCTTGTCTTTGGGCACTTTCAATAAATTAAGGGTTGACACAGGGCAGGTCGGGTCCTGACAAATCCAGAGGATAAATGTCCCTCTGCTCCTCCTCTGCTGCCAAGGAGGATGGGGGGAATTTCCCACCAGAAAGCATTCCTAAGGAGAAAAAACCCTGCTCCGTTTTGTTAGGAACGCACGCACGCACGCACGCACCCCTCTGCTGGACCCACACACACCCCTCGAGTGCCCGTGAGCAGCCACGACATTGCTGTCTGTGAGCCCGGACAGGGCACACAGGAGGGAAACTGAGGCACGGGGACAAGGAAGGCCCTTGCCAAGGAAACTGGAGGCAACTGGGTGCCTGGAAAGGTGCTGGCTCATCCTCATCCCCCTGTGCCATGTGCAGATGCCACCGCGGGCATGGGAGGAGGCAAGGGGCCACGTGCAGCACTTGGCATCGCTGGGGCCAGGTGGTTGGTGCTTCAGCACCCCAGAAGTCCTGCAAAATGTGTCCTGGATCAGAGGAGATCCCAGGAAAGATCCCTTCGGAGGCTGCATCGTACACAAGGTTGTACCCAACTCCATGGCATAATTGTGGGGATTGAGCATCCTGGTCTGGCTGCCTCCACACCCATTCCAGCCCCAGCAGTGCGGGTACCCAACCCCACTCCAGCACCCACACGCCGTGGTGCCCGGACCCCAGGGCTTTACGTCTGCCCCACTGCCCCCCTGCCACGCCTGGATGACATCCCCCCATGCATGGGCCACACGTCGCCAAATGCCACAGCCCTGAGGGTACCCACAACCCACAACCAGCCCTGTCGCCCGCCACCTCCTGAAATCCCACCTCGCTCACCTAGAAAATGACAGCTGTTGGTCTGTCTGCTCACATCCATACAGCCAGACAGTGGGACATGGCTGGGAGTGAGGAGGAGGGCGGGGGGGGAAAGGTCTTGGCAGGGTCAACCCCTGCTGGAGGCTGACAAAGGATGTCCCAAAATCCCAGGAGGTGCAGCCAGATTGCCCTGCTCCTGCAACACCCTTACCCAGACCTCCGGGGTACCCACAGCCCCTTCCCCGCAGCCCCCCCACAGCCAGGCGCCTCCTGCCCTGGCTCAGAGGGTGGGTGTTAATATCCCAGCAGGGTTAATACCCTCACGCAGGGGGGGGCTCGGGACAGACACCGATGAGGAGGGGGTCAGCCCTTACCTGGCGTGAGCCCAGGGGGGTCTCCCCAGCGCTCGCCGGCCATGGCAGCGGGGCGCGGGGTGCCCAGTGGCCCTGCTGCAGCCCGGGCGAGAGACAGAGAGTTTTAATTGAATTTCTAGATTATCCTGGGGGAGAAGTTGTAATCTCCTTAAATCCAACCTCTGGTCGAGTCCCCTAACCTACTGTCCTGCACCGAGGAAGGGATTTAGCGAGGGGGAGGGGAGCTTTCCCAGCCTGCTGCTGCCCGGCACCCCGCATCCCGCAGGATTTGTCCCTCGGGACGTCAGAGATCCGCTCCCAGCAGCTCTGCAGCCCCAAGAACTGCGGCTCTGTGGCAGCACTGCCCTGTCCTTGCTCCCCACATCCTGCCCATGGTGACCCCCCTCGGAAGCTCCCAGAGCTGGGGGGGCTGGGACACAGGTGATGGAGATGTCTGGTGCTGGGTGGACAAAGGGAGCTGATTCAGTGGGGTGTTTGGATGGTGCAAACGAGCCCTCGTCAGGTGAGACGCACAGCTGGGAGGTTTCCGGAGCTTTGAATTGAAATATCACCTGTGCCTGGGGTGCTGGCGTGTTGTGCAAGATTCCAAGTAAGGCTCTTTCCCTGTCCGGGCTGCAGTGGGTGCCTTGCTTCCAAAAAGCCCCGTCACTGGACCGCATGGGCCAGAGGGTGTTTTCAGATGGGTGACCTTGGGGTGAATCCGCGCCCTCCACCATCACATGGCCCCGGTGCCTTCTGCATACTCCCAAATCTGGATGTGAGCTGGGCTCCAGCCGCAGCCCCAAACCCTCCTAAGGGACAAATGGCAGTGATGGGGCTGTGGGCAGATGATGGCAGAGCTGAAATCAGCCAGTCACGCTCCTGCCTGCCCCATGTCCTGGTTGTGCCATTGCTGGAGCATCCGCGGGGACTCAGGTTCTCATCACGGATGGTGGGTTCCCATCCAGCACATGCCAAGAGGCTCGGGGGGAAAGCAGTAACCCTGCCCCAGCCCAAAAAAAAAGCACCGTGGGAAGGAATGGAAAATGGGACTGAAAGGGCAAATGTCTTCAAGTGGATTTTATCACCAACCAGATGGTGATGAGTGGAGGGCTGCAGCGCCGAGGGGCTCGCATGCTGCAGGTAGCACCAGGGCAGTGCTCAGCAGCATCCCTGGGGTACCACAGGCATGAATTGTTTTAAGAGCCCTCCCACAGAGCAATTGCTGCGTACACCTTAGGTTAAAAGCAGAAGGTGATCTGGACCCTGTTCAGCCTCAGCTTGCTCGTGCCAGGACTCATTCTGCACCTCCTGCTCATCCAGCTCCCATCAGTGATGTCCCTTTCCCAAACCCCATTACCCCACAGCCGATTCACGGACAAAGCTCCACTCTCACTCAATGCAAACCCCCCTTCCAGGAGCCGTGCCTCCTGCTCAAGGGAAATCGTGCGTGGGGGCAGAGCCCGCACCCAGGAAATGTTTATCCTCAAGGCGCGATGTGCGGCAGGTTGGGAGCGGTGGGACTGCCAGCCAGAGTCGATGGAGCCGTGAGCCTTGGGGACAGTGACGCCGAGCACCTAGACACTGCTCGGTGGGGCTCGCTCTGCAGCTGTGTTTCAGTAGGGAATGGCACAGAGAGGAGCGGGGTGAGCGTTAAAGCCGTCTCAGGATGCACACATCCCTTCCAGCAAGGGGAGATGGGACATAAGCAAGGCTGAACCATCAAATGCTGATCAGCATCCTCCACTCTTTTTTGGGATTTAAACCCACAGTTATTCCTGCTCCATCCAAGCATCAGCAATTGTTCAGCTCTTGGTGAGAAACACAGCACATGTCCCACTATCCCAAGACATTTGCCTGCATTCACGGTCATTTCCACCCCAGAAGTAGCTGCCTTTCTAGCACCCTTCAGCATCACCATGGGTTAAGGTGTCAGTGCCCTAAACTTGACTCTTATCCCCAGGAGGAAGCAGATGGGGAGGAAGGACATGCCATGCTCAGGCAGCGTCACCCTCCTGGCTCTACTTACCCTGCAGTGGCAGCGAGAGCCGCGGATGCTGAGCCCGATGCCGGCAGCCGAGCGAGCGAGCGGGCGGCAGGGACTTTGCCGGGCAGCACGCTGCTGTCCTGGCTAATTGCTCACGAGCTCAGATTACAGCCTCTCTTCTTCCCTACATGTACAGGAGCTGGCATCTCAGCTGCAGCCGTGGGGAACCACCACCAGCGAGGGGGACATCCACCTCCAGCGGTATTTTTAAGGAGTAGGGAGCAAAATTGCAGTCATGGCAAGTGAGAGTAGTAAGAAGTCCGATACGTTTTAGTGGTCTCAGGGGACTGGAATAGAAGCAGCACGAAGGGAAATTTGGAAATTTTTGGGATATGAAGAATGAGTCAGAAGGATGTGACCCATTCAAAGCTGGGGGATCAGACACCAGGGCCAGGCAGTTGCCGGTTCAAGGCAAGGTCTCAGTTCTTTGGCCTTGCCATTTAATGATGGCCATGACCTCATCTTGAACCGTTTCCTAGAGGAGGAAGAAAAGTCATCCTCCTTTTCTGTCGGGAGTGGCAACCCCCCCCGGCACAGATGTGATGCTGCCTGGCATCTTCAAGATGAAAGATGTCTTTGCACTGCTTTGATGCTACTAGTTTCCTTCCAGCTCATGGCTCTGCATGTACCAGTTCGAGTTTCAGTGTCTTTGCCCGGCTCCCTTGTCACGTTCTCACTCCCTTGAGCTGAGCCTGGGTGATGGTGACCTCCTTCCCAGAGGATACTGGATTTCTGGCCCTGGATTTCTGCTTTTTCCAACCTGCCCTGATGTCATGGGGGAGCCAGACACCCCCAGATTCCAGATATGACCACAAACCCAAGAAGCTGCAGGGGAGCAGAAGGAAGGGCAGGGTATTTTGGGGACCGTCTTTATCTGCTGCAGCGAAGATTTAGCACAAGCGTTGCGTAATGCCGGGGGGGGCTCGCTGCTCCCTGTCCCCTCTCGCCATCAGGGATCAGCGGCTCATTTAATCCTCCCTCATTCCCTGCCCACGGGTACCGTGGGTGCCTTCTCAGCCTGGCCCTGGCAACAAGAAGTCAAATCTCTACCTGAAGTCAGCATCCTTGAGGATCCTGGCTCAAATGTGGATGGCCATGAAGGTACCTACTGGACAGACATGGAAGTCCCTAAAATAACCCCCTTCTCATTATTTCTGTGCCCCAGCCTTGGATGCTGTTGTGTATTGCTTCGTCAAGGGGCCCAGAAGCTGAAGACTCTGCAGACAGAGACCTGGGCACATAACAGGTTGGTTTTAAACCAGCAAGGTTCAACACACACCTGGCTGTGCTGCCTCCTCTGCTCCTTCGCACAGCCCAGGTCGCTGGTGGGTTGCTCGCTCAGGCACGCACTGCAGGATCACTAAAGCAGAAGCCAGGAATGTCTTTGTTTTGGCCAGCCCTATAAAAACAACCCTCACGTGTGTTCCTGGGCAGCACTAGAGTAAACAAGGCAAGTGCAAAGCCTGGGTTGGCAAGCCTGGGCATCGCTGTGCGTGCACACACAGGTTGGCAAGGAGCAGGGCACTGATTCTCCAGCGAGTAAAACCAAAACACCAGCAAGGGAAGGTTTCAGAGGACAAAGGCAGTGGTGCGCTGCTGCCAGCCACAACAGCTGACCAAACCCCGGGGTCGTGGTCCTGCCCACCGGCGTCTCTCGGAGGTGTAAAGCCAGACCTCACACAGCGTCCCAGCACGGCTGCATGGCTGCGGTGGCAAAGGGTGGGCACAGAGCAAAGGTGCCTGTGGCTGGAGCTGTGGCCAGGTCTGGTGACACTGGGGAGGGTGGGGTATGGTGACATGCCCTCAGTGAAGAGCTGCACGGAGAGTTATACAACACCGCCCCAGCCGCCCTTGGCTGCGTGCGCCATGCACGCTCCTATCGACACGGCCCCGGCCGCCCTCCAACATCCCCACAGGGAGATAACTTTGCAAGTGGCATAAATGCAAGCGCACGTGAGCAGGGGGTGAATTGCTCCAGCCCCCCGAGCCCTCCCACAGCGGCCATCAGTGATGCTTGGGGCTCGCCAGCATCCCACTGTCCCCTGGCTCAGCCGGGCCGATGGTGGGGGGAGTCAGGAGGGCTACGATGATGCTGTGCAGAGTAGGGGGCTCAGGGTGAGCACCCCTCGCCGAAGCCCAGCCCAGGGATTTTTAGAACATGAAGGACCAGCCAGATGGATTAAGACCTGGAGGATATGACACCAGATTAGGGCAAGGCCATCAGTGGCCACAGGTAGAACATCAGTTCATTGCGTTTGCCGATTAATGATGGCCATGACCAAAAAAGGACCTTCAAGTCTTTCCCAAAGGAGAAAGAAAAATCACTCTCCTTTTCTGTTGGAGGTCAAAAACACTTGCTGCTCCCACGGGTGCTCACACCAGCAGCAAGGAGCCCTCCCCTATCATAGAGGCAGGATGCAGCGGGGATGCTTTCACCCACAGAGAAGGGGAAACTGAGGCACAGCAGCTGGATGGGCCTGAGCGTGGGGATCAGCTGCAGCCCCTGTCATCGCCTTCCCCTCAGCCTGGCCTGGCCTGAATTCGAGGTATTTATAAAGCCGATAAGGGAGCAGAAAGAATTTTCCAAACGCCAAAGTTACGTAACCTCTCCTCGCCCTCCATGGACATCATCTGTAATTATAGGCTTGTGGTGGGGAAGCGCTCCATGATGGGGCTGGCGGGTGGCACTGCTGCCAGTCCCCCCCCCAAAAAGCAGCACCCTCCTCTCCCTTACCGTGGCAGGTCCCCAGGACCGGGCACCAGTCCGTGCCATCATGTGGTGCCATGGGGTCCCATCCCCGGGGACCCTGCTGGTGTCGCAGCCAGTCCCCCCAAACCTTTGTGGGAGCCCAGGTTTTTGGGTGGGCTCTGAGTGGCTGATCTCAAGGTGCACACACCCCTCCAGCTCATTCCTGCATGTGCTGGATGTCAAGGCAGTTGACAGCCCGAGCTCAGCTGACATCGCCATGGTGACTATCAAACGCTGCTGCTGGGAGGACTCGTGCAGTGATGCTGCACCGGCACCTGCCCCCACAAAGTGCTGAGCCCCCCCCAGGTACCTTTTGCCCTCCACCAGCCCCATTTCCACCACTTTTTGCCTCATTGTACCTACAGGCAGCTTTCCAAACATCTTCCATAACCTCGCAGCTGCCTCCAACTCCACCAGCTGTGCCTCAGTTTCCCCAGCCCTGCACCTGCCCCCTGGAGGGCAAGAGCATCCCCTTCCTGGGATGTTTTTCTCTCACTCAACTTTGGCCAAGACAGCAGAGTTGGAAGGATGCTGAGTGAAGGCTCTGTCGCTGTGGCAACCCGCCGCGGCCGTCTCCAGGCGACCGCCCAAGGATGCTGCAGAGCCGCTCTGGAGGCAGAGCAAGAAGGACCAGGGCGGGAGCGGGGTATCCATAGGGATGCCACCTCCCCCACATCCTCCCCCACAAGACCCACAGCCTGGATTGTTGTAACAGGGTGCAAATCACCCTGAAAACGGTCACCGCTTCGACTCAGGCAGCCAGCTGAGCACTAGCAATCTTGTGGCACCCCAGGCTGGCAGTGATACCAGCAGGATGCTCCTGGGTGGGCACGGGGCTCTGCCTTTTTCAGGGACACCTGCAGAGCTGTGGAAATAATTGCTGGTAATAAGCCCGTTAGCCTCTTAACCCTCATTAAGCAGCTTAGGGGAGCCACGCGCCGTTGTACGCAAACCCGGAGGGGGAGAAGGCCCTTGTCAGGGCAAAGGGGTGTTACTGCTGGGGATGGGATTTCAGTGGGTGCTACAGGGGGTGTCACCGGGGCACGGCTCCATCCCTCCCCACACCAAGCTCCCCTCCTGCATCCAGTGCCCCTTGTTGCTCTTTGCCAGCTGCCGGCAGCGCTGAGCAGCGAGCAGGGATGGTGCTGACGGGTGTCACACCCGTGTGATGAGTGTGAGAGGCCTCAGCCACACTCATGCTGGGAGCGGGGAGCGGGGCGACTGACAGCGTGGGGTGACGGCCCGGCCAGCGCCCGGCACCGTGGCTGGGGAACAGAGCAGGACATTTCTAATCGCTCCAGTTGGAATAGTTCCCGCTTTTACATTTGTTAAATTAAAGGATGTCAGCGTCTGATGCCAAGCCCAGGCTCCCTCGGAAATTTAAACTAATGACAGTGAAGAAATTGAGCTGAAACAGGAGCACAAGCGCTCCCACGTTATCCAGCTGCATCACCCCTTACCAGCCATGACCACGGCAGGATTTGGATGGCAACTTGCAAAGCATCAGCTATCCCCAAAATGCAGCCTTGCCTGCTCTGCTGGGTTCAAAAGTGGTACCCGGGCAAGCCAGGATGCCATGCTGGGTTCCTCAGTGAGACCCTCATCCTCCTCCAGCCTCCCAGAAGGCAAATGTCTCCTTTTCTAGGTACAGCTGCTTTAGGCAAAGGGATTTTGATCGGCATGGGGTGGGAGCGGGGAGAGCAGAGTGACAATTGTGATGTCGGGATTTCTCCAGATCTGGTGATTCCCACAGCCGGCACCATCCTGCCCGGCCCCGCACAGGCTGGCAGCGGGATCCCAGCCCCTTTGCTGCCCCCTTTCCCACGGAAATACCTGGGCTCAGGAGAGGGTTTCAGTCCCTGGCGCTCTCCGGGCTCCACTGGGGTGTTTTTGTGCTGCAGCTGAGCAAAACCACAGGGTGGTGGGGTTTTTTTCTTTTCCTTTTTATAATTTTCTCTGCGAGATAAAATTAAACAAACAAGCCCTTCTGGGAGCAGCGCAAGGAACGGAGCCTGCTTTCCTACAGATGTGCCTGTCCTCAGCGACTGCAACCACCAAATTAAGCTTTCCCCGTGGCTGGGACATTTGCACAATCCTCCCCCTTCACCTCCTGCGGTTTTGCTGGTAGGAGACCGGCTGGCCCTGCAGCCTCCCTCCCCATGAGGTCATTACCCAAGCACCTATTTTTCACAAAAACATTGAGAATGAGTGTTTTTCCCTGACCTCACCGCCTCTCCATCAAATTAGAGTGGACTTGAGCGTGAGACTGGGAGTGCTCTGTAAAGCAGCACACGCTGGTGGAGGAGAGGAGAGGAGAGGAGAGGAGAGGAGAGGAGAGGAGAGGAGAGGAGAGGAGAGGAGAGGAGAGGAGAGGAGAGGAGAGGAGAGGAGAGGAGAGGAGAGGAGAGGAGAGGAGAGGAGAGGAGAGGAGAGGAGAGGAGAGGAGAGGAGAGG
Organism: Neomorphus geoffroyi; assembly: GCA_033558235.1. Lineage (NCBI taxonomy): Eukaryota > Metazoa > Chordata > Aves > Cuculiformes > Neomorphidae > Neomorphus > Neomorphus geoffroyi. The sequence goes on from JAUMJM010000038.1 coordinate 424,801, forward strand.
AGAGGAGAGAGGCTGGGATACATCCAGACATCTCACAGTAATGGGACTGCAGAGGAGAGGGAATGATGTGGTTCAGTGCCAGTGGAAGATTAGGATAGGATAGGATAGGATAGGATAGGATAGGATAGGATAGGATAGGATAGGATAGGATAGGATGTGGCCTGGCATCCCCTAGGGGCTGGGACTGTGGAGGAGAGGGATTGCTGTGGGTCAGGAATGGAGATAAGGCTCCCACCTGCCTTCTGACTCACAGCCTCCAAACCAAAGAGGAATGGTTGTGTCACAAAAACTTGCAAAGACAACTAAACTTTCCAGCTTTGTCTGATTCAAGAGTCAGCACAGAAGCCGTTGCTATAGCTTTTCAGACCACCGGTGGGTTTTGTAGCGCAATCTGGACCACGGATCTATGCAAATCCCCAAGGCAGAAGTCTTCATGGAGGCATATGACAACCGAAAAAGAATAGCGCTCAGTGCTCTACTCCCACACGCCACCCCCCAACTTTACCATCATTTAAATCAGTCTTAAGTTGGAAGAATTCAAATCAACACTGTCGTCACAGAGCCAAGCAGAGAGGTGACACACCTTGGATGCTGCCAGGGAAATTGCCCCCCTGAGACTCCAAACCCATCAGCCTATAACTTTTTGAAGCCACATCGAGGAAAACAAATGAACCAACAACCCTCTGCCCCCAGCCTTTCATCCCCTCTGTCCAGGGCTGCTGGAGAGATTTCCTACCAGCCTCCCGCCCTGGGATCAATGGGAGGGGGAGCATGGGGAGAAAAAAACATCCAAGACATGCTGTTGAGGCTGGAAAACTGCAGCTGGAAAAGAAATCAAAGCTTCCAAAGACAGAGATGCCAAGGAGATATGTTGTTCCCCAGAGAAAAAGGACATTCCTCTCTGCGGGGGAGGAAGGGAGGAGGAGGGCTGGTACCACCTATCCCAGCTACCCATCATAGGTGCTCAGGAGACTGCGAAGGGCAGCCTGCCCGAGTGGCTTCTCCTCGCTGGGTAATGCTGCAAACACAGGTGGTATCGTAGCTACTGACTTTTTTTGTTGTGTTTTTTATTTATGTATGTATGTATGTATTTATTTATTTATTTATTTATCCTAAAAGAACATTTCCCATCTGGGGGAATCATTGCTGGGTTCTGCCAGCAGCCAGGCAGATGTGGAGCCACAGTCTGGACTCCAGAAGACCTCCCTGCCTTCCAACACTTGGTGTCCAGAACCTCTGTGGTCTCAGGGGATGTGGCTTGGCACCTGGCAGACTCCTTGGGGTCCTTATGGGAGTCCCATGGGGAAGGAGATGGAGGAAAAAAATATGCTTTGCTGTCAGAAACACCAAAATTGGGTCCCAGTCCAGGCCAGAGGTGAAGAATTGCCAGTTTAGATTTTCCTCGCAAACCAGTTCTGGGTTGCACAAGCAAGAGGATCGAACTGGAAGAAAGCTGGGGAGATCGTTTCAGTGCACTCCCAGTTGCTGCCCTGCAACCACCCAATTTGGCTGGTTCAGCATAATTTCTGCAGCAAATTGTTCCTGTGGGAAGTTTTATACCTGTGCCCTTGGGCAAGGACCAGACAGCATCCTTTGCTGGGAACAAGCTACCTGCCTCCTCAAGGCAGCACCTGGGGAGGTAAGAGAGAGAGGAGGATGGGGAGCAGAGTTGGCCCAGCTATAAATAACCCCATGGAAAGGGAAGAGGAGAAAGAGTAGCAAATACAAAGCAATAAATCCGGCGAGGCGGGTTTGGCTATGGATGCTCCTCATGCTCCTTGTGATCTCTTAAAATCGGGCACAGGGAAAACAGGATCCATCACAGCTCAACGGAGCAGTATCCAGCCTGGCTATTGTCTTTCTATAAGCAACCCATCACACTGACCCAGAGCCCTGGGCAGTGGGCAGTATGCAAGGCACGGTCTATGGCAAGACCTTATCCACTCTGCTTCATTAAAAAAGGTAAAGGTGAGAAATGGGGGAGTTAAATTAAGGAGAGTTAAATCACAGCGCGCATTGGACCATGCCAACACAGGAATGGCCTTGGCTCCTGGTGTCACCAGCACTGAACGCCCAGCAATCCCATCCCCGAAGGTGCCAGCAAGCTGTGAAATAGCCCGTGTTTAAGGTAGTCATTTGTGATCTGTGATCCTTGAGGAAAAGGCAGAAAAAGCAACTCCTCATTTTCTCCAGTAAAAGGGGAATTGCAGAAGCTCAGCAAGCACGGTGGTCAGCAGGTCAGAACCAGCAGTGCTGGAGGGATTGATTCATCCTAAACAAGCTAGATTTAGTCAAACTAGCCCAGAATAAGGCAGGAAAAGCAGCCCGGAGTTCGCTCTGCTGATGCCTGCCAGGTATCAGCCCACGGAAGTGATGGAGCCAGCGGAGAGGAGACAGAGCAGGATCATCCCCACCACTGCTTTCCCCACCACCTCCAGAAAAATGAATGAAAAGATTCAGTCCCAGCTCCTGTATCCGGATACAGCACTGCAATGCACTAAAGAGGGTTTATTTTTTCCCTCTTGTCCCAGCCCATCTTCCCAGAGGACATTGGTCCCCATCCCCAAAGGAGGAGCCTGGGGCCGGGAGCTGCTCCACAGCACCCACTGGGCTAGATTTCCCTAGAAAATTAGCCGAGTCGCATCAATTTTCCTTGCATGTAACTTATTATTAAAGCTGCTGAGCAAATAATTCAGGGCAAAAGCTCCAGGAACAACGTTTTGCCTTTTCATTTTCCACTCTCGAGCTGTCTGCAATTTTCCCAGCTCTCAGGGATGATTTAAAGACCTGTCTCCGGACGGGAGCGCCTTGCTGCAACGGCGGCTGCCGGTGTTTGATGGCCCGAATTTCACGTGCGCAGACGAGGACGCAGTGGACACATCAGGATGGATGAGTCTTTCCCAGTACCCTAATTAGACACGCAGCATTCGCAAGTGAGGTATTGAGTGTTTTTCTGTCTTTGAGACCTGCAAGCACTTTGTGTAGCGTTAATGACTGCCTGGTCATTAGGCAAGGCTCAACCAATGCTTTGCTTTATGGCTTTTCATTTTTCCAGCCCCACAGAGCACCCCAGCTCCTCTTTGCACCCCAAAACGTCACTAAGGACACAGGAAAGACATGAGGAGGATGGGACCATGGGCAGGGCCACGGGGCTGTGATGGCTCTGACCTTCCAGAGCCGCAGCCATCCCAGGCATTTGCCTCCTCATTAGCAGAAAGGTTAGGGAGAACGGATCGGCTCTGTGCAAACGCCTCGTGCTGCCCGCATGACGCAGGCTGGCAAAGGCAGCTCGTCCCGATGCTCGGGCAAGCGCCAGCCAAAACAAAAAAGCAGGGAAGGGAGAGCGATGGTCCCAGCTTGTGGAGCAGGGGTGCCCAAATCAGTGGTCTCAGTACTTGGAGCAAGTGTTCCCCCCTCTTGTCCCTGGGAACCCCATGCTGGGGTAAAGCAGAGTCTGCTCTCAAGGCCATACAAATTGCCTACTCTAAGAGGCACCCTCAGCCCTTTTCCCAGAGGACAAGGGCTGGTGTCGCCTGCTGCTGTGACCCCAGACACTCATTGGGGTTGCTGAAAGGGCTGAGAAAGAGACCCGACCGCCTCCCAGAGCTGGAGCACAAGAGCTGGCATCAGCTCTAACCACTCCTCATTCTGGGATCACCAGCCTGGCCCTGGAGAAGGAACCACCTCCCAGGTTCGGGCAGGGAAGCCACTGCTGCCCGTTTTGTTTGCTTTTGGGATGGAGCAAACCAATAACATCAACCTTCCACTGTAAAGACCTCCCCAGAGCGGCTCACGCGTGGGACAGAAGGAGCTCTTAATGCCTCCAGGCACCCAAAAGGGGCATGGGTGGCTCTCGGGGCCATCCCAGGTGACGGAGCCTAAGGCTCCATTAGTCCCTGCTGGAAAACCCTCTCCAGCCGAATGGCTTTCTCCTCCTGTTGCGTAATTGCACTTTGTCGAGCAAACCCAGCCACCGGCAATGCATTTTCTCCAGCCTCAATGCTCTCCCATGACGTTTTCCTTACCCCTTTCACTCATTCTGGGCAGTTTCGGAAGCACCCAGAGAGGGAAAGAAGAGACAAACCCAACGCTCATCCCACCCATAAAGCAAAACCCAGCATTAAAAAAGGAGGGGGGAACGCACAGAGCAGTGTCAGGTGCCTCTCCCCAACCCATCCGCTCCCGGTTTGCCTGTGGGGGTTTGACAAAAGTGTTTTTCGGCTGACAAAATGATTACAGGGTGCCGAGACAGTAAGTTGCACATGGATTTCTTTCCTGCATTTCAAGCAGGGCGAAGACACGGTTGCAAAGGCAGCTGCACTTCTGGAAGGGTCACGGTGGTGGGAGAGAAGGGAGGTGGCAGGAAGGGGGATCTGGGGAGAGAAGGAAGGGGGGATATTTTTTGGCTGGAATACAAAGCAAGGAGAGAGAAGGAGTGAGTGTGCATGAGTGTGCGAAGCCAAAGGCAGGAGATACTGCAGGTCCCTGTTGGAATGGGAATGGATCTGGGTGCCTGGATCAGCCTGAAGTGGGAATGGGAGAAGCTGGAGGCACTGCCTCACTCAGCAGAGTCAGATCCTGTGGCCTTGCTGCAAGGGTGGGTTTGGGCAGCGACCGCACTGGGAGCGCGTGTGCAGCACGAGTGCATCTCCCCCGTGGGAACACAGACTGCACGGGGCAGAGAGGGGCCCTGGGAGCACTCAGACTCCCCATGCCTGCCGGCAATGAGTGCTGGGCAAGGGGGAGGAGGAGAGGAGGATTTCAGCTCCAAACTCAATCTGTTGGAGAACTTGGCCTGCTCTCTGTCAAACTGAAAATAGCACCTATGTAAGGACGTGCACGCAGTGCTGGCTGTGTCCTCACCGAGCGCTTCCTTCCTGCTGTGCTCCACGCAGCACTCGAGCCCTCTGCCTGCCACCTCCAAGCCCCCACTGCCCCCCAACATGGGGGCCAGGGCTCGGGCAAGAGATTTTGTTGGCTCCTTAGAGCATCCTTATTTTGGCAAAGCAGGGCTGGTGCACAGATGTGGAGCTGGAGCCCAGTTCTTTCACCTTCAGACACTTTTCGTGTTTAGCACGAGGTCTGTCCGGCAGCAGCATCCCTGCCGTTATCATCTGGAGCGGGCGAGCATCTCACAGCAGGAGCTGAGCTTTATTAGAAACGGGCATCTGACTGCAGCCCTCCCCCGGCCACTGGCCCCAGCTTGGACTCGGGATGGGGCAGCGAGCACACACGAGTGCCCAGGCACCTGCAGCAACAGTGGGGAACATCCACAAGTCCTCACTATTTCTCTGGATTTTATCTCCAAACCCATTTGGAAGTGGAAAAATAAAGACACCGTCCTCCTCTGCGGAGGCACGTGCTGCCCAGCCGGGGTCGAGCCCCAGCCCTCGGAGGGATGGTGAACTAGCAGAGCGTGCAGCAAGCTGGAGGATGGAGATAACCCTGGTAGCAAACAGAGCTCATTCCTGCAGCGGAGAGGGAAGAAAAGAGGCTGAGGTCCCCACGGACATCAGGCACAGGAATAACGGGAGAGCTTTGCTGGGACATCAGCTGCAGCCTGTGCAAAGCGCCACTCCTCTCCTCTGCTGCTTTGAATGCCCCACAAAGAAATGTTCTCCTAAAATGCAAGAACCCCGGGATGAGGGGAATACAGAGTTTCTCTGAACAAGGCTTACAGGGTGATAACCCAGGGAGCTGTGAGTGCCGGAAGCAAATAAACCCTGGGGGCTGGGGAGGGACACACAGGTAACCTGCGTGGAGCTTGCTGTGCAGCGGAAGAGGATGGTTGCAAGCACGCAGGTTGCCTTGTGCTCAGCATATTCCGGGTGCGCTACAGGATGATTTCCTAGTCAGAGGGAGCAAGCAGTCCCCCAGCCAAGCAGTCCAGCATCCCAGGGCTTGGCCCTGCAGCAGCACCTGGTAAGACAGCTGTTACTTTGTGAGAACACATTCCTCACCCCAAATCTCCACTCTGCCAGGTCACTGCTTTACAGTGACGACTGCCCAGCACTGCCGAGCCTGGCTCGGGACAGCGGTCTGATGCCAGGGGACATCACCAGCTGGGAAGACACCAAGCACAGCTCTAACACACACTCTCATCTACAGCACACCAAAAATGCACCTGAGCATCGCCCAAACCCCACTGCTTTCTGAAGGCCTCTCAGGAATGGCATTAGTGAGCGTGCGGTATCAGCTCTCCTGAAACAAAGCCATTGTGGTCGAGGCAGGATCCTTATTAAATCTTTCCTCTCTTTGATTTCCATCTTTTCTTTGTCCCCTTTCCAAGTGTTCAGGTAGGAGTTGGGTAGGAGCCCCACCACCACCAGCCTGTGTCCCTGCAGCATGGAAGCCCCGGCGTTCCTGCTCCGTCACACGGGGATGTGACGGGTGGCTGCATCTGGGGCCGCTGGCGAGCTCAGAGGCACACGAGGGGAAGGGAGCCCTGCATGGAGCAGAGAGCCCTGACACAGGGGAAAGGGAGGGTGGGGAGCACCAAAATAACACCCCGATGCTGTCAGTGGCCAGGCAGCAGGACAGAGGGGTTGCATGGCCGGGTCCTGGCCCCATCCTCCCTCCAGCTGGCAGGACGGAGACAGGGAGCTACCACTTATTGAAACGGCGTCGTTAGGTGAAATGTCCCAGCTTCTCCCCAGACATTGCCCTCTGGGACAGACTGCAGGGAAACGGGTTGGACAGAACACCCTCAGCACCCACAAAACCCACTCAGCGATTGCCCTTCCTGCCTCCAACAGCAGCACTCGCCTTGATCACCCACCCCCCCGACATCCCCCTCCCTTGAGTCCCCTTCATCGCCCTCATTCCCCGGGAACATTTAAAAGCACAATTTTTCCCCTTGTGTCCCTGCAGCCTCTCTGGCACCAGCCCTGCAGCACCCATTGCCATTGAGGCCACCAACACATCCCCAGATCCCAAGGGACGCCACCGTGCTGTGGCCCCAACGCAGGGGACAGCGCGTGGACGCTGTAGGGCTCCAGGGGCTCCTGCGATGCGCATTTGCTTGCCGTTACATAAACTGCCTGGAGCCGGGACTGTTTTCGTTTGTGTTGCCTACAGCACTGTGCTCTTCAACTTTATTTGCATAACAAATAATTAATAATAATTAATGACTGGCACAGATTGCCAGATTTTGTTAATTAGTGAACAAGCACCATTGCAAAAGAAAAGGCAGGCATCACACAGCCCCCTCTCCCTGCCATGGGCAGGCAGTGGCCAGGGACACGATGCAGCCAGTGGTCCTGTGGGACTCTCAGCCCTTTTGGGGAGGAAGAGGAGGAGGAGGCAGCAATGTCATGGTTGGTGGTAGAACAGGTCAATGGTGCTTACAGGGTTTCAGCTGGTGGCCACGTGTGAATGCCTCGCCGCAGCTCCACTCCATGCCCTCACACGTGCCATTGCATGACACCCCACACTCCACTTTCTCCACATCCTTTGTAGAGCCTGGGACAACACTACTTAACTGTCTGATGGTGGCACTGCTCCATATAATTAATGGGAAAACCTGCACCGGCGCATTAGAGAAAAGCCTTTGCTCCAGCAGCCCCACAGCAGAATTGTGCTGGGGACATTCTTTCCATGAGGCTCCTTGCAGGTGGCAAACGCAACACCAGAGAAGGAGGTGAAAGCACCACGGAGGAGACCCTGATGCTGGAAAATACGGAGGGGCGAGGATGTGAGTGATGGGCTCGCATTTTTGTTGACACTTGGAATGTCACTTGGGGTGTAGAGTTAGATGGCTACGTCTGCCTGGAGCTCACCCGCCTGCAGCCACCTGGGGTCTGAGAACAGTGACCCTGAGGGAGGGAAAAGGGAGAAGGGAAAAGGGAAAAAGAGAGAAGAGAAGAGAAGAGAAGAGAAGAGAAGAGAAGAGAAGAGAAGAGAAGAGAAGAGAAGAGAAGAGAAGAGAAGAGAAGAGAAGAGAAGAGAAGAGAAGAGAAGAGAAGAGAAGAGAAGAGAAGAGAAGAGAAGAGAAGAGAAGAGAAGAGAAGAGAAGAGAAGAGAAGAGAAGAGAAGAGAAGAGAAGAGAAGAGAAGAGAAGAGAAGAGAAGAGAAGAGAAGAGAAGAGAAGAGAAGAGAAGAGAAGAGAAAAGAGAAGAGAAGAGAAGGCAGCCGGCAGGGAGCAGGCTGCTTTCCTCCCTGGGAGAAGAAGGGATGCAGCAAAGCAAAGTGGTTTGCCTCTGTCCTCTCCATGAAACCCTTCCAGCCCCACTTACTTCCCTTAACCCTTGCAGCAGCCTGGACAAACCCTTGGTGCCACTGAGCATCGCTCCCGCTGCAGCTCCCGGCCAGCCCCTCGCTTCACAGCTCCAGTAGAGCAGAGCTGTGCCTGATTACGCTTCCCTGGCTCCCTAACTGTAATTCCTCTGCCTCGCTTCCCCTTCAGCGCCACACATAATCCATCGCACTGTAATTATACAGGAATTTTAATATCTGATGCATTTATAAGATGCACTTAATTCATCAGCCCCTTTAAGTACATTGTCATTACAGCCTTCAGCGCGGTAGGAAGGATGACTCGCTGTCAGATGGAGATTAGCTGGCCCCCCGTGTAACGAGTTGGAGGGCGTTCTCAGTCCAGCTGAGAACCACACTGCCAGCCCCGGCTCTGGGGCAGCCGAGGCTGTGGAGCAGGACCCCACTGTGCTGAGTTTCCCAGCCGATAGAGGGGATTCACGGTGCCCGGGCTCCTCTGCGCTGCTGCGGACACAAAGGGTAGCGGGATCCGGAGCAGCACCCGGGCCCACTTTCCCGAACACCCACAGCACCCGGCAAGGCCAGCTGGGCATTTCAGAAGAGAAAGGTCTGACCCAGAACTGGCTGCCCAGCATTGAGGGAGGTTCATCCCTACAGTCTTAGCACTGAGGGGATCCCCAAAGGGCTCCCTAAGGTGAGAGGTCTTCATTTGGATCCCTCTAAAGCCACAAAGAAAGTAGCCACTACTGAAGGCTTATTTTTCCTGGCATTTGTTTCGGTGGCTCGTTTCCAGCCACGTCCTAAAAGGGAACCAAAGGCCTTTGAGCCTCTTGCAGCGAGCACAATGCAATGATTTTCCTGTCCCGAGTAGCAGGGATGAGCTCACTGGTGTCCTTGGTTCCCCTCGGCTTCGAGGCGCAGGGTCCCTGTGCCGTGCACTTCAACACCAGGGCTGGCCAAGGGTGCCCGGGGAGGGCAGCGGGCTCAGTGGTGTGCAGGGGGTGGGGGGGCTCATCCCTCCAATCTCCAGGAGAAACATCAGCTGAGCCTGGGAACAAGGGGTAAAGCGGGAGAGGAGAGTGGGAGTCTTGGGGAGTCCGTCCCTGCGGGGAGTCCTGGCTCTCACTGGTGGGTGACACCACCTTTTTCACACTGGGATCGTACTGTTTTTTTCCCGCAGCGCTGCCCGCACTGCCCTGCCAGGCAACCCTGGGGGGGTGGCATCTGCCCCCACTGGGGCCACCTCGGCGCCAGCCATGAGGCACCACAGAGGCGCAGCCCATGGCACCAGGTGATGCCTTACCCTCGGGATGGAACAGAAACCCGAGTCCCCAGAGTGCCAGGTGACCACAGGGACAGAGCCCTGCATGCTTTCAGGCACAAACCCTTCTCCTGCCTCTGGCGAGCGGTGCCAGAGCAGAGCTGCGATGACACTTCAGCTAAAGGGGGATGCTTAGCAAGTACCACCCCAAGTCCTCCCACAGCTCTGGGGCACCCGATGGCTGCCAGCCCCAGGGCAGCTCCCAGGTGCACCCTGACACTGGGCAGCCATCAGGCACGGTGATGCACTGGTCCCAACCAGACCGTGGCTGTGGCGTCAGCTGGCAGTGAGAGTGTCTCGCTCAGGGCCCCTGCTCCAGCACCCTGCACCTCACTGGGGGCTCGAGCTGAGGGGAAAGGAGTTGCGGACAGCCTGCTGCACCCCCTGCCCCACGTCACCAAGGCCATGGGACACACCACCAACTCCAGAGCTGCATCTCCCTGCAAGGATGCTGCACCAAGTGCCAACAGGTCCCTGAGCCCGTGCGCCAGACCCAAGTGGGGACAATTGTTCTGGGGGCAGAGCTCAGCCTGGAGCAGAGCATCTCCAGCCTGAGGGTATCCAAGGGGCTGGTAATGTCCCACCTCCTCCTTCCCATCCAGAAACACTCTGATACCTGCTCCCCACAGGGAGTCACAGCCCCTACCTCGGTTTCCCCATCTACACAACAGGGTAGAGACGGGAGCGTGGTTGGCAGAGGATGCCAGCAGGGTGTCTAAACTGACCACTTGCTTAGGACCAGGGCACAGCTCTCTTCCCCTTCCCCTCTCCCCAGCCCCTCCTTCTGCAGGGTGCTACAACGCAGGGGGGATTTTGGCTCCCAAGGTCACAGGACAGATGGGGCTGGCATCAGATGCCCCAGCCCTCATGTCCAGTCAGCCTTGCCAACCATCCCCCTCTAGGTTGTGGCCATCTCCTGGGGTTCACCTGCCCCCCAAGCATCCCATTGCCTCTCCCCTCTCCCCAAAAAGCAAATATCCCGGGAGATGGGCTCCGCGCTGCAGCTCTGCCGGTGGCACTGGCAGCTGAGCAGAGCAGACTGCAGCACGGCCGTTATGTAAGCCCGAACCGGGCTCCGGGGATGTAGGACACCGGGGTTATCCCCCACCCCACCTGGGCGCTGCCACCCCCACCCTGCCTCAGCCCCAGGGCTCATGGATCTTGAGAAGGACCCCCACCGACTCAACCCACACTGCAAGGGGAGCAGGGGGGCTTTGGGTGGCGCTGGGGGTTGCTGTGGCCCTGCCATGGGGCACATGGTGGTGGCAGAGGGCAGAAGCAAGGGGACAGATGTGTGCAAGAGGTTTGTGTTGCTGTAGGGCAGGGAGTGGTGGGAAGGGACCGGGCTGGGAGGCAGTGAGAGCTGCACCCACCTCCCACTGAGCCCTTCTGCAGCCCTCAGCCACGACTTCACCGAGGCTCACCTGTGCAAGCAAGAGTGCAGGGATGGAGCTGGGTGGCCAGGTTGTGACTCCGGGGTTGGGTCTCCCTTGGGGTGATTCGTGGAGCAGGATGGGTGCAGCTGGGGCAAAGGATCCCAACCTCTCTCCCAGCCTGCATGCACCTGCTATGTCTATATCCCTAACCCCACATTTCTGGAGGGTCAGTATCCCTAGGGACAGCATCCTTGGCATCGGCATCCCTGGGACAGCACCTGTGCAGTCAACATCCTTGGGATCCTGGGATCAACAGCCTTGGTACCAGCATCCCTGGGTCAGCATCCCTGAGGAGAGCATCCCTGGTGTCTCCAAACACAGGCTGGGGAGCCAGAATCAGGGCTTCCCAGAGCTAAAAGATCCTTCCCCCTAAAGAACAGCCCCAGCATCTCCTGCCTCACAGCCCTGCGAGAAAGCGGAGGTGAGGGATGGCACAAATCGTGTCACCCATCTGTGAAGCACCTGTGCCCTGTGCTGGTGGCACGGCGAGTGGCCAGGCAGTGCTTGCAGCACCAGGGCTCCCCCAGGACCCTGAATAATGGACAGGCAGGGGTTGTGCAGCTATCCCTGTCACTATGCAGGGTGGGGACAGAGTTGGGGAACCCCTGTCTCCCCAATCATGAGGCTTCTCTCTGGCTTTCTGTGTGGATCTGGCCATTTCTGTTTGGGGGAAGGGGAAAAAAAGCCCAGGCTAAGGCTGCTGGCAATAGGAGATACCGGAACGGGGAATTAATGTTAATTAATTCATAATGACGCTGAGATAGTGATACCAGATGCTTCAGAAGTCCAACGGGGGAATCTGAAAGAGCTTTGCAAAAAACCATCGCCCACCGGCAGTCCTGCCTCGCTGCAAGCTGGGAACGAGGGAGTGAGCTGGGAACCAGGATCGTACTGAGAACCAGGATCGAGCTGGGACCAAAGGACCGAGCTACAAGAGGGCAACAAGCTAAAACAAGGCAGGAATGGTGAAAGAGGGGCATGACCCAGCGAGGTGACAGGCCCACAGTCACTCAGAGCTTCGGGGACAGCACCAGGACCTCCCTAGCCTCCTGCAACACCGCTCTCACCTTTTTCCTGCCCTCCCCAACTCCGAAGCTGGAGAGGAGCTGGGGTGGCAAAGCACCTGCCCTGCTCCCCTTCCCAAGGCTCAGAAGCTCTCCTGAACCCCTTAATGCTCATTTTTTCTCTCCTTTTCTCTATTCCAGGCATATCAAGTGCAGAGCAGCTGGGCGGGTGGGTGCTGGGGCACCCAAGGGTCGACAGGAAGGATGGAGGGACAGGCTCATGAACTGGGACAGGGACACAGGTCCTTCACCAGCCGGTGTCCCCGCGCTCAGGGGACAATTCCCAGCTCCTGCGGCAGAAGAAATGGGTGTAAGCTGGGCTGATTTCTCCCTTCTCACCCAAGAAAGCCAACCCTTGCCCCCACACAGCCAAACTCAAACCAGGCTGGACCTTAGCCAAGAGCTGCAGAAGAGCCTAGAAAGGGCCTTGAACCCAGGTGCCACCTCCCCAGGGATGGGGACCCTGGAGCCAGCACCAGGAAAGTCACAACCATGAACTCTGCAGAAACCACGGGCAAAGCCTTGACTTGGAATCACTTGCCACCCTTGCCCTGCCGCTGCCTGGGGGGATTACGCTCCCCTACAGTGATTCAACAGCACCTGCACCCAGAGGGGACATCCCAGAATGAGGGCTAAAAGAGGTGGCTAAGTCCCTGTGGGGCCCAGCAGTGGTATAACCGGACAGGACAGCACGGCCAGGGCACAGTGATGCCATCGCTGCTTACATAAGGTGCCCATTCCATGTGCCACATGCCCGAGTGGCGACAGGAGAGGGGGACCGATGTGTCCCTCCAGCAGTTCCTTTTTATGATGGCTCTCACTCTTTCTAGAGACGGCATCCTCAGAACTGCCAACCTGTCCTCTTTCCTACTGGCACAGAGGTTGGGTGAGGCTCCGGCATTGCTCAAGCACATTTTACACCCTAAAACCTGATGCCAGCTGGGGAGAAAACGCTGAGTTTAAGCTCACCGTGCAGTTCCCCTGACAGCTCCTCCGAAGTTTATCTGCAGTGGGGAACCGTTCCCACTGCTCTGCCAGCAAAGCAACCCCTGCAGCCTCGGCCAGCTGGTAGGGAGCAGGGGGAACCCACGACGACCACAGCTGTGCCCAGAGCACCCTGGCATCATGCCGTGTGGCAGGGGGACACACTGCCATCCCAGCCCCACTGGTCCCGGGGGGACTCACCGTATTCCCCGGGGTCATTTCAGGGCTCAGAAAAAAAATCCACCTTGACTTTGCAGGTAAAGCAACTCTTTTGGGTAAAGGGCAGCAGCGACAACACAGGATTTCAAAGTGTGTCGTAGATCAGAGGCAATAAATAAAGTGGCCTTTAAGGTGCCTTCCCCAGCAAAGCTGGTGTTTTATGAAGCCTATAAGGCACGGATAGGAACGCTCGCTGCTATTCCAGGCCTGAAAGGAGCAGGCGAGGATTTTTTTAATATTTCTTTTTATTTTTAAGTCTTGTTTTCATTATTTTCTGGTGGCTTCACTGCTTTGTGCTCACACAAAGGGAATTTCACCTGCTGTTCAGAACAAAAGGCCCTGGAAAGTTTTGTGAGCGCAGAGAAGAGGATGAGGGGAAGAAGCTTTATGGAAGGCAAATGAGTTGTTGTAAGGTTTGGGTTTTTTCGCAACGAGCTGTAACAAATCCCTGGCTGCAGGAGACCCAGCACTGGCACGCGAGCGCCCTGTCCCCACCAGTGTCACCCCTAGCCTGGGAACAGGGAGGTCTCACCCCTTTATGAGGCAGGGGGGGTCAATTTGGGGTGCAGAGGAGGCAACGACATTGCTTCCCATCCTTTTCACGCACAAGCAAAGACATCACCACGCTTTCTAAGAACGGGAAAGAAAAAACCCAGCCCTCCTTTGCCGACACCACTGCAAAACAGGTGGTTCAAAATCACAAGTGCAGGGAGGGGAGGAAAAAAAAACCCTATTTGGCAATTTTGTGCTCATATTCACTGCAAAACTGTCCGGGAACGAATGCTGCTAAATACACACCATTTTCCCTCTAACACTCTTTGCTCTATAATTAAGAGAGACTTCTAAAAATACAAATAGCCTCAAGCACCCAGTGAAGGCGTGCAGGTGCTGCTAACTGGAGGCACTTTAGTACAGCTCATTTTCTGGACAATTTTACTAGCCTGGCTCGCGCTCAGCGCCGATACTATTACAGTGATGCAATTATGCTGCTGCTGCTGCTGTCGTTGTCGGTTTGCTTTGCTTTTTTTCCCCCTGCGCTTTGCAGTTTGCCTTCGAAGCACATCCCCCCCCTCTCCCCAGCTCCCAGCCCAAGCGTGCCCCCCGCTACGGGCAGGCAGGTCCAGGCAGTGGGAATGGGAGGGTCACGCGAGCGTGCAGCACACACGCGAGTGCATACACATGTGTGGACACACATAGGGGCATAACCCCACATGGGCTTTTCCAAAACCAGCCAGTGTGCAAAAGTTTTGGCCGAGAAAGCGAGCTGGCCTGGGGGAAGCGAGACGAAGCGAGCGGGAGCCCAGCGAGGCACCATCGGCGCTCCCCGAAAGGCAGCGGGCACAACCTCGCTGCTGGCCAAGGAGGGAGGGGGCCCATGGCACTGGCACGGCGACGGCGCTCAGCTTTGCGAAATCCCCCCCAAACCTGGCATTTCGAGCATGCAGGTGAGGTGGGGGGGGGGAACTTCACCCTTAAGGCTGCCACTGCGAAACTTCCCTGTCTTATTTCTCCATTAGGGCTGCAATAGGTGGAAGTGATTGACTCACTATGAGACTGCTGTTTTTGCCTCTGACTTGGGATTAAGACGGAGCTGGAGGAGTGGAGGAGCCGGTGCACCGGCTTCTCTGGCAGGCAGACAGACGCCGGAGCCGTCACTTACCTCTCACTGCATCCAGCCCTCCCCGGCCGTGGGGCTGCGGGTCCTGGAGAGTTAGCTGGCGGGGGACCCCACATCCACTTGGGTTTCTCCCAGGACCGACGTTCGGCTGCTTCTTAGGCACAGACCCAACCCCTCCATTCCAACCACAGGAAAAAAAAATATATCTTCTTCCAAGAGAAAAAGAAATAAAAATAAAAAAAGAGGGAGATTTTAAAAAAAAAAACAAACAAAAAACAACACTATTTTCTTGGTTGGGTTTCCACCCTGCCACCCCCTGGAGAAAAAAAACAAAATAGATAAATCCCAGCGACCAAAAGATCCAGACTCAGGTGAATTTAGCTTCAAACTCCCTCTGCGCTTTCAGAGCCTTCACCCTCAAATGGGCTCTGGAAGATGCTGGGGGACCCATCGTCGCCAAAGTGTCATCAAATATCCTTTGGGCTCAACTCCGCTCCTGCCCCGGGAGGGTGGACTTCTTCCCTGCTTGCTGCGTGCTGTGGAGTTGGCAGGGACCTGCCTGTTTCAGCCTCAGCGTGGAGGGTGGGTGGGTTGGTTGGTTGGTGTGGGTTGGTTTTCTTTCTTTTTTTTTTTTTCTCGCTGCTATTGGTTTTCTTGCTATCTGATCCTGAGCGAGCGCTGCAGCTCGCTGCTTCCCTGCTTTTTTTTCCCCCCAGCTCCCAGCCTTTTGACAGGGAATGAAACACAGACACCCAGTGAGACAGGCTCTGGCTTCTACAAAGCTCCACTCCCTCCTACCGCCTTTGTCCGTGAACAGCAACTACTCCAACTCTGCCCGTAGACACAAGTGAACCTCTGCATCAGCACTTTCCTAATGGCTGCTTCACCCGAGTCCTTCGGCCCTTCTTCTTCTTCTTCTTCTTCTTCTTCTTCTTCTTCTTCTTCCTCGCTTCCTCTCCTCCACCTTGATGGCTTCCGCTTGCTTTTTCTAACCCGGTCCCAGCTCCAACAACCACAGCCTCCCCTCCACGAAGCAACGACCCTTTCCCCACGGATCCATCTCAGCTCCCCCCCACCGGCTGCTGCGGTCGGGGGCTTGTGGCCCCGCAGTCCATCACCATCCTTTCTGGGCTTCTTCCATGAAAAATCGATACCGGGAACCGCGGCCCCGAAGGTTTCGGCTGGTTTAAGGGGCAGGGTCTGCGTGTGCCAGGGGCAGAGGGAGGGATGGGAATTGAAGCCGCTTCTTTTTATTGCAAGCAGGGAATATTTTATTTATTTATTTTTTAAGATTGATCAGAGTCCAAGTTTATTTCTTGGTGGTGAGCATTATTTTAAGCCTTTTGAGAGGCTTTGGTTGCCTCCAGGTCACCCTATCCTTACAACAGCAAGGCTTTTTTGGAGGGGGTCAAAGCAAACCCCTGCTCCGGCAGCCTTTTCCCCGCAGCAGAGGGCTGGTGCAGTGGGCTCACAACCCCAGCTGGCTTCCAGCCAGAGGGAGATGCAAACCAGCCACCATCTGTAGTTTTTGCTAGACTTCCTCCACACTCTGTCACCCGCGAGATCCCAGGGCTGCTGCCTGGTCCTTTTTGGGGATTTTCAGGCTTCGTTTAAAAAAAAAATCATAGCCAGGAGACCTTCTGCCTCAGCAGCGATGCTCAACAGGGCTCAGCTTGGCTGTCACGCAGCCAGCACGTCACATAAAAACCACAAAGCACCCCCAGCACGTGAAGAGGTTGCCACCCTACCTGTCCCACCTCCCTTTTGCATTGCCTCCCACCCCTTCCCCAGCCTTCTCTTCACTCTTCTTCATCTCCCACCACGAGTTTGAGATCAGCAGTCCCTCTCTTTCCTCTTTCCCTTGGCAACTTTCCGTAGCAGTGACTCTCCTTTCCCTGTCCCCATCCCCTCCCCGGCACAACGATGGAGCATCATGCTTCCCCTCGCTGCCCACAACACCCCCAAACTCCAGAGCATCTCAGGGTGTTGCTTGTAGCGCTGTCTCCTCTCTGCACCAATCGCCCCACCTCACCCCGTTGCATCAACCCCACAAATACTGAATTTTAACCAACACTTTGGAGTCCCTGAATGAGAAGCACTGCAGAGCCGTGTTCTGGCAGGTCCACCTAAACCCCCATGGGTGCTCAGCTAGCAGTGGGCATTCGGATTTTGCAGATCAGAGGGGACACCAGCCCACACACATGGTGGGCATGGGCACGAAGGGAACAAAGAGGTGACCATCAATGTCCTGACCCCAAAACGTTGCTTCCTTCTGCTCATCAGGCAGCCCTTCACACCCTTGCTTGCTCATCCCTGCAGGCTCCTCTCCTGCCACCCCACCATGCTCATCGCTCATGGAAAGTTTTCCGAATCCCTCCCTGCCCTGATGCCCAGCTGGCAGTGCCAGCCCCAGGCTCCCCGCTCCAGGCCCCCCAGCTCCCTCCAGCAATAAATATAATTAATGCTCTGGGCAGCCCGGAAATTGGCTGCAGGGCTAGGACGGACAGCTGGCCACAGGCCAGGGCTGGGCAGGGAGGCACCACCCAGAGCAGGGCGGACGGCTGCAGGGTCCCCAGCCCTGGCCCCCTCTCGCCTGCTGCTCCCCAGCACAGTGCTTCACCAGGGCTGCCCACGGCAATTCCGAGCGGCAGGAGCAGGGTGTTTCTTCAGCAAAGTGGGAGATGTTTGGGGTTCGGATGCGGGGGGAGCATGGGTACCGTGGGGGCTGCGCCTCTTCGGGCTGGCTAGGATGCCAGAAGGGAGCTGGGCAGCAGAACTGGCGAGGCTGGCGTTCCCATGGCCCTGTCATGCTGGTGGATTGCCCCTCACTCCGTGGTTTGCTACAGGAAATGCAAAAAAATAGCCTGGGGTTTCCATCTCAGCAAGCTTTGGGGTTCATCCAACCCACTGGAGGAGCAGAGAGGCTCCTCATGTTTTTGCCGTCGGCTCTGGGTACCACCGTCCCAGAACTGGGGAAGCCCATCACCCCCAGCGCGCCCGTCTGGGGGTGCAGGACTGCAGCCCTGCGGAGCCCCGGTGGGCTCTCAGCCGGGGAAGAGCTCGGGTCAGGATACGGCCTCACCCTGCAGCCGGGCCAGCTTCAGGCGATCACCTGGGAGCCGTCAAAGCGAGGAAAGGAGGGTGAAAGGGCGAAGCGAGGGGGAGCACCCCAGCGAGCCCCTTCCCGACGCCTGCAGCGCGGCTGCGCGGGGGCCGTGAGCAAGTCAGCGCAGAGCCATTAGGGCTAATTTAATCAAGACGGATGGCCCAATTGGAGGGCTGCCGCCCATAAATCCCACGCTCATGCTGCGTTCGTGTCAGGGCTCCTGGAGGAAGAGGCCGAGGGGGAGGTGAGGGGGAAGCAGGGCCAGGGAATCGTGCTAAGTCACCCGTCTTTCCAATCGCACAGAGCCATTTGGACCAGGTGCCACCACCCAGGTGCGCTCCCCATCTCATGGTTCGCAGCCTGGCTCCAGGGACATGGCCCACCATCCTCCAGCCCCTCCAAAATTCCCAAAGCTGGAGAGGGTGGGATTTTGAGCAACCTCATTTTGCTAAACCCTAAAAGGTACAGGATTGTTCACAAATCCCCCAAGCCAAGGCAGGGGTTTGCTTCGATTGGGTTTGCAGCTGGAGGGAGATAGGATGCGGCGGAAAACAAGTTTGAAGCCCCACAGTAGATCTTAGTGCAATAACTGGGATTCAAAAGTACAAGCTGAGAAGGACCCAAAGCTGATGGACGCATCATCCAACCTAAAGTGCAGCCAAGATACTCCCAACTCCAGCCATGCCAGCCCGCTGCGGGACATCCTTGCGGGTTGTCAGTCTGGCTCTTCCAGCACCCAGCTCAGTTCCCACCTCTGCTCCTAGAAACACCAGGTTGTTGTCTGATGACGCACAACAGGTGTGTCTCCCCCATCCCCATCCACTAGGCATGGGCAGCGGGACACACGCGTGCCGCTGCGCCGCACAAGCTGAGTCAGGAAATAAGATCTCATCTATCAAAGTTAAAAATAGTCGTTATCTGTGCCATTAACTCGCCTTGCCCCTGACTACCCGGCCGAGCTGGCTCCCATCTCGCCACCCACCCGTGCACCGAGGCCATTGTGCTCCCGGCTGAAAAATCGGACACAGGGAAGGGACCGGACGACTGACGCCATCTGCTCCG
Source organism: Neomorphus geoffroyi (assembly GCA_033558235.1). Lineage (NCBI taxonomy): Eukaryota > Metazoa > Chordata > Aves > Cuculiformes > Neomorphidae > Neomorphus > Neomorphus geoffroyi. Next base: position 443,825 of record JAUMJM010000038.1, read on the forward strand.
GGCGCTGGCATCGCTCTCAGCGCGGGATGTCGGCTCTGCCAGGCCGCACTGTTGGCCAGCACAGTGGAGCGGTGGTCCAAGTCCCGGCAGGTTTGGGGAAGACAATGGGCCAGGGGATGCGGAGGACGGATGGGAGGATGGCATGGGTTTGTGGGCATCACTCTTAACCCCAGAGCACGCATGGAGGCTGCACGGTCACCTAGCGAGGGAGAAAATAGTCATGCTGGCCTGGTGTGAAGGAAAAGATACTTGTGTGATAGGGATGGGGAGTTGGCAGGGGGATCTCAGTCTGGAGAGCGGCTGAGGACGTCAAGAAGTTGGATGATGGATAGATGGATGCTCAGACCTAGTGCCCATGTCCAGAGCACCTCATGGGCTATGTCAGCAGCCAGTTAGCAGGGAGCATGACTGAAATAGCGCAGGGAAGCTGAACCTGGGGCACAAGGAGTGATAAACTGTGGCACTGCCACAGATTTATCTGGAAAAAAGGAGAGCACACATCCCTGCGCACCTCTGCTCTCCGGCTGTGCTTCAGCGCGGCCAGGAGGGAGGGAGGGCAGGGAAGGAGGTGGTTTGCCGGCAGGAGGAGCACGGCACAAGGTCAGCACTTGTGGTGCTTTTATGAGACCATGCGCAAGGTCCTGGGGACCAGAAAGTGCTGATGGGGGCAAGAATTGGCCACCGCTGTGTAGGGGCGTGGAGCGGCTCTCTGCAGGCTGGGGTGAGCAGCCCCGTGCCCGACAGCTCTGGCTCCTTGGGCTGAGCACCTTTGCACCCACTTGCTCGGGAAACTAAAGCAAAGGCAGGATTGGGCCCCAGGAACCATCAGCCAGGAGCAACAGTCTGTCCTATGAAAAGCCATGCAGCAGGTGAGCCATTTCTCCCCAAAATGGCCAGCACAGGGAAAAACGACGGCTGTGTTTCTGCCAGCTGACTAAATGAGACACCACTCGTAGCCAGTGAAACTCTGCAGATTTTGCTAATAATGATTGCTCCATCCAGCTTCCAGCTGGATTCCAGCCCCAGCCACAACGCGGACACTGGCAGCAACAACCAACGCATCCCACGCTGGCGTTCCCGAGCCGGCCCCGTGCCACGCCGCAGGTTCAGGCTCACTGCAAACTCAAGCACTGCCCCGTGGTAGGGACACAGCTCCCGTGCTGAGGTTCGTTCCCACCCTTTGCCTCCCTGTGTTTGCTGTGGGGACCACGCTGCTGGGATTGCACCGTGTCCCTTGGGAAATTTTAACACATCTCAGGAAATTTTCCCTTTCTATTCAGCTTAATTTCACCCATTAGATCTTGTTTCAGCAGGGTCCCGAGGGGATATCACTCCCCAGCATCTTCCTCTGACTGTTCCTCCCCTTCTCTCCTCCTTCATACGCACTGCTCGCCTCGGGAGGTTGATTCTTGCTCGTTCATGAGCAACGCTGGTCCAAACACTCATATCCTCCATACAACATGACCCTACATCACCCCAGCTGATGGCATGTACATTTCCCATGAGGTCACAATACTCTTTTTAAGACTCTCACTGTAAGCAGAGGTCCAGGCTATGTCTGTGGGACAAATGCTTGGGGAGACCTTGGCCAGAGCATTACACCATGGCCAGAGGTAGGAGTCTGCTCCTTCTGCACAGCTGAAAAGCAGAAAAAGAGCCAGTTTGGGAAAACCACATACCCTCAGCATACCACTGTCCCAAGATTGCACCAGAGACTATATCACACTGGATCCTGCCTGGAAAATATAGGACAAAGCAGGAGGCAAGAAGCTTATCTGCTGCTGTCGTGACCTGCAGTGTTTGGGGGGGAGGATTTGGGGCAGCAGATGGGATTTCCTAGACCTCATGCGTAAGCCTGGTGCTAGCTCCACGTCCTGGGCCAGCTGGGATGAGCATGGCTTTAGCTTTTTACCATGGGATGCTCCAAAAGGAATGGTGAAGGGCAAGTCCCCTGGGCTGTCCACAGTGTCAACAGCAGCCAAGAGAAACCATCGACCCCCTTTCTGCTCCCCTTACTCCACCACCAGCACTCAGCTCCCCTTTCCCTCACCCGCAGGGCAGATTATTTTAAGATAGGGAGATGGAAAGAGCAGCAGTGACCAGCTGATTGATGGCAGCTCATAGCAAAGCGAGGCAAGCTGGACATCCCAGGGGTCAGACAGGCACCTCATATAACCCAGAGGCTTTCCCGAAGGGCTTGCAGCAGCCAAAGAGCCCAACTGGCTTCTTACATAAATGACATCAGGGCAACGCCTCTGAGACCACCAGACCAGGCAGCAGATGCTCTGAAGCAAAATCCACCCTGTCCTGAGCAGACGTCACCTAATCAGCATGTTGGCTTCTTCCCAAGGCAGTCTTGGGGCACACAGTAAATATCTTACATAAGCACCTCTGCCCTGGGGTCGGATCCAGTTCAGCTTGATGTACAGCAATGTCCTCCTCGATAGAGGCACAAGAGGTGGCCAGAGGGGTCAGACAGGGCTTTCCCCAGCATACACCTGTTATACAGTTGTAGACCCCCTTCGTGGCCCACCTTCACAGCTTTGCCAGGGGATGCTCCAGGAAAAACCCTGGTGTATGGAGAAGAGCCACCCATCCTCAATGGCAAAAAAGGACAGAAGAAGTGGTCAAAATGACAAGTCACTTCTGCCCCCAAACTATTTGTCTTCCAGGACTTGGGAGCTGGGTAGGCAGCCAGAGAGTCCAGCACCCCTCTATAGCAAGGCCAGTCCTTCCAACCCAGACACATCTGCCTGATCGGACTTAAGTACGTTCTGCAATGAAAACATTAAAGTAAACCTGGAGATGTCTGCCAGCACTCAGCTCTCACCACTTGGGAAGTTTCAGATCCCAGTGTCCTCTGTTGCAGGTTGTGCCCCAGGTTTCTCAGCATGGCCAGGGGCACAACAGAGATCCTTCCTTTTCATCCTGAGCAACCTCCTGGAGTCCGCTGGGGTTGGGAGGTGGGAGAGAGCCCATAGACGGTTGCAGATGGGGGTAAAAGCAGTTGGGGCATTAGCAGGCGGCAGAGGATAACTTGCGAGCATCTACAGTACTTAAACTCTCAGTGCAGGCTTTCCCTCGGGGCCGCTTAATAAGGTGAAAACTGAGGCAATGACTGTGCTGGCAGATGCAATTTCCTCCTTCAACGTCGTCCTTCTGGACTCACATCTCCAAGGGATTTACCTGCACGGCTGCGTGGGGTATTTGGTCAAAAAACCCAAAGAAGTGGGCTCAAACCTCACTGTTGCCTTGGCCTGCCAGCGCCATCCTTGCGGGACTTGCCCATCCATGGGACATCACCTTTCGGCTGCACCAGCTCACACGTGGGCACGGCAGGGTCAGACGTCGGCAGGAAGATGCTCTGAGGTGCGGGCAGTGAGTGGCTGAGGGAGCAGACAGGACACGACCTGCCCTCTGCCTGCCCCCTCCTCTCTGCTCCTCTTTGACAGGTCCTTTAAATGCTTTGACTGCTGACAAGCCGTCCCAGTCTTTCAGAAGAGGCATTTCACACCAGCCCTCGCTACTAAATAAAGCAGCCCGAGCATCGCTTGCACCACCCGGGCTGGCCCGGGATGAGAAGCAAGGTTAAACTCATCCCTGCAGCAACAGCACCAGCCGCTTCTCCGTCAGCACTGCCACCCCTGGCCCTGGGCTTGGGCAGAAAATAGAGTTGTGTGGAGAATTTGGGTCTCTGTTGATGCAGCTGGCAGAGAGGAAAACATCAGCAAACATTTGTGCTCTCCTGTTGTTGGCAAAGCCACTTTTGCTCCATCGGTACCTGCTCATAGGCAGCTGTCAGGGTTTGGGAAAGAGCAAACGGGTCCTCCTGCCTGTGTAGCCACAGCCCTCGGATCCAGCATACGGTAATAAATATAAAATCTTAAAAAAATGGCTCAAATTGACATGGAGCAGTTAGAGCAGGTCCAGAGGAGGCCATGAGAGGATCCGAGAGCCGGAGCAGCTCCCATACAAGGTCAGGCTGAGAGAATTAGGGTTGTTCAGCCTGGAGAAGAGAAGCCTCCTAGAGCAACCTTCCAGTACTGCAGGAAAGATGGGGACAGATTTTTTAGCAAGGTCTGTTGTTGCAGGACAAGAGGGAATGGTTTTAAACTAAGGGAGGGGAGATTGAGACTGGAAATAAAGCAGGAATTTTTTACCATGAGGGTGGTGAAACACTGGAATGGGTTGTCCAAGGAGGTAGTGGAGGAAACATTCAAGGCCAGGTTGGATGGGGCTCTGAGCGACCTGATCGAGTTAAAGATGTCCCTTGCTCGTGCAGTGGGGATGGACTGGATGACCTATAAAGCTCCCTGCCAATCCAAAGCATTCTGTGCTTCTCCAAGTCCTGTCCCCAAGCACTGGGCAGCTGCAGGCTCCAGGGGTAAATGCTCAAACTTTGCAGAGTTGGAGAAACAGTTGAAATCAGCACAAAAATCTCAGTTTTCATCCACAGGCAAGACCCACACCAGACACCTGGGCTGTGTCAGGGAAGGCAAAAGAGCAGGCTGGAATAGAGCTGTATTTTAGGAAGAAAACAGAGATCAGCTGCCTGTGATGGGTGTTCGGAGGGTAGAGGGTTGGAAAATAGTTCAGAGGTGCCCAAAGCTGGGTGGATGAAGTGCTGAGCTATTATTTGACTTGTTGAGCGAAAGAAAACTGTACATTGAAATGGAAGAAAATTATTTTTAAGTGAAAGACTATTATAAATGCTTTTTTACATGAGGCTCAAAAAGTGTGTACTCAATGCAAAATGAACCTGCTTCTCTCCAGACTATTGCACCCATTTATAAAAATCACAGTTTTTTTCTAGATTAGTTAAAGGCATTTTCCAAACCAGGAAATGCAAAGTCCAAATTAAAGAAAAAATTAATCTCCAAACAGGGTATTCTGACTCCTCTGGAAAAAAAACCTTCACATTTCCAAAAGCCAAAGTGAAGCACCGTGCTCTTCTCCAGTGTTTCCATCCCCCATTTTGTGCAATCACAAGTATTTTCCAAACGCCGTGTGAGTTTGGGATCGGCGCCAGCCTCTGCAGCGCTGGTGCTGAGCACACACAGTTGCCGGCACACGCCGGATCAAAGCCGCAGTCCGACCACAGGGGCAGAGCAACCCAGCAAAGCTGTGGGCAACGAACTCCGAGAGAGGTGGGAAAAGGCTCTTTCCCTTTTCCTGAGTTATTCCCCTCCGGGGAGAATCAGGAAATCCCATCTGAGATGTGGGGTTTGCAAGACCGATCATGTCAGGTGGTACCTGCTGCCCCTGGATGCAGTGACTTGCAAAGACCAGGGAGGGGTAATTTTCACACGAAGCTGTTGGGATCTTCCTACAACCCTTCCTTTCAGAAGGAACCTCACCCTCCTGCCATGTACCTTGCATGGGGACAGCAAGCACGTGAAGAAAGGATCATCTCGTAGATGATGTGCAGTGCTCAGAGAAGATGTGATCCAGGCCCCTGGGAGAAGAGGAAAGTCCTCCCTCTGTTACAGCATCCTGTGCCTTAAATTCAGCCCCACTGGACTGGTAATTTGGTTCTCAGCAGGTATATAAGCACATCTGAGAGGAGAAATATAGATATGTTCTTCCCCAAGAAGGGCAGCCAGCACACGGGGCTGCCCATCATACCAGGCACTGTTCAAATGTGATGGTTTAGAATTCATAGAATCATAGAATCAGAAGGTTGGAAGAGACCTCTGAGATCATTGAGTCCAACCGTGCCTGTCTCCCCACTAAACGCTGTCCCTAAGGAACTCATCTACCCATCTTTTAAACACCTCCAGGGATGGCGACTCCACCACCTCCCTGGGCAGCTGTGCCAATCCCTGACCACTCTTTCAGTGAGGAAATTCTTCCCAATGTCCAGTCTAAACTTCCCCTGGCACAACTTGCGGCCATTTCCCCTCGTTCTATCGCTGTCACTTGGGAGCAGAGCCCAGCACCCACCCCGTCACAGCCTCCTTTCAGGCAGTTGTAGACAGGAATGAAGTCTCCCCTCAGCCTCCTCTTCTCCAAGCTAAACAACCCTTATTCCCTCCGTCTCTCCTCACAGGGCTTATTCTCCAGCCCCTCCCCAGCCTCGTTGCCCTTCTCTGGACGCGCTCCAGCCCCTCAGTGTCCTTGGAGTGAGGGGCCCAAAACCGAACGCAGCACTCGAGGTGCGGCCTCGCCATTGCTGAGCACAGGGGCACAATCCCCTCCCTGCTCCTGCTGCCCACGCTGTGTCTGACACAGGCCAAGATGCCACTGGCCCTCTTGGCCATCTGGGCCACTGCTGGCTCATGTTCATTCCTTGACTTTTTTCTCCTCTCTTTCCCTCTCTGTGTTGGATAATCAAATACAAAGCAGGCAAGGGCTTCCCAGAGCCAGCCCTAAGAGCCCAGCCCCCAGATCTGCTCATCTCTCTTGATGGAGGGGAGCTTCCCAGTGTACATTTTTAGGTCGGTTTATCAGGGATCAAACTGTGCCTCTCTTCAGGAAATCTCCCACCTCTGCTCCATTAAAGCTAAAAAGAAGTATATTTTAAAACCCCCAATGTTTAACAAGAGAGCTGCAGGGAGAGTACTTGACTGATTGAGTTTTTACCTGGCCCTTACAGGCAAGCTAAGGTACTTAACATAGAAATGAGGTTTAGTCACAGCAAGGCATTTGGGATTAGAGTTGACTAGAGAAACTCTGATGGAACCACGTTCCTCCCGAATATGCACTCCTGTCAAAATTGAAACGCTTTGTAAGATTGAATAGGTTTAGCCAGAAGTCCATTTTCTAAAGAAAATCAGGGAGCGGGTGGAGGAAAATATGTTGAATGAAAAATAACGTGTTTTTCCTTGTGAGCTGTGCTGTGTGCGTGTTGTTAGAGGGCTTTTTTGGTTTGTTTTTTGAGTTGTGCATTACTCAGGGAGGAACCTGAAGAGCTGTTTTCTCTCTAATGACAAATTTACCCAAACTCAGCAATTCCCCACTCCCTGCTGTCTCACAAGCTTGTAGCCCTGAAGGCATTTACAGCTCTGCAAGAGACTTTTGCTGTTGGACTCCATGGCCAGTGCAACTTGATAAAAAACGCGCTACCAAAACCCACCTGGAGTGAGCCTGTGGAGGCAAGGAAAGCCCAGCAGGACCTGAGCAGGCAGTGGAATTGCAAACAGAGCAGCTATGACCTTCACTAAGGTGAGCCTACAGCAGCAATTGGGAATTTCTCACCCCAACTCCACGCTTCCTGGGGAGCATAATCCCATTGGAAAGCAACAGAAGGGATAGTAGAGCCCCTCAGCATGGAGAGGATGGGCAAGTGCCTTGACTTTCATCTGGGATGGTAGGGCCTGGGGTTTCTGCAATCCCGCTGATTTCCATTTCCAAGTGGTTCCTCTGCCAAAATCCAACATAGTTCCTGTTGGGTAAACCTGTTATTTGAGTTTCTTGGCAAATGCTCGTGCTGCTGGGCTGGATGGCCAAAACATCAGGGTCAGGTTTTTATCAGGAGGCAAGGGTCTTCACTCAGGTCAAACTCCTGTTGAGTTCTTGGGTTCCAATTTGAGCATTGGTGGGGACAAACGATGGCCTGAGCTTCTCCTCATTTGAGGAATCACCTTTGAGCACCTGCCCACTTACCAGGTAGGGGAAGGAGCACTGGGATTTTGAGGTGTTGGTGTTGGCAGCAACACCCTGACCAGCCACAGGGATTTTGCACAGCTCTTCCCAGGGATCACAGCTCAAAGAGGGCTGCAGCCAGCTCCATACTTATTTAGCAGATGCCAACAGCCTCCCTTGCTCGGCTTTGGGAGGCAGAGACTCCCAGAATCACCCCTTAAACCACACTGCCCATCCCCTTGGTGTTTCAGCAGCCTTGCCTGGAGAAGGCATGGTTAGAGAAGACACTTGTCCAACAGCAGGAACCGCAGGCAAATCTGCTGAACTCAATCACCCATGGGACCTCAGCTACAGCATAAACCTCAACTCATATTACAGCAAAACCCCTTCTCCAGGCCATTGGGGAAGACCATCCAAGAGAGCAATTCCAGTTTTGCTCCAGCCCCGTTAGCCACTTGTTGCCATTCAAAACCAAGGAGGCTTTGTACCAGGTCTCAGGCAGGGAGGTGTCCATGAACTCTCTCACTACTGTCCCTTTAACCTCAGCTGTGTGCCCAGTCATTTAAATCAAGCAGTGTTGGAGGGTTTGTTTTTGTTGCCCCCTTCCCTCACTTTGGGATGAGAAGACCTTTATAAATGACTTCCGCTCAGTCTCATTGCCAAGGGGACATCGCTGGTTTCTGCCATCACATCATGCTTTGAAGACAGATAGTTTTCTGTTCAGGCTTAAAAAGAACTCTGTTTGCAGAACAGAGCGAACAGCATGTGAAAAGGAGAAGGAAAAAAAGAGAGAGATCTGTGATGTTTACTGGAAGAAAAACCCGCTCGTTTGTTTGGACGAGGATTCTCGGCACGTACAATCTCGGGAACAAAAAGAGATGCTTGTTCTCTGCTGTGTTTGCGGGAAGAGTCCTGTAAATATTCAGGGGTGTTTGTGCTGTAGAGAAGATCACCTACCTGCCTCCAGAAACTTCCAAAATCACTGCTGAGGGGTCCAGCTCTTGCACAGCCCCATGGGTTCGGACCCCAAGCCCTTCCTTTTATACTCAACAAACAGCCTGTTCAAATAGAACTATCGGCAATAATAAAATTCCTTTAAGCAGAAGTTTTGGGAAGAAAGACAGCTCCATCTGACCTTGCTGGTACTCAGCGAGATGTAGGTCAAATATTTTAATTGCCGAGTCACTAATCCCCGATACGCAGCATTTCAATATTTCTATTGCATTGGACTTACTGCCTTCTGAAGCCGCAGGGGGAAAGAAGTAGCTGCCTGGATTGATGAGCTAGTAATTTCTGCCAAAATACAACACTGAATACAACTGCTCAGGATGAATGGTTGTGACTGCAGGAAGAAGTAAGCGAAGCAGAGGGAGTTGCTGCTTCACCAGCTGCATTTCTGGTTGGATTCAAAGCTTTTGCCACCTTCCCAAACCCCTGAGTGCATCCTCCAGTATCCAAGCACAACTGTCCCAACATATGCAGACAGCACAGCCAGCCTTCGAACCTCCCTTACCCCATCACCATCGTTGATCTGGGAGCAGAACTGCCATTTTATTTTGATAAGGAACCAGACAGCAACCCAGCCCCAGCACTGCGAGCTCTTGCAAACATCTCGCTGGCTCATGAGCTCATGAAGGCTTGCACACCTCGTGCAGTGCAGCCACCAGCAGGCTGTAGCACTCGCTGCAACCCAAGACTCCTTCAGCAGGGAGAGGCCTACCAATTGCGTCCATGGTCCCTGAGGAATTTGAAGAGATGCAGTATAATTACTCATGAAGAATGTGGCTCGCACAAAAATAATACTGCAGCAGGAGTCACGGCCCCTGGGTCACACAGGGACAGGCAGGAGGGAAGACGACCCTGAATCATGAACTCCAGACCTCTGGCAACCGTGTCATGTAATCCATTTTGGAAATCTATCATGGAAATCTTAAAATTAGCTCTATTTTCTGCACCCTGCCACTGCGGGCATCCTGCCTCCTTCCAACAGCACTGAGGATGCTCCACTCCAGGTGTGTCCACCTCAGGGTGAGCTTTCCCACGTGTCAGGGCACACGGAGGTCCCACAGTGCCCCAGGGCTGGTTTCCCAGCTGGACACAGCCAGCATTGTCTCAGAGACAGCTTCTCTAGAGAGGAAAGAATATAGGGCAGAGGGGAGAAATGTGATCTAGAAAGTATTGAATTTTCAGGCCAGAAATAAAAGGTCAATTACTTTATAATCTCTCGGGTACAGCAATGGTCTTGCTTGTTCAAACACGGTGCAACAAGACAAGGTCCTGGCCCAGAATAAAGACGCTGCTGCAGATCCGAGAGCAAATAATAAATTCTGATGAAGACAGAGGTTGCGTCATTAAAATAGAGCGGGCTGGATTCTGCCCTTATATCTACCCCTGTAAATCCCAGACAAAGGATTTTCAAGATTACATATGCACATTCCTTTCCCTGCTGCTTCATCAAATAATACACGGTGCCCGTTTCCCAGCGTACGCCAGTGCAACCGCCCCAGGCATGAAACGAGCAGGTAGCTGGGGCTTTGAACCTGGGGGGAAAGGATACTCTGGGGAAAGAAAAGAGTGCAGCATGCCCCCTCTCAATTGTCGGGGAGGATGTGTCTTTGCTTTTGTGTGGTGGATGGAAAGCTGAGCTTGTGACACCGGCAGCCCATGAGGTTTGATGCGCGGCAAAAGGAGTCGGGCAATTTGCCTTGATTGCACCAGAGACCTGGAACACAAATCTGGCTCCTGGGGCATCATTTGGAAATGTTTCATTTTTAGTCCTCGTTTTGCAAATAGAAAGGAAACTTTGTGGTTTTTTCTTTTTTTCCTCCTTGGGCTCATTCTTGCAAGACTGATCTTTGGGCACCTAATCGCAAGGGATGCCCCAGCTCTGGGATACAGGAGGATGGAAGAGGCTGTACCTGCTGAGGTACAAAGCTCGTACCCCTTCTTTGCTCCATCTCCTCTGCTTCTGGCCGCTGCAAAGGGAGCAGTTTGTGTAACTGCCCGAAGCCCATCCCATAGAGAGCACGGAACAGGTCACAATAGAAGATGTTGATCTCTGGACTGGGCTGGTTTGCCAGTGCCTGAAATCTCACCGGTGTCCCATGGGGACGATTATCAAATGAGAGAGTTAGTCATTCCGACCCAAAGCCATTAGTTACAAAACAGGGAGGAGGGCTTAAAGCTCTTATGCTTGAACATGTTAGCTCAGCCCTTCAGGGAACTCCTGATGTGCCAGAGCATCTAATCTCTGCAAATCACTTTTATTCTGCCTTGCTCTGGGTTTTCCTTTTTAATCAACTTAATCTTTATTCATGAGGTGTGTTGCTGCATTACAGAAACGCCCAGATACTGAACATCAGGCTCAGGGAACGGAAATTGGGGAAACTTGGTGTTTGTTCCAGCCAGGGCTTAAGGTCTGGAGCAATTTATCTACACTTGTGGCAGGCCCTAGCACCACTCCATGTCCCAGCAGGGAGAAGGAGGAGGTGGGAAACGACCCAAACATGCAGAGGACAAGCGCTACTCCCCGAGGCTGACGCGCTTTGATCAGCACGTCTCGTTGCTCTATTTAAGCAGTGAGGTCCATGCTCACCTTGCCTTGTCGATGGAGTCTTTTAAAAAGTATATACTTGAAATAAATATAATGAATTAAAGGGATCAAAGAAGTGAGCAACCAGCAAGTGACAGCAACATGAAGCAAAGAAAAAAGGAAGCGCTAATGGGATTTTGAGGGGAGAAGTGGGGCAGGAGGGAGGCTTTGCTCCCGCAGAGAGCTGGGATGTCAGCACCCCCTGATTTGTCCCACGTGGGCTCAGCCCATTCCTCTGATCCATCCCCACTCAAGACAGAGTTTCTGCAAAAGGGATGTAGGCAGAGCATGGCAGGACAGAGCACATTTTAATAACAGAGCACAGTTTGATCGCTTACATGAGCTCCCGAGAACAGGCTGGGAAACACAAGTGCTGCCACTTCTCCTGTGGGAAGACAGGAGCGATTTCCATGTACGCTTCCATGAAGGGAAAGGGCCATCATTTACAGGTTCCCAAGATGTGCTGGCTGAGCATGATCCCATTGCCACAAATGAGCCCCAAAGCACTCCCAGTTCCCCAGTGCAAGCAGCGGCGCTCAGCAGCCTGCAGTGCGTCCTCTGAGGATCAGTTTCCCCCCAGCCATGATCTAAAGGTACTAATGGGATTATAATTCCTCTAATGAGCTGTAATTAATTAATTACCCTGTTAGCACAAGAGTTTTACATTTTTTGGCAAACAGTACCATTTTCTAGCTAGAGGGAGGCTCTTCCCCAGCACGATCAGGCTCCAGTCGTGGCTGCAGACAAGCCCCAGCCCAGCACCCAGCACACTCACTTTCTGCCCAGAGAGCTGAGTCACCTCTGCCTTGACCCAACACTCTTGGTCCCTTAGGGAGAGGACCCTGGAAACAACTACACAGCTCACAAATTTCCTCCAAGTTACAGACAACAAAGTCATAGACATTAATTTGGAGAGTGTGCAGACATCTCCTCCAGCAGCCCCTTGAGAACATCAATTCTCCCTGGCAAATTTAACAAGAAAATCACACCACGGGCAAAGCATAAGCAATACTGGGACCCTCCGTGGTCCCTGCAGAGCAGGAGCACGCTGGATGAAATTCCCAAAAGCACCGAGAATGGAGGCAAAGCAGGCTGGGGGAGGGCAGAGGCAGTGTCTGAGCCATATTAAGCAGTGCAGCAACCCTACAATGCTCAGAGCTGAGCTGCAGCCTCCCGTTTGCCTGGGACACAGGATTGCACCCGTGCACCGCAGCCACGCGTGGTGGCTGAGCCCAGCTACCTCTCCCAGCTCGGCTTCTCCATTACTTCCACCTTGAATAATTAAAGAACCAGTGTAAAGGCATTAAAGTTTCAGGGACTGACACGTTCCAAGAGAGACGGGAGGACACAGGGATGGAGTAGAACTGCTAATTAACCCTGCCCAGCCCAGGCAGTGAGGAGCAGGTCCCTGTCCATTTAACCCCATGAACAAACCCTTTCCCCCCACAAATTCTGTCTTCCCAAAAGCATCCAACCCAGACTACAAGGGAGGTTTGCTCAACATCAAGTGCCTCTATAAAAATCCTAATAGAGGGGGGATTCTTCCCAGGAAGTGTGGCTTTTTATAGAGTGCACACGGCTTTGCCTGGAGCCAGCTCCGAGCAAGGGTTATGAGTTACCTTGGGCTGGCTGCGGGGGCTGAACAGGACGGTTCTTCTGCCAGAGCAGATGGAGCTGACGTGCCTGGGAGCAAGCCCAGCCCTGCTGCAGTGACATACTGTCCCACACGGCCTCCCCCAACAATGCTGTCCTGAGACCCTCATGCTGTAGCAGGGGGCTGAGCACTGGCACAACTCATCCCATCACCAAACACCAGCCATCCCACCACCAAACACCAGCCATCCCACCACCAAATTCCACACCAAACAGTACTTCTTCTCCTCTAGCACTCAACTCACCCCGCTTGTTTGCTCAGATACAGAACTCAGCAAGCTGGAGAGAAGGCTATCTCACAACCCCTCAAGCCCAGCTGGGCAGGTTACACCATCTTCCCTTAAATACCGCATCCTCCTGGACAGCAGATGCTGATTCCCTGACTGTGTGGCCCAGGCTGGCCCAGGCCAGAAGCTCTGGGTCCCTCTGTGTTTTGGTGGATATGAGCCCCTTGCACCCATTTGGATCCCCCAAATAATACCCTTCACATACATTGTTTCCTCTCAGGGTGTTCTTGAATACAAGTGCAGCAGCCAGGGTAGGTGTGGAAGCAGAGCCCATCCCTGCATGGAGCAGCAGAGGTTTGGGTTTAGTGGAGCCCCCCCATGGAGTATTGAGGCTAGGAGTGGTCTGGGGCTGGGAATGGGGGCCAGGAGTGTTCGGGCAGACCCTTTGAATTCCCTTTGGTTGCTGCACCTCCTTCAAATATGAAGAGCTGTTTGCATTAGGAAGCACAGATGAGTGGGGGCATCTGAGCCGATGTTATAACTGGAGTCAGTTTTTGGTGTGCCAGAATTGTGGCTCAGCGATTAATCCTCCCCCGTGACACTGCTTGGGCCCGGGCACAAGTGAGCATTACCTTAATTAAAAGAGATGGGTTAATGCAGGGCTCAGTCCCAGCAGCTTCCCAGGAGAGCAAAGCAGGACTGTCCCCTGTCATCGAGTCCAGCTCCCCAGACTGCAGGTGATGGCAGGGGCCCTGCGGGTCCCCAGGACACCACTCAACACCACAGGCCACCCACTGCCTAATGCTCTCAGCGACCATCCTTCCTTGCCAAGCAGCTGGAGGTTGTTTCCCTCATTAATCCCACATTTGCTCCTCTGAGGATGCTCCTGCCCTTTCAAAGTGTCTCCTGTTTTGTTGCCTGCCTTTTCAGACACGGCAGACACAAAAGACCCTGTTCTCCATGCAATGCCACCAGTCAGGTGCCTGGCCTGGGCACGCACCAGCCACCCCTGGGCTCAATCCTGGCACTGAGCTATCGATGCCACCAGTCTTCTTCTAACCCAGGTCATTGTCCCACTTTCCAGTGTTGTTTCACCTCTTTTGTCTTTCAAAGACCTTTTCTGAGAAGATCTTTTCATGGCAATATTATAAATGCGACGCTTTCTGTTTTGAAGGCCACCTTCTCAGAGCTGCCTGGGCACAGGACTCTCCTGCCACAGTCATCCTTGTCTTTCCGGCTGGTGCCATTTAGGCTGGTCCTTCTTCCCACCACTGGAAACTGCAGCCACCTCCCACAACGATCCTTCCCAAGTCCCTTTTAGTTTGCTTAACACCAAATATTTTGTTACCTCTCTGGAGAGTTACTGGGGATATTTCCTAGAATAGGAATTATTCAAAGCTGTGAGTGGGTCCTGGGGGTGCACCAAGACCAGGGATGGTTGCAATCACCCTCACCCTTGCAAGGAGGAGCTGGGCAGAGGTCAGCCCCATTCTTGCTGGCTTGTCCTGGCACCAAGCACATTAGGTGTGCTTTGAATATGCTTTTTTATATCATCATCCCCTTTTATTTGAGCCTCTGACCAAGTCATGAACTTGCGCTGCTTCACTAGAGGCTGCCAAGATCTTCTCAGCGTCTGCCAGCGGGAAGGGCAGTGATCCGCTGCGGCTGCTCGGCTGGCAGGCATCCACCCTCGGCACCATCTCTGCTTTTTTGGCTGAGCGATGCTCACCCCCCAGACATGATGTGGGGCAGCAAAATGCACTGGGTGAGCAAGAGCATCCAGCATTATGGATAGCTGCAGGGTGGAGAAGGAGGGCTCCTGCTGGCAGATGAGCCCAAGCTGGTGTCTTGGTCCCATGGGCTCCCCATGCTGTCCCACTTCCCCGCGTCGAGTGTCAGGATGATAAAGCCGAGCCAAGCTCGCCAGAGCAAGCACAGCACCCGGCAACTCCCATAATTAATGGCAACGCCAGAACTTCCCTGCCAGGCTATGAATAAAACATTCTTTCTGAGGACCTAAACTTTGAAAAATTTCTCTTTTTTCCTGTTAATTAAATTTGATGGGACACTGTGCTTTTGTTATTGTCTCCTCCTGCTCAATCAGGGGGTGAAAGCTGGTTTGGGGCCCTAATACCCTTCAGACTGGCACCCACTTTCTTAGAGGGATGGTATAACTGCCAGGGAGATTCCCCCTCAAAAAATCCCCTTCTCATCTCTTCTGAAAAGCACCCACTTCTGCAGCTTCGAACCTGCTGGATCTCTAGATTTGCTATGGCCATTGAATTTTTTTTGGCATTTCTAGGTCCTTCAGTGTCCAAGAGCCTCTCCTGGAAACCAGCCTCCCCAGCCGCTTTCCATCTCACAAATGTTTTTGCCGCATACCCAGCTGATGAACATAAAGTTACCGGTTTTCTTTACAAAGAAGGGACTGCACCCTGTTCCTGACCCTCTTAATCTGGAGAAAGAGGGAGAAGAAAAAAGGTAACATAAGCCAAGGGACCCCAAGAACTTCAGATGAATTCCTGGCATGACTTTCAGCACATCTCTCTGCCTTGATTTCCCCATTTCTCTATAAAATCCTCTAAATGCAGTGTAGGATTTTCCATACCTGCCTGGTTTTGACCTTTGGCTAAAGCAGCAGATACTCACAGGTGGCTGGAAAGAGCTCAGGGAGGGAGCAGATGAAGGCTTCTCACAGCTCTGGGTCTCAAACGAAACCCTGTACTTTTTCCTCCGTTCACCCACCCTGCCGTGGCTTATATTTCTTGATCCCAACCAACAACTCACCATATTTGTCCATGTCGTTCCTGCAGCATGCAGGGGTTTGTGTCCCTGAGTGCTTTATAGGAGGCTGAGCGCTGTGTTAGTGCTGCAAACCAGTCCCACCCTGCAGCTTCTGCTGGGCAAGCAGCTCTCATTGCTGCTTGGCTTGGGGAATCAGAGCAATGGCTGAGAAGAAGAGAGCAGTTGCCTGTGCATATCCAAGTCTGAGCACCTCCCTCTGTGGAGAAAGGTGTAATTCCACCCTTGGCTTCGCTGACTTCAATCAAAGAGATGCATTAGGAGAACTTTGCCAAATCAGGATCAGACCCAAAGCCAGATCCTGCCAGTTCAGAAGCCACCTAAAGCACCTGGACACACCGGTGCCCACCAGCAAGACGAAGTACTGCCATGAACCGAGAGCCTGTGCACACCGGGGCAGAGGTGCTGAGAGCTGAGCTCAAGGCTGTGCCATGCTGGGACTTTACACTGTGGTCTCCTTGCAGATGACAACAGGCAGGACTTGCATTTGCCCAGAGGTTTTGAGCTGTAGTGCCGCGGGTCACATCAGGGTTTTGAGCTGCAGTCCTGTGGGTCGGGTTAGGCAGCGCATGGACTGCAGCACTGCCCATGCCACCCTCGGCCAAGGGGGACCTTCAGCAGAGATACAAGCTCTGGGAGACACGGCAATTTCCTGTCCGAGCAACAAGCACTCTGCTTCTCGCTGGTTCCTCTGCCAGCCAATTTTCTCTCTCTGGGCTCCTTCCAGCTTGGCAATCCAGCCCCCAGCGCGGTGCAGGGCTGCAGCCAGCAATCAACAGATCCAACCTGTTTGGGTCGGCCGCTAGCTCCAGCTCAGCTTAGCTCTCCCATCCTGCAAGTTGCCTTCTCCTTTCCATGCATGCCCCAGGGGGTTGATGGCATCCTCTGCCTGTCCTCCCTTGCTTCTGTCTTCCTCAAGGTCCTGGAAACGTTCAGCCCTCAGTGAGATTGGTGCTGTAACTCTCAAAAGCTGGAACGTAAGTGCTTGAAGTGCTCTCAAAGGGAAGAACCGGCACCTTTAGCACCAGGAAATGTAGTTGTATCCACTTGCACAAGCTAAGGATGCTTCACTTGTTTTTTAAGAGAGAGACCTGCAGAGGGAAGGGATCTTCTGGTAGCTTTATCACCACAGTGAAAGTCTAGAGCTAATAAAGAAAATCAATGCTGACAAGGTGGAGAGGAACTAAGGAGGGGAAAATGAATGAATAATCTAAACAGGACAACTAAAAATCCCCCAGTGCTCTTCAATAAAGCAGAGATTAGCAGGAGGATTTGCAGGCTAGGACTCAGATTCACCACTGAGTTTTTGCATGGGCTTGGTGAACCGCTTCATCTCATTCCATCTTCCTGTTTCCTACTCTGGGAAGCAGAGACAGTCTTGATTCCCTGGTAAAAGGTAATTCAGTGATGGCTGTGAAGCCCTTTGAGATCTCCTGGAGGTGGGAGAAGCCATAGGGAGGCAGAGCACAGCACACCAGGGAATGATGGGGAATAGCAGGTACGATCTGTGCTCTTTTCTGCAAATGAACCCTCCCCTCACGTGCTTTCATCAACCTCAGCTAATTGCCCATCTGATGTCATCAGGATCTTGGCGCTGCAGCCCAGCCCCAGCTCCATGCCCACAGCGGCCGGTGCACGAGGCTCCTGGTCCACAAGGACCACAGTCCCTACTGAAAATGACTCTGTGCCCACACACCAAAGCCAGCAGACTCCCTGTTAAGCAGTGGAGTTTTATAAAGGCAGTGAGACCAAGACCTTAAAAGTAAAGGCAAAGCCCGTACAGAAGATGAGTCTTTGCAAAACTGGCTGATGTCTCACCTCCAGCAGTGCTGGGGTGAACGCTTCCCTGCCTGCGTGTCCCAGGGCACCTCCCTTCGTATCCCCAGGGATGGAAAATCAGCCTTCCTCATCCTGGCGCCACGGCAGGGACCAG
Organism: Neomorphus geoffroyi; assembly: GCA_033558235.1. Taxonomy (NCBI): domain Eukaryota; kingdom Metazoa; phylum Chordata; class Aves; order Cuculiformes; family Neomorphidae; genus Neomorphus; species Neomorphus geoffroyi. Next base: position 461,616 of record JAUMJM010000038.1, read on the forward strand.
CCTTTGCTGGGCACTGACACCACAAGACAGCAATCTTTTCCTAAGCCCTCCTTAATACAAATAATAAAGAGGGATTCAAGTTCGCCAACAAAGACAGAACCAAAGCAATCCCAGCGGGAGCATATTTTTATAAGCTGCAGCTATAAGAGAAGGGGCAGGAAACCTGACACATTGCAAATCACTCTCCTGTCACTTGCTGTAATCTAGAAACGCTCTATTAAAAATAAGAGCAGCCCCGACTGCCGGCAGTGAAGTAGAATCGAGGCCAGGGCAGAGGGCAACTCAAGTTTGGGTCTGGCTGTCAGGTAGATGGAATTCTCTGAGGTTTACAGCTGGTAAGCGCTGCACTGCTCTATTACAGTTTATAAATATACAAAGCTGCCCGGCTCAGTGACATCCATCACCTGCAAACAGTGGATGTTGCCAGGAGAAGGTGCCTCCCTCTCTCCCTCCCAGCTAGGCTCAGCTCTGCTGCTCAGTTGGGAAAGGGCTCAGGACAAGAGCCTTGTGTTTCCAGCTTGGCCCCCGAAATGCACTTGCTGGATGAGGAAGGGGCAGGCAATGCACAGGGCTCCTGGATCCCACCTGCCTGCAGCGAGCAAAGTGCTCCCGTCCCCTGGAGGGGCCAAGACGCCCCCCCCCAGTCCCCAAATCAGGGCTCAGTGTGACTGAACAGCCCATCTCACTGATCCGGTTGATGGCAAAGCATCAGACATGTAAGGATAGCACATCTCCTCTTCCTCCTCCTCAGAGTATTTGCTCTTAATGAATCAGACACAGCGCTAATGAGGTCAAGAAGTCACCTCCTCTTCCCTTGGCCATGGCAGCTGTGAGGCCCCACGTCCCACCACTGAAGTCAGAGCAGTAAAAAACATCAACTAACAGTGATTCACCTGAAAAAAATGAGGTTCTGGGAAATTAGGAGCTTTTTGCCAGTTCAGCACAAAGTGAGGCAATAATCGCGGATGAAGGGGGCAAAAACATCCAAGGGTGTTGAAGCATTTCAGGGCTTCCAGAAGGAGAAGCTGTGCTTGGGAAATGCAGACAGCTGTTTGCTTTGAGGTTTTCCAGGTTGGACCTTTGATGACATTTTAACATTGTCTGTTTCCAAACCCGGCTGCTCCAGTCACAGAGGAGGAAGTGGCTCAAGAGGAGGAGAGAGAAGCAGGAGCTTTCTCCTTCCCTCCCGAGCTCCCTTCCTCCCTCCCAGGCTTCTGAGCTCCATAAGGATTTCCACCACTGTAAGACTTAATTTTCTATTACAAAACCAAATCCCCTGGACCTCTCCAGTCCCAAGCACAGGTCAGGTAATCTGGTGATCCCAGGCAACACCTGGCCATGGCAAAAGCCCAGGGCATGGCTGGGAAAGGTGACCCCACCCCAGCACCCCATTGCACCCTTCTCTATGGTTGGTGCACATCAGCTTGTTCAAATAAAGCCCCATCTGTGCAGATTATTTACAGGAGGATGTTTGCTCTGTTGCAGAAGCTGATTTGGTCATGAAAGTTTAAACTCCATAGAGAAGGGAGAATGGAGGAGAGTGTTGTAGAGACAGAACACAGCCCCGTGGGTCCTTCCTGGATTCAGATCCCTCTGGCAGCACCCCTCGATCCCAGACACTGTGAGCACCTCATTGACACAGACGCAGAGGCTGGGATCGCAGAGAGCCACTGGACAACCTGTCCTGCAGGTTATATGAGATGCAAAATGACTTGTCCATACACAGAGTAAAAAAATCCCTTTTGGTCACCAAAAGTCCAAGGATTCCCATCAGAGAGCACCCTGTGTGCTGTGAACAGTCCCCAGGAACAGGCATGGCAAAGACACTGGAAAGTTAATAAGGGCAGAGCAAGAGAAACCCTTTTAGAAACAGTTCCCCCAAAAACAGGCACCTGCTCCCACCTTGTTGCCGAATTGGGAAAGAAAAGCCCCACTCGGGGGCTCAAGTACATTGCTGCATCCCAAAGTAGACCAGGAAACCACCTCGAGTCCATTCAAGCACCAAGATAATCCTCAGGCCACCACATCCATTCTTCCCTTTGCTGTTGGGGGCAGATGAGAAGGAGGGAGCCCAACCCTTCTTCCCTTTCAGGTCCCACAGGAGATGGCTGGGTTTTTTTCTGAGCCTCTTATAGGACACGAAGAACCACAACGCATCCCTGTCCACTGCAGGCATGGACTGCTGGAGATTATCCCTTTGAAACTCTAGATGCCCCTTTCTGGCAATTAAAGAGCCTCCTGGACCATGGTGAGAGGTGAAGCATGCCCAGAGCAGCCACACATGCTTGCCCATCCCATTTCGACTCACCCACATAGACTCGCACTCACTCAGCTCCTTCTTTCTCAACAACAGCTCCTGGAGCTCTTCTCTTACTCCTGCCTCCTGGAGAAAGATCTCACCTCTTCAGAGTCAGCCAGACCTGCCACCGGAGCCCAAAGCCAACCACCACACACCCACTCCTCCTGTGGGCGAGGCTGAGGAACTGGGGAGCATCAGCAGCTCGGAGGTGTTTTCCTGTGGAATGACCAAGAGCAGGGAAAGGGCCCAAGGAAGGAGGAAAACCTGCATTCAAGTCAGCAACACTTGCTCAACCACTGGTTAGTGGCTCCACAGGAAACACCTTCCCATGCTCACCTGGAAAGACATGTTCCTAATGAGACAAGGCCATCAGTGGGCAGGGAGTAGACAGGAGGTACACCCCTTGGCAGAGGCAACTTCCTCTTTGCCACAGCCGGCAGAGGAAAAGAGGCTACCAGAGAGTCCTTCACCTTTTGCTCCCAATGTTGCAGTCTGCTATGGCCATTTCTAGGGGAAAAAGGCCTTCTCACCCAGGCCACATCCAGCCTGGGCTGGCTCCTAGGCAGCTCCAGTATTTGCCGTTACACTATGCCTTCACGCTCCACAGTTTTAGTTTAGGCTGAAGCTGTGAGACTTCTGGACAAATGCTGTTTCTCACCCCTTCCTGAGCTGAGTCCAAGCTACATACGGTTGAAATCAGCAACATGGGTAGAAATTGGGTACACCATGAACTTGCGGGCTTTCAGTTGGTCTAAAGCTTGTCTGACCATTACAGCATGGACAAACCCTGTAGGTAAGTACCAGAGGGCTGAAGTAAGCATTGGAAAGGACCCCAGGTTTTCCCATGAGCTCACCTGGACATCTCAGCGCTAGTGAACCTCCCAGGAGGGCTGGCTGAAAGCATTCCAAAGGGCTGGAGACAGCAGAAACCTGGAGCAGGAGGGTGAGTCAACACTATGTCCAAACAGGTCTTGTCTACTTTGTGGAGAACAATCCAAACACGCCTGTTGCAGTAATGGCAAAGCTCCTGGGTGACAATGAGTAGTGACCCAGACCTGTCCCACCAGAGAGCTCCTCCATGGCCACCCTTCCACTGCCAGTTCACATGGATGGGTACGAGATGTGGTTGCCGTGCTTCGGGACACAGCTCCCACAGCCCCATGGTTCTCCCACTGACCTCCCCAGGAGCACAGGGTGCAGCAAAAGTCTCCATTCTCTGGCTGGAGAAGGTTACTCAGATTAAAAGCATGTGCTCATGTGTCATAAAACCAAACACAGCTTCCTCCTACCACCACCCTCGCCACAGAGCTGGGCGGTATCTTCAGCACTCACCACAGTGCTCCAGCCATGTTGCTGGTGGCCTCACTGGCCAGACGCACCTTTCCTGTCACACCCCTCTGAGATGGCTCCACTGGTGTCTCCTCAGAGCACGGCATTGGCTGGAGAAGACATGCATAGACACGATAGGAGCAATCACATCCCCAAGTGGTCCAGCAAGGCTTTCTCGGCTGGCACCCAGCCTTACCTTGTGACATCAGACATGTCATCCTTTTCCTTCATCTGCCACGATGGTGTCAGATGCTCAGAGAAAAGCAGCATAAGCTCCACTGTCACCAGAGCTATGACTCATAGCCATCTTCCAAAGGCTGGTGTCGCTCCTCCCAGTTGTTGGGTACTTTCCATGCTCAGACCACTCTGTAGATGTTACCCCAAAGAGCTTCTGGATGGCTGAATAAGGCCCATGTCAGCTGCCTTCCCACATCTCAATGAGGCCACGTGCCTGTTTTGGTGCAGAGCCGTGGCTGCCCTGGGCTCAGGAAGGCTGGGGCATTAAGTGAGGAAATGCTGATTTCACAAGGGGCACCAACAGCATAGAAGGAAAGCTGTGCTTGGGGGAGCTGAAGATCACAACAAGCCAGGAAGCATTTCTTGCCAGGCACAAGTGAAGGAGAGAAGGAAAATCAGGTGAAGCTAGGGACGAAGCACCATCTGCTGTGTGTCCTTGCAGGATGCCAGCCAGGTTTCACAGCCTGAAATGGAGACCTCTCATTTGGAAATACGCAATGGTGTCTGGTGAAATCAAAGGGTTGTGGGGTCAGGACGAAACACTCCTCTGTAGCCATGAGTCAGCCTGTAGCGTTGTTGTGGACAGGAAGCCTGTGAGTCATGGGATGCATCTAAGTTGGAGATGACCACTCAAGAACATCACTGTTATTTATAGCCAAGACACTGATATGAGCAGAAAGACCCCGGTAGTTGCCCCAGGGCAGAGGCCACACAGTGTATTGCCAGCACTTCACATCCTGGACACCTGCCACTCTTATCTTCTACATCTACATCCTGGATTCCCAACTTGGAGCTGGATTCCTGGTGTGCTGGATGTGCCCCCTTTATCCAGCTGATGCTCTTCATCCAACAGCCAGTCTCAATGCTAAAGCCAACATCACGGGTTTCCTAAATACAGCATTTCCCAGGGCTCTCCCATTATGGGTAACACCATTAGAAAGAAATGCATGAAAAACAGATTTTGTAGAGGCACTTCTAACATAATCCCTCTGTAATTCAAGAAGTGCTGAGGAAATACAAGTACCTTTGCATGAGGCCTTTCTTCCTCCTTGAGGCTTTGGCTTCTCTGGGTTTTCCACCCAGACCTCACCTCAGTGGCTCAGGACTCTCCTCCCAACTCTGCACCAAATCCTTATCTCAGACTCATCGTTCATCCTTCTTTGCATCCTCATTTTGAGGCATTTGGGTTGTGCCTCACCGATGGTGAAGGAGCAGCTGGGAGCACAGCATGAAGAGCTGTGAGGCCAGAAGCAAAGCTTGCCAAGAGATTTGAAGAAGGGCTGGTTATGAGTAGCTGTCCTTTGCTAGCTGGTTTGCTTCATGCCTCCCCTCCGACTGTGTGGTACACTCAGCCAAATATCATTAAAGGTTTATCTACATACAGATCACCTTATTTGCCTTCAAAGCTGGAGCGAGATCTGTTTCCCCAGGGAGAGCTATTGCACCACCTTCAAAGCCAACAGAGACTGCGCGTGCTTGCTCTGAGCTTCACGTGGCTGCAGGAGCTGATCAAGATACTTCGGAAAGAAGTGGCTGCTGCCTTCAAAGAGAGTTTTGGGTTGATAAATGGGGAACGGAGAGACACATTTTAGCTCCTACTGGGTAATTATCACCTGCAGAAGGCTGAGGAGTTAGCTGGTAGGAGAGAAATCATAACCTAGCATAAAACCAATCTCTCTCCCAAATCCAGTCTCTTTAGTGTTCAGAAGTGTTTGGACTGGTTCCAAGGCTCAGCTTCTGAAGGAGGCTGGAGAGGTCCCTCAATGGACCTCCAACATGGCTGCAAAGCAGAGACTACATCCTTTTTGTTCAGAGGTGTACAGAAACAGGCAATGCTTATCAGTGAGAGGCTGAAAGGAAACAAACAGCTTCGTTCTAGAGAACTAGTCATGGTAAGATGACAAGTGTCTTAATTACAATAAGTCTTTTTACAGCAAAACTGCCAGGTGCTAAAAGACTTTTTAATTTAGGAGAGAAAGGCAGATCAATGCCAAGCATCTGGAAGCTGAACCCGGAGAAAATCCAATTAAAAATCAAGCAACGCTGCAAGTGGAACAAGCTATGAAGTAATGGATTATTCATTTCAGGATGTCTTGAATTCAAGGGAGAGGGAATCCAATAGACCCTTCTGGCATTGCGTCTGTTGATGATGAGCACCTCTACCCAACTTCTGAGAGCATACTCAGTCCAGTGCAAAAGCAAGGCCAGGAGTCTGGCTAAATGCAAAGTCCCCATGCACGTGATGGAGGAGGATGGCCCACCAGTCCTACTAGGTAAGTCGCACTGTTTGATGCTTGAAGGCATTAATAACCCAGAACTAGCAGCCAACTCCATGGAAACTAACTGGTACTCAGTGACAAGTTCTCTTGTTGCTATAGGAACAGGGCCCAAACAAATAAAAATTACCTATAATTTTTCCTCTCCAAAGTTCTCCCACATTATGTTTCCATAGCAACTAATTAGCTCATTAGTGATCTGATCCAAGCCAGTGGACTGGTGGAAGTGCTTGGCTGCCATGCCCAGCTCTGTCCCCTCTCACAGTTAGCTAAGAGGAGCCATTAAGATAGTTTGTGCTGGGTTTAAGGGGAAAGTCTCGAGCATGAGGAGCTGGGTATCTTAGGGCTGGATTTCTTCATGCCTTCCTCATGATATCTCTAACACAAATACCATTCGATCACTTCTATTTCTAGTTGTTACCTTACACCCCAGTTTCTTGACCTCATTGCTTCCTTTCCAGACTCCCCGTGTCTCCTCCAGCCTCAGCGTTGATCTGACAGCTGCATGAGTTTTCAATGTTCTCTCATCCTTCCAGCCATGATATTCATTTAAAGTAGCAACAGATGCTATTGTCACTTTCATGGTCAAGGAAAGACTGTAGCTTGGAAGGCTAGAGGGATGCATTGGACCATCCTCTCTTGATTTCAAGATATTCTGGACATGAGAAGACCAGGGTGGCTGGGGCTTCGAGCACCCTGATCCAGTGAAGGTATCCCTGCCCACAGCAGAGGGTTTGGAACTGGGTGATCTTTAAAGTCCCTTCCAACACAAACCACTCCATGGTTCTATGATTCACATCCCATGTGCTGCCTGTTCAAGCTGAGCAGCTGGAGCCGAGCCTGGTGGCAGAAGCACACGGTTGCTGTATGTCCAGCCTGATCTCAGCAGCCACAGGCGACGATTGATGACACAGCAATCAGGTGTTAAATATCGACTAGAAAAAGAAATTGTTAAAAAAAACTGACGAAGTGGGAGAATTGCTGTTGACAAGTGTTGGTGTAATTAACACAAACAAGTGCATCCAAGGAGATTAGACGCATTAAACCACCATTGTATGCCCACAGAGATGAGACGCTACCTTCAATTAGCGTCAGAAACTTCGGAAAACAGAGATCAAGGCTGATTTCCTTCATGTAGTAGAAATCCGCTCAAACCTGAAATCCGCTGGAAATCCCCAGAAATCCCCTGGCTTGCAGCCATAGGGAAACGCAGCCCAGGTCATCTTGGGTTTGTTTCCTATGATTTTAATATTTTGACACCTCTCGAGGATTAAGTTATCAAAATAAGGTATAACAGGGAAAAAATAATCAGTAATGAAAGGCAAGCAACTGAGAGTCCTTGAAACTAGTGAACATGAGTCTTAGTCTGGGGCCTTAAATACAAAGTGAGAACAAAAAAACCTCCAAAGCAGGTGGATTCAAGGAAGAACAGCTTTCCCCTCCCTGAATTTGCCCATTTTCCCTTTTTGCCTCAGATTTTCAGATGGAAGGACCTGCTCCAGGACACTTCAGGTCCATGTTGAGATACAGGAGAGGAGTAAGTGCCTCTGGGACTTAAAGGCCTGCAGAAGTGCTGAAATCCCTTCTCCCATTCCCTTTGGGTTTTGTTTCAGCATTCCTGGGAGTCTGGATTATTCACAGAGACAGTAACAGAGCGTTCCTTGCTCCAGAGGGCTGTGTCTCCAGCTCTCCCTGGGAAAGCTGCCACACCTTTGCTTTTCCCTCCAGCACGATGATTAGCAAACTGCTCCCAAGAATAACAGAAGCAGACGCCCTTTGGGGCAATCTGAATGCTCAGTACCTGGGGGCACTGGTTAAAACCCTTTCCTGGGACTTCTGGTAGAGTTGGCTGCATTGAACGTTTCTCCTGATACCCTCATAAATTGTTGATAAGGATGAGTCAGAGGAAACAAGAGCGTTGGTTTCATCAAGCGCAGGAAAATCACCCAAATTTTTAAGGACTGGGCATCACCAGATGGGATAGAATCTGTTGCAGAGACCATTGATACAGTCTGGAAACCTGCCCATCCTTTGCATCCTTAGCTTGTGACACTTTCTAGTACAAGCCCTGCTCGCAGTCTCCTAGACATAGCAAACCCTCTTCCGTTCCATCCTCCCCACCAGGCTGCAGGGGTGCATCCCCCACCCCAGACCAAGTGGAAGGAACAACCCTTCCCTCTCACCTCCACAGCTGCCCACTGGCCAGGGCAGAGGTGGCAGCATGAGTTGGGAGCAGGAGCCTGGAGGGGATGAGTCTCCATCTCCAAGCACTCCTGCCCCCTGCTACGCGTGGCCAGCATCTGGAGTCCTCAAAAGGAGGAATATGATGCTCATGTTGATGGTTTCTTCTTCCCACTCCAGGATCCACTTGAGGTTGTTTTCAGATGCTTGCTAATGTTTTTACACCTTACATTTTCTCCACTGGTCTGCAGTTCCAAATTAAATCTGAATTTACTCTATACTGAGTCATTTCTGTATGCTAGATGCTATTTCTTTTTCTCCTTGTTACTCCCAAAATTGGTTTTGTTTTGCTCTAGCTCTGCAAGTCCTTCACTGACCATTGGTGGGGGTTTTATAGCCTTGGGGTCTCCACTGCTAATCCTGGGAGCCAGGTCTCACCATCCAAGGTTTATATTTCTCTATCCCACATCATTATATTAGTCCAAAAAAAAGATCTCGGTCTACATTAAATAACTGCTGGCTACTGTTATCTGTATAAAGCTAGGGCTGTACCACACAAACATAAGTGAAATAAATCGGCCATAGCTACCTGCTCAATTAGAAAAAAATGTTGTTACAGCTAAGCCAGGTAAAAATAAGCTGTGGGAGGTCAGGAAAAGTTCAGACACAGCTTATGGCCTCATGCAACGGCAGCACCATGGGTTGTATTGTGGAGTTCCCTCTTCTCCAAATGTCCTGGGGTGAGCAGCACCAGCACCCTGGGATAAGGATAAATGTGTTCCTTCCATGGCTCATTGAAGAAGGTGAGGTCAGGGTGGAGGGTTACTGTATCCCCCACAAAGTGGGGGATAAATGCCCAGCACCTCAGGCAAGTGACCACAGCTCCACTCAGGATCTCTGATGCCTTCACTGCTGCATCCAAGTCACTGTTGAGGACCAGGGGTTGGAGGACAGGCTGCCATCTCGCTCTTCCCTGCCTGCTTCATTACCTCCAAAATTATACACACAATAAACATCCAATTAAACACTTGCTGACAGAAAGGCATCTGGAGCAATGAGGAGCATAGCTCTACGAGAAATATTCCCCCAACTCAGGGACTGTGTTTCCAGCTAAATTCACGTAAATCATACATGAACTCCCGTAATTAACTGCTGCCATGCCGGTTGTGTATACGCTGGTGTGAGCAATAGCAGACAGGGCGGGTGCCCAGGGGAGGTGGAGAGTGAACCCCCACATCCAGGCACAGACACCAGTAAAGTCAGGATAAGACCAAGCCTGGAAACCTCATGCACTGGAGCGGCAGTGACGGAGGATGCTGGAGGTGCTCCCAAGCAGCCCCCAGCTGCAGCGAGATTGAGCTGCCTTGGGGCTTCGCCAAGCAAACTGGCTTTTTAATCTGAAACAACACAGCTAGTCTGGTTAAGTCTCCATTGAGACGTGCAGTAAATTCACCCAGCCTCAAAATATGATCTGATCCCAGGATGGATGGAGACTGACTCCTATGTAGCTTCTTTGGCGTCTTGTGGGAACTAAGCCACATCAGTACAGGCACACAAGCCCATCTCGCCTCCCTCCTCCAGCAGCCCCGTCTCTGTGTCACTCATGGGAATCTGATTATCAGCAAGATCTCTGCCGCCGCCAGATATGATCAAAACCACAATTCAATTAAATTTGATTGGATTGATAGCTGAGGGTTTTGAGGAGACAGGCACGTACTCCCAGAATTGGATGTTGTCCCCTGGCAAAGCGGGCTGAGATCTGCAGGATGGTCACCCCACAGTGAAGGAAAAGCCAGGATGCCAGGATGCAGCCTTGGCCCCAAGATGAACTCCATCCCTTGAAGCCAGAAGCCTTTGCCAGTTTACGCATCCTGAATAGAGTAAGGTGAGCCCAGCCTCAACGGAGATGCTTTTAATTCTTTCTCATCTTTTGAAATCAAATAAAATTCTGAAGGAGAAACTTTGTCATCTGAGCAACAGAGGTAAAAAAAAAAAAGCAAACATGCCTGGAGATGAAAGGGAATTCTAGATGGGTATTTCATCTCTTGCTCTTGTAACGAACATGAAAACAAAAAAAAAAAAAAAAAAAGAGAAAGAAACAAACAAAAAATCCCAGACACTGTTAATGAGCTTTGCATTTAAATGTGGCACCAGTGTCACCGCGCAGACTATTCCTTCAAGGTCCCGCGTACCAGCTCACATCACGCGATGGGCGTGGGGCAGCCCATCAGAGCAAATATTGGTGCAGATTAAATTTCACTTGTGTTTACTAAATAAAACATGCATTTCGAGAAATCAGGAAAAAGTTTGTTAAATATTTTAGTACATCTGGTCTCCTCTTCCCCACCCATATACGGACTTACAAAATGCTTTGCATATTTATTTTAGCATGCACTAGATTTATTTAAAAATAGCATCACCAGCACTGGAAACAGCCCACTTGCTTTTCATCTAGATCTTTGCATTGAATCAATGAATCCAAAATTAAACAAGGTTGGGTGAACTAAATCTATACAAGGACCTATTTGTTGATCAATACAGAAATGGATGCCCGAGATCTCTTTATTGTGTGAAATATGAGGACTTATGAGAGAGAAATTTCTTTTGTTATTATATTTAAAAAAAATCAGATTTAATCTCCCCATATAAAAAAATTATTTATTGGAGAGATGCTTTCTCCTAAATAATTCATGCTGGTTGTATAGTACCAGAAGAAAGAAGACTCGGGTCTTCCATTCCTAATGAGAGGAAAAAAGACCTCCAATATTTTTCTAGGATTCAGTTTCATCAGCACAAGGAGCTGAAACTGTCCTTGTCTTCAAGAGGGGGTGTGCCCCCACCACCAGGGGGGAGCTGACTCCCCCAAAAAGCAGAGAAACCACAGTGTGCTGCAGGCAGAGGCAGAAGCACATCCAGATGCCAAACTCAGATCAGTAGTAAGAGGTACCCGGCTTTGGAGTTGAGGTTCAAGGGACGATGGTGATGACTGAGTATCCAGAACCCAACTAACAGAGAGAAGGGTCTCCTTAAGAAGCCACGTCAATATGGCCATAATACAAGTCCAGACTCCACTGGATGTCTTCCTCCAAATCGGAGTGGAGGGGAAACCATTGCGGGCTGCACCAAGCGCTGGCTCCCCCAGCAAAGTGAAGCTGGAAGAAGATTGAAATTCAATCCAGGCCACCCCATGTGAATTACATGGGAGACATGAGCCACGGAAGTCAGTGGAAATTTCTCCTGGCCCCAAATGGGAGCAGAATTGAGATGGAAGAGCATGGATCTAGGGAAAAAAAGATTGACCTTTTAGCCCATCTTGAGCACAGAATCTGGGGCTGCTTGCACGGCCACGTGCTCAGCCAGATCCCTTTCTCCTAAGTGTGCTACAAGAATTTGTTCTTTGAGGGCTGTACCTGCTCCGCTCTGAATAAATCTACAAATCAACTTCTTCTATGAATGAAAAATGCATGTGCCAGTAAATTGGAAGTGAAATAATACATCTGTTGTCAGCACTCTTTTTTCCCTTTGCCACAAGTTTCATTAAGAAGAGACATATCGTCTCTGATAAAGTTAACACCACCAGCTCACTAATTGTTCCTGACACTTCCCTGTTGCTTTGATGATGGATCACTGCAGAAACACCAGCCCCAGGCAGACAGGCAGGGAGGGATAAAATCACCCCTTTGGGCTATTTCTGGAAGAAAACATAACAGAGTTGCAGAGCCTGTGCCAAGGAACAGCCGCGAGCTGTGGTGAGGCTGGAGACAGAAGGGTGGCAGGGGTGTTCCAGGAGCCCTGCGAGGTACCAGTGCTGGATTCGCATCCTGCACTGCTGCAGCCGGTTCCCAGTGTGCTTCCTCTGAATGTGTGAGTGCGTGAATGAAAGGAGGAATGAGAAATAGCTGACCCTGGCTGAATGCATCACAGGTCCTTGGGGCAAACTGAGCTCAAGGGATAATCCCAGCCCTAGCTTCCCCCATTACTCTCACCCACCTGCTTCTTTCAGCCCTCCTTCAGATCAGGTGCTAGGCAAACCCAAAACTAACTGGGTTTGGGTCCAGTGCCCTCTCCCCGGGGTGATGGCACTCAGGCCATTTGCATTCCCATAGGCAGAGACTCCATGGAAGCAGAGGGACCAGGTGCTCGTTTCCTACTTGTACTTCAGATTATTTCAGCCCTCCCATGGGCAAGGCAAGGGTGGTCACAGCAGCCAGCTCTGCTCAGCATCACCTTGGGATGTCTGGAAAAGCCAGGTGGGGTGGTGACGATTCCAGTGCCCCCTGCCTCTGTGTGAACCGCATCCTGTCCCCACCCTGTCCCTGCATGGCCAGCAATCAGGTTAGCAGCTTGCAACACACCCGAGCACACAGCAGAGAGGCAACAGCTGCTTCACGCTGGCCCAGATCAAGGATTTTAATTAAGGAGAAGATTTGGGGGAATAAAGGGGAAGATCCCTCCCAAAGCTGTAATTAAAGAAACTCAGGGCATGGCAGGATGATGAGAGAGGACACATTCTGCTGCCGATGGGGCTCAGCTTAGGAGGGCAATGCAAGGGGACTGGAGACCCTCACCATGACCCCATGGTGCTGGCACAGCCCCCTCCCCAAGGAGAGGAATCCACAACACACACAAGTGATGGAGATTGCCTTGCACTCACAGAAACAAACTTCACCGAGGTCCCCCAGACCTCCAGCAGTGTTCACCAAACAGAGTGAGCAGGCACTCCAGCCTGGTTGAAAATACACCAAACCCAAATTCCTGACAATTTGACTCCAAGGTACAGCAATGGTTTGCTGGGCTGGTGAAGCAGCAGGGTGTTCGTGGGATTTGATTCCAGTCCCAGCTCAGCACTTCAAGGTGAAAGGGGCCAGACCAGAGCCCAGGTGGCCATAGTGGCCTTTGGGAGGTGGGTGCCAGCTCTGCTAGACCCACAGAGCCTTTCTGAGCTATTGGGGGAGGTGCTGTGGTCCAGGACAGCCTGCTCCACAGGCCAACCACCTTCCCAAAAAGCAGCACAGCTCACCATTCAGTGTGTGCTGCGCTCAGGAAAAGCATCGTTTCAATACAGGGCTGCCAAGAGCAGCGTTGCCAGCCAGGGCAGGTGACCAAGGGGACCACACCTCCCACCACATCTCCAGCAGGATGGGGGTGCCTAGCTGGGAAGGGCCTGAGAGCTGTGCCAGTTCCCCATGTCTCTCCATCAGCTGCCAAGCCTGGCACAGCCCGTGCCACCAGCCCACTCAGAGTTCGTGCTAGAAACAGGCATTTTTTCCTCTTTATTTAGCTCTTGATATGTCTCATCAGCCCCAGAGGAGAAGCTCAACCCTGTGGGCAACATCTGCTCCACAAAACCCCTTTGTCCTCATAGGAAGACGCTGTGTGGCCCCCTCCAACATTCCAGGCTTCAGGAAGAAGGCACGAAGGGAGCCCAGAGAGGGCAATAGCATCTGTCCTGGCCCCATTTGCTGCTTGGGGCACAGCCTCCAGCCCCAGAGCTGCACATAGCTCAGACTCTGGAGATGGCTCTCCTAGCTCAGGAAACTCCAATCTTGCTCAGAGGTTTCCCAATTGCAAAATAGAACCAGAAGGATAGTCCTTCCTGGTTACCAGAGAGGAGAAAAAGATGATGGGAGATCACAAGCCCTGATACTGCACCTCCTTGCATGACTGTTCAGTGCAAACCGGTCCCTCTCCCAGCCTCATGATTGCTTCCTCACAGCACCTTGAAAACTTGTTTCCTCTAGTCCCTTCTAACCTGAGCTTCTGCTCACTTTTTTTAATAGATGGGAAAGGAAACAGCACAGCCAAGCTGCTGGGCCAGCCGGGAGTGAACCAGGTACTTGCTGTAAAACATCTCTTCCTGGCACCAGATGCTGACTGCCTGCAGAGGAGGGGTCTCAGTACATGGTAGCGAGCAGGGAAGGCAGCTGGGGTGACTCTGAATGAGAGAAGAACCCATGAAACATCTTGTCAAACAAGAAGAGACAGTCCTTCATTAGCGGTGATGGACACAGGAACCAGGCTGGGAGCCCTGGCAGGACCCAGAAGCCCAGCAGGAACCAGGGTGCGCAAGTATATGTAGCTGTGCCCAGGGCTGCAGGTTCCCCATCACCTTAAGGGCCAGGAAATGAGGTTTGGAGGAGAAAGATGCAGTAACAGTTCTTTGTAAGGGGAGAAAGCCCTCGGGTGAGGCACAGACCCTGGCACATGGTAGCCACAGCATAAGTCTCAAAAAAATCCACAACAGCCCTCAATTAAAAAACAAAACCAAAAACAATGGAGTGGGAAGATCACCTACAGGTGCTGCTCCCTGAGAAACACTGCTGCCACCCTGACACTTCATGCTGGCAGAGTCCTAAGAGACATCAGCATCTCTGCATCCTCCTGGCTTACCCCAAGCTCCCAAAATTGCACCTGACAACGTTGCCCATCGCTGCAGCCCAGCTTTGCCAGGTTGCTTCGTGTTCCCTGAGCTATGCAGCACCAGCCCGTATCGATTCGGGTGAAGCAGCACCGCATTTGCACGGCAGCTGCTGTGTATTTACACAGCGATTATGAGCCCTGTGAGGGGGGAGACAAAGAGCACCCCTGGGGCTCCCGTTCCCAGGGCTGGGGGAAGCTGAGCGTGAGCTAAACACCTCCAGTCACCAGCAAGGGCTCACCAGGCACAGTTTCCATTGCACAGTCACATCCTGGGGTACCCTTGAGCTCATTCAACAGCTTCTGGGTGCCAGCACTGAACAGGACCTGTTGCAGGCAGTTATCTTCTGCAGGGCCTTAGCAGAGGGTCAAGATGACCTAGGAAATACAGAATTAATTGCCTCGCTGAGCCAGAGCAGCGATGCTCAGAGCTGTGCACACAATGCATGCCTTATGGCATTTGGGGCAGCTTCAGACCTAAGCTGCAGCTTTTGTCTGAAACCTTGGATTTTATTCATGAAATCTTAGCTTCCATAAGAAGAAAAGAGCGTCTCACTCTAGAAGAGACATAAGCGGCCCTGAGCAGGGAATAACACTAAGGAAAACACAGCTGATATCAAGGTAACTACTTTGGTTTATCAAAGTTCCTGTCTCTTCTACTCCAAGATGTAAATTAAGTGCAAAAGCCACCCTGGCTCACCAGGCTTCTCCGCAGCCCTCTGCCCACGTGCCTGCAGCACTCGCTGCCGCTCCCGGTGTCTGGAAATAAACAGCCTGTTCCAGCACTGCTTGGTATTTCGAG
This sequence comes from Neomorphus geoffroyi, assembly GCA_033558235.1. Classification (NCBI taxonomy): domain Eukaryota; kingdom Metazoa; phylum Chordata; class Aves; order Cuculiformes; family Neomorphidae; genus Neomorphus; species Neomorphus geoffroyi. The sequence goes on from JAUMJM010000038.1 coordinate 477,157, forward strand.
AAAGGTTAACACAGCATGTGAAGGGCCAGAGCCACCACTCACAGGGGCTGGAAAGCCTCCAGGTAAACTTGCAGGAGGAGCAGGTTTCCCCGCATGGGAGGTGACCTCCTCAGCACCCCCAAAGTGTTCACTTCAACCTTCGATATTTGCAGGCTTTGTACTGCTAAGATTTCCTTCTCCCACCCCCACGGTTCCCCACCAGCATTCCCACCTCTGAAAAAGAAGCAGAAATTTCCAATCTGAAGGGGGAACCAGGGGGTCCACATTCTCTGGGCAAGGCAGGATTTATGCCTATGCTTTGGGGAAGCGGAAAATGACCCCAGTTTTGCAGCACCCCATCAATGGGGAGGTGCTGTGGGCCTTGGCGCAAGTCCCAGGGGAATGCAGCAGAGAAGCAGCTACACGTGGACCGTTCCCTTGGCTCACACCGTAAATACACACATTGGGGCTGGATTTGAAAACCACGCTGCTAGGGTGGACAGGAAAGGCTTTATTCAAGCCAGTGGTAAAAGCAGAGCAAAGCTTAGAAACTCATATCCAGGGATGACAATTTATCAGGGGAAAAGGGAGGACACCAAAGCACCTGGATAGCCATGGCTAAAGCAGAGCTTGAGTTCTCCTTACACCAAACAAACCACCTACCCTTCTGTTTGGAGAGGAGAGATGGGAAACATCCACGCAGCTCACTGTGGGCACCAAAGACCTTTGCCATCCAAGTGCACCTCACTTAACCTCTTCCCTCCCAGATGGGCTGCACCAGGCTCTCTAAGTGCCAGCTGAAATGATTTTAAAGTCTCTGGCTGGGCCAGGAAAGGCTGATCCATGTTCCTGAGTTCTCATTGGTATTCCACAGCTTCAGCTCATTAGCAATTAGGTGCTACAAGAGCAGGAGCATTGCAAGTTTCTGGGTGAGGCAGCTATTAGGGGAGGACTGAACACATCTTGTACAAACCAATGGCCTGTGTGAACTCTCTAATTTGCACTATCGATCTAGAAGGTGCCCACAGGCTACCTGAACTAAAAAAAACCAACCTGCCCTAGATACGGTCTCAGCTACCTTCAGAAAAAGAGGAAAAATTAAGCGAAATAAATAACCTGCAGCCCCAGAAAACCGGCTGCATCATCCCACCCCCTGCTAATGCTATTAGCCAGCCCTCCTCCACAACCGGCTCTTCAGGAACGGTGTGAGCTCCAGCTCAGCAGCTCCTGGAGAGACCGACCCACCAGCCCAGCAAAGGGCCAGTATGACCAGTACGAACACCCACACTGTACTGGGAGAGCACATTTTGGGGTTTGCCCTCTGAGAGAGACCCTGCTCCCCACCCATGCTGCTCAGCAAAGGGCAGGGAAAGCTGTTGGACTTAAAATAGAGGGGGGCTGAGCTGCTGCAGCCCTGACAGTGCCGATTCCTCTCTGTGTTTTATGGGCTGAGTTTTCCCTTCTCTGCTGTGTCCTCCTCAGCCAGGTTTGGGCCCTGCCTGTTTACACTTTTGTGACAGACCCACAGGGAAGTCACTAGGCAGAAATGACCTCTTTTTGCCTGTATTTGAGACAAAAGGGGGGGGGGGGGGGAAACCCTACCATTTCTCCTAACAAGGGAACTCTGATGAATTTTCTGCTTCTCCGGAAGTTCTTTCCTCAGAGGCTCTGATGCATTTTTAATGGGTCTCGATGCAGCTATTAAGCTGGTAATTGAAACAGAACTGTCCAGCTCAGCCCCACGGCAGGTCAGGCCCCCCTGAACCTGTTCCCCACACCATGCAGATGGGCCAGTGGGTTTTCCTGAGGTCCCTGCTCAACTGTAGCACTGCTGAGAGCTCTCAGTCCCATCTGCAGACAGAGCATCACCACAGAGCCCCCAGTGCTCAAGGGACCCAGTGTCCCCAGCCTGGTCCTGCCCGGTGGGGGCTGACAGGGAAAACGTTTGAGCAATGGAGCCATTCGCCTTCTCCTTGTCCCTTTGCATGGGGGGAGAAATAACAAAGCCCCTGCTAAACCTGCAGCTCCACTGCCTGTGGGGACAATGTCCAGGTGGTGGCAGAATCCTGGCAATAGATCTGGCCATACACGCTCAAGGGATGGCTCAGGGGGTGCACAGGAAGAGTGCAGTGTGTTAGGGAGTTGTGCAGGGGGGCACAGCAGGCTGGGGGGCATGCAGGGGGGCACAGCAGGCTATGGAGAGTGCGGGGAGGGCACAGCAGGCTGGGGTTGTATGGGGAGGACACAGAAGGCAGAGGGATGCTCGGGATGGGCACAGTAGGTTGGGGGCTACGCAGAGGGGTGCAGCAGGGTAGGAGATTGTGGAGGGAGGGGGAACAGCAGGCTGGGGGTTGCACAGGGGACAGAGTAGGCTGAGGGTGCTAGGAAGGGGCACGGTGGGCTGGGCGGTGCTGGGAGGGGCACAGCAGGCTGACAGGTGCAGGGACCAGCAGAGTAGACTGGGGGTGGGCGGGGAGGGCACAACAGGCTGGGGGATACACAGGGGGCACAATGGGCTGGGGGTACTGGAAGGGGCACGGTAGGTTGGGAGGTGCTGGGAGGGGCACGGCAGGCTAGGGGTGTGGGGAAGGGCACAGCAGGCAGAGGGATGCTCAGAGAGGCAAAACAGGGTAGGGGAGCGCTCGAGGGGCACAGCAGGCTGGGGGGGTACAGCAAGCTGGATGTGCACACGGGTTCCAGCAGGCTGGGGGGGCCCAGGCGGGTCAGCGTCCCCCGGGTCCCGCCGCCGGCCGAGCCGCCTCCCCGCGGGGCCGGCGCCGGGCGCTGCCTCCCCCTGGTGGCCGCGGGCCGGCCCTGCCGCCAGGGACCCCGGCCCTGGGACCCCGGCCCCCCAACCCTGCTGCCCTCGGAACGCCCCGGGGGGGGGCACCCCACTGCCCCCTCGCCCCAGGCACCCAGACCTCGTCCCCCCAGCCCCGGGACGCCCCTCCTGCCCCAGGCAGCCAGACCAGGCCCCTGCCCGGCCCAGGCAGAAGCAGAGCCCTAGGGGCCCCAGCCTTGCTCCCTGGGGTGCCGCTCTGGGGGTGCCGGCTGGCAGAACCCCCACATCGCAAACACTGTCACCCCAGGGAGCAAGGAGAAAGCACAGCGGCGACAGGAGCCCACCCTGGGGTGCTCCCCCCCAGCCTTGGTGTCTTACCCACCCATCCCGCGTGGATCACACCAATACTGACGCTCAAACAGAAACTTTAAAGAGGCGACGAGAAGCCGGTTTGAGAGTGAATTTTATTTAAAACAATGGGTTGAATGGGTACAGACCGTTCTCAAAAATACAAGACTAGAGGGGCTTCTGTTGTGAATCAAAATCCTTGTCCACCTTAAAGCCAAGCTGGTTGCCCCCAGGGCTGTCATTCCCCCCCCCCCCCCCCCCCCCATCATGGCAGAGGGGATGCAGCAGGACAGGAAAGCAGGGGATGTGAAGAGGGACAGGTAATGAAGCAAATGGTGATGTGTTTGCCTATTCAGCAAATCCATGCTTCATCCACAAGTTCCCAAGCCCATCCCAGAAGCATCTCCCAGTGTTCGAAAGGGCAGGCACTCCCTTTCCCCAAAATACAAGAATTGGGACTTTCTCCACGAGGAGAAATGCAGCCAAAAAGAAAAAAAAAGAACCATGCAAAAAATAATTAAAAAAATCATCATTCCCCAAAGCACCAAAAAAAGGTGAGAGAAAGGAAGGCTGAAAAAGTTCTGAACAAAGAGAGAAGGGGAAAACAAAAGCTCAACGTCAAAACAAAACCAATCTAAAGTAACTATGAAAAAAAAAATACAATTGTACATGTCAGCTGCAAATCAAACCAAGCAGGCGAGGGTGTGGGTGCTCCCAGAGAGCACCAGGCGGTCGCAGGGTGGGTTCTTTTTCCACGGATAGGTGGGGTGAGGGGGTTCAAAGCAGCCCAAAGCTGAGCAGGGTTTATGCCGCTCAGCCTGGGATGGTTTTCTTGGGGTTTGTTGACCGAGAGAAGGGGATCAGAGCGGTGATGGGGGGGGAAAACGCTGCTGCATGATGCCCCAGATGAAGGACTAAAAACCATCTGTCCTGAAGCAGCTTCTCCTGGGAGCAGCTCACAGGAACAGCTGGTGCCAAGCAGCCCCATTCCCAGGCAGAGAGGGCCCCACCACCACATTGAACCTTGGGCTGCAGGAGTAGGAAGCGATGAATTTAGGGGGGGCATCATTCTTCATCGAGTGGGGGACCCCGAACGCTGGAAATTCACCCTGAAATCCAAACCTCCAGGGCATGAATTCCAGGAAAAACGTTTTTAAAAGATTCAGTTAAAAAATAGATGCATTTCTTTTTAAAAATAACCTTAGGCCAGGGTGTCTTCTAGTGACCCCTTTCCCACCACCTCAAATTTAGCCAGAAAAATGCTAGCCATTTCACAAAATCTGATGGCCACAAAGACATTCACACATTCATCGATTTAAAAATATACAATATATATATATTGTGCACACACATACACACACAAATATATATTAGAAAAGGAGAAAAAATCCCTCTGAAAACTCAACCTATTAAAAACAACAACAAAATCCACAGCCGGTGTGTTTATCCTGTGATCATGTACAGTAGCAGACAGAAATCCCTTTTGCTCTCGTAGCTCCTTGCAGAGTGCTCAGGCTGGGAGAGTGGGAAAACACATCAGGTTTTCACAGTGGATTTGTTAGCAGAAAAGGAATTGCTCCTCCCTCCTCCCACACAGAACGGCTTTAATTTATAGCAAGGTAGACTAAAACTAGGAAACATGTTACAAAGTCCATTCTATATAGACATAAAATGTACAACTGTCGGCAGCCCCCGTGCAAGTCACTGGGGTCCTGATCTCGGCTGACATCTCGGCAGGCGGCTGGAGGGTTCGAAAGGCGGTTTGGGACACAAGGGGTGCAAATACAGCCTCCAGAACAAGCCGGTGTCACAGTGCGAGGTCTTACACAAGCTCCAGGGTGGAAGAGAAATGGAGCAACATCTTCTCCAGGAGCCAGAGGGAGGTGAGGGCTGCAGAAGGCATTTGATGCCTGGAGCTGGGAAGCATACTCCAAGGGAGAAAGGCAGCATCCAGGGACCTGCTTGTCTCTCCATCATCCTGTGTCACATAGGGAAGGGAGCACTGTGTGCTGGATGAAGTCCCATGGGCAGGCATGGGGAAAGCATGGGGCGCAGCTTGCATCAAGGTGGGCTCATTGAAAAATGCCACTTTTTCACCCCTAGGGAGCAGCGTATGGATTGAGGGATGGGGATACCTGGCCTGGGGCTGCCCCAAAGGGTCATTACAATGTCAAGCCAAGCATTAAAACAATGTGGTGTGAACAGCAGTGTGCCCAGGGAGCCCCATAGCCCCCTGAAAAGCTGTGTAGACTCTGGGGGCAAAGAGCCAGGCACAAAGGGAAGGTGAGTGAGACCAGACTCGAGGAAAGGGCCTTTGGGCAGGCAGGGGAGAAGAGTGAGGCAAGCCCAGCAGCATTTTTTCCTTTCTGCCTCCCCCAAGCAGCAAAGAAACACAAATCCCCTGTGCTGTGCCCCAGGTTTCTGGGGAGGGGAGATGCCTTCTGGCACCCTCTGCCCTGACCCCACTTAGGCACCACAAGCATGAACCTCTCCCCGGGAGAAATACAGTGGCATCAGCAGGGAACTTCTGAGCCTTTGGCCTCCGTGGCTTAGTTGGAAAGGTGTTGGCTCCAAAAGGCTCATCGTGGGGGATTTTGTTTATAGGGCAAAGAAAAAAGAGATTGCGAAGCCAGATGGGGTCAGAGATGCCCATGGGTTGGGGAAGTGTGATTTGTGCAAACCACCATTAACTCAAGTCCCCATTCGCTCTTCAGTGGGGAAGCCAGGATGGAGGGGACTGCACAAAGCCGTGAGGTTTGAGTTAGGAGTCTTCCCCGAGGATCTCTGTCACAAAGGAGGCCATGTCAGTCTCTTTGGTGTCATGCAAGGTGAAGAAAGGGTGCTCCTGCCAAGAAGACCAAAGACAACATCAGCTGACACCAAAGGACAGGGAAACCCAAGAGTAGTCCATGGGGGATGTCCCACAGCTGGGGGAGAGATGGACACAAACCTACTCCCACAGACACCATACCACCATTTAGCTCAAAGCTTAACTAACACTTTCAGTTTGGCATTTCTAGATTCAGCCCCAGGGGGACAGCCCACCTTGGCAGCTGTACTACCATTATCTGGCATCTTAACTCCCCAAGAGAATGTAGGACAGAGGGAACCCTGAATGTAGGAACACCTAGGAACCCTGACCTTAACGCCCATGAAATCAACACACCCTTCCACCTTAGACACACTACTCTCATCCTGCTCTGTGCCTGAAAAATCACCCATCCTGTTGTGCCATTTTCCTAGGACCTGCTGGACCATTCATTTGACTTTTGAAACAAGTTGTGATAGAGACCAGCAGAAATGACTTTGCACTTACCATAAGTTCTAAATAGTTCATTCGCTCGGCAGGGTTCTTCCTTAAGCTGGAAGACAAAAGATAGGAGAGAAGGCTGTAGGATCTTTTTTTATTTTGCTATATGTGGTCTATCACAAGGGATCTCTCCTCCCCAATCAGCATGAAATCCTTCTCACAGGCAGCACCCATTCTTCTCCCTCTTTGGCCAAGCAGGTTTGAACCACCAGCAAAGCAGCCAGTCAGGCGACTGGGAATGGCCAACTCAAGCCAAGCAGCTCGCTGCAGCCTGCCCCGCATAGACCAGAACAAATAGGGAGGAGAGGAGACCGTTTCCCACCATCTATAGGGTGGGCAGATCATCTCAAGGCTCAGTGAGCTCATTCCTGCCTGGCAGCTCTAAGGAGCTCACAGGGAGCAGAGGGACACCCCAAGGGGAGAAGCTACTGTACACAGTACCCACAAAACCACAAATCAGCTTTCACTCAGAGCCACTCAGACGCTGCCAGGGGTTCGTTCTCATTTCATTGCTGCTTTGCCAGAAACCACCAAAATTTCAGCAGCAACGACATCAAAAGGGGAAGAGAAACTTCTGTGCCTTCCAGTCAGCCTGGGTGAGTCAAGCTGAGAGCAAAAACGGTTTGGGCAATGCTTCCTGCCATGGCTGAGCACCAGCATCAGTACCACAAGGGGAGAAACGAGCTCTGAATGCACCCAGTCCCATGCTTTGCTCCAGCCCTCATGGATCGTGGCTCCTCTTCAACCAGGCTGGAAGAGGCAATCAGTCCCTGCCAGAGACTCACCACTGTGCCGTGAAGTCCACAAACTCCTTGGAGAAGCGATCAGCAGGCAGCTGGGGCGAAGGCTCCTCCACCACTTGCTTGAGCTGTTGGAAGGGTGTCCCCCAGGACTCGTACGGGAAGCGAAGAATGGCCAGTTCGATCTGAGGATGGAGACAGGCTGACATGAGGCACCAGGACAAACACAACCCTGTGCAGCCTGCCTACCTCAGCCCCTGCAGCCAGCTCGGATTCAAACTGAAAAACCTCTTTCCTTACAAACCATTTTCAATTTGGGTCATACCACTTTTTTCTTTTTAAATACAAAGACCCAGAGGACAAAAATATTTCCTTTTGAGACTGGCTGAGCATATTAATGCATTTACAGGAAGCCACAAAAGATATGTAAAAGGGGATTATTTTAAAAGATAATAATAACAGTACACTGTTTCTGCACCAGCTTCCAAATCACTCTGCTCTCTGTAAGCCACCCTTCTGGGCTTCAGGCTAGTACTGTATGAGCTAGACACAAAAAAAAAAAATCCATAAACCCAAGAAAAACTAAGTGCAAGAACATCACTTAGGAAGCTCTTTGCCAAACCACCTCCATTACCAGGTCCTTCCTACAAGTCACCTCTGCTCTGTCACCCATTCAAGCAGGAAAGAGCCCATCACAGCTCTTGGACAGTTGCTTCACGACAGGTAGCAGAATCTCCAGACCTGCCTGGCAGGGTGAGACAGGATGGGATGGAATGGGAGGAATGAGAAACCTGAAAGGATGTAGAACAGAGCCAGGGACCCCCGCCTGCCTCTGGCTCAGGTCTGCAGAGCTCAGCTCCTGCCGCTGGAGAACTGAATGAAGCCACCAGCCTGGAAAGTCTGGATTAGCCCTGCAACTCAATGGCCCTAAAATCAGCTGGTGTGAAAGCAATCAAACCCCTTCAGAAAGCAAAAAACACAGGAAGCCAGCCCAGGAGGATGACATTAGAGGCAGTCAGACAGGTCGGGGCTCTGTTCAGCTGCAGGCTGGCAGGCTTTCAGCAAGGTCCCCTCTCCCATCCAGCTTTGGAAAGGTTGAGAGATTTCATCATTCTTGCAATCTCCCAGCCCACAGCTTCCTGCATCTAGGGAAAAAAGCCAGAGCTGATTACATTTCCAGCCAGCCCAGCTCTGCCTTGCACTGGCATAGGGACGTCAAGGAGAGGTGTCTGGGCTTGGCACTATGAACAAAACCAGTTGGGGAAGAGGGAATATTTGCCAAGAGATGTGTGCAGCACACACACACACAAAAAACAGGGGATGCAGCACCCAAAACAAGTCACACCTATCAGGACACAGGAAAAATTCCTGAAAATAATCTACCCACAGAGAGACAGTCTCCTGGAAAGCAAGAGACGTGTTCCCAGGGGGCATCCCCTCTGAGCCAACAGCTGGGATTTCCTTTGCCCTCTGACGCCAGAAGATTTCAGCTGCTTTCTGCAAGATCTGTTTTGTGCAGGAGGTAGAAAAACCATACTGAGCAGCTGCAATTTTGGAACTGAAAGTATTTTCCCTTCCTGTTGGCTGCTCTGAGCTACCTTGCAGGCAGGACTTGCTGGGAACACCACACAGCTCCCCTCGGGGCAGCAGGGCAGGCAAATTCGACTCGGTCCTCCTGCAAGGCTTTGTTAACAGGGGAGTAGGACGCATGCCGGACAGCTGTGACCCAGCTGCAGCAAACCCTGCTCCACCTCTCCAGCCAGCGCATAGGGGACTGCACAGCAATTAAAAGCCAAGCTCCTGGACGCCCAGCTAAGCCCACCATCATCCAGATACTGCTCCCTGGGAATCTGCCATCCACACCAACATAGTTCAGAGCTGACTGGAGCTATTTGGCACTGGCACTATACACAAGGAGCTCTGTGAAACCAAGCAGAGGGGTACAAGGGATCCAGTTGGAACATGCAAGAAAGGAGGGGAGGAAAGAGAAGGGGCAGAACATGGATTATGTCCCAGCAAGCCAGTCAGATGACTCGGCAAGAGCCGCCGCAGTGGTAGTGAGGTTGGCTGCATGCCCTGGCTCACAACTACCTGCCCCAGGCTAAGGTACCACTGTGTGCACAGAGCAGCAGCACCACCCTGTGCCCTGGGTAATTCATCTCATGCCCTGAGCTATGACACTCAGAATTTAGCCCCGTTTGGTGTGCATCCACGGAGCAGTGAAGCCATCTCATGGCAGGGTTAGAGCAGTACAGACCCCATCCCAACCGCAGGGCTGCAGTGTTACCATTGTGATTCCCAGACTCCACACATCTGACTTCACGTTGTAGCCTTTCTGGTTCAGCTCAGGGTTTATTCTTTCTGGCTGTAAAACAAAATGAAAGATATTATAACTCTATCTCGTCTTCCCAGTGCTATCCCCACAGAGCAAATCCCTGGCTCAAAACCCAGCTTGGGTGGATTTCCCTGGCTCATGTCCCAATGGAGGCAGGGTCTGAGGCTAAATGGAACACCAACTGCTCCCCACAAGCCACACAAACTGCCCCCTGCAGCTCCTGAGAAAGACTTGTACTATCCTTGCAGCATAATCCCTGCCCCAGGAACACGAGCTACCCACACAGATGCCACAGATGGCAAAGTGAAACCCACACTGATTTAAGGATGAAACAAAATGATCCTGCAAGCCTCAGCGTTTTCTAGCTGACAAGGAGCAGCCCTTCCAACCTCCAGAATCAGCACCAGTCTGTCTTTTACCTTCCTGCAAATGGAAGACGGCAGGGGAAGAGTTTGCTGCGGGATTAATGCACACAGCAGGGCTTACAGGAAGGCCATCCTTAGAGGGCTCTGTTGAGTCAGGACACCCAGAACGCTCCTGAAGTGCTTTCTATCTCAGGACAGAGGTGAACCAAGACTGATTTCTAAGGAGCAGCCTCTCTGAATCAAGGCTGAAGGCAGCTGAAGGCTGCCGGCTCTGGTCCCACACAAGCACACTTACAGCCATGTACGGTTTGCACCCAGCATCCATGGTCTTCGCAACCGAGTCCACCAAGTAGCCACTGATGCCAAAATCGCACATTTTGACATGTCCCTCCTTGTTGATGAGCACGTTGGAAGGTTTCACATCTAAAAGAGAACATGAGAAGGCAGATTGGGCCTTAGCAGAGGCATCGCAGAGCCTGAGACGAGATAGACAACTCCCTATCGATCTGGGAGTGGAGCAGCCAGGCCCTACCAAGGGGGAAGGGACACAAAACCCCAACAGTGTCTTATTTCAATAAAAATTGTTCACAGGTAAAGCTGTAACCATGCCTCTAAGCAGAACATGGCTCCTCTCTAACAAGGCAGGTCAAAATGTTGAAATAAAACACTGAGGAGTTAATGCCAGCTCCTTAGGCAAGACACCACACACAGCTTTAAAAGCTCAGTCCTACTAAGTTCTCAGGACACCTTGTCTCATGCCCATGATGATTTGTCCACAACTACACAAGAATGAACAGAATCTGAGTGTTAAAATTCCCATCCGCAATCTGCAAGGGCTCCCTCAGTCCCCACCTTGCTAGAACTACTCAGCCAGGAAGGCTTCAGGATTTTTTATTAGGAAGAAATGTTCTCCTATGAGGGTGGGGAGGCCCTGGCCCCGGTTGCCCAGAGAAGTCATGGATGCCACATCCCTGCAGGTGTTCAAGGCCAGGTAGGATGGGACTTTGAGCAACCTGATCCAGTGGAAGGTGTCCCTGCCCATGGCAGGGAGGTGGAACTAAATGATCTTTAAGGTCCTTCCCGACCCAAACCATTCCATGATTCTATGATTTTGTACCCAAGAGCTGCCTTCAAGGTCCCTCTGTACTCAGAGAGAGCCAGAGATGCCCATAAAAATACAAGTAGCGAGGAATTCAGTTACTATATTTGACCCTTCATATGGAAAGGAAGATGAGAACATCATGCATGCAGGATACATCTCGGGAACAGGCCTTGGGCATCTAGATCTGTCCAATATGGTCCCAAGTACCATTAGACCCCACTGTAGGCATCTCAGAGGGACACACCAGGCATTTCCTAGGAAGGAGTCCTCACATAACCTACTGCAAGGCTAGATCTCCAGTTACACCATGCCAATCCCATCCAGCACCCACCTCTATGGATTACAGACAGTTTACTGTGCAGATGCTCCAGAGCTCGTACAATCTGGGGAAAAAAAAGAGCAAAAGAGTACCCACTGGTCACACAGGGCATCACCATTCCACTGCAAGCACACCACCCATTTCCACAAGCCACAGGCCCCAACAGAGACCTCCAACAGACTCAGGGGATGCACAAACCCATGTCAGAACCCAAGAGGCACTCACAGACACAGCCATTTTTCCCAAAATGTCTTCAGGGATGGTTTTCTTCTTCTCCAATACTTTCTTGTAGAATTTATCTAGGGAGGTGTCCATGAGCTCCATGCAGATCCACACATCGCCCTGTGGATGGAGATAAGGCAGTTCAGAGGGAATTCCCAGGAAATTCCCAGGAGCTGAAGGGAGCGGTGGGGACAAACGGACACTTCCCCTTCTACACAGGGCAAGCCAAGATCCTTGCTGCAGAGCTGCTATTGGCCAACCCACCAGCTCATGGGCTCCACACTGGGCAGTGATACGACACAGATGTCCAGGTACCACCAAAACTACCTGCATGGCCTTGTTTTAAAGGTCTACCCCAAAGCCAGTCTGGGCCACAGACAAGGTGCTTGGGCATCTGGCACAGAAGCAAGCAATGAGACCTGGGTCAACCCTGTGGGATGGAAGCAAGCCTTTGACAGCCCAGATAGCCTGAATAAAGCAGAGGTGGTTTGGGACAGTTCAGTGCCTTCAGCACAATCGCAGAGGCCCCAGGTGCCCTGCAGCCCACCAGCCATCCAGTGGCTCAGTACCTCACGGAAGAGGGCTCCATAAAAGGTGACAGTGTAGAAGCAGTCAACTGTCCTCATGGAGATGTCCAAGTCCATCAATAATCTCTTCTGCTCCTGAGTGTTCACAGTTGCTCGAATCCTCTGAGACAAATACAAAAGAACAGGGGTTTGACATAGGTAGCGTAACGCCACTGTCCCTAGGGCTGACTCAGAGGATCTGCAGGTCAGAGCCCAGGGCAAGTGTTTTAGGCTTATTTTGTGGCCAGTAACACCCCAGGAGATGCCCAGATTCCCTATTCCAGACAGCATCCTAATGAATTACAAACCCTTAGGCAAGCTCTGCAGTGGATGCAGGATCAGGCCTGGCCAGACACTCTGACATCCAAACCTTCAAGCCTGGTTTTCGAGCCTGCTGATCAACCTCACAGTGTTCAGCTGGGAGCAGCACAGACCCTCCAACAGCCAAGCCACACCAGGGTTACCAGAGGCTGCCAAATCAAGACAAATCTGTCTGCATTTTGCTGTGACTGCTGGAGTTCAACAGTCTCTCTGCTCAGTTGGAGCTGCACGTCCCAACCCCCATGCCCCACAGCAAGCAGTTGTCCTCACCTTCACGGCCATGATGGTACCGCTCTGTGCATGCCGGACTTTCTCCACCACACCATAGGCCCCACGGCCCAACTCCGAAATTGTCACCAGGTCATCAGCTTCCACCTCAAAGTTCTTTAGGAAGAGAGACGAAAGAACCAGACATCAACACGCTTATCACCAAGTCCAACACTTGCGGCTCACTCATGCAGAGCACTTCCAAACAGCAGCACCTACAGGACCCCACCAGCTTAGAGAAGATGGGTATATTTTTTGCTCTGCTGAACTAGAGCCCAAACCCTCTCACCCTGTACTCATTAGGGCTTATTTAATCCCCCCTCTGCAACTAGAGATCAGGACTTTCATCCTTTAAGTCAGGGCACACTGCCACTGGAAAGAGCACCGAAGGTCGGTGCCTCTCTGCCTGCTCAGGATTACCCACACAAGGCTTTTTCTGTGGTTGCTGAACAGCTTGCAGGATATTAACAGCTCCTGTGCCAACACGGGCAGCTATCAGGAGCCTCTGCCACAGCTCCAAATCCCTGTGTGCAGCCGGGGATGCTCCACCTTGCCCTGCATCCCAAGAGATCATTGGTCCCAAAAACACCTACACGTGTAATAATACCTTGGCTTGCGCAAAGTCTCTCTTAGAGCATCTCCAGGATGGGGCATGCAGCAACTCAGCAATGTAACTCCTAATTTGGGAAGCTCAAATGGGTTTTACCAGCTTTTGATACTTTCTGCCACCATCAGAAAGCAGCCAACAAAGCAAAACATGAGTTAGCGCTGAGGAAGGGACTCGTGTGAGGTGAATCTACCCAAGTCTCACTTCAAGTTGGGAAAACCCCATCAGCAGCGCTCAGACAAGCGAGTGCCTCGTGCAGCAGGGAGCCAGCGAGCTCCTGTGCAACCCACACACAAGTTTTCCTACAGTTGCCTTACCCTGTAATTGCCTGCTCTGCTGGGCAGGGCACAAACTGTTTGAGTGAGACATGGGCTATTTTTGGATGCTGTGTTCATCGCTCCTAATAAGTCACAGACTCTCTTTTAGCCAGGCTTTATCCAGCCTCCAGTTTTCCTCTGCTCCCAGGGACCAAAAATATAATACCAGGATGCCAAATTGTCCCAGCAGCCACAAAGGCAGCGAGGGTGGGAACCATGCAGTGCCGGATACTGTGCCTGCGAGCTACGCCTAGAGCAGAGAGGAAACAGCCTTTGGCGTTAAGGAGCCAAGCTGGGAGATGTGGCTGCTGAGCTCATGGCCAGCAAGCTCCCCTCGGTGTTGGCCACAGCACAGCCAGCAGCACCCAGCTCCGCTGGACCTTCCTGCCAGCCCCAGCTCTGTTTATTCGTGCCAGATGTGCCTGGCAGGTGGCCGAGGCAGGGAGCAAGACAGGTCTGTGCTTGAGCTCAGCAGTGATCTACGTACTGCCCAGCACAGGAAGGTGCCAGCCCTTTCCTGACCAGGATGCTGGATCCAGAAGTGAGCAGGGCTAAGGGAGACACATCCAGCCTCCACACCCTGCCGGCCCAAGCAGCTGGCAGAGAAGCAGTGCAGGCTCGCAGCTTCTTCGAGGGCCTCCAGGAAGGATCCAGTGGTGCTTTGTAGGACATGTGACCTACAATTGTTCCAAGTTATTGTTGGGTTTTTTTCCTGGCATTTACCCTAAGGCTTCCCCAGAAGCTGGCGGTTCCCAGCATCGCCCTGCCCAGCAACAAGAGGTGATGCACCAACAAAGCAAATGCTCCCCTCCCCGGCATCGCTCACCCTGTGCCCTGGGGCGTCTGAGCCGATAATGGGGACACAGGGTACCACCTGCACGGTCTGACCCAAGGTCATCATCTATCCACATGGCCCAAAGCTGACCTTCTGCCCAAGCCCTCTGCTCTGTCCCACACTGTGTCACTCCAAAAAATACCTGGACCAGACCAAACACTGGTGCAGGCAGAGCAGGGAAGGAAGTGAGTCTAGAGAGCTTTCCCTAAGCTACAGCACTCTCCCGTTGCACACACCATGCCCAGCCTGTTACAGAGAGCATCTCTCCCCAAGCTATTAACACGCACAACACAACGGCCAGAAAACAATGCAGGCAGCAGGGTTGTTCCCTGGACACAGTCAAAGCTTCCTCTCCTCTCCCTTCTCTCTTCTCCTGTCTCCTAACCCCAAAACCTTGCACCAAGGCAGAGGGTCCCAGATCCCACCAGCCCAAGCCACCTCCCATTCTGGAAGGTAAGCAGCTGATAGAGGGCTGATCCAATGCACCGCACAGTATTTTTAGCTCGCTTGCAAGCCTTCTGCAGCCCCAAGGGAGCCCATAACAAGAGAGTGAAATAAAAGAGAGACAGTGGTTATTTCTAGCAGTGCTTTTCATTAGGTCACTAGGAAAGGCTTTGGAGAACTGGAGAGCTTCATGCCCAGCTTCTCCTGGGCCATGTGCAGTAACACAGCCCTGCTAGTCAGCAGGAGAAGAGGGACTTTGTCTGGGGCAGCCAGAGAGGATGGTGAGGCCACACTGATTTAGGGTGGACAGGCTGAGTTCACGCCTTCAGACCAAGGTGGCCAGTGGGGCTGTCAAGGGACCCCTGTGACCTCCCACTACAGATAAAAGCACACTCCCAGCCTTCGATGCCACCCATCTGCCTTGAAGGGACCGCTCGTGGGCAGCAGACACCAGCAAGCATGCACATAGGCTCACAGATGAACCGTCTTGCAGGCCGCGTGGCACGTTCAGCTCCCTGACAGTCACTGCTCCAAACACACAGAGACATCCCACTGCTCCACAGGGAAACCGTTCCACTGCGGGATGTCTCATCCCTCAAAGATGCATCCCACAAGGCTGCACCAGGACAGCATCATCCTTCTCATGAGGTGCTCTGGATCTCAAGATCTGATTTGACACTTTGTCAAGCATGATCCATAAAACCCCACACAGAAGGGGCAAACAAAATTGGAAGCAAGCAAAAAAAGAAACCACGTTGACACATACTTTATCTCCAATGGTAATGAATGCTCTGGAGTCCAGGTTCCTCGGGGGCCTGCAAGAAAAGAGAGACAGTTAGGAGAAAGCCCAGCTCCATTCATCTTCTTGGTCAGAGCCAGGTTTCACGTTCCTTCCAGCACTTTCAGCCACTGCTTTCCACAATGCCTTGTCGTGGGTTCAAACCCACCCCCTCCAAACACTCACAAGCGCTTTAATCATGCCAGTAACACCTCAGCTCACACCCACAAGGCACTCACTGCACACAGCCATCAAGAACCCCAGAGAGACAGCAACAAACCAGCAGGCTACAAAACCATCCCTGCTCAGGAGCCTGAGGAACTGAGACCAACGGTGAGACATTTTTGTGGCAGAGCAGCTCAGCTGTCATGTTCTGACAGGCAGGTGTTGTAACAGGGCAGCCACGTAGCCTGATATGCACGCCATGCTGAGGGAACAACAGGTAATTCCTCACTCGTGAGTCATTTGTGTACACTCACAGGCCTGTTCCAGGCAGTGTGGCAGGCAGAGCAGGTGGCACTTCACTGTCACACTTTGCACAACACCGCGCAGGCAAAAGTCTTCCTTTATGGCTTTTTTCCTCATTGCTGCCTACTTCCCCTAATGGACAACATGGTACTTTCAGAGCCAACACAAGCATTTTGTACCTTGTGCCTCGCTTCTCTGCTCCACCCATCTGCATATAAGAGTGGAGATAACCCAACTGGTTTAGCCTCCAAATTCCCAGAGCAATACGGCAAGCTCCAGTTTCAAGGAAGTACTTGAGGCTCACAGTAAAAGCCTGGCACTGCACAAATATTTGCACTGCAGCTTGAAAAGTCCAAAGAAAAGAAGCTGTGGATAGCTTGCACCAGCTTCTAGAGGAGTGCTCTGGGCATGCAAGTGCCCCACAAACTCTGGCTGGCATGATGCCTTCTCCAGGGGAAATTCAAACATGAATAGGAGCAGACATAGATGCACCCATGGGAGAAGGAGGTGGCTGCTGCATGCAGGGCTCGGCGTGTGCATGCGAGGCTGCACAGCATTAGTGGAGGAATTCCCCTGGTTCCTCCTCTGGCAGATCTGCCCTATCTCTCTGGGATTTTAGGTAGTGATATTTCCCCTCCACAGATTTCACTGCTCTCCTGGAGCTGGGGTGTCTCTAAAAGAAGGGTTTTGGAGCAAACAAGGCTCAGCTGTGGAGATGCAGGTCAAGGTGTTTTGGAAGAGCAGTTTAAGCCGCCTGCTCTTTGTCAAACCAAGTGCTGCTACCCTGGGCTCTCCCTCACAACATAAGAAGCACCATCAAGCTGCACAAAACAAATAGGGCAGAGAGAAATTCCAGTGCCCTGAGATACTGCTGAGCACCAGCCCCTGGCACTGAGCAGCACAACACCACAACATGTCCACATCCTCCTCGAATCAAGATGGGAAGCTGCAAACAACTCAAACCAGCTCCATTGCACAGGCAGCATGAGGATGCCCTTCCATGCACAGCATCCCTCAGCCCTCATTCCCCTGCTCCTGCCATGGTCCAGCTGCCACCATCCCTTCCCTTCCCCTGCTCTGGAAATCTTCCCCTCTTCTTCCCTTGGCCAGATTTTCTCTCTCCATTGTGTCTTTGCCCTTTGGCATCAGCACAGCCATGGCAGAAAGACTGAAGAGAGCCAATCAGCAGCCTTGAAGCTGTTGCCTTTCAACCATTTCAAACCAAACAGGCACCTCCCAGGGAGACACTGTGTATGTGCGTGCAAACGCACATGGGGGAGTGTGTCATTCCTTCTCATCGCCTACAAGCCAGAGCTTAAGAGAAAAAATTAACTATCGTGATTTTGTAAAGCCTACACAAGCCGTTGCCCTTGACACGGCACTGAACCCAGCTCTGGAGAACTGCAGCTGGCCTTAAGCAGCAGACACTTACGTTGTGTTGGCAACGGGCTGCTTGATGGGGACACATGTTATCCTCAGCTCCCGTTTCTTCTTGCTTTTCACTGGAACAGAAGATGCACATGTGAGCAACTGGCATTTCTACTTTCCTTCCTTCAAGCCTCTTCTTGCTTGCTGCCATCTCACAGGGGATACAGGGCCTGGATCCCCAACACTGGGCAGCTGCTGCAAGACAACAAGAAGGTCACAGTGCTCACAATCACTTGCCCAAAATCCTAGGCGAGAGCCAGGAGCACAAGTGGGCCTCAATGTCCCTGTCGAGCACTTGACTGCAGAAATACCCAGGGGTGCACTGCCAGAGACCATTTTCCAAGCTCCGCAGCCAGCCACTGCATCACAGTGCTCCTTAGGCACCCCGGAAGTGCTCTTTGCCCTTCATGATCATTAACATTTCCCTCTCCTTAGGGATTTTAATTGCTGATGTTCAGGAGATGGGTTAAAGCTGCCATTTCTACTGGGCACTTACCTGGTTTGTGTGGCTCCAAGGATCCTTTGGAATCTGAAAGACAGAAGGGAGACACCAGCTCAGCCTTCATGCTCCAAACCTGCTGGGCACCAGCCTGCGTCCCTCTCGGTCTCACACATGGCCCCAGGAGGGCAATCCCAGCTGGACTACAAGCAGTGGCATGCGGGCAGGCTGCTGGAGCCCAGCCCAGTCCCAATTTCTCCAGCCACAAGAGGTCCCCACACCATTAGTGAAGCACAGCGCTCCCAAAATACTCCTAGCCCAGCTCCTCCTTGCCCCAAGCACCCCCAGCGCCCACTCAGGTCTTCTTGGGATCAGCCAGACCTGTTCTGCAGTGCAGGTTGGCTCTGGCACAGAGGGCAACAGCCACCAGACCTCAAGGCAAACCAAGGAGTCAGTTCCAGTGGTAGGGGGACGTCCCACACACACAATTAAAGGAAACCAGGGCAAAACCAGAGATGAGCTGACTCGTAAAAGCCAGCAGCGTATCAGCCACAACCAGGCTTGCAAAGGCTGAGACCCTGCCAGACCAGGCACAGCCTCATCAGGAGCGACTGGTGAGACGATGCTCTCTTCCCACTCCTCCCCAACTCCAAACAGCACTGAGACAACGAAACCAACTGCTGTAGAGGGAAACGGGACTCAGGCAGGTCAACAGCAGGTCAAACACTTGCAGAGAAAACTACAAGGACAAGACATAACCAGCACGGGGGGCCAGTAGGCAGCAATGGGCAGAGAAGTGAAGTGGTGGAGTCCCCATGCCTGGAGGGGTTCAAAAAGTGTGTAGATAGCACCTGGGGACATGGTTTAGTAGGCACGGGGGTGTTCAGCTGATGGTTGGACTGGTTGAACTTAGAGGTCTTTTCCAACCTTAATGATTCTACAAGAACTGCACAGGGCTAAGAATCAGCTCCATGTGGTGCTGCAGACTCCAAGCTGCCCATGGAAGCCCCAGCCATTCCTCTGTCAGCCAACAGTTCACCCTCGGCTCACTCAGAAAATAAACAGACCATGAGGGCCCAGGATGGGGGCTGAAGCGACACAGCTGAGAACACTGAAGTCCTCACACTTCCAAGAGAGAAAGGACTTTAGTGCTTTGCAGCTAAAGGTACTTCTGGCTGTGCAGATCATGAGGATGCATTTAAGAGCAGGAACAGCAAGGCGTGCTCCAGGCACTGGGCTGGGAGTGGACAGCATGGCCTTAGACAGCCCTTCCAAACAGCTCCTACCTGCCTGGCTTCCGCGAACAGGTGTGCACACAAAGTCCAGCACTCCCAAGGCTGCCAGGGAAGGGAGGGGAGAGGCATGGAGTTGGGCTTACAGCAGGAGACCCAGCATGCATGACAGCTCCCACAGCAGCGAGACAGAAGGATGATACATGCCCAGCATGTTCCCAGCATAGACAGCCCTCAGCCCTCATCAGCTCCAGATGCCTCCACCAAGATGGGTTCCTGAAACCCACTTTTCCATCCTGTCCTTCCCCAAACACAAACTTCACTAAGGCTGCAGGTGAGAGCTGGTCTGTAAAATACTGCAAATGTCCCAACTGTGGGACCAGCTGCATCCCTTCCTCCTGAGGGGATTAGCACATATCAGACCATATTCCCATCTTATCTGCCACCTTTCCTGCACCTGACATGGCACCAACACAGTTCCTATGAACTGAGAGAGGGATGTGAACTTCCAGCTCAGTGAAATCACCCACCAAGCTGTTCCACCATAAACCCATCCTGCCTGGCTGGAAACCATCTCCGGAGACCTGATCATATCATGGCAATCACTGCTTCTAACTTGGGAGCCTGCAAAGTTTCCCTTCCCCATGGCCCACCCAGCGGCTATCAACAGCCCAGCGTACCCACCAATGACACTTTGCAAAAGTCCTGGTTGAGCAAAGACGGGAGTGAACACAAAACAGAGCCAAACGAAAGATGTCATCCATGGGTTCAGAAATGCCTTCCCTTTCCACACCCAGCTCCTCAGCATGGGGAGCCGACCACAGAGCCTAAAAAACAGAGTCCCCAGAGTCCTTCTGCACCCAGGCAGGTTGCAGAGCTCACCGTGGGCACATGTCCCACCCCATCGAGAGGAAATCAGTCCATGCATTTGTCTCACTGCTGACCAGGAGCCTTGCACCAAGCAACTCATCTCTGTAACCTGCTCTGACAGGCAGACAGCAGTTTCCACACAGGCCCCCCCAGGCAGTTACCAGCCAGCTCTCTACACAAAGCCCTGAAATGCCCCCCATTCTGGCTGGTATTTTGTTTTATCTGTTTGCTCTCCCACTCCCCAATTGCCATAGTAACCCCACAGCAAGCACAAAGCACCTTCTGTGCCCGCTGGCTGCCCTGGCAGTGCCAGCTGCAGCGCGGTGACTCACGACACAGGAACAGGGTCTACACACTCCTCGAGGCAGGCATCCCACAGGCTCGGGTGTCAGGCCAGAGGGAGCTGGGAGCACCCATCCCATGGTCGGGAATCAACAGGGCACGTTGTTCAGTGGAGCCCAAGCTCGCAGGTAGGAAAATTTGCAAGCACAGGTTAGAGGGGCAGTGAGGGATGGGCACATTCCCCATTAAACCCACACACACACATCACACAGGAAAGGTATTTCACATCTCTGTGCACTGGTCATGCCCCATGAACTCTGCTATAATGGGGACTCTGCAGGTTAACCCACTTCCCTGTTCCCCCAAACTGCTGCCTTTCACTACCCAGCATTGTACTGCAGCAGTCGGCCACAATTCCCTTCCCGCCCTGTCCTGCCTATCCCCAAAACATGTTACCTAGCTCCAATCTGAAACAGCACCGATTAAACTGGAGGTATTGTGCCACCACTCCCAGGCTCTGGCTGGGCCACCTACGCCAGCAGAAAACCCAGCTCAGCCCATGTCTGCAGGAATAAAGTCACCCTGCCGCATGGAGAGAAGAGGCATAGGTTGGATTCACCTGCTACAGCTCTCCCAAAATTTAGCATGAGCTTTCCAGGACCCTGAAAGGCCGTCCCAAACTCCTGGAGCAGCAGCACAGGCCAGGTGGGCAGAGGTGGAGTGAACAGGCACCACTACCCCTTGAGCACAGCTCAGAAAAATGACGAGAGAGGAGCAGTCCTGCCCTGAAGCTCTGCACAGCCTGCTCGGGGCAGGCAGAGCCCCGGTGTGGGAGGTGGGACACCATCATACAGCCCAGCAATCCTCTCCAAGCACCCAGGCTGCCTGCTGCAAGCCTCAGAGCTGCACGTAACACCCCAGGGAGGTGAGATTGCTCCTGAGCCTCTGTAGCCCCCAGGGCCCACACACTGAGTGAGGGCGGAGAAAGGATTGGGAATAGGGGTGAGAAATTAGATAAAATGGGAGGTACAAAAAAGGCAGTGGGACAGGCATGACAAGACCTCGCAACTCAAGCCCTCCTGCCCCAAGAACATCCCAGAGCAGCAGTTGCTTTTAGCCCCCGCAGGCAGCTGCTGGCAGCTCCTTCTCACCAGCAAGACCTCGGCACTGCCTCTCCCACGTTTGGGATCCTGGTAGGGTCAGAGCAGGAGGAATTGCTATAACTTAATATCACTTGAAAATCCTGGAAACAGGCTCGTTTTCCAGGGCACTGGGCTGCAAGCACAGAGCAACACAGCTCCCCTCTAGAGATCCCTCCACGTGGGGAAAAAGGCAGCAGTTTGGATAACACGATGTGGGGACGCGTCCAGTTGCCCCTGCAAGCCCCAGGGCTCTGCTGCTAGCCAGGAGCACGCAGGACAGCTGGGCAGTGCCAGCACTGCACTCTGGGCAGCGGAAGGGGCTGCCAGTCACAGGGACACAGGGCACAGTGCCTTGGACACAGGCAGGGGAAAATTAGCTGACAGCAGTTCCTGGTGTGGAGGAGATCGTAACCCACGTGATGCTGCAGGCATGCAACTGCATCCTTTATGCTAAGAAAGGAACCATTTCCTCCTAAAGAAAAAAAAAAGCCTAACCATTTTTTTCCTCATGCTATAACCTTCACCAGCTCAGAGCTGACACAGACCTTTCCTGGAACTGCTTAATTCACTATGTGAATCCTCGTCTTCGCTAGCACCGACTAGGCGTATTAAGTTGCACCTCTCCCTGGGAGGTTTATCCTTCCCACTCTGCTGGCGTGGGTGGAGAGAAACGAACAGGACAATCTAAAGAACTGTAAATAAAACTATTTGCCCGAGCCGACCTTTGAAATTAAACCTCTCCGCTGCCTCCCTAGGGCTCTGGTTCCAGCCCCAGGTGAAGTCTTGGGGACAGGTACAGCATGGGACGCTGCACTGCCAGGGAAAATGCTTCGGATCCATCCCAGTTCTCCTCGATCCGAGGAGGAGGTAAATGCTATGGATGGGGCAGAAGGCTGGAGGGTGGATTCCAGCCCTGCTGCAAAGAAAGAGCTGGAACAAAAAAGCATCAAAGGGGAAAAAAAAATAAATTAGAGGCAGGGTGCAAAGCACAGAGGGGAATTTGGTTGCTTTGGTCATGAGAGCCAGCCCCTCACACGTACACTTTGTGCTATTTTCCACTGTTGAGAATGGAAAAAGTTATCTGTGGAAGTGGAAAAAAGGCTCTCAACCTGCTGAAAGCCGTCACTCATCGGCCCCACTGGAGCAAGGGGCTCCTGGAGGCCATCACCACCCTATACCCGCCACTTCTGCAAAAGAGCAAGCAAGGAGCAGGAAAAAAATATGCTTCAGAAAAAGCCCCAAAACGACCCGTCAGCCTGCGCTGAATCACAGCTCCTGAGTGCCAGGAACACCACGAGCACCCACCTTTCCAATGCAACAGGGTGCAACCATGCAAGGGCTGCTGGAAAACTCTGCGTCCCAAGAACGCAACCAAAATCATAGCCAGGAGCCAGCTTTATCCCCCAAATATCTTCCTTCAGCCATGCTAGATTTTATGGGTTTTTACAACTGAGAAGCCAGTGTTTAGCCCCACACAAAACATGCGAGTTTGTAGTGCTTTAGATTCCCAGCTGCAACTACCAACCCCCAGCCCAAGTACAGAGAAAGAAGGAAAAACCACATGGATTGACCCAAAAAAGTTGCACAGCACCAGAATCAGCCCTTCAGTCTCCCCGACCACGTGTTTTGGAAGTTGCAACATCTACCTTGCTTCTTGTCCATGGTTTCCCAGAAATGAAGAACAGTGCAGCACGCCTGGCAGAAGAGAGGGATGGGGGCGGGCTGGAGGAGGGAGGGGAAAAAATCCTGCAGGATCCAGCCCTCGGTACTTCTTGCATGCACTGATGATCATATACAGTGGGAATGCATGGCCCAAAACCCTCGCTGAGTGCACACGGCTCTCCTTGCCCAGCGTCCCCAGCTCCTGGGGGTCTCTGAGACTAGGGGCAGCACTGAAGGTGAGCAGGGGCAGATGGGGAAGGCAGCGCTGCGTTCCCTCATCGGCAGCTGCCGAGGCTGGCCGGTCTCAGCTCTGATTACCCTTGAAAGCTCAACAGTTGTAAAAACTGCAGCAGTGAAATAGCAGATGACGTCAACAGGAAACCGAGGGGGAGCCAAGCTCCTGCTCCGGGAGCCAGCGGAGCACTGGATTGCTACAATGCATCCCGGTGGGACACGTTTGCTTCCGACAAATCAAACCATTCAAACCCAGCCTGCAGGCAGAGAGGCACAGCTCCTGCCTCCTCCATCCCTCTTCCCCAGCCATCCCACCGGAGGGACCTTTCCATAAGGACAGCCTTGATGACACCAGCATCTGCTGGCCATAGGAGCAGAAGGAAGCCCATGCGCAATAGTTTGGGCACCGAGGGAGTGCTGGGATAGAAAGAGGTCACATTTCTTTGTGCTGCAGGTGACACACTAATTGCTTTGCCACTAACAACTATTACCACAACAAATAGTAGAAATATTGTTCCATGACAATACCAGCACAGAGCTTAGCAGCTATTCCAGGGTGACAACTGAGACGGTATCTCTGGTGGCAAAATATAAATTGCTGCCTGGATTTGGCTGGTAAAAAAAAAAGAATCATTCATTTCTCTGCAAACACGTGCAAGAAAAACCGTGGCAAAGTCACTGCTCTTCCCCTTTCCCTCAAAACCAGACCAGCAGAAGGCAGCCCTGATGTTCCCAATCTGGCTTTGATGTGCTGCAATTTTGCTTTTGATTTCCCTGTCAGTCTGAAGGGAAGACACTGTACCAGCTTCCTTAAAATAATTATAGCAAATATGCCTCCAGTCCGCTCCTGGGTTGGCCCTGACTTGCAGGCTCTGCCGGGCCATCCACGTTTGCAGGCAGAAAAGTCAGAGGTCAAGGTAATTGCCCATACCATCCTAATGAGTGACTCTAATTTTAAATAGTGTTTATATAAGCCCCTGAAGGACTGCAGAAGGTATTTTCTCAGGCACATTTCTACTCCCAGGGTATAGTTTCAGGCACAGATCATCAGTACATAAAGGATGCTGACGCAGGAGCTGCTACTGCAGACGGCACCGAGAGCCACCGGAACCCAGCACAATGCTGCGTTGCCCTCCCATCACTAAACAACAAATTCCCTGACCTGGACATAAAACGGTCCAAGGATCTTTGCAGACACCCAAAAAGTCAGCATGGCTTTTGGGCAGAAAGTGCCTAACCCAGCCAGTGAGATGGGAAACGTGACTGGCTTTGAATTAGCCCTGCTGGGTTTCAGTGCCCAAGGAGCAGGGGCAGCGTAAAGCAGAGCTTCCCAACATCTCAAACGCATCTTAAAAAAAGAGAGAAACCAAAACCAAACCCAAGCACCTTTCAAGTTTCATCATTGGCAGCTCTTTCAAATGTTTGCCAATGCAATAGGAATCGCTTTGAAAGATACCCAGGATTTGCCATTTATCACCCAGCTCTTTTTATACACTACAGGTAATCCCAGAGGGATAAAAGGCATCACGTGTTTGACTGATGTTAACGAAGCCTCCTTGCACCTCTGGGCTGGGACATCACTGGAGAGGGAAGACAGAGGAGCAAATCCTGCAATGGGGAGCAGTCAAGGCTCTCCTTGCAGAGCCAAGGACAAGGATGGCTCCCATCACTCCCACCAGTCTCCTAGCAGTGGGCTGGCTTGAATTAAGTGGAAGAGCACACCCTTAAAAACAGCAAATGAGCTCAGTCAGTGCCCTGTCAATGACGGGCCCCTCTCCCCACCCTTCCCCCGTGGACAGGCAGCATTCTCCAAGGGCAATTTGGTTAAGGCTGGGTCAACATCGCAGCCAGGGACTGGAAAGAGCCACTTTGCTGCGAGTGGCCAAAAAAGGAATGCCTCGTTTGGGGATGGCGAGGAGTTTTCTATAGGTGTGCGTGTTTGGGGTTGGGCAAAAAATTGCTGATCTCACCTGCCCTGAAAGAAGAATTAGAGAATGGTTTGGGCTGGAACAGACCTTAAGGCCCATCTAGTCCAACTCCCCTGCCATGGGCAGGGACACCTCCCACTGGATCAGGGGGCTCAAAGCCCCATCCAACCTGGCCTTGAACATCTCCAGGGATGGGGCGGGCATCCACAGCTTCCCTGGGCAACCTGTGCCAGTGTCTCACCACCCTCACCATCAAGAATTTCTTCCTAATGTCTAAATCTAAATCTTCCCCCTTCCGATTTAAAGCCATTCCCCTTCATCCTATCACTACGTGCCTTTGTAAAAAGTCCCTCCTCAGCTTTCCTGGAGCCCCTTTCAGGTACTAGAAGGCTGCTATACTCTCAAGAGTCCCTGCCGAAGCAGGGGAGGGGGTCATTTTCACAAGTTAACCCTTTCCCTCTGATCAGGGAAAAGCCCTGCACCAGCTGTCCACACCATCCCAGCATCGCGCTGCCCAACTCCTCGCCATTCAACCAGGAATTGCAGTAGTTCCCCTGGCCAAGGCTGTAATGAAGCCACAGCCCCAAGCCCTGGATGCACTTGCCTTTCCACACGAGACGTGGGAAAGCCCCATGTGGCTGAGCCATGCACGGCACCCGGCAGCCTGGAAACTCTGCAGCAGCTCTATTTTTAAACAAAGCCTTTGAACCGAATCCAATCGGAAAGGTAACAGGGTCATCTTTCTCATCCCCTAGGATGGTGCTTGGGGACGATCAGTCACCGATACCACACAGGGCTCGTCTCCGCCGGCACAGCAGGATGTCACACCGACAGTGCCACCAGAGCTGGGTGAGGGGGAGACCGATGCAAGGGAGAAAGGTGCGACCTCCTGGTACCCAGCAAGAGATTTGAGGACAGGCACATCAGCTGAAGGTGCCAACACTGGTGTTGCCAGCTCTTGGGCTGGGAACCACACCCAGCCCCTGTGCACTGGCCAGATAACACTGCTAAGCCGCGCCGGCTCTGCCAGAAACTCTGGGAGGATGTCACCACCCAGTTACATTCCAGCTATATTTTTAGGTTACCTGCATAACCCGGAGGGCTGGAAAAAATGTTTGATTTTGTGTTTTGTTCCCGGGTGGCAGCTTGCTATATGTCAGCCCTGTGATGCTGGAACACACAGGCTCCCTCTGGGAAACCCACCTGAGCAGAAACCAGAGTGCCTTTAGGAAGCTAAAGAGCACCAGGGGGCACCTGCACTACACCATGATAGGACACCCTATGTACATGCCAAGAATCCATGCTGCTTTGCACCTGAGCTTGTGCAAAACCCCAGTGTGAAGGTGGTTACAGTCACAGGGACACCTCTTCGGAGCAAGCACCGAGCCAGGGTGCAGGCAAAGCATCCTCTGCAGGGCTCAGGACCACCTCCTTTTCATCTATCCCTCCCCAAAAAATCAGCTGCAAAGCCTGCACCTCCTCAAAGCTCAGCTGTAGCACAATGCCAACAAGGACTCACTGAGGTAGGAAAACACTTGGGATAGGTAAATAACCCAACTCACAGCTTGTCAAGAACGATGGAGCTGGGTAGCGAACAGGTCCAGCAAGCCCTCAGGGCGCATGGCCAGCCCAAAACCCACAGCCACGAGCCACCTCGTGGGACTGACACGGGCAGCACCAAATTGGCAGCAGATGCTGGCAAGGCACCATGAGACAAAGGTCTGGAAGCAATCCCAGTCCCAACACCTTAATTGTTAGAAGGCAAAGGAGACAGTGCCTAGAGAGAAAGAGAGAGATCCAAAACTGAGAAAAAGGAAGGGGCACCACCACCTGTGCCCATCATCCTGCCAGCAGGCAACGCTCCTCCTTTTCACTTCTCAGCCTGCAGGTGAAGCCACAAAAAAATACAACCTGTCTGGAATTGATGAGACCGGCTGCTGACAGTTTCCTGATGGGCAAGAAAACTCAAATCGTTTTTGGAACAGACCCACTGGCCAGGAGGCACACCGTTAGCTTTTTTTTTCTTTCTGAGAATGGAAGAAAGTAATTTAACTTTTTAATTGTCAGCTGTTAACTCAACTCCACAGCCAACAGACACGTTTTTTTCTATCCAAACTGGTGCAATTCATAGAATCATGAAATCATTAAAGTTGGAAAAGACCTCTAAGCTCACCCAGTCCAACCGTCAGCCCAACACCACTGTGTCTACTAAGCCATGTCCCAATGCGCGACATCTACATGGTTTTTGAACCCCTCCAGGGATGGGGACTCCACCACTGCCGTGGGCAGCCTCTTCCAATGCTTCACCACACTTTCAATAAAGAATTTTTTCCTAATATCCAGTCTAAACCTCCTCTGGTGCAGCTTGAGGCCATTTCCTCTTCTCCTATCAATTGTTACTTGGGAGAAATTCAAGCACTTCCAGGTGTCCCCAAAACTCTGTAAACCTGGCAAGAGAGCAGTGTTCCCTCTCTGCTTCCAATACAATACTTTTTAAAAAAAAAATCAGCTTTTCACCGTCCTTCCTCCAATTTATTTTGGGCAGGGATAGAGTGATTTCCTCTTTGAAAATAACATAAGACAGAGCAGGCACCTGCTCTGAAAACAGAACTTATGGAGGGGGGAAAAAACCAAGGAAGGTCTAGATTTCTGCAGCTGCCTGCTCCAGGAGAGGGCCAGAAACAGGAGATCAACCCAGGTGCCTCCCTAGCCTGGAGACTTCAGGCAGGATTTTCTTGAGAAAAGCATCTTGAGACCAGCATCTGCAATAGAGAACAGGTCAGGCAGCAGCTCCTAGGGTTCACAGTGACGTTCCCCCCCAGGAGCTGCAGGGTGATATTCTGCACCCTGGGTGCCATCCTTTTTTCCTGCCTCCGTCGCCCTGTCCCCTCCCTGCTCCCTGCCCCAGGGAACCAAGCAGAAGACACAAACGCAAAGGGCTCATCACACCAGAGCGCTGTGCAAAGGAGACACAGCCAGCTGGAGCCCCCAGTTTCTCCACTGATTTTTGCTAAGAGAAAAATCCCTCTCATCATAAGGTGAAGGGGGAGCCAGGAGGCCTCTCCAGGCTCAGATGAGACAAAGGAAAACCACAGGCTGAAAGCATATAGGGAATATGGAAACTGTCCAGTTCTCCTCAGGTCACCGCTCATCCCTCCGTGTAAAGCCTGTTAACACAAACAAACCTCAGTGCCCAGATGAAAAGCTTCAGTCTTTAACCACTAAGGATGCTCTCAAGACAAGACAGGCAGCAGGTAACCCTTGTGGTCCCCATGACCTGCTTGTAGGAGGGGCCAGGAGAAAGAGCTGATGCTGGGAGAGCTGGCTCCTGAAAACCCCAGGAGAGCTCAGCTGCAGTGAGCCACACCTGCAGCCTCTTCTCCTGGAATTAACCACACCAGCAGCCTCTTGACCTGCAGAATTTACTTTTTACTCTCCCATTGCTACTCCTCTGCACCAGAGGACAGATCACGTTCATACTGTCAGAACACATCCCACATTCAGCTGGTCCATGAAAACAGCTCCTGCTGCTCATCAGTTTAGGAAGTCAGATATATCTACATATCTATCTTATAAAGACACAGAGAGACAGAGATGGATGGATGGATGTATCTATACGTATGTATATATCTACATATAGAGAAGCACCACATACTTACTAAGCTCCATGTTTTGCAGAAGCCACCTGCAAACATTTCTCCTTTGTTCCTCTGAAGTCCCTGCTGCAAAGCCTAAAAATCCAACCCCATAAAAAGCCAGGGCCATCAGCACAAGGGAAATCACCTCCAGCCCCACCGCCCAGCATCGCCCTCCACCGCCCTCTCCCGCAGGCGCCTATCTGAGGCTGCAATGACTCTGTGTTGGGAAAACATCTCTTTTGTGGTAGATTTGCCCAGTACCCACAGGGCAGCTTTGATTCGTGTCTGAGAAACCCAGGGGCTCTGCGGGCAACGTGCCAACAGCTCAGCAACATTTCACCACCGCGGTCCCACGTGGTTGCCAGCAGGAAGGGCACAGCCTTGCTCTGCTGCTTCCTTTTGGGTGGGTTTTATCCCCTTCCCTCCCCTTTTTTCACTCCTCACCCACCTCTCGAATCCACTCATTGCACTGCAATTTTTCCGATGTTCAGAGGAAGGAAGCATTGCAGGCTTTTCCTAGTAAAGCCTCATGAAAGAGCCGTCACTCGGTCCCAGGAAGCCAGCGGTCTCCGCAGATGGGCCAGTCCAAACGCATCTGCCTCACGAGCTCGCAGGCTGTGACTCAGTGCAGTTCAGCCTGAGGCACGCTCAGGCCTTCCAAGAATCATTTCCATTTAAATAAAAATTAATAAGTTTTTAAAAAATCCCTTTACACCCAAAGACTGAGCCTCACACCAGCATTTTGGGAAAAGGAGTGGCGCTCTGCAGGGCAGAGGGCGAAAGAGCAAGGACAGGAGCCGGAAGGAGATGTGTGAAACCTCAAACCTGCTCAAGACAAAGGAAACAGCGCGCTGGCTCCCTTCCCTGCAACGGTTACACACGGTTTCCCTCGCTGGGCTGTGACAGTAAAACCCCATGGGGAAATCCACAGTTATCAAACAAGAAATTCTTTGTGGATCTAAAATTCAGGGTAAACTCTTGCAGCAACCTGGAATGTACACAGAAAAGGAAACCACACGTACAGGAGAGCCACTGGGGGAAAAGCTGAGTCGTTTTCTAGCACCTTAGCAAAGCAGGGCTGATAAGAGTTTCAGTTAAAATTCACCTACACTTTCTGCCTGGTGACTTCTAGAGGCACCTCCTCCAGCCTCCACTTTACTCTCATCACCCAGATATCCTTCAGTGCAGGGGCAGGTGCAATTAACACCTGCACAAAGCTTCTCTTGTGCAAGAGAGAGTTATCTGCAGAGCACAAAAAGCAGCCGGGCCACAGCACAGCCCCAGGGGACAACCCCATCCCTGCCTGGTGCCACCTGTCCTCCTGCACCAATGCTCAAGTCAAGCAAGTGCACAGCCAAGGAATCGCAGGGACCAACCAAAAATCCGGAGGAAACGACCTGCAGATGCCAATGAAGAGTTAACACAGGGAGCTGTGGAAGCAGCAGATCTCAAACACCCACCACCTCCTCCTTTTTTGGCAGCCTTAACAGCCTGCGGCTGCTTCCAGCCTTAAGGAAAACGGTTGCTGCCAAAGAGAGAAAGCCAGAGCCCCAAACAGAGGCTGGTACAGGTCCATGCTGGTCCCCTGGCAGCATCACCACCCCCTCCAGCACCCACATCCTCCTTTCTGCCCTGTTACATCATGTGGGTCCTGTGACCACTGCTCTCACTGACCAGGACGGTGGTTGGCAGGGAGCATCGCAGACAAGCCGAGTACAGGTTCAGCACAGGGTGGATGATCTTAGTTGCCCGGAGACCAAGGAAACCTCGAAAGCCAGCTGAGCACATGCGCACACACACAAAAATGCCTTGCGCTGCCCTGCCTTGTGCCGGCAGGGATTTTCTAGGTGCAAGCACAGGGTTTTACAAACAGTCACGTGAGGCCAAGGCCTGACACCTACCCCGAGCACCTTTCCAACATGCTTGGAAGGTGACAAAGAGCAGCCTAAGCAACGTATCAGCACAAGATCATCTCATCTTTGGCTGAGGTGCAACTTGGCAGCACGTCAGAAGAGGAACGAAGCGGTGCGCAGCAGCAGGGGATTTTTAACTATGCAGAGCAGCTTTCTTCAAAAGCCTTGATGGTGAGCACATCTGGCTCTCAGAAGAACCACGTCATTTTTAGTGACGTGCTACAAAGACATCTTCAGGACAACACCTCCCTGCAGCCGCGCACACGGTCAGGACTGACTCAGAGGGACCATCCTCAGGGCTGCACACTCAGCTCCCTCTGCCATCTCCCTCTCAAACCTCCCACTCTGAGACCAAGTAAATCCAGATCTCCATCCTACAGCAAACAATACCTCCACCACGCGGTGTGTCTGCCCTTCACTACCTTTACTAGGAAACAGCAGGGAGAGAGAGATGCACGTAGCAGGAGAGGGCATCTGCTCCGCTATGGCAAACACGCTCCAGTGAGTTGGGGGAGGATACTGCCATCTCCTAGGGCTGCTGTTAACACACACCAGTAAAGCCCACGAGGGCAGCAGGGCCACGGCACGTGACCCACCGCAGCCAAATCCCACAGGCTGCTTCGTCAGCTATCCCGTGGGATTTGGGCCAGGAGGGAATTTATACACACACACCACAGAGTAGTATCTAACTGACCTGCAAGCCCAGGCAAGCTGACACTCCCAAGATAACCTCGTCATCCTCCCCTAAACCACCCCCGGCCCGTCCACATAACCAGCCCTGCGTGTTTATGATCTGTCAGACACATGACTGTCACCTGCCAAGCCCTGGAGACGGGCTTCTTCCCGTCCCATCCCTCTGCCCTGCACCACGGTATCCGGCACCAGTGGACAGCATGGGAGGAGGTGGCTCTTGTCACTGCCAAAGAGATGCTGGCACGACCCCATCCCAGCCACAGAGCTTTATGCAATCCTCATTGAAAATTTCCAAGATCTTTATGGGAACAAAATATAATCATTAAAGCTGCTTTTAAGTTTCCTAAAAGAAAGAGCAGGTGCTATCAAAGCAGGAGACGAGACAAGCAATGTATGAACACCCCACAACACAGTTCCTGGGGAGGAGAGGGTCCAAGCAGTACCGTCATCCTCAGAGAAGTTCATCGGATACGAGCAGTTAGGTTGATGCCAGTGCCAAACCACAGCTAAAGTTAGCAGCCTCTGATGGGAAATTACTTGTATTGAGCACTCTGGAGGTTTCTTCCATTCCAAAACTAGATTTTTCTTTGTTGGTGGCGGGGGTGTTGGGGGAGGAAGGGTGGATGCTCTACAAACAACTTTCTGGTGAGTTTTGTCTCCTCCTCATCCTGCCTCCCCTTCCATTCTAGCTATGTTTTTAATGGAAATTTGTCTCCAAAAATAAAAAAATAACAATAACATTTCGCTGGAAATGATGAAATTAGGCTTAGAGCAGAGGACAGACCTAGCTCAGCAGCAACCTCCCAGAGCGCAGCACGGGCAGGAGGATGGAGGCGCTGGTAGCACGGTGGGTGCTGGACCCTGCCCAGCTCCCAGAGGAGGAGGGCCATTGCCTTCACATGCCTCCTTCCCCAGCTTCTCATTGAGCAAAGTGAGAAAGCCATTGCTCCCAGGGTGAGGAGGGAGCCAGAGCAGGGTAGAGGCATCCCTCGGTACCACACCCCAGCGCACCAAACAGCTCCCTGAGGTCACATTTCAGAGAATCCGAACTCCAGCACTCAATGTCTTTAAAAACAAGATCAGGTGTCTTTTTACACAATCTGGCTTAATTCACCCAAAAGCTGTTGGACCAGCTGCAGTAATTCCTGGAAGCAACGCCCTGACCTCCAGCCAAGCGTGATGCTTGCCATCATCCCTCCTGACCTTAAAGCCCACAATTCGTGTTTCCCTGTTTCCACATAAGGTCCAGTAGCACACAAGGGCAATCATGCCACACAGACCAGCCCACCAGCCTCCGGGTCTTGAAAGGGACGTGGTCTTTCAAGGTCCTGTTCATCTTCTCTTGCCACAGGTCAACAGAGCAGACAGTGCACAAAGCAGCCCTGTGCTTATATTAAGCCCTTGGATCAATTAAGCCACATGGACAAGGCAGCACAGGATTGCAAGGGGTCCACCTCCCCACCACCTTCATCCTGCTGCAGGTACAGAACCTCTCTCAGTATTAGGCAGGATTCCCTCCGTCCCCTACCTGCTGGGACCACAAGCCCCCCAAATCCTGCCCTCCCCCTTGGCCACACCACAACCCACTGCATCCCACGTGGGCACTAGCTCTGCTCCAGCGTTTTGCTTGACAGAAAGCTGCTGCAAGAGAAAGGAGCAGGCAGGGAGCCTTGCCCCAGCTCCAGAAAAGGATGCAGACACTCAGACCCACTGCAAACTGAGGCCAGCTGGGGCCATAAGAGCTACCACAATATTCGAGATAGCTACAGCAGAGCCCAGTAATTACGGGTATTCCTTGCGGCGACAAACATTCAGACTCACAATGCTGCCATGATATCAGTTACAGCATCGTCCCCACACAGAGAAGAGGCTGAGGGGAGATGGAGTTATCTCCCAAGCTGAAAAACACTAACAGAAACTTCCAGTTTCCACCATAAAAAAGTCCTCCCTGCTCTCTCCCCTACTCAAAATCCCTGATTAATGCTCAACCCGTGCTACAGAGTTTTGTCAGCAGAAGAAGCGGCGGGGTAGACCTAACTCCATGCTTACCCACAAGCAGACCTGAGTCATGCCAGTAATACCCCAAACTTTTTGTTGGTGGAGTAAAATCACCTCTCCAGCCAACACAAGTTCCCCCCAGCTCTTTCCCCAACAAACAGCCTGCCTGGGCAGCGCAGTATGCTCTGCCCCTCTGCTCTGCTGAGATCCCACCTGAAGCCCTTTGTCCAGCTCTGGAACCCTCAGCACAGGAAGGACCTGGACTTACTCCAACAGGTCCAGGAGAGGCCACAAATTTTTTCAAAGGCCTGGAACACCTCCCCTATGAAGAGAGGCTGACAGAGTGGGGATCGTTCAATGTGGAGCAGAATCCGAGGAGACCTTACTGTGGCCTTTCAATACTTAAAGGGGGCCAATGAAAAAGACGGGGGAAAAACTATGTAGCAGGGCCTGTAGCAATAGGACAAGGGGTAAGAGCTTTAAACTAAACGAGAAGTTTAGACTGGATCTTAGGAAGAAACATTTTCCTGTGAGTGTCATGAGGCACTGGCACAGGTTGCCCTGAGAGGTGGTTGATGCCCCAGCCCTGGAAGCATTCAGGGTCAGGTTGAATGGGGCTCTGAGCAACCTGATCTGGTTCAAGATGTTCCTGCTCACTGCAAGGGGGTTGGACTGGATGACCTGTGAGGGTTGTTTCCAATGCAAACTATTCTATGATTCTATGATTATTAAGACCACTGAAACTCATCTTCCATCCAAAACCCCACAGAGCTCCACATCCACAGCAGTGGCTTCATGGGTCACAGAATCACCGGGACCAGAATCCTAGGCACCCAAACAGAAGCTCTACAAAGCACATCTGAGTTTCCTCCATCTTTGCAAACAACATGAGGAAAGCAAACTCTGGCTCAGCCCTGGGCTGCAACCCACAGCTGGAAAATAAAAGCAGGAGCCTTCAGGGAGAAGCAGTATCCACTGAAAAAAAGTAGGGGAGCATTCCTCCAGGGAGGGAAACGGATTGTTGAAGCGCAGCTAAATACTTATCGTGTCTAATATGATATTCTGCAGGCACCCACTGTTACACTAGCAGAAAGCCACACGAGGAGGAGAGCAGGAGCAAAGTGCTGTGCTCTCTTTATCACTGTTATAACTAAATGGATGCAAGCTCCACGATGCTTCAACCAGAATTAAAATAACAACCTGGTTCCATGGGTTCAGAGCTCCCAGCCCTGCCCAGACATGTCCCAGAGACACCAGGCTGGTGGCCACTCTGCCCAGACATGAGCCCAAAGCAAAAGCCCTGCTTCTGCAGGTCACAGCCTCACCTCTATTTTCAGCAGAACTGCCTGGGTTTGGGGTGGTGGCATGAAAGTGTGAATGGCACACGAGACAGAACAGGATTCACAGCCGACTGAATTGCCTAACGGCAGGGTGCTCCCACCGAGGGCACGGCCAGGGCGCCGGAGGGACGATGTTATTTACCTACCCAGAATAGATACACCAGCAGAACAAGTACCAGTTCATCCCGGGTTCTGGCATCTCTCATGCTGGTTCTTCCAAGCCCCAGTGTCAAAGGACAGCTGTTCCTCAGAAAGACAGCCCGGCTTGGCTGGATCCTGCCCCCTCTTCCGAAAAGTACCCATCTTCCCGCAGAAGACCCCTCCTCTGTAGAGAAGGACTTAGTTTTGAATTCCTTAGGCATCCGCATTGGGTGAGCCCAGAGAAGGTCAAGCAGGTCTTCTCCTTCCAGACCCCATCCATGCACTCTCACTCCCTGCAGCTGCACGGCTGCTTTCCCCAGCAAGCTCTCTGGTTTCAGTAGAAACACACCTCCCTGCCTGATCCTCCAGGAGAAGATTCCTGGGTGTCAGAGGCCACCCGAGTCACAGCCCACAGCCACAGTGATGGGCACATGGACTGAACACACAGGCAGAAAACACAGGCAAAGGCAGCAGCCTGTTTTTGTACTCACAGATCCCGCATCACATTTCTGCACGCACCCAAAGACTACAAACTCCCTGAGGCTTCCTCCCATTCTACTTAAACCTCTCAGAAAAACACCTCTCCCTTCACAGCAGCCATTTCACAGAATACCATGCAGACTTTGTTGGAAAACCATGTCCAGGACAAGCCATGTGTTGCAATCTGTGGCCAGAGGCTCTGCAACAAGGATACACCAGCATCTCTGGAGCTTTGCAGGTTATCCCTTCCCTCAGCACCAGCCATCGGATGGAACACCGCACAAATCACTTTTGGTGACCCGTGACAAGAGCTTCTGCATATTTTAACAAACATCAGACTTGGCAGTGCAAGATAACACACAAACAGCATTTTCCCACACACCTGATTCTAAAGATGATTTAGATCAATCAGATACAGGCATGGCAAGAGGAAGAAAACCAAAATCCTTCCTAAGCTTCACTTAATCCCCAGAAGATGTTTATCTCAGACACTATGTTTAGAGCAGAGGAGGCAAAACCCTCGCCCAGCACCATTCCTATCGCGCGTGTCACAGCCAGCCACGCGCATCCCCAAAAACTCCCGAGGCAGGAGACAACCCCGTGACTAAGCCAAAATGACGGCAGGCGAGTTTTGGTACGTATCCATCATTGAAACAGCCAACCTGAGAGCTTCAAGGCAGCACCCTCCACTTACTGCCATGATCTACTTCATCCCACGAAGGGAAAGTAACCAGCAAAAGGAAACCTGAGACTTTTTTGCTGAATTTCCCGGAGGAAAATAAGGGAAATTTAGCTTAAATTCAGGCCACCTGAAAGGAGAGGCACAAGGAGATGCCATAAGAGCGGCCAGCAGCATCCACACAGTGCGTACGCGCATCCGGACCTGTGAGCATCCCTGTGTGGCTGCAGCAAACCCACTCGGAGGGCTGGCAGTGCCGAGGCAGATGCAAAACCAAGGAGAGGTGCAGCAGCCAGCCAGCAGGACGACAGGAGAGGGGTTTGAAGAGGCAGCTGCATTACACACGCTCAGGATGGATCCTTGTGCTGAATGCTGCCCCGATGGACGCAAAGGAGCTCTGGTCAGACAAGGACCCAGAGCTGCCAACACCAGCAGAGACCAGGTGCACTCGGCACACGTGTGACACTTCCAGCAAAGGACACCAGGAGCAACTGTATGAATGAACTGGTGCCAGCCCCATGCAACCAGCAACCTCCAGACACCAAAGGGTTCCAAACTCCCTCTGAAGAAAGCTCCACACTCCCAGGTGCCCCCGCAGGCAGTGCCTTTTACTGCCAGCCACACCACACTCCCAAAATCATACAATCATGGAACAGCTTGGGTTGGTAGGGTCCTCAGTGCCCATCCAGTTCCAACCCCCCTGCCATGGACAGGGACACCTCCCACTGGATCAGGGGGCTCAAAGCCCCATCCAGCCTGGCCTTGAACCAGGAAGGTGCCACTGCTCTGGGCACCCTGTGCCAGGGGCCTCACCGCCCTCATCTTGAAGAATTTCTTCCTGATGTCTAATCTAAACCTTCCCCCTTCCAATTTAAAGCCGTTCCCCATCGTTCCATCACTCCATGCCTTTTTCAAACAAATCCTCCCCTCCTCTCCAGACTCACCTCTTCCCTCCATCCGCACATCCACAGGGTTCCCAGCCGAGCCGAGATGCAGCCAGGAGCCTTTTTAAGGAGCAGGGAGGGTGGTGGAGCCCTCGCTGCCCCGTGATTCAGCAGCTCCGCTCCGCACCGTCAGCCCGGGC
Organism: Neomorphus geoffroyi; assembly: GCA_033558235.1. Taxonomy (NCBI): domain Eukaryota; kingdom Metazoa; phylum Chordata; class Aves; order Cuculiformes; family Neomorphidae; genus Neomorphus; species Neomorphus geoffroyi. The sequence goes on from JAUMJM010000038.1 coordinate 514,445, forward strand.
TGATTCACCGCTGCCCGCTCAGCACCCTGGAACCCGGGGCTGCGTTCCCACCGGGAGCACCGGGAACATCGCAGTCACGCCGGAGTGCGCTCACCTGCTCACATGGCCCTGACGGCCCCTTTCCAGCGCATCACCCCGGGCCAGGAAAAACCTGGGGATTTCATTCTGCTGATGGGAGCGCGGCTGCAGCCGCTGGAACCGCATCCCGGCAGCACCGGGACCCTGGCAGTACCGGGACCCCCGGCACACGGGGCTCTCGGTAGCATCGAGACCCTTGGTAGCACCAGGACCTCGGCAGCATCGCCCCCCCCGCCTCCCCCGGTACCGGAGGCCCCCGGTCCATCACGCCGTGACCTCCGCACGGCCGCGCACGGCGGAGACACCGGCGATCCCGGCCGCTGCCCCAGCCACCCCGACAGGACCCGCCCCGTGCCCCTCGCCCCGCGCCCTCCCTCCCCGGCGCGCCCGGGGGGACACCAGCCCCGGTGCCCGTGGGTCACGGCAGAGCCGACGAGGCGGCCAGGCCCAGCCGCAGCCCCACACTCCCCCGGCCCCGCTCCTACCTCTGGGCACGGACATGGCGGCGGCCCCGCGGCGGAGTCGGGCCCAGCGCCGCGGCCGCCGGGGAGGAGCCGCGGGGCGGGGCAGTGACCAGTAGGCTCCGCCTTCCGCGCAGAGGGATTGGTCAGAGGCCGGAAGGCTCCGCCCTTCTCGTGGTTGGATTGGTCAATGGCGGGAGGGGGCGTGGTCACTGCCCCCGCGGGAAGAGCTACGCGGTTCTTGGGCAGGGCTGGGAGAGTGAAGTGAGACGGGCGGGTGGAGAGAGGTGCTGCCGCGACACCGGGGCGTCCCCGCTGTCACAGAATGACCCGAGTAGTAAGGGACCCACAAGGGTCATGGAGTCCAGCTCCTGTCCCTGCACAGGACACCCCAACACTCATACCGTGGGGCTGAGGGCGTTGGCCAAATGCTTCTGGAATGTTGTCAGGCTGTGACTGCTTCCCCGGGGAGCTGTTCCAGTGCTCCACCACCCTCTGGGTGAAGAACCTTTTCCTGATGTCCAGCCTAACCCTGCCCTGGCATCTTCCTGCCATCCCCTCGGCTCCTGTCACTGATCACCAGAGAAGAGCTCAGCGCCTGCTCCTCCTCCTCCCCGTGTGAGGAAGCTGTAGACCTGATGAGGTCCTCCCTCAGTCTCATCTTCTCCAGACTGAACAGACCAAGTGACTTCAGCCACTCCTCATACACCTTCCCCTCTAGATCCTTCACCAACCAGCATCGCCCCCCCGGGCAGAGGTGGAATTTGGGACATGGAGGCCCACGGGAACACGGAGCATGAGGGCAAGGCTGGTGCTGGACTGGGAGGCTGATGCTGTGCAGCTGAGAATGGCTGAGCTCATCGCATGTTCCATGGGTCCCACCCGTCAGCAGGGCTGACTCTCTGAGTCACTGAGGAATCAGTCCATCCTAGCCAAGCAGATCATAGAATCGTTAAGGTTGGAAAAGACCTCTAAGCTCATCCAGTCCAACCATTGGCCCAGCACCTCCGTGCCTACGAAACCATGTCCCAGCGTGCCACATGTACACCTCCAGGGATGGAGACTCCACCACTGCCCTGGGCAGCCTGTTCCAAAGCTGCAGCACTCTTTCCATAAAGAATGTTTTCCTAATATCCAGTCTAAGTATTCTCTGGTACAATCTGAGTCCATTAATGGATATGGCATATCCCAGAGCAAGGCTGCTCTCCCAAGCACCCAAGCTGAGCAGCAGAACACAGCAGCTGAACAGGACACAAGGGATGCAGTTGTACAAGCAAAAAGGAGATTATGAGGGCCATTTTCTGGCTGAAATTCCTCATGTGATCCATACAGACACAACAGAGGGGTTGGGGGGTGGCAACTGCAGGCAGCCCTGATGAAATCATGGCTGGTTTGTCACAGCCTGTTCTCATCTTTGCATTTTGCAGAGTTTTTGGGATCCGGTTTAGGGCCAGAAAACCTGCCTGAAAACCAACCAGCAGGAGGGAATCACTGCAGGATGGAAGGAGCTAGGCAGACGTGGATCCTCATCTGTGCAGGGGACCGGTGAATAAAGAATAAGAACCATCTTGACCAAAGCAGCAATGGCATAAGATCCAGCAGCTGCAAATTGAAGCTGGAAAAGTTCAAATGGGAAATAAATTACAGGTTTTTAATAGGGGGAGCAATCACCTTCCTGAGGGAGGGAGTAGATTCACCACCTTTAGAGTCTTTCAACACAGGAGAGGAGACTTCCTAAAAACACTCCGCTCCAACACAGCCACCGGGTTATTAGCTCTGATGCAAGAGCTGCGGATGTCACCACCGCCTGGGCTGGGCAAGCAGGAGTGAATGCAGAGGGGACCTTTCTGGTGCTCAGTCGTGCAAATCTCTCAAACAACAATGGGGGCTGAGCTCCAGTCTGGCTGATCCAAACGGGTTTGGGCTGGGCTAGTGTTTAAGTGTGAGGTTAAGGGGGTGCCGCTGCAGGGCAGAGCATCATCAGAACCTTTGCAAATGTGCAGCTGGATGGAGACCTGTGAAGACTGGTGGGACCGGCTTCAATACCAGGCTGCGGTGCCGATGGCACCTGAGGTGCTGTTGCAAGCACAGGGCATGACCATTGTTGTCCTCAAGAACATTGTGTGCCGCACCATCTGCAGCTGCATCCCCAGGCACAACTGGAAATCGCCGACAGTCCCAGCTGCAATTACAGGGGTGGATGAAACAGCCACTGGGATTTTATTCACCCATCTTGAATCACCAGGCACTTCACAAGCAGGGGTTTGTTGCTCAGGAGCACTGCAGAAGTGCAAACGGAAATTCAGGTGCACCTGGCATCAAAATCCTCAGCCCATGGACCTCCGTGGGCTCCAAGGAAGGGACCAAAGGTAGTGTATGGTCACCTTCTCTTCAGCGGCAGGACATGGGGATCTCTTGGGAGCATCTCTCTTCTTCTACAACCTCTCAGTGCCTGCCAGAGTGGTTTCTTTCTCCCACACCTCAGCTGCCTGTCTGAGCCACTGCCATCAGACGCGGCAGACTCCTTGCTGGAGAAGTGTATCTGAAAAATCAGAGGCAACTGTAACTGCTGGCCAGAAGCAGAGGGCATCATTCCAGCCAAGGACAGAGCAGAGCATTCCAGCAGAGCCCAAGTGCTCCCAGAAATTTCAGCAAGGTTGCTGAATTTTTGGCACCCCAGATGGGTGCTCGGCGTTTCCAGGGTGCTGTAGGTAAAGCTGCAGATTTGGCTCTGGAAGGAAATCCTGACAGAGGGAAAGAGAGGTAGGCAGGGGCACATCCTTGGACCAGACCTCACCGCACGTGCTGGGACCTCGACATCTGATGCTTCCATGCTGGTCCCTCATTACAGGGCTGCCCTAGGCTTGGTTTGGAAATCAAGCAGGATGGGGCATCCCCAGCATCCCCGGCACAGGGATCGGAGAGCCCCTTGCCTTTGTCTGTACAAACCCCACTTTTCCTTTCCCCTCTCTCCTAAGGTTTCCCCGCAGTGACCAACTTTCCCTGGAGCATCACTGCGTGCTGCAGGGCACCAGCTCTCCCAGTGGGGTGCAGGATTAGGCCCCTCTCTCTACCTGCCCAAGCTCCTTCCTGCCCTGATCGTGTTGCTCATTTTCCCCCCTGCAGAACCGCTCAGCCCGGCTCTTCTCCAGCGCATTTGCCTTCTCCTGCTCTGTGGCTTTTACTGTCTTTCTCTTCCCCCACCGCCATAAGGCACGGGCAGAGCAAAGGCTGCCAAGAAGGGGACGAGAAGGACAACAGCTCAGCGCCAACATTTTCCAGCCTTTCTTGCAGGAGGACGAGGGTGAGGAAGGCCCCTCTCCTCACAGGCTGGCTTGTGCTGATGGGAGCAGGAGAGCGTGACCCCAATGGGCACAGCACCCACACCCAGCACCAGCCACAGCACAAACCAGACCAATCAATTGGCCAATGGATTAATTAGCTGATGGGCTCTAACTCGTGGAGCCGGAACCAAAGGGGTGAGTAAAGAAAGGCTAAGCTACACAAGGTGGTATTTAGGGGCAGAGTGCCTGCTGGTGAACTATTAGAGTTCCAGATTAATGCTGGGTGTTGCTGCTTTTCCTGCTGCACAGGCAGCCACCAGCCTGCCCCGCTGCACAGCCGGGGTGCAGATGTCCTGGCCAGGCTCTGCTCCCACCTCCCAAAGCTTTCAGTTCAAATACATACATGCAGCGTCCTGTATCTGGGCCAGGGCAATCCACAGTTTCAGTACAGGCTGGGGGCGACGTGACTAAGAGTAGCTGTGCAGAAAAGGACTTGGGGTGCTTGATGAGAAGCTCAACATGAGCCAGCAATGTGCGCTCGCAGCCCAGAAAACCAACCGTGTCCTGGGCTGCATCCAGGGCAAGGGAGGGAATTCTGCCCCTCTGCTCCACTGTCGTGAGAGCCCACCTGAAGCCCTGCATCCAGTTCTGGAATCCCCAACGTAAGAAGGATATGGAACTGTTGGAATGGGTCCAGAGGAGGCCATGGAGATGATCAAAGGGCTGGAGCACCTCTGCTATGAGGACAGGCTGAGAGAGTTGGAGTTGTTCAGCCTGGAGGAGAGAAGGCTCCAGAGAGACCTTAAATCAGCCTCCCAGTACTGAAAGGGCTACAGGAAAGCTGGGGAGGGACTTATTACAAAGGAATGGAGTGACAGGATGAGGGGAAATGGCTTTAAATGGGGAGGGAGAAGATTTAGTTTAGACATTAGGAAAAAATTCTTCACAATGAGAGTAGTGAGGCCCTGGCCCAGGTTGCCCAGGGAGGTTGTAGCTGCTCCATCCCTGGAGGTGTTCAAGGCCAGGCTGGATGGAGCTTTGAGCAGCTTTGAGCACCTCCTACTGGTCTGGTAGGAGGTGTCTCTCCCATGGCAGAGGGGGTTGGAACTGAGTGGACTTCAAGGTCTCTTCCAACCCAAACTGTTTCATGATTTTACGATAAGCTCCGCAGGCACAGAGGCACCACCCCTCACCCCCTTTCCTCACGCAGTTTTGCACGGGGTGGATGCACCACGGTCACTGGGCAGACCTTGATGTACAGGATGTGGTGCAGGGAAGCTCAGGTGCCTTCTGGTTGTGAGGGTGCACTTAGGTCAACTGTCCCACAAACACTGATTATGGCATCTGCATCTTCCCAGGCACCCAGCGCATCCTGTGGCTGCCGGTGCACCAGATTTCCCTTGCTTTTGGAACCTCTGGGACGAGCACCTCACAGCTGGCTGTTGGTGTGGCAGTCCAGCAGCAGCACAGCACCAGTATACCCCAGCAGGCCCAGTACATTGATCCAACAGAACCAGTGCACCAGTCCAGCACTAGTCCAGTGATGCAGAGAACCCAGCACATGTGCAGTCACTACTGTGGAGCAGATGGTACCGTGGGGCAGTACCAGTGCCCCAGTGCCCCAGCACCAGGCCCCAGTGCAGTACCAGTAAGCCAGTACAGCATACCCAGTACAGGACCAGTTCAGGGCCCCAGTGCAGTGCCAGTCAGTCAGTAGAGTCCCCAGTACAGGACCAGTTCAGGGCCCCAGTGCAGTGCCAGTCAGTCAGTAGAGTCCCCAGTACAGGACCTGTTCAGGGCCCCAGTGCAGTGCCAGTCAGTCAGTAGAGTCCCCAGTACAGGACCTGTTCAGGGCCCCAGTGCAGTGCCAGTCAGTCAGTAGAGTTCCCAGTACAGGACCAGTTCAGGGCCCCAGTGCAGTGCCAGTCAGTCAGTAGAGTCCCCAGTACAGAACCAGTAGAGAGCACCAGGGCTGCAGTGGTGAGGATGAGGATGATGAGGATGATGAGGGTGACGATGGGGGGGAGGAGGGCGCTGTTCCCGGAGCCGCCGTGAGGGGACGCTCTGCCAAGGCGGGGGGGTAGGGTGTTGCTGTACAGGGGGGCGCTGTACCCAGCGCCGCCGCGCGGGGGCGCTGTTCCCGGAGCCGCCTGGCGGTGCGGGCGGGCGCTGCCCCTTTAAGGCCCGCGCGGCCGTACCAAAACAAAACGCGCGCGCGGCGATTGGCCGGGGCGCGGGCACGTGGCGCACAGCTGGCTTCCTGCGGGCGCGCGCCGGGCAGCCCCGCGCCGCCGCTCCCCCCTGCGCCGCTCCCGGGACCCGGCCCCGGCCATGGCGCACTCGGCCCCGCTCGGCCTCCTGGAGCAGGGCTGCCCCATCCAGGTGGAGCACGATCGCAAGCGGCGGCAGTTTACCGTGCGGCTGAACGGTGAGCGGTGGGGCTCCGCGGTGCCTGCCCTGCTCCCCGGGGACCCCCAGTGCCCGTAACCCCCGTTTCGATATCATTCCCTACCCGCCCCCATCCCCCATCCCTCCCAATTTCGGTCTCATTCCCTCCCACCTCCAATTTTGATCCCGTCTCTTGTCCTCCCCCATTTCGGCCCCGTCCCCCCCTCCCCTATTTCTCCCACCACCCCGTTTCCCGCCCCACCCCCCGCGCCGTGCCACTGTGTCCCCCAGCACTTTCCTCTGTACCCTCCTCGCTGCTGCTGTGTGCCGCCCCATTCCCCCCTGAGCCCCCCCCCGTACCTGCACCAGTGCCCCTCATCCTTCCTGCCCCTCTCAAAGCTTGGCCCAGGAGATCTGGGAGGCTCCTGGCTCCCTGGGTTGGTGTTGGGGTGTGGAGCCTCGTGCCAGCCTGGGCATATCTCGGGGGCACTTGTTGAGTCCCCCAGAATGGGTGCCTTTGATGACATGGAGTTGCCACCCCAGGTTGGTGTGGGGGAACGTTCCTCATTGTGTGAGCTGTTGGGTGGCTTTTCTGGTGGGATTCCTGCGTGGAAACTCCTTGGGGTGCGAGGGACAACAGTGCTGCGGGATCCTACCTGGTTTGGTGGGATCCACAGTGCAGAGCCAAGCTGCCACAAGCAGAGATCTGGTGACATGATGACCCCCCAACACCTCTGTCCCATGTTGGGCAGAGTGAACAGAAAAGTAGATGCTCCTGACTTTTCTTTATGGCACACGGATTCCTCTCCAGCCATCCTTTTAATGGTTAATCCCAAATATTCAATGATCCCAGCCTCTCTTCCTTGTCCTTTTTTCCTGCTGAGCACCACTCTGGGGACAAGAGGCTGCCTGGGTGCCCTACAAAAACTGCAGGGCAGTTGACTTTCGCAAAAAATTAAATAAATTAAATGGGTAATTCTGAAATTATGCGGACTACATGAGGCATTGGAGAGAAAACAACAAGAATAGTTTGGATTTTATTTTAGACTCGCTCTTCCCCCCTCATTTTTTTTTTGTTTCAACCACTAATTACAAAGTGCTCGGCGGTGGTGGAGCAAGGAAGGAGGAGACTGGGTGTCTCACCAACTGCTTATTTCAAATACAGAGAGATCAAACGAGGTCCCAGGTGATGGGTCCCTGCTGTTGCGAGAGCTGTAACACGACGTCAGCGGAGTTTGTGCGTGCACAAAGGAGAGCAGAGAGTGAAGGACCAACAGCTATTAGGCAGTTGTAATCTTTTTATCATGGTTTAGGGAATAAAGGCTCTGCTGGCCACACCACGGGCGGGGTAGTGTTTGGTGGCCTCGTAGGGATGAGTTGGGTCTGAAGAGGGTGAACTTCAGGAATGCGAGAATTAACTGTGGGGCCCATGATGGGAATCGTGTGGGAATCGGCATGAAAGCTCCTGCTGCAGGAGGGGACGGCAGCTCGGGAAGCCACAGCGTTTCCCAGGGTTGTAGGTGGATCCTGGTGATCAGGGTGGGTTTCTGTCTGGGAATTCAGGGAGACAACCCTTTTGTTGTGAGTTCAGCACCAGCCACTTAAGGAAGCTGAGCTGAGCAGCATCCTGGTGTGATGGTATTCCTGCCACTGGGCTGACTAAAGTCCATGCAGAGCGGGTGATCCATCTCTCCTTGTTAGGCATTCGCTGGTAACAGCTAAGCCCTGGAAGCTGGTTGGGAGATAACTCTCTGTGAGGGTGTGTGGCGGGGTGTTTATTTCCTGGACTGTTCTCTTCATTGCTCCTACTTCTGGCATGATGAACATCAGCGGTGCTGAATGCTGTGGCAGATTTTCCCTGCTGGACACAGGGGAATGACAATAAAGGAGTCAGGCACGGATTCTGGCGTCAATGTGACCCATGCGTCCCTCTAAGAGCACTTTTGTCCCGTGTTACTGCACTGTGGCAGGGATGAGCAGCTGCTCAGTGGTGGGATGAACCTGCAGCTCCAGGATCAGCTTGTTTCCCATGTCCCAATCCTAATTTCAGCTAGATGTCTAGTGTGGGTAATACTGTAGGAAAACACAGGTGCATTGGAATCATGGACCAAGGAGTAAGGCTTTGCTCGACTCCAGTAATGTCTGATCTCTGGGCTCATGGCTTGGTGGTTTACGATAGCATGGTGTCAGGTAGGAAGCTGTCCGTGGTGGTGTGTTTATGGAAATCCCTGTAGCGAGAGGCCTGAGGCACCATGAAAGCTGTGAACCAGTTGTGTAAGTGTTTATTTTCAGCATCATCCTGTGTTTGGCTCTGCGCCCCAGTGTAACCTCACATCAGGACTCCTGTATGCAAGGAAGATGAATTGTGTTTGGTGCTGTCCAGGTTGCCCTGTCTTTCCCTTCTCTGCTCATTGCTTCCCTCTCTCCCCTTGTCGCTGCACGTGGTTCCTAAAACTCTTGACAGAAACAGCTGCTTCACTTTAACACATTCCCTTTTTCCTTGCATCCTCAATGCAGAAGCATGGAGAAGCTAAAAGTAAAGCTGATTATAACCAGACCTCACTGAGCTTCACTATCCCCCGAGAGCAGGTTAGAAGGAAGCCGAACTGGGTCTGTAATCGGTTGAGATGTGACCAACGGCACAAAGTAGCCAGAAGCCTCCTAATGCAGTGACTGGGTTCGAATACAGCAATTTGTCAAAGCTGAAAACTTCTTTGGGAATCATATAGGCTGGTTTTGTCAGGAATAGCAAGGGGAGGGGTTTGGATCCAAGATAAAATTTCTGGGCAAAACAAGAAACCCAAGAGACCCCCACCCAACTCAGTGGGCTGGACTGTCCAGCTGCTGGCACAGCTGCTTGGGGCAGGGGGACAGCACTTTCAGCAGTGGCCGCTTTGACTTCTCGATGCCCATCAGACACCTCAGGCTCTCTGGTCAGGAGATGAACTCAGCCACGTGCATTGAGTTGCTCTGGTTCTCTGCCTCTTGCACACCCGCACTCCCATTCATTCAGTGCGTGGGCACAGCAAGCCATGCTTCCCAAACCTCCTGCTCCTCTCCAGCTGGGTTTGGGCAGCATCCAGTGGCTGGAAGCTTCTGCTTTGCCTGCTGCCGATCTGAGTCTCAGGAGCTCCTTGTCAGTGATCCAGGCTCGGGTTTATTAGGAAAATTGGAGCAGGTCATGCCTGGGTGCTTTCCTCCCTGCTGGGGCAGATGCCCTCCAGGAGGGGAAAGCTGCCTAATTTGCAGCAGGAATGGAGGGATCTGGTCGCCAGACACTGCATCAAGACATGCCCACTCATCTTCGGCGCCGCAGTTGCCTCGAGAGCTCCTAAACAGGAAACTGCTGCAAACCAGAGTCCCCTTCTGCCACCGCTCTGTCAAGCGAGGCCCCTCTGTGACAGTTGTGCCGTCTCTGCTCGGCTCCGGCTCTGTCTGTTGTGCGCTGTGTTTTCTCTCCGTAGTAACATGCCGGTGACTCCCTGGGGAGCACAGTCAGTGTTCAGCGAGCCCTGGCCTGAGGTGCACGAGCTCTTGAGGACATCCCGTCCTCTGGGCTCGCCCCACGTGCAGCTTCGGCAGCACCTTTTCCTCAGGGCTTTCCTGGGTCTGAGAGTGGCAAATGGGGCTGGCATCTGTTCTCTCTCCCCTTGCTCTCGGGGTATGGCTTTGCAGCGCTGCCCTAAGGAGGCTGGAGGTCAGGAGCTGCCTGCAAAGGCCAGCAACTGAGCACAGAAATGGGCCTGCGGGCAGCAGCCAACCCTCACCAGGCCCCTGCCCTGCTCCAGTCCTGGCACACAATGCTGCATTGTGGGCTGGGGCCAGCGCAGAGGGACAGGGAGAAGGCTTCTTACTGGAGGACGGGTCATGCTGTGCTGCTGGTGCTGCAGCATCTCCTCACTGGGCAGGCAGAGAGGGGATCAGTGAAGGAGGGACTGGAACAGGGTGCCCGTCTCTTCCAAGGTTCCTGCCTTGTCCCTTCCTCAGCTCAGGGCTGGGGCTGGGCTTGCTGCTTGTTCCTCTGGGGCTCATGAGCCGCCCAGCCTGGGGACTGGTGTCTGGTGGTGCGTCTGAGCCTGCCCAGAGCTGTCTGCCCTGCTTTGGTGGAAGCTCTGTGCCACTGGTCCCAGTGGAAACCCTCCATGGAGAGCAAGCTTTGATCTGGTCCCTCGGCCACCTCCTGGAAAAGCTTTCCCTTCTCCACACTCCCTGCGATTCGAGAGCAGGAGTGCTGGGGCCCAGCTATGCTGCCATTTTCCTCGTGCAGCCTTCTCTTGCTCCCCTTTCTTGCCGTGCTGATTTGCATTGACTCAGACTTCCTTGCTCGCGGTGGCCTCGAAGCCGAGGTGCTGCCAGCTCTGCCAATACCACCTCTAAGAGAGCTGCTGCCAGATGCACTTCTTCTAATGCAAGAGTGAGCGCAAATGGCTTTGCCTGTGCCCTGACCCAGGTGGGCTTTCTCTTGAGTGAGACAGGTCTGTGCTGCTGGGCAGGAGCTGGGCTTGCAGCTGCTCCCTTGGCTCTTGGCTTTTTCTAGGTGTCTGGATCCACATGGGAAATGCTGTGGTTTTCCCTTTTTGCCCTGCCAAGATTTGCAGCTGTAAGATGGGGCCATATGATCCCATCTGCACTGGTTTCGGTGACAGGGAAGAGGCCAGCACCCCTTCAGTCCCTTCTCCACACTGTTACCTGTGCTCGTGCTGGTGGTTCATTCCAAACCCTCTGTCCTGAGACACAGCCAGGGATCTGGGATCTTTAGGGAGGTTAAAAAAGCTTGACTTTTTGGTGAACTAGAGGCTGAGAGGGGCAGGTCTGATGCCTGTAAAATGCTCAGGGGGGTGGCAGGGAGGAAAGTTATTTATGTCCACCCAAGAACAATGTTGGCACAATAATGAGTGGGTAGAAACCAGCAGGAATAAACTTAGGCTGGAAAAGTGAAGGTTTCCATCTGATGTAGAGGATTGAGCCTGCTTGAAAGAGACAAGAACAAAAGCTTGGGCTGCTTCTCTTGGAACACAAAATGCAGATGGGCTTATTTCTAGTGTCTCTCAAGTATGGGTATCAGGCCAACTGGGCTGGAGTTGTCAGCTGAAGTGAAGGGTATTGAGCTCAGATAAAGTACAGGGTAAATGCACGTGAACCTTGCAGCCCTTCACCCTCCCATAACCATTGGAGGGAAATAAAAGGTTTCCATTATTTTAATTGAGCTTGGATCTCTGGTTGGATTGCATTTCTGAAACTACTTTTAGATAGAGAAACCCTCTAGAAATGAAATTTTTGGTTTTGCACTGAAGACAGAAGCTCAGGGTGAAGCTGGATGGGTGTTATTAACCCTCCTCTGATTTACATGTGTGCTGAAACTTCTTTTTTCATGTAACTGAGCTGCTGTGATAAAGGTTAGGCTGTCGCAACAGGAAACCTCTGTGTGTGCATGTAAATGTGTGTGCACAGCCCCTTCTTGCACGCCTGTGTGTGCTTTCCTGTGTGTTTGGGGAGGTCTCATCTCTCCCAGCATCTTCCCCAAAATGTGTCTATTAAATTCTGCAATATCAGGCCAAGAAGTCTTGTCCTCTTTTATATGCCATGACAAAAAACTCTGTGCTGTAGAAAGACAGGAATTGGCTGTTACTTAGGTCAACTTTGTCTCGTTGTTCCCCTCTCTTCTTTTTGCTCTCTCCCCTCATCAACACCTCTCACCCCTCCCTCCACCCACTTTCCTACCCTAAGTGAGTTCTGTTGGTGTATTGGTGGTTCACAAGGTGTAGAAAACTTAGCCCGGTCCAAGGGCTTGGAAAGGCCAAGCAGACCCACCTGTGCTTGTACCTTCAGGGCACCAACAAGGGCATCCAAGTGTCGCAGAAAGCAGAGTCTCCCACCCAGCACCACAGCCGTTCTCCAGGGCATGGGGGCTGCTGTAGCCATCCCAAAGCTGCCTGTTGTCCATCTCCTGCTGTGGGTTCCCCATGAACATCTCTATCGACATCAGGATGGGAGCTCCCTGAAGACATCCCAAGCCTCACCCCTCTCTTGCATCCCCCAGGTTGCCACGACAAGGCGGTGCTGCTCTACGAATACGTGGGGAAGCGGATCGTGGACTTGCAGCACACGGAGGTACCAGATGCCTATCGAGGGAGAGGAATAGCCAAGCACCTCGCAAAGGTACAGCCCCAGCCATCCCGAAGGGCAGAAGCTGTTGCCATCCTGGCTGTGGCTAGAGACCCTGGCTGAAGCCAGGCTCCATCACGTTGGAATTGCACGTGTACCCTGTGGGAACCATTCCTGCTCCAATGGGAGACAGGGACAACTGGCAGGGCAGATGGAATGGTCAGATATTTCTGTTCCAGGTGGAGAGGGGGCTGGGTGAGTGTCAGCAGGTCCAGGCACTTGCCCCCACTCGGTCCTTTCCTCCTTGTGGTGAACAACCCTCACACCCACCATGCAAGGGCTGATGCAGCCCCCTCATCTCAAAGCTTCAGGACCCTCGAAAGCCTTTTTCCTGCCTTGGGTCCTGTTTTTGAGTCCCAAAGCTGTGCAGGGAGAGCTGAGGAGCCACGAGCATGGTGAGGGTCGGGGGGACTGCAGGGTAGTGCTTTGGGGTTACAGCTGCTGGGTGACAAAGATGGATTTCATGTGATGTGGCTGGGGTCACCTGCAGTACAGCATCCACTAGGCTGGATGTGTTCAGGGTTACCTGGGGGTGCCTACTCACCTCTGGTTAAACTGGGGACCCTGCGGCAGGATGGCTGTGCTCTCCCCTCAGCCTTCTCCCTCCACTTGCCTCGCCCAGGGGCTGCGTGAGGGCAGCCTCCTGCTTCCCCCAGCTGCATGTGGGGTACAGGAGTCCAGACCCCCATGAGGCTTCAGAGGAGAGTGTCGGCTGGGGGTGCTATCTATAAAACCTATCTGTTCTCTCTGGTTGTTTGCAGGCAGCCCTGGACTTCGTGGTGGAGGAGGACTTGAAAGCTCACCTGACGTGCTGGTACATTCAGAAATACGTCAAGGAGAACCCACTGCCGCAGTACCTGGAACACTTGCAGCCTTAAGGCAGGATTGCTTTGACACCAGCACACCTGTCCCTGACTGTCCAACGCGGCCTTCGCTTCTCTGCGGTCTCAGGAACCCCCCCTCCCACACTCACAATCCTCACTTTTTTTAAAGCACATCCATGTGGTGCAGGAGTGTGGGCACAACCTCCTCTCTGCCCACGTGTGAGCATGGCTGTGGCCCTTGGGCCAGGCTGGCTCCGGGCACACATGGTGCCCCCTGCTGCTCTTCCCAGGCTAGGGGGTGGAAGAGGATGATTTTTCCACCAAACTCGATTACAAGACCAGGAGTTGACTCGATCTGCACCTCATCCTCTCCTCTCCACTTAGCAACAGCTCTAAACTTGCTGGGGGATGTTGGTTAGGGGTGGTCATGGGGTACCAACCCCTCTTTCCTCCTGGCAGCTGGGGGAGATGCTGTGGATTAAGCTTTGTGGGACAGAGGGAGGTTCTGGAAGAGCCTTGGCCCTGTGGCAGGTTCATCCCCTGTAGCACCTGTTGGGCACTGAGCCTTGCCCAAGCCCACGTGGAGACAGATGAGAACGTGTGGGCTGTGGTGGCACCTCAGGGGCTTTTTTGCACGAGCTGTGGAGACACTGGGATGGTGACACCTTCGAGCCTAGAGGCAGGAGCTGTGTGAGCAGCGGGCTTCGGCCGCAGGGGCTGTAGCAGAGCATATGCAATGTGAGCAGAGGAGGAAAGGCAGCTGAGTTGCAGATGCTGCTCCCGGAGATGCCAGCTCCTGCCCAGCCTTCTGTACAAAGCCCCGTCACGGCATTCCTGCAAGTTCGCGAGCCATCGTTCCCATCTCTGCTCCCTGCTATCAGTGTTGACCATGCTGGTGTGGACACAGCCTGCTCATGAGAGGAGCACCAGCCCCACAGCCAGCCCTGGCCTAAGCAGTGAGGGGATATCCCATGGTTTCACAGGCACCAGGGTGGTTTCCTGCAGCTGGGGAGGAAGGCTCACCCCCATCTCCCTCAGCTGGAGCTCTGCGCCCTTGTCTGCCCTGGATTGTAAGGCCTGAGAGCATTGTGGGTAAGGCCTCCAGAACCTGGTCCTGGCCCATCTCCAGGGCTTGATGCTGGAGCCGCCTCTACCTGGATGCTGGTGGCTTCTCCAGCCCTTGGAAAGGAGCACTGGCTCAGGGCATCACCCATCTGCTCACTGGCCTCCTCGCAGCTCCAAGCCCAGGGTGCTGGCAGCAACACAGGATCCTTGGCCAGCAGCAGGAACACCCTCGCATTGCGCCATTACCTCTGTGGATGACGGCCTCGTAGCACAGCTCAGCGTTGCTGCAATCGGATGTAGAGGTAACACTGTGATGGCAGGGCGCTGCCTGGCTCCAGCTTCCTGCCTGTCCTGCCTTGCCCAACCTTTCTAGGGAGATCCCAGAGCATCTCTGAGGTTTTGGGATTTCCTGGCATCCTTGGACTGGGCTGCAGCAGGGGAGATGGTGCTGCTGGCATGCCAGCCCTGAGCAGCTGCTGGGGGCTGCAGCCAGGCAGAAGGAGCTAAAGAGCCTTTTACCTGCAGGCTAAATCTAGACCCAGCTTATCTCTCAGCAGGGACTAAAGTTTACAATCTGTGCCACAGACTGAACAAAGCCCCAGCCAAGAGACAGCTCAGTCCTCTCCCAGAGCTCTGTGCAAAGTCCGTGGCAGCAAAGGCAAAATGTCCTGAAACCTCCTCTCCTGGTTGGGTTGGTTGGAGGTGGAGACCCCTGTGCCTCATCTCGGCTTAGGGACATCCTGAGCTGTTCCTCCTGGTCACCAGCTGGAGGTGAAGCCCTGCTTGCCTGCCTGAGCTTTTGGGCTGCCCGGTGCTGACATAATGCAGCCCTGTGCCCACAGACTTGAGGAAAACCTCCCAAACTCCATCCCTGCCTGGCCACACTGCAGGCTCTAAGACGTGTCCACTGCCTGCCTGGAGACGGATGTGTGCCTGGCAATAGATCCATCTCCAGCTTGTGCTGCTCAGGAAAGGCATCGGGCTCAAGCCCTGCCACTGCCTCATGCTTCTGCCCTCTTGCTGCCTATTCCAGCCTGACTACAACCTTCAGGATGGCTTAGAGGGACTGGGAAAGGGTCACAGGTAACAAACTAAAGTGTCTTGAGAAGAAATCTGGGCTGCTAAAAGGTCATCCTTTTAACATACAAAACACACTTGAATGTCTAGTTACAGGAACAAGGCTGGCTCTGTTACGGCCAAGTGATGACAAAAACATCCCCGCTCTTGATCCCAAGGGGACACTGAACCATCTCCTTTCCTGCAAAACAAGATAAGACACTGTTGTATCTTTGTCACAGTGGGGCTGGGTGCTTGGAAGAGATGTGTGCCTGGTTGCCTCATGGGAGTAACAGTGGGAGTCCAGCACTGTAAGCCTCTGCCCTGGTTTTGTGCTCATTTTCAGTGTGTGATAGTTCCTAGAAGTACCCCATCGTGTCTGCCATGGGAGAGCAGCTTGCTGGAGGGTGTGTAGTGGTCGCTGCCACACTGGTGGCATCCCAGCATCCGAGCCCGGCCCTGGACCTCTTTGTGCTGCTCTCACAGGAACCTCGTGCTTCCCAACGCTGGATCACAAGTGGCAATCGCTGCCTTAAATCAGGCACAGCACATGGTTTTGCTGCTGCTTCCCTTCAAGGTGCTACAATCCCTCTGGTGTCTGCCCTGACAGAGACGTGTGCCAGTGTCTGTGCCAACCGTTTCACTGCTGTACCCATCCTCCACTCTGGCCTTCCCTCCCTGTGGTCACTGATGTCGGCAAATAGCAATACCCACAGGTCACCAGCGGTGCCGCGGTCCACGGTGCTCTTGTGATCTGGCACTGCTGGGTGGGAGATGGCTCAGGGTCCCTTAGTGCTGGGCAGCCCTCCCTGCTGCCTCCACCAGCCACTCTTTCACAGCTTGTCTCTGCAGGAAGGAGCTTTGAGTCCCACGCTGCCCCTTGGTGCTGACTAAGCCTGGAGGAGGTGAGGATCCTGGATTCTCTCTGACAACGGCAGTGTGGAAGTAGTTTGGTTGGATATTGAGGTTCCCCAAACCCCCTTGAACTACAGACCTTGGTGGGTGGGGAAATGCAGATTGCTGTCAAACCTGCTTCCACATCACCCAACTTGAAACACCCTCATCCGTTTTCCAGCGTTGTCTTCCTCTGTCCAAGGTTTCCATTCTGTTGAATTTGGTGGTTACAATGTGCCTTTCCTTCTCAGGACCTGTTACAAATGACCTTTTCTGCTTTTGTTTGTCTAACATTTATCTCTATCCCTCCTTCTGTCATACTATAAAACATGAACATATTGCATGGAATACGATACAATAAAAAGTGTGGCTTAACTGACCACAGTGGTTCACTGGGCTGCGGTTGGTGGGAGGCAGGAGGAGGTGCCTGAAGGACTTTGGGCATCCCCAGCTCTGTCACCGCGGGGCTATGTCACTTCAGAGAGAGCCTGTTGCACAGGTCCTGTCAAATGACTCTGCTCTCCAGGCCTTGTCCGTGGTGTGATTTTTGCTACCTTGTTCCTGCGTATTTGTTTTCTACATACATATAGACAGTCCTTATCCTCAGAAAACAATCCTCTATCAAATCTAACCCCTTATCTTTTAGTAACTGCCATGTGGCTGTTGGTGTCTTGGAGGTAGGAGAAAAGGCTGAAGTCAGCCTATCTACGTGCTGATGTACTTGGCAGCTACTCTCCTGCTTCATCTGGAGAAAATACTGCTTCTCTCTCTGACAAGGAAGAGGATCTTGTGCAAGAAGGATCCTACCAGGCGCTGAGGATGATGGAGGGTCCTGAACAGCTAGGTTCAGGACAAAGGATTCCTGGTCCTAAGCTGAGTGCTGGCCACAGCTCCCTGTGACCTGTGAGTAGCCACTCATTGCCTAACCTCGGTGCCACCTGCAGCACCCTGCTCCTATCATGGAGCACCTTGGAACCACAGGCCAACCTGGCATGCTCCCAGTGCAAATGAACAGGGAGACAGGCTGAAGCTATTGCATTTTATTTCAGGTCGTTAGGGCTGGTTGACCTCATGATGAGTGTGTAGAGCTTGGGGTGAGTGGGATCACTAATGGTTCCTTTCCTTTGCTGGCTGATCCTTGCTCCTGCCATGAGATTTCAGTCTTTGGGAGTTATCCTGCAAACGCAGCCTCTCATGAGCTGGCCGTCAGTGCTTGTTTTCATCCGTTGAAAGTGTCTGAAAACATTAAGGCATGAAAACATTTAAATAGCTGGGTGATGGAGCTGTTCCCTGCTGTGTTCATCCAGAGCAAGGTGGGTGGGTAGGTGACTCAGAGGAACACAAGGCACTTCCCTCCCGGGGCCAGCACTCCTCAGCCCAGGGAGGACAGCCTGAAAATCAGCACTCGGGCTCCCAGCACAGCCTATTTGCGTTGCTTCCTAAGCTGTAGGGGCTGAGGCTGGAGTTTCAATAGCTGGAAATGCGAGTACTGGGAGGGTGGTGGGGAGAAGTGGCACAGCTTATTTACAGTTTTGATTTGATCCAACGTGGCAAGTGACAAGTGGCCCCTGGGCTGCAATTTGAGCAGGCGTGGGTTTTGCTCCTCCCAAGAGACAGTGTGGTAGGTTTAGGTTATAGCATGAAGCCGGGCTGTTGCTGGTAACGTGCTCTGTTTACATTCCACATTCCAGACAGTCCGATGCTCCAGCCTGTCCCAGCAATGCTGCCGCTCAGCTGCACACTCTGCCAGGCTGGGCACGCTTACCAAACACCTCATAAGTGCAGATGCACCATTTACCTCCACCAAAAGAGCTGGCCCCCAAATTACATCCGAGAAAGCAGGGGTGCGGGTATGGAAATGCATCTTTACAATGCCTGGGCAGGTAGAGGGAGTCATGAGTTTGTTTTTTTCAGTTACATTACATTGCTTGGAAATAATGTTGTCAAAAAGAGGCATTTTCTAGGAAGGGGAGATGCAAAGCCAGCACCGCTTTCCTCTGGAACACACTGTTGGGCTGGTTGCGCTCTCAGATGTGTGCTGAGAACTGAGGATATCTGGCAGCACAGAGAACCTTTAGGAAACAGTCTGGAGAATAGGGAGCTGTGTTAAGAGAAAACGAATTCTTGAGCCAAAGGCTCCTCTCCTGGGAAAAGTCAGAGCCAGGAGCTAGAGAGGGTTCCAGAGAGGTGCTTTCCCAGCACCCTGCACAGGGTGACTCTGCTGTGCTGGGACCAGGCGCTGAGGACAGGGGTTCCTGGGACACCCCTAAATCCCCAGCACTGACCTAGGGCTGGGAAGCCTGGGACAGAGGCAAACCTGCACTCCATTTTCTAGTGCAGTGTTTGGCTATGAACTGCTATTCCTCCTGAGGGAAGCAGCAGCCGTGGAGCCTCCTCATTTCCTGCTTCTCTTTCAGGACGGTTTGAAGGGGCCAAAGCCAGGTCAGTCGTGACAGAATCATGGAGTGGTTTGGGTTGGAAGGGACCTCAATGCCCATACAGTTCCACTCCCCCTGCCACAGGCAGGGACACCTCCCACTGGATGAGGGGGCTCAAAGCCCCATCCAGCCTGGCCTTGAACATCTCCAGGGATGCTCTGGGCAACCTGTGCAACCCTCATTGTAAAGAAATTCTTCCTAATGTTTAATCTAAATCTTCCTCCCTCCAATTTAAAGCCATTCCCCATTGTCCTATCCCCTATGCCTTTGTAAAAAGTCCCTCCCCAGCTTTCCCGTAGCCCCTTCAGTCCTGGCAGCTGCTCTAAGGTCTCCCCAGAGCCTTCTCCTCTCCACGCTGAACAACCCCAGCTCCCAGCCCGTCCCACAGTAGAGGTGCCCCAGCTGCTCCAGCCCCCCCTGCGGGCAAGAACCGCGCGTCTCTCCGAGCGCACGGGCCGCGTTCGGGCTCTGGAGGTCGCTGCCCCTCAGCACGGCCTTCCCGCCGTGGGGCCGCGGGGCAGGCCGGGACTCGCCGCCGCGCTTTTCCCACGGTCCGCTGGGGCCCTCCGGAGGGGCACGCGGGCAACGGGGCCTTAGCCGAGGGCAGCGGGGCTTCTGTGCCCGCCGCGAGTGTCGGGGAGCCCCCGCCCGGTCTTGCCGCCCCCGCGCCGCCCGGAGGACTGCGTATCCCAGGGGCCGTCGCTGCCGGGCGGCGACGTGGGGCACTGTGGGACCTGTAGTCCTTTCAGGGAGCGCCCCTCGCCCGCCGCGCCATCCCGTGGGCTCCCGCGAACTACAATTTCCGAGGTGCCCCGCGGCGCGCCCGGGGCCGCTGGCGGAGACATTTGCGAGCCGAGAGTCTCCAAGATGGCGGCGTGGGGAAGGAGGCGCGCGGGCCCCGGCGGCACCAACAGCGGCCGCGAGAGGTGAGGACCGGCCGGGTCAGGAGCCGCCGGGGCGCCTCAGGCCGGGCAGGGCCGGGCCGGGCAGGGCCGCAAGCGGGAGGGGCCGGGTTGCAGCCGCCCGGGCCTCCCCGCGACCCCGGGGCAAGGGCGGGGGGACGCGGCCTCGCTGAGGGCGGGCTGGGCTGGCGTGGGGGGGCTCTGCATGCGGCAGGGAGCGGGGCCGTGAGGGGCCGGGGCCGGGTAGCGTGGCCCTCGCGTCCTGCCGCCCTCCGCGTTCTGCTATCGGTGGAGCCGGGGAGGCCGCCGGGGTCACCTCCGTCTCCCGCCGCCGCCCCCGGAGCTCGGCCCCTCGGCAGTGGTGGCTGGAGGAGAGCTCGGAGCGCTCTCCCTGCGCTCTGCCGGGGCGGAGGAGCTGCCAGGACGCGCTGGAACCACCCGCAGGGCGGCTGTGGGAGTCTGGGAGTCGTAACTCAGCAGAAAGAGTCGGGGGAAAATTATTAGAGATGTTTTCCTGTGAGGGTGGGTTGGCCCTGGCACAGGTTGCTCAGAGCAGTCGTGGCTGCCCGATGCTTGGGAGGTGTTCAAGGCCAGGTTGGATGGCGCTCTGAGCACCCTGATCCAGTGGGAGGTGTCTCTGCCCATGGCAGGGGGTGGAACTGGGTGAGCTTTAAGGTTCCTTCCAACCCAAACCGTTCCAGGATCTATGAAAATGTTGTGGGGCCACTTCACGGTCTGTACACACAGTTCTTTGCCTACGTAAAACCTCTGGTTAAATCGCATTCCCTTGCATTTGTGTTTTGCCTGTTTTGCCCCAAGGCTGACTGATGTAACCAGCAGCTGCTGCTTTTTTTATTGCCAGGAGTTTTCTCTTTATCTCCCTGCATTACTAAGAGACTCGCGTATCGCTCTTATTTTTGCTACCCTTTGTTCCCGCGCTTTATTTCATCCATATTCACTTTGATGGTGTGGAATCTGCATAGCCAGTAAGAGCCACAAATAGCCCTTAAAGTTCTGGTGCTAATGTGAATTGTGGGAATGCTGTTTGTGTTCAGGGAATTTGAAAGTAATTGAACTGGAAGAGCCAATGGAATTACTGCATCAGCGTAGTTTATATAAACAACTAAGAATACCCCAGAGCTCAGTGGTGAAACTGTCTGGCACCCGCCCCAGCACCAAGCACAGGAGGTGTGCAGTTTTCCTGTGGAGTTTTCCTGTGGTAGAGCTGCCCTCCCAGCAGAAGCGAAGAAAAATAATATGCAAAAGAGCTCTTAACTTAAATGAAAATATTCCAGCAGGATGAGAATTGATGCAGACTTCAAAGTGAGTTGTTACCTTGCAACTTAATCTGTGGAGTATAAAATAATCTAATTGTAGTTAGAGGCGATTTTTTTTTTTTTAAGCTATGATTACTCTTGATCTTATGATCAAAAATAGTTATTTATAAACGAGTTCCTTCATGAACCTGCTGCATGTATTGCTTTTCCTTTGCCAATGAGAAGTATACATCTAAGAAGTGACAGAACAACAGATCCACTGTTGAGCAGTGATTCATGATCCCTTTCAAAGCTGGTGGTTCTTGTGTCATCCTGTACAAACTTGAGAGAAAATCACACTTCTAATAGGTGTTGGGTGATGTCAGCCAGGCACTGCTTTTTCCTCACGATTGCAGAGCTGGAGGTAGGCCTGGCTGAGCCTCTACCTCTTTCCGTCGGTGGCTGATGCTAAATCACACCTACCAATCCTGTTTGGCTGCTGGCAACGTGAGCTGTGTCACAGGCAGTGCTGACAGGCCTGATGTCATCAGATGATGACGTGCATTTGATACAGTGAATGCAGTTTTGTAGCACTGGGCAGGACCCGTGTCCAAAGACACATTCCTTTGAGCTGAATATGCTAATCCAGCTTTCCTTGTAAATGAGGGCTTCAAGGAGTTTTTATAGTTGTCAGCCAGTTGGTCTGAAAGGCATCTGTGTGCAGGGAGGTGGTGTGAGGAGACTCGACAGTGAATAAAATGCTGTCTGCTGTCAGACTAGGCCAGCTTTCATTTGGAAAAATAAGTCCAGCAGCTCTATCTGCGGAGACTGTATCCCTTCATAAGCCACTTTAGTGATACAAGGAATTCTGTAAATGGTCTAAAAAGTGCTTTCCTCCATAGGACTAAATGTAAGGACATACATTTCAAAGGATGTTGGCTGCAGTCTCCACTTCTGGTGGTGAAATAATAAGGTTAAACAAAACCCAAAACACTGAAAAGAACCAACTAAATATTTTTCTTTCACTCTGGATGGACTCTTTAATGGAGCCTCTAAAGGGGGTTGTTCATCCATAGGCCAAACCAACTTTTTCATACAGAACAGACACTGAATTGTACATAGTGTTTTTGTATAAAATTCAGCACAACGATCGCCAGAGCACAGGACAGAACGGCGTTTGTTCCCCCAGGAGATGTTCTAACAAACCGCAGAAAGAACAGCTTTTATGTCATCACCACTGCTTCTGTCGGCTGCTCAGCGCCCTTAAAGAGGTCTCTCCTTTCGCTACCTGTGCTGCTCAGATTTCTAGTACTCCATTTGCTCACAGCAATGATTGACCTGTTTCCATTAGCCTGGCTAATCATTAGTTGGCTTAAAAATGACACCTCTCTTTGCTCTGGCGGCTTCAGTTTTTGTTACGGTGTGTTGATGTTTTCCTTAGTGTGGTCTTCCCTTGGTGAGGCTGCTTGCAGATCTCTCTTATCTTGTCCTGTTCTCATTCCTGTTTGTATTTGAGGTGCATCTTTTGAACAGAGGTCTTGCTTTATTGCTATGCTTTTCCTGTTCGTCCTCCACTTTAACATATACGTTGACAGCCTGCGGAGAATGGCCTTCAGGAAGCCATAGGCCCAATGGATGTGGCTGGTGGTCAGTCACACAGACATTCAGCAGAGAAATAATTCCTCAGGTGTTCAGGCTCGGATGTGTTAGCACTTTCTGTATGCCGCATCCTGAAGTAGGAAAATAGTCTGTTGAACAAGACTTTGAGATGGGTTATTTCCACTGGGAATTAAAGCCAGACCATAGCTCATTCCTTTACCTTGACATTAAGTTAAATTTCAAGAAGGGTTTATGTGGGGGGAAGGAAGTTTAGTGTTTGAATTTGTCATGCCTTGACTTTGACTTACTCAGGGCTTGGCTGAGATGCTGATGCCAATCCCATCTGTAATGTCTTTTTTCTGCAGTTCAATCGCTCAGCCACCATGAAGTCCTGTTGCATCATGAAACTACATCTTGCGCATGCGTGCCGCTTGTGACAGACGTTATCACACAACAGCAAGCCTCTCCTTTCTTGTTTTTGTAGCTACTAATCAGACTGATCTTCAGTTACAGTTAATCTGAACGTGTGTTTGGTGCACTGAGCAACACTGTTGGCCATGAACATTCTTCTTTCGAAAAACCAAAGAAACTTGCCCTGCATGTTATGGAAGGGGTTGCTTTGTGCAGATTGAGATTGTTTCTAATCGTGATTCTGAATATGTTGCAGAACTGAGAGGCTGGAAAACTTGAAGCCCTTGCCAGAAGTCTGTCTGGCAGATGGAGGAACACCAATAGGATAGGGGTGGCACACTCGTGAAATTCAGACGTTCTCCCCTGCAAGTGGACAATGGTAGAAGGATGCTGGGGTTCCTTCCAGGGTGTTGACATCTGTCCTGTTTTCAGCACTCCTTTCATTTGTTTCTCTTTTTGCCAGTTGGCACCTGGCAGAACTCAAGGTCTTTTCACTCCAAGTGGCCTTGTGCCTCATCCTTAGAAGGTTATTTATTTCTTCATCCATGAAGACACACCAACCAAAAATTGTATTTAACAGGCAGGCTGCTGGTTTCGGGAGGCAGCTAGGAGACTGCTTCCCAGCTGGAGGCAGAAAAATGGAGCTGATTTGAGGACTGCAACTGGTAAACTGCTGGAGTTGCTATTGTTCAGCCAGCTGCACCCCTCTCCTGGTGCTCTCTGATATTCCCATGTTAGGAAGATAATCCAAATGTAATTTGAAGCTTGCCCAATAGCTGTCAGACACTTCTGCCCCTCCTGCTGGTGGCAGCTCCGTTAACGACCAATTCCTTATAAATAACTTTGGCAATACCAAAATTTTACATTAGTGATTTTAAGTCCTTTTCATCTCACTGTGCTGAATAGTTGAGGGTGCTGTCACATTCTTCCTTTGTGCAGGCAGTTGGCATCAGGAATGGGACATACGAAATTCCTCAAGAATAGAATGCATGAAGCTGCAATAGAATAAACTATTTGGACATAAGGTCCAGAACTATTCTTGCAGAACAGCCCTGCAACTCTCTTAGTCCTCTTTTGGGGAAAGACACAGGTCTTGGAAAATGATTTAATTGAATAAAACTAGCAACTGCTTTCAGGTTCTGGTCTGTCTGGTAGGCATGGTGGACTTCTGAGCACGTGGCAGTGTTCTGTGACTTCTGGCACTGGATCCTCTCTCACGCTGGTAACTTACTCTGCCTTTCAGTAAAACGCACCACACTTCATAAGGGGTTGGATGCCAGCTCGGAGACTGCATAGGTCTGCACTTTTGTTTGTCATTGCTGAGAGTGGGGGACAAGCTCCAAAAGGCAAATGCCAGTATTTGAGCAAATCCAGTTGCTTTGACTGGATTTGTTCATGTGCGACTGCTGTATTCAATTGAAAGGCTGTGTCAGGAGAGATTCCCTCTGTGGACTGAGGTGCTCGCCTCTACTCTGCATGCCACCACATTCTAAAACCTTCTCAAACCCACGCATCTCATCTCTATCTCTATACTGTCTGAAAACAAACCAGTTTTCAGCTTTCTGTTCTCCAGGGGCAGCCAGTTCTTGTGTGGAAATAAGACAGGATAAAACCCCCTGCCTCTGTTACAGGAATGGAGACTTTCTGCTTGTGTTGCTGACTCTTAACTTCTCCTATTGTTTTGAGTGGCTGTTTTTCCAATCTTTGTCCTTTGGTTTTGGGTTGCCCATTTTGCCATTTGCAGCTTTGGCACTGAGAGATGTATTCCCATATTAGAGGACTAATTTGGAGAAGCAACACTGGTTGTACAACCCCATGGGTTTTGTTACAGGCAGAGAAAAGTTTGCTTCACCCTTCTTTTCCTAGAGACATCCTTGGATGACCGGGCTGTTGTGCTGTTCCTAAGCCTCTGTGGGGTTCTTGGGTGCATTTGGGTTCTGCTCCTTTGTTTTGCAGACCCACGCTGTGTCTTCTTAGGTGTTACAAAAGGCTTGGTGGGAAATACTAGTTTCATCTGCAGGGTTGTGTTAGTACTGGGTCAGCTTTCAACTTGAAAATGCCTTTCGGCAATAGCTTGTCCCTTGTCATTAGGCCTCAACAAGTGGTTTCACGTGGTTATCAAAAGTCTCAGCATGTCTTCTGGAATGAAACTGGACTTTGTGATTTGGAAGAAGCTGTGCTTCGAACAGGTGTCATCAAGGAAAAAAAAATCCTTGGCAGAGAACATTACCAGCTGTGTCCTTAATGTATTGGTCTAACACCAGGGTAACTAATTCTTTGTTAGCAGCCTTGATGTACGCTTAGTTATTTAGCGATGCAGTGCTCTATAAATCTTTAGTTAGGTGCTGTCCTTCAAAATTTTTCTTTAAATTCTTGCCAGTTCACTACAGGCTGCCAGAGCCCCCCACATCCTGTGCTGAAAGGGTTAATCAGAGCTTTCCAAGCAGTGTCTGGTGAGTTGATGGCCTTAAAGAAGCCCATGGAATACTTGGCATCCAGGTGGATTTTTATTTTTCGTTCTACCTGTCAACAGGCCAAAGGGGGAGTGAGTTCTCTCGCGGCAGAGCTCAATAATAACTAGGTTGTACGTTGAGTTTTCCTTGTAGTTTATATAAATTCCAGCCAGGTTTTTGTTGAAACTGCTTATTCCTTTGCTGAGAGAAGCTGGTGCATCCTGGATCCTGCTGCTTGATGTGTTTGCTGCTGTTCACAAAAGCAACTACTGGCAAGAGCTTGTAATTTAACACTGTTCTTGCTTACAAACACACAATCCTCTTTGCAGCATGAATGGAGCTGCACATTATGGGTAATGTCGGGTAAGACGGCAGCTTGCGAATGTGTATTTTTCTCTCTCCTGTTTTCCAGTGCCTGCACACAAGTACCACTGTGCTAACGGAGCAAAAAGGGCTACCTTCATTCCCCACCTCTTACCTCCTGGTATTGGGAGGGTCCAAATGCTGTTGGAATGAGATGGTTTTGTCTGCTGTTATTAGGTCAAATACGTGTGCAATTTTTTCTCCTGCTAAAGGAATCTGCTGGATATTTTTATCCTTGAGGCCACGTGCTCAGTTTTGCTGTCGTTAAGCACAAGAATGTCAGAAATAGTTATTTCTTCTGCTTAGAAGGAAGGATTTTGCCTTGTTCTAAGGGATGGGTTTTTATCCTTTCTCAGCACAGGTAAACAGTCACTACACTATTGCTTAGCAATCTTCTAGGTTATTGTAGCTGCGGCCAAGGTGATGTGTGTGAAGACAGCGGAGGGAAGAAGGAATCAGATGTGATTTTTAGGGAGCCAAAAGGTGCTACTGCAGCAGGGGATGTACAGATTTTGTGAATCCCCCATCAGGAGCGAGCAGCTCCTTCACTGTTAAAGCCTGCCTGGGCTAAAAACAATGTTTCTTTCCTGCTTTACTGCACCCTATTTCAGCAGAGGGGCTGAATTGTTCTGTTGTTACAGAGCAATGAGTGTTCTGCTACCTTGTTCACCTTCACTTCCAGCTGTGTTTCTTGGCCATCCTTGTTGGATTTACTGTGGATTTCCTAGGTTGGGTTTACTATGGAGGACTAAATAGCAAGCTGCATCAGTGCCAAAGAGGTGGTTATTGTGGGGAGAAAGCAAATGGCTGCTTGCTGGTCTTCCACTCTGAAACCTTCTGGTGCAACTCGTCCTCTGGAGGGATGAGTTGCTAGTTGTATTTTCTGTGAAAACTCTGTCAGTCCGTATAGTTCACTCACTGATGCGTTGTGGTTGTTAAGGAGTGACATGTCCAGTGTCTCTAGAGAAACTATGTGGGCATCAGTGTGAGGGACCATGCCCAGGACTGTTGAGAAGGTCTTGTTTTCTCAAAACGTTCTGGCTCCTCCATGTCAGGAAGAGGTAAGGAAAAATAAGTGGCCTCATTTTGGGATGACTTTGTGTACCACAGGTGTAATGAGCTGGTATGAAATAAATTGTGATTTGAAGAAGCTGCTGATTGTTGGACAGAGGCAGTGGATGACCTTGAGAGGCTGCCCTCACTCCAGGCATTTTTCTCGCCTGTTCTTGCAGCCGGGTGGGTGAAAAGTCTGCCTGTAAGCTCTGTAGTTTTAATTGTGTTCCCTGTTTTCCAGGGTCACCTTGTCCTCCACAGACTGTTACATCGTGCACGAGATCTACAATGGAGAGAATGCTCAGGACCAGTTTGAGTATGAGCTGGAACAGGCCCTGGAAGCGCAGTACAAGTACATAGTGATAGAGCCCACTCGCATTGGGGATGAGACGGCCCGCTGGATCACTGTCGGGAACTGCCTGCACAAGACAGCCGTGCTGGCGGGCACCACTTGTCTCTTCACCCCTCTGGCACTTCCCGTAGATTACTCTCACTACATCTCCCTGCCTGCCGGTGTGCTGAGCGTGGCTTGCTGCACCCTTTATGGCATCTCTTGGCAATTTGATCCCTGTTGCAAGTACCAAGTCGAGTACGATGCCTATAAACTTTCCCGCCTGCCTCTGCATACGCTCACCTCCTCCACTCCGGTGGTGCTGGTGAGGAAGGACGACCTGCACAGAAAGAGACTGCATAACACGATAGCCCTCGCTGCCCTGGTGTACTGTGTAAAGAAGATCTATGAGCTCTATGCTGTATGACTGCAGCAGGGAAGAGAGAAACCCGCAAAGACAAGCGTATTAAGACTCCCGCAGTAACATTTTGTTTTTCCTCTTTGAGAAGCAGTGGAGACCGGGAAGGATTTGGTTTAATAGAGCTGTTATTTTTAAAAAAATAACACATCACTGGTGCACCAAGGTTTTTCAGTTCTTCGTTACACTTAAGATGTGGATGTGTGGTGACTTGAGAGCTGTATGTTAGGCCGTGGGAGTCCAATCCAGCAGTGGAATGTCAATGAAAGGAACCTAGAGAAAGAGGGGGCGTGAGAGCTTCTTTTTTTTTTTTTTTTTTTTTTTTGAAACATTTAAGTATATTGTTTAATTGTATTACACAGAACCAGCCAGAAGTTATCATTGACCATTAAAGGATGAGAATTTCAAATGCTTTTGCTCTCTTGTTACTGTTATCGTAGTTCCCTTTTATGGTGTGCTTTCAGGGGACGGAGGCTTTGCTATGGAAACTCCAGCAGTGATAGTTAGTTATGCGTGTTTGCACAGACCTGATATTCCTCCTGTCCACTGCACATGGCAGCAGCATCCATGTCACTTCCCAGCAGCCATCTGTCACAGGAATAGCTGTAGAGTGTTGCTTTCCCTCTTGCTTGACCAGTTCTGTTTCTTGTCAGAGGACTTACCTGTTAGCGCAGCATTTATATCTTTTCAGTAATTGCTTAAACATTGATGGGTGGGGCTAAAGGTGTCCAAATGCTCCGCTGCCTTCTCACCTCCCACTACTGCTTCTCTGAACAATGGAGACAACGCTGGAAGTTTCCAGCTACTCATGTATTCTGCTCAATTCTGGCACAAGTTCTTCCACGTGTAGGTACATCCCCACCAGCATGCGCTGTTCCCTGTGCAGCTTGGGGCTGTGAGGTTTTAGTCCACCCGTCTCACCTTGTGCTCTGTTACTGCTGCTGACACTTGCACAGCTATGCCCGACTGCACAATTCCACAGCTCTTCTTGGAACATGCACTTGTGGGGCTGCCTGCTGCTGCAACGCATCCACGTGATCGTACATTGTAACTGTCTTATCTGAAATCTTTTAATTTGGTCTTGTGCATTAATTCATCTTTTAGCTCAAAGCTGTCAAAATCTTGTGCTTAGAATCAGAATTAGTTACTGGTTCACAAGATCTGCCAGTGACTTTTAAAAGACATGGGCTTGCTTTCTACCATCTCCTCCTACTAGATGGAAAAGAGGTGTGTGCGTTTACAAGGCCAGCTTGGCACAGCTCCAAGTGTTAGGTTCCGAATACAAGAGCAAAGCCCTATCCCGAAACCTGCCTGCACAGAGGTGTAACTGCTCACTTCAGTGGTAGCTGCTGCCCGCCTTCTGCAGCCCAAGCGCTGACCTTGGGTGGGAGTCTCATGAGGTCAGACAGCAAATCCAGTAGTTCTATGTTTATCTTTCCAAACTGCAGCAGCAGGCAGCGAGACCTTCCCATCGCCTCCAGGCTGCAGTAGGCTTTTCTGGCCATGGTCCCAACTGGAGCATTTGTGCTGATGCAGCTTTTGTGTTGGCAGGGCACCCATCCCAGTTGTGCATGTGCTGGGCAGATGGAGTTTGCCAGGAGTTCAGAGCAAGTGCTTTTACTACCTGGATGGGCAGCCATACCTGAGCAGCCATATGGACTGGAAGAAACTCCTGATGCATGGGGACATTTCTAGGTGCCAACAGCCCTTCACCCCTTTTGCTGGTGCAGCGGCTGAGTTGTCTCCCTCCAAGGTTAAAAAGCTGGAAAGTAGAGTGACCCTATTTATAGCCACAATGTGCTGGGCAGGCGCTTTTCGAGCCCTGACGTTTGCTTCTGAAGTCCTGTCTGCTGGATGGATTTTAAGTCAGTGGGGGATCTGCTGCAGCCAGTACATACTTCGTTGCTGCAGAAGGCCCTTAAATATCCTTGTTCTCACCACACAAAAGCCATTCCCACTCGTTTTCTTGAGGGGGGGCTGTTCATTTTCTTCACCAAACCCCTGTGGTTCTGGGCACTTTTTGCATTCAGCTTTCCCTTTCTTGGAATGGTGACTGTAGCGGAATGAACCCTCGGGAGGCTCCCTATGCGCATGGCTTGCATGAAAGACCAGAGCTAAAAATGAACAAGTTTCCTCTGGTCCCTTACTGCAGGAGAAAAGGTGAAAAGTCAGCTTAGCTGTCACAACAGGTAGGTCTGTTTTAAAACCACACCTTTTGCTCCATTCTGAGGTGGAGAGGACACAGGTGGGGTGAGGGGGCTTGTTTTCCAATAAATACCAGTGATAATCAAGCTGAAATGCTTGGTGACATCCCGGCTATTGGCAGTCAGTGCTGTAACTGCAAGGTGGGGAGAAAGAGAGGGGTCTCAGGGTCGTGTTTTGGCGCATCACACGAGGTGGTTGCTGTATGCAGGGCTCTGGGGTCAGCCTGCACCTCCCCCCATGCTGCGGGTTACCAGGGCTGGGGACAAGCTGCCCTTTGAAAAGCCCCACACACTTTACCACTCATCCTGACTTGTTACAGAGATGCTCTGAAATGAGGGGGATTTGGTTTCCACAGGGATGTGCACACTCTTAGTAACATCTGACTTGGGGCACAGTTCAAGAGTAACTTCAGTAACTCCCCACACATCATTTTCTTCCTCAGGCCATGCGTGTTCCACCCCTCAGCACCCCGGAGAACACAGAAATGCAAAGTGGCCCCGCACTCTTTCCTGCGTAGCCGTGGTCTGGATCACCAGAAGACAGAGCAGCTGGATGAGGATGGCAGGAGCGTTGGATTTTGCCAAGTGGAGGATCTTAGCATGCAGAACAGAAAAGGAGAAGCACAGCTTAAAGAAACTCCCTTGTGGAGAGGGAGAGAAGGTAATGGCTTGGTTTCCTATCTTAACAGGAGAAAAGATGCACGCACCAGAAACCTTCCACTTGTCATTTTAACCTTAGGCCTTTATGTAGCAAATCTGTGACCCCAGCCACAATGAAAACAGCAGAGGGTGTCCTAACTGAGCAGCAGCGTTGTGCTCACTAAACACATCCTGATCCTCATCAGGATGGATTCTCAGAGGTCATTTACAAATCTGTAGTGGTAATGAAAAGGCGTTTTGAAGAAGGTGCTGCTGAGCCTGCACACCTGCACTAGAGTTGTAGTGTGACTGATCCTCTGTGCAGATTCACACGATGCCAACTGTAACCTAGCACGTGATACAAAGAGGACTGGGGTGAAGTATGTTGTTCTGCAGCTCCTACTGGTACAGCAGCACCATGCAGGAATGTAAAAAAAGAAAAACACAATCCTTCAGCTTTCCTGTCCTCTAATGTTACCTGCTGTGAAGAGCTGCAGTAAAAGAAAAGATTAATTTCATAGCAATAAATTTATTTATCATCAGGTGTGCACTCACAGGCAGGACGTACGAGGCAGTACACATGGAGGGATGCTGGTCAGTGCATGGAGGCGGCAGCAGGGTCTGGACCTTGGCTCCTACGAGTAGGCTTTATGGCAGCTATAAATTAAGAAAGATTATTTCTGTCCTTAATGAACTCTCTCAGTGCAGCCACTCCTTTCTCCCAGTGCTGCTGGTATCCCTCACCTGAGAAGGGGTGAAGAGTGGAATACAGCACTCCCTCAGGCTGTCGGACTCCCTGAAGCCTGTGGTATCTGAACAGGCAGGTACTGGCACCCCACTGGATGGGATTCTAGTTAGCATCCGTGATTGCTTTAAACCAGAGGAGAACTAAGGGTCTGTCTCCTGTGCTGCCACCCTATGGAGATTCTTCCCTGCTCACCAGGAGACAGCGTGCCAGGCACAGAATGGCACCAACGCTGTGCTCCCACGCCGCAGGTGGGCCAGGTCTGCCACCAGCTGCATGGCATTAATCCCCGCATGCTTTGCTGTGCTTTTATCTGTTCGGGGCTTCCCTGCATTAACTTGTGCTGGGGTTAACACTGTCCTGTCAGGGAGTGCAGCGTTAACATCCCCATGTGGCAGTAAGGCATGGTTCAGATATAAAATAACTGCCAAATAAAACTGAAATTTTACATCAGTTACTTTTAAAAAGCGGCACCAGACTTGACTTTAGCTTAACATATCAGATGCTTTGGCACGTTAACAAGCAGAGGCTCTGAAACCTTCCACTTCAGGCAACATAACATGTTCTAGATCAGACTGGAAGGAGTGGGAAGGAGACACTGATCACAAGAGCTCCCAGTGGGCGACTGTATTTCACAGGGACCATGGGGTGGGGAAGCCAAGATCGGCTTGTGTGAAGGCAAAACAGATGGGCTTTATTTGTAGCAGGCCAGCAAAGCTGAGCATGCCTGGAGTGAAGTGAGGTGCCGTCTGCCAGCACACGGGGCCTTCCCTGCTTCAAAGTGAGTTCCCTGGATCTACCCTCCCCTGCAGCAGCAGCTCTCCCCTCCGTCCAAGCACCCTCCTTCAGGTGAGGTGTAGATGCTGTCTTCCAGCAAGCGGGCCTGCCCTGATGCAGGGAAACTGCTTCCCGCTCTCCATGCAATTGTAAACTGCAGCATCTCGAGAACGTATTTCCTGCAGGAGCACTTCCACTGATGTCCCAGCCGAACTGCAGGGTTGGCCTCTCCCCACAGTTACTGCACGAACGAGCTGTGCTTTATGAGTCCTTTGCTTTTCTCTCCTTTTTTGCTCTCGTTGCCATTAAGGTGAAAAAGAGCCTGGGGAAGAAGTTTCGCAGGTAGACAGCCAGGGATGGAGTTAGGCCAGCTACAAGAACTTCCTTCTTCTTCTGTCCCACCGCATTGAGAACAACCTGAGCGACCTCTGCGGCTGTCTGTCCTTCAGCGGTGTTCTTGTCCATGACTGCCAAAGGAAAGCCAAGTAAGCACCCACGCCAGCAGGTAAGTCCACACTTCAGTACCTTAGCTAGGAATGCTCTGTTCTAACTGTACACAGCTGATTGTGTGGGTTTGGTTTTTACACCAGCTGCATATGGGAGCACAGGCAGCGATGACTCACAGTTGGGCTAGAAATCAGGAATTGCTGTCTAGGAAGGCTAAATTTCAGGGGTTGCTGTTCCTACCTTCCATCCAAAGTTGACTTTTACAGATCAGGGCTAACCTGTGTTCCCACCAGGGACAACGTGAAGTAACTCTGGGAGGTAGAGATGCTTTAGATACAGGGCACAAAATCGTCCCTCACCTCCATAGCGGGATCCGTCTGCTGTCACAGCGTTCAGAGAGAGGTTTGTCTGAATGTAGCCAGGGCTTATGACCGTTACATCAATGTCGTACTGCTCTACCTCTGCTCGGAGACAATCGAAGAAGGCCTGGGTAGCGTGCTTAGAGGCAGCGTCTGAAAAACAGGAAAAGGACCATGCACTGAGAAGAAGCAAGGCTGAAGGAAGATCCATTACCCTGGATGGGTTTTTCACTGCTATGCAGCCACTTCTCAGCAAGAACCCAGCAAGCTGTTCTCCAACTTCTAGGTTGGTTTTTTTTTTAGCAAATGGCAGCAACAGGTAGTGGGGATGAGAGGCAATTTAGGAACACAAAATGTAAATACTCAAGTTGGAAACTGGCTAGGACCGTGAAATTAATATCACGCCATGCCAAAGCACTACAGAGCGAATGCAAGCTGCCTTCCACTCACGCTAAAGGAGATATGAAGCCTGGCTTGGGAAGCATTTAATAAGACAAGCAGGGGCTGGTGGAATGTGATGCCTGTACAGCAGGGCAGAGCTGACATTCGCTGCTGAGCACTCTGCTGGCCTACATGCACTGAGCATTACGGGCTTGCAGAGCAGGCTCACAGCTTGGCAGCATACAAGTCAAAACCTGACCACACAAACAGACAGGAGTAGAGAAGTGTGGCCTAGGGCAGGATTTTCCCATGTCAGATGGCTGAGCAACTTCTTTTGCTCACTCTTTCCACATGTGCTTGGCCACTGGTGCAGTGACTGCCATCCCCTCAGTGTGGTGGCAGGGCTGACACCAGCAGCGCAGAGCTTGGCACGGGCTGCTCACCCTGTCTGAGGAGCCAGGCAAGAGCTGAGCTCTGTGCTGCCAGGCCAATATGGCTCTGGTCACTGCAAGCAGTCCCAGAGCTCCTCAGAACATACTTGGTGCAATTGTACCCACAGCATCTGCAAGGCCAGATGTCCCAGACGTTCCAGGCTCGCCTTCACTCCATCTCTCACCCTTCCACTCTTACATCATCCCCACTGTATTTTTCCATTTTTATGTTTATTTTCATTGGTTTTCAGATGCCTGTATGCCAAACGCTCTCCTTGTAGTTCCTCCACCTTTTATAAGGTTTTTGCCTGTAATCTCAAATATTATTTCTTGTCATAACTGATTCAGCATGAATAGTTGCCTGGATCAAGATAACTGTTGAGGCTTTTATTTTAGCATTAGTTGTACTATGACACTTAACTTATTAAAACAAAATGTTCCTACTTTCTTCAGGAGATTAACCAGGCAAACAGCAAGGATATAATGCAGTAAAATTATAGAATTAATCAGAATGTTTTGGAACTCTCAAATGTTAAGATAGGAATATCAAGATGTTTTCCAGTCACTGAAAACATATTCTCCTTCCTCGTCCCCTAACAATGTTACGATAGGGCTAAGGTTTTGAATTTGAGAGCACCTTCCTCTAGAACTGTCAGAGATTTGTGACCACACTAAGAATGGTGCACAGCTCTGCCTTCCCTCCACGCAGCCAGCTCTTCAGAGAGCTAAATGTGGAAGCAGTAGCCAAGTATTCATTCAGTCTGGTGCCCCAAATATGTCTTCCCCATCTTCTGTGGAGATACTTACATGCTGATCTGAAAGGAATGCTTATTTTGCCTTGGACACTGCTGATGGCCACAATGTGGCCTTGTCTCCTCTTGATCATTGAGGGGAGAAGTGCTAGCAAGACACAGAAAAGACTCATTCAGAATAGCAGTCCTGTCATTAGTGCTGTCAAGAATCAGCGCTTTCAGAGCATTCAAAGATACCCAAGTGAATTACAAGATCCTCCTCATTCATCGCAGGGGTTGGGCACGGGCTGGTGCTTAGGACACCTCTAGCTGCAGCTGCAGTCTGGCTGGGATGTTCACCTATGAGGAGCCTCCTTGTGCCAACAAGGCTGTGCAAAGGTGGTATAGTTGGTACGATCTCCCACAGACATGGTCAGCTCTTTTTTGCCACCAGTACATCTTTCTATTTCCTGCAGCTGACAGCCCCTGGGCAGAGCTGCAGCTTCACCTGGAACCCGTACTGTGTTCCCTAGGGTTTTCTTGATTTGCTTACAGGAAACCTGGGGAGGGGCTCTTTATCAGGGATTGCAGGGATAGGACAAGGGGGAACGGTTTTAAGCTGAAAGAGGGTAGATTTAGATGAGATCTTAGGAAGACATTTTTTCCTGTGAGGGTGGGGAGACCCTGGCACAGGGTGCCCAGAGCAGCGGTGGCTGCCCAGGCCCTGGAGGTGTTCAAGGCCAGGTTGGATGGAGCTTTGATTACCCGAGCCAGTGGGAGGTGTCCCTGCACATGGCAAGGGGTGGCACTGGATGGGCTTTAAGGTCCCTTCTAACCCAAACTATTCCCTGATTTTAAGATTATCAGCACAGGCTGGCTAACTGTATCTCTCTTCATAAGGTCCTGCCAGAGTAGCACCAGAAGGTTTTTTTAAATCTCTAATCAGGTACTCTCCATGCTGTCCTGTCCAAACATGAAATTCAGGCCTGCTCATAAAACTTTCCTTCCCTCTTATACTGTACTAAATACAAACAGAAGTTAAGCTGTGCTTAGTTGTGCTGGCCTGCAGAGGGTAACAGCCAAATCCATCACCCCCTGTAATCTAGATCACAAGTACCTTTGGTGAGGGCTACAGGACCAAAATAATTTGTTTCCATCACTTTCTTGTCCACATCCAGTCCTGTGTCCACAATTGTGCCCCGGAAGCTGATGCCTGCATTGTTGATCAGAATGTCCACGTGGCCTAAGTACTTCAGGATCTCTCTAGCACCATTTAGGACAGTTTTAGTGTCCGAGAGGTCAAATACCACAGTGTGAGGTTTGTGGGTCTGTGAATAAACAAAAGGTGGTGAAAGACTAGTTCAAGCTGTGCTAAATGTGCTGTACGTCACACTTATGGCTCAAAGGAGACCTAGGATTTCCTAGCTCTGGAAACACAGAAGCAGGACCATCCAAACCTCGTGCAACTGGAACACAGTAGTTCCATCTGGCAGGAATATATGGCAGAAACACATGGCAGAAACAGGTTGTGCTCTTATCTTTACTGTCCCTGTGCCTTGTTCCTTATACTAGAGCCTAGGAAAGGGGCAAGTGAGATCTTCCCCGAGTACTAAAGTTTGCTATTGTCTTATTAAAGCAAATGCATTTGAAATAGTAAAACATTTAACCCGTCTGTCTTCTCCAGAAGTGAGCAATACCTTTCTTAGCCACTGTAAGCAGCACTAGACACCAAAAATAAAGGCCAACACAAGGAAAGCCACTTTTCCAGGTTCAATGTATGGCACACAGATGCCAGCGTTCTGGACAGTCTGCGCTCTCATTCTTTCACTTCTGTTGCAAGGCAAGGAGTCTTTCAGCTGGCTTATTTCTGTAGGGTTTTTACAAGATACTACAAGTCAGCTTGACGATCTCCCATAGCAATATCTATCCTTGACCACAGAGTTATGTAGAGAACAACCCACAGGCAGTTCCGCAACTTCTGCAACAACACAAACAGAAGCCCCAGCCACACACAACAAACAAACCTTTCCTTCTCCCGCACTTACGTTCTTTTGGTGATTTGTCATAGTAGAAAGCTGCTGCACCAGGTCTTTGAGCTTCTCACTGTCTCTGCCACAGAGCACTAGCTTGCAGCCTGCTGCGTGGAAGGCTTTTGCACATTCTTTGGAGGAAGCAAAGAAGACAGAAAAGTAGACATTTGAATGCCAGAGACAAACAGCAGATCCACACCATACCTGGCTTTAGGCTAAAAGCTCTTTTAGCTGGCGAGGGTCTAAGGCAGCTTTATGACTCCTGAGTGAGAGGCTGATTTACAGCAAAATCCCAGCAAGATGCATTTTCCTGTCTTTGGCAGACATAGGACAGCAGTGACGCAGCCGGTGTGCTCATTGTTACTGTGTTGCTTATGCAGTTATTGTGCTGTTTACAGATCCTCCCCCATCAGCTGGCTGAATTTGCCTTTGCCTCTTAATTTCTGACTGTATGCCCTTCTTAAGAGGGACTACAGGTACCTTGTGTGTGTTATCTAATATGTGGTGGCCTGATCTCAGGAGTTTCAGTTCTTGTGAACACCTCCAAAGGGTCTGGAAACCTTGGAGCTAATGGCTTCCTCGAGGTGGTCCTCCTCATCAGGAAAAGGCTGAATGAACTGATGCCAGGCTTTCTTCCTCCTTTCAGTGCTACCAGCAGCTGAGGCAATGTTTTCCTACCCTGCCTCTATGATCAAGGAGACAGATTGCTTATTTCTGCAGCAGTGAACAGTGGGTGGTAATGAAGGGCGTGTAAGAACACGCAGTGATTAGATGCGTATTAGTAACTGGGAGTGAGGGGAATAGTCTAAGGGCTTGCCAGTGAGTCAAAAAGGGAGGAAACTTGGCTGTACAGTGGTGACAATCTGTACACCAAACACCACAGTGCATCATCTGCCCAGCCTGTCACAGCTGGAAGGTCCCTCCCACGACACTGCTTCCATCTCTTCTGGATATGAAATACAAATTCTTTTACCATTTCCAGCATTTCAGTTCTAGCAGGCAGAGGGGACCATTTTCATCTTCTTCAGCCTTAAGGACATACTCATACACAGAGATAGCATCAATATACACTCTGTTCTATAAATGCACTCATCCTAATGAAAGGCCTTGACAGCAGAGACAGCCTTGTCTCCTCTTTAAAAAGCTTTTAAAGCAAGTATAGAAAGCAGAATTAGAGAACCTATCGAATCAAACAAAGAATAAATTTTATTTGGAAAAAAAATCCCACTGGTTTTATTTAGAAGAAAACAGTCACTGGTGTTAATATTGCCAAGAGTTTGAATTTAGAATCGGTAGATTTGTAGCACAAGAGAAAAAGCACCTTAACTTGGGGATAAGAGGCAGGGAGGAGTGGAAAGTACAGCAGGGAAATACAAGAAACATCAATGTAGAACACCAGTTCTGGGAAGATTCCGAGAAACAATTTGACTTCCTGGCTTCTTCAGGATTTAGAGAAAAGACCCCCAGGCAGCACAAGAATAGCATAACTTGTTCCTTGCTTTGATGAGCTCCAGTTTGTGCAGCATGATTGAAATTCTCATTAACAAAGTTTGAGGGTTTTTTGCATCAAAACATGTGCTGGCTGTAGTTACAACTGATGCGGCTGTGCAAGCCATGTCTCATAATCCAGAGCCACAGGAACTTTCTGCCCATAACTATTCCCATAGGTGCTTCTCTCAAATCTCTGCTTTTCCTGCCTCTGGCACCCTTCTTTCTGTACGTACCTTTTCCCAGGCCAGAGGTAGCCCCTGTGATCACAACCACCGCTTCCTGGAGGTAAGCTCGCATCCGCATCCACTGCAGTAACCGAAAAACGGCGAAGATCCCCAAGCTGCCAAAAAGCAGCGGGATGATGACTGTGCTTGTGAAATCCATGAGTTTTCCTTTCTTAACGATCTTCCTAGAGCCACAAGATGAAAGGAAACAGATTGTTTCACCATCAAGAAAATCAGCAGAGGCTTGAAAACAAGGGAAGTGCTTTTTCTGAACCCTGCCGTAGACCACGAACAAACTAAACCCCATACAGAGATTATCTTCAACACATTTCCTCATCCCTTCATTTAGACTTTCAAAAGTTCACATCAGTACTGAACTTGAAGCACTTAAATGCTTATCTCAGCATCCCAGCAGGACACTTGGCTGCACTAGTTTGGCTGGGATAGAGTTAACTTTTTTCATGGTCTGGGACTGTGTTTGGGATTTGCACTGGAAACAGTGTTGATAAGACAGGGATGTTTTAGTTATGGCTGAGCAGTGCTTGCACTCAGTCAAGGCCTGTTACACAGTCAAGGCCCAGCGAGTGCTGGGGGTGTACAAGGGGCAGGGAAGGGACACAACCAGGACAGCTGACCATAGGGATATCCCACACCACATGGCATCACGTCAGCATATAAAACTGGGGAAGAAGGAAGGGGTGGACATTCGGAGTGATAATGTTTTGTCTTCCCAAGTAACCATTATGTGTGATGTGGCTCTGCTTTCCTGGTGATGGCTGAACACCTGCCTGCCCTTGGGAAGCCGCAAATGAATTCCCTGTTTTGTTTGTGCAGCTTTTGTTTTACCTATTAAAGTATCTTTATCTGAACCCATGAGTTTTCTCACTTAACCCACGCCCCTCTCCCCCCGATCCCACCAGGGGAGAGTGAGGAAGCAGCTGAGTGAAGGTCAGTTGTCAAATAAGGTTAAATCCCAACAGAAAATGGATCTTGTCAGCTGTCATGTAACAAACTTGGGGTCAGAGATGTTGTTGCCATGTTTTGCTCTAGATTCTCTCTTAGCAAGTGTACTTTGAGTGAAAGCTTCTCAGGTCTGGCATACGATTCTGTATCCTTCTGACTATAATAAAACCTCTTCGATTTCTCTAGGACAGCCAGTACCACAGTACCTACATGCAGAGACCAGTTATTGTCTGTTATCCCAGATGAATATAAGCCAGTCTATCTTCTGGAGGCTCAGAGCAAGCGTTCTCTCTGAGCACATTATGTGCTTAATATGCTGAAATCTGCACTCCCATCTCCAGTGTCTTTCACACTCGTTAGCAGAGATAAGTTAGCTGATTTAAATGAACCACATGTCCCATCTAGAATGCTAAAGCGTACATTCATCCCTGTTACTTTTATGCCAACATTAATTGTGCAGTTTAACAGCATGAACCTGTGTACTAATACTGAAATTAAACGTGTGAATGAAACCCAAGCTAAAGCTATCTACGAGGCCTCACTAATACTGGAATGGGATCGTGATACCGATGCACAGCCCTGATCTCTTTGCTAAGCCACTGCCTTCAAGGGAATCATTTCTGTTACAGCTTCTACATGGCCAAAGAGTAAGTGATACTTGCTGTAAAAAAGGTCACTGATTTTCCCACTGTGTATGCCTCCGAACTTTTATGCTTGATGTCACAGTAAAGTCAGCTACAGCCCCTTTCTGAAATTTATACAGTTTTATGTTGCACAAAAAGTCAAAAGCAAATGTTAGTGTATCTTTCCTGTTGTGCAGATAGAGTTTGGACTCTTGTAGTTTGAACTGCAAGATAGATCTTTAGCAGGGAGACCCCAGGAATGTCTGGGCACACCACTCATATGCCACTGCAAACAAAAGGACAGCACAAGGAGCAGAAAACAAAGTAACTAATAATGCTAAGACAGAATTCAGCATCATAAAGTAAGACTGGTCTTGCATGGAGCTGCGGGGGTGATAGAGGATCAGAGCTAATGCACAAGATGTCAGGCTCTTCCACATTTCCACTGGGGGCTTGGACAGAATTCCTCAAGTGAACAGACTAGCTTGCTGAACCAGCAGTGAACTGTATTTCTGGAGGTGGAGGTAGAACAACAATAAAATATCACACAGAGATAGCTGAGCTAGCTCCAAATAAGCTTGACAATGTCTAAAAATAAAGCCATCATGTTAGTACACAACTCTTCTCAAGGTACTACAGAGGTTCCCATTGCTGAGCTAACTCACGAATCGCAAAACACCATGTGCACTGTGCATGAAGCAGCTCCACAGCCAGGCACAAGCTCCCCAGGGCATGAGGAGTGTTCCCAAAGTAGGAAATCAGAAACCCAGAAGGAAAATTGAACTCATTCCCTTGCAAAGCAGTGCATGAGCACAGCACCCAGCTGCTCAGACCAGCGTCTTGTTCCTCCACCTCACCAAAGCTTTTTAAAAATCTGGCCTTGACCAGCTTTGCTTCTGATTTCAGTGAAATGATGGTGTAAAGCAGATGAAAAGGCAACTGGGAAGATGGGGCTTTTCTGGCACCTTTTCTAACTAAACCACAGTAAGAGATGGGAGGAAGTCCCATGTTTGATTGCAGTGTGGTTCTTTCACATTGTTTGGCAAAAATAAGGGTTGTCTTATTGGGATCTGAACTTTGCTCTTGTATTCAGATCAGTCTTAAGGACTGGACTCTCTGCCGCAGGGGCTGGTGGAAAAGAGCGCCTAAGCCTACCAGCTAAAAGCTGATTGTTTTTTCATCAGGTAGCATCTATTGTTCATCAGTAGGAACCAGTTATGCCTAGTTAAGTTATTCTTTAATCACATCACTTATTATTCACTTACTTTCTAAACAAAGAAGGTCTGCTTTTAATCCTTTTTCATTGGAAAAATCTTTCCAAGTCTTTTATTGTTTTTCTTTTCTCTCTTTATTTTCTTCTTCTCCATATTATATACAGGAACTGGGAAATGACCCAAATAACCCACTCTCTGCCTGAAGGCTGCAGCAAGCCAAGGACCCTGTCAGCAGCAGCTCCCAGGCCAGAGTGTAAATCAACCCCTAAGATATACAGGGAGGGGAAATATGTTATAGGGAATAGAGGGACTGGATGAAGGAGGGGAGCAAGAGAGAGAAGGACTGAGAAGTAGGTCCCTTTTTGTTAAGGCATACAGTTGCGGTGCCCTTCTTCTAAGGAAAGTGCTCAAATGGCCCCTCAAGAAGAGCCCCAAAACAAAGAAAAACTCAGTCCAGTCAGGCTTGAGAAAAAGGACAACCCAGATGAGCTAAATGATCTTGGAAAGAATTCCTGTAGCACTTCAGACCTACAGCAAGAAGTTTTCCTTTGATTTCATAGACTCAAATTGCCAAGCACGAGTTCTCCGTTTGTCGTATTGAATGTGCTGAAAAACAGCACTGGTGAAATGAATACTAATGGAACAAGTGAACATGGAACTGGCTCAAACCATAAAGCCGTACCGCAGTACGTTCAGCAATATCCACCTTGCAGAGCCTAGTGCCAGGCTATGGACACAACAAGGTAGCAGCTACCTTCTGATCGGTCTTCAGGGCTATTCGGTGGAAAGGCTGAAGGGAAGAATGGCTGCAACCTGCAGAAGTTATATTCTGTTCAGTGTTAGGCTTATTTGCTGCAAAGCCAGAGGAAAAAAACCCGCTGCAATCTGAAGGAGAGTGAGAAAGATGAGAGATAAAAAAAGACTTGATTCACATCAACAAAAATGCTAAGTTGCAAGACAAAAGGCTGGGAAAAAAAGATAAAAAGCATAAAATCCAAGTTGAGACAGATAACACTTTGAAGTAGCTAAGGACACCCCAGGGCAGATAACGCCATCTCACATCAAAAACCTGGGGGAGGGTGAGGAATACAAGGGTTCCCACACTTGATTTGAGAGGTGCCAGGTATCCTCAGACCTCCCGCTCAGAGGTCTGAGACTCCACTGTTTGTCTTTGCTCCAAAATTTGACTATTAATGATGAAAACAACTGCTATTTGTTCTTGACAGACAGTGTTTATAACACCGGGTTATCTACAGGAGAGAAGCTTATAACTGGTTCAAAAATGTCCTGGGACTCTCACTTCTCCATCCCAAGAGGCAGAGAGGAACAAGCAGGTTATTAGAGAGGAGAAATAAAAATACTGATAATGTAAGCAAATATTGGTGAAAGGAAACTTTTGAAAGACTACCCATAAAAAAATCACACATATCCAGTTAAAAAAACCTTTCCCCTTAAATCAAAAACTGGACGTTATCCTGTAAAAGCCAGGACGATTTCTAAAGGAACAAGATCTTCGTTAATAAGGTCAGGAGTGCACAAAAGACAACACAGATGAGACCAAGTCCTAAAAGATACCAAACCCATGACAGTTTCCCTGTGCAGCACCCATACTCCCTTAGCTTCACCCACCAGAACCACATTGTTCCTTATGTGACAAACGGTAGCAACTGGGAGGCTATTTTCAGAAATCAAAGGTGTTGGTTAAAAGCTAGGGGATAAAAGGAAGGAGAAAACCATTTGTTGTAAGGAAGCTCTGTCTGGAAGCACAGCAGCTCTAAGCTGAGTTAGTGACTAACTTTAGTCTACAGAAAGCACAATGTCCTACCTTGGAAACAACTCACTTGCCAGTGGCTCTGTGTGTCTCCCTCTGGTCTTGGGACAGACTGGGCTTAAATTTGGAAATGGCAGCAGTCCAAGCCAATGTGCTCTGCCCAATGCGAGCCCAGCCAAGAGCTGTCTCGAAAATGAACCTCAGGAGTACGGTCTGTGACCTTTGAAGTGTGGGGAACTTTAACCCCTCAGTAAAAAGAGAGAGTTGCGTTCAAAATCACACACAACTCACGATAACCCTTAGATTAGTTCTAGTCCTGAACAAATGATTTCTAGTAGTGAATCCAGACCATCCATAACAACCAACTTTCCAATCTTTCCATACTCCAGATGGAAAAGAAGGCACCCTGTGAACCCACTGCAATTCAGTTACTGTAATTAGTTAGGGGCATACACTGATATTACGATGCATGCTCTAAAATGGATTAAATCAGGTTAATTAAAAGAAAATAGACTTTTAATTGCCTCCTGTAGGAATCTGGAGAACTTTGAACACAGCTGAATGGACAGATGAGTTCTCGTTACACTCTGCATTAAAACTAGGTTGTTAGTGGGAAAAGGGGCAGCCCCTGCAGCAGACCAGATTCACCAAATCCCCGATAAGCTGCATTTGACAGGGAGAAGAGTGAGTGTTACTTGCACTGGATACCAGCTATACAGCTTTACTGCCCCAGCTGCTTTGGAAAGAAACTGAAATCACCCACACAGATAGCTGAGCCAGATAAAGAAGAAGCCCTATAGCAGCATCTATTACATCAGGGATTTGAAAAAAAGCCAGTGGAAAATTTGCTGACAATTTCTCTGATGCACAAGATCCCATGAATGGTGAGTTAAATGTCAAAAACACATCCAAAACCCAATGAGAAAACCAAAGGTTACATTAATTCAAACAACTGAATTACCGCAATGTAATGTGCACTTACATGCTTACACAGTCTCCTTTCATTCCCAACTTTATCACCAGAAAAGGACATAAAGAATCCACTGGTTTGAAGAATTACCATCTCACAAGCTTTACTTGAAAAAATGCCTAGGAAAGCTGCCTGCTTTACTCCAGTAGCCACTCAACAGCACCCTCCCTATGGTTATGCAAAACCACCACCACACTCCATGTCACAGAGAGAGGGCAAATGTGTTTCTAGCATCCAAAAACCATGCTGGACTTGAAAAACATCTTCTCTTAACATGTTAAGGAGGGAGGCCTCAGAGCAGCTTTCCAGGACTTAAATGGCGCCTGACAGCAATGATGGGGACAGATTTTTAAGCAAGGCCTGTTTTAACAGTACAGGGGTGGAATGGTTTTAAACTAAGGAAAAAGGAGACTTAAACTGGAGGTAAGGAAAATATTTTTTACAATGAGCGTGGGTTGGCCCTGGCCCAGGTTGCCCAGAGCAGCGGTGGCTGCCCCATCCCTGGAGGTGTTCAAGAACAGGTTGGATGGGGCTTTGAGCAATCTGATCCAGTGGGAGGTGTCCCTGCCCATGGCAGGGGGGTGGGACTGGATGGGCTTTAAGGTTTCTTCCAGCCAAAGCCCTTCCATGATTCTATAGTTCTATTCCTGCCACTTCTGCTCAGTTCCAAGCTTCATTCCCAACCCTCCCACGCGGAAACCCTGCTGCTGTGTTTGGGCCACAAACCAAA
Organism: Neomorphus geoffroyi; assembly: GCA_033558235.1. Taxonomy (NCBI): domain Eukaryota; kingdom Metazoa; phylum Chordata; class Aves; order Cuculiformes; family Neomorphidae; genus Neomorphus; species Neomorphus geoffroyi. The sequence continues at coordinate 558,614 of JAUMJM010000038.1, forward strand.
GCGGCTTGGTTAGAAAATGGAAACATTTGCTGGGTCAGGGACGGCGTTTTGTTGCCATTTACCGAATCAAAAGCCGCCTAAGACACAGCGAGGAAACGCGACCCGGGTTATCCCCCCCCCCCCCCAGCACCGGGGTATAAACGCGTATTGAGCGGGAGCCCCGCGACCCCGCGCGCCGATCGGGCCGCGTTCTCCCAGCCTCCCCGTCCCGTGCCGGTGCTCCTGAGGCGCCCACCGGCGGGCGGGGCGGGGTAGGGTGACCTCCCCGCGGGACAGGAGCGAGCAAAGGGGAAACCGCGAGCCCTACCTGGCCTCCACCGTCACCATGGCCACCGCCGGAAGTGACGGCAGGGCGCACGCGCCTGAGGTGACGGCGGCAGCAGCACCACCAGGGGGCAGAATTTCCGCCAATGAGAGATGGCGGGGAGCCGGAAGTGTCTTTAGGGGGGCGGGCTTTCCGCTACGGCACCCAATGAAAGGCGCTCCTTCGCTAGGCGAGCCGGAAGTGGTTGGGGAGTGTGGTGTGTTGCCGTGGGTCGGGTGTTTCTGCCCGTCGCGCCTTTTAGGGCCCCGGTGCCCGCGCCTTCTTTCCCATCCCGGTCTCTGCCAGCGCGGGGCTGCGCCCCTTCCCCCATACGCCATCACTTGTGCTCTTTGTCCTTCCAGGGCCGCCTCCGGCCCAGCGGCTCTGTTTGGCGAGCGGGCGGAGCGGGCCCGAGGCGCGGCCCCCGGGGCAGGGGGGTGAGGGCGGGAGCAGCCGTGGTCACCGCGCGCCGGCGGCTGGGGCTGGGGCTGGGTTTGACCATCGGGTCCAGGACACAGGAATTGGGCTGTTTCGAAGCAGCTGAGCTGGGGGGAGGAGCTCTCTGTGGCATGGGGGGAGAAATTGCTAATTTGACCTCCTGCTTTTTACCATCGGATTCACGACGCTGTAGTGTGGCTGTTCCGAAGCAGGGCAGGCTGACTGTGGTGTAGTTAGGGGAGTTTTCATTAATCACCAATTTGATCTCTGACAAGCTTGGGATCACCCCCTCCCTCCCCGCCCCTTTGCAGTGGGCATTGCTTCATGTGCACATTGCTGGTTACACTGACCGAAAGTCTCTTCTATGGTCGCTCTGCATGGATGTTGAAGATGCAGAAACTGCACTCGATGGGACTGTGCAATCTGGGACTGTGAGGAGCAACAGGTGAATTCCTGTAGAAAGGGAAAGAGAGGCATTTCTGCAGAGTCCTTTTCAAAATCATCATCAGGAATCTCTGTTTTTAAGCCAGCTCTCTGCAGTGATGCTCACAGACTGCAGCGACCTTATGGAAGCATTTCAGTTTGTGATAAAGTGGGGCATGAGTGTTCTACAGGTTCTGCAGCTTTGAATTTTCTCCTTGAGATAAAGGCAGTAATAAGAGGCTGCAGCACAAATCTTGCCAGGGCTTTGGAAACCATAAACCTTAGTGATCTCAAAGTCCAACTGGACTCGGTGGTGAAAGTAGCTTTTTCCATGAGGAGGGAAAGTGTGATTTCATCCCAGCACAGGGAGCTCTTCCACCTATTTGTTAGCCAAAGGTACCTTTGCAGAGGCAGTCTGAAACACTTCAGCACTATCCAGAGACAAAGGCAATTAATCCCAGATACCTTTTTCCTGTGAACTGCACTAAGATAAAGGATGGCTTTTTATGTCAGGTATTTGAAAGACAGCTTTATTATGTTTATGACAACACTCTTCTGCTCCTCTCTTATAATAAGGAAAATTCAGTGAAGCTGTGAATTCATTTCAGTAAGTTTGCCATTATTGAGGGATCAATATTTCAGGAAAAAAGAAAAGATTTTCCTAAAAATCATGTTCTGAAAGGTCTGATGATAAATGAATGTTTTTGGCTTCACAACCAACATGAAATTAAAGGAAAGAATAATTTTATTTACACAAATGAGACTGAAAAACAAAAAACAGAAGAAGGTGATTTATTTGATGGTGACCTCGCTGGAAGCTGTAGGCAGTTCCATCTTCTGAAAACTGGAGCTGAAAAAAGCCACTTCAGGTTCTCACCAAAGCAGGACAGGATGAGCTGTAGCCTTTTCTGCAGGACAGCAGCTGCCTGAGAGCTCCTGTGGTCGTTTCCCTGGTATCTGCCAGGCTGTTTGTTTTAACAGGGAGCAGTCTGTCACACGCCAGCAGGGCTGGCAAAGCTGGTTGAAACCCAAGTACCCCGCAGTGACTGTTTGCGGAGCGAGTTGTAAAGCAAAAGGTTAGACTGGAGTTGCAATTAGGGAAGGAAATTCATTGGACTGAGCTTTGACTTTGTTGCTTTGATTGGGATTCTGTTTTCTTAGATTAACAGACTGTAATTAGCAACAAATCCACTGTCAATTTAAACCTGTTTGACACATTGCACCCTGGGTGGTGGTTAGATGCCTGGCTTACATCAGCACCATTTTATTTGCAGGAATGTGAGAGGAAAATTATTTCCTGGTTGGAGGACTTGCTTTGGAGACCATGCAGACCATCTTCTAAAGCTATGCCCCTTGTTTTTATTAGCACTAGGTCTCCTTGTGCCAGGCCAGAACTGCAAAGAGCTGGGATCCTTTGAGCATTTTTAACACTTCCTTGACAAACATCCTGCTGTTCTGTCGCTGCCCTACTGTAAGAGCTTCTTTTTGAGGGGAAATAACTCTTCTCGCTCAAGGAACTATTTGCACTTGTGTTTGGTGACATCTGCTTTACTGCAAGCATCACTGAATGCAGACCTACAGCCTTTTAACCCTGTTCTCTAGGGCAGCAATTTTGTGCTCTAGTTCTTCCAGGATCTTATTTGTCCTTTTTTTCAAGGAGTATTGGATGTAGCTTCTCTCTTAAGAAAAGCTTTGGTTGCTTACCCTAACAGGAAAGATCTGTGCAGAGATCCCACAGGGTAACAAACCTTCCCCAGGGAAAGCATCCTTGAACTAGTTTGAACTGAGGCTCCTAATTTCACCGTGCCTTTGGCTGGAAAATGTAAATATTCAGAGGGCTTGGGCATGATTAATGATGTTCTTGTCTCAGCCTTTGGTGCAGGAGTACAGACTCTTCTCCTCCCCTCCCTGCCTGCATAGGTTGCAGTTGTAGGAGTGAAAAAACAGAGTGGGGCATAAGGGGAGGAAACAGAGACCTAAGACAGAAAACAGAGAAAGAATTTTCCATTCTTTGCCCCTGTAGCTCCAAGCCCCTTCCAGGTAGTGGATCTGAGAAGATGGTCTTGGCTTTTGTGCCAGTTGTGGTTCTGGTTCGGAACTGGGCTCCCACTGAAGGACGTCAGGCTCCTGTTGGAGAACTGCTGGTTACTAGTCTCTAAGCTCTTCTCTCGGGAAGGATTTTGCTCTGATTCAGTTCACTGCACTCACAAGTTTTTGCACCACTCAAGTCTTTTTTTTTTTTTTTTTTAAGTTGGTTTCTATAAGGTTTGGTTCCTGTTGTTTATAATTACTGTCTTCTCCAGACCCTGCACTGCAGCATTTCTAGGCGCAGTATGAAAACAGCACAGACTTAGTGAGACTGCATTTCTGATGTATTATTGTGCGGCAAATCCCCGATCTTTGCGGCTAACCCAAAAGCTGGGGAAGAGGGAGCAATATCCTCTCCTCCTGCAGCTAAAGATCCTCAAGCATACACCTCGGCCATTTTACTCGAGCTGAACGCTTCCAGGGGAGATAGGGAGGATGTTTTGTCACACGCAGAAATAGAGACATGGGCAAAGCTGAGGTACCATTTCAATTGCTTTAATTGCTGAGTGGGCACTCGGGACTGGTGTATTGAAATATCCCCTCCCTGCAGCTTTGCTGATCTCAGAGTATCCAACCCTGTCCTTCCCTGCTGCCTTCCCTCTTTGCTTTATAGTGGTAAGGGCAGGTAAGGGCTGAGGGCTGGGCAGAAGGCAGGAGGCACTTCTGCAGAGATGTGCATTGCTTACCTATCTTCTGCCTTTTAGTGGGTTAGGAAAGAGTTAAATGACAACAGAGGGAGAGGCTGTGCTATTGTTCAGGCATCCATGGGTCCAGGGTGGCTGATCTCTATTCCCGGATCTGGCTCTGGCTTCCTGCATGACCTTGGACCGGTCACTTACCTTTTCTTTCCTTAGCTCCCCAATTACAGCATGGAAATCTTTCTCTTCCTTTGGTGCCTCTTTCCCTGCAGGTTTCAGGGTGGCTGCGATCCTCTGGTGGGAGGTGATGAGAGGAGGAGAACACATTTCCACTGGAGAAATATTTACACAGAGGGTGGCAGGTTTTGGACATGTTCTTGTTCACTCAGATGCAGCAAGGGCTGAGCATATGGTGATATTTGGGGTTTTTAGTAGGCAAACCTGTGGTGAAAGCCCAATTCCGTTTGTTGTTGATGCAGCTGCCCCGAGAGCAGTGCCAGCTGCAGTGATCCCATCCTTCACTAGATGGTGCTTTTGATCAAAGATTCGAATAACCGCAGTTCCTTTCTGCACAGAATTGCCTCGTTTTTCTTCCCCAGTCTCCATTCCTTCCCTCTTCTTTCTGTGCTTTAACACTACGGGGGACACTTAATGATGCTGGATATTGAGCGGGGCTAATCTGGTGGTAAGGCAGGCTCCGAGCCGCCCGCACCCACCAGCCGGTTTGTCTTCTGGGCTTTGGTTTCTGAAGCGTGTATCAGTGCTGCTGGGCTGTGGCAGAGAATTGAATTCTTTCCGTGTTTTCTATTCCCATAAGGAAAAAGCTTCAAAGCGCTGGTCCCCTCCCCCTCTCTGCTGGTGAAGGGCATTTAGGGAAGCTGGGAAAAAAAAACCCAGCTCTGACAGAGGCATTTATTTAACAAACCACTGCCTTTCCCTACCTTAGCAGAAGATTGGCTGTTTTTTAAAAAAGAGAATCGCTGCGTTTATATCCATCTTTGTATTCAGGAGGTGGTTACCCAGCCAAGGTCACTGCTGTTGCATGGCTGTATTAAGCAGCGAGCCAGCCTCCTCAAATAAACACTGATTTCAGAAAGGCTTCTCCAGGTAAAATGCAGGAATAGGCTTGAATCTGCCAGTGCAGGGTCCTGAGCTGCTGCTGGGTAAACGAAGCCACGAGAGCAGCCCTCCCTTTTATAGAGGCAGCAGAGGAGATGGATGAAACTGTAATCAAACATTTCCTGTGCAGACACGCACGGGGATGGGTTATGAGCTCGCACAGCAGGGTGTGTGGTGGTTCGCTCTCATCATCCCTGACGGAGAGTGCAGGGCAAACCGGGCTGCCTGCCCCCAGCCCGTGCTGGCCCCCTCCGAGGCCGCCCCCAGGCACTCGCCTGCAGCCATGGTCTTGGTTGGCATCCATGCGCTTGTGCGCTACCTGCAGCCTCCTGCGCCCCTGCCTTCGTGCCACGCCACAAGCATCCAGACGCTCCCGTCGGAGAAGCTGCGAGATTGCATCACTTACAGCTCCCTCCCTGCGGAATTGTACAAACATTAATGAATGGGGCTGGATTGCTGCTATGACGCCAATCAGCCATGCACAGATTTATCGTCTGAGGCCAAGAGAGATTATGCTTCTGCCTCTGGCACCGCACCAGTGACAGCGATTCCGTGTGTGGGCCGACAAGCCCACAAGGCCGGTGCCCGCAGCAGCCCTGATCTCACGTGCAGAATGTTGTGCTCATGGCAGTGATGTCCCCACAGCAGGGGCAGGAGCGATGCTGAACTACAGTATGACACAAAACTCCTCTCGGGAATGGGAGCTCACAGTAATTTCTTTGTCATTCCCCATCGTCCCACTGCACATGCATTTGTTCATCGTTAGTAAGATATTGCTGGTGACTAAACCCTGGGTCTGCAGCACAGAGAAACCGTTTGAAGGAGCAGCCCAGAATGCAGGGTTCAACCTTGTGAGTGCATTTTCTCACATCTTCTAGATCTGGATGGCAAGGCACTCTCCCAGTCACTGCTGGCTAAGAGGTGCATGAAGATATTTTTCTGAAATCTGCTTCTTTTATTGTTTTCCTCTGGTGGAATTTGCCAGCGTGTCCCAAATTATGTGCTTCTGAAATTTAAAAGCAATGTACCTACGTGGGGGAAAGAGTGAGTGGTTTTCACTTTGCAATCTGGCTCTTCCCTCCCTCCTCCCTTTTCCCCACATCCCCACGTGTTACAGAGCCAGCTGCTCTCGGAATAGTTTGAGAATGAAATGCCACCGTTTGAAACTGGTGAGTCACACTTTTTGGAGGGGGGGGTTGGTGAATATGAAATTTTGTGGTGTGGCAGAGCATCTCCTGGTGAGTACAGAGAGATTTTTAGAACCGCAGACTCCCTGCTGATGGAGTTGAGGGGCTTTGAATAAAGGCTGCTGGGTGTGTCCTTGCTGCTTTTTGCAGGAGGATCTCAAAAACCCTCTGCAAACTTTGTCTTCCTTAGCATGTCCACTGCAGCTGGATCCTAGTGCTTCCTCCAACAGGACTCACTTGTATCTGTCTGACAACGCACCTACAGTGACTCTCTTAATTAAGTCTCCCCGCACTGCTGTGAGGGATGTAATTACAGTGAGCCCTGACTTCAGCAACCGCTCGAGGGACTAACGAAAAAAAGATCTTTACCAGAGCAGGGAGGAACAGAATTTTACTGAATAAAATTTTGGGGGATATTTTAGGGGAATTTTATTTTAAAAAGGAGGTCAGTTATTCTGGTTCCTTCTCAGTGTATCCCAATGTTAGGATGATGACTTTAATATACCGGGTGTTAACATAATCAGGTTGGGGTTTTTTTTCCAAATGGATACTTGAGATCTTTTGACTTCTAACAGAGACTGCTATAAAAAAGTGTAAATTAGTGCAAATGACAGAAATGGTCTTGCAAAATGAACTGTTGTTTATCAGAAGCTGAGCAGTTGTCCCTCCCTGCCCCACCCTTGTCCAGTGGTAAATATATTTAGTTGAAGGGCAACGCTCAGGATTCCTGCTCTAGGGTATCATACCCACCCATTTTCACCACTCACTACGAATGGTGTGTCTTGAACTGAAGTACCACAGGAGCTGTGACACTAATGGTGTCTCCCAGAGAGCCCTAGTGGTTCCATGCAGACAGACTTCTCGGTGTCTCTGCCCCAGCTCGCTGTCAGCGGTCTCTGTCCGGTACCCGTGGTAGCAGGCTGGACTGTGCATCTCTATTCACAGCCCAGCCTGTTCATCTAAACTGCCAACTATTACAGGTTGCATTACTGTTTCAAGCACTGAACTGTGGTGACCACGGAGAAGATATGCCACCCATTTGCAGCCTCTGCTTCAACAATAGTGATCTCCAGTTGAAGGAGCGGAAGAAGCTGGCAACAGTAATACTATAAATCGTCCCCATACAGGCTGGCAGCCCTCCCCTCGAGTCCCACCTTCAGTGGCATTCTGATTACATGCTGTGAGTAAAACTCCCAAATCACAAGCCAAGCTCTGCAGCAATTGTGGTGGGGATTTTGCAAGTAGAAGCCCCAGGGGTTTTGATGCCATCTTTGTCTATTTTATTTGGAAGACTGAGCTAGTAGCAAGATTTTATGAAGTGTGCATTTCTATCTGAAATTGTAGATAGTGTTAACTAGAAACCCACATACTCTGTCGTCACTGGATTTGACAAAAATAATCTCTGGCTGCAGAAATTTGCTGCAGAGCCTAAGATTTTGTATAATACAAAATAAAACAACCTCAGAAACAACCTTGAGAAGTCAAATCTGGGTGCTGTTCCACATGCCTTTTTCTCAGCAGCAAAGTCTACTTATTTGCCCCACTCTTTTCTCCTTTGTGTATCATTGTTGCACTTTTTTCTTAATTCAGACTCTTTTCAGTGATTTGTCTTACACTGCGGGTCTGCAAAGAGTTGAACCAGCAGCACTGCAGGAGCTGGAAGTTGTGGCAGCAACATAGGAGTGCGCCAAGGAACCAGGTAAGAAAAGGTACCCCTATGGGTACCTGCTACACCATCAGATATTCCGAATCGGTAACTCTAGGAGAGGAGAACGGCAGTGGATCGTCAGTTCTGAAGCATAAGGACAGTATTTTAGTGCTTGATGTTGTATTATTAGCCTCTGTTTCTCCTAGCATAGGTGTCTGCCTGGTATGTTTACCTCCCCAGATCCCTGATGGGGATTCCCTTTAGCTCGCGGTTTCCTCCAGATGACTCCCAAGATAGCACTGGCTATGATCAGTACAAATACTCCCTACTGAAAAGTAGCTTATTTCTTAGAATGAAGTTACTGTCATTTCAGTTGAGTAACAAAAGATGAATTTACTGAGTATACAACTCACTGAAGTACTGAATTCCATAAGTGTTTGAAGTATCAAAGACAGCTGATGACTTCTTTAAAAATTAGTGGGGTTTTGCCCAAGCCAAAAGATTTGGCAAAAGATTTTGCCCAAGTCAAAAGCAACATCTGCTGGGGGGTTTCCCAGGGTGCCTCAGACCACTCATTTTCAGCCTCTTAGACCTTGTCAAAACTGATACATAATGTGTGGAAGTCTTCCTAAGATGATCAAGCGTTTCAGTTCATTCTGAAAGGCCACGATTACTACTGATTTGTTTTGGGGAGGGGAAATAAAAAGGACAACATTGGACATCATTAGCGAGGCATTGTCAGAACACAATAGAAAAACAGACAAAAACTAGTCCAGAGTCTGTGGTATTTCCTAAAGGGCTCCCTCTGGCACATGGCTATTCCCTGCCAATCCTTTAGTATTGTTTTTGATAATGAATAGAAGCTGAACAGATGATTGTTGTATTGTCCACTAAGTGATTCATTTCCATTAAATACTGCTCCAAAAGTCGACTTCGGGTGGACTTTTTTAGTCACTCCAGTTACTTATTTGTACAGTTGAATTACCATCTTTTAATTCTCCACTGTACATTATTATTTCCTGATTGCTTCCACTAAATTACACGAGGTGCAACTCCTCTGAAGTCAGTGGTCCAACAAGCCCTGACATAAGAAGCAGCACCTCTACATTTTCAAAGATGCTGCATTTTGAATGGTCACCTCTAGAAAACTGCTCCTGGCTTGGGAAGGTGCTGAGTTCCGTAGTGTCCTTGGTCCTTAGCTGCAAAAGTCAGGCAATGAAGCACAAACTTTGCTGCATAAACCATCACAGTTCCATTGATTTCCTCATTAATCTCTCAGCTCCCACTGTGTGTCTACACCAAAGTTTCTTTATTAACCCAGGGTTTCCATAACATTTTCAGGCTTTTATTATGGAGGTCAAAAGTTTTGTTTTGGTTTGTTTTGCAGGGTGTGTCAGATGTGATGTGCTTGAGGGCAGACTGACAGTACTGCAGTTAGAAAAACTTCAAATAGAAGTATCTATTTAGCCCTAAATCCACATCCAGAACTGCAAGTCCACTAATTTGGATATACTAATGGATGGGGGAGAATGACACATACTGAAGGGCTTTTTGATGGTAGAAGAATGTAAGGAAATCAACACTTTCCATCTCCTGTTGTCTGAGAAGCTGCATGACTTTGCGTTTGTTGGATAGCTGTAGACACATCTCAAAGCCTTTGTTTCTTAGTTAATCTCTGTTCTCTATTTGATGTATCACACGGAGAGGTTCAGTGTGGGCTTTTGGTTCTGCCTGTGTGAAAAAGTAGAATCTGGGGCAAGGCAGCAAAATAGTGATGCGAAGAGAAGGGAACAGTCCTACTACTGCTGAGTTGTTCATGTCATAAAACCTAGGTTTAAATCTCCTAGGATGGAGCAAGACAGCCTTTGCAATTTTCTGTGACATTTTCTCAGTCCTTCTCCATCCAGTTAGGAAAAGTGAAATCACCGGTCCTGTGCCCAGATATAAAAGAAAGAACAGGAGTTTGTTTTGAAGAGTTTATGTGCCAAGATGAGGCAAGAAAAAGATGGACTCTTTGCAACCAGTTTCCTATCAGCTCATAAGCCAAAGGAACCAAGAGGGCAAGTAGACCCCAGTACCACTGGAGCCTTCCAGCCGTGGAAGGTATCACACTGCAGCTCTTTGCCATTCTCTGCTGCTCTTGCTACAGAAGTTGCCGTGAGGCTTAGGCCTCTGCGTGTGTCACACTTGTCTTACCCTGCTTCAGAAACTGCCTTTGCCTGGTCTGTGATTAAAGCAAATGATCCACCCCTTAGGACCTCCCTGAGCTTTACCATTCTTTTGGGTTATATGGGGTCTTTGCAAACCCAGATGAAACTCAGCAGACACACAAATAAACCCAGCCCTCCCTAGGCATAAAACTATGACATATTGTTAGGGTTTCCCCCACTGCCTTCCACTTTAACCCTAGAGCATTGCTTTCCTTGTATTCCCAGGAGTCCACATTGCTCTGTGTTTAGTGGCAGGCGATGAAATCAAACCGTGCATTAGCAGCTCCATAATAGCTTTGCTCAGTGGAACCCAGCTTCCTTCATTAATCCAGAAAATGAGACTTGTTTTCGTACATTTGAGAAGCTAATTATTTAAGTGCTGGGAATTAAGGCTCATCAGATACTGGAGGCTGATTTTGGTTTTGCTTCCCGGGGGATGCAACAAGACGGGAGGAAGCTGGTTTTGCACAGGTGTACAGGATAGTAACTCACCAGTACCTGCAGCAGGGAAAACCAGTGTCCAGATCCTTGTCTAAGCATAAAAGCCTCTTTCTTTGTACGTCCCTTTTCTTCCAATGATTCTTCCCATTCAAACAGATTTTTTAAGTCACCACTGATCAAATAATTCTATAGATTATTTTCTGCCATGAAACGATGTAACCTGCTTGTGGGTGACGTACCCTGACTTTTTTTTGCAGTAAACCAATAATGCCTTGTCTCAGCTGGGCTGAGAGGGAAATGAGCTCACATCAGTTGTTCTTCTATAATCAGTTATCCTTCAGGTGTCCTTTATACCTGTCCCTGTACTCAGCGCTGGCGAAGCTGAACCTCGAATCCTGTGTTCAGTTTTGAGCCCCTCAGTACCAGAAGGACATCGAGTTGCTGGAGCATGTCCGGAGGAGAGCAACAAAGCTGGTGAAGGGTCTGGAGAACAAGTCTTATAAGAATCGGCTGGGGGAATTGGGATTGTTTAGTCTGCAGAAAAGAAGGCTGAGGGGAGACCTTATCGCTCTTTACAACTGCCTGAAAGGAGGCTGCACCAAGGTGGGTGTTGGTCTCTTCTCCCAGGTGACAAGTGATAGGATGAGAAGTTATGGCCTCAGGTTGTTCCAGAGGAGGTTTAGATTGCATATCAGTAGAAATTTGTTTACCAAAAGAGTGGTGAAGCACAGTAAGAAGCTGTCCCGGGCAGTGATGAAGTCACCATCGCTGGAGGTGTTCAAAAAGAGTGTAGACACGGCACTTCCGCACATGGTTTAGTAGGCACGGGTGGTGTTGGGCTGATGGTTGGACTTGAGGATCTTAGCGGTCTTTTCCAACCTTAACGATTCTATGGTTGAGCCTTTTGCCTTTGATCACTGTACTGAGAGAGGGGTTTAGGTAGAACAGCTGCTACCTAACCTAACAAGTGACCTGGGAAATGGAAGATGAATTGGGTGAAGGCCTCCCTTGACTGTGGGAAACCACAGATGAGGACAGATCTGTTGTTCTAAACAAAGTTTTTACAACACAATGACTTTCAACAGTAGATGGGCACTTTTGACATTCTTCCCAGAAAATGACAGAGAAACCATTGATGCTATTGGCAATGACTGTGTGCTAAAGAACAGGGATTTGGTTCTGATAGTGTCACTAGATGGATCAGTTCTTCGTTACAAGCAGCTTGCCAAGAACAGATTTTTCATTTCTATTGGGGCAGCCAATGTCCTGTGTTGTCTGCAGAGACCAAGGGAGCAAACTTTTCTGTGTGCTCAGTTGAAGCCAGATGTTAAAGTATTGTCTGGACGTAACTGACGTGACAAATAGCAGGAGTGACATTTTAGCTCCTTTTAAGTCAGTGGCAGAATTCCTGTTGAGTTCAACTGGGGCGAAGATTTCATCCTATGACAGCGCTGATGGGAAATCTAACAGATGATCTTCAGAAAAATAAGCTTTTCAGTTTTTCTAGGACTCTTTTCAACCTATAGGCCATGAATCCATGGAATTCTGTGCACTACTTTGAAAAGGTATGAAAAGAACGCAAAGACAAGGAGGCTTGTTGTCATTAGATTTATATTAGCTATACAGGGGTCCGTGATTCCAAGGAAAAGCTTCAGGAGGCAATTACAAACTTCTAAGTCAGTTTGATCCATTGAAATCCACCTACCTTTGTACTCCTTGGACTAAGCAGGACTGTGCAGCTGAACTAACCCTTTGTCACTTAATATTGTGGATTCAAGGAGGTGCTCTGTTCCCTGTACTGGGACAGGGCCATGCAGAAACCTCTATTGCTGCACCTACCAGGTGCTGTTACCAATGTGTTGGGCTGAAAACAAGCCCTTTGTTTTGGAGAAGCTGGGGTAACTGAGACTATACAACCTGTAGCAAGGTCAGTTCTTTGTCCCCAAGATAAACGAGGAGGCACAGTTTTCTCCCTACAGAGTGTGAGGTGTCAGAAGGATTTCAGATTAACTTTATTAGGAACAAAAGGCAATCATCTTCTGCAACAGACTCCACCTATGGTGTCTCCAGAGGTTTAAGCCTTGCATTCAGATATACAACCTGATATGCTTTAAAGGCTTTTGATTAAGTAACAGTAGTTCATAGTGCTTAGATGAAAAAAAAAAAAAAAAGGCTGGAGCTAGGGAAAAAATCACTAAAGATTTAAAAAATACAGTAATTTTAAAATGTTTGAAGTGTTCTCTTTAGTGTTTCAAAAATGTTTCCATACATGTTTTGATTGTTCCACAATCCAGTTAGATTGTGGGAGAATTTGTCTTTTTTTATACAGCCTGAAAAAATGCAGGAGAGGTACCAAGGAATCTTCACGTATTAGGTATTGGTTATTAGCACGGAGACTCCTCGTGCTTGCAGGAGCAAATAGAGTCTTTGTGACGAGAACAAGATACCAAGACTGGATTGACTTGGGTCCAGCAGAAACCAAAAAGGAGTAAGTACTGAAGTTAGAGCACCCAGGCCTTGCTTCTGTCCTCTTTATGTGGAGACGTGCTTGTTTAGGAGTCTGCTTTGATTGCTCTACCAGAAAGCAGGAAGACACTTAGTGAACATTACTTTATGGCAACGTATTTCTGGGTTCCTTTTTCAGTTTTACCAAGCATTTGCAGAATTAAGAATTTTGTAAGCTATTCAGTCCTTGATTTCCAAACCAGCAAGCAATGCAAGCTCCTGGATAGCCCCCTTCAAATCCATGTTTGGAGCCAGGGTCTACAGTCTCTTAATAGGTTCAGAGTTAAGGCAGCTTCACTTGTAATCCAAATTTTTGTGAGGAATCCCAGCTAAATCCTTGATGTTGCTCATACAACTCGTCTAAGGGAAAGGTTCATGTTTACCGGAGAGTTAAATTGCACATTTTACACATATTATGTGGAAAAGCATGCCCACGTGGTAAAATAACAATTGATTCATGGCTATCCAGCAAAGTCAAGGAGTGCCACCTTGGGATGGCATGGATCGAGGATACAGTTACTGTGCATCTCTATATGAAGAACTCTGCTTCTTCCCAGCTGAGCTATCATGTAATGCAGATGACTCTCTGGAGAGACGGTTTGCTGCACATTTGCAGTGTGTTTTAGCTACTATCAACATTTATATTCCATTGTCATTCGGGGGTAAGCACTAATTAGCATAATCATCAATGCTTTAAAATTAAAAATTCCTCAAAGAGACACAGGAGGGATTGAAACGGTTTCCTGCCCCCAGAGGCAAATCCCTTCCCAAGCTATCTGCTATGCCAAAAGGCTTTATTCTAGAAACATTCCCAATCTGTGCCCAAGAGTAAATTAAACTACAGCAAACTTGTAAACTCATGTGTGTGGGGGTGTGTGTGTACCAAGCAGGCCCTGATTTGACAATTACTACGTGATAAAATGTTGTCCCTGTTTTTGACTCCTGTTTTGCTTTGACTGCTGCTCTGTTCTGCTACATCACTTTTATTGTGTGGGCTGGGACTCCAATCTCTTTACCCCTTCCATCCATAGCAGGTGTGGTCAAAAACATTGTCCTGCATATGGGTTCCTTGTGTCCCAAAGAATGCTTCTCACACCCTCAGCAGGTCTGCGAGTGATGGGCCAGGAAACCTTGGGGAGGAGGAATAGTTCAATGTTGTAATTGTTCTTGAACTGGCCAGAGAGAAAAATGAGTGGTTTGCCACAGGAAATATTTCTTTGAGAGGAAAACACTAACAACTGCAGGTGTTTCTGGAAGAAAACAATTGGGTTTATAAACTCACAATTCTTGTCATTTTTGAATGAGACAAACACACCACCCCCGACACTGAGTAAACTCAGGGACTCTGCAAGAAAGAGTGGCACAGGATCTCCATGACAGCTTCTGAATCTACAGGGCATGGAACATACATATTGTCTTTTTAGTATCCTGTTTTTTTCAGGGAGATGTGGACTTCAATTGCAGAAATTCTCTCTTTTATCATTATCTCCTGTTTTGATGTGGTAGCCATGGAGAAAAGCCCAAGATTAGTAACAGTAAGTTGTTGCAGAATAAGAGTAACTCTCTACTTGGATTTAAACTGTAGTAATACTGGGGGGGTTGTTTAACTGGAAACACTCAGATCGCATAGAATAGATGCCATTAGGATCATCCATCCCACTTGAATTAATCTTTAACTTTAACTTGGGTGGCTCTCACAGGACAGGGGGTGGCTCTCTGCTTTGGGAGACAATGGTTAGTTCCCCTGGAGGTCAGTGTGTTTGCACTTGGTCTCTGCTACAGACATCAGGGCACCTGGGCCCTTGGAGCTTGACTCTGTTTTGCTGATAAGGAATGAAATGGGCCATATTTTGAAGCTGAGATGGCTGGGCTCCTCAAGAGAAAGCCAAATTAAAAAATACGACTTTTAACAGCAGTGTCTAGCAACAGGTTTCCTGATTCGCTCTGGAAGCTGGTAGTGAAAAACTTTGGAGAAAGGAAAGGGGTGTTGACTCTTTTCTCTGAGAACCTTGGAAGAGGCTGAATGCCTTTGGCGGTGACATGGGCTAAGAAAGTGAGACTGTGGTAGGAAAAAACACGCCACACCTCACTCGTGTTTGCTGTTAGCAAAGCAGGCAATGGGTAGGATTAAGGGATGTTTGACCATAAAGCTTTAGTTTTCCAGTACTTGTTGTCTGGTATGGCCCTTGGTTTGTCTGTCCTCAGCATCTCACCACGTAGCTCCATCTGAGTTTTGCAACTTTTCTTTAGAAAACTCTTTTGCATTTTACAGCCACATAGAAAACAGAGCCCCTGCAGCACATTTAGGAAGAAAGGAATTTACACTGCTTTTGCTGGAATGACATTCTAGGATGACAGAGACACAGAGCGACACATAGAGATAATATCACATGTTGTTAAGTTCTACCAGTCAATGTCTTTTACAACATCTATCTTGTTTCCAAATGATCACAACTGATCTCCTGTTTTGATTCATGGTGATGGAAGCTTGGTTTCGATGACCAGCTAGGGCTACAGAGAAAAGGCAGATTGTCAGAGACCACAGTCTGCTTGAAGACTGGACTCTGAATTAAAACTAATCAATAGATTCCTTTGATGGCCCCTGTGTGTCTGGATGAGAAAGATCCAATAGAACTCATTTTTATTACTTATTTCCTTCCTTAATTTTACCAGACAATGTCAGAATGCCATCGTGACTTATATACATTTTTTTTGAGAAGATAAAAGAGTTATTTCATTAGTAAATGTAAAATAACTATATTTTCTGCTGGGTTTTTTTCATTGCTAAAGGCCTGGTAGATCTTTAGATCAAAGTTTTTTAGAAGAGTTTATGACATTTTTTAGATGAGCTTCGAATATGTTTACTGTTGGTTTGCTGTTAAAATCAGTGATGTGACAGAGTACGTCTGATCATGGCATGTAACAAGTTTCTCTGGTATTGTCTTTGTGTAGAGGTGACAAGTGTACAGCATTTAGAGTACAGTTCTGTGACAATGAAATTCTATAAGGAATATTACCATCAACTTAGTGGAAGCAGAAGAGGATCATCATCAAATCCATGAATCTGGTTTTTAACACCAGGAGAGCCTTCCACATCTAAATAGGTTTCACATTAGCACAGTTATTACTATTTATTGTAACACATAATAAACCTCCATAGGAGTGGGAGGCCTGCATGGAGAGCAGGAGCCCTGCGTGGGCAACAGGGGCCCTGCCCCAGGGAACGGGAGCCCTGGCTGCAAGGGAACAGGGGCCCTGGCCTGGGATGACGGGAGCCCTGCACGGGCACCGGGAACCTGGGAGCAGGAGCTCTGCATGGGCAACAGGGGCTCTGGCTAGGAGAGCGGGAGCCCTGGTCTGGGCAATGGGAGCCCCATGACACGGAGCCCTACATGGGGAATGGGAGCCCTGGCCTGGGGAGAGCGGGAGCCCTGCATGGAGCGCGGCAGGCTGGGAGCGGGACTCCTGCATGGGGAACAGGGGACCTGGCCTGGGAGGATGGAAGCCCTGCACGAGGAACAGGGGTCCTGGCCAGCGGAGCGGAAGCCCTGCGTGGGGAGAGAGAGCCCTTGAACCTCTGCCCAGGTAGCGGCCCGGCCGCCGCTCTCCCGTTAGGAAATCAGTGCGGGAGCCGCGCGCAGCCGGGAGCAGCGGATGTGACCGCAACGCGGCCCCCGCAGCCCAGGCTGCTGCCGGGCTGGCCCGCCCGCACAACCGATCGCCGCCAATGTCCTCGAGCCTCGCGCTGTGACTGACAGCCATTATCACCAATCCTGCTGCAAAACTCGCCCCGCAGACTCCGCCCCTTATTCCCATTGGTCGAATTTTCTGTCAATCGGCCGAGCCCTTCCCGCCCCTTTCCGGCAAGGGGAAATGCTAGGTAGGAAGGGCGGGGGGGGGGAAGAAAAGGAAACCAGCCAATGATACGCTAGAGACTCGCGGAGTGACGTGCGAGCGGACCAATCGCCTTGCTCCTTCCCACTTGGGCTCCCTCCCCCTCGGCTGGCGGGGCAGAGGGGGCGCCCCCGCCGCCCCCCCTTCCCCGTTGGTCTGTCCCGCTCGGGGCCTGGCGGGTTGCGTTGAGTTTAGAGGCTCGGACCATCACACCCGGCGGGCGGAGGGGGGGAGGAAGAAGAAGAAGAAGGAGGCGGTGGTGGGTGGGGGGGGTGCGGTTTAAAGAGACAAGAGGAGAGCGGGCGGCCGGCTGGGGGAGCCGGCGCGGCGGCGGGCGGAGACTCGCGACTCGCCCCCTTCCCCGCACACGCTCGTTCCTTCGCACCGGGGTCGCCAGCGCCCCCCGCACCGCGGCCTCTCTATGCGGTAGAAGGGAGCGGCGGCCCCTCCGCTGCAGCCGCCGCCGCCTCCCTCACCCCATCTTTGTGTGTGTGAGGCAGCGCGCTGCCCGCCCGCCGCTTTGTTCGGCGCCGGGGGCCGTGGCGGCGCGCAGCCCCGGCCCCCTATGCGCCAGCGGCCGCCCGCGCCCCCGCGGCGGCGGCCTGAGGGGCTGAGGGGCTGCGCAGCGCGGCGGGAGGGCCCGGCCCGTCCGCGGGCGGATTGATGTGGGGGGGTCTGACATGAGTCCGCCGGCGGCCGGGTGCTGCCATGTGACCGGCTTCAAGGTGGAGAACTGGAAGCAGAACCTGCGGGCCATCTACCAGTGCTTCGTGTGGAGCGGCTCGGCCGAGACCAGGAAGAGAAAGGTACCTGAGGGGGGGGGCGGCTTGCATCCACCTCCGCCCGGGCCTCCCCCGGCCCCGCCCGCAGCGCAGAGGCCCGCGCTCCGGTGGCGGGAGGGTCGGAGGGGGCATTCGGTGGTACCGGAGGCTGGGAGCGGGGGAGGTTAGAGCACGGGGATGGAGGAGGCAGCCAGCCCCGAGGCTTTGGTCGGTGTTACCGGAGGGGCCTGAGCTCTGGTGGCCGAGGGGGAAGGAGGGGGCGGTTGGTATCACCGGTGGCGGGGGGTCACCGGGATGGTGGAGGCAGCCAGCCCCAAGGCTTCCACCATCGGCACCGGAGCGGGGGATCAGCAGGATGGAGCCACCGGGGTGGAGGAGGCAGCTAGCCCCGAGGCTTCTCCTGCCGGTTCCGGAGGGGCCCGAGCTCTGGTGGCCGAGGGAGGAGGAGGAAGCGGTCGGTGTTTCCGGAGGGGGGGGGTCACCGGGATGGAGGAGGCAGCCAGCCCCAAACGCCCACGCTCTGATAGCTCTGCCCCGCCGGCAGCGGAGGGGCCCGAGCTCCGGGATTGGGGTGGGGGGGAAGGAGGAGGCGGTCGGTGTCACCGAAGGGGAGGGGGCGTCACCGGGGTGGAGGAAGCAGCCAGCCCCGAGGTCTCCCCCCGCCTCCCCTCGGCGGTGCGGGAGGCGGCGAGAGTTTCCCGGAATACGGCGGGGTGTGGGGGGAAGGGAGGCCCGGAGCAACGGGCACGGCCGGGGAGCCCCGCGGGGGGGCACAGGGTGCGGGTCCCCGATGGGGGAGACATGAATGGGAGTTTTTACCCGCAAGAGGGAAAAAGGAAGGTGCTCGCTGTGCTGATCCGCTTGGAAAAGGAGGTTCCTGCTGCAGTGGGATTTGGAGGGGGGAAAGAACCGAGTCTGGGGTTCGCAGGAGGGGAGGGGGAAGTCTCGGAGCGAGTTGGTGTGGGGGCAAACACTGGGAGAAATCCTGTCTGCATCGGGCAGAGTGCGAGAGAAAGAGTGCTTTCCCACCCATCTTCCAAAATTGCATCCCTATCCACAGGCGTGTTCCTAGAGGACTCCTCTTTTCACCGTGCAACTCATTCCTGCCTTCCCTAGAACCAACCAGTTTCCCTCCAAAGTGACTTAGCAGATTTCTGTCTCATCCAGGATTTGGGGGGGGGGGGAGAGACAACAGCCACACACAGCAAAACTTGGGGGTTTTTGGGTAGTATGGATTGTGTTCGTGTAGGAGCGACCTATTGAAAACTTTCTGATCCTGGTTGCTTTGCATTAAGCTGCTCAGCTTATTATTCATCATAGAACTAGAGGATGAAAGATGTACTTCGGGGGAGGCCGTAACCATTTCTCTCTTCAGTTTATTTTCTCAGAACAACCCCATTTCCCAGATTTTTTTACTTAGAAAAGGAAAAATGGGATCTCAGAAGAAACATTTTAAATGCATTTAGTTACTTGATAGTACTGCAAAATGCAAACTTGTTTTAAGTATCTATAATCTCCTACAAGTCACTATTATGGAGTGTATTAGTCAAAACCTGATTTTAGTCAGCCTTTAGTGTTTCAAAATACAAATTGGTATTTAATACGTGGTACTTGTAGCTTAAACAGAGGAAGAATTATACATGGGCTGTGGAAGAAAAAATATGACAAGTGAGATGGGAATATGTCTCTTAAATACAAATCAAATGTTTTGTGGAAGAATTAAACTAAAATTTCATTAGCAAAATTAATGCTATAGCTTTTTGTTTGTTTGTTTGTTTCCAGTATGGAGCATCCTTTGTAGCCTACATACATTTGTATACTGCAACAGTTTGGGTTCCTTCTTCAGAAATCTAATGGTAGGGATGTGTTCAGCATTGCTTGAAAAACAGCTGGAAATAAATAATTGTAATCAGTCCATTCTTACTTTTGCTTTACACAGCCAAACTCATAAAGCCAAACAAGGTTGTTACAAAATTTATCTGTCATCTGATGGAAAACATCAGTTTTCCAAATACATGCTAAAATTATTTTCTTTTTTTTTTTTTTTTTTTTTTTTTTCAGCAGGTTACCAGTCTGAAAATAGCTGAACTCCTGAATTTAGCCAGCCTGAGATGGTCACGTATAGGGAGTACACAGTCATGTATAGGGAAGCGTTTGGGCTGGCTGAGTTTGGGTTTCAGTACCCAGTCTATATGCATAAAGACTGAAGCAAGTATGTAAACGACAGTTACACAGTTACGGTACTTGCCTCTCCTGCATGGACATGAGACTTTCCTCCATGGAATTTTTCTTTCCTGAAATCTCTGTCCATATGTATGCCTTACAGTTTTACATGTAGAATTTGATAAATGGTATTTTCTGTTTGCAGGCATGTTTATAGCCTAATAACTAGAAAACAGTCCTTTGTCCTTTAATATTTTATATATGCATATATTATGTATGTGTGTGTATATATTTTAGGAGCATAGCTCTGACTGTTTAAGAGTCAGACCTATTTATTGGTGAAGATTCTTGTTCTTATTCCTGATCAAATGATGACGAGGTTTGGTAAAAGGTGATGTACTTTTCTGTTGCAAAATCAAGGACAATCGCATCATTCAGGTATCAGAAAACATTCAGCGCGTGTAGTTGATCATTAATGGGAAGCATTGGTAAATTTAACTGTTAATTAGATGAAACTAGCTGTAAAAAATGTCTTGGCTGCCTGGTAATAGTGGGATGTGAATTGCTAGGTTTCTAGAGTGGTAACACACTATCCCTCCCAAGGCTGCCTTAAAAATCCGGGTAGCAGTGGGAACTGCAGGGGGCAGAAAGTGTCCGTTCCTCCTGCTTCACTTGCTCTGCCTACTGCAGTATGCTGTTGAGGACCATTTTAGTGCTACTTGCTGTCTGCTGTTCATTTTTAATACATACCTTTTCCGCAAATAAGCTTTTATGAGCTTTAGTTCTCGGTTCAGTATGCTTTACACCCAGAGCTGTGAATAGAATGGCTGTAAAGCACAGTTGATAACTGGAAAGCTGTCTCCTGAAAGTATATTTGAAATCTCAGTCAGAAGCTAGAGGTAATTATTTATATATCTTTGTAGATGCTGGAATTCTGGTGAAGGTTTTAGGAGTACGTTTGCTGCTGAAGCATTATCTACACCATGGTTTGAGCTGTCATTGTGGTGCCTTACTGTATCTACTGGAAGGAGCAAAACTGTAGCTCACTTCACTGCATCTTGGCCGAAGTGGTGAATTGCAGCATTTGTAGTACCTGCAAAGGCTTTGGCATAGTGCAAATGTGTTGCTGGCGGTCAAGCCCAAGAGAAGACAAAACCTGTCTGTCAGCCTGTTTGAGGAGTGGAACAGGAAAAGGGATAGAGGAAGAATGGCTCTTGACATGGTAATAATTGTGATTGAAAGTTAGAACTAGATTTCAGGGCTGAAGTTGTATGTAAAGTGGCACAGAATTAAGGTTGACCATCTTGGCTTTAGAACTTTGACCTGTAACTCTTTGATTTTTAATTTATGATTGTTAGAGTCCATTTAATAAGCAGATGGCAAAGCTCATGTTTCCTCTAGGTCATGGACTTTACCTTGAATATTTTGATGTGGAAATTATCTCACACTTAATTAAGTAACACCGTGTAAGAGGTCTGTAAATTTGACACCACTACCTCCCATTCAAGAATTAGAGACCATACAGAGGATGCTCAAAAAACTTACTGCCAGCCACTGTGTCAGCTTTTCCCATTTTTCTGCAGGGTCACTCTTGAAATGCTTTGTTTATTCATTTAGAATTACAGATGAGAAAAATCTGTTTTGCAGTGCTGAATGTAGTTTTTGGTCCCTATCAGTGAGCAATTAGATGTGTAGATGCATCTTTATGTCTAGGAGTTGGTAAGTAACAGTTTCAGTGCCTGAAGGGCAGCTGAATTTACAGTTCATTCTTTCTTACTGGACTATACACCTTGGATGAAAAGTCTTTCTCATTTGGAATGGTTCTTACTGTGACTGCTCTGAAGAGGTTTTCTGTGATAGAAGTAAACTGCTCATCGTGACCACAGTCACGATACACAGAAGGTCCTATCTGGAATTTCAGAATGTTTGTTCTGTGCTTCTGCCAATAGATCAAAGAATAATTGCCTGTCAGGGGTTGTGCGCTGTCATTGACAGCGGGTGCATTCTAGCATATTTCTTCCCATTTGAAAGCTTCTGTTGTGTTTTCCATTATTCTCTCTTTACATGGACCCTCCAGACTGATTGGTGCTTTCAGATAGGAAGAAACATTTTCTTTTATAGATGCTGACCTCTCCACATGTATCCTTCTCCCCATGTACTTGTGACTTCGTTCCTTCTGATGTTTGACAGATGATTGATTCATAGATACTTATAACTGAAATGACTTTGGTTTACTTCCTAACGTTCAAAGGAGAAAAAGCTTAATAATGTTTTGGCAAATAAATACAATGTCATGTTCTCAGTAGCAAGAGTTGTGGTTCACAGCCTAAATCAACGTGTTCAGTTCTTGCTAGAATGACCTTGTATTCAGTCACAGGGTAAGCTAATGGTGGAGCTTCCCATCAAGTGCCTGTTGAGGCATGCTTGCTCTCTCCCTTACAGCCTTGCCCGCGTACCTGTCCAGGAACAGGGAAGTGCTGCTTGGGCAATTTGCTTTGTGCCGTAACAGATGGGCAAGGAACCTCACCGGGCTGTGCTGCCTTCTAAGGGTTAGTGTTTTGGTTGCTGAAATTAATAAGGAAATCTTAGCTTGTTCTTTAACGTTTTTAGCATATGCACCAAAGTTCTGGATTACAAATCCTGTGGAGAATGTAGGAGTTGTCCAGGGTTCAAGAAGTGTGTCTCTTTTTCAGCTGCTGTGGTTTGGCTGCCTATGTGGATGCTCTGATTGATTCAGGAAGGATGTTCTTCTTTGCCGTGTGTTGTGGGGAGTGCCTTCTCCCTGAAAGCCCCTAAGAAGTGCTAAAATCAACTACAAGCTTCATCGTTCAGGGGGTCTCTGACTTCATAACTGAATGGTCTTAGTTCTTAAGGAGTAGAAAGGTCCTTAGACCTGCTGAAGGTAATGTCGTCTTTCCTCTTGATGTGAAGACATGATCTTTGGTATGAGCGATATCCAGCCATGAGATTTGAGCTCCATACACAGTGGTGCCTTGCCTAGGTGGGACAAGCCAGACTGAAAATGCTCCACTGAGCTTCAGTCTTTGGCACTGAAGAGGAGTGTAATACAAGGCTTTCCTCTTCCTAGTGGCGTTAATCCCTGTTTTGTATCCGCTGCCATGTTTTTTTAAGTAAATGGTTGGTATCTGAGCCAAAGTTTAGGAATTAGTCTTTTGCGATGAACTCTACAGTGGTGAACAGTTCTTGAGTTGTGGGATCTGAACCATCAGAATCTACCTGAACACTTGCTTCTCTCTTGAGTCAACACTTACAGTCCAATTTAAAGGTTACACAGATCTCTGTCACTGAAGCTGACTCATGAGTAGTAGTTGTGTTGGAACCGTTTCCTTCTCTATTTTTTTTTAATGTGGATGGAGAGACAAATGAGCACAATAAATGCAGTTTTCCCCAAACATTTTTCTTCCCTGTTGCAGAGAAAGAAGATGGATCTGCACAAGCTGTCAAAGGAAAAAAAATGGCGTGTGCTGGACAAGAAGTTTTCTTTTATTTCTGTAATCTTACCAGCAGTCAGGGTTTGCTGACAGCCAGGCTGTTTGTTGGGAGCAATGGTAGCATCTCTTTAATTTTGTCTGCAGTCAGTAATCTTAATTTGTTTGATACTGAAAACATTGAAAGCTTCAAACTAGAGTGACGACGAGTAGTGTGAAGGTGAGCAGAGTGGAATGGCCTTGTTTGATTTGTTGGGCTATCTGCTGAGCTTTATTTTAAGCCATCAAAGCTTTAAACCCCAAACAAAGGTTAGCTGATATCCTCATTTTTGTTTCAGGCCTTAATCTGTAGTGTTAACATGAAACCCGAGCCATACATCAGTTTCAAACCTTTCCACTCTCCTTTCTTTTGAGGATTTTTTGTCTTAGTAACTGGAGTAACAAATCAAGGGGTAAACGCTGCTGACTGATAGTGGAGGCTGCCTGCCTGTGCGTTACTGAGTCCCCTGCTCCTGACTTAATGCTACCTGAGTCCGAGTGAAAGCCAATATGTTTGCCTTAGGGACATACTCTGGGGATCCTGCTTCGTAACAAATACTGTTGCAACTGTTTGATTCCCAGTGGTGGCTGATTTGTTTGAAACCAGAGAAAGATTAACACTATTTAAAAGCTCCAGTATCTCACATTAAACCTAGCACCCATATGTGCAATAGACTTGGAGCTGTTGTCTCTTGATGGCTTTTTCCTGGTAGATGTAGGGCTCTTATTGGCTATTCATTTCTGTTTTGTTTGCTGATGGCTACTTGAAAAGGTTGGGTTTGTTGTTTTTATTTTTTAAATTCCTGTATTCCCATGGCTCTCCCGAGTATTTATGATGTATCTGCAGCACATGGCAGCATCTGAGCTGAGGAGATACATATGTGCTCTTGCTGATTTTACCCATTATAGTGGCATCACAAGGAAGGCAATCTGAAGGTGAACTGTATGCATTTTGCTAGGTTTACTAGGACTAGATTTTTAAAAAGTTATTTTTTTTTTAACCATGCAAAGAGCCATCACTTAGAGCCTTCCGCGACTTGGACAGAAAGAGCTGCCTAAAGCAGCTATCTCTATCTTGTTAACCTATGGACAGTGGGGCTCAGTGAGTGAACTGCTGTAATGACGTTACAGTTTATGTTCTCTTGAATTGTGTAGTCAGCAAGCGGTGCTGGAGCCTAGGGAGCGCCATATGTTATCTGAAAGGCCTGAACTGGAAACCTTTTCTTAGGAGAAGCAGTTCTAGAACCTGATAGATTTGTCCTGACTGGATGAAAGCTCTGTCTTCGTAGTTGTATTCTTTTACGTATTGATCTGGCAGTCCTTTATGTACACTCTGCTTAATTCAAGATAAGAACTTTACTGCATTACGCACTGATATAATCAATGTTGTAAAGAGTTACTCACTGAAAAATTAACCAGTGTTACATTTGGTTTAGAACCCATGCAACCTGCACAGCAACTCCAGAAGGTTCCATGGCTTACTGTTGTGCTAGGACAGCTTCCGCTACCTTGATGTCTCTCATTTAAGAAAGACTCATTTTATCTGTTCCAACACCTATTTGGCACCAGTAAAGTGAACTGTTACCAGACACCAGTAGACTTGAAGTAACTTGAGATTCACTTTTATCAGTTGGTAACTGATTAGCAGAGAGCATCTGTCCTGTCACATTCTTTTGTGTGTGAAATACAGCAAATACTTGACTTTTTTCAGTTCTGTACTTAGGCAGAATGTTATTCAAGGTTTGTTTTAACACCTCTCAGGTATATGTAACACTTAATTTAAAATTATTTTTTTTTTTCCTTCTGTCTGTGCTGCCTTTCCAAGTTGGTAAAGATAACTTTTCCCTCCCTCTTCTTCCTTTCCTGTGTTCAGTGGAGCTTGAAATTAGCATGGCTGCTCTTGTCTGCCTTTTGCTTAGTGTCACTGGTGATGTCACCATATCCCGGGGAATTATTTCTGTGAAGGTCTACAGTTACTAAATTCGTTATTGAATTAAAAAATTGGATGTTAGACAGGTGAAACTCAAAAAAAAAAAAAAAAAACCCAAATAAAAAATTAGTGTCTTTTTAGCATAAATTTTGGGGCGGGTGCAAGTTCTTGGGTCCTGTAACAAATTCTGACATTAAACGTGTCAAATATATTAAATGTCCTGATAGTAAAAGTAGTAGTGAGAAGCAGCTCACTAAATGTGACGCTGCCTTCGTAGTAAGTGCAAAGAGAACCCAGTTTTAGCTACGCTTACATGATCTTATTCTGTGCTGATTTTGCAATGTAGCAGTTGGTTTGCACACACAGCTGAGCTCTTCTGCACATACGTGCAAGATGTAAAAATATAACTACTCATAAATTCAATGAGTTGTATTTATGTAGAACTAAATTGTAGAGATGATTAATCTACATATCGGTTCAGAGATTATTAGAATGTCTCTTCCATTAGCATCTTACTCTGGAGTTGTGTATTGCAACTCCTACCTCAGTATCTTAAACCAAGTTGCCTTCATCCAAGTATGTATATGTTGATCCACAATTTAAAAAGTAAAATGTGCAAATCCAAAGAGTAAAAATGACAAGATTAGTTATAATTTTAGTTTTGCCTCAGCACATAAAGGACCCTGTAGTACTCAGATATAGTGAAGTGATGGGGATGATGGAATATCACATACCAATGTGGCACCACTGGCATTGACTTCCATTTGCAGTGATTGCCTCGCTTGTCACTCAGAAGTTCATGCATCCAAGTAGCCTTTTTTAAGAAGGACTTGGCTTTGAATTCATCTTACTGAACTTACTGTTTGGGCTTTTATATGTATGTTTTTCTTCTGTTTTTAAAGGGTTTTTGTTTTGCACAAAGTACATACTTGAGTGTGTGTAGCAAAAGGAGAGAAAACAGCAGCTATAACCTTTATTTTACCTTTTCTCACTCATTGTCCCAATAATTTCTGGTGATGTTGGTTTTTGTTTTTTGTTTTTTTTTTTTTTTTAAATAGATCTTCCTTTCATTGCGTCTTTGAACATCTAGTGTTATTTCACAAAGCTTGTCTAATTGTTGTTTGGGCTTCTGTCCTGTGCATTCAGACATGTTATTGCATCCAAGTCAAATTTTAAGAGAGTTTCTTTAGAAGGTACTTGGTAAATAAAGATAAGATTTATTGCACACCAGATGTATGGTGACATCCTAAGCGAAGACAGCTGAGATAGCTGACTGATTTCAGTACCTCATTGATGTTAGGTGAGGTTTTGTGACCCTATGCCCTCCAGTGACAAATGCAAAATTTGTCTTAAGGTTTTATGTTTTTCTTTGCTGTGCTGCATTATCTTCATATTACTTCCCTGTTTTGTTCTTGAACTGGATCGTTGTCCTGCTTGGCACCTGGTGACCTGGTGGAATTCTCATGTAGTCTTGTGTTCTCTACCTTGCTGACTGTGGTCTTGCTCTCTTAGTAAGCATCTCCCCACAAAAGCCGATTGTTGGATCTGTTTATCTGAATGGTTAACACTCAAGTATTTGGTCATTTGTGACTACATTTTGTGCTTTTGATTGTGGGATGATCTTGACAGTGATGTGGACAACAGAGCGAGGAAGGCAGTGAAAACAATTTCAAGAGTTATTTCAGTTATGTACATAAAGAGGAACAAGGCTTTCTCCTGTCATCTTGAGGCTGTTCCCTAAGGATATGGATCTTACACTTTGTCCAGCATGATTTTGTATTGCTGCCTTTGGTGATGAGTTTTCTTGTCGCACAGTAATTCTGCTTCTTATAACTTCCAGAGTTGCCTCAATAAATTCTGTTTCTTTTCTGCATCTCTGTGATTTTTCTGCATTGGTTCAGTTATCAGAATTAATTCAGACTTGCAGAGTTACTGTCAGCCACTTGTTTGCTGACAGAAGGGGCCTGAGTCCCAATGTGTAATGGAGTGGTACAAAGGTTCATAATTATGCGGAGTGTATCTGTGTATCCATGAAACAGTGCCAAGTGTGAAAATGAAAAAATATACACGGAGCATTAGAGAAATTGCTTTATGACATTAAATAAATCTTCTGTTCATCCATGCAGTTAAGTACTTCACGAAAAGGAAACTTGAGGGGAAAGATCCTGGTACATCGGAGGTCACAGGGACATCTTGTAACTGGAATGCAAATTTTAAGGCCCTTATTGAAAGATTTCAGGCAGTAGGAGGTGGAGGGTTTTTGTCTGTCTTAGACTGCATACTGCAGAAGTCTGACTGTAGGAAAGCAGAACTCCAATTTAGCAGTAACCTGAAGAATTACATTATTGTAGCAGTTCTTTCTAAAGCAAGCAATTTCATTTGGTAAGCATGCTGTGCCTGTATATTGAAGCTGGTTTGCAGACAAGTTGTTTTAAGCAGTGGTAAAAAGAACACAAGAAAATGACATTAAAGAGAAAAGGTGAGTCAGCAAATCTGACATGTTAAAAGCCTGAAGTAAAATTTTAAAGCCAGTTATATTTATGGACATTGGTGATACATGAGTACATGACAGAGGTGGCAAATGGACAGGGCAGTATTTGTTTTACCAGATGAGAGCAGGAGATGTGAAATGTGGGCCTGTCTGTGCATTATGAGCAAAGACTGATGAGTGGGGAACATGAAATCCAGCTCCTTGACTGTAAGTGTATGTGTCTTTCCATAGCAGTCCAAGGAATTACCAGCTCTTGGCTGCACGGTGTTGGTGCGGTTGTGCTGCGAACCAGAAAGAACAGATAAGGCTGGAAATTTTTTGTCCTCCCAATAATACTTCACCTGAGTTGGCTCTATGTTCTGTGCCTACGTAGGGTTGAACAAACAGCCTTAGCGTTGGTAGCTTGAGGGGAGGAGTGTCACGGGTAATGGGAGAGCACCCGAGTGGTGATGCTTGGAGACTGCCTATGGCAGTTGGAGTAACAGCTGCTGCAAGTGTGCAACTGCTGCCTTTCTCCAGGCTTTGCTGTGGACACAAGCTGACTTTGCTCAGGTGTTCCAGTGGTTTCTTCTGTGAAGTGTGGCCATACTATCTTCATTTGAAAGGTTCTGTGCAGGCAGACCTCTGTCACTGCTCCAGATGTGCAGTTGTACCTGTTTTCACAGATGTACTGCGTGTGCTGAGCCCGATATGTGAAACCTGTCCTATGTTTGCAGTCATTAGAACTTATTTCTGATGCAAATAATTTTCTTCTACTCCAATTTCCTTGTGAAAAATAAATGAACCAGCGAGTGTAGAATGTCTGTAATCTGTGATCAGCTATTATAGAAAATCCACTTTTCACATTACATTTAATTTAATGAAATTAATAGTATTTTTCTAAGTAATCAAGTTATGAGCCACTTGTCTTCCTCTTTAAGCAGGCCTGTCTCTATGTTAAGATTTCTGTCTTTTATAACCAAACTCTGCTAAGATGTTTTAACTGTTTTTTTTTTCCGTTGGTTTAAAGCATCTGGTCACAGGGCATGGGCCTGGATCACGCTTGTGCTGCATGTAGTTGAGGATGATGGGATAATGGGGCTGTAAATTAGCTCTTTATGGTGCTGGTTTTCCTCTGGCCTGCTCCGTTGTGTAGTCTAGAGCCACCCCAAGGCTGTTCTGAGCTGTGCCAGCTGGCGTAGCCCTGCAGGGCTGGTGTGCCAGATGGAGACAGCAGAAGAGCAGCACTCCAGTAAAACCCTCACACGTTTCCTAGGGTGAAGGAGAGGTGCTTAGTGCTTCAACCCCATTGGTGTATCCTTGGGCGAGCGGTTGTGCTGGTACTGTTACTCTTGTGCTGGTGCCGCCGTGCAAAAGACTGGATGAGGGCACTGTGCTTTTTTTTTTTGAGGAGATGCAGAACATAGAATTCAGCTTTTGAAACATTTTGAGAGCATTAGCATCTTGTTTTTCCTAGTTTTACGCTTCTATACTGTGTCTGTGAAATGTTAAATGCCATAGCGTGTACAGATACTCAAATCGGAAAAAATCTTTCATATTATTGAGTAAGTGTGGTGTTTCTTGATGTGTTATCCTATTTTTTCCTCCAACTACTGAAAAATGCTGTTTTCTATAGGATATCCTGATCAGAAACAGCTTGGTGGTATGGTTGGCTTTTCTTTCTTTTTTTTCTTTTTTACTTAGAGGAAAACCCTCAAACCCTCCATTTTACTGCCTGAGAATGACAACTTCAAGCATGCTCAAAATGAAAGCTATCAGAAATTTTCATCCTTTCATTTGGTGAACTGGCTTCATAGCTTTTAATGAAAGAAATTTATTGTTGTTATTACTGCAGTATATTCAGGTAGGCCTGGTGTTTTACCTCAGCCCTGTGGCTGCCTTTGTGTTCAAAAACAAACTTGGTCAGAGTGGTCTGCCAGCAGCAGCAGAATGGCCTCATGTGGGGAAGACATGCCCCGCAGAAAACATGTACTTGAAAATTTCCATCTTGTGGAGATGAGGGTAGCATATGGGTGAAACTCCTTGAAGAATTTCATTAACTGATTGCTACTCAAACAGTAGATGTTTTCTAGAGGTGCTGAGATGCTTCAGCTTACCTAATGTTTTGTCAATCTCTTGCCACAGAAGACTTTGCTCTCATTGCCCCATTAATGCAGCTAACACTTCTAATCCAGCAGCCCAGAATAGCTATCAAGCCTGGATTTTACTCTGGTAGCATTTGCTGCGCAGATAGTTGATATCACCCCATATACTGAAGGACACCTGGAAAAAACCCCAACCAAGCAACATAAGGCTGTTTTGGTGAGGTATTTAAAATATCTGATTTAAATAACCTAATAAACTCAACATGATGCTATGTAAAAAGGCCCTTCTCAGAAGAACAGTTTACTTTCTTTGAGATGGAAAAAGTACCCTATCAACCTTCAGAAATGTGTGGATACTAGTGGGAATACTTAGGCGAGGAAGGATGTGCCCTGTAACTTCCTTGTTTCAGTGATTATCTGTGCTGGAAGAGGAAGCTAGGAGAATGGCCCACAGAAAGCAGTGGCTCTCATTTCACCCCCCTGAGTAGTATCTCTGCTCTTGAGACAGAATGCTGGTGGTTTTGTAATCCAGTATTAGGAGTCAACATTTTGTCTGTGTGAGCAAAGACCAGTGACTTAAGGCTATGTCTCATGAAAGATAGGCTTGCTTGAAGTATTGGGAAGAAAGGGATGGTGAGAAATGCGAAGTTGGACACACAATCTGAGACTGACCCATTAACTCTGGAGCCAAGAGTAGGAGTGGAGAGACAAAGGTATGGTTACAGAACAGGTTCTGACCTGTCACGGTGAGACAAGGCACAGCTTGAGAACTTCACTTCATATGAGTGGGCATGTGTTCAAAGAGAAACGTTTCCTTACCCTTGGTGGGAGTATGTTCATGCAAGAATGAAAAGCGAGTGAACAGCAAGTTTCTTGTGAATCT
The DNA here is from genome assembly GCA_033558235.1 of Neomorphus geoffroyi. Lineage (NCBI taxonomy): Eukaryota > Metazoa > Chordata > Aves > Cuculiformes > Neomorphidae > Neomorphus > Neomorphus geoffroyi. Next base: position 589,330 of record JAUMJM010000038.1, read on the forward strand.
GAAGAAATCCATGACAGAAACTTTTCCATTATTGACTGAGGCTGATGGTGAGGAGATCCCAAAGACCCAGTTGGTGCTCCAAGGAACCTATTTTTTGTCAGTGAAGATGTGAGAGGGAAATCGACCAAGATCCTCAGTGGCCCAGAAGACAGGAGTCTGGGCTGTGGACACCTCTCAGCCAATATAGCGTTGACTTCATCATTACAAGCTAGTATTAAAAAGCTTTATATGCACTTGTCTAATTTCTTTCCAAAGTAGGTTTTTCCAAACTGACATAGTTACAGGATCTGCTTCAACTCAGTGTTGATTCCTCTCTGCTTGACAACATTTTTACTACCTTCCTACTTATAGTGAAGCTTCTAATCTCAGGGAATTTGAGCTCATTTCCTAGCAGGATAGGAGGTGAATTGTGATCACTTCCATACAAAATTCTGAAGACGTGTTGTTCTTTTAATTCTCTTTCATGCTGTCATGTTTGAGAGTTTGCAGGTCTGTTGTATCTACTTGCAGGTATGTGTTTGAAATGAAGATTTTCAAGGAAATTGTAAAATTTTCTTTTTGTCACGTGGAGAACTGTGTTCTATGTAAAACTATGCTGACTGTGATGCCCATTAAACTGTTCCTGTCACTGTAAGCATACTTCTATATCCAGCAACTACTACTACTAATGGATTAGATTTCTTTCTTCTTCTTTCTTTTATTTTTTTTAAGAGGCGAAATCCTATTGTCCTGGTTTTGCTCAGTGCTGAATCCCTTAACTTCACCTATTATGCTTCAAGTCTGCTGCTTGACTTTTTAAAGTATTTCCTTCAAGTAAATGTCTTGCAAGTAGAACACTTAATCTGTGAAATCAGCTCTATCAGCATTAATATTGTATATTTCTTCTGGTTCATGAAGCAAAGTAAAATCATTTTAGAGGTGAAGCTGATGATGGGTGGAATCTCCTAACTGCCTTTGTAGAAAAATGTTAGCAAACCAGATCAAAGAGCAGAAGCCGTGCTTCACAGTCCTGTCAATTCTGCAGAGCTACAGAAGGTCTAAATATAGTGAGTGTTCACGCAAGAAGGAGATTCCACTGTGTTTTCTTTGGCTCTATGACTTTCTTCACTTCCCTCTGCAGGTTTTGTTTTAAGAAACTTGTGGTAAGGAACTTTGCTTTCAGTTCCTTCTCTTTGCGGTCAGTTAGCTGGAAAAGTGCAACGGAAGAGCATGGATCCACTTAGTAGAGTTGGGCTCCTTAGTACTAGATTTGGTTTTGGTGTGGTGTCATTTCTGACCTTCAGTGAGGCCAAAACTGGTTTTAAATCTTCATGTAACGAACAGGTAATGGCATGAAGGGTGAAACACAAGATCTGACAAACGCTGTGACTCTGCATGCATAGCATCCAAAGTTGGACTCCGTGATTGCTTTTTATTGCAATTTGTACCTAGCTTTTCGAGTAGCATTTTTCATGTCACCTTGGTTTGACTGGATACTTGAATGTTTTAGTGTTAAGTGAGAGAAATTTGGTGGGCTGTTTCTAATTCTTGTTTTGTTCTGTAACTGGAGCATGTCCTCCATCATTGACAGCATCTTCTTTCAGTGGCTGTTCTTTCTATTTTTCATTTTGCCTCTTCCATACCTTGAGTTTCACTTGGTGTTCCTACTTCTTTGGCTATTCACTGCCTTTTTCCCTAGAAATTATCTGTTTGTTTACAGTTCAGAGAAATGTCTGCATTTCTGTGCTCTAAATTTCTTCATGTGAGCCCACCCTTTCGAGTCCGACCATGGAGCACTGCTCCTGACACACTATCTGAGCAGGCTGCTCTTCATGCCAAGGTTGTAAGTGTTAATCTTGCTGCAGACTGGGGTGATAATTCATTGCTGTCACAGCAACACATGCTTAAAGTTGGTTCTTGCCAGATTTGTTGGCTATATGCTACACTAGAGAAAATGATTTCAAGAGTCTTATTGCATAGCCAGATGCTGTAGAACTGGTGCAATCAGCCTCCCCTCCCCCTTTTTTATGACTGTTCTGACTTCAGGGAGGAAAATTATTATACAGTGAAACACATTCCTGTGAAGCAGTAGTGAAGAGGGAGATGAACGTCTGATCATGGCTGATTTTTTGGGTTTGTGTCTATGGAGTTCTGGTTTGTGTTCAGGTTAAAAAGAAGGAAGGCTTTGAAGGTAGGGTGAGGGTAATTAAAAAAAGGAATTAAGCTGTGTCCTCCTTGCTTTAGTTGTGTTCTCTGGAATAGGTGGGTGTTGTGGAAGTTCTGTGTTTTCTTTAAGAACATATGCTGATGACTACATTGGCTTAATTCTGAGGAACTTAACTTCTGCCATTGGTGTCCCTACGATCTTTCAAAAGGAGGAGAAACTTTGGGAACCCTTGTTTGATGATGGCCAGTGTATCTTGGCACTGGCCGGTAAGCTATTTGGTTTAGTTAAAACTACTTTAGCTGGGTTAGGTGGTTCTAATCTTACCTTACTTGGAATTTTTATTCTGTGCTGCTGTAAGTGCCTATAACCTGTTCCTGGAATTCATAGCCGTAACTTACAGACTTGTTATTTGGGCTCACTGGCAGATGATGCTGTAAGCCAGATCAGAGTGCTTGTCACCACTGTTATTTGATCACCTCTACCCTTTGTAAGGTTCCTAGCAGCCTCCACGGTTGTAGCTGTTCTGTCTCTGAGGCACTGTAAAGCTCTGAAGAGGAAAATTAGTGTCTTTTTGATCTGAGGTCCCCCAGAACAACTTAACATTTACCCTCATATACGTGCGGTAGAAAAATGACAGTTATTTAATGGATAGCTTTTGTGAAAGCTACATTGTATGCACAGTGGTGTTTGGTTACCAGGAAACTAAGATTTACTGATTATTTAGTCAGACATAAACTTGCTAATGTGCTTTCTCTGGTGTATTTCCAGCATAAATCTCAATGTCCAATGGTTAAGCATTGTGTCACCAATAACTTTATCCTCTCTTATTTTAAGAGAAGCTGCCACAGCAGTTACGTTGTTAGGAGTGTGTTCTCATGGATCGAGATCCAGGTGAAAATGTGGTGTGGGAAAGCTTGCTTTAGTATCACCCAAACTATGCATCACGCAGCCTTCCCTACTTTTCATTCTTTGTACCTTAATTATTTGCATTACTAGATTATATCTTGAAAATCAGAACTAGTAAGGACGACTCAGTAAGCTACCTCTTATCTTGGCAGGGGTAGCTTTTAAGCAACTTGAGCTACTCTCAAGAAAGCCTGAGGCAGTGCTCTCAAATGCTTTTTTAATCTCACTGTAAAGCGCAAAGACCATGTATTTGTCCACACGTGTTTATAACCATAGAAACAAAGCAAGAGATCAGAACTTGGAATATGTATGGGATCTCAGGTAATACTTTTGCAGTACTCTATGTGAGATCACTGATGATTTGCAATTTTAATACTTTCCTCAAGAATGTCCTGGTTTTGTTTCAAGCTCTTAACTGGTTTTTCAGGTGAAGTATGCCAAGGCAGTTCTGGTTTTTGCTCAGGTAAAAGACTGAGTAATTCACTTTCTCACTCATTCCCATGTTCTACCTTGTCACCTCCATCCTAGTGCTGTGGTTTGATCCTGTGTATTATTAGCCTTTCATTTTTCTGTACACAGGGGCTTTAAGAGCCTTTATTCTCCTGCTGAGATAGCCTACACAGCTCTTTGGAGCTGATGAGAGAAAGATTGAAATCTCTGTTGTATTTCTGGCCTCTGCTGGCATGTCTGAGGTGGAATGTATCTTGCCATGCATGTTAGAGATGCCGAATTTATTACTGGTATTGTTTCTGTGAGTGGAAGAACAGGGATTTGCATGTTGCCAGATGAGCTCCCTGTTCTTACCAAAATTCAGATTGCATTGTGGTTATTTTTAATAGCAAATACAATTTTTATTTTTTATTTTTTATTTATTTTTTTTTTTTTTTAGCTATGTGCAAGCTTCTGCTATTACACTAGAGGTCTTTTCCAACTCTCGATGATTCTCTGATTCTATGTTAACTTTGGTAAGGGGTCTGGAGCTTTGATGAGCTGTCAGTATACCAGCCAATTCCCTAAACAACAGAAAGCTTTGGTAAGTCTGTCTTAGTTTTGGGAACAGGGATGAGCTAGATAAATGGGAGAGCATTCTGAAAAGTACAACTCGTGTGCCAAATAAATTTGTTAGTATGTTGGGAGCAATAAATAATTATGAGTTTCTAAATATTAATGTTCCTGTAGTATGGGGAAGAACAAGAAGAGCAAATACCCTAGTTCTCTCTCTTTCCCTGTGAGACTGCAGATTCAGTTCTTCAAGTCCAAAGCAGTTGTTCCCCCCTCCCAAATTCAGTTGTTCAGTTGGGAGACAAGAAGCATTAAGCTTATCTGTTTGCTTGAACTGTTTTATTCCAGACTTTGGTCATTTGCAGCTTTGGGGCTGAGCTTGTGGATTGCTACCTTTTGATGATGTTTCCCTGTTGGAATGCAATGTGGTAACTTTTGAGATTGCATCAGATTGATTCTCTACTGAAGGGGAAGCTGTGGATACCAGCAGACCATCCTTGTTGATTTTGGGGAGAGAACTGAAATACAGAAGGCAAGGCAGGACACAAAGGACCACACCATCTGTCCTTGGGCTTGTGCAGTCTTCTCTGCAATTCAATCTTGATATCAATTACTAGCTTCTAGCAAAATAAAAAATCTCAGTTTCTATATGGAAAGTAAATAAACTGAAAATAATGAGAGATGGAAACCTATGCAACATCTAATACAAAGTGAGGGAAGGTAGAAGCATTGGAAGCAGAGCCCCTTGTTTTGCATGGGGAGATAATGGGGGAAGAGTGCACCATAATACGGATGGTTTGGGAAACCTGATGTAAGCAGTGAGAATACAGCAAGGACCTAACTCTAGTGACCAAGCAGCATAGAACAAGGCAGGGTGCTGGTCAGGTGTAACCATCTGTCTGTATCTGAAAGGTGAAATACGATTCCAACTTGGTTTGTGCGGTTTTGGTGGTATAGTCAATTCTGTCCATCCCGGCAATGTGTTCTCTTGTATGAGATTGGTCACGTGAGGCCTTGGTGCAGACACGGTTGGCCAAGTTTAATTTCCCCAAACGCTGTTATAATGTCAGCAGAAATTATTGTGTAGACCAAGCCCCTCCTTGTTTGCATAAATATTACTGTTTCATAGGGATGGACCTTCCTGTTGGTATATCTTTCTTTTTAATGCTTAAATTCTGTGCAGTCTGTGTAGTTGCATGTTAAACGTAACTGATAAACCTCTTTATTGGTTCGTATGTGTGTTGAAATTCAGATTTGAAACCACTTAACAAAAGAAAACTTTCCTATGAGTCTGAAAACAAGAGCCTGTCACTTCTTACCATAGTACCGTGTAAGAGTTCTTGTTTCCACCGCTTCACCATTAGACAGACTATGGGCTAAGAGGAGATGTCCTTTTCTTGTAGCTTGTTTTAATGGTGGTGGCCATGTTAAAGTGAGATTCCATTAAATTGAATTACGAGGTCACTGACCACAGCCCAATCTGACTTGGCAGATGCCTGTGACACCAAATCTTTGTTTGGATGATCAAAAAACATGATTTGGTTTTGTCACAATTGCTGTCTGCAGCTAGCACAATCACGTTTGCCGTCAGAGTTAAAAAGCAGTTTGTTCCACCAATGCATGTTCCAGTTGTCTCTTTCAGTTGGGAGTCCTCGAATCTGTGATTTTTGCTTTCCAAATAGGTTATTATGTTTATACAACGTAAGTTCTCTTCTGTGTTCTGCACCTCAATCTGTAAGTTATAGCTGAGTAATTTCTTTCTGAAAGCAGCCTGCAGTTTTGCTGTGTAGATGCTCTCTTGGTAAATGAAACACTGCTTAGCTTAATTATTAGTGTTAATGGACATGCTGTGGGACCAGTATTTGCTAATGTCAGGCAGAATCAAAGTTATGCCTTTTTATGCTTGAAAAATGTGACGGTAACTGCAGTTCCGAGTGCCTTGTCAGAATGGATCAGTGGCACACGCGTGAGTCGTTGCTGGCAGTAACCTGTGATGTGTAAGCAGACTGTTGTCTTCCCTTCATCCAGGCGTCTTCTGCAGGCACTCTTATTACCAAAATGCTACATGCTATTAATTTGTCAGGTGCACGTGCTCCAGAACGTGCTCTGTAACTGATGAATCTCTTGTAATTTCTCTGTGGACATTTATCCCTTTTTCAAGGTCTCTCTGCTCTTACAGAGCTGCTGTGCCTCTGTCCAACTGTGTGATGCTGACTACGGAACGTCTATGGCATTAATATAAGTAGACATAAATAGAGCAAGGCCTCTACAAAAAACATGGCTTTTCCCATCATACAGACTGTACCTGGGTTCAGATGCTATTTTTGGATAGAAAATGTGCAATGTCTTCCTGGAGCTCAGTATGTACTCATGAGTACATGAAGTGCCTCCTGAAACGATCTTTACAGGAAATGGAGATTCATGTTCCCTTTTCTTTCTTCTAAGTAGAATGGTTACAGTTTTTGTTGTTGTTTTTTTTTTTTTTTTTTTAACATGTGTGTGTCATAGTTTCATTTGACAAGGAAGATTCGTATATGGAGCTGTTTTTTTCAAAAACCAGAGTTTCCCAAGAGCCAATGGGGAAACAGGAAGATGTGGATGAAGGGGGTTGAAACAGTATTGATCTAATTTGCAATGCTCCTGTTTTGTGAGATAGAGGAAAAGCATATATTTTTTTTCTTGAATCATGAAAACTGATCTGGTTTAACGAATTTGAGAGATATGTACAAATGATGTTCCTGCACACTTGTTATGGATGTTGTTTGAGAGGGTCACTGTCTTTATTTTCATGAAGTAGTTTAAAGTTTGGAGAACAAGCTGTACATCTTAGGTAAATCTGAAGATGAATCTTTACATGAACGGTGAAATGAACTTTTAGCTGCACTAAATGCTTGCGTATTTAGATGTTCTGGCAGTTGGGCACTGCACATAACATATATATTTACACACTGATATTTCTTATTCCAAGTGCTAGAGGAGTTGTGTTTGGTACCTAAGAAGCTGTCATCTTCCATGGAGTTCTATTTTCCCCTGTTTTCCATAGCATTCCTGACCTGTCCACTGTGGTTTTTTTTTTTTTCTCCTGTCTCTCTTTAGTGTCATCACTTGACTTTTCTCTAGCAAAACTATAAGTGATGAGTGTGTGTAAAAACACTTGTCCAACCATTTCATAAATCTTTTCTGCATTTTTCTTAGGACATAAGTGTCACATGGGATTGGTGAACTGGAGAGTCTTAGTGCAGATCTTGGGCTAAGGACACGTAGGTAGTACCGTTCCCTTGCTTCAGTTACCACTGCCATCACTTGATCATCCAAAACAGGATGTCAGGAAATGTGCTCTGATTAAGTCTTCTGGCACTTAAATTCCAAGAATCATTTCATTACTGCAACAGAACTGCCTGAGCACAGATTTGCGGTGCTGATGAAAAACACTTGAACTTGCCTTCAAACTTTTTGAAAAATTTCTGCTCTTGGAGAACCTTTTCTCTGCGTTCTTAATTTCTGTGTGATTAATCAAAGAATAACTGGAGTAATTCATTAACTTTGACAGACAAATTGTCTTCTACATCAAATTACTGTTCTTCTAGCTCTCTGGCAGTGGATGAAATTAAATATTTAATAGAAATCATAATGTCTTCACCAAAAAGAAGTGGAAAATGTTATGTATTATGTAGCATGTTACTTTTTCTTGCTTACAGGACACAGACATAACAGCTAGTAGAGCATCTGAGAGGTGAGAGTATTGTATTTGAATGCTTCTGCTGACCTGATGCATAATGGCAGTAGTTACAGCTGCTGAAGGTGAATCCGTTTGCTTTTCTTTTTAAAATCAGATCTTTATCTTTCGCTGAGATTTCTAAGGATTTATTTTATATAGTTTTAAGGTGTTCTTTTAAACATTTTTCTTTGCTATCTTGTAGCTTGAGTTCCAGTATTTTGATTTAAAGAGCATTCTGTTGTATGTGTAGCAGAGTTTGTATTATGAAGTCTAAAGTATTGTTGAAAAGATGTATCATGGAATGAAACAGTAGTGTGACGCCCAAAGTGTCCGGTCTTGATGGTTCCTGTTCTGCAGAACTCTGAATAGCTTCAAGAACTGGCATAGTTATAGGATTTTTATTTTTTTTTAAAGTAGTTATCAGCTTTTCAGTTACTGAAGTAAGAGCTGTGTTCCTCTCAAAAGGTCGCTAAACATTGTTTGGAACTGGCAACGAGAAATAGTTCTCAGAACTCCCCAATTGCTGTGGAAGATCAGTCCTCAAGCCATAAAAGTGCTATCATGGTGTTGTGTTTCTTTGGTTGTTGTTTTTTGTGTGTGTTTTTTGTTTCTGGTTATTACTGTATTCTGAAGGTGCTTGAACAGAGGCTGAGCATTTGCTGTATTTGGTAGCATGGGGATGCATTGGTTTTATATTGCCAGGATTGGGTAGCACTTGGGCCAAAATGTCTTCTTACTTTCCATCTATTATATTTTAATAGGGCTATTAGAATTTTATGAAACCTAATTCAGAAGGAAACTGGTGTTTACACAGATTGTATAATGCTTATGGTTCTCAAGCTTTTGTGCTTGGTATCAAGGAAGGAGGGATTGTTTTAGGTCTTGAAAGTAAAGTTATCTGCATTTAAGTGTATTTTCACTCTATTCTGCAGCCCTTCCAACACCTTCATTTGGAACGGTAGAGGATAGATGAGGCTTTTCTAGAAGAAAGACTTTTATTCAAAATACAAGGACAATGCCAGAGGTGGTGGTGCCTTTGTTTTGAAAATGGGGAGACAGATCTGTTGTTGGTACTATGAAATGGGGCTTCATTGTAATTAACAGCCTGGGAATTTTTCTGCTTCCTTTTCTTATCCCTGCTTGCTAAAGCTTGCTGTCCTGCTGGGATTTCTTTTTGGAATGCAGAGGTGTGTTCTGGCTAAAGCAAGTGCTTTGCCTAATAAGCTTTCCTAGCCACTGAGCTCAGCTGGCTGCTGTGGTCTGTATTTGTTTTGTCTTAACTAATTTTTATGTCCATGCTTTAAATTAAGCTAACACTTCTTGCATTAAATGACAAACCGAGCACAATGTCCATAAATGAAACCAAACACTATAATCTACTAATTTTTGTTTTCAGTGTACAGCATTATGCGATCAAACAGCCTGCTAAAAAGAAAGACGTGGCAGTGATACTGATGGTGTGTAAATGGTTCTAAACCAGCAGGATCAGCCTCTGTTGAAGGGAACGTTTCTGTTGAGTTAAGCATTTCCTCTCCTAAATACAGAAGACAAGTGAAGAGAGCAGCAGGGTCTGGCTGGTCAGCGCGAAGTATGGGCTTGTCAAATCTTCCTTGTTTTTGCTATGGGAGATGGTGCTTACCATCAACGTGCAGCACTCAGCCAGGATCTACTGATGGGTTTATGTCCAGGGTGACTGCAGTCTTGCAGCTACCTCTCAGATTGGAAAAAGTTCTGAGTACTTCTAAAATTCAGCCATATGTCTTGCTAGTTTGTTCCAAATTATGAATAAATGTCAGAAAATGAAGCATGAAATAGAAATTCTGTTTCAAAATAGCAGTGAATTGGTATTTACACGTCTACAATAGCGACAGTGAAATTGTTGCTGTTCAGATTGTTCATGTATTTGTAAGGCTTTGGAAGTGGTTTGTTTTTTTTTCTTATACTCCCTTTTGTTCTTGTGCCTCAGTTTTGTAGTTGCAATTGATGAGAGATGTTTTCTTTCTGGCTAGGAAAACATTGGCCAATGGGAAAGGCAGTCCTCCTCTGTATTTTCTGGGACTGCTCACTGATCTTGAGTCTGGATTGTACCCCCTTAGCTGTAGACAAAGACAGACTTACTGTGGCTGATGCCAGTAACAGCTGCATTACTGTAGTGTGGGCTTCATTCAGTCTCAAGGGATGCAGAACCTCAACTACGCAGCTCGTGCTGCATCATCTTCAATGCACGTTTAGGTAGTGCTGCTTCCATGCTTCTGCCTCTCTGTCCTTGGGTGACAGCAACTGTTTGGGTTCTGGCACAGTTCCTCTCATGGCCAGTTTGGGATTGTGCACCATTCTTCCTCTCCTCCAGACTGTCCATCACTGTTTTACAGCTGCAGTTGCCATGCTCAGTGCAATCATAAACATGGACAAGAGCTGTAGGCTCGCCTCTCCTCTGGCTTACTGCTGAATATGAATGTTTTTAAACCAGTCAAATATACAAAACTCTGGCCACCTCCCACTCTGCTGTTAGGTGCCAGAGGAGAGTTTTTATAAGATGTGGCAGCTGCTTGAGAGTTAAATAAAAACCCCAGAACAATAATAATAAAAAAAAACCCCAAACCAAACAAACAGAAAAAGTGCCTCTCTCTCTCCAAACAGTACTCTGTTTGGATGATTTTTCTGACAGGAGTAAGGACAGACATTTTTCTTCTAATAAATTCACGTAGTTTAAAGCTGTGATGAGTAGGAGCTGCTCCCTTTGCTGCTGAGGTGAGCAGCATCTGACCTGCACATAAACACTTTCCTGTTCTTGTATTCATGGTAGGCAAGCAGCCTGAGCTGGGTCAAGATGAAGATTCAAATCTATTTCATGGTTCTCTGTGCTGTTCTTCAAAGAATTGTGTTGCAGTGAGGCTCTAGACCTTTTTTTTTTTTCCTTTACACAAATGTCAGTAGACAGATTTAGGGCCTGGATGTCAACTCTAGTCATTACAGGTTTGGTTCGTGTTTATTAAACTGTGCTTGATCAGAATCAAAGTAAATTTCCTGAAGTCAGAACTGTTGATTGTGAGACTTCAAAAAGATACAAATAGTTGCATTTGTAATTACACTGTTAACAAAGAGAAAAGTTTTACTAAATTTAAAAAACCCACCTGTTTTTCCTGATAGCCTTACTTTTAGTCATGTACAGAATAGAGTATTAAAATATCAGGATGAATTTCTCTTCGGTCAATTTAAAAATCTAAATTCAGAAATTTGTCTGTTGAGATCTTCTGAAGAAAACAGTGACGCTGCTACACGAAATGCAATCTGTTAGTGGCTTATAGACATCTGTGAGAAGGGAATATAGGGATTTTTACTTAATGCTATTGTTTGGTACATTAAAAGACCCAACAAAATATTGTGGGCAAGATGCTGTAAACTCAGCTCCAACAACCAAGTCTATTAGCAAGGTGCAGATTTGAGAATGTATTGTGTGTATTTTTGCTTTGATTTGGGTTTGAAGGTGTTCTTATTTTTTCTTGGGGGAGGCAGGTTAGAGAGTTTTTTGGCTGCTTCTTGATTCAGTTGATGTGATTTCAAATTTCCATACTTGGAAACCACCCTTTCCCTGAGCCTTCCTTCACGACAGCAGCTGGAATTTCATGTGCCCTGGTCTTGAGAGATGGTGATGCTTTAACTACACCTCCTTACTCATGCCTTCTAGAGGCAGGTAAAAAGAACTTTGCAAAACAAGCTGACGTTCCAAGTTTGCACGAGATGTTAAAACACAATAATTGGCTGTGCATCCTCTGTAAAAAGACAGAAGCTCTTAGCTTAGGAACTATCACCAACCTTCCTACACACATTGTGATGAATGAATGTTCAGTGGGACTGCTAGCAATCTGCAAACTCTTCAAATGGACAAAGGAATACATTTTTGTCATGAGAATGCTTATTTCTGAGTTGTTTTTTTTCTGAAGATGCTTTCATTCATCTGACCAGTTTTAATGTGAGAAATCAAAACTCGTTCTCTTACAAAAGGTATTTTGTGCTCATACTGCTTTAATATGTTTTTCTAAGCTGACTCTCATGCCTGTAGAGTTCAGAATATCCATGTATCTAAATCTTAAATCTTCTAAAGAGTGAATTGCAGTTCTGACCACCTCTGTTTTATCTTTGTAACTTTAGGTTTGTGAATTTGCATGAAAGTTTTCCAGTGAATGAAAAAATCTTTTATTTTGCTCTAGTAAAATGAATTATTAATTTGTTTTGTACTGAGATAAGAGGAAATAGTAAGCTTCAGCTTACTGATATTAAAACATGTTCTGTGCAAGCATATTGAGAATTTGCTTTCATTCTCTGGATGTTCCTAGGCCTTAAAGTGCTTGTTGGCTTAGAGTATTCCTGTAGAGTATTCCACAGCTCAGTGAACATAAATACGTACTTAGATGCTGATGTCTTAATATCATAAGTGGAAGTAGACAAGGAAAATGTCTAGTTTAGCCATTATCATTCCGTTTTATGCTTCGTGCCAGTGAAAGCACTGTTGTTGGAGACCCTGTGAATGTTGTGTCTTATATCCTCTGAAAGACTCACTGGGTGATCTTAGAGGATTCACTTGTTGTCTGGTGAAGACTGTTTAGTGTAGATGGAGTAATGGTCTTTTCTGTATCAGCACATTTTTCTGGCATGCTTTTTAAAGGGGAATGTGCTTCTTGGGAGTGGTTTGTGGTGCTTTGTGCAAATTCTCTTTGGAAGGAGAATCCGCAAGTGTCTTGCATAGCTCTTGTAAAACCAAAAGGGGAGTTAATTTTATTGTTTTGTAGTGTTTTTTCTTGTAGGCGCTATAACGGGACTAGAACTTGTCTTCAGCTTCTGTTAGACAAAGAAAAAGTTTTTTTTCTCGTGACAAGAAGAGAGTTTGGCTTGTCTGCATGTTTGTTTGTGTATTGTCATTGAAACCCACAATTGTCAGAAAAGTTGTAAGCAGTGGGGTTAACTTCTGTGCTACCAGTTGGCTCGATTTGCTGCAGTAAATATAAAAATGTAGTGCTTAATAAGTCTTAAAATCTTGACAGAATGGTGCGTAACTCATAGCAAACTTTTAAAAGCAGAAATGTTTTCTACCAGACTAATGCGTTTTGGTTAGGCTCAACCATGTATCTGCCCTATTTAGTGCTGCACCGGTTGGTGTTTTTTTCTTTCAAAGAAAGCAAATAGTCACTAATAGATGCACTCTTGTCACCCCGCAGCTGCTCATTTTCTACTAGTCTCCTTTTTGCTGAGAATATTTGTCTCATAAATAAGTCATGCCACAGAGAATCTGTGCTATAGCATCATCCCATCCATCTTTCCTACTAGCAGAATTGCTTTGACTTTGATGTAAAGTAATTAAGTTCACATATTTCTAATGGAAGTCTTACAGTACGTAAAGAAGACATAGCTGAAATATCTGTGCTGTTCTAAATGAGGCTGTAGGACTTGTTAGGACTTTGATCCTCTGTATCCTGAAGTTTCTTTTTCCTTTTTTTTCTAGAAGAATGCTGTTGGGAGTATTTCCATCAGAACAGTGTGGCACGTTTTTCACGAGCATACCTGTTTTCATAGGAAGAATCACATTTCTCAGTTTTATGCAGAGCAAAACACAATCCCTGCAGCAGGGGCAGGGTTTAATAAGGCTCTGCATAGCATCAGGCAGGTTTGTCTGTTTAGCTCACTCCTTGAATTGCTTCTCAAGTCATGTGCTCGCAGATCAGATCGATACGTTGCCTAATAGGATGGTTAAAAACATTTCCACGATTTGCTGACGTGGGGGGAATGGTGAGGTAAAGTAATAGGGTTTGTACTGGATTTTAGCATACCCTACTGCGGTATTGGCAAGCCCCTTGTTCTCATGTGAAATTCACTGCTGCAGTGGTGCATTGCAGGAAATAGATAAAAATCAGCACACAGAACATATCCACGCATCACATATATCCGGGGAAAGAGACATGCACTTGAACCTTAAGCAGCTTACACTTTTTCACACGGCAAATATGCCTTCAGCTTTTAAAAGAATCTTACTATAGGAGGACATGAGATTTAATTTGAACAAGATCCATCATTTAAATAGTTTAGAAGCACAATAGGATCTTAAATGCATCTTTTATACAGTATTCGAAATCATTTAGATTTGTAAATGCTAGTGCACCTATCTGAGAAGCAGCAAATCAGCAATTTCAATGTAGTCATTTGAATTCAGGAGAATTGCTTTGTTCTTGTTGAAATAAAGCTTTTTACTGCTGTGAATATATATGGCAAAACCAAAATTGCATCTTTAGAGCATCCTTCTATTTTCTTCTCTAGCTTGTGGTGTCTGTCTTTTAAATGGTGTAACTTTTTTTCCTCCCAAGTTTCATTTCAGCCTTGTACCTGCTGTGGAATTCTATGTGAAACTAAAATTGTAAAAAAGGTGAGGGTTTTGGGTTTGTTTTTTTTTTTAAACTAAAAAAAATTTAAAAATTGTTTATTGTCCAGCTCTATGCATGATGCACTATCCAGAGTAAGGAGAGCTGGGAAAACCCTCTGTGTGTAGAGGCTAAATGATAACTGGTCAGATCTCTGTTTCACTCTCAAATACAATTCTTCATTTCATCAAAATTCTCTTTGTTTTAGGTAGTCTCGTGCTGCTCTCTTGAGAAGAGCACTTGAACCCAAGCTGTGGGTTTGGATCTTGAGGTTAACATACTTGTTACTTTGCCTTACTGAAAGGCACTGTTCCTGCCCTTGCTGGCATGCGGTATCTTGAATAAAGTGTAATGGAAAAGTTTAGTCAGTTTGGATGAAAAAAAGACTTTCCTCAAGTTGCTTTTGAGCACCTTTTGTAGTACTTTCAGTCCTTTCATTTTCCCTCTGGTTTTTTTTGTTACTTCTAGGCAGAAGTAGGAATTGGTGGAATTAGACATGGAGTAATCTAACCTATAGCAGGACAACAAGCTGCTTGGATGGTCATAATGGTATATTTTTATTTATGCTCAGTTTGAGAACTGTGATATTATTTAACAATTTCATCTTTAATTATAATTTGATAGCATTGTCTTCACGCTTGTGCTCCAGTGGTCAGAGCCAAACGTTTGCAGACTGGGAAAGCTGTGCAGGCATCTTCTCTGCTGCGCCCGATGGCAACATGGGAGCCAGCAGACGCAACAAAGCAGAGCAAGTGCCTCGATGTTAATGTTTGCCGTCGAACAGTGCTGGAACAGTGAACTGGCTTTTCCTGGTGGTGTCAAAGCAAACAATTAGAATAACCAAGTTCAAGAAGATACCTGTACTTGGCTTAAGGTGACTTTCTGAACCCTTACGGAACCACACAGTCTTGTAACTAGTGCACTAGATTTGCTAGCACTATTAAAACCTTTGCTGGAACCTTGATCTTAGTGGGGCTGGAAGCAAATTTTTCAGTGTGGATGGAATAGTCTTTTAAAGAAAATAATTGAAATTTCTAATTGGACAATTTCATAATTCAGACTTGGTTGCAGGAAGTGAGTGAACAATGAGTTGATTTTTGTTTTAAAGCTGATGTGTCAGAAATGTGCGCTGACTCAGTAACTCTGAATCATCCTTTCAGCAGGTGGAGGAGGGATTTATATGCCACACCACGGAGAATCAATTCCCTCTTTTTGTTTCTTGAAACCTAGGAATGCAGCTTTGAAGTTTTAAATATTTAAATTTGTGAAGTATCCCAGCCCCTGTACTCAAGGATGATGGGTCTGTGACATCCCTGCCTACATGCAGTACAGTGAATCTTGAAGGAAATGTAGAACAAGAAGAGATAGAAATGTCGTAAGGCAGACTTGACCTAAATTTCTTGCTCTTGAGGTGCAAAGAGTTCTCAAGACTAATAAATCTTGTCAGCTGTGATTTAATATTGGCTTTCTCCTCCCATAAGGCAGAAGAAACGCTGCTGTTGGAATAGCCATAAGGTCTCCATCTCCAGCAAGGAAAGCAGCAGTGGGCAGTTGTATGACCTTTTGTGATTATCTGTCCTTTTTTCTTTCAAAAAATAGTCTAAGGGAACCATGCTGTTCATCACTCAACGTGCACTGCTGTGTCTGCGTTAGATTTGGACAAGAATTGTTTGCAACATGGACGGATAAGGATAAAAGTCTGTGTCTAGGCTATGGTCTAGATGTGGCAAGGTGAATAGAGAGGCAAAAGCTGACAAAGAGGATTGACTGTACCTAAAATGTGCATATTAAGACCAGGAATTCTGAATATGTGAGGAAATGTTCAGTTTTTCCTTCCGTAATTGCCTTGTTCTGTGACCCAGTGAGGGCATTTGAACTTCATAATTGAAAAGGCTTGGTCGAAAGTCTATGATTCTTCTGGTCTGAGTGGTCTGTTTTTTCTTTCTCCTTTTCTGCTGTTAAATCAGTCTCTTCACTTCTGTTCACATGTCTCTGAGATATTCAGCAGAGTTTTATTGCAGGAGGTGTCACAGGTTCCTAAGGCTCTGGGCAAGTGGACGCTCATTTGTTGCTTTCTCCTACTCACCTTTTCCACCAGTCTGTAGAAGTATCACTGGGAAAAGAGAATAGGACTTGAAAGGATGTATTTATTTATCTCATAATATCTAGTTTTAACTTAAAAACATAAAATCGTAACAGAAGGGCAAGTATTGAGGATTACAGATACTCTGCTTCCAGGCATCTCATAGCATTGCTGAATTTTGTCTCTTGACTTCAGTGCCTGCAGCCTAAATAACTGCTGGGGTGGTTGTAACAAGGTTCACTTTGGAATAGATTTCTCAATTTCTCGCAGAAATCCTACTTCAAAATTCAGCAGCCACGAGTGGAACTCCTCAGTGTCTACATGTGCCTGAACTTCACCTTCTTTCAGGTCTGCTTAAATACAACCTTGTAAGGAATAGTTTGTCTGAGCTGAAGTAACACTTCTGGAACACAAACGCTGCTTTCTGGGAACAAAGCAGATTATGGTGACGTATGTGTGTAGGGAGAATTTCCCACATACACCTGTATTGTGTAGGCAGGCATATTTAGAGCTGCACAACAGTCACCTTAAGCCTCATAGACTGAGATTAAAGTTCTTCCTGAAGGATTAGCCTTGGTTTTAGTCTGGAAAGCAAAGCATACCCCTCCAAAGACTTTGACTAATGATGAGAAAGTATTAGAAAATCACATACTTTCTCCTCTTGTTTCTGATATGTCTAAATGTTCTGTCTGTTTTACACAAAAGCTTGTTTTAAAAGATGGGGAAACTTGTACTTTCCTAACACTAAGAATTTGGACGTGATCAAACACTGCAGGGATCCATAGCTAATGTATTTGCTTTAGGAGAACCTTAAGGATCAGCTTCGAGTTCTCTGTGAACACATACAGCATTACAACAGCTTCCTTACTATCTTTTAACCTCCCCAGCCTCCCCCTGTCATGTTAGTGCTACCTGTTCATCTTTTCCTGTCAGCCTTTGTGGTGAATATGGTTTGCAGACTGGAGAAGGTAGGAGGTCTTTGGCTGATAAGCTTGTAACTGACAACAACTCTTTTCTGAGAGTGCTTTGAGATATTTAGTGTGAGCAAAGAGGGAAGACTTAAGTACCCTAGCAGAAAACTTCTTTAAAAAGTTGTTTTCCTATCATGTACATTTAAATAAAAATTGAGCTTCTAAAGCTCCTTCTGAAATAGCTGGGAATACAGAAGGATGTTTTGCAGTAGCTGTGGTCTATTGTGTGCCACTTGCATTTCAGCATTTTGCTTTGCAGGGATTGCATATTGCCACTGGAAACTGCCGTTCATTGATGTTAGGAGCCAGTGTTATACGAGCTTGAAACAAGTTAGTAGGTGTTTGGGACAACTGATGCTATGTGCCTGGTGTGACCTTCTTGCTTTAGGTGAAGCCCGAGCTGGTGGATGAACAGGGAGCAGGGATTGAAACTGTTCGACAGAGCTGCCAGGGCAAAACAATGCCAGCTTGATGCATTCATTTTCCCACTGCCGTTTTGATGGTAGGATGGTTAACGAGTAATAAACTGTTCTGACAATTTGGGAACATTTGAAATGTCAGCACTCTAAGTTTTGGCCTACTGCTTTCTTTTTAACTCCCTTCATATTGCAGCTATTAAAAATACAGGTATCCTGTTAGAGCTGAGACTCCTCTGACCTGTGTTACAGGTGGTTCCAGCCAGTTCCCTTGTTCATGACATGCACGAGTTCTTACATCCCTGTTTGCTGGGCTGTTTAAACCTCCTTTAAAGAAGGTACAGAACCATTGCCAGGGGTCCAGATGTGTGAGCTGCCACTGTCTTAGCAGCAATAAAAGCTAGCAGTAGAGAAACAAACATTGAAGAGGAAACCGGGTGGAACTGAGTGGTGTTGCTCACCCATGTAGCTTTGTCAAAGATGTTGTCAGTTGCTCTGTGTTGTGTGCATACACTGTTTATATTATGCAGGGTCATTCTTACCAGTTTTCTATCACTTAAAAAAAATATTTTAACCTTCCAGAAAGGAAATGCTCAAGACCTGTTTCTGTGTGCAGTTTGTTAAAATATCAAAGGAAAAATTAAAGGGTGTAGACAGAGGTTCAAAGTGGACTGAAGGAAGACTGGCTGGGGCCGTAAGATGAGGGATTGAGTGTGTGGGGAGAGAGGGTTAAAGATAGAGAGCAGGCTATCTGAGGGTGAGAAGAGTAAAGAAAAAGAGGCAAGCAGGGAACAGGACAAAATTATGAGAGGAGCAGAATAATAATAGGAGAGGGTATGGTGGAAGGGGAAGACCCTACATTTACGTTTTTGGATGAGGAAGGAGTGCTCTTGTATCTAAGGAGGACAGACCAGGGAAAAGGAGCAGTGATAGGTTGATTCTGCAGCTAAAATGTTGGTGGACTTCGCTAAAGGCTTTGGACCTTAGGAAAAAATTCTTTACTGAAAGGTGATTGGCCATTGGAATGCGTTGCCCAGGGAGATGGTGGAGTCACCATCCCTAGAGGATGGATGAGGCACTTAGTGCCATGGTTTAGATGATAAGTTGGTGTTGGTGTTGGGTCATAGGTTGGGCTCGGTGATCTCAGAGGTCCTTTCCAACAGTGTGATACTGTGACCATAAGCAAGACTTGACTTGCTTTTAAGAGAAATTGAGTTATGTTTTAAAGCAAGCTTGTGATTTTGTGGATCCAGCTGATTTTGGTTGCTCATTTCCAGTGTTCTGTTATGTTTCAGACTGTAGCCTTGAGATATGAGCAGGGTGGGAGTATTGTGAAACAAAGTAATTTGATTATTTGGGGTAGGGTGGGAGGGTGGTGGCTTTGTTTTAACTTAGCAAATTGTTTAAAAGCATAGACAGATGAGGAGGAGACAGCTAATCTGGTTAAGAATAGCCGTTGCGTTTTCTGGTATTGATTTCTTTCTTCACTCTGTATTTTAACCTTATTTTCTTACAATTTTAGAAAAACCATCTTGAGCTACACTGAGCAAACAGAGGATATGGATAAATAGCTTCCCTTAAATAAGCGATTGGACATCTTTTTTAACTTACACAATTTTTTTTACATTCTTTGATTTCTCTTAATTTTCACTGAAATAAAACTTCTTGGGGTAAGAATCTTCTGCCTTTTAGCCTAAAATGATCAGATTTTACATGTTTGTTATGTCATCTGTTTACAATGAATTTAATGCTAAAAGATGTATTTTTAGCTGGCTAAGTAAACCAGGGAGTTGCTGGAGTTGTTGTCATAGCAGCAGCCTTAACAGATAGGCTGATCCTATTTAGCTTTCGCAGCCAGAGAACGACCGTTAGGCAACAGTTTGACAGTTCTGCAGTATTTTTCTAAAGATGGAAATCATGCTGGTGATGGTGGGGTGATTTTTTTTTTTTTTTTTTTTTTTTTTTTTTTTTTTGGTCCTACTTTAAAATATTTCTTTCTGTAGGTGTGTGGAGTTTGATTCAACCGATCTATTTTCATCTAACAGAACTTGGGAGAACTTTCCAATACACAGCATGTGAGATTTGGGATTTAAGTCCTAATTTGTAGAAGCTTGAAAATAAATTACATGGTGCAGCATATTGCAAGCTGCTTTGATTATTTTTTTAACAGCCAGTAAGTATTCTGAAAGAAAAATTCCAGACTGGAGAACAGGATTGTGCATTATTTATTCTGCACTAATTTTAAGTTGTGGCAGACCAGGCAAATAGTACTAAAGAACTTTGGGGGTTGTTTTTGTTGAAATATGCTGTCTGGGTTAGATGTGTAGCATTTTAGTAATTCTGATGCTTATTTTTTTAGTAAGAAAAAAAAGGTGTTTCTGTGTTGACAAGCATAGAAATGGTATTTTTTGATTAGCCTGTAAAATAAGGCGTGCATCTGTAAGTGATCTCCGTAGAGCTGTTACTGAAGTTCACTTTCTCTTAAACATGTCTGAATGCAGTTATTGTTGTCTGAGATGAAAAGTGAGTTTCCCGTGAGGAGTTTCTCCTGTCCGTATCTTCCAGTCAGATGGGATTGGACCCAAATTGTTTTCAGTGTTGCTGAGTACAAATCTTATCCCCCAAACTCTCTGAAGTCTCTTACCACACAGAGTAGTTTCCCAAAAGATTTGTTGAAGTACTCAAGTTTAATGCTAAGATAAAATTTTGGGTGTTGGTGGCTTAGGGTGCTTCAAATGTGACTTGAGAGACAAAAGTCTATTTCACTTTCTTATTGCCTTTTTTTTCCCCCTTCAGGCCTGCTTGTGTCATTATAGGGATTCAAACCATCAAGTTAGGCTTACAGGCTTATTAATTTCCAGTCAATCATGGTAACTTGGATCACATACCTCCCCATTTGGGGTCCTTCTGGGGAACAGTCAGCGTGTTGCTTTCCAGACTGAGTGGCAAAAGTGACTTCTGTAACTCTGGTATGGATTTAATGTTGTGCCACCCTTTTGTGGGCTGGTATAGAGAAATCTAATTAATCAGTCTCCCAGCAGAGAAATTAAATGCCGTATATCCACAAACGCTTCAGTGTTCACATTCTATTACAGATTGGAGTGAATGGAGGAGCTCGATGCTGTGAAACAGCAAAGCTCTTATTGTGGTCCCACCTGCCCAAATTCCTGTATCTTCAGCCCTTTTAACCTCCCTGCCAGGAACCTGCTTTCCCTGAGCTCTGCTGTTCATCTGACTCCACTCCATCTGTCCCCAGCCCCTCAAATGTTCTAATCTGACAAAAGGTTTAGTCCAGCTTCAGCTGGACCAGGTTAGCAAAGCAGCTGTTGAGCCACAAAGCCCGTTGCTTCCAGGTGGGGATGGTGGGCTGGGGGCAATTCAAAAGAGACCAGACCTCGCTCCCCTGGTACTCAGCATCTGTGCAGTTGTAGCGTTAAGCCCTTGCGCCCAAAGGTTGTGCAGCAGCAATGAGTGTTTGCTTGGCTCAGTGAGCTGGGTGGAGGAACTGATACAGGTTGATCCAGGAACAGTGGAAGGTTCATTTCACAGGCATCTTTCTCCTTGCTTGCATCTGACCGCCCAGGTCATTCTGCTGGTACGAGTTTGGTATGTAACAAATTCCCAGATGGAGCAAGGGAATGGTAGCATTGTTTGTGTATTTTAGCAGCGGTGCCTCCTTGCCCCTGTGGTCATTAGACACTGAGAGCTGTGAATGGAGCTGGCTATTGTCTGCTCTCAGGACCTGGGCTCATTCTACCAAGATCTGGAAATGTACTGGACAAATGGAAATGTTTTCTCTGTGAATTTGTCTAATTGGTGGTTTTGTAACATAGAGACAGGACTGTTTTCCCCTGCTGGTTTGCAGTGTCCAAAAGGCACCACATAAATGGGGAAGCAGGCAGTTAGATCTGTGCCCCTTTAGCTGGACCTGGAGATGTGTTTGTTGCTTATATTCCCTGTCTGTTTCTCTGTTTCAGGCAAAGTCGTGCATTTGTCATATGTGTGGTGCCCACCTGAACAGACTCCACTCTTGCCTCTACTGTGTCTTCTTTGGCTGTTTTACAAAGAAACATATTCACGAGCACGCAAAGACAAAGCGACACAATTTAGGTAAGCTGTCATCCCAGCGTACTCACTGGTGCTTTGTAACTCGCTGTATTATCCCTGTCAGTTCCAGGCCAGGAAGGTGATATTTTCTGTAGCTACCTGATTAGATGAGGAGATCAATTTTATCTGTGTTCTAGTTTAGTCACGTTATTTTAAACTTGGTGCTTAAGCTTTCACTGCATTCCAGATAATTTTTGATTCACAACTTGAAATTTGAATTAGTACTGTTTAGTAGTTATGAATTAATGTCTCATATAGGGGAAAATACTAAAAAAGTGTGAATACAGGGGTTTTTTTGCTAAGTGTGAAAACCAGTGGGTTTGGTGTCTTGAATGAGAGGATTTATTTTGGTGAACTTTTTTCATGAGATCATGTTCCCCTTTCTTTGTTCATGCTATCGAAAAAGACATCATTCCTGTCACAAAGACTAATCAAGTAACAATCAGAATTATTTAAACTTTTAAAGTTGTTTTTATTTTTTTTGTTTGTTTTTATTTTCCTGTCTTGGCTTCTTGTTTCCAATGGGATCAACAACCCAAGTAATAAGAAAACAATTTAACCTTAAACCTTTCCCTCAGCTGCCTCAAAAACATTGGTAAAATGCCAGCAAGTTCTTCTGTTCTGTCAGCTTTGGTGCTACATAATGTTCAAAACCAAAACTGAATGCTTTTGGTTTAAATTACTCATTACTTATAGTTTAGAACATTTCAGAGTTGTTATGCAAAGTCCTGGTAATTTTATATTGGAATTCTGGTTGTGTGAAAATGAATGTATGTGATTTTGCTTGGTGTAGAACATACTTAATTTCTTTTCAAATGAAAAGACATTATTGATGGAGTGATATAAGAAACACGAAAGAAGGTATTATTTCATGGTTTCATGGAATAAATTTTCTGTTGACCACTGTGGCCACTGTTCTCAATTTATCCAAAGTGCTTATGGAACAAACTGTCTTTTTATTTTCCATGAAAACAAAGATGCTTCAGATACTCCTGTGCTTAGGAAAGTGCTGTGTAAGTTTACTGTTCATGGAAAAGATTTAAAATGACAATTTATTACAGTTTCTTCATCCATATGTGTCAAGAAGGAAAAAAAATAGTCTCTGTAGTGGTGTAGCTTAAGTTTGTAAATGCCTTGAAGAATAGAATATTGGAAAATAGTAGCAAATATCCATAACACTTAGGAAGTTGCTGGCCTTTGAGAGAGACGTTCATAATTCTTGATGTCAGGATCAGCAGCAATATTCAGTATAAACTGAGTCACAGATTCTGTACTTTAAATGATAAGTTCAGAAGAAAAAAAACAACGTGTACTTGTGAGAGAAAACATCTGAAATTGGTAAGTGCTGATAAAGCCATGTCTGGGAGTCCTGTGTCCAACCCAGTAAGAGGGAGACTGATGCTACTGGAGAGAGTCTAGCAAAGGGCTACAGAGGTGGTAGAGTAAACACGTTTACTAGGAAAGGCTGAGAGCTCTGTGACTGTTCAGCTTACAGGAGTGATTAGGGCAATCTCATCAGCATGTACAAATATCTGATAGGATGGTTAAAATAGGTGGAGCCAGGCTCTTTCCAGTCGTGTCCAGTCACTGTACAAGAAGCAATGAACACAAACTGGAATGCAGGAGAATGTTGGATCATCAGGGAGCACGCTTTTACTGTGAGGGTGACTGTCGGCTGGAACAGGTTGCCCTGACAGATTGTGGAGTATTTTGTCCTTGGGTATGTTAAAAAGCTGTCTGGATGTGGTCCTGGGCAACCTGCTGTAGGTGGTCCTGCCTGAGCAGTAGGGTCAGACAAGGTGGAGGTCCCTGGCAACTTCATCTCTTCTGTGGAAACTGAAGAAAGGAAAAAAAAAAAAAAAAACAACAACAAGAAACACCCCCCCCAAAAAAACCCCCACAACAGCCCTGTGTGACAATTCTTTATTGCTTTTTACAGGGTATAATGTCAAAGAGCTTCTGAAGTCAGTTCATTAGGTGAAATTATTTGGGAATATTTCCTAATGCAGAAGTACAAATGCCTTGAGGTAAACTATCTCAGGATTTTTAGTAAAGTGTGTATATGTATAAAAACCCCTTTTGTGCCAGTATAAGTTTATGGTCATGTTTAATGTTTAAAAATTACAGTGCTAAATTGAGACTGCAGACAGTATTTGCCTGTTTATCTGTGGGTACTGTGTAAATACTGTCATAGTTTTACCACTAAACTTACTGTATTTATGGAGAACCTTTTAAAAGAGCTTTATAATTGCATGTGTCGTGAGCTGCTGTTTATCTCTTTATCTGGGAATCCTAAATTCTTCAGGTTAATATTTTGCTAGGTAGAATTTGCTGTTGTCTGCTGTAGTGAAATACCTTCTGTTTCCATAACGCAAAACCAAATCTGGGCAGAGGAGGGAGGTTCTTTTGAAGATGCACTCTTGCTTACTGTCATGGTACCAATTAAGAATGTGTCAGATAAGGTACTTCCCAAAAGGAATAGGCTTTGGATAAAAAGAGCAAGAGCTAATGATAGCAGCTGAAGTACAGAATACAGTATTGTATCATCCCAAAAAGGATTCTTTTGCATCTAAGCATAATGTACTCAGTGCATAAATACACGTAATGTGAAGATTGTACGACTGACTTTTTGATTTCTAGTTTTGGAGATTCCTTTTCCCTCTTCTTTTAATGTATGTTTTGGTGTTTAATTTCCAGCTGCTTGTGGAATGGGCTATAAAAATATTTTTGTAGCTTTGCTAGTGCTTTTGGTTGCTTTTACTGCTCTAGTTTTCGTTGGGGGGAAATTACATCCGATAGGCAAAAATGAGTTAAGTGCTTTGAAATTTCAGAACGAACAGGAATTATTTTAAAACACTTGGTGACTTTTTGCTAAGCCAACATCAGTCTCCATGGAGACTAGCAGGAGCCGCACACTTAATCACAGTTCTAAGGAATATCCTAGATTTCAGCTGTAACAGCTGTCTGAGCACTGGAAGCAATGTTTTTGCAGCTAACTGCTCTGTGTTTCAGAAGACTTCGAGATCATTGTCCAGAGTGTTCTTAAAATACCTCCCTTGTTATCTCTGCTTCTCTCAGTGGTATAAATTAGACGCTCACGCTGACCTCACAGTGATACCTGTGCACTTGCATCTGCTTGCCTATCCAGTATACGTTAATAATACTGTACTTGTTTTAGTATGTGCCTTGAGTTGTGGATGGAGGTGATGGGTAACTCATCTGCTATCTCATTGGCAGTGATTACAGTTTCACTCTTGGTGGTGGTGTCTGTTTGCTAAGTATCTGGAACTTTTTTGCAAGCTTCAGATTTGATTTTTCTAAATATGCATTATCAGAATGCTTTGTCAACTTCTTATATCATCTTCCCAAATCAGGTTCCAGTGCCTGGGGAATCTGCATGTGGTTTCAGTCCTTGTGAAAACTGATGGTCAGTTCCTTTTCTCTTCCACAGTTCCACAACGAAAGGAAATACTTACTTACCTTATACCCAGAGTAGCAGAAACAGTAGGATGTCTCTGAACAGTTGCTCTAAAAAAGAAGAGAGATTGGTACTGTGGAGAGAGTTTTCATCTCCAAACCGTAGCAGTGATTCTCCTATCAGTTTCCTGATTGGGACTGAAGAATCCTGGGCAGATGGCAAATGAAGTTTTAATATTCTCTCTGAGTGAATATTTTGTTACATAGTGATTAAGCCTTTTGGGTGGGAATATCATATGAAAAAACAAAATCGACGATTTTGCATGGAGTATTTACGTAACTTTCCTTGGGGATTTTACCCCACATGCTTGTGTGTGTGTGTAAGTTCAATTATGTTATCAAAGCTCTGGGTAGACTTAAATAAGTCCTTGTTCGGGAGCCAGCTCAGGCATTTCCATGCTGTGCTTCTAGCTGTTATAGATATATACCCTTAACACATAAATGATATCTCTGAAACAGAACACGATGCAGTTTTTCGGTCAAAGCCTTGGTCTGCTCTGAGACCCTGTTCTGGATTAAAGAACAGAGGTAGGTGAAATAGCAGGGCTGAGATTCAGTGGTTAACAGAATAAACGAGAAACAGTTGGAAGACTGAAGTACCGTTCAGTTTCTAAGGAGACTGGCAAACAGATTTCAGAATGAGTCCTGTTAGATTACATTCATTATTTATTAGATCACAAACTGTTTGTTGAGGTACTGTTTCTTCTAAGGATATGCTGCTGTAAGATTCAGTCCAGTAAATACATTTGTGGTGAGAGGAACCGGGTGGGCGAGCTTGATGCTAATGCTCAAAGATTAAGTTGAGGATTTTTTAGTAGAATTCTAAAAGCTCTAGAAAACAAATAACTGAACTTTCTCATCAGATTCAGGGGACAAATGGTAAAACACATACCTGTCTGAAATTTAATATGCAGAAACAGAACACGTATTTGTCCAAACCCTATTGCAGACTTTTTAATGCCATTGAAAGTGTTGGCATATCTACAACTGCTCTGTTCACCTAAGTGTGCTGGAGAGAAGATGTTTTCTTGAGTCTTTAATCAGACACTGGACAAGTACAGCTTTTACTCTGCCAGTGCTTCTGTAAAACTTTCTGATTCTTTACACCAGGAATTCGTTCTGCTCTGAAATAGTGGCTTCTGTAAGGTGATCTCGTGTTGGTTTGGATCTTGATATTTGCCACTCGTGGATGGAAATTCAGGAAGATGAGAAAAGCCAGGAATCATCTGAGCACAGCAAATGCCTGCCCATTCTGATGGGAAACGAAATGTTAGTGCTTCCAGAAGGTCCTAATTAATAATGTTCAGCCAGCCCTGTCCTGTTATTTTGCAAGGGGGGCTTTTTGTGGCATCTCTTAAAAAATAGACGAAGAACAGTATTTGATTTTGTGTTTTGAGGCCAGTACTTTGGATTTTCAGAAATTTTTTGTTAAAAATAACAGGTAGTGTAACACATAATGGATTAAATATTGTACAATTCTAATACATTGTAGCTTTATTGGTGTTTTGTTACTGGTCTCCACCCCAGTTAAGTCTCTTATCCCCTTTTGTGGTATTTTCCTAAAGGAATTTATTAAGTCCTCCAGGCACCAGGATGAAAATTCTGGTATTCAGACATTACACAAGGTGACGTAAACAGTCTTTGTCCTCCTTACAAACTGATTGTGGGCCAAATAGATAAAACAAAAGAATAAAGTAATGAAGCATGTAAGCAAGATGACATTATGCAAACTTGTTTAGAGTAATTGTTCTCCTTATTACAGAATAGGAGAAGTAACAATTTAATATAATGATGGAAAAAGTGATTTTGAAAGAGGGGGAGGAGAAAAAAAGGGCGTACAGGATTAAAGGAGAGGTAGTGGGTTGTTAGAAGGGTGGAGACAGTGAAGGGTGAGTGAGATGTGGTTTGTAAGGAACCTCAGCCAGGCCACTGGCCTGCTAGTGGGGGAGGGCGAAGAGTCTTCACCTTTGCCTGATGAGTTGGACAACAGAATTCATGCTGCATGGCATGTGGTTTGACTTACTTATGACTTCAGAGTAATTCAGCGCTGATTCTTGCAGTCCACCTAATGTGGTAATTGTTTCCTTTGTTTAAAACAAGTTTTCACTGTAGTGAGATTTTTTTAATAATGCTATCTGGAAATGAAATAATCTTGGAAACAAAATAAATGAAAGATACACTGAGTGAGAGTGGTGATTTGTTTCTCAGCTATCTGCTAGGTGCAGTTTGTATTTAGTAGCTGGCTAAGGATTTGTAAGTGCCCGCTCTTAGGGGTTTTTTTTCCTATACTTGTGGTGTTTTCCTGTATGTATGCACTGAAAATCAGCGATTTGCTGTGATTAGTTTTTACTTGCTTCAGTGTGTACCCAGGAAGAAGTAAAATGTCATTTCCCAGTTAGCTGAAAAGTTTTATTTCTTGGCTTTCTTTTGTTTAGCATTGTGTAAGAAAAATACTTTTAATATTGGTCAGTGTTTATGTGTCCATTCTCAAAGGGCATTTGAAATGAGAAATCGTGACACGTGTAACCTGTGGAATAAAATGATCCCAAAAACCATTGCCCTGACAAGTGTCTTTGAGCTTTCAGTGCTGTCCTCTGAACCTTCAGTGGGATGGGTGCTCTCTAATCATCTTAATGGCTTTGAATAGAAATTACTGAAGTCTGAGAAAAAGATAATTCAGACTTAAATATCAAATCTTACAGAACTAGTTCTGCATGTATTTTAGTCACTGTAATTATGCCTTTTGATTACTTATGTCTTTGAAAGGTATGTTGTGAATTACAAACAACTCGGAGGCAGCTAATGCTTTGTTTCCTTGCAGAGGTTTCTTGCTTTGCCAGAAGCAATTGAATAATTCTTACTCTAACTGGAAAATTTTCCCTGTTATTTTTTTTTTCCTCTCTTTTTCCCCTGTAGATTCTAAGGTACAGAGTTTACTTTTTGTGGACCGCTGAGAAGAGTGCCTGACTTGGAAGCCTGCTTTAAAATGTCTTCTATTATATGAACTCATATATTTTTTTTTTTTTTCCTCCTCCCCAACTTCCCTTCTGTTTTGCAGCCATAGACCTTTTGTATGGGGGTATATACTGCTTTATGTGTCAAGATTACATATACGACAAAGACATGGAACAAATTGCCAAAGAAGAACAACGAAAAGCTTGGAAATTACAAGGTTTGGTTTTCCTGCCTGAATTTCTTGTTTCTGTTTTTAATCATACCTGTCCCTCCCATTTGTCAATGGCAAAAAACAGTAAGGGGAAGAAAGTTCTTTAGAGATAGTGATGCAGGCCTTGGAAGAGAGAGATGTCTAGCTATTGCTTTCCAGGAGTTAGACTGTTAGTTTACATGTGCGCCACATCTAGTTGTAGCAAAATTATTATATTTTAATTGCAAAAAATATAGAAATATCTAACATTAATCCTGCATAATATCAGAGTCAGGTCTATATTAGGTAGAAAATGTAGCAGTCTGCTCCTTTAGGCTGATTTAGGTGATATAGGCAATAAATCTGTTCCCCGCACATGAAATGCCACCCTTGTGTGTGAATTTTTTTTTTTTTTAATAGAACGTGCCAGCTTGCTTACACACCTGTGCTTTCATGGTACACGCACAGTATCTATGTAGAAATATTTACACACAAATATATGTACACACATTTGTTTTATTCAGTTTGCTTTCCCTAATTTTTTCTTTTTTAGCCTTCACCCCAACAGTGGTTTCTCACTACCAGTGTACAATGACAGGTAAGAGGCGTGGGCTGGCGACGCACTTCACTAACAAGCGTCCCTTTGCTGATTATCCTGCCATTTTAGACATGAATCACAGTTAAGAATGCCAGTTTTATCGTGCAAATTGTTTTCCTCTTGTTTGGATGTGTTCCAATGATTGAATAATTGCAGCAGGCTTGATTTCATATGCCCTTTCCTTGATAGAACTACTCCAAAACAAACCTTTTCTCTTTTTTTGGGGGGGAAAGGAAAGGAAGTCGCATTTACGTTTAACTCAGTAGTTTAAGCATCAGTTACAAAAGCTTGTCATCTTCCATTTCCAGTGGCCTCTAGGGGGTATATTTTCTTAAAGTGGGGAAAGTCTGTATTCGAAGACAGATGATTTCTGTCTAGTAATGTCTCTTACTGAATCCATGGCATCCTGTTTCAATGTGACAGCCTTAGTCAGGGCTGATATGACTTGAAACCATTCTTAACCTCATTTCCGATTTTAAAAATAGCAGCTAGCATCGTATTAACTAGAGCTCTTCTGATGGCGTATTGAAAGTAGAGCTGCTTTTACTTAGTTCCTACTACAGACCCCATTCTACTTTCTGCTCATTCCCCATTTTCAGGGAGTTCAAGTCAGAGGGGAGGAGGATAGGGGAGTCCTAGAACAAGAAAACAATAGCTTAAAATGCTGAAGCACAAAGCGGTGGCTTTCAGAGCAAGGCAAAACAGAAATGGGTTTAAACCTTTCATTTAGGCTCTGCACTTTTTCTGAAAACTTCAAACCCTTTTAAACTGCAGTGTTTGGGGTACCAAATTAACTAACTACAGCAACATAACACTTCATGTTGCTATAGAAGAGGAAGGTCCCCCAGTTCCTTGTTTTGAATATGTAAATTCAAAGACCAATTGCTAAATTATGTTGTCCTTAGTAGATGATGTATTTGTCCCTTCTGGACTGAGGTGCAGCTACTTTACTCTCCAGTGGACATCAGACTGCGATAGCTTGTATGTTAGGGCAATTACTGCTACAAGATTGTTCACCTTGTCATCTTAGACCACAGAGTTGTGCGGTGAGGGGAAGAGTCATAGAGAGTAACTGCCAGGCAGAAGTCCTTTTCTGTGCTGGTTAACTGACTAATGAATGGCAATATTAAATGTTCATATATGTATGAATATGTATTTATATGACTATGCACATTGCATCTTCGGTCCTTGGAGAGCAAGTCTGTAATGACCAATGAAGATATAAAGTGAAGGAATAGACAATGATACCCTTTAAATTACTGAAGTACACACTACAAACATTTTTTTATTTAGAGTTGTGGCATGGGATCTTTTGTTTCATATCTTTCCATTGTGAAACCATGCATTTTTCCCTGCAAATTTATCTAAAGAGTGAGAAGGGGAGATAGGTGAGAGAAATAGAGAGCCGTCTTCTTTTTCCCTTCCTCCATTGCTTCAACCCATCCAGTCCATCCCAGTGTGACATAGGTTATTGGAAACGTTACAAAGCAGGAAGGAGGAGGAATCCTTCCTTCAAATTGAATGTCAGAGTTGGTACAAACCCCAAACCCACTGTCTTGGTATCGTATTTCTTCCACAGAGTTGGGTTACCTCAGGTAGTGTTGCCAATTAAAAGAACTTGAGAAGTGAATCCAGTCTGCAAAAACTGAGATAGAAGTGTCAATACATATTTTCAAAAGTCCAGCGTGAGTGGTTGAAGGGTATCGATGTGTACTTCAATAGATGCTCACATAACAACATGATGCCTGGAGAGAAAACTTTAAGAAAAACCCCAAATAAAATGAGTTTCATTTCATACTCCTGTAATATTAACACTTAGTGTGACAAGTTCCCATGTCTGACTGTACTTCAGAGTTATAGGATATAACTCTGAACAAGTTGCAACTGTACTATTTTTTTCCTCTGCTATTGAGTAGGGAGGTGAGAATACACGAAGCCCTTCATTCTAATTAATGTTTGGATTTTTGGGAGGGGAAAGGAGGTAATTGCTGAAGTACAGCAAAGGAAACCATCTATATTAATGATTACATGCAAAATTGCATCTTTCATAAACTAGAGCCTTTACCACCTTTTCCTTCACTCGTCCTTATGTGCTTGATAAAGTCTCTGAGAAATGAAATTTTGTGTATTTGACCTAATAAAATTCATTCTTGGATGGAGATTTCATATGCTGACTTGAATCTGGCCATTTTATAGCATCATTTTACAAACAATAAATTTTCACTCGTATAACGCTGTTTCCTTTTAATTGTAAATGGTAACCCGTGCATGTTTCACAGATCTTTTAAGGTAGTTTATATAGAAGGCTTTGGCATGTTTGTGGATGTCGATAAACCTTTTCTTAAACCTCTTTCCTTCTTCAGTTTTTTGTTGCTGTAGGTTTTTAATTTTAAACATGGAACCATTCTTAACAAATGGCTCTTTTTTCCAAATTTTCAAGTGTAATAAAACCCCAATAATCTTGTTAAATTATCCAGCCATAACAGAACACTCCCTAGTTTCTGTCGCTGACCTAAATCGTCCTTTTTCTAATGAAAGGCTTCTGTTAAAAAGTTTTTTGTCCGTTTTGCTCTGTTTGTTGTGGCATTAACTGTACATGATTTTCTGTTTGGTTTAATTTCTTTTTAACTGAGCAATATTTGATTCATCCAGAATCCTGAAAAGTAATCCAGTCTGTCATGTTTAACTTTACCTGTAGAGCTGCTTTTGTGAAATGCTTTGGTCTGCATCCTCTATAAGTGTTGAAGTTATATAATTATATATAGATATATATATAAATATATATGAATGGTCCCGCTCATGTATGTGGAACTATTGCATGCCTAAAGTTGAGCGCACATGTGTTTCCAGGTGTGAATTTTGTTGCATTTGATTTAAACCAGTATTTAAACATATACAAGTTTTATTTTTATTATGAGATTTCGTCCCGTTGTCAGATGACTCTCGCTGGGTTTGGCCGTGTTTAAGCTACCCAAATGCACAAGTTCAGCTTCACAGCTGGCCAGCGCAATGGCTGGTGCTAACACGGGACTGAAAATTACCTTGAAGTTTTTACAAACCATTTTATATCAGTTCCTACTGGGGTATTACAAATACAAAATGGGTTGCTGCAGACCTCCAGTATAAAACTTGTTGCAAGCCGATGTTCTGTCGTAAGTGAAGTGTCCATATGTGCGTCTCTGAGGTTGCTCCATCCGTTTGCCTGTGCACACTGTGCGGCGTATTCAACGCATTGCAGCTGTGTTCTCATCGATCTCTTGCACAGTAGTTAGTTTCCTTTTCTGTTTTCCTGGGTCTGTAGCTTGATGCTGAACCTTGGATAAAGGAAAGGGACTATATGATGCTGGTATTCTTTCTTATGCTTCTTGCATAATCCATTGTGGAGTCAAATAAAGGGAGAGATGGGTGCATCTATGTAAATAAAGGTTTTCTAGTCCTCAAGAATGGGAAAATGAGACCTTTTATTACTAGAACCTGGAGGGTCAATAGTAGGTATGAATTGAATATTTTTGGGTGGGTAGCTTCTGACAAGCATAGCTATTTCTGAAAATGAAGATCAAAGAGTTATTAAAATTTAATGTATATTATGCAGAATGTGTAAGCCTCTAGCTATATTTTCTACTCTCTTTTTCATATGTATGATTTATAATTTATTTTCTGTAGCACAACACTGTTTCTGCTCCATGCATTCTGTGAAAAATAACTCTTAATTGACTTTAATCCTCAGTTTTAGAATAGATTGCTTGTCATCTCATTATTCTTTATTTTTAAAGCCAAGAAGCTTTTGAGACTCACTGTAATTGACCTTGCATGGTAATGTCTCTGTGCTACAGAGAATGCTGCAGCAGTTCCTAGTTGATCAGCACATGAGTCTTCACTGTTGTGCTTTTCTCGTATCAGATGTACACGGAGCACAACTCTGTGCTTACAGCAGATCTGTTCTCTGTACTGCTTACCTGGCTAATTTCTACTACGCTTTCCTTTGAACAAAAGAAGTGTATTGGAAAGGCAGTGTTCATGCTTAAAGACAATGATGACAGCTTTTAGCTGCCAGCTCATGAGAAAGGGTAGTTAGATATTTGGAGAGCTTGGGTTGGTTGGTCAGGGGGAGGGTTAATACTACTAATTGTATTTTTAGGTAATAATAGATATATCAGTATACAGAATCTCAAGTATTAGAACTTGCTAAAAGCCAGTCCTATATCAGTGGTTATATGGAGAGGTCATATTGTGTAGTGATATATCCTAAAACATGTAGTAACTGTTTAGTGTATCAAATTACTAAATTCTGCTGTTCATCTGTAAAGATTAATCCTGTATTTGTCCATTAAGTTGGGTCAGTTTTGATTTATTTAATAACTTGTCAAACTTCAGTGATCAGATTTCTTGGTTATTCTTTGTCTTCTAAAATCATGTGATGACTCTGTCCTTTGACCCCTCTGAGCACAAAGAAATGCATTTTTGAATAATAGTGGATTTATTTTTGTTCTGAATTTCCTTTTTAACTGAAAAGAGGATTATAATCCAATAATGGAAAATTCATATGGGCTAGGTAATCTTTATAAGTAAAAAGTGCTTTTCTTCTTTTAGTTTTTGAAAGATTGGTTGATATCTTTTTGAAAAATAAGTTTAGGGGGGAGAGATAAAAGAAATCAGTCTCTTGTAGTTGTACATAGATTAAACCTAACTTAATGGACAGTGTTGAAAATTTTTACTTGAACAGAGTTTTTAATCCTTTACTAAACAACTTCATGAAACTTTCTTTCCATCTGTTTAGGCATTGGAGAGAAGTATTCAACCTGGGAGCCAACCAAAAGAGAGTTAGAATTGCTACGACACAACCCCAAGCGGAGAAAAATAACCACAAACTGCACCATAGGTAAGTTCTGAAAATCCTTTCCAAAGCTCATTCTCAGCCACTTGTGTGTTCAGAACTCTGTGGTGATTTTCCTTAAATATTTTCACCCTGATGTAATTGTAGTGGATTTCATTAAGCATTAAACAATGTAAGTTTATTTTACGCCACTTTTGTCTCACTGTAGAAGGATGTCTGGTCCATTGATTCAGGTACTGATGATGATTCTTTTGTGTAACAGCTACAAAACAGAACATTTTTGACAGTATACATTTAAAGACTTCAGAAATCAATGATGTTATCTCAACTTATTCTGCATCAGAGATCGCATGCGGGTGTATGAAGGGAAACCCTGTAGTTCAGATGTGTTATACCAGTGTATTAGTAAATCTGGTTTTGGCAGACAGAATAAGGACAGCGATGTCTTTCTGCTTCATGTTCTAAACTCTAAATGGGGGCTCTTTAATTTCATATTGACTCTGAAAAGATGTAATTTGTTCTTCAGTGTGTGTCAAATAGCAGTTTTGAAATGCGTATCAATTTTTTTAGTGCTTAGAGTTCACTAGTCTGGAGCAAGGAACTCTCTGAAATGCAGGTGTATCTGCTTACAATTGGAGAGTATTTGGGTAAGGGTGATGAAAATGAACAGCGTTTTCTATTTATTTTCTGCTGTCTTTAGGTTGGGAGAGTAGAGAGTTGAAACCAGATTCCTGACAAGACTTAACGAAGATTACTAGGAATTTTCCTGTACTGTTAAATGCATTGTAACATTTTAATGGTGAAGGTACAGGTTGGAGGTGTAGCTATAGACGTTGGAAACAGGAAACTGTTTAAAAAGTGGGTTTTTTTAATTTTTAAGCTACAAACTGTTTTATGAGAATGCATCACACTTTCAGCACGTTTGCTTTTGTCAAAATACTCTGAACGTAATTGCCGAAACTTTCTACTGTGATGTTTCTAATACAGTAAGTCATATTTAATCAAAAATATGTGTCTTTATTTGGAAAAATAGACTGAGGAGCACAGAGTAAGTTGTAAGCTGAAAATGTGTATAGAATGGCAATTCTAAAGAAGGGACTTATGCACTTGCCATAGTGGAACAGGAAAGACACCTGGAAGCACATCTGGACTTTCAAGAGGCCTAGGAAGAAATAGCTAGGCCGAGATTGCTTGCATCATGTTCGCACTGGGATTTTGTTTTATGAAACTCGATATATTTGGTAAAGACTTGCAAATTAAATTACTCAAGGTAGTAGAACTGCACAGGAAAAAAAAAAGTTTGGAATTTTGAAAGTGAATGTGACCTTTCTGAGGAACTGAAGCTCATTTCTGTGTTTCTCCTTCCAATTTGAAGAAATGTATGCCTGCTCTTGGAAGATTTTAAATTTTTCAGCCTTTAAAAAGGACGTGTCTGGTTGCATGAAATCTTGTACAACGCTGCATGGGCGGGGGAGTACTGGTGAAGCACAGGGGATAAGGAAAATGACTGATCTCTTTACTTCTGCAGGCATGCTTTTAATAATTTCTCCTACTGAGCCCTGAAGCTGTCTATGTGCTGAGATTTAGAAAGAGAAAAAAATCAAAGCACCCAGGAGACGAAATGCAGTTTTGGGCTACAGTTAAAAGCAAAAGACTAGCTTGCTTTCACAGAAATACATTGGGGGTTTAGCTGAAGGAAGAAAAGACCTGCCATTGTCCTTGAGCCTTTCTCTCCCTCTAACCTACCGCTAAATATATATCTGCTTCAGAGTCTTTTTTTCCCTTCACTTCCCTCACGTTGACTTGTCTGTTTGCAGTTTCAGATCAGTGAAGAGCCTATATGCAGGCTGAAATGCTGCAATTATCTGGACATTTCCATTTTTCTTTCTTTCTAATAATCAGTTCTTTTGACATCAAGTTTTTGTCAATCCCGTAGCAGATATTAATGAATCCAGTTTATCTTCTGAGGTAGGTAATGGCTCAGAGAAAAGGCATAAAGTCCAGTCTTAATGATTCTGAAAATGGAAGATTATGTTGATAACCGTCTGTAAGCATTGCATGGCTGTTGATCAGTTCTGTTGACAAAAGTCTGTTAAAGCATAACCAGCTGCCTTTTATGAATAAAATACTCTCTGCAAAACTATTTTAAGAGGAATGCCAGGGGTGTTTGCTGCTTTCTGTCTTACCTCCAGATATATGCTGATGTCAGCTGGGAGACAGCACGTTTAACTGCTCTGCGATGACCTTCTGAAATGGTTATTTTGCCCATGCCCATCTCAGCATTTGTGTAAGAGAAGTGTATTAGAATTATAACTAAAGCAGGTGGGACGATCATAAAATACATGAAAATTGATTTTATTCATCTCTAGGACACACTCAGGTGGTAAAATTAGTTTTGTTGTTGTTTGCTTTTATGTTTATAATATTTACGTGACGCTCATTTAGGTGAATGTCTTACTCTATGGCAGAACCGTCTTTGTACATAAAGAGATTTCTTTTATTCCAGATATGCAGCAATCTCAGGAAGCTTCTCAAACAATTGGATGTGTCCACTACTTATTGAGCTGTTTGAACTTCTATACAGCTGCAGGATCCTTCATCTTTCATTGGCAGCGTAAATTAAGTCTGAAGAATACTTAGTCGTTAAATGAGTGTTTTATAATGGAGGACTGAACTGGTAGTTCAGTAGAGGAAGTACGGTGCAAAACACCCAGCTTTTGTTTTGGCACAATGAAATGATGTTTCCCCTTGTGTGAGAATTTGAAACCCATGGAAGAAGGAACTTGTTGTTCACGTCCTAAAAAAAAATCCCAAAATAAACCCCCTCAAAAAAATCAACAAAAAACCCAACTTAACAAAACCCCATACATTTTGATTGGTTCTCTTTTAACATGGTGTGTGTTTCCATCTTACAGCTGTGGAAAAACAGGGTAGGTAACTTTGCTTGAGTCACTGTTTTACCACTGAGCAAATTGCTCTTCCAGTGAAAACTCAACGTTGGGCAACTCTACAGGCTATAGAAACCGTGCTGATTCCTGTCTTTTGGGATGTAAACAAAGGGCTGCTCCCAACGTTACACATCAGCATCCTCAAAGTGACTTGGAACACATTGTTAACTGAGTGGAAATCTTGAGCTATCCACATGCAAGAAGCCATGATGGAAAAAAGTCCTCCAGTGGTGTGGATTTTGTGGGCAGCATTTCATATTCTGATGTCCTGGCAGACTTGAAATATTGATGGAGTTTCCATATTGTAAGAAGAGTGTGTTGTCTACATAAATATGCTCTTTGGTAGCAGTTCAACTCAAGGCATTCTCAGACCTTGTTGTGCCCAGGTGCTATAGCGTGTGGGCTTTTTCATTGTGCTGGCAGCACAGTTGTTTTCAGGTGAACTGGATCAGGCTGAAGGGATGGTGGGGAATGCTGAGGGTTGAGTGGAAAGTAGAAATTTTGATAGTTACTGCATATTGTTCTCAGCTGTACTGAATGGTGGCCCAGGTTATTTGATTCATAGAATATTTCTATTCAGAAATGCTGATCTTGATTTTTGGGTTGAAGCTAGTGTTTCAAGCATCCTGTAAACACCAAAGCTTTTTATGGAAAATTAGGTAAGACTTAACAATTGTTAAATTAGATTCTAACAGCATAAAAGGCAAATCTAATTTTTTCAGTTTCTTCTTGTCTGTGAAGAGGCCGCCCTCAGCCAGTGAAGGTGGTGGCCAACCTCCAAGTTCACAAGCAAAGTGTTTATGATGGGGTTGTACTAGAAGTGGAAGTGTGATACATATCTTTTGGGATTTATTTTCTAAGGCTTGTGGTGCTCTGCTATCATTAATACCCCCAGCAGATCAGTTCTCTTGAGTACATGAAGTATTGACTTGGGATCAGCTGGTCCCTGATCAGAATGTGAAGTGACTTTGTGGCTAAAGATTGGTACATTAACAACAGGGAGAATTAGACTCTCCAGGCACAGGGATAATTAGCAGGAGCCACCAGGGGATTCCCATTTGCAGTGCTGCAAAACAGCGGAGAGGAAAGCCTGTATAGGAGACAGAACAAATCCCTTTCAGAAGGAATGATGAGGTGTGGGGAGGCAGCACAAACAAATCTGCATGGGAAAGGCAGGTGAGTTTGTAGCTGTGCAACACAAAGCAGCGCAGTGTGACGTAACAGCATGAGTGGAGGGAGTACTGCAGCATAGCTCCGTTGTAAAGTTGGCAAGAGAAGAGGAACAGGGGCCTGGGAAGTATTTCTAGTTCTCTGACAAGCTACCAGGAGCTTTTTCCACTTCTGTAGAGGTAGCGGTAACTTGAATGTAGTCTTCAACACCTTTGTACTTGGAAGGTTTTAGTGAATGTACCGGCTTTCTGTGTACTTTTTCCAGCTGAATGCTACTTAAGGTAGCTCAAAGGGAAAAGTGGAATGAAAAGCATGATTTAGTACAGAATCTGATTTTTAGCTGTTACTTACACTTAAAAGTTATTGATTTGTAAGCAGTAATAGTTTTGCATCTGAAATCACAAACTCGCAAAGTGCACCTTGAATAGAAGTCCTTGATTCTCACATTATTTTAGACTGTTTTGTGATGAAGGAAACGAAAATCACCTTTAAGACTACTTAGGTGAATGTTTCCCATGTGATTATTTTTTCATCTACCTTCATAATTAGAATAGTTACCTAATTATGGATTAGAAACAGAATGGAAAACTGTTTCCTAAAAGGTCAGATTAGTGAAATTAAAAAATGCTGCCCTTCTCTCAGGGTGATCCTTCTGTTCCTGTTGTACCTTTGTCAGGAGCTCTGACTGTTGGACTGAGTTGTGTAATATTTTTCCTAGGTCTAAAATTAATAAAACCTAATAGTAAAATTAAATAAGAAACGCTTTCCTCTCAAAGGCCCAGGATTTTTCAAGAAAAATTAGAGGGGAGTGTCTCTCTTAAGAATTCTAAACCACAAACTGTGATTTACTTGCTGAGGGTTGTCCGGATTTGCTTTCAGAAAGTCTAGTAAGACTTCCAAAGTTTACCCCTTTAGCAGTAGGAAACGTAAACCTTTCTCTGTAAAAGATGTTTTAAAAAAATTCTATATTTGATATCTCCATAGCCTTTTCATATATCGATTTGTTGTTTGAGAGCACATCTCTAGTTTTCCAAAGCCAGAGCCAGAAAGCAATTTTCATCACTGCTGTAATGTCAACGTTGTGTGGTTTTTCTTCTCAGCAGTCACTGATTGAGTTATCTGTGATTTAATTGCTCCTGGGTAAGCTTGGGGACAACCACATTGTCACTGAAGTCCCTGCAGACTTTACCTGCTTGGAGTGAGCAAACTTTTGTTAAAGAAACGTTTGTTATAGAAAAGTAAGTCAGCTTACCTTCACATTTGAAGCGTTTACTAATTAACAGTACTTCGTATAGCTTCCGAGCTTATTGGATCCCAGGCCAGCTTCACTGAGGAACGAGGCATGGGTCTGCTGTTACTATCTCAATATTTGATTGAAATTTAGGCCCTCTTTCAGAAAGGATTTCAGCTGATGTCTTTCAGTGTACAAGTTGTCCCGTTTATGTTTTCATTTCATGGCATGGTTTTACAGGGATGTACTCTTTAATGAACATGAAACATTTCTGATGAAAGCGATAAAGCTTTATTGTCTTTCCTTCTCCCATCCCTCCATGTTGATGCTACAAATTAAGCAAAAGAGCTATCAAAATACTTCCCTCTAATACCTGATGAGGATAAAGATGTGCTACAACCAAGGTAGACGGCTTTCTTCTGTCAGGGGACGATCTTTTTTTATCTCTTCAATCCTTTTTTTCTCTTCTCACCCTTGTGTACACTTCCCCTTAATTCCAGCCATATGGTCCCTCTCCTGGGCATTCACTCTTGCGCTGTCAAGGGTGTTGCAGAATCTGTTCTGTTCATTAACCTGGCAGGAAACATTGTGCTTTTTGGTGGTGGTGGTTTTGCAAGAGCAGTGTTCTCGTGCGTTATTGCACTCGGCAGCCTCGCAAAGGTTCTGAAGTGAAGAAGACTGGGAGGCACTGGAACGGGACACGCGGCTGGGAGTAAGGGGAAATCTTTTGCTAATGACATGCCACACTGCATCCGAGCTGTAACTTTGTTTACAGCAAAGCCAGCAAAGATTGACTGCTCTTGGATTGTCTGTCACCTTAGTAATGCTTGAAATTAGAGTAAGCCAGGTAATCAATTTTAAACAGAAAACAAACTTTTCAGGCTTTTTAGGATCTCATGTGAAGAAGATGAATTAATTGAGAAGCTGGCATCAGTGACAATGTGGCTTATATTTTTGCATATTTAGCTTATTTTTTAAAAAGTAAAATTATATAATTACATTAATTGCTTGTTTTCTTCTAAGATTCTAAAATCAGTAATTTATCTTGTATTCATCGATTTACTTTTCTAAAAATCAATCAGTAGTAGGCTAAAATCTAAACGACCTTTTTGGCTTATGCCATGTGCTGTTCCTGCTGTAGTGTATATGCATAATCTCAAAGCTTATGGCTCTTATTTTTCAGCCTTTATACACACCCCTCCTCCTCAAGAGGAAAAAAAGCTCTTTGGAAGTAACTAATATAAAATGTTTGCATATCTTTTGCTTGTTGATTGAAGAGCAGTTGAAACTTGCAGGGTGTGTTTTTCAGCTTGTAAAGATTAATGAAAGAAGGATACCGATTCCCTTCACAAAGACCTTTTTTCCCCCCAAGGGTTTAGTCCTGCTTTCAAGTTAGAATGCCGTAATAAGTTGGACTAAAAACCAGTTAGCATCTTTTTTTGGGGGAGTATCAGGCAGTAGTAGTGGGGTAGATTGGAAAATAACAGTATGTATTCACGGAGATCATGGATAGTTGGGACTCTTGTTAGGCCTCCCAGTATTTAGAATCATAGAATCATTAAGGTTGGAAAAGATCTCTTAAGCTCATCCAGTCCAGCTGTCAGCCCAACACCACTGTGCCTACTAAAACCGTGTCCCAAAGTGCCACCTCTACACGCTTTTGAACCCCTCCAGGGATGGGGACTCCACCACTTCCCTGGGCAGCCTCTTCCAATGCTTCACAGCTCTTACAGTAAAGAATTTTTTACTAATATCCAATCTAAACCTTTCCTGGTGCAACTTGTGGCCATTTCCTCTTGTTCTATCACTTGTTACTTGGGAGAAGAGACCAGCACCCACCTCATACAGCCTCCTTCCAGAGAGCAATGAGGTCTCCCCTCGCATCCACATTTGTTGGTTGATCTTCTTGCTGTAGTGTATGGACTGATTAAGAAACCCCCAGGCCTGGCTGTTGTAGATCAGGAGTATTCTTAGCAGCTCTTAGAAATACCATACTTTGAGACTGTCTTTTTTCCCCAGTATGTGTGTGCAGACAAAATCTCATGTCTTTGCTTTGCTTCCAGTAAAAATTAACAAAATGTCAAAACCAATTTTGAGGAGGAATTACCTTGAAGCTTGAGCTGGGTGGTAGCTTGGCAGTGGAAACAGCTTTTGCAAAATGTTTTCTGGAGGAGATTCTTGGGTTCAGGGGTCTGCTGGAAGGTTTTAATTTGCATAGCTTTATGTGGGAGCAGTTTAGTTTAGAACAGAATAGAAAGCTGAGCAGAACCTTGGGTGTATTTGCTGGTTTAGAATTCTTTACAAAAATATATAAAAAATGGTGAATGGTTTGACTTTGTTCCCTGCCCTGTAAAACTTGTTTTATGCGTTTTAGTAGAGGGGAAATAAGAGCAGAGAGATAGCGATGAATAGGCGTATGCATAGCTGCAATAATATAAAATATTGTAGACATTGAAGTAAGCATCAAAGTTTTAAAGCTGGAATTCTAATCTCCAGGGATATTTACCTCAAACACAACCCCTGCAGACTGTACGAAGATAAAACTGCTTGTACATGAAATAAGCAGATTGCAGTTGGGGTTGAATTTTTCTGTTATCCAGTCTTGGAAAATTGCCATTCACATTACTTGCATAGAAAATACTTTAATTTTGTAACTGTAGGTGGCTCTTGGGGATTTGAGACAAAGGAAGGTAACTGTGTGTGTTCACAATGTGAAATTCCTTGGAAGACAGTGTTCTTAATCCGGGGCTTGGAACGTGTTCCAAACTTCTAACTGAAACCTGATTTTCCTCCTCTGGATTTGTTTAAAGTGGATCCATGGTTGTTACTGATCCATACACATCATCTTTAGTTTTCAGACAGTTTCAGTTTGACTTTGCTAAAATTGTGTTCTGCACTTCAGATGAAACTTTATCGTCTGGATCCAGCTAGGTAGCAGTACGAAAAAAGCCTTTTTTCCCTTTCCTAGATGCTGATTCAAGTTTCAAGTGTAAAAAGTTTGCCAACTCCAATTATTTGTCTTGCCTATCTGTCTCTTTATTGTTTTTCCTGTGCTGTGATTTCTTCATTAAGTCATTATAGATCTACAACACGCAGTCAAACACTGGACCTGTAACATGAGAAATGCAGTAAATATTAGTCACTTGTTATCGTCTACTTGGGCAGTTTTCTGTGAGAATGAGGTTTCTTATCAAGAAAAACCCAAGAGCAATACGTAGTCAGACCTTGATTCTGGCCCTCTAAGTAAAGTACCTTTATTTAGATAAAGTATTTTTTTGTTTGTTTAATATTGAAGAAAATTTATCAGGATATTTCTTTGATGCTTAACTGACTTAAAAATAATTGAAACAGTGGATGCTTACAGAAAAACAGATATGCTAAAAGTGATGGGCTTTCTGTGTCTGTCAGAACAAAGAGCAAACCTCTCCTTTCTCTGAGAGCAGAGCCCGAGGTCAGCAGGTTTGTCTCCTGTGTCTCCTGTTTGGCTGACCACATTTCCTGAAGCTTTTCCTCTTTTTGTCAATACCATGCAGTGATACTCTAAAAAAAAAAAAAAAAAAAAAAAAAAAGCCTTTCTTGAAATGGGGGAGGTATTTTCACTGTACAGTGGTGCAGTCAATGCAAACGTGTTTTCATAATCTCTAAATCAAGAGCAGATAAGGAAGTTCAGAATTAGACTATATAGCTATGCCGATTGCAGTCTTAACATGTGCCTGTCATCTGTCATGGGCAGAGATGCACCCTCAGCATGAGAAGGTTGTTTTTTTATTATTAAAGAACCCAAACCAACCAACTAAACTTTGATTTACCACTGCATTTTAACCTGATTAACTGTGTGCCGTTGCAGAGAGCATGGCATTTTCAACAAGGCCAGTTCTCCATCTCAGTTTTGTTCTTTTGTGGATCGCTTTTGGATTATATTTACTCTGACCTTCCATTCTGCTCTTTCGTATCTGCTTCTAGAGTTGGGCTTTGTGTGGACAGAAGGTAGATGCAGTATATACTGAAACTAGGAATATGCATAAACAGCATGTGGCATGGCTTGTGTGTTGTGGATTGTTGGAATAGCTCTGTGCCAATTCATCAACAATAATTTGTGCGTATTAATATATTTGGATGCATTTAATTTCATTGGCAGTTGGCCTATTCCTTAAGTTATTAATTTGTGAAATCTGGTTTGAGGAAGGCTAAAAAACTTGTAGGCAACATATGGTGTGATATTGGGGGGGAAAGGACGGCTGCGGGTGTGAATTTTATTTTGTCAGTGTAGTGGGAGTACCTCTTGTTCTTTAATGCTGCCATCTGCACAGGATTCTCACTAAGTCTTATGCTTCTGTGCAGAACATGCAAGATCTCGCTGAACTTTTAAGTTTGGCTGCTTTGGGGGAGGGCAAAGAGAATGTTTTGTTCTGTGCCACCTTTTGAAGTATTTTGTTGTGTGTAAAGGCTTTTTTTTTCCTTACCATCGAGTTGCCAAACAAAAATACCTTGGAGGGGGGTCTACAGCTTACCCAGCTTTTAAAGGCTGGCTGTCATAGTGCTCCGTATTGATCATTCAGTCATTTTGCCAAACACAGTTCCTGTTCTTTGCCGACTGCTCCTCTTATTGGATGTTGGGTGTCATCTTTCTCTTCTCCCTGACTTTGCTGCAATTACCAGATTAATCGTTATTTTCGTGCTCTGGTTCTTAGGACTTTAATGTCTTACACCTTGCTTTGTACGGTGTGTGAGACACGGCAGCTCCTATTTCAGTGATGCGGTTGCTTTGGGAGCTTCTCCGTACCTTTATTCAACATTAAATTAATTCTGCTTGGCAGAGCTGATTGTACAGGTGAGCACTTCAGCTGTAAGGAGTCTGCCTTCACTGTGAAACTTTGTGCATTTTGTGCAGTGGGTATACCTATATGCAGCATCTCATGTTGTGTTTTCTGCTGTGCAGAAATAGGCACCATTTATGTTTCTCCAGCTCTTGATGTTGTGTTTGCTTGGAGTGCATTGTGTTTCATCTTTCTCCTCCACCC
This sequence comes from Neomorphus geoffroyi, assembly GCA_033558235.1. Lineage (NCBI taxonomy): Eukaryota > Metazoa > Chordata > Aves > Cuculiformes > Neomorphidae > Neomorphus > Neomorphus geoffroyi. Next base: position 633,513 of record JAUMJM010000038.1, read on the forward strand.
ACTTGATCTCCATGTGTTACGGCGATCAGATAGTCAAATCTACTGCCAAGTACCAAAGCATTGTGTGATTATTTCCAGTGCTGTATATGAAAGATATTTTCTACTATTGCATGCTCTGAAAATTTGAGATCCAGATTGTACATACGCATTCCCCAATGTGTTCACTCACTGCTAAGAGATCCTGATAGAGGTTGGATCAGGGTGAAGCACAACAGACAAAATTTGTTCAGTGGGTCTTAGTATGCCAAGATAGGAATTCAGAGAAGTTCTGTTGCAGAACTTAATGTCTTTTTCAGTCTTACTCCTTTCAGCTGCGAGAATCAAATAGAGAGAAATGATTGCTGTGGATGATTACATACTGTATAGCTTTCTAGTTTTGAGAACATGATGCATTGGTTTCTTCTGAAGGCACCCAAGAGAGAAAAACAGTTTTTTCGATGCAGGTGGTCAGTAAAAATGCTGAAGATAAGAAGTTATGGATATAAAACCTGATATTTTCCATAATCTAGAAGAAAAAGACCGACCTTTATTTGCCCGGAGTGCTCACGGGTCCTCTTTCTACTAGATGACTTGCCAAAAGATTCAAAACTCATCCTGCATGTGTATATTGCAGAGATCATTGGCTTCAGCTGTGCTTTCCCCTCCTGCCCCACATTTATTTTAAACTTAAGCTTGGCTATGGGAGACAGTAAATTCATATAGATGCCTATAGTGTTTATAAATATTTTAAAATGAATTTTTAGGTGTGGATTTAACTGTCATGTTAGTTCATGAAAAGGCCTTTGCCTGGTGCTTTTTTTTTTTTTTTTTTTTTAAATTCAGGTCATTTTTACACTTGCACTAGAGGGCAGCCATTGCTTTAACAGGAAGAACAATTCAACTCCACATCCTGGCCAGCAGGAATTGCTCCTGGAGTATTTTTTTTTATCCCACCTAGGTGAAAACCCAACCCTTAGGATTTGTCACATGAAACTTTGTGGTTGTATCAGGATTGTTGTCACACTCTGCAGCTACGAGACAGCAAAACATTTATTCTAAAAAGAAGTTTTTGTACTTGTATTCTGATCTGTTCCTTTTTACTATAACTGTGATCAGTTTGGGGACATGTTGGCAAGATTTGGCCCACAGAAGGCTTCCGTCTAGCTGCTGTCTTTTCCTCCTTGTCAGGAAGCATATGGAGAACCAGCTCCTGCCGCACCCACTCAGGTGCAGGGAAATTTCTAGTGGAGAAAACCAGTGATACTGCATTGTCTTGGACAAGTTATCTTCTCCCTCAGTTTAGAAGCTCAGTTTGCAGCTCTTAAACTCTGCATTAGTTGATTGACCGAGTTGACACCGAAACACGTCAGAGGATATTGCAGAATCTCATCACTGAGGAGTTGTAAGAAAAATTCAGGGAAGCATTTGTCAGGAATAATACAGGTAGTGTTAATTCTGCTTTGGCGGAGGGCGAGACGGGATAGACCTGCGTTACTTCTCAAGATCTTCTGTAGCTGTGTTTCCTATGAGTTTTAGTGGCAGATTCAATGCCCTTCTCACTTTTTTTTTGTTTTGTTTTGGAAGGATGTTTCTTAATTTAAATTCACAGGGAAAAAGTACTGGCAGTCCCTTGTCTTGTTTGAAACAACTTCACTGTTTACATAGGCTATATGAAAACTAACCTTAAGAGGTTTGTTTGTTTATATTGCGAGGTACTTTGGGAATGCTGACTCATTTTAGCAGGCTGAGGGTGTGCACACATGAGCCAATTATCATCAAATCAGAAGGATGAGAACTTACAGGACATCAAGTGCTCCTGCCTTGTCCATGTGCTTGATCTTAACGCGAGGATACAGTTACTGCAAAGTAAACAACAGGCTGTAACCTCACAGCCTGGCTTAGCATGCCCACATCATTGAGAGAGATCACTTGCCTTGTTTGAAGTGCTTTTAGCCTGTAGAAACAGAAATAAAAGTGAGCATAACGGTCAATACTCTCCTGGAGAATCGGGGTGCACAGTTGTGCTCACAAAGGATTTATGGTGTAGAGAAATCAGAGGGAGTGCACCCTAAGGCAAAGAATCGAGATTCCTCTGGGCTAGGAAACTTTCAAATTTGGGCATCATTGGTTTAGGAACTGGTTCAAAGATGTATACGATATAAATGTAGTATAGAGTGCTGCCTGTGCCTGGCACATTGGGTACGCTCAGGAATCATTGTCTGATTTGGGGGGGGTTGTTTCATCTGTGCAATAATAATATAAAATGCTGTACTTCTTTTGTTTGCTCATGCTCTCAGTAACTTGTTTGATCCGTTTGCTCCAAGGATGTGACTTGCCCTTGGGTTCTTCCAACAATATAAGTTTGAGTAGTGTGTGTGGAAAGGCCAATCTATTGTTCTGAGGAAGAACAGGTAGTAAAGCCTTCTTTGATAGTCAGTGCTTACAGATGTGCATTGTTCTCCCAAATCTGGCAAAGGTAAGGGTAACCTTCCTTGAATCTCATCTGTTTGTTGTTAAGTATTTCTATACTATTATTATAAATTCTTTATTTAAATGAGCTACAAACATGTATCTCCTATGCTGAGACTTTAGTCCAGAGTTTAAATCTTATGTGATTGCTTTCAACTGAAGGTATAGCACAATATAGGGGCGCTGCAGAGCTCCCCTAGGATTGATTTAGAGCACTGCTGATAGCTGCAATCTTAGATTTTTCTGGACCCACAGTAGCAGGTATGACACGAAGGAAACAAACTGAAATACCGGATCAGGCGATCTCTTTGCATTATCCTGTGACTTTTTTTTGCATTACTAAAGTGAAAGAATGATGCATTGAGCCACAAATGGAAAAGCTTGCACCCAAAACACCTATGCAGTCTGAAACTGACACTGAGGGCAGTTCACAGCTCTGATTCTAGTAGCAATCGTTCTCCATCCCTTCCTGAATGGCAGCAGGGCAGTTCATTTTGGTTTCCAGAGCCATGTGGTAGGAATGGGGTTACAGGCGTTATGGCAATGACTTTTGCAACCCAGCCTGTGGCTTTTAGTCAACTGCCTGTGCTGGAAGTTTGTTGCAGGGGAGGGGAAATGAGAGCTGTCTGTCCCTGAGAGAGACCAACAATTCTTGCATCTCTCCCTCGTTCTGGCACTGTCCTTTTCTCCTGACCTGCGATGAGCTGTGTGAGCATGCTCAGAGGGGTCAAGGACTCATGACTGTTTGCAGGTGATGAGTTCATCCCCTCAAGGTGGGAATTCTTTTGCTGCCAGACAGACAAGGTGAACTGTTCCACTGTGAGTCAAGCAGATGCCAGCTGGGTGCGAGAGGAACATCTCTTTTGGCATCAGTGAGCTGTTAGATGGGCTTAGCTGTTGTGTGAAAATGCCCTCACCTTCTCCCTCCCTGTCAAAGCCGATTCCTATGGTTTGTGTCACGCTGTGATATTAACCTGCATGTGTGAACAATCATGGGATGAAAAAGTGGAAGGGGCGTTACATGCTGCTTCTCAGTGAGGGTCAATGTACTGGGCCATTCCTGATGGCTGACAGAGCTCCTTTTGGAACTATTCCAACAACTGGGATTCCCAAACTCCCTTGTTGCAATGTTTTGTAACTGTGAGACAATTATTTTTAATATCTAATTAAATTTCAATTCTTGTGAGCTCAGTCTTTTTTTATTATAGCTTTGGTAGGTCACAAGAGTTAATTACAGTCCTCTTGGCAGTGGCCTGTAACATACTTGAAGATTGTCGGCCTGGCTGTTCCTCCATCAGCACTATCTTTTTTAATTAGTTAACTCATCCAGCGGATTCTTCGGTTGTTTCTCCAGTCTCAAATACTAATTTTGTGCAAATCTTCAGAGAAGTCAAGAATATGAGTGAAGTTTACACAGATCTCTCTTAAAGTGGGTGCTCAGTTCCAGGTATTAACCAGCTGAAGGTTTCCTGTTGTAGGATAACGCCCTCCCAGGCAGTCTCGTATGCCTGTTGAGTTTCAAAATGCCATTTGTCTCAGAGCTCTGAACAGTATTAAGTTATTTAGGTTGTGCTTATATAGCCATTGCTCCTTATTTTGTGTTTCTCCAGTTAATATTTCTTGTTTCCTACTTCACAATTGTTTTTATTGAATTTAATTGATTTCGGATCGTTTCTCTCATTTAACAAGTTACTCTTGAATTATTGCTCTGTCTTCCAATTATGTCTGCACTATCTTGATGTAGTTTGCCCCTTCAGTAACAATATGTTATGTGATGTCACTTCTGCTGTCGAATAAAAACAGTGATTGTAATCAATTCCTCGTTAACGAAGAGGGGTGGGGACAAAGTAAATGCTGGAAAAACATGATTGGTGTCTTGATCCACATTAACTCAGTGCAAATTCAGCTTAGGCTTAGAGCAGCATGAATGTGCACAGTGTCAGCGTGGGTCTGTAAACAGTACAAACATGCTCACATGGCACTGTGCCCAAGGTAATGAGCCTTCCAAGAAGTACTGGGGAATGCAGTGCAGGGACTCTAAATCTGGCTGCTTCAAGAATGTAACCGCATTTACTTGGTCTGCGCTATTCAATCTGTGTAGAACCAGTGCTGCTGTTTTTACATTGCAGTGTGGATGAACTCGATCATCCTTACAGATATGCTAGAAAATGTGTTCATCTCTGCTGCTGAATGTATGCTGCCAACATCACCGTGCATTTATCCTGACAATTTAACATCAGCAGATTGTTACCTACTGGTAACTTTTCATGATTTTCTTGATATTTCAAGAGAGAAAAAGATTAAAAACAATGACTTTTGAATGGCTGTCCTAATACAACATTAAAAAAGGATAAATCCGGAAAGTCTCCTGTGAATGCTGAGGTTGCTCCAGAACTGCTCAGCTGCACACAATTATGCCAGAAGTTACTGATAAGAAGACTTTGAGTTAACATGTGAGTCTGAATGAAGCACTTGAGTGTGCATTTGAGTGTTAAATTTAAGCCACACCTTGTAACAGGAGATTGCTCTTACGGGCAGCAAAACTGAGAAATATGAATGGACTTGTTGTTTTGCTTGTTTTGTACCACTTGGTAATCTGAAAGGTGGGAATTTGACTCTAAAAGCAAAGCCACCGTTGACCAGTAATGAGTACCTTAAGAAAAATCAGTAAATGGCAGAGTATCTGGTCAAGGTCACAACTTGCATTTGGTGCGTGGGATGTATTTCCCATTTTAAGCTGTCAGTGACTCATCTATAGAACAAATTGTGTCTGGTTTATTTCTTGGGAGTGGACTAATCAATCCATCTTTTGCTACTGGGTCAAGTTGTGTTAACAGGTAAACAGACTAGTCATGAGGATGAATTCCACTTACTCTGTACAGCAGGGGCATAATGAAACAGAACTTTCTGGGTTTGGGTGATTCATCCATCTAAACAGCCGCTGTCTTCTGGTGCTGGCGATACCTACAAGGAGGAATACTTAACTATATTCTGTTTCTTTTAACAGTTAATTTTGCTCTACATGTGCCATTCCTGGGATATACTACTTCCCTCTGTACCATCTTTTGTAGTTGGACTCCAGGATTCTCAACGGGAAACAAACTCATGGGCAATTTTCTTTTTTACACATAAGCAAACTTTTTTCTCTTGAGCAATCTGTTATTTCAATAGTAATGGAAAAAATGCTGTGCTTCAGAATCCTTTTGCCAGAAATTAGAAGGTTAAGGACGGGGTTTCACTTAGAATGCAAATATTTCTTTTTCTGAAGATGCATTCTTTTTGCTTCCAGAAAGCCTTTTCTGATGTAATTTCCTTTCTGTCTGTGTAGGAGTGGATAGACCTGAAGTTTATGGTGCAATGCATAATGCAGTGTAGCTAAAATAGTCCTATAATTTATTTTCTCTCTAACAGGAGTGGTTCTTCATAGTCTTATACTGACTGGTTCTGTTTTCAGTGGCTTCCAGGTTTTAAATTAGTTTTCTGATGCATCTTGGTTCTTATGTTAGTGTTCCCCAGAAGGGTTGGTGGTCAGGAAACATGCCAGCATTAGGTCAGTATGTGCAAGGAAAAAACACACCTCATTCTTCTTGTGTGTTTGGACAGGATAAGCAGTGGCAATAAATAGAGCTAAATTTGGTTTGTGTTCTAATTCCAGTTCTCTACAGAGTGGACTTAACTTATGGTTCTCCGAATTATGTGTGTGCAGGTCAGATATTTAAACTAAAGCACATGCCCTCCAGCTGCACTAGGGTGCATGCGTGTGTCTGTTAGGACTTCTGGATGGAAGGGGCTGGCTTTTTATTTGACTTCTGTCAGTGCCAAATAAGAATATTTTTAATTAAAACAGGAAAAAGAAATCCTAATTCTTATTAAAGGATTATCTAAATACAGTGTACTCTGTCATCCTCCCAACCTCAGAACACTGCAAGATTCAGCATGGCCTGTGGATCTTGATGCACACAGACGCATATACGCAATATTAAATAGCTATTTTTACATAAGGCAATAATATAGAAAAATATTTACATTAATGTATAGAATATAACGTATCAAAAAATTGAAAATGTGTATCAAACCTCTTTTTCAAAGTTAAGAAATACTGCTCTGCAACTTTCTTCTGAATTGTGATTTGTAAGGCTTTGCTTACAAGTCAGGTAGAGCAGAGGAGTGAAATTCTCCCAGATGTGCCTCTTTTTGGCCGAATAGCTCACGGGGACTGAGAGAGTGGGTGGGTGGTGGTAGTGGTACAGATCCAGCTCCAGAGAGGGGCTTTTTTCAGAAGGGATTTACAGTGGTTCAGAATGAGCGATGACTAACCTGGCAGCCTTGAATAACTGGAGAAAAGGAGCCAAGTTGGGAAAATAAACACAGGAACTTAAGCACATTTTCACCAGGGGCAGCAATAACCCAAAGAGGAAAGATTACTGCCCTCAGTGTTCATCTTGGTTTCTTTGATCTGTCATGTAATCCTTTGCTAAGTGTTCCTGTCAAAAACAGTTTAAAAAGATTTACTGATTAGCCAATCTGAAACGGTGAAACTGGAGAGCACTTACTCAAGCAGTTGCCCCAGCTTACCTGCAGGGAATCCTTACCTGCCAGGAGAAGGAAGGGTGACAACAAGCAATCTGGTTCATAACCTGCTTGTGCTGGTCAGCTGCAGGACAGAGCAGGACGAGTTTGGTGAGGAAGACCCCATGGTGACTCGGGAAGGTGGTTTCAGTGGAAAGCTGAGATGATGAGCGTGTTAGGTGAAAGAGAGTCAGGGCAAGGAGGAGATGCAATGGCAAGAAGCCTGGAGCTGTAGCCTTTGTGTCCCTGATCTTGCTGCTCACTATGCTCAAAAGGGGGTGGTCTCATCATCTTTGTGATTTACATTAATGTTACTAGTCTTGGTCTTTCTATGGGAGCTCCTAGAACGTTTTTGTGGTGCATTCGTTGTTTTTATGTATCTGTATCTTAGCACATCATTTTCATTTAACTGAATTGCTTTAGTCTGGTCTTCCAAAGCTACACATCCATTTTCCCTTCCTAGTATATTTTCTGTTTAGGGAGGTTTTTTTCTGTAGTTTGATGGTGCTATAAATCTGAGAAAGGTTCAGTGTGGGGATACACAGTGTTTTCAGGCTTAACCTCTTGCAAATGTCTGTGTTGCTTGCGACTCAGCAGTTTATAACCACTCAGCATCTTGAGTGGTTCCTACTATTTTAGCATCATGTGTTTGCCTTATCAAGTTTCTTCTGCCTTTTATATCTCCTAAAATTTACCCTTTTCAGAAACCCTTTTGAATTGACGGAATAGTTTTGCCATTGTGCAGACTTTTTCTTGAACAGAAGCTGCATTAACCAGTGCTGCAGTAGCTTACTCCTGTTACAGGTATTTGGCAGGCCGACTACAACCTGATCTTCCTTTTTATTTGGGGGAGTGAGGAGGTGGGAATATGTTGTGTCAGTGTATCATTAAAATCCTTCACATCTGACGAAGATGACTATTGGCTTATTGAAGGAACCCTGTCCAGGAGGTAATATCGGTGACTGCAATGTCTCTTGTCAGCAGCAAGACTGCAGGTCCACCTGTAACTGCCTGGGATGCTCACCACAAAGCTGGAAGCTCTCCTGCCTTGCTGCTGCTGACTGTGTGGTCTCAGACTGTCTTCATCCCGCTTCAACAGCAATGAAAGGGCTACAGGAAAGCTGCGGAGGGGCTCTTTATCAGGGAGTGCCGGAATAGGAGGAGTTGGGGGGGAAGGGAACAGTTTTCAGCTGAAAGGGGGGAGGTGAGATCTTATCAAGAAATGTTTTTCTGTGAAGGTGAGAAGGCCCTGGCACAGGTTGCCCAGAACAGTCGTGGCTGCTCCCTCCCTGGAGGTGTTCAAGACCAGGTTGGATGGGGTTTTGAGCATCCTGATCCAGTGGGAGGTGTCCCTGCCTGTGGTAGGGGGGTTGGAACTGGGTGATATTTGAGGTCCCTTCCAACCCAAACCATTCCATGATGCTATGCAACTTGCTGTGAAGTCAGTGCTCTGCAAATATAGCCTTCAGCTTGTTTCTAGGCAGAGCATATTCATTTCAGGGTTGTATTTAGTAGGTGTTGACCATATTCTGAATTTTATAGGTGTTTCAAAGTTTATACTTGCAGAACATTTTTACTTAAATTCTTTTCTCAGACTCGCTACAGCCTCCTGAAGTCAAACTGCTCGTGTGGCCTAAAAACCAATGTAGTACTGAGTGGGCATTTTTATTAACTCTTGAAATATATGTGAAAGGGGTAGGGAAATCCCCAAATAGTTCATGCACTTCTGTGTGTGCTTCTCTAACAGCACTGGAACCAAGGCCCATAGCAAAGCAGAAATGGTTGCTGCAGGCTTCCTCCTAGCAAAGCATCACAGCGCAGTCGCTGACGAGCGTTTCAGTTCATTTGTGTCCCAGGTCACAGGAATGTTTTCCATCCTTCTGGGTTCTTCATCAAAGCTGCTTTGAGTTTGTGTTATTTTCAGTATTATTTTTGCAATGTTTAAAAACCAACCAAAAACCCTGGCTTCTGTCTTGATACCTTTCTGCGATACAAAGAAGACATCGTACCTACAAGTGATGGATTATTACTGAAGGAATAAATCCATGCTTTTGCCTTGTGTCTTGTGGTGGGAAAAGCACAAGTCATGGTTGGCAGAACTCAGGTGAATTTCAAGATAACTTTTGAGAATTCTATGTCAGAATTTTCCTCTTAAAATATAAACTTACTGTGGTCAAAGTGCTTGTGCCCTTTAGGAAAAGAAATTAATCTACTAATTCTAAAGGAAAGCAATAAAACTGTTCGAATTTATAGAGTACAACTTAAACCTTTTCAGAAATTCAGGTTGTGTTCAAACACCTTTTCTTTCTCCTCCCTGTGATTATTTTTTTCTGTTATAGTAGGTTCATACTGTGTTTGGTGGTAGAGACATTGAATTGTTAAGTTAGTTTTTAAGATTGTGTGGTTGAATTTTTTTTCATTTAACTTGACTCTGGCAAAAATTTATGTAGCATTTTCTTAAGCTTTTGTCAAAATAGTTGAATGCCTGAGTGTGTCATCGATAAGTTTGCTTGTAAAAGATGTTCTTTAAAAGTCTCTGTAAAAAGTCTTTTCTAGCACATTTGACTTGGTATTCCTGCTTCTGCAGTTATCTGTGGGTTTCTTGCGGCCACTGAGAAAAGATGCTTCACCTGAAGTGATGTGGAATGAATTCACCAAAACGGCATGGTTGTTACTTTGATAACTCATGTGATCACCAGTGTCACAGAATGTTGTGCATTTTGCTGTGTATAATTATAATTTCACATATGTGCATACTGGTGCTTTCTGAAATAAGTGCGTTTTATTATTATTTCAAAAGGGACTCTCAAGAATAATTACTGTCACTAATCCCACTAGCAAAATGCAGTAACGCATTGGCCTGGCTGCGGCCAATGTTTGTAACAGATGCGTTCTGGTAACTTGTGACACAGTCTGCACCTGAGAGTGAGTGTGGCTTTATTTTTAGATCTAAAGTAGGGTGGTTCTCCCTTGAAGTACATTTTCAGAAAGGTGCTCTTAGATGATACTGCAAGTTTGTGTTGTGTGAATATGGGATGAAACCCCAAAATTGTTATAGCACTCTTCATTGCCATGGCACACGCTTTGTTTACAAGGATTATGTTGAACTCTCTTTAAATATTTCAGTGAGCACTTCCTCAGCTTGCAATGATTTCTGATACTGTGTGATGGAGCTGGGGGAACATTGACACCAGACGGGGAACTGGGAGGGCTAGGGGACGACAGATTGCTCTAAGGTGTTACCAACCTGTGTTTCATGTAAAAAAGGCTCTTCAGCTGGCTGTGCTTTGGTGCATCCAAATGATGTCTTGATTGTCTCACAAAATTGTGTTATATAGTGACCTGTGTTCTTACTTCCAGAACCTTCATTCAAATAAATCAATTACTTGCAATAATATTTGTTCAGACTGGTTTGTCTGTTGTCTTTCCTATCCCAGTGCGAAGCCTCATTTATAGAGACAAACAGAGCCTCTTCAAGGAGAGCAAGATAGGCACCTGATTGTTTTTTCTGCGTTTTGTATTCATGTGTGGTTCTCTCATTTCCCCCCTTCCCCACCTGTCATAGCTGTACAGTTTCATTTCACAGAGAAGTGGAATTTCCTTATCTTGCTTTAGCTTTTTCATCTCGCCTGCGTGGGTGGACTCGCAGAACCAGTGTTCTAGATCTCTGCTCACAGTGAGAGTTGTTGCCCAGTATTGCAGATCTATTACTTAATGCATTTGGAAAAACAAAGACTGGTATGGGAAGAAGATTGAAGAACTGAAGCTGACAAAGGTAAGCCAACTGCTTAGAACCTAAATTTGAGTCCAAATGTAAAAAGAGTTTCCCAGATGGGTTTACCTGTGCTCACGGCATTGCAGGAGTATCTTGCCACTTTGCTTATTCCCTGCCTGTCCAGTGTATGACAGAATGAGAAGGTGTCATGGACTATTTATGACGATTAAAAGATATTTTATTTTTTACTATTATACCATGCATGACAATTTCGTCTTGACAGCACTGTTAATTTATTCCACTTCTACATGTACATCAACAAGATTCAGAAGTAAAACAGTGCTTTTCTGCTAACTGCATTTACCACAAGAGCACACATCTGTGTACAGAGTATATTTAATATCTCACTGGTTGCTCTTGCTCATTTCAGAAACAAATCAAAGTCCTACAGCTTTATTACTAGAGGTTGGATCCTGTTGGCAGTCCTTACAATCAGCCCACTCCTCTGCACAAATATGCTCCGCTGATGAGATGCTAGTGGAGGGAATTGTTGATGCCAGTGAAAATGGACTTCCTGCGTTTCAGATCTTGGTGTATTATTTTTCTGTTAATTTATGACCCACGTTGCAGTGCTGACTATTCCAGTTAAATATTGCCAGGCCTTGTAAATGGGGAGGGAATAGGTGTGGCAGTCACAAGTCTTTTACATTCGTAATATTTTATTGACCAGAATGCTGTATAGGCTTTACATCTTAGCTGCTTTCCAACAAAACTAGTTTTTCTCCATGAAGTTAAGCAGAAGGATGTGTTGTTTTGAGTTTTTTCAGCTCTTTAGTTTACGTACATCAAATTTTGATGTTTTCCAAGATGCTGCAACTAATTATGCAGTATCTTAGCTGTAGTTCAATGCATCATACCTGTTTCATTTCAATTGTCAGCTTAAGAGACAGTATGGCAGCTGCAGTCATTGCTCCCTCAAGGGTAGGACTGACTCCTTTGTTTTTTGCTTTTCAGCCAAGTGAGTTCTCATGTTTTGCTACATTCACCATTTTCTTGTTTTTATTAGGGTTTGGAGTATTCACGTTTCAGCCTTGACTGTTTTGCAGGTTCCTTGGTCTCTGTGCACTCAAGTGAAGTCACAATGTATGAAGCACTCCATTTAGACCCATGAAAAACTGACACCAAAAGACAGAGAGCCTTCTGAATCTGATGCCTATAACTAGTCTTCTGGTGGCAACTTTGAGGAAGATTTGATTCTTGTGATCACAGGGAAAGAAGGTCCAGCCACAGGCATGTAACAAATGATGCTTAATAAATGATTCCAAAAAGCTGCCTTTATGTGTTTGCTTTTACTCATGAGTGCTCAATTAGATATCAAGAAGAAAAGTGATAAAGGGTGACTCTCCAGATGTGTTGCTGGTCTTCCACCGGTCTTCTGCGTTGTGCAGGCTGACTTTGAATTCTGGCGCTAACCAGAGGGACCGAGTTTTCCAAGGAGAAATAGAGGGAGCCTCCTGGTGCGTCTCAGGCATGTCCAGGGAGCCTTACAGGCATCTTGTTTGCACAATCTGCTATGTAAATAAAACCAATTTTAAATGGAAAACACAGGGGAGAGGTAGGCAAGAAGCACCAACCAAACATTTTTCCACTTGCACAGCATGATTGCCTTTCTCTTGTGACATTGTTTGCAGAGACCAGGAGACAGGGGATTGAAATAGGATTGCGTACAAAGTTAAAGCATCACAACGTATTTCAAGCTGCTACAACAAATTAACTATTTAACACTTTGCTAATGTTGTGCGTATGCTTGTTGCCTCTCAGCATGAAAGTAAAACAAATAATTGCAATAGGCTTTCTGCCCTGTAGAAGTTACTATTCTATAATGAGAAACTCTGTCCTGTGCCTTGCATAAACAGAAACAACAGGACGCTGTTGGAGGGAGGATGATGTTGGGTTAGATATAGGAAAAATTTAAGAGGGCTCCATGTCCATCGCCTACAGCTGAGTATGCAGTTCAAACTGATGTAGTGCCGTTTCTCTCTGGTAACATAGCAACCGGACCACACCTCCTCCTGCTGAAAGATGCTAAACAGCCCTTTGAGCACTATCTGGTGTACTGCAAGGGAACTGCACCATTTTTAATTACCACAGCATTGCTAGCAGTCACATGGAATGGAAAGGAAATGCTTCATTCTCTGTCAAGTAATCCTGGTTTTTATTCATCGTTTGTGTAGTAATCCCATTTAAGTTGCAGAAGAGGACTATGTTAATTTTAAATTGATACCGGAATTGTATCTATCAGTGCATTTTATCGTGTTTCAAAGTAAGATTTTGGTTAAAAATAAGCATTTTTGTCCACCTGATGTTTTTCTCATTTAGCACTCCTGTATGGTGGTATTATGTTAACATTTTGGAAGAATACTCAAGGATTTGAGCATGTTTTTCTTCTCGCTTAGACTTTGCAAATGACTGAAAAGCTTTCCCCACTCCTAACCTCTCTTCTGTTGTGCAACAAAAGAGCTTTCCTTTAAGCACCTTGGTTTCCAAGCACAAGAAATCGTCTCTGGGCATTACTGAACGTTTGACTTAAGGTGTGATGAAACCTCTTATGCCAAGTTGAATTTTTTAATGTATACTGTAGATTAATGTTTAACTTAGCTAGAAGAGATGTGGAACTAGTGTTGTTCAGAATTTCTCTTTAAGGTTGTCTTGTTTGGATCTCGCGTTTTGTACAAAGAAAAGGATTTGCTAAGTCTGAATTGGATCTCACAGCCTGACTTGGTTTTGTCAAGGCTATTTCCTTTGCTGGCCGTTTTAGATGATTGTTGCGTTATAACAGTACAAAAACCTTATTAGGACTTCATGACCTGCATGAGGGAAAGCCTTTTAAACTACCTGAAAACTTACTGATTTATTTAAATGTATTGGTTTGTACTATAGTGACTTAACCAGTTGTCATTGCACTTTGGTTGGGGAGGGAGCATGTTATGGTGATGTACGGCAAAACAGCCATTGCAAAATGCTGCTATTGGTGTTGCTGTACTTCAGGGTTTCCTTTTTCTGAGAATTTAAAAAAACAGATCCTGGCGTAGGTCAGAAAGCTTGTGGCAGCTTGTGCCTTGAGTACATCAAAACCAATAGCCTACCTAAAACAATACACAGCTGTGTACTTGGAGCCGTGCATAAACAGTAAATCTGTGGCACTATTATTAAATCTATATAAAAATGCAAATATACACTTTTGTTAACTTGATAATGCTTATGTATCCCCTCCCCCTTCTGTCATTATAGGTCTACGAGGGCTAATCAATCTTGGGAACACATGTTTTATGAACTGTATTGTCCAGGCACTTACCCACACTCCACTGCTGCGAGATTTCTTCCTCTCCGACAGGCACAAATGTGAAATGCAAAGCCCCAGCTCATGTCTGGTCTGTGAAATGTCTACGCTTTTTCAGGAGGTGAGTGCTGTTTCCCACAATGGCATCGCCATTCCATAGCTGCTGGCTGTTTCTTACCCCAAAAGGATTGTGTTCTGTTTGCAAATGCAAAGGGGATGCAAATTGTGTTTCCCCTCAAGTTGTAGCAAAGCAGAGCAGGGAGGTTGAGTGGGATCCTACTCTCAGAAATACCCAACTGCTGAAAAGGGAACGGCCCTTTAGGTCCTCTTCTTAAGTCACCCTTGTTTAGGCAAAGCTGGTATTGGAAATAATTACAGTGCTGCCTGCTCTTCTGAGACTGATCTGCAAGACTTTAGTCTTAAAGCTGAATGTGAGCTTTAATTAAAGGTGCAAGATGTAACTGGAAAATATGTCACAGGCTCTTTGGGTGATAATGGAAGTGAGAATAAAGCAGTTGTGGATAGCCTTGTGGTTTAAGGCACTGGCTTATGTAGGTCTGTATAAATATTTTAAACATCTTGATTCAGTGCTTTCAAACAGGGAGAAACATCTTTGCTGTCATCTCTTCTGTGGAAACCCATTGATGGCCAGGAGGGTATAGAAAAGTGAAGGTGTTGGTACAGTTTGTATCTTGCATGTATGAGTTGTTCTTGCCCTTTCTCACTCAGGTGACTGGCTTTGCACTGTGCCTCTGTAAGTCAGCTGTAGGAGAGAGACACAGTTTTTTCCTTAATAAATAGTCAAAAAGAGCTTTGTTAACTATCTTAGTTCCACATAGGTAATGTATGGACTAGGGCTAAATGAGGCCTTTTAGTTTTAAGATGAGTCTTTAAAAACAAAAATTAAAACCACTCCCATGCCTTTTCCCTCAGTAACAAATCTGCTTTCTTGGTGAGTGAAAAAAACAAGCAGCCAACCAAAAAGCTGCTCTAGTACCTGCTGTCACAGAGCTGGAGATATCTGTATGCAGAACATGTCTTTTGTGTATATGCTGCCATGGAAGTTCATTCAAACTGAGACTAGCTGAAAATAGCTTTGCCTTTATCTTGTGATTTTCAATTTGATTGTACTTCTGTGCCTTTCCTATCAGAGATGGCCATTGCAGGTGAGTTAAACATACGTGGAATGGAAGGTAAAATCCCCCATTACCCATTCCAGTACAAAGTTGTTTTCCGCTCATACTCAGCACTCGTGATTTTGCACTTCTCATGCTGCTTGGCCGTCATTAGTTGTATGTTATACTTCTCTTTTTTAATTTATTTTTCAATTACTCCAGAGTCTGTAAGGAAAGGAGGTAAAAACAAAAGGCAGGCACACCAATAGGTAGCAGCTGCAGAATTATTGAAACCAGATGTGCAGTTGAATAGGGAAATATTCCTCTGCTTAGATAAAAAAAATCAGCCCTGGTATAGAAATACCAGTTTATGTACACTGTTCATAAGAAACCTATTTGCTTATTTGAAAACCAGGTGCTATTATAATCTTGATATCCTTTCATCAAATTGTGGTACAAAGTCTCATTCTGATAAATATCACTTCATTCTGTTTATACACATGCATTTTTAAAAATTCCCTTGGGAAAGGGGAAATGGGTGTCGCATTACAGATTGAGGGGTGGAGGAACAATCAAGATTGTCTAGGATTTTTATTTCCATTTTTATACATGGAGCCCTGTGGATGGCCTAGGATGCCTTTTATAAGACTATGTACAAGCATGTAACAAAGAACAGACTATTATCCAAAATAGGCTCAAATGCAGCATTCACATTGAATTCAATTGTAATCAAGTTTAATTTCACACACAAATTTGAAAGTCTCAGGCTTCGTTTTCCCCCATCAACATTCATGCCTACACTTGCATTAGTTCTAATAATTAATGCTCTGCAATGTGAGGCTGTATGAATGAGGAAGGAGCCCTATCTGTGATATCAGACTGTGAGGATGGCAGTACAGTAGTCTCTGTCCTTATTTCATGTTGAAATATTGCAGCTCAGTGCTGTGGGAGGACAACAAAAAGGGACTCAACCACCTTGAAGTAAAGCTAGACCTTAGTCTTCTGCAAGCAAAACTGATACCTGTAGCCAATTCAGTATATTTTAACTTGCAAGCAGTAAACACCACTTTATGGTTACAGGTCTGTCAGCACTCATTGTAAAATTTGGTTTCCCAGTGAGTTGGAATTTACCTACATTCAGGATTAAAACCAAAATCTTGCATTTTTAGAGCAGAATTGTTGTCGCTCATGTCCCAACTGCTTGCAGTGGTTATGGTGGAGATTTCTAAGCTGGCTTTGCAGAGATAAGGCTAAGCAGTGGAGGTTTCAATGCTATGGTTAAGAATCCCTTTGTAATTGAATTACTGGGGAAACCTTGGTTCAGGTTCTGTCTTGTTTTTACATAGCTTTCCCACCGGGATTAACTGCTGTAGTTATTCCAAGGCATTTTACCCAGTGACAAGCAATCAGGGCAAGGGTTAACTTCAGCTCCCCTCCACCCTTCTTTTCCGAAGGTGTGATCTTAGGCAAATGGAATGCCAGGGGATCTGGTGAATTCAATCCAGTAAGAACTCTCCAGAAGAAAAAGAGACTGTTTTGAACATGAAATGAAACTTGCTGAACCTCAGTATGCAAGTTTTGCAGTTTTGCTTCTTAAACTGAAAACGTGTCTCAAAATTTTTTAAGATCATTTAGTTATATAGGTTGTGTGATTTCTCTGTATTAAATAGGAAGCTACAAGTTCTTCCACCTTGAAGTAGGTTGATGGTGAGTAATGAGTATCAGATGGTTCTCAGAACAGTTTTTTCCTGGTAGCTTTTCTTGCAGATATGCCAGACATTGATCTCTATTTTTTAAAAAAATATCTGACTGCTTCAATTAACATTCTCATTTGTGCAATGTGAAAGCTATTTCTCAATAGAGCCACGGCATGAATTACAGTGCCTAAGAAAGGAAATGAAAAGGATTTAGGAATAACAGATAGTGGTGAAACTGGATGGAGGGGGGATAGAACACAGAGAATCTGTTCATAGAGCCTCTCGACTGAAAGGGGTTTGTGCGCTACTTTTTACCTACTGGTATTTGTCATTTGGTTTTGCTTCACCAATGAAAATAAATTTCAAGGTGGTCCACACCCTAAGGTTTATCGTAGTCCTTTACAGAATGACCATTCAATATGGTAGGATTAACGGATCTGTATCTCCATGCACGCTGTGACTGGAATAGCAAGAATACCTGGGAATATAGCAGAATGCTGTGCATCCACTAAGAGATGTGAAGAACAAAGCCTTCTTTATTCCCATCATTACTCATCCTCCTGAGCCTCTCAAAGTGCACCACAAAACTACATGGAGAGTTGAGAACTGAGGACAAAAAGGGAAAAGAACAAGATGATTTATAGCTTTGATATCTTTAAGATGGTCCGCTGTTGAAATGGCTTACGTTTAAAATAAAGCTACAGCAAAGGTACAAGGGAGAAAAAGTAGTTACGGCTCTTAACATAGAGAGAAGCCATGCATTTTGTAATGGGAAATACAGTTTGTGACTGTTTAGTAAAATCTTTTTTCTGAAATAAGTATGGAATGTACAGAGTGTGTGCAGGCAAAATGTTTTTTCTGGTTCTTTGTTGGGAAACCTGCAATACATGTTCTTGTCTTCTGAAAGACGCGTGTATTACTTTACTCCTTGTATCCATTGTAGTTTAAAGTCTTAGTGGAGAACCACTTTCTAAGAGGAGCTTTTAGCTTTTCAAATTGGACTGGACTCTGGTATGGGATTTATGTATATAAATTCTTTTTTACCAAGCTTGGAAACTGTTTAATTGGTACATACACAGGATAGATCAAGTGTATCTGTTCACGTAATTGGGAAGCTTTTGTGTCCTTGTGTTTTGGAGGAGGAGGAGAAAAGTAAAGTGTGTATTTTTTTTAAACCTGACTGGTATCTGTATATATTTGATAATGCAAAATACAAAGCCTAGAATCCTCTAAATCCCCTTTAGATTCTTCTTTTTAGAATCCAAGAGCAAGGGTTTTTAAGTGCAAAAAAAGGAAGTTACTTTTACTTGGGTTGAGTGTATAGAGGCTTTGAATCCAGGTTTGTTTTTTTCTCTTTTTTCCCCTCTCCTGGAACATCAATTAGTCAGTTTATTACCCAGCATCTTCAAATTGCTTGAACTAGTTCTGTCCAATATAAACAACTGATACTGCTGAATTGGGAACAAATTTAAGGAAAAATTGTTTCAAATTATACTTGGAAGAATTGTGCCATTGAAGTGTTTTAACGGTGACTTGCAAATACATCATTGTTTGTACTTGCACACTTTAATGAAAAGGTTTGTGTAACTGACTAAGACTTTACATGGACTTCTGTGTGGATTGGAACAGCTCTCATAGGCTGTTTTTCCCAGCAGCAAGGAATCGACAGAGATGGGATGGATGTTCTATAAAATATTGCTCTTGAACATGCTCAGATTCTTTTGTTTCATTTTTGTTAGAACAGTGAAGCTTTCCCCCACCCCGTGTATATTCAATAGCATTCCTGCTAGGTGGGCTTCTAGTTTCTGTGTGATAATAGCTAATAATTTGATAAAGCTTCTTGGTAGAGTCTTCTAATCCTAATGAAGCACTAGAAAATGTAAAATCTGCTGGCAGGTCTAGTGCCTGCAGCGCAGTAATTACAGAGAGTGCTGTTGGTTAAAATGACCAGAGAGCTCTGGGACTAATTGTAAGGAATGACAGAACAGAGAAGTTTTATTGCTGCAGTTCCCTGAATTATGTTGAAGAGCAGCTGCGTCAGCAGATTTCAATTACCATACTACTGCTCCAGTCCCTTGGTGTCATTCTTGTTGGCATCAGAGTTAACTATTGATCTGTTTATTTATAGAAGCATTTTGAGGTGTTTGGCTGCAGAGGTTTATCTTCTTGTTTGGAAAAAGTGGAGACTGCAATAAAGAAATATCTTTGCAAGGAAATATGCTTTAGAAAACCCTACAGATATGAGGACTAGATGAAAAGATGGTGCCACCTGTCCCTTAAAATACAGTATGTTTTATCTAGGGAGGTTTGTGTAATAGTACGATGCTGGTGCTTGTACAGATATAAAATGCTCAGAAAGCGGCCAGGGAGAGACCCAGGGCTGGGGAATGAAGCCCACTTTTCCAATGAGAGTGAGAAATTATGTCCTGCCAGGGATTTAAATCTTATTTTTGTTCTGTGTATTTCCTGCTTACTGTCCTCTTTTGGGGAAGAGTAACTGAAAATAAACCACCAGCAGTTTGATAGGATCTTGGCAAAACTTAATTGTGGTGTTGCAGGCACTCTTTACTGGCAAATGCCTTTTCCAAATGTTAGAGGAGGCAAAATGACTTATTTAAAATAAAATGTTACCCTGCTAAATAGAACCTAAACCCCAAGGGAGTGAGCTCTGCTGGGCCTTTTCTGGCTGTCTGCAGGGACACAAGTGTCTCTGCTTTGCTTTGGGAACTGGCATCATGGTGCAGGGGTTCTTGAGCAGATATACAGAAGTCAGCTTGCTCTGGATGGGGCTGTTAGCTTTGGTCTCAGGCTTTGGATGCCAGAATTGGCAGGAGCAGAAGTGTGGACCCAGGAAGCTGAAAGCAAGAGAGCTGCAGCTGTAGCCCTCAGAAATGGAGAGGGCAAAGGGAGGAGCTGAACCTCGACTCAGGGAAGCAGACCCTTAGTATGGAGGGAGGGAGTTGGTGTGGTTTGGTTTTGGGGAGTTTGGGGTTTGTTCATAATTTAAGTGGGACCTGGCTGGTTTGTTATTTTGGTTTTTTTTTAAAAAAGCATGGATTTCTGTAGGCAGGTATGTGTCTTCCTTCTGTGCTGATTTACCTCCCCAGCTGTGTAGCACCACTCAGCAGTGTTGTTTCACATCAGTTTTGCTGACTGAATAATTGGTTTGTGCCCTCTCTGAAACACTTCTGGCAAAATCGCCTGGGGCAGTTACAGTCGCTGCGGTAGCCAGCTCATCGCATTTTATCCGAAGCAGATGGAGGAGCTGGTCCAGGACCAGGTCTCCAGCAGTGACACCGTGCAGGAGAGGTAACGGGTGGCTGACTTTGAGGACAGGTGAATGAAGTGGCACCTTCAGCTATAGCAGACAGCTGTGCCAACTAAAGTTGTTTGTAAAGCCTTGCACTGATGTAACTGTGCAGTGAAAGGCCAGGGCTGGCATGAGGATACTATCCTGCTTGGAAATTTGTCCATAAGTTAGGACTATGTGCAACCATTGGTTGCAGAGAAGTAACACGCCTTGGTCCAGGATGGCACTTGGCATCTAAAATTCTCATCTTCAGTGTTTGTACTGATTTTGGAGGCAGGGTAGGTAATATGTGAACATAACTGTTGGTCTCTTGCAAATGTGGAATTCCTCCCCCAACCCTCAGGCTATTTTAATAAAAGCCAATGGTATTGGTAAGGAATTTTTGAATGTTGTTTCCTTCCCCCCCCTCCTTTTTTTTTTTAATTTAGGCAAACCCATCACAAACTGAAGGAATTTCAAGGAAGAAAATTGAGGTGCTCGTTTCTGAGCTCAATTCAGTAGTCTGTGATAAAAAGCTGTCTCTGTGTTTTATTATTAAGGCTATCAGAATGAAATGGTTTAAATTTATTTGACTAATTGCACTCATTTAAGTTTTTAATAATTAAATGCACTGAGGCTGTGTAACTTGTTAACAGTCATGTCCTTTTCTTTGCTTTGAGCAGTTTTACTCTGGGCACCGATCTCCTCACATTCCATATAGGTTATTGCACCTGGTATGGACTCATGCACGGCATTTAGCAGGGTACGAGCAACAAGATGCACACGAGTTCCTCATTGCTGCATTAGATGTGCTACACAGACACTGCAAAGGTAAGGCTTGTACCAAGTCTCCAGTCAACAAGGAATATTGGATCAAAAGGAGGTAGAACGATCTCTTCTTAAATCGAGTGTAGTGTCTTCCAGTACAGCAGTCTTAGCAAATCCCTTTAAAAATGTTTGGTAGACTTAAAGGAAAAGATTTATAAATAAATAAATGAACCATTCCCACAGTCAGAAATTATAGAGTAATTACCTGGTTACCTTGGTTTGAATCACCATCGTGTTCTTTTCTTATTGGTTGTGAGTCACTGTCTTTTCTTTTAAATTGCCATTTTCATTCTATTTATACTTGAGATAGTTAGAATTCTTACTCAGTGTGCCATGGGACTGATGAAAATAACACAGGGGAGGCTATGGCTGTTTCACTTAAATACTCTACTGTATTTATGGTGCCAGATTGCTTACAGAAATGTGAATAAGGAAAAAAAAACCCACAATATTTGGGTTTGGTTTCTTTTATCAGTCTGTATATAAAAATACACAATTCTACAATACAACAAAAATGGTCAGTGACACACTTTTAGAGATGACTTTTCGAAGTCTTGAATTGATTTGGCAATATCATGTGAAATTGTATTTAGTATTAGTTAACTGAACTAAATCTGAACTGAAATTTTTCCTATCTGCCCATGTTTGATTTAGCTTGATTTGTTTAAGCACAGAAATTTTGACTATTCTTGTAAGGGGAAAGTAGTAGGGTTGATACTACAAAAGAAACAGTAAAAAATCCGTAGTCACTAAAAATAAGCTATAAAACACTCAACTTTCTTCTGGTGCTCTTAGAAGAAGCACTCAGAGGTTCGGTTTTTGACTTATGGGAGGACTATCAAAGAGAAGGCTGCTTTGAAATGTTTTGAAGTCTTGCTTTTATCTTTGAGATAGTCTTACATGTAGGAGATGTGCTTGTTCAGATTCATAAGTGCATTCCAAAGGAGTCTTCTCCAAAACCAGTACTTCTGAGGAAAGGAGAGCAGACCTTTTGTGTTTACTCGTATGTTATTTGACCATCACTAACAAATTCAATCAGCCCAATGAATCTAGTGTTGATGTACTGTAAGGAGCAGAGTCTACTCAATACTGACCACTCACTTCTTAACACTGAGTAAACTCAGGTGCAAACACAAATACTTAATGGGTAAAATTTCTGAACCACTGATCTAACAAATCTTGAAGCTTTTTCATCATCTTTGATAGAAAATTACGTTCATATTTCTTCCTGATTAGTTCTTGAAGGAGTAGTGTTTTCTTCTCAGAATTTCGAAGGGAAAACTTGCAACAAGAATGGTCCCTGCACGCTTTTCAAATGGATAAAGAATCTGATAAGGCTTTCTTTTTCAGTGTGTGGTTTAGCTCTAAGTGAAGAATCAATCTGATGTATTTTCTGAAATTACCAACAAGATCAAACTTTCTCAACAGTTTCTGTATTCTTGGTTCTATTTGGCATCTCTGGCCTGAATGAAAATGACACTGTGATCTGTCCTAAAACTTTGTGTGTATGTATGTGGATTCTCTTACTACTGGTTGGATATCACAGATGTGTGGAAAACACCAACTTCTGAATTGGTATTTCAAAATAGTTTCAGCCAGCTTGAGCTGAATTAAGGGGGTTTGCACCTTTGGTACTGAGCTTTTTGTGGTTGTGGGAACAAGAACTGAATGAAATTCAGTTATTTAATGGATATCCTTAAGTTTGAGCTCCTTGCATTGGCATAACTAAACTGTTATGGTGCTTGTAATGGGAAAGCTTTAGCAATGGATCCTTGGCATCTGTGCACCCAAGTTTTTAAATGTTTGTTTCTGAAGAAACAAGAGTTTTATTCAACTACGGTAAATAATCTATGCCACATCAGGGTAATTTAAAAGAAGTGGTTGAGCAGTTGTATGGGAACTAAACCAGTTCATCTAAACCAGAATTTCAAGTATGGTCATGATAAACCACTTTTGGAATGAACAAGTTTGCTATGTAATGAGAAAGTTTTCCCCATTTATGTATTTACGGATGCACGCAGACACACATATGAAGTATACATATGTAAAAATATTATTACTAATAATAACAGTATGTTCTAAAGCTACAATACACAATGCCTCCCCTGCCAATATTAAATACTTAACTGAATCAAAAAAGCTTTTAAAGCTTTTTAAAGCTTTCTTTTAAATTTTTCAAATTCTACAATTAACATGCAGTGAAGTAAAATAATGTAGGGAGAAAATTTTGTCCAAAAGCCATGGCTTTTGGACAATATTCATGGTCACCAAGGCTTCAGGCACCAAAGTAAATTAAAGTATTCCTTATGCTAAGAACTATATAAATATCCAGTGATATTTGTTCGGCTGGCATGGGTCATTTATCCCTTTTCCATTCCATTTACTCTGCTTTCTATGAATTGTCCTAATGCAAGTCAGAGAAAGCTTTGAATACTAGTTATTGCTACCTGTTATTGCCTAAATTACAAAAAAACCCATAATTTTTTGGTGTGGATTTAAAGATTAGGTTGTAGTATTACAAAGCTTCAAGCATAAAATTAACTGCCCTGAGATTATTTTATGGACTGACCCAGGGAGTTGTTTGGTTTGTTTTTAATGCTGCTTGAATATGTAGGCTTTTTAGTGGCATCTGTGAAGTTCTGGGAGCCCAGGATACCTGTACGATCACCCATGTAGATTGTGTTTCAGAGGTGACGGTGCTCCTTGTGCTCACGCTGTGACATCTGTGCAGGGCACATTCTGAACACTTAACAGGGCTCTTCTGTGCCGCTGCAGTAATGTCTCTGAATAAAAGGGAATCTAGCCTGTCATGCCTATGCGTCACTCTTTTCCATTCCAGCTGCTGGAGAAGGATGGATGAACTGTAGAGTAGTGTTTTGGTGGAAAAAAAAGAAAGCTAAGCTATTAATTACTCCTTTTTCTCTACCATTCACCCAAAGTGTGCGCAACTTACATGCAACTACACAAACTAAAATCTGGATTCTTTTTCCAACACTGATACTCTAAATGACATTTAGAGTTGTACCTGCATCTTGTGGTCTTCCTTGCTGGTTTGGTAGTGCTCCGAGTTCTGCAGAGTCACTGTGTGTTGGCAGTTACGCCAACCACAGATGCTTCTAAATGGGATTCGTGGCTTACTCTCCATCAGATACAAGCTGCTTCCCCAGAGTGATGCTGTGAAGTGGGTAGGTGATGGCCACCTGCTGTATATTAAAGCCTGACCGTTCACCTGGACTTAGGCATGTATGGCCTTTGATGTTTAAAATGCATGGCAACTTTGAGTTTCAGTGTCTGAATGTGTTTGTGTTATAGAAAATGCTGAAAACAGTCAGACATTCGTATGCTGCTCCTTACGTGTGTTCTTAGACTCCTATAAAGAACAAGCACAAAATATACACTGCTCTTCATGTGGGATCTATCAGGAGTTCCAGGACTCAGGAATGTAAATATAATGGGTATTTCTACCCAGTCTGCAAAGCATTAGGTCAGCTTTTAGTCAACATGACAGATACATCTTATTTATCAATCCTCTGGAAGAAATTCAAGGTTCTGATTCTGCAAACACCCAGGAAAGTGAGGTTCCAGTAACCCAGACACTTTGCAGTTTGCTAACTGTCTCACACATATTCATACTTGCAGAGACTTAGCCCAGAACTGTTATTTTCTTGTATGGGCAAGACTGCAATTCCAAAGTTAATGTTCAGCCCAGGGAAATCATTGGCTGTATAAATCTTTTTGTTATTTTATTTTATTGCAAGAACAACAACAATCAAGCAGCAGGGTGTGGCAGAGACATGTATTTGTACACAAAGCTTCAACAAGCAAGAGAGTCAAAATGAAGTAATCCTGTATCTTTATCCCAAACTTTATCAACGAATGTTATTCAGTTGTGTAACGAAAAAACGTAGTGCTTTAAAGCTGATTATTCCTCATTTATCTGGCTTTCATGAAGCATTTTGCGTTCATCTTTAACAACAACTGCTACAAAGCAAATTTGAAGCCTGTTACTAGATATTATGACAGAAAAAGAACGCTGCGCTGAGGTTTGGGAATAAAGCGCTCCCCTGCTCTGTGAATTCTGCATGATATTCTCAGGAAATGATAAAGCGTATGCTTGCAAAATGTGTTGTCTGCTATGATCCATATAAATTTCTGTGTAGACTGCTTTGTCATAGAGAATAACAAAGCCCATGTTGAACGCTGGGGGCCAAAGTCAACGCTAATGTGTTGGTTTGATAAGGCCCCTTTTAAAACCCTGCTGTTTTTTAATTCCTTTTTCTCATTTAAAGTATATAATGGAATTTGGAGGCAAAACTTCTTTATATTATTTCAAAACCAAAAGCAATGTTAAAAAGCAACATCTTACAGTTGTTATGCCTGATTTACCTTTAGTATATATAGAGTATATATTCAAACACAATTTAATATGTTGAGTTATTGTACAGATTCAGTAGTAACTTCTGGGGTTTTTTTTAAAAATGGCATTTAATTTAAATCTGAACTTTTAAACTCAAGTTTTCTACCACACTCATAGTTATGTTAGCATATATCTTGATGTATTTTCAGGTTTGATTTTAGTCTTTTGCTGACCAGTCTCTTACAAGAATTTCCCCGGTAGTAATTATGGCCAGCTTTAACAACAAAAATGTGCGAAAGTAAAACCTGCTTTGTAAGACAGAAATGTTGAAGGGAACCTTAACTTGAGCACAACCATCTCACAGCTTCTAGTTCTCAGCTGCATAATATACCTCCTCTCAGCATCTGTTACATATTGACAAGTGTGAGTAGGTGGTAATCTTACTTTTTTTTCCCCTCCTCTCCAATCAAATGTCACGGGAAATAATGTTGAGTGGGTAATGCCCTTCTGTTTTGCTGGGAACAAGCTCGCAGGATATTCTTTTGAGACCCTCTCATCACTAATGCTAATTGACTTGTATAATTTAAAAGGGAGCATTCATTCTCTCCCGTAGGCGGGAATGGCTGTCTGTTAACGGGGTCCAACAGGGATGGTACCTGTGGTCCAGGAAAAGCTCTAGACACAATTTCTCTACTTCTGCCCCCTCCAAACAAAACAGTCTGAGATAATGTTTCAAATGGTGACATTAGAGCGATGTGGCAGTTGCATGTTGTCTCTTTAAAAAGTGGAGTTTTAAATTAAAAGAAGGATGAAACCCATTAAATTCTTTTTTTGGCAATCCACATGTAGTCTTTAAAGCTTATAAGTGATCTTTTTCTAAAGGTGAAGCATGTCTTGTACAGTCTCTATACTGTACGCTCTCTTCATTAGCTTAGTATAATTGAGACCTTAAAAAGATCTTGAGTTCAGGAAGATTTAGCTGAAATCCCCATCAGTAAATGCCTGAAACTGGGTCTGATAACCCCCAGCTTGACCCTTGTCCATTTGAAACCTAATTTTAGAGCATTTTTTTTGAGAGCCCTTTTAAGGAAACGGCATGCTTTTCTTGACAAGTCAAACGCAAGTTTCTAAAGCAGGAGGCTGAGTGAGAGCTTTGCTGAGGTGTTTAGGATCCAACAAACTGAAGGGGCTCACTGCAGCTCAGCAGGTATCACTGATAATTCCTTTTCCACACTTGGTATCATGCAGGACCTGTGTCGGTTTATATACTGTTTCTCAATAAACTTTTAAGGCTTCATGGGGAAAAAAGTCTTTTTCTTTCCTGCTGCAAGAAGACTCCAGCTAGAGAACCTTAGACATAAGAGAAGTGATGGGGTTTTGCTCTATGCTTTTAGTTTCTTCAGGTGGTTTTTTTACATAATCAACTAGAAATTAAATGTTTCTGAGTAATAGCTGTGATTGGAGGAGTCAACGTCTTAATATTTCAATTTCAGAGATTGAATCCTAGTAAGTTAAAGATAATTAGGAAACCTGGCAAAACTTAGAATTCTGTCTTAGCAGCTTCTGTTGTAGGAGATTGGAAGACATCTTAAGGTGGACTTCAAAACATAATTAGCTAGTGATCTGAAGTAGTTTGTACGTGCATCTCTTTACACAGCAAAACCAATTGCATCACTCCTACCCAAGGAAAATAAGCAGTACAGTCTTGGAAATCAAAGAATAAGTGGATCGCTCCTAATTCACCTTTGGGCAGTGGAACGAGCACACTTCAAAGCCGAGTACTGTGCCAAGACATCTTTGGTTATTTAATGGTCTGGTTACTCTAAGAAAGCTGACTTGACCTAATCTCAGCACTCAGAACATAAAAATGAATTGCTGTGCTCCTGGGACCTGCAACGGCCATTTATAATGCCTAAAAGATGAGTATGCGTCCGTTGTGCCCCTTGGGATCTTAGAGGATTGCCGTGTCTCTGAGGAAGCTGGAGGAAGACACAACACTTACCTTCCCACTTCCAATAAGGACATCTTTCATGTTCTCACTGGTGAAAACCCGAACAGACAGTACGTGGTTATGTGGAGAGGAGAGGATGCAGACAGACAGCAGAAGGCTAATGGATCCTAACACACCTTCTCCTCTCAGAAGTTGACAGGGATGGAATTAAAAAGTAGGGCTTGCTGACCTTTCTGCTCTCTTCATTCAGGAAAATAATGTGCCTAAGCAGAAACTAGTGCTTCTGTGGTAAAGACCTGGCCATTTCTTTAGGTACAAATGTTTCGTTTAACTACTCAATTTTATGAACCGCCTTGAGAACTCCTCTGTAAAGGGAGATAGGGCTGTATCCTGACAAAAGGTTTGGCCAACAGTTGATAGAGTCTTTACAGGAGTTAACTGCTTTTAGTCACCTTTTGGTTATCTTTTGTTTTTTCAAGCAGTTCTCTTCTTGTTCCCGTGTTTTTTCTTGAATGCACAACATTTTCAGGGTCCTTCGTTGTCTGTGTGATCTTGCAGTATGTTTATAAGCTTATAAAGAGTTACTGGAAACATAATCCAAAACAAACCACAGTTCCCCCAGAGGATTTTTGACTTCTGAGCCTGTGTTTGCATTCCTCCAGGTGATGATAATGGGAAGAAGGCCAACAACCCCAACCACTGTAACTGCATCATAGACCAAATCTTCACAGGTGGACTGCAGTCTGATGTTACCTGTCAAGTCTGCCAGTAAGTATTTTTTTTCTGATTCAAATATTTACACCTCCCAGTGCAACGGCAACTGAAGCTTTCCTATCTTGAATACCAATAAAATACCAGCAAAATTCCAGCAAGGCGAGAACTGTTTAAATACATCTTCAGCTTAATGCAATCCATTAGCAGTTAACTGTCGTTTGTTAAGATATAACCAAAATAGTTACTTGGAACATACCACAAGCTATGGACGTAAACTTTTTACTAGTCTGTAAAAGTTCTTTTCCAAGTTGATGAGGAAAAGACTTCCAAGATCTCTTTGGTTTTGAAAGTATGTAGTTGTTGCTACATTTGAAGAAAATTCTGATATGCATTTTCTTCAGTTAGAAGCCTCATCTATCATCAGGTTTCAAACAGGCTGATACCTGATATAATCTCAGGTACCAGCAAGTGAACATTTTATAAGAGTGAGGAAAAACGTATTTGTTTTTCCGCTCTACGTACTGGAGCAAGATGATTTCTCTTTCAAGATGTCTGGTGTGGCCATAGTGCAGAAGCCAGAGTTCTTACTTTGTCCTGTCTTGCATTCCCGATATAATTATAGGGAGTCCCATGCAGTCCTGCAGATGGGCTGTTGTCCTGTGCTTGTTTGGATCTACTTTTATTCTCCGTTTCCTGGAGAGATTTGCAGAAGACTTACTGTAAGGAAAACATATGAAATTTGGGTTTTTGCCTGCCAGAGCCACAAAATCCTTATGTGATAATGAAAAGCTTGATGTGTTATGACATAATATTAGCATTGATGAAACTCCAACAAAGGAAGTTTTCTTTTGAAAATTGACAACTTCTGCACAAATGAAGCTGGAAAAAAAGGCAGAATGTTGTAGGCTTAATGAGATTACAGAGTGGAAGACTAGTTTTAGAGGAAGAAAGAACTCAAAAAAAAATAAGCCTAACAAGTACAAACAGAAAATATTTCCAACCTAGGATCTTAGACCCCTAAAGTTCTAGAGTTCTCTTAAAAATATAGATTCTGGAAGAAAATGCTTGAACCAATGCAAATTAAAATTTTGAGAAGCTGTTTCCATAGTCTCGCTGTTGGCTTGTCTTCAGCTGTCTCATAGAGAAACCTGACTGAGAGAGAATACATGCTCCTTCTTGATGCAATTATTCTTTGGTCTCGATGCTAATATGAACTGCAAAGCTCAGTTCAGCAGAGTACTGTATAGCAAAAGTATGTGGCTCCCTCTTTATCCAAGTAGCACTAGTCAGATTGCACACTGCTGTCATCATGGATGTTAGTTAACTGGATTATACTGGCCAGTAGTATGACCAGCGCGGCTATCTCTGGCTAACACTGCTTGTTCACTTTGAGTCACTGGGCTCCAGGGTGTGGGACAATGTACTAAATGCATACAGTTTGCATATAATACATCACCTACGTTTCCTAAAACTTGGCATCTAAATATTCAGAAAAATAATCATTTTGGGGGAAAATGCTCTGGAGCAGCTATACTTTCTGTCATCTTTGAGTGCCCTCTAGGGGTGATGTAGTTCCCGTAGTTCTTAAAAGTGAGTATCTGGTGCGCACTCTAAAGTGACCAAGACTGTAAATTTTACTTCCTTTAAATATGTATTAAACTGCTTTCTTTTTCATAGTGGCGTTTCCACAACGATAGACCCATTTTGGGACATCAGTTTGGATTTGCCAGGCTCCTCCACCCCGTTCTGGCCACTGAGTCCAGGGAGTGATGGCAGTGTCGTAAATGGGGAAAGCCATGTATCAGGCACCACCACTCTCACAGACTGCTTGCGAAGGTATGAAATGAGACAAACACAGTGTTTGTGGGTTAAAAAGAATTTGGCTTCATTCTGTTCTCCAGGTGGCACTGAACAACGGGAGTAAGCAATGCTTTGTCATGGCATTATCCTCAAACAGCATGTTTATACATATTTTTTTGCAAAGAGAAAGTGTGAAGGCAAAGAAGGCTCAGAGCAACAGCAGGGCTAACAATAAGCAATCAAAACCAGTTGCCATGCGATGTAGAAAGAAAACAAATTTTAAATTGGCTGATGCCAGGCAATCTGGTTTTAAATGATCAAAACTGCTAATGTCTGTGTCCATGTTCTTGGTTGTGTCAGCTAAGCAAGCACATGAGTTCACAATGCATTTAATATTTCTCTAAATTATAACACCAAATATGAATCTGATTTTGCTCTAAGCAGAGCTGAGGGTCAGCTACTGCCAGCTTAGTTGTGGGGATGGCATTAAAAACTAAAGGAATGGAGCTTTCAAAAAGAAAAGGTAATTCTGAGCAGGAAGCTTGGAAACAGGTAAGTGGAGAGAATGTCATGGCTTCACGTGCAGTTAACTTGAATCTTTTAGCAGATTTGAAAGTCATTCTCTTGCGGTAGATGTCGATATTTGTTGAAGATATTTTTCTGAGAAAGAGGTTACCCGTAGCCTGGGGCAAAGCTAATCCTCCTGAAATAAAAATTCATAGCCTCTGACATCTGATTTCTAACCTTCTTGATACTTCTAAAATCAGTAATGGTGAGAAAACAAAGGGAATTAGTACAACTGAGAATTTGCTGATGCAGGAATGCATTAAGAAGCAAAACTGGTTGAATTTTGGTGATTTTCTTCAGCATGGGGATCAGTAGAATCAGAGAGAGATGATGAAGGGGGGTGGAAAAACATCCAGGTTCAAAGATACTCTCAAAGAGTGTGGATTTTGGAAAGAAGTTGAGCATTAATGGATAAAGAAGATGGGTCTACGTTTTTACCGAAAAGTTAGCAAGCAGAATAGTAGATCCAGTCAACCAGTTTGGCCATAAAACTGGAAAGATGACTTGAAGAAGGAATAATTGAGCAGGAATATGACAAAAAAAACCAGAAAGAAGTAGACACTCCTAGCAAAAATTACAAATTTATAAGCCTTTTTACAGATTTGAGAGAGAAGAAGAAGGAAAATTAAGAAAACCCCACCAGCAAATGGTGGTACCTAGGCAAATTAAAGGAAATCTTGTTAATCAAACTAGAGGGGAGACTAAGACTGTGATGATCATTTAATGCTGCAGGCAACATTGGCCGTAAACATAATAAGGCAAGGTAGGGTTAGTGCCAAGCTGATACGGTGTTGCCCTCATGTGCTTAGTGTGTGCATTAATGTTCAACTATTTCAAAATGTGTCATCTCAAAAATCCTATCTGTAAAGCAGCCTCTGGGGAGATGATGTATGTGCCCCGTGGAAGTCTAAACTTGGAGGAAGAGACTTAGCAGTCCATCCTTCTCGCCTTTTCTGTGCTGACAGGTTCTGAAACAGCGAGAGGTGTTTTGCTGTAGTGCACTGTGAGAACATAGAGGCAATATATTTTCTCTGAGCAGTTCCCTGTTTTGTAATGGTCTCCTCCTATAGTTCCCTTGAGCAGTTCTGTCTGAAAATTTTGAAAGAGATTTTTCTAGTTGTCTTGGAAGATGTCTGTATTTTGAAAAGAACTTTGTGTTTACAGCCCTTTCCATCTCAGAGCTTTGATCCTAGCCCTGGAGGGCTATGAGCTGGAAGAGTGTCCTGCAGATAGCGTGCAGCTGAGCACAGAGGTCGTGTCATCTTGCTTCGAAACTTCCATGTCGATGGTTTTTGGTTTGAAGACAAAAGACCTTTGCTTTCTGTATGAAAATTAGCTGTCCTGTTGTTAGAGATGAAGTAACATTTAGCTCTGTTGTCATACACTGATGCGTTTCAGTGCAGTGTTCCCAAGTAGACCAATGATAAATGTCAGATTTGGATGTCTAAACCATAGTACTTTACATTATTACAGATGTTGGATTTTTTCAAAATGACACTTAAAAGCCATGAACTTGCTCTTGTGGTGCCAGTGACCCACAAGTAAATATGTTTTCAGCGTGTGTGGAAAATAGTCCAATAGCTTTGTGAATCCCTTTACTTTTTAATATTTTTTCAGGTTTACAAGGCCAGAACATCTAGGAAGCAGTGCCAAAATCAAATGTAGTGGTTGCCATAGCTACCAGGAATCTACCAAACAACTCACTATGAAGAAGTTACCCATTGTGGCCTGTTTTCATCTCAAAGTAAGTTCACAGGGGGCAGACAGAGCCGAGGATGTGTATTCCTCTCTGAGAGGGTGAGCTAAATTCTCGGACATATCTTCTGGATTTCACTGACCAGTCTTTTCTGATATGAATTAATATGAAGAACAGCTTGCACACCCAGCTAGATTTTCTATTAAGATAGTATTACATTATCTAGAATGTAGCTTTGCCATATGTCTATAGAAACCTAACTAATCAGAACCTAGAAACAAAATGGAAGGCTATTACAGTACCAGAACCAGCCTCCAGTAACACTTATTCATACTGCATGGTAAAATCCTTCTACTGGAAGGGTGCCAGAGAGGAGCCCTGTGTTGAAGGAAAGGCGTGAAGAAGTTATCAGTTGCAACGGAGGAAGCTTCTTGTATCTTCCTAACTGTGATGTGGTTTTCAGCATTTACAGTCCAGGTTATGTCAGATGCAGTGTTGGGAGATAATGTCATAGTTGGTGCTCTCAGATAGTTAAGTGCTGTACAATTTATGTCTTAAATATAAGCAGTGTGACTGTGGTACAAAGTAGCTCTTGCAGAAATTGAAAATCATTCTGTGTCAAAAGTGATGCCACAGGTCTTTGTAGAAGCATCCACCGTAGTAATTTAGCTGTATCTTTCATCTGCTTGAGCTTTCAGATACAGACCTCTCAGGTCTGGAGTGTTTCCTGGGACAGAATGACAAAGTCCTCTCATTGCTAGGCAGCAACTGATGATCACTAGCCTTAGCTCTTACCATGGCCGGTGTTTCAAGAAACTGTTTATCTACTGATGACAATAATGTCACACAAGCTTCAACGAGGAAAAGCTGCATTTTGCCTACAGCCATGATGACTGGCAACGGATGTTAAAATGCCAGCCTATGTGCTGTGTACACAGGAAGGCTTGTATTGCTTCTCTTTCCAACTGAGGAACGATGAGTTGCAAGAGCATGTGGTCCAGCTTTCTGCTCCAGAGACTGTTCAGTTCAGTTCTTACATGGTGTCTAGGCTTTGAACTTCAGTAAAATACCTGGGTAACTTCAATAGTGTTGGAAGCAGACCTTTATCTTTTACCTGTCCTGTCCAAGTGCAAGCTGAACTGCACTTGGCTGTATCGTGCAGACAGTTCTGGTTTGTTTTCCAGTAGTCCTCTAAGCTAGGTCAGTACATTCATCCTAGAAAATCTAATAATCTGTGTAACTGTAGTGCCATGGTCTCACTGAGCACGGCACAGACTGTGTTCAAGAAATGATTGTAGTTTGGAATCGTTAAATTACATAGCAACTCTGTATCCAGTGTAGCAGCAATTTAACATTTATTTTCAAAATTGGGCTTGTGCAAAAGCTCATTGAGGAAATGCGGAGGTCTCGACATGCAAACAGAGTGCTGCAGGAAGGTCTGTGTTCACGAGAAAAGATTGATTCTGCTTTCTACTGGAAAAAGGTGTTACAGGTGGAAAGAATTGCCCCTGCTGTAATTTATAGGCCTTTTCAGGCTGTTTATTATTGTCGTGCCTTCAGATGTTCACCCCCATACAGCAGCAGTTCTTCAGTTCCATCTGGAGTGTTAACCAAGGTGATCTGCAATGTGATATGCCAAAGACACAGGCAGTAGCACTGTTCCTTTGTCCTTCTTTGGCTGTTTGTGGTCTTCTTGAAGACTATTCTTGTGTGACTGAATTGAGGTTTCAGGAGCGCTTGGCTGGTTGCTCAGCTTTCAGGGGAGTTTGGGCATGTTGGGCTCTTGTTTTTATTTTACTTTTTATTTTATTATTGCAGAGATATGCCAAGGTGATTCTGCGTTTTGGGCAAGGCAATGTCAATGTGCTCAACCCCTTTCCTACCCTCAGTTTAGTACTTGTGTTATCCAGAATGACTGAAGATTTTTTTTTTTTTTTTTTTTTAAATAAATGACACTTCCTAAGTGATTGTGTTGTTCTGTCCATGCAAAATGCAAATTTCATTTCATGTGTTAACGCAAAAAAGGAACACAAAAGATAAGAATTACAGAAGTCTTGGCTTTTCATGTCTGGATCTGTTGCTAGGGAATTGTTATGGCACCACATTTGGAAAATAATTAACTTGAAGTGTAAATAGAGCAGAATTTCTGAGAAATGGGGAGAGAAGCTGCCTTTAAATAGAAACTCATTCATCTCTTTCTGTTATTTGTTCTTGTTTCCATTGAATGTTCAATTAAGAAGATGAGGAGAGGACGGTGGGTATTGCAGGCTCTTTTTGGCAGAGGGACAAGGCTTTTGTTATTATCATATTCCATTTTTGCCTAATTTGCATTGGTATTCCTGTGTAGGCTCGACTCTTGTTACTTGAAATGATTGGATGGGTGGATTAAGCGTGTGAATCTGATGGCACGCTCTCACTGTCACCAGGACTGTGTGTTCGTGTGGGCAATGGCCCTGTATCTGAATAGAGCATAGTACAAATGAGCACTGATTTGGGTAAAGGCTGCGCGTGTGCTCTCTGTTTAATATGTTTTCTCTTAATGTCGGTTGGGTGCAAGTTTGTGTGTGTTACGTATTAAGGTAAACAATCGAATACTGTATTTTTCCTGCATGAATTGTTTCCCTGGTAAAAATGTTTTAGCATTTACATAGGGTATCCCAGTCCAACTGGTTGGTAGAAAAAAATCTGTGGTGGCCCTGGCTACTGACTGCTAATATGCTTTCATTCCTAAACTTAAGACATCTATAAATAAGACAGAAAATTTAGTCTTTTTTCTAAAGCAAAAAAAATCTTCCCCTTTTGTCTCCAGCGGTTTGAACACTCAGCCAAACTGAGGCGAAAGATCACTACGTATGTCTCATTTCCGCTGGAGCTGGACATGACACCATTCATGGCTTCCAGGTGTGTACCAAATCCAAAATACCCTAAAGACCTGGACAGAACTGTTTACCAGTTCATACTTGTGCATCATGAGACATGGAACAGCCTTGAGTCAAGGTTGTAGAACAGTGTGTACGATGATACTTCTGTTATGAGCTTCTCCTCAAAATGTGCAACTAATTTTTAGGTAAACTATTGAGTTTTGTGTGCCAGAAAAGGCTCATTTAAAAAAAATGGGGATTTTAATGAATGTGTGTTGTGTTTATGGGTGCATGTTAAATTTATAGACTGGGATCCATTGTGCCTTCAGATTTCTGCTTCGGTCCCCTCACCTGAGTGCCCACCCACCAGTCATCTTGTGTAATTCAACACACTAGCTGTAACGTAACCCCTAACCTGGTATTCCTCAAGTTGTAAAAATGCTTTCTCTTTATTCCTGCACACATGCAAATCTGAAGTTTTTTGTTTTGTACCTTCAGTTTCTGTTTAGAGAATGCTACCAGAAGAAAAAATGTAATCCAGATTAAAATGGGTGTTTTAATTGGTGT
Organism: Neomorphus geoffroyi; assembly: GCA_033558235.1. Classification (NCBI taxonomy): domain Eukaryota; kingdom Metazoa; phylum Chordata; class Aves; order Cuculiformes; family Neomorphidae; genus Neomorphus; species Neomorphus geoffroyi. The sequence continues at coordinate 669,027 of JAUMJM010000038.1, forward strand.
TTAAACAGGAACAGTAAGACTTCTCCCACCTCCTAGGTTTATACCTTTATGTATATTTTCTATTTTTATAAATATACCTTTATGAAAGGGATTTAATCAGCTCAGTTAATGAGTATTTGTGAGGTATTCCATTCAAATTTACAAGAGGATATTCAGATTTAATTTATATCTGAATAAATGCAGAAAGCCTCAAAAATACAGTGTCTCTTAACACAGGGCTCTGTTTGGTGGTAAATTGTTACCAGTAATTTCAACACTGCCCTGTAGCCCCAAGTCCTTCCCAAAGAAAAGTAGATGCTTCTGCCAGGAGAGAAAGGAGACCCCTGAAGCTCAGTGTTAAGAACTTATGGTTTGTTCCAGTATATTCTGGAGATTTTGACACTTCCATGTTCCTCTGTGGTGAGTTCTTCTTGGATAGAACAGGCTCTGCTGATGAAAGGTATCAAGCATAATGGAATATAGATGGGATAATCAGCAGGCATAACTCAGTAATCTGAATTTCATCGGCTATGAAATCAACAGCATAAGCCTATTGCTGCTGTCAAAACACAAAATGAATTTACAAGTCAGAGCCAGGGTGATTGACCCATCACAGGATAAGCGATGGATGTAATTAGATATTTTTCCAGGTCTAAAATACAAATCTTTTCTTAACCTGTTTTTAAGCTTTTTGGATAGGACATTTGACGTAAACAGATCTGTATTTGCAGCACTGAAGCCTGGACCGGGAAGAGAAATGGTGTTTCTGATGTAGCGTTGCTGTGAGAACAAATAAAGCATCTTTAGCATCCTAATCAGCAGCCCTTCTCTGCTGCTGAGCAGCGTTGTGCTTCTGAATAAGGACCAGGATCCCACAAACAGGCTGTGTCATGTCAAACCTCTTTCCTCGGTTTGGGAAGCCACTGCTTTAAGTGACTGGATTTTTGTGTGTGTGTTGCAGTAAAGAGAGCAGAATGAACGGGCAGTACCAGCAGCCGACGGATAGCCTAAACAATGATAATAAGTAAGTGGTACATTCCATGACTCCTGCTGTGAAAGGTAGTTGGCTTCTAGGGAAATACACATTGTGTTGTGCAGGGTGAAGGGCATTACTGTGTTTGACAGCACAGTGAGTCTGAACTGATGCAAAATAAAGCTCTTTTCACTACAGTTGCCTACCCTTTCGTGATTCTGTGGCAGGAGACCATCACATCTTAAGGTGGTAACCCCAGAAATTGGTCTATGAGCAACACTAAAAGCTACGGTTACAGTATTAGGAAGGATGGGTGTTTCCTTTAAATAATCCTATTTCTGTTGCAATAGCAAAGGGGGTCCTAGAGGACCAGGAGTAAGTTCGTAGAACATTGACAGTCAAAGTCCCAGGTTAGACTTAAAAAACAGCTAAGTAGGTGTTAGTGCAGTTGTCCTACAGGCAGATACCAAGCAGGTGTTATGTGTGGATTCATTAGATGTGTGGTATTTAATGGTGTTAGCAAAGATCTGAAAGGAAACACAACTGATCACTGCTGAGATTTGCACATGGCTTAACTTGGAGAAGTTGTTAACAATGGAGAGAAGCAGATAAGGTGAGCTGAGACATCTGGGCTGCTTAGTGAGCTGGATGCCAGTAAAAAGCTGGGGCAATTGTAAAATTCTCCATCTGGGATGTTGTCCATCTTAGCTAGGTTAAGGACTCCAGTAGGAAGAGGGAGGCTTTATCTGTGGTTCTGTAGACAGTCAGCTGAATAGGTGCCTTCCCGTGGCACCACTGTCAGAATTGCTCTGTGAATTTCGAACATAAGCAGGACAACATCAAGTGAGATTAGAGAGATTATTTTGCCGTTGTGCAGCTGTGTTTGTATCCAGTTTCCAGAGAGCATTTTAAGAAAGAGTTAAAGAGAGTGGAGTTTTGACTGGAAACAAAATCTTACCTTAGAACAAAAGAGCAAAGGGCTTCAGTCTTCTCCTTTTCAACAAAAGAAAACAACAAAAAAGGCAGCTTGATTAGTCTATCGGTGTCTTTGGAACAGGGGTGTGTCTGCAGGTTTGCAGACTAGCAGGTGAATGCACAGCAGCATCTGAAAGCTGGAAGTTGAGGCTGTATATATTCAGTATTTCAATATTCCAAAATAGGTACAGAGTTTCCAGATGAAGGACAATTAATCAGTACAACAGTTTATTGCTAGAAATATTTAAGTTTAGTTATGTTTAAGATTACCTCCTTTCTGATCCCCATCCCTCAAATGCATTTTGCTGCTTCACCAGAGTAACTAACTGAGGGAAATGGAAGATCAGACTCGATAACCAGTGGTCCTCTTCAGGAGTGCATCAATATTGATCCATTTTAGAAGAAAAAATCTTTGGTAGCCAGTGTTGGTAAAGCTGAGGGCTGTCATTAGACTGGAGTGTTGCAGAAATAGCAAGACAGAAGAAAAATGTGGTTCTTTTCTCTAGGCAAGGATGCCCTTTTCCCAATTAATGTTAAGAGCGGGTGTTTTATTGCTGGGTCAGATCCTTTGCTATTGCTATGTGTTTATTAACACAAGCTTCTGCCTGTCTGAAATGTCTGTTGTTTTTCCCTTTTGATCCATGTATTCATTAACTCTCTTCTGTGCCAGGTATTCCTTGTTTGCAGTAGTTAATCACCAGGGAACCTTGGAGAGCGGGCACTATACCAGCTTCATCCGGCAGCACAAGGACCAGTGGTTCAAGTGTGATGATGCCATTATCACCAAGGCTAGCATTAAGGATGTGCTAGACAGCGAAGGGTAAGTTGTGAGCTGGAGAGGGGAAAGGGAGGGAAACTTTGACTGTTGGGTTTTCCTTACTTTCAGTTAAAAGACCCTCTCATCACAGAGAAGGCTTAATTTCTCTCTCTGAGTATCTAATGTCCCCCTCTGTGTGAGTGCTTCACGATGTTGCTTTGTAACCCTGGATTTGTTGAAGTGAGAAGAGGGGAAGGATGAGGGCCATCGGCTGCCTCTGCATTGTCTATAACTGATGCTCATGTCCAAACTCTTGCTTGCTAATGGAAGGGACTCCCAAAATCAAAGTGATGTGATTGTCTGGTGTAGGAGCAGTACCTAACCTCCGTGATACGATTCAGTCTTTGTCTGCGGAACCTTTGGATTACTATGAGTGAAAAGATTTGAAGAAAAACCATTAAGAAAATATTCTGAACCAGGGTGGCAAGGCTGTATGGGAGGCAGGAGTAGAACTTGAATTGTTTCTCAGCTCATGGCTTTAAATTGATTTCAGATTGACATTATGATTTCAGATATTTGCATTAGATGAGAATTGGGAGTGCAGAGCAGTGATTTGCAAGGGAGGCATCTTGTTCCTCATATGAGGAAAGCACTGAGGACTGGTATATGTTTCAAGAATAAAGTGACTTTAAATCTGAAGTCTTCATTTTGCATTTTCAGCTATGGAAAGTTAAGCCTGTATCACCCTTGTTTTAATTATCCCTGACATTTCCATTAATTGCTGAGGGCACAGATGTTGAATTTGTAATTTTTAAACAGATTTTCCCCCTTTTTTTTTTTTTTTTTTTTTCATTTTTTGAACTTCAACCAGGAAGTAAAATAAAAAAAAAATCTGTCCAATAATACAGAATTCTAAATTATTTGACAAAGTATCTTCTGCTTTGAGATCATCAGAAAAATGGCTTTGTTTCTCTTCAGTAACAGGTGGTTAGCAGAGCCCTCAGGTGGGGTTTGTCTGGCACACAACTGGTGCCCATCCGTCTCATTAAAGGGCTGGGTTGAGCACTGATCCGTTTTCCTTGGTTCGGATAAAGGCTGACACTAAGAACTGCATTGTCTAAGGGAAGCTCCATAGGGCGTGAGATGGAATGATAATAATTGGAAAGTCTCAGAATGCTTTGCAGCATTTTAAGAGAGCCATGCAGTGACCCTGTCGGTGTGCAACATGTACAGAGTGTGTAGAGATGAGTCTGCTTCCCTCTAACACGGAACTGCTTGATGGCCGGGCTATGTTGTGTAGCAGTGCACAAGATAATTAAGTACGGGAGGAATTTCATCCTATTAAACCGCCAGATTTGAGTACAGATTGAGACAGTAGATATTTGAGTTGGTGTTGATTGCGACACATGAGTTGTCACCCGCGTGCCTGGTTCTTGGGGGCTGTTTGTAGCAGTAAATGGCAGGCAGTTTGCCATAATCCAGAGTGATGCGTTGGTAATGTGGCTCTAGAGCACCAGTTGTATCTTAAAGCACCTGTCATATTTTGTGTCATGCTGGTGTTAAATAGGTGCATGTAAAATGGTCCGATCTTCTGGAGCTTTCAGGTTCTGAATAGATTGTACAACAAGAGGGTTTGACTGTTTAATCTGTTCAGTTTCCTGAGTTACCGGTAAAATTATTTCAGCTGGGTTCCCTCCTTCTCATCCATGGTCACTATAGGGAACAGGGCTGTCTTTGGAATTGCTTCAAATTGTAAAGAACAACAAAATTAATAGTCCTCATGTTCTATCACCGCATCAATGGAAGCACTGCTCTGCTCCGGTGCGCAGCAGAAAGCTGAATTTGTCCCTCTGCTTTCTTGCAGGTATTTGCTGTTCTATCACAAACAGTTCCTGGAGTATGAATAGCCTTATCTAGCAGCTTGTCAGATATAAACAAGGAAGAAAATAAGCAAGCCTTCTGAATCGACACACAAACCTACCTGAAACAAAAAGACCCTTTAAAACCAACTAGCACTGAGCTGTAACAGGACCTACTTGACATTGACTCAAAGCCTGGCGGAGTGAGAAATGAACAATGTCCAACGTGTATGCAGTCCCGCAAGGACAGAAAGGGGGCAAAAAAAGAGGCTACAGTCAGTCACTTAACAGAGGAAATATAAAATGAAAGGAATGCTCTGGGTGGGGGAAATGGGAGCGAAGGAGTCCGGGCGCTGGTACATCTCCTATGTTCCTCCAAAGTGTGTGTGGGAAGGCAAGGGTTATACCCTCATCTCCATAAAGCATCTTCTCCATTTGGTGCTTCAGCTCCAACGACCAATCATATACCAGTTAAAATTAAAAATCCAAGCCCATTTTTTATGCATATGGGTCTGAAAGCAGCAGAGTGGAGGAGGAGGGGATGACACAACTAAAGGACTTTGCAAGTATCTTTTTATTTGTGAATTTTAGTTATTAAATAAATACAGTATGAAACTATTAGGCTCTTTTTTTTCCAACAACCATAAAAGAAATCCTGGATTGTGGAACTGAAGCTACAGTACTGACAGGTTTTCGAGCATGCCTGCTTGCACAGGTAATGTTTAATGCCATCGGACTGCTCATCAAAAGCATCAGCACAGATTCTTTTCTGTTTGAGCCCTTTTTTGTTTTGTTTTCTATAAATAGCTATTTTCTTAATTTTTTTCCTTTTCTTCCCCCCCCCCTTTTTTTTTTTTCACAAGAATGAAATTCATAAATGCAACCATCAGTAAAAATGAATGAATTGGCGTGTTTATACTGTAAGAGTGGTCTTGGTTCTTTTTTTAAAATCTTGTGAATAAGTTTGAATTTCTCAGAATTGCTTGGTTTGTTGTTGCTGGTTTGGGTTTGTTTTTTCCCCTGCTGCCTTCCAAAGGCATAGATAGAACACTCAAAAGGACCTCCTTATGGAAAAGCTGCCATCTGTTTGGAGCGGTTGCTGCTGGGGGCAGCATTGAGAGGTGGATCTGCTGCTGCTATTGAGCACTTCTGCAGTGCACTGGGTTTTAAGTAAACAACACATTTTCCTGCTCTGTGCTAGGCTGGTATTGGTTCCTTGTATCCTCCCACATGTATTAACCCCTCACATACTCCTCTCCTTGCAGGCACACAGCCTCTGTGTTGGTGTCTACCTGGCAGCACTTGGTGCACCAGCTCACTTGTGCTTTGTCACAGATGCAGGTTTGCTCCTTTCCTCCCCTGCATCGCTGCGTTTTAGAGCAGCATTGGCTTGTCGGGATCCCAGCAGCGACTGCTCAGTGCTGTGCCTTGTTTTGAGGACGCTGGGCTGTGGGTGCATTGCAGCCTGTGAGAGAAACCATTCAGGGCACAGGGCTGAAAAGAGCAAAGATAGCTCTGTTCTCCCTTCTTTACGGAACCTAGAGAGAGCTGTGTGTAAGAGTTAGGTGCTGCGTAAAGTGGTTTAAGAGCCACACCAAAACCATCGCTCAGCTCTGCATTGGTATCCAAACAGCCATCCCTCGACGTTGTAAACCTGAATGGGTCCAACCTGTGAGATCCTGTGCCCAAGAAATGAGTTACAGGTGTCTGCCCTGAGCCAAAGGTGCAGAGCGGTCTGATGGACAGAAGAAATGGGAGGAAAATAAGGAATGTGAGTTGCTTTGGTTTTTAAATTAATATCTTACAGGAGCAGCTGAACAAAAGGATGTGGAATTGCATCTGGTTTGTATGCAAACTAGAAGAGTACAAGGCAGTTCTGTACATCAGGAGATTCTGCAGCAGCTTGCACCCGGGAAGGAAGCAGGGACAGCTGCTTGAAGCACCTCCAGTACCAAACCGACCCAGAAAATGTGCTGTACAGTGAGGGAGCGACCCCGGCAGCCCGATTCCCGCGGAAGCGATTGCCTGCTCTGCGTTTGTAGCCTGTCTTTCCCCATCATCGCGCTTGAAATAATTTTCGGTTGTGATTGGGTGCTGCAAGATTTAACCTGAGCGTTCTTGTCACGAATGAAAAACCGCTGGAAAAATGCGGCTGAGCGGTGCTCCCGCATGAAGGGCCCCTCCCTCCCCCGTTGGGCACGGCATCGTGCAGAGGCTTGACAACGCTTTCTGCTACCTTTTAATAATGCAGCAAGCTTGCAGAGGAAGACAAGAATCAGCCTCTCCTTATTCCCAGGGCTGCTGCAGTCCGTCCCCGCTGTGTCCTGCTGGAAGAGGAGTGCCACCGCGCGGCAGCCGGTCTTGCAATGTGGGGACGCTTTCGCCTTGTGATGTGAGCTCCAAAGCTTTGGCTGCCTTTTTTGATGCTGGAGGCTGAACAAATGAATTCTGTTTTCCACCAGCACGCGCTTGGCTACCGGAGCTAATGCAGTCTGCTTCGTTAATCCTTTAGAAACAAATGGCTTGGGGACGCCGCCAGCCGTATAAATCAGCCTTAATGTCAGCCCTGTAAGGCTGGTGACAAGGGCTGAGCTCTGCAACGGCGCGGGTGCAGATGGTTTCAGTGGGAGAGGGAGAGCGAGGTGGATTTCGGTGCTGTTTCTGGTTTCAAAAGCAGAATTGCTGGTGTATTAAAGGCTCTTACTCTTTTTATTCCCCCCAGCCCACCCTGTGTCTCACCCTGAATCAGACCAAGCATGTTTCTATTTCCAGGAACAGTAAATCAGGTTGGTGGAGGAGGAGAGTGCATTTTCCTTCTCCCTATAAAAATGGAAGAGCAGCCGGCAGCGCTGCCCCTCGTGATGCTTGTTCTCCAACGCAGCCTTCCCTTACACTTCATCTCCTCAGAAGCAGCCACGCCGCTCGTTCGTCGTGTTTATTCCCTGCAGAACCAGGAGGTTTCTCTGTGCAGAATTCTCTGTTAGGAAAACGCTGACCCCAGCTGTGCAGCGAGGTGCTTGGGGATGGCTTACGGAGCCAGCAGGGAAGGGCTGCTTCCTGAGGGAGGACTGTGCTGCTTCAGCTGCTCCCCCTCTCTGTTTCGGGGAGCACCTTGGGGTCGGCTTGTTTGTGTTGAGGTGCAGTTTTGTATGAGCACAGCTTGGTGCATCTGCAGAAATGGCTGAAAGCAGACTGGTGCGGTGACGCAGGCTCCCGCTGGAGCGTGTGCTCTGTTATCTCCCGGCAGTGAACGCGGCTCTACATGCAGCACAAAAATAGCCACAAAATGGCTTTTGGTATATTTTCTTTTCTCTCAGCTGCTTGACTTGAGATAAAGCTTTACTTGATGCTGGTGCCCAGTGGAAACCTGAGCCAAAACAAGAGATGTGAGAACCGATTGACCCCCCCAGGTGGGTGCTCCGGCTCCAAATCAGTGCCCTTCATGCAGTTAACTCGTCCCAGCTGTAACTTTGTGTCCTACACTTACAGGATCCCTCTGATCTTCACAATGGTGACCCCAGGTGTGCTCCAACAGGGAAGCTGGCCTGATAGGGATACTAAATCCATTGATTCCTTTTGGTTCTCCAGCGTCTAAGGGCGGTGTCTGGGAGTCGGTGTATTATTCTCTGCAGATTTGTTCGAGTTACTCCATGTTACCTTTTCCTTTATGTGCTGAGAACAGTAGCTGTGTTCCCTGAAGGAGGGGAGGATGTCTCTGTGAGGGTGAGGAACGCTCCCCTCCTGCGCGCTGGGGCTGCAGGGAAGGACTTGGCTTCTGATGAGCTTCCTTAGTTTCTGGGATATTGGACTGCGTGGTGACAGAAGGGACAGCCCCAGCCCTGGACAGGCTCTGCGCTCCCGGCCGGCCTGGAGCAGGAGCTGCCGGCACCGTGCAGGGTGAGCACTTGTGCTGGCTGGCACGAATGCTTCTTTGAAAGCTTTCTCGTTTGAATAATTGATGCCTCTTGGTCCTCAAGAGATGCCCCAACTGCAAAGCCGGTGGCGTGTGTTCAGTTATTTCTATCCTAATTTTAAATAAGGATGTGAATCTCCTTAAACAAGGAGCATGGCCAGGGCTTCCCACGGGTGATGAGCGCTTGTCTCCGGAGGTGACACTTGAACATCCACAGGACACCAAAGGTGTGCTGAAGCCACACGTCCCCAGTGCTGCCTGCAGGAGCTCCTGGGGCAGAGGAGGAGGTGCGGCATCTGCTGAGGAAGGTTTTCCCTTTCCTGGAGCCCTGTCCTTGCTGGGAAGCGCTTGGGCTGGGGGGGCGAGCTGGTGCTGCCCCAGGGCTAAGTGCAAAACCCCTTCTCCCTGCGGGGGCTGAAGGGAGGGGGAGCCAGGAAAGAGGAAGAAAGGCAGCACTTTTGGAGCTGGGGAGGTCGAGGTCAAGTTGGTGGGGAAAACAAGTAGGAGTGGGAGGCCCGGTGTGAGTGGACATGAAGCTGCAGGAGGCCACAGGGGGAGCCGGACACGGAGCAGCAGTGGAGGGTGAGGAGATGCCAAGAGGCTCTGGGAGGGCAAGCGCTGACAGGAGCCTGATGGACGACAGCAGGAGCAGGACCAAAGGCTGAGGGAGGTGGAAGAGGAGTGTGAGGCTGAGCAGGGGTGGAGGCTGAGCAGGAATGCAAGTGGAGAATCTACAGGGAGACTAAAGGCTGTAGGAGATGAAAGGCAGGGGAAGAGCAGATGCCAAAACACAGGAGGGCAAGAAGGAGTAAGGCCAAGCTGGAAGAGCGATAGAGAGGGGGCGAGGGGGAAGCTGGTGTAGAGATGAGTCCATACAAAGGTGCAGGCAGAAGAAAAAGTTGAGGCCAAATGGGAACGGGAGGCCGGAAGGAGTTGAGGCTGAGCACGGATGGGAGGCCAAGCAAGAGTTGAGGTTGGACGTGTGTAGGCCAAGGTGGTTTCTGGAGCCGAAAGGCTTTCGGAGCTTTGGAGAAACTGGGAGCCTAATGATACCACAGGATTTGGGGCCGTGGTTTTGGAGACTGTGGGAGCTGAGGCCATGGGGCAGGAGGTCATAGGACTGGAGACCACAAGGAGTGATGCCATGAGGCCAGAGGCCATTGGAGCAAATTCCACCAGAAGGAAATGAGAGGAGCCAGGGCTAAGGAAGGTGATGCTATGCAGTTGGAGGCCCCAGTGGTGGAGGGGGTAGGGGAAGAGGGGAGGGTGTGACTATGTGAGAGGTAATGCAAAGAGGAAGTGGGAGGCTGAGTTGGCAGGGAGGCCAAAAGAATCTTCAGGTTGAGAAAGCGAGAGGCAGAGGAGATGTGGAGGTGAGAGGGTGGGAGGCCCAGGGACTGTGGGTGCCGAGAGAAAGTGGGAGTCCTCAACAGGTGGAGGTCTGGAAGGAGGTTCCGCCAGCAAAGGCTGCTGCTATCACTGTACCCTTTCTCGTGGCCATGATGGGTATTCGCGGGTGAGTCCTTGCTCTCCCCATCGCACTGTGGGATGGTGGCGTTCAGGGCTCACCCGTCGTTTTTAGGAGACCCATCTGAATAGAATGAGATTTCAGTTTTGGAAAGGCTTCTTTTCTCCCCTTGGATGCAAACGCAGAACAACACAAACCTCATCCTTCAGGATAAGGATGTTGCTTAACAGAGAGAAGAGATGAAAGGCAAAATGGAAGAATAATGAGATGGAGAATTTCCAGGTTGTTTCTTGGAGTAATCCAAGATAGCATAACTTCACCCCATGATGGACCAACCCACAGGCTCTTAGTCCTCGCCTTGAACCACCTCTTGCACCTTCTAGTTCTAGTGGGTCTCACATGGACACCTTTCTGCTTTGTGACTGAGTGTCACTCATGGCATTGGCTTTGTCACGGTCACTGGCCAGGTGATGCATTCTTTAGTGGTAAACAAACCACTGCAATTTAAAGATATACCTAACATGGAGGGTGCACATTCCGTTATAACTCTCTGCTCATGCTTGCTCCAGCTGTCTACTTTCCCAGCACCAACTTACGCATATACTCATATTTATTTGAAGCTCTAGTTTGAGAATGGGGATGGGCTCCTACCAGGAGAGATTTCTCACGAAGCAAAAACTTCCTACACTCTCCTTTAATGAAAATGAGAACTTTGAGTTACATGTTGAAACTCTTATTTTTCCACAATAGCTTTCAAAGTCAGGTCAGATGAAAATCTTCCCTCAAAGCAGCTGCATCTCTAGTTGGTTCATCACTTTTACCTGCTCTTTTGAGTGATCCAGACCAGGTGTACATAAATCCTTTAAGAAAGTCTTTTAGAAAGTTCTTAGCCTTGGATGAATGTTCACATTTCAACCCACTTCCACTGGGGATTTTTGTGACTGTCCCAGCTCTTCTGATGCAGCATCGTGTCCTGTCAGAGGTCAAAGCCGCGCCATTGCCCATGACCTGTCCTCCCCTCCCAAGTGGTGTTGAAAGCTGCCTGTGGGGCTTCCCACATTGTGTCGTACCAAGTACTTGGTCCTGTAAAGAAAGTTCTGTTAAAGTCAGAAAAACACACACCCTTGAGAGCATGGAAATGGCATTCAGTGAACGTTACAATTTCCATGAGTAACTTCTTGGGTCTGAGTTTGTGTTTGAGATGCTCACAGCTCTGCTTGTAAACTCGTGTCACACGGTGGAGTTCTCATCCAGGGAAAGGTGTGTTCTCCGTGGGGCCCAGTGGACACCATGGTCTGATTCCGGCTCTGCATTAACAGCCTTTGCAGACACAAAGCAGTGCTAATGGTGGAACCAAGTTGAAAAGGCCAATGAGACATCGTTCACAACGATTGGGATGCGTGGAAGAGTCTGCGGAGGTCAAGAAGGGTAAAGGCACCGCGGTTTCTATCACTGTGTAGACGAAAACAGCAGTGCCCGTAACCCACAGCGTGGCTGTAGCCTACAGCCCTCAGGCAAAGACTGTGCCGGGTCAAACAGTCCTGGTGAAAGTTGTTGTGGTCACTGGAAATGCAGGGTGAAGCAGCCGTGATTCGGGGCCAGAGGGAGCATCCCTCCTTTCTGCTCCTGCGCGGGAACATTCACTACGATCACACCATGGGCGTCTTCTCTTGTGAAGGAGAACATATGATTTTGAAGTGGCCGTCGTCAGGGCTGGGAATGGCCCCGGCGCTTCCCATGCTGCATATCCCGCTGTGAGAGGGAGCAGCTCTTTCTGCTGTGTGACAGGAGATGCTGTGGCACGGTTTGGTCTCTTGTACAGCAGAGCCGTGTCCAGGGAAACAGAAGCCACAGGTTTCCACCGGCTCAGGGACCTTGCTGCTGCTGGATCCATCACCAAAGCTGCCTGCTTCCACCAGACGATCTGCAGATAAACTGTGTGTATTAACTGCAGGGGGTTTAGGAGCAACTTTCACCCGAGAAACACCCCGCAGTGCTGCAGTAGAGCTATAAAGAGCCAGTCCTGGAACTGGAGAGGACATCCACCTCCCACCACTTCGGTAAAGCCCACAGCATGTAACGCATCGCCTACATCCTCACACCTAGTCCTGCTAAGCTGGGAGGTGAGATCTGAGGGGGAAACTGTAAAAGGCCTCGAACAGGAAGGCTGGAGGTTTAGCTCTAAAGCACTTGTAATATTTATAACATTACATTTAAATTGTCTTGTCATTAAACACTGCTTTGGTAGATCTGCAATGTTGCAGCCCTACACAAGGTGCCAGCGCTCCAGCGAGTGCGACGTGGTGGGCCAGCTGCCCACAACAGCTCAAGGGACCCAGGATGCTCCGCAGGCTGGACGCTGGCTGCCAAAGGGCTCTGCTCCGTCATCTGAGATCTGCTAAGCAAGGTTACACTTGGCGTATCAGAAAGCACACAGTAAATCTCTACGAATCTGGCGGTATCCCTTAAACAAGAATGTTCAATGCCACCGTGTCCTTCAACCACAGCAGACAGGAACGGCTTGAATTCCAGTTCTGGAACGCGACTCTGAGCCCCACAGCAGTGCGTGGGCTTCTTTTATCATCTGTGATTTTTGATGTCCAGCACAACTGGCTTTGAAGTAAAGGTATGAAAGCACGTATGTGTATGCTGAGATATATAAACAGACCTTTTTATTTTTAAAAGCGGGGAGGGGAGGAGAATAAAAACATCTTTCCTATGTTGACTTACTATATGTTATCCTTTCCCTATCTTTTCTCCGTAAAGCAAAGGCTTGCAAAGCCCCTCTGGTTCCAGGGCTAAAACTGCAGGGGATGATGATGTAAGATAACTCAGCAGACGGGCTGCGTCATCAGCCTGTTTGGAGGAGCCAGCAGCCTGTGTGGCCGTGGTTCTTGCCAGGCAGCACTTTGCCTCAGCACAGCCCCAGGTGAAGCAACACAGAGCTGCAACTGTCATGAAGGCTGTGAGCCTTTCTTTGGAAAGTGGTTCATTTTGGAAGAGTGTTGGCTTTTTGCGACTCCTCCATCCTATGGCTCGGCCTCTGGGGAGAGACTGGAGAAGCTGTGCCTATGACTTTGCAAAAGGGTGACTGAGAATGGGGCTATGATGGAGAATCCAGGCATGGGGATTCAGTCCTGCTCCTCTTCCAGGCTCGGACTGAACTGCATTGCACGTTGTTTATTTTCTCTCCCTGTCCCTCTTACGAACTGGCTCTGCTTTCTGTCCCTCCCTGCAGTACCTGAGATCTTGTCCCCCATGAGCTCCCCATTCTCTCCCAGTCCTCCCAGTGCAGCCACTGCTCACCTTTGCAGGAGTCGTCTCTGCGGTGGCAGGTCCCGGTGCTGGCTTGGCAGGAGACCACCTCTCCTTTCCTTCGCAGGTGGGTCCAGCCCAGGAGCAGGGAGCAGAGGAGGGCGCAGAGGCAGAGCCCCAGCAGCAGGTACACCACCAGCCACGGCTCCTGCTCCACGCACACCTTCTGCTCCAGCACAGTGGTGGGCGGCGGATGGGGGGTGCCTGCCAGGACACTCACTGTGGGCCAGGAAGAGATGGGTGTGCTTAGAAACCCCTCGGGTACACGCTTCGTGCTGTTGACTCTTTGATAGGGACAGGGCGTCACTGACGACCCTCGTGCCCTCCGCTTAGATAGAATTTGAAAGCAGCTTTGCACCACCTCTATTTGCTTGCACTTTTCTTCCATGGAGAGGTAGAAGAGGTCCCTTCCCAACCCCTGATCCCCACCTTCCCTCTTCTCCAGTGATCATGTCTCAACCCTAAGGAGGGAATTGCAGATCTCAGGGAAAATAACCCACCCCCCCCTCCCGCTCCCCAAAGGCTGGAGGCAGCTCAGCAAGGTGGGAATCGCAACTGCTGAGCCTGCCCCTGGCTGGCAGAGCTGGAGCACGGACCTATAAAACACCAACCCACAGAACGGAATAGAAGGGAGCCTTTCGAGGGAGAAAACAGGAGAGAGACAGATTCCTTGGCTTGCTTTCCCCCTGTCCCAGTGAAACGGCAGCACTGACACAACCTCCTAGGATGAACAAAAGTTTGCTGCCCCTTTCCTGGCTTTCCCATAACCCGGCTCCCCTTCCAGCCCAGCTCTGGGTGTTTCTGCCCCCCACCCCTCTCTGCCTGCCCTCGCGTGCAGCCTTACTTTCACAGGACGGGGCGCATTGTTTTGGGTGCTGCCCGCAGACCGCGGTGCAGTTGATGCATTCTTTCAGGAGCTTGTCGTAGTAGAAGCCGGCCTTGTTGTTGCAGTCCATGGACTCTGCAGGAGGGAAGGGAGATGAACAGGGAGTCCTGAGCACGTCCTCCTCCCCTGTCATTTGAGCACAAGGCTCCCACACCTCTGCCCTCCCACTGCTCCTGGTGCCTGGGTTTGCGTGAGGACGAGCCTGTGGCTGCTTGAACAAGCTCACATCTCCGACAGGTGCCAGGCGAGACCTGCACGCTGTTCTAAGTGTTGACAACATCTCCAGGGCTGGCAGGGTGACAGATCCAGGGGATTTGCAGTGGGTTGTGGCCATATGATGGATACTGGGGAAAGGTGGCTGCTGGCAGCTGCGTGGGGAGGGGATGGGGCAGAGGCAGAGTGTGCAGCCATACCCACCCGTGGCAGCGAGCTTGGGCTGCTCCACTTGCAGCTGCTGCTGCCCTGGGGCTTGCACAGCTTTTTGTGACGCACCAAAACCTGCCTGAGCGCTGGCTCAGGACCCTGGGGATGGCATCTCCCGTCCTCAACTGGGAGACGTGACTTGTTGCTGCGTGCAGCTCTGTCGCAGGACAGGGTGCAGCTGTTCTAGACCACAGCTCAGCGGGGAGGGAAGGGGCCATGCTCAGGGTTGTGCACTGAGTTTGGGTGCAAAGTGCATCTGTCTCTCTTCCTCTCTTCTTATCACCGCACCTTGGTGCCTGCCCCCCCGGCCCCGGGGCTCGCAGTGCAGCCTGGCGAACGCACAGCTTCAGTTTATCATTATCTACATCAACTGAACCTGGTGTATCTCAAGGCCTTCAGAGGGTGAGGTGTCAGTGGTGGGGGATAAGTGTTGATGCAGCTCTGTGACCCCAGGAAGGAGAGGTAGAGAGGGGTGGATGACTTGATCCTGGTCTGTGCTGAGCTGTTGCCAAACCCAGCCCATCATTGGGAAGCCCTTGCGTTCCCCAGCGTTTCTGGCTTGAAGCTCTGTTAAGCTGAGGTGGCTTGGAGCTTGCCCTGTGGTTCATCCCAGGGAGAGATCTCCTCTCCCAGCTTTGCCCCAACGCTGCCTGCCCTGTCTGAGGACAGCCCCGCGGTGCCCACAACCGGCCGCCCGGCACTCACCGCACCAGGCAGCGCACCTCCTCGCTGTGAGCTGGCCGCACACGAGCCTGCAGGGGATGCACTGCCTAACGAGGTTGTCCCAGTACTGCTGATCGGTGCAGTTGTTCATGGCAATCCACCTGACGGGCTTCCCATTCATAGCTGCGGAACGGGAGGTCAGTAGGTATGGGGTGGCCCTGCAGCCACCTCATCCCTTTCCTAGGGATCGATGGGAATGCTCAGCTGTGCCCCAGCCCCTCCCCGGTCCTAGGCTTGGGCAAGAGTGTACAGCAAAAAAAACCAGCTTCAAGCTTAGCAAGCTCTTCATATCGCAACGCTACAGGAGCCTGTCCTGAGCTGATCCCTGGGGACACGCAGGGAGAGCACCCTGGCGTATCAGTAATCTCGTGCTGCGCCCCGAGGGTGTGGGGACGCAGGCTCTGCCTGTGCGAGTAAGAGCAGCGAGAACCACTCCTGTCTTTATATGCTTTTCTGAAAATAACAGAAAGAGAACCAGCATAACCATTGGCAATGCCTTCTGAATCAATTTTTAGTTCTGGAAACTTCTTCTGTGGCATCGGGGTGATTCATGCCATCCCATGCGTGATTTCTGCCTTCAGTGTTCTGGCATCATAATGAAACCTGATTTTGATACGCAGAACTACTTCAAGCAGCAGAAAGGGGGACATGTCCCTAGGAGAGCTTTAAGCACTGGTTTAACCAGTACCATCTGGGAGGCGGATTTGCTCTTGTCCCGTCGATGAGCCATTTGTCCCATCCTCTGCCACCACGCTGTGTTGGATGCGATGCCAAAGACACAGGAGTGAGGCATCGGCAGCAGCATCAAAATGTAACCAGCCACTTATAATTTTTAAAATTGGCTTGCTAATGAGCATTTACCTGTTAGCAGCTGAAATATTTGTGCATGTCCCCACCGTTGGGTGCTGCATAGCTCTTTTCGCAGCCTTTTCTGTGCCACCACAGGGTTTGGCCTTGGAGGCAACGCACGCAATGGCCTCAGTCCCTGGCCGTGCCCCTGAGGGTCCTCTGCTGCTCAGCAGTACCTGCCACCATGCCAGGCTGTGCCATGCCAGGCTGTGCCATGCCAGGCTGTGCCATGCCCTGTCGCACGCTTGGACTGCGACAAGCATGACTGAGCAACTGGAAGAAGCACTAACGCAGCACTTGGGGAGGGTTGCCATTGGCTGACCTAGAGGGCTCGTGAGCGATTGCATCCCTCCGCGGAGCGGTGCTGGCGAGGCACAGCTGTTTCCTGCCACTGCTGATGGGACCCAAAAGGTTTAAAACTCCCCGATGCACCGACTTCTACGTGCCCAAAGGCTGCACCTCGCCTCGGCTGGAGCCTCTGCACCACAGCCGCTGCAAAGCCAAATTTTGATTTGTGTATCAAAAACTCTGTACTCTATTTAGGGGGGCTCTCTCCTTTATCTCTCTGGCACTGGGAGTGTGCAGCAGTTGGGCCATTTGCGTGTCCGTCTGTCCTGCCATTGCCCGCACGGCACCTTTCCTGCAGAGGGGCTGAGGGCAGGCTTTCTCCACTGCCTGTTGTGAACTGGTTCCTGCCTGGGGCAACAATGGAAATCCCTCCCTTTCCTAGGGATAAATCCACTCGGCACAGGGATGCTGCCTTTGTGGTCCCAGTTGTTCAATTAACATTGCTATAAAATTAAGTAATTTCTTTCTATCTAGCTGACGGAAGACGTTCCCCAGGGCAGAGCGAGGCTCAGGCCGACGCTCGCCTCAGATGATCTTTGAAGATGTTTTGTACTCAAGGATAAGAAAGAGAAGGCCCCCACAGATGGCGGTGAGCCCCGGAGATGGTGGTGAGCCTGGACTTCCTTCAGCTATGGTGGGGTTTCACATGGGATAATTGCATGGGAAATGGAGATCTGGGGCTCTGGGGGGCTGCAGGCTGGGCCAACTCCTTCCACGGTGCTGCTGTGCTGTGAGGGCAGGTCCAAGGCAGTGTTTGGACCTATCGAGGAATAATCCTGCCGCACAGCTGAGCTCCCCTCCCAAGGGAGCCTCAAGAAACCTGCGGTGCTCCCAGCGTGGTGCAGCCAGGCTTTGCAGCCATGCATTTTAGCAAAGCTGGGTGCGTCTCCCCCTCTGCCTCTGCACCCACCAGGGACCAGCACTCCAAATTCCTCTGTAGACCTCTCATCCAAAGCATCCAGTGACCCCAGCCCCGCAGCACTGACCACAGTCGGCAGGGTGGGAGCCCTTTGTGGTGGCTCTGCCCCTCCAGTGAGAGCCCGAGGAGCCCCTCTGCTCCCTGCCAGCACTCTGGAAACATCGCAGCGGCACCGAGCTCTGGCACAGACAAGTCCCTCACCCCCATCTCCCTGTGCAGCCCCTCCGTGGGGTAACTCACGTTCGATTCTCCCGCGGCGTCTAGTCGCCCTCGGCTCCTGCCATTGCACTGCGAGCTCCAGCCCCGAACCCGCACATGGCTTGGGAGGTTTATTATTAGAGATAGATTTGATTAATGCCTGGCCCTTGGGTTTCCTGGGGTTTCCCCTTATCCCTTTGATGCAAATCGGGCACACGCACGGCGCATTGCATTGGCTCGACGGGTGTTCCTTGGGCATCGGGGAGGGAGGGACACTGTGGGGTGATGTGTCCTGGGTATGGGGACGGGTGTCCTGGGCCAGGCAGCCACGTTGCAGAGGGGCTTGCAGGGGTGGATGCTCGGTGGCACCCTTGCATTGCCTGGCTGCAATGGGAGGTTTCCTTCTGCAGAGAGGGATGGTTTGCTCTGTAAAGGAGAGTTATTCTGTGTCAGGAGAGCCAGTGGGTAACCCTGTGGGTTATTACTTTCCCAATTGCCAAGAAGGAGCAGTTATGTTGGAGCAAGAGGCCATGCAGCCAGAGAGGATGCCACTGCGTGGGGCTGCAGGTAGAGAGGAGCAAGTCCTCATCACTGGGGCTCCAAGCCACGCAACACCGACAGCCGGCCACCCTCACCTGCCGTGGCTGCGGCTTGGCACACCTATGGCTAGGACCCACCATGGCTCTGTGCACACATCCTTTCCCTGGATGGTCAGCCCATACCACTGGCCTGTCTCCCGCTGACTCCATGTAGAGCGTCTCGTAGGCACTAGTAAGATGCTTTAAACACTGCGTTTCACTACTGTGTGCATTTCTCTACGTCTGTGTCTCGGAGACAGGAGAGTGGAGGAAGGGTACTGGCAGCGGAGGCACACGAAGCATTAATTGCACAGCTTGGTTTTCACAGAGGGAAAGAGCTACCTCTGTGTTGCTGTCAGCCTCCAATAGTACCGCTGTATATTTACTTCCAGATCTCGCCTCACCCTGCAAGTGGAAGGGACTTGGTCAGCAAAGCCATGAAGGAGCAGCCTCAGAGGTGGGATCCAAACTGCACTGGGGTGCTGAGAGCATTCGCCCTGGTTCAGCTGGCGCAGGAGGGAGCGGGCTGCAATTCCTGTCCATGGCTCTGACTGGCAGAGTCCCTGGGGAAATCTGGCCAGCGGCACGATGCTCCATAGGGGATCTCCAGAAAAAGCACAGCCACACTGCGCAGTTACTGTTTCCCCCTTTTCCAGGGGCAATGCATTCATTCCTGGGGGTTTCGCCCCCTTTCCCATGGAGGTGCTGGGCAGGGCTGTGCCGTGGCTGTACCACCTGGGAAGCGGTGAGGGGCACCGGGAGCACAGCTGGACAGTGACTCAGCTCAGCCCGGTGGGACTCTTCTGCAGAAGCAGCAGAAGGGGAAGGAAGAACCAATACCTGTTACTTTCTATAAACATCAGCAGGGGCAGCGTCAAGGGTTTTTCAGTTCAGCTCAGAAACTCCTACTTCATGCTTGCCATGGTGATCTGCAACTGAGAGAGAGCAAAAGGGGGCTCTGTGTTCATTGCAGGGACATCGGAGGCTGAAACTGCTCACAGGGAACGAAGACCAGAGCAATGGACCACAGGGTTGGAGAGTGGGAGAGGAGCTGCCCCATGGCCACTGCAACATCAACGCTGTGGCGTGGCTCTGCACGTGCAACTGATGCAAAGGACGGGATCGTTGCTAGGCTTGAGTCTCCTACTGGGAAGACCTGCAGGGAGCCCTGGGATTGAGCAGGAAGGCACAGGCATGGCTGGGAGGAGGGCTTGCATGGTGTAAGGTCTTGGGGGATAAATACACCTTTGACTGCAAGTAGCTGGTGGCCGTCCACCTACGGACCTGTCCCACTAGAGCTGTGCCCTGGGCAGACAGCAGAGCCCACAGCCTGTTCACCTAAAGCCGATGCCAAAGGCAATCGTGGTTTCGGCACTGCGGCTCGAGCGTGGCAGAGCGTGGCCCTGGAGCGATGGCCCCAGCCCTGCCAGCCGACTCTCGGGGTTTTGCAGGGGAAACCTGCCTCTGTAAATAGCAGTGGGAGACTTGCAGTTTCCACCCTGGTGAGCCCTCAAGAGGGAAGTGAGAAGCACTTGGGGGTGGTTTGTCCCTCCTCGCTGAGCAGAGAGCAGGCAGGGTGATTTCGGCTTTGAAATTCTCAGTGTATGCTGTGAGCGGAGCCCCATCTCCTCGGCTGGGCAGCCCCACAGCCTGACCCTCTGTGCCCAGAGTGGTATGGGCCCTCCCACAGCCTCTGAGGATGGTGTCTGGCTCTTAAGCACCTCCAAATATTGTCCCCTGTGAGCTGTTGTCTCAGAACCAAGGTGATGGCTGCCAGATGTCCCTACCTGGGGTCATTCCTGCGCTTTGGGACACAGGCAGAGATTGGGCAGCAGCCACCAGCACCCTGTTCTGGGTTCCTGGGTTAAATCCTTCCTTTGCTCTGTGCCACTGGTGGGAGAGCATCGATTGGCCATTCCTCATGCAGCTTCTCAACGTGGTGCACACCTCTGCATGCCTTTGCATCCTCCCACATCATTTGCATCCTTGAGTACCCATCTGATACAACTCCAGAGATGCCAGGGTCTATTTGGGGTAAAAGAGCCCAGTTTTGTCCCATCGGTAAAAATCTTCTTTTCTTCTGGGCTCGTGCCCCAGTGGCGTTGCTGCAAGGAGAGCTGCAGATAATGTTTGGCTCTGAAAATTTTGGGGAGATGTCTCGCCTTCCCTTTGAGTAGTTTTGCTGGGATATTTTCCTCCCAGCTTCCCCGCCTTTTCCAGTCCCTGTGCTTGGGCAGGTCTGGGCCTTGGCCAAGGCGTTCGCTCACACATGTGCTCCCTTTGGGACCTGAAAAAAGGGGCCGAGGTGGGGGAAGAAGGGGAAGAGGAGTAATTGTGTGTTGAAACTGCGAGGCTGGGCTGAGCACAGATGGCTCTGAGTGCGGCTGCTGAGGACTCATTTCTTTCACCCTGATTCCCTGCAGACGTGTGCTCTCAAATGCACTGGGGTCAGGATGGGCCCGTCCCCTGTGCAGTGCCTGGCTGTCCCCTGTGTCCTGCCACCACCGCTGGTCCCTCATGGCAAAGCACAGAGTGACCAAAGCCACAAGGATGCTGGTGCACGGCCGCTGCTGCCGTTGTCTATTTTTTTGGTGCCCGGACAGGTCCATGCGGACACTCTGGGTATCTGCACAGGACCTGTGCCCTCCGTGGGCAGATGCGTGGCTGTGCCGTGGCCATCCCATGCATGAAGAACCACCACAGCATGCTTGCACCCGTGTCTTGAGCAGCCCTGGCTGCCTGCCCTACCTGCAGCACTGCAACCCTGCTGGGAGCCGAGGGCAGCGGCGGCTCAGCCTGCAGGTTTGGAGAGCCCCAGGGTGCAGCTCCAGCTCCCCGCAGCCCAGGGGTGCCAATCCTGTGCCTGGATTAGATGCCAGGCCCAGCTGTGCTCCTGGCAGTTTGGGACTCTCCCCAGGAGATGGCACCCTTGGCCAGCCCAGCCTGCTTGGGTGCTGGGTGCCGCCTTTGCAACAGAACATCCTCCCACCAGCCACTCCAACTCTGCCTTCGCCAAGGAGTTTGCAGCCCCACAGCAGCCAGGCTGGCTCCTGCTCACTCCCTGGGGCTAGCCAGGCCCCGGCGCCTCCGTTTGCACCAGCCCCTCGTGCAAGGTGGGGTTCAACTTGCCAAAGTCACCCTGAACCGCTCCATCCCTCTCCCTGCAGCGCAGTCTCATTCTGCCACCACCCCACGGGGCTGCAGCAGGGCATCATCCCAAGGATGCTCAGCACCTGCCGGTGTCCGGGTGCTGTGGCAGCTCCTGTTCCGTGGGGTCTGCCCCTCCACAGTGTCTGTGCCAGAGTCTGTGGGCAAGCCCCAGAGCGAGCCAGACTCCAGAGGTGCCCATGTGCATCATTGAGGGTGATGCTGCAAGAGCCACCTTGCCAAAACCCGGTGCAGGTCAGGAGATGGAAGTGTTGTTGGAAAGCAGGCTGTGTTCAGGGCTGGCTCCCAAAACCTGGGAGCCACTGGAGAGCAAGGACACCTGGACAGGAAAAGACCTGGCTTGGCAGAGGGCTGGCATGGAAGCGAGGATAAAACTCTATAAACACATAGGGAAGGGGCAGGGGAGGGAGGCTGCAGTGCCCGTGCTGTGTGCTGAGCTGTAAAGCATGGGTGGCAGATAAGGGCGATGAGTCAAAGACCAATCTTTGACCAGAGCAGCTACTTGCATAACGTGGCTTTTTTAACCTGGTGGAAATAACTCCCCATCCCCACCTCCAATATCGCTGGATTTTCTCAGGACAGGAGGCATTTCTGGCAGGACCCTTGCAGGAAAGGGCTTGCAGGCTGATGAGGAACTCAGCTGCTAATTTTTAACACTAAAAACCCTGGGGAAATTCCAGAGGGCTGGAGGGCGGCCAGTGGGAGTCTAAGGTTTAAAAGGGATAAAAGGGCTGAACCTGGGAATTACAGACCAGGTAGGCTGATGGCAGCGCCTGGGCAAATTATGGGCTGGGTAATTGGGGATAGTGTCAGCCAAAAATTAGAAGCTAAAAATATAATTAAGGTCGTTAGCTTAGTTTCATGGATGGCAGCTCCTGTCAAGTGAGTCGGCTTTGGTTTTTGGCATGACTCTGGGCTGGCTGATAAAGCTAATTGTGTTGCCGTATTATAAAGGGTTTCTCCAATGTGTTTAATTTACAGCCATGTGACATTTTCATTTGTAGAACTGGCATTATATGGAGTCAGCAGAGCAGACATCCGAAGGCTGCGGCTGGCAGCTCAGGGCGGTGGCCGACAGGACTGGCGATGGAGGAAGCTGGATGGACCCGATTTTGCATGGGACAATATTTTTAGCAGGGATGTTGAAGCTCACGGTGAGAGGGGTGTCGGAAGGGCAGGAGACCATTCCCCATGCAGGGGGATTCTCTCTGCCCGGCCGAACAGGCAGGGCCCAGCCAAAAGAAAGGGGGCACGCATGGGAATGAAAGAGCCAGATTTTCCCTGCTAAAGGATTTTCCCTGCACAGCAAAGGCCAATGGCAGGAAGCAGCCATAGGACTCGGTCACCGATAACTCC
This sequence comes from Neomorphus geoffroyi, assembly GCA_033558235.1. NCBI lineage: Eukaryota > Metazoa > Chordata > Aves > Cuculiformes > Neomorphidae > Neomorphus > Neomorphus geoffroyi. Next base: position 691,714 of record JAUMJM010000038.1, read on the forward strand.
ACCCAGAGCGTAATTAACCATTGGCCCAATTTTAGGAGAAGGGTATGAACTCACAGGCATTTGGCATCTCTGGACAAAAGGAAATCTCTGCTTGGTGGGATATGATTTAATGTGGCTTCTGGGAGAAACTCCAGCCTCTGTATATGTGTGTGTGTGTCAGAGGACTGTGTTGGACCATCCCTGGGGTCTTTTCCGTCCCCATAGAACCTGCATCCTCCTCTCTGAGCTGCATCAGAGGCAGTTGAGCTCTGTGGATTTCCTCCAGTGGACAATTTGGGTACTTTTATTTTTCCCAATGGGAAAATTAGGTGCAGGTAAGGCAGAGCATAGACACAGTACCTGAGACAGCCCTGGGGACTTTCTTTTCATCCATGAGGTGCTTTTCACCTCCATACAGATTCCTAACCTGTAGGTTTCACCTCTATTGGTTGCAGGGTGGCTTGAGGGGCACCCAAGCCTCCCCTCACCCGTGGATGCCCTGGCAGATACTCTCCAAGCAGGCCTGGGCCAGAGGTTCTGGACTCCCACACAGCCAGCCTGGCTGGCTCAAGGAGCCACATTCAGTTCCCCATGGCTGGGACTGTGCTCGGTGCTGGGCATGAAGAGGGGAGCCCTTGCAGGCACCACTCAATCCCAGTCTGGATCCAGTGGGTATCCCAGAGCTTGCCAGCTTTAAACCAGGAAACCTGCCCTCTCCCCTGGGCATCCATCTGTCTGGCTCCTCTGTAATGATGGTGAGGTGGTGCTGCAGAGAGATTAAATGGCTTGCCCAAGGTCTTGGGAGCAATGGCTACCAGGAGGAGCAGCCGTCGTCCCCTCCGTGGAAGTGTTCAAGGCCAGGTTGGATGAGGTCTTGAGCTGCCTGGTCTAGTTGGAGGTGTCCCTGCCGATGGCACAAGGGGTGGAACTGGATGACCTTTAAGGTCCCTTCCAACCCAAACCATGCTACGAATCTATGATTCTGATTCTATGAATCTATGATTCTGTGATTCTGTGATTATCCTGCCCTGGCAGTGCCTGGCCCTGCAGGAAAAAGCGTCGACGTCACAGCTTCGCCTGCAAAACGAGGCATGGCCACATGTACCAGGCCCTCGGTGGTCCTCCTGAATGGAGGCTGTGAGTGGTCCTGGCAGGGCCTCCACACCATGACAGGGAATGGGTGCTGCTCTCCTCTCGCCGGTGGGGGTTTGGTGCTGACAAAACCTTTCCCAGAACAGAAGGGTTTCACGATGCCCTTCCCAGCCGGGGCCAGAGCAGCCAGCGCCAGTGACTAACAGCTCCTGGTCTGCAGCTTGTTTACCTGGTGCTGGGGCTTCAGTTTGGATCGCTGACTCACTGCAGCACCTTCCCCCTCTGCCACTGCAGCTCCCTGATGAATACTTTCCATTTTCCCATTACTTTAATTGCCCGTGTTTGAGAAAACTGCTCTGGACCGGCTCTGGGCTGAAGAGACCTGTTAGGCACAGCTTCCCCAGCCGGGCATCCCCGTGGTGGGAGCGATGGCGGGGGTGGTGGGATGGGACACCCACCTGAACGGCACACACGCAGGGGACCTCCATGCCATGGCCATGCCATGGGGCCTGGGGCATGCAGGGAGAGTCACTGGCAGTGAGTTTTCAGTGGTGCTGCTGGCTGCACACATCGAATGTGGCACACGGGCAGCCAGCGGCCGCGGATGCTGGCTCCAGCATGGCTGAATGTGGCCCAACAGGTTTGCAGAGAGGCCCATCCCGTTCAGCTGGATTTTTGGAGAGGCTGGAGCCAGCCCCGGCACCAGCCGCTTCCTGCGAGGTGCTGCCGGCTCTGACGAGGCCATGCATGGCGCCAGGTCGTGGCCTCGAGCCATGGTGCAGCTCAGCTGCTTCCTGGGGCAGGCACAGCCTGCGGTGCGGGAGACGCCAGCCCTGGCCCCTGCTCCATGCTCTGTGCCAATGCTGTGTCCTTTCTGGGGGGACAGTGCCCCATGGGGCTGGGGACGGAGCAGCCCCTTCGCTCCTGAGAGGACGCCCGGCCTGTGGAGTCCCTGCCCCATCTCTGTGCACATCAATGGGGGGGGGACACACACTGGTCACCCCCGCACCACTCTCCCCCAAAGCCTGCCCTCAGGGAGCACGGGAGGATGCTGTGTGCTTGGAACCTCTCGTGGCCATGGGTGCTGTGCCTCTGTCAGCTCGCGGGGAGCCCTGAGGAGGTGGTGAAGAGCTGGGGGTTGCAGGGACAGCACACAGATGCTTGGGGATCTGCAGAGGGGCTTTTTGATGGAAAATCCATGCTGGGCATCTCTCGGGGAACCATGGGATGCAGGGCACACCAGGTCCTCAGCAAGGGATATGGCAGGGAATAACGCAGTAGCATCGGGGATAGAAGGAGGGAGGAAAGGGGGATCAGGGCAGGAGAAAAGCTGTTTGTGAGAGCTGTCTTGTCGTTCTCTGAAGAGCAGATGTTCTGCAGTCCCATGCCAGCTGAACCCTGGACCCATGGTGAGGGCATCAGGGTCTGTAAATCCCAGAGGAAAACCCTCCTTCCATGAAGAAGGGCTGTGCTACTTTTACATTAGTACTAAGGGAAAGGTGAGATAGCCCACCCAAACCACTGGTGGTCACCTCTCAGCCTTGTACAGCCCTCCTGGGAGGATCATGTGGACTCGGGGCCACCCACTTGTGATGGGTGACGGTGCAGCAGTGGTGTGGGAGCGACGGTACAGGTCATCCTTGCAGCTCCACTGTCCCATCCTAATCCACGACACAGCGCACTGTGCTGTGAGTGGTGACGGCAAGAGGGAGAGAGATGATTAAAGCAGCCTTTGATGAAGCAAAAATTAATAAACAAGCAGGCAATTGTGCTGGTCTTTATTTACTCCGGGATGACAGCATGGAGACGGCGTGGCGAGGCCGCTGGGGCCGGGTCCCACATCAAACAGCGGGGCAGCGCCAGGTGCAAGTGGACCACACCGCCGCCTCTTCTCTGACGGGTTTTTCCTGGCTGCAACAAACCTGGGAAGGTCCACATGGTTGTTTCTAACAGCAGGGCCCCATCCCATGCTGGCGGGGAATATTGGGATGAGCAGAAGACATCATGTGCCACCACCACGGCATCCGAGTGTGGTGGGACGTGCCGAGCTGGGGTGCGTTTTGGAGGTGCCAACTGGCACACTCATCCCATCCTCCTGCTCTAGGGCTGGCGTTCCCACATTTCTCCTGCCCTGGTGACGCTCCACAGGTGTGGGAGTCCCTGCTCTGGCCCTTGTCTGGCTGCTGTGCAGAATTAGGGCTGGGAGAGTAAAACCAGCCCCAGCATGAGTCGGATCCTCAGCCACCCAGAGCCAAACCCGCACCCTTGCGCTGGTCCTTATCACCTGTTGGGGTGTATTCACCTGCCAGGCTGCCAGTTTCCACTGGAAAACATGCCCTTGGTAAACAGAGGAGTTCCCTGCCAGCACCAGGGCTGTGGCACCCCTGTCCGTGCTGCGTCTCTATGGGACCCCAGCAACAGAGGTCACACAGCTGCAGGAGGGGCACAAGGCTGCATGGCTGGGTCGAATCCAGCTGAGCCCAGCCTGGCCAAACCCAGCTGAGTTGAACTGAGCCAGGCTGAGTCCAACCAAACCGAACCCAGCCAAGCCAAGCCGAGCCAGGCTGAACCCAACCAAGCCAAGCTGAGCCAGGCTGAACCCAACCAAGCCAAGGAGAACTCAGCCAAGCTGAGCTGAGCCCAGTCAAGCCAGACTGAACCCAGCCCAGTCGAGCTAAACTCAGCTGTGTCAAGCCAAACCAGGCCAAGCTGAGCCGTACCAAACTCAGTTGAGTCAGGCTGAACCCAGCTGAGTCAAGCCAAACACAGCCGAGTCAGGCTGAACTGAGCCGAACTCAGCCAAGATGGGCTGAGCTCAGCTGAACCCGGCTGAGTTGAGCTGAACCCAGCTGAGAAAAGCCAAACCCAGCCGAACCTGCCCGAGCCCAGCCGAACCCGGCTGATTCGGGTTGAACCCAGCTGAGCTGAGCTGAACCCGGCTGAGTTGAGCTGAACCCAGCTGAGACAAGCTGAACCGAACCCACCCGAGCCAAACCAAACCCAGCCGATCTGGGCCGATCTGGGCCAAACCGGGCCGAACCGGGCCGAACCGAGCCGAACCCCCCGAGCCGGCCCAGCCCCGCCCCCAGCTGTGTATGCCCCGCCCCAGACGGCCCCGCCCCCAGCTGTCCACGCCCCGCCCCCCGCCCTGCCGAGGCGGTGCCGCCGCGCCCTCCCCTCTCCTTGCTCTCCATTGGTCAGCGCGGCCTTTGTTAGCGGCAGACTAACGCTTGCATTGGCCGGTGCGTCCGTCCGTTGGAGCCGCGGGCCCGCCCCCTTTTCCGCCCGGCTCCGCGGCGCTGCAAAGTTTGCGGGCGGCGCAGTCGGTCAGCGGCGCCCGCAGCGCCCGCACCGCCCCCCCCCCCCCCGCCCCTCGCGCGCCATGCGCGCCCGCTGAGCCGCTTGCTCGCGGTTTGCGTTTGTTGGGGTTTATTTATCGGGTTTTTTTGGCGGTCGGCGATTGTTTCTGACGCCCCCTCCCGCAGGCGCGGGGCGGCGATGGGCGCGGCGGGCGGGCGCGGCGGGGGGCGCTGAGCGGGCGCTGAGCGGGCGCGGGGGGGCCATGGCCGCCAAGGACAACCCCTGCAGGAAGTTCCAGGCCAACATCTTCAACAAGAGCAAGTGCCAGAACTGCTTCAAACCCCGCGAGTCACACCTGCTCAACGACGAGGACCTCAACCAGGTGGGAACTACCTCCCCTTCCACACCCACCCCACCCCCCCAAACCTCACTGTTTACCCCCCCGGAATACGCCCCCGGGGCCCCGCCCCCAGCCCGCCCCCAGGCGAGCGGCCGCAGGATGCCCTGGGGTCCCCAGGGTGTCCGCTGACCCCAGGGCCAGCCCGGGGACCCTTGGGTAGTGGAGAGTCCCATAGGTGCCTGGTGGCCCCATGGGCCCATCGGGGTCCACAGGATAGCCTAGAGTCCTGTGGGTGCCCCCACGGGTACCCTAGGATCCATGGGATAGTATAGGGTCCCGAAATGTCCCCATGGACAGCTCAGGGTCTTCTGGGTAGTATAGGGTCCCAGAGGTGACCCCATGGGTAGTTCTGGATCCTCTGGATAATAAGTGTCCCATGGATGGCCCCATGGATACCCCGGCATCCTAGGGACAGTATAAGGTCCCATGCGTGGCCCCGTGGATAGCCCAGGGTCCTATGCGTACTATGGGGTCCCACCGGTGACCCCATGGGTAGTCCAGGGTTCTCTGCTTAGTATAGGGTCCCACAGGTGGCCCCATGGACAGCCCAGAGTCCTCTGGATAGTAGAAGGTCCCACAGATAGCACAAGGTCCCGTGAGTGTTCAAGAGCCCCTAGGTGTCTGGGAGTCCCATGGGTGCCTGCTGACCCCAGAGGTGGTGTGAGGTCCCATGAGGTGTCTGCTGACCCCTGCAAAGCATAGGATCCCACGAGTATCCATGAATCCCATAGGGTGTTCAGGAGGCCCATGGGTGTTCTCTGATTCTGTACGTGTCTGGGGTCCCGTGAGGTGCCTGTTGACCCCAGGGATAGCAGAGGGACCCACAGCTATCCATTAATTCCTTAGGGTGTTCAGAAGCCCCCTGGGTGCTCTCTGGTTCTCTAAGATGTCCAGGGGTTCCCGTAGGGTGCTTGCTGGCCCCAAGGGCGGTGGGGCGTCCCTGCAGAGTGCTTGTTGACTCCCCTGATAGCACATGGACCCACAGGTATCTGTGGTCCTATAGGGTGTTGAGGAACCCTATGGGTGCTTTCTGATCCTGTAGGATGTCCAGGGGTCCCATGGGGTCCTTGCTGACCCTGGGTATAATACAGGGACCCACAGGTATCCGTGAATCCCATGGGGTGTTCAGGAGGCCCATGGGTGCTTTCTGCTCCTGTGGGATGTTCAGGGGTCCCATAGGTGCCTGCTGACCCCATGGGTTCTTAGGGATCCTGTGCATGCCTGCTGGCCCCGCAGGTACCCTGTTGTCCCATGGGGCACCCAGCATCCTTGCAGTGCCCATAGGTCCCTTAGGCCATGGCCCACCCCCGTGCCCCCTCCCCTGTGACCTCACCCCTTTCCTGAGGCCGTCTGGGGACTGACACCTGCTTCTGGAGCGACCACAGCCCCTCTCGGGGTGCACAGCAGCAGGTGGGGGTTATCCTCTGGGCTCCATTGGGAGATCCTGCAAGTCCTGGGAAAAACTCAGCTGCAAACAGAACATCCCCGCTCAGCTGTGCCAACCGTAGCCCACTGCCCATATCCTTCTGCTTTCCTAGGGGGACAGGACCCCTGCCCCTTTGCGGCGAGGGCCCTGCATGAGCGGGTTGGGGGGCTGCCAGGGCTGGACCTTCCTCCTCCTCCTCTTCCTCCCAGGCCTGACTCAGGCCTGGAGGCCGGTGCGCGTGCGTCGGTGCGGGTTTGGGGTTCAGGGCCCCATGCATGGTGTTGGGGTATGAGGAGCAGGGCCCCCCTCCCTCCTCTCACACCTTTCTGTGCCGGAGCTGCCATCCCTGCTCCCAATCCTATTATGGCAATGAGATCAGTCATATTGCTGCGCTTGCTGGGGGCGGGGGGGGACGGGACGGGACGACGACCATAATGAAGTCTGAGGGCTAATATGGAAAAAATGTAACTGGAAAAAACGCCGTGGTGTGTGCGGGAAGAGGCGGGCGGCGAGGAGCGTGCCCAGACAAAGGAGCCATCCGGAGGGGGCTTGTGAAGAACCCCCTGCTCCTGGCTGGCCCCTTCCCGCTGTCCTGCCTGGGGTTTGGCTGCTTCATGGGCGCAATGCTGGTTTATTTTTACTGGGGGTGTTCAAAGCACTGCGTGCTGTTGCCATCGCTCCCGTCTTCCCCCAACGCGGGGGGCCCTGGGGACCCAGAGCCGTGTTTCAGGCAGCCCCTCATTTGCTTTGTTCCCGTCAGGGTGGCGGGTGGTCCTGGAGGGCTGCCACCACAGCCGGCTCCCGTGGGGATGGGGTCAGCCCTGTGGCCGAATCCAGGCCCCGTGTGGGGGGCTCTGCTTGGGAAAACGGCACAATCCCGCTCGGCTTTCTCCCTTGCAGCTGGGGTGAAGTAATCCCGCTTCCCAGATAAGATGGTGGCTCTGGTAGCATGTGATGCACACGTACCCTCCCACCCTGCCGCGCAGACCCTGCTGTGCCCATAAGTCCCCGGCCACAGCTGACCCAGCACTTCCCCACCAGCCTGCCCACCTCCCCTCCGAATCCATGCCCCTTGTTGGAGGAGGAAGCAGTAGTTCCACACTACAGCGAGGAGCCTGGCTGGATGTGAGGGTGTGCTCACTCCAAAGCACACCCAGGAATAACGGTTCGTTTAACAGCTCTGAATTCTTCTGCCTGTCTAATTTGTTTATTTTGAAGCTTGGCTGGGATAGGGGGGATCCCAGATTGTGGCACAGGGGCTCAGTGCATCTTGCTTACCCCGTGGACAGGGATTGTGTTGGTGATTACCTAGAGTCAAGCTAGAAAAGTCCTTTTGAGTCATCTGACCTTTCTACTTGGCTGGCAGGAAAGGTGAAGGTACTTCACACTTACGCACTCATGTCTTTTTTGGATTTTTATTATATAAAAATACCTGTGTGGGTGTTAGGAGCTGCCCCTCCTGCTTCCTGGGGTGCTCCGAGGCAGTGGAGCCGCGTGGGGCAAAGACGGGTGTACGTTTGCAAAGAGTCACAAATATTCAGTGGTAGTAGTTGGATTCCCATAGTATTCGAGAACTGAATTAGGAGCAGGGCTGGGAGGAGGGAATCCAGCCCCAAACATCGGTATTAATGAGCTGGAACTCTCTTAATAGTAATCAGACTTAGCACTTCCAACTTCAAAGGGCTGCGTGGACGCTAAGTCCCTAATCCCGGGAGCGCTACGTTCACGAGTTGTTTTTGTGTGTGGCTGTGCTTCCAGATGGGGACTGATGTGACTCGGGGTGGGTATGTGTGGTCCCACTACCCTTTGGAGCCCTGACTCTCCCCCTCTGGGCAGCGGGTGGAAGATGATGTGCCCTTGACTCCCCTTCAACCTGTGTTGGACCTTCCGGGATGCCCACATGGCATGGGAAAATTTGGGTCAGTCACTGTGTCTGCTCCCCTTTTGGGAAAATCGGTTGCTGTGTCCTGCCCGGATGAACTCGAGCCCTGGCGTGGGCACCCAGAGTCCCATGATCTTGCGCCATGGCAGGATCTAGCCCATGGTCCCTGGCAGACACAGTGCTGTTGATGTCCTGGCTCCTCCACTGACCCGTCGCCAGCTCCCCTTGTGCTGCCCCTTTCCTGGCAAGGGAGAAATTCCCTTTTTGTGGGAATTCCCTCTTTCCTGGCAAGACATGTCTATGTTGGCACTGCACCCTTTAACCTCCTGCAAACCTCAAGGTCAGCTTTCCACAACCTGCCCCAGGGGGACAGTTGGTTCCCGGGGACCCTCTTCCATCTCCCAGGAGAAAGCAGGCCTGGCCATAAGGACCCTCTTCCCAAGGACTCTGCAGGGTTGTGACGGTGTCCCTGTGGGGTCCTGGCTCTCCACGCCGGCTGATCTGCCTGCACAGATGCCTTTGGTTCATAAAGAAGGTGAAACCCCCCGTAACAGGAACAGGCTGGGAATTAACCTCAAAGTTACACTTGGCCTGAATTGGAAGAGCAGAGTGTAAAGCAGTTGCTTTTAATTTTCTCCATGCGTGTGCTCTCTCGGGGCATGGGGACTGGCACAGATAGAGGAATTTGAGGACGGCTTTCCAGCCACCAGTGGGGTTTTTTTTGTTGGTTTTTTTTTTTTCTTTTTGAGACTGTGGCATGGATGCCCAGAGGACCACCCAACTGGAAAACGGCACTCACAGACTTTTCCCACTGCCTCTTCCCGCCCTAGCCCGTGACACCCTTGCCAGTGGTGGGGGTGGTGGTTATTTCCATCTCTCCTCCTTTGGACATTATCATTTCCCTACTGTTCTGGACACCAAACAGCTGGCTGCCAGGAGCCCTGAGGCTGGAGGGTGTCACCATAGGGTCACAGGCTTGGCTTTGCTCTGGGGTGTTACATTGATGGGGCTGTGGTGCCCTGGAGTCTTATCCCAGCTCTGCATTGTCCGAAGGGTGGCAGGGTGAGGCATCATGTCCTGGGTACACTTTCACCTTCACCTCTTGCTCCCTTGGGGAGAAAAAGCACAGTCTTTCCTGGAAAGCAGCCCCCACGCTTGCATTCCCTGCTCCTGGCTGCTTGTATCATGCTGCAAAAATCCTTTCCTACTGGACTAATGATTAGGACCGAACAGGGGAAAATTCTCCACAAATGTCAGACCTGCCTCCATCAGTGGCAGCAGCTGCAGGGACCTGTGGGGCCTGGCCAGAGGCGCTGGGGCAGGCAGGATTGCAGTGGCTGTCCCCCACAGGCTGCATCTCGCCTGTGGAGAGTGGTGCACAGGCAGTGGGAGCTCAGGAGAGGCGTTAGGTTAGGTGCCAGGGTTGCCTTTGGGTGCACTTAGCTCTCCACATGGCCCAGAGGAAGGGTCATGGTGGTGCCTTTTGGGTGCCAGAGAACCATCCCCTTCGCATATTTATTTGCTGCTGTTTTTACGCGTGGCGCCGTACCTTATCTGCTCTGGCACCCGAGGAAGTGATAAATCCCCTCTCCAGCACTCTGGAGAGATGTTGCAGCTTCTCCCAGGCACGGATGGAACCCGCTGTGGGAGGTGGTTAGATACGCCTGCTCGCTGCGGTGCACACTGGGCTCCGGGACTGCTCAATGAGTGCGAGCTGGGATCTCAGAGCCTGTTCCTTCCCACTTATATTTTGCAGCCGCTTGGCAAATTGCCTGTGCATGCTACAGCTGGCCTCCTCCAGCTCATGCTCTGACTGCCCCAGCCGATGGCAGTGTTCATACCCAAGTACAGCCCTGGGGCCAGAGCCAGGGTATTTGCAGGAGGAGACTGCCTGTTTGCACGAAGGGTGAATTCAACCTTTTCCCTTCCTGTTCCTCCGGTTGGTTGGTCACTCCCACGGCCCACGCAGCAAAATGCCTGGGCAGCTCCCTTCTTTGGGGTTTGTACTGGGTCAGGGCTGCCAGTGTGCCAGGAGGGCTGGGCTGCGCGTGGTGCCCACAAGCTGCCCCATGGCAGTGGCTCCTCGAGCTCCTCACACCCCAGGTTTGGCATGATGAGATGTGTTGGTGGGGAAGACCTGGCCTGGGTGATGTGCAGCTGCAGCTGGTTCATGCCTGCACCTGTGCTGTGCAAATGTGGTTTGGGGGGAGATGGTTGGAGAGAGGGCTGTCCCCATGCATCCAGGGCTGTCCCCAGGAGCTGCCTGGGTCTTGGCCTGGAGAAAGCTGAGCTTGAACCCAAACCTGTAGGCAGCGTGTAGCTGCCTAGATTCAGAGCTGGGGAATGGAGAGCGCTTTCATGCCAGGAGGGGGTGTGGACACCTACTGGAAGCACGGCAGCCTCCTATGCTGGGGCTTGGTCCTGCTTCTCTGCCCATCACCAAGTGACATACAGCAGAGGGGAAATACTGTACGGGCAGGGAAGCTGAGATGCGAGTGGCTTCACCACCGAGTCTGGGTTATGTCCCTGGCCCTTAGGATTGCCACTGGAGTGTTGGTTTGCACAGTGGTGTTTGCAGAGCCTCTGGCTGGGGTTGCGGTCTCCACCAGTCCATGTGGCATCCCACTGGGAGCATGCAAAATGTGAAGTGGTGCCTGTTCCTAGAAGCTGTGCTGTGGGCAGGAGACCCTGCTTGGGTATCCCATCCATTCCCTTCCCAAACACCATGTCACCTTCCCTGTTCCTGCTGAGTGACAGCTCCTCTGACTCACCCATCAGTGCTGTTCTCATGGGCTCCAAGGTGTACAAATCTAAGAGCAGAGTGGAGCTGAAACCACCCAGATTTCCTCTTTTGAGGTTGCAACCACAGTATTTGTGGTGGCTTTTGCCTTAAGCTGTGCCAGATCTGCTGTCCCTGCCTCCCAGGAGCCCTGAGTGGTTTAGAAGTTGGTGCACAGGGGACAGTGACCTTGGGTCCAGCTGAGAGCTGTGACCCTGTTACTGAGTACCTAGAGATGCGTGCAGGGAGCAGCAGGCACTGCTGGCACTGCTTTCAGAGAGGCCCCTTTGGTGAATACTGGGACTAAACCAGTAAAGGTGGTGGGATGTGAGTTACTGTGGTTTCACCCACAGCCTGAGTCAGGCTAGGGCTGCTGGAATCCCTGGCACAGCTTTCCTGGTGCACAGAGCTCCCTGCATTCAGCGTTGGAGGCAGAGGCTAAAGCTGCTGCAACGGTCCATTTGTTTTCCCCTTCCCGCTCAGTTGCCAAGCCTGAACAAAACAAGCCCTGCCTCCACCCGAGACAGCCTGATTACGTCTGCCGGCAGCCTAAACAGATTATCCCTCCTGCCACGCGCTTGGAGCCGGGAGTCTCTCCCGGCGATGGGCGATGGATTCGAACTTCCCTTCGAGCATGTTGGGGTGGGTGGGGACTGGCTCTGGGGGTATCCCCAGCCCTCCTGGGTGTCCCAGCATTCCGGTGGGGGTGTGGTTGCTCTGCCATGGGACTCAGTCTGGACTCTAAGAGGAGATGTGGATCTCAGCAAAGCTCTCAATGAGCAATGAGCTTCTGTGGGTGCTGCATGGCTGGCACTGCACGGCCCTGCTCAGTGCTGCTGACACCCTGCCTGGCTGGCTGGTTTGCACGAGGGAGGGAAGAGGTGAAGGTACCACCAACAAATACTGCAGGCATGAAGGGCTGTCCAATGGGCACGCTGGCTGGTGTCACAGCCCACCTCCAGCCCTGTGACCTGGTGCTCCATGGGTTGTCAGGCTCCTGTGACCTGTTCCACCTGCTGGAAGCAGGCAATGGTGCCCTCTCTGCCCTGCAGCCTTGGGGATGTCCAGGCTTTCCTGTATCACCCTGGGCTTTGGGAAGAGCTGAGGGGCTCTGCACATCCTTTGAGCCCAACCTTCCGACTGCTGGGAGTTGTGTTCTCAGCGCTGGTGGAGCTGGTTGGGGTGGTTTGTCCATGCCTGGGCAGCATCAGCACAGCAGCCTGACAGCTTTGTGTAAACCGAGCTAGGGCCGCTTCCTTCTCTGCTTCCTCCCACCCGCTGTGCTTCCAGCCTAGGCTGGAGGCAGCATCCTCCCCCTTGATGCAGCGCAGGCCTGTGAGCCGAAGGGATGGATGTGACAATCCGAGAGGCAGGTGAGGGGCTATGGAGCATGAACAGCACAGCTCCAGTGGTGGGGCGTGGAGCTGAGCAGGACCTGGCAGGATCACAGGCGTGATGGAACACCTGGGCGTTCCCAGAGGTGACAGGAAGCAAGCAGTGAGGTGGGGACGTTTCTGCCTGAGTCAACATCCGCTGGTCCCATGGAATAGAACAGAACTGGGCACTGTGGGGCTGCAGCCCGGCCACACCTCCCACACTCTGGTGCCCCTGGAAGGCTCTGTCGCTCTATCACTTCTCTTGGGTGGTGACGCGCCTGCAGATCTCTCCCACATTGGTGAGGCAGCAGCTTTGGCCATTCCTGGCTGAGGTTGTGGTGGGTGATTTGGTTCATCAACACAAACTGTGCTGGAGGAACTGGCTCTCCTCTTCCTGCCTGCCCTGTGAGCGTCACCCACCCCACCCAGATGTGGATGGATCGCACTGGCAGCAGCTGCCCTCCACTCTACTTTTGACATCGTTTTGTGGCTGACTGCTGTCTGGATACAGGGAAAACCATCCAGCACCTGAGCATCCTGGGTGGCTGCTAACGGGGCAGAAACCCCCTGGAGTTGCCCTTTGGACATCACTGGAGCTCGTGGAAGGCAGATGAGGCTCTGCGTGATCAAAGGCGTCCTGGATACCCCAGGGTTGCTCTAACACCGTCTCTTAATGTGAGGTTGGACAGATCTGCTTGGATGGGGGAATTCACTCTGAGCTCTTGTTCAGTGCTGGACATTGCATTTTCCTCCTCTTCCTGAGCGCTCCGGAGGAAGCCAAACTGGTGCGAAGTGAGGTGCGGCTCAGCTCCATCCTGGTGCGGTGACGCTCCCCTGGACCTGCTTCCCACGGCAGCATCGAGCAGGTTTAAAATAAACCTCGCTTCAGCGGGGCTGTTCCGATGCAGGTGCGATGGGTTTATTTCAGACACTTGGCATGCTCATTCATATCCTTTTTATTTAGCTTGTACCTCTCTGGGCATTTGTTTGGTTTTAGCAGTAGCTTGTTTTGGTTTGGCTTTAAAAAGGGCTGCCGAATGTTCTTGTCTTGGTGGGTGGAACCAGGCTGCCCGCACCGGCTGGCTCTAATTCATACCTTTCAGCTATTTTGGTTTCAATATCTGAAATTGGATGCTTCTGCCAAAGTAAGTATAGCCTACTGGTGCTTTTTTATGACACCAGTAAAGAAATGACCATGCTCTATGTTAAGGATATGTATTTCAGGTGCTTAGTGCTTTATGTGCAGCCAGCTGAACCAAAACTGGAGTGGTTGAGGGCAAAATAATGTCTGGTGTGGGATGCAAGTCTAGTTGAGATAGGGCAGGGCATCTTGCCCGCAATACTGGGTTAAGGCTGCTCGCTGCTGACCCTGGTGGTAGTGTCCCATGTTAGGGTTTCTTGGTTACTTCATCCCCAGTGTGACACTTGGATGAGCCTGGTGCCCATCATGCTGTGGGCAGTGTGGGGCTGGGTGCTGCTGAGATGCAGTAGGATGCCCAGAGCAGTGTGGAATGGTCCTGCCTGGAGGGTTTGCGGCACTATGACTTGTGTTGGGGAGAGGTTTTTCTCATGGGACTTCGCTGGGTTGAGTGCTTGGCCGTGCCCAGGGGCTGAACTGAGGCACAGAGGTGAACATGAGGGTATGGAGGAGGGCTGAGCCTTGCAGGCTGCTCAGCTGCCCATGGTGTCACCACCAAGGGCTCTTTGGTGTGGTGGTGCCAAGTGTTGGGGATGGTGTCAAGCACTAGGGACGCTACGTCCTGCCTTTGCTGTCACCCTCTTCCCTGTTCCTGTGTGAAATTTGGGAAAGGCCCTTGCAAGTGGCCCTTCCTAGGCCACACAAGTGGCCATGGCCACATCCCAGCATGACAGGGAGCGATGGTTGCTGCCACTCCAAAGTCCTTGCCTCATGTGGGCACGGATGCGTCACGGGCGCATTCGGGTGGGGGCGTGGGGCGGGCTGGCGGTGGGGCGCGCCAGGGGAGTGGCGGAGCACGGCTCACCCTGAAGGGCGCTGGCAGCGTGGGCGGCACAGCTGGGCGCAGAGCGGGTGCTGCTGGGGGCAGCATGTGGGCCACAGGCGAGCAGGGCACCAGCAGCCAGGTGAGCAGGATAGGGGTGGGGGGGTGGGGACTCCTCAAGGAGCCTGGGGAGGGCTGAGGGCTGCGGTCCCTGCAGGGTACCCAGCTGTGCCAGCAGGGTGTGGGTGAGGCTTGCGCTGGTCCTGGGAACGGGCGGGTGCAGGGGTGCCCCAATCCATGAGAGGCAGGGAAGAAATTCTCCTAAACTGGATCCCAAATATAGCACCCTGATCCAGTGGGAGATGTCCCTGCCCGTGGCAGAGGGGTTGGAACTGGATGGTCTTTAAGGTCCCTTCCAACCCAAACCATTCTATTATTCTATGATCCCAGTCTCGGCACTCTGATTGGATTGGTTTTATTCCCCTTTAAAGAGAGAGGGAAGGAAGGAAGCAAAGTCTTAAATCGTGTTTTTCCAGCTGCTGGGAGAGCAACACCTAGAGCTGATATGTCACGTTGTAGGGGGGATAAGAGATTTTGTTATTTCTTTTCACTTTATAAACAGTAAAGGGACTCCTCCGGGTTGTTTCCAGTTTGCTTACTCAGTGCTTCATGCATTTGACAGTTTTTGGTGCATAGGCAGTTTCTTCTATTGTTTGCAGGGATTTTTCCAGAGGGGAAACTTTTTTTTTTGACATTACAAAACCACAGAAACTGGCAGGAGGAATCTAGGGGAGGTATGGAATTGGAAACAGTTTTAAGCTTTAAGGGAGAGGGCAGAAAAGCATGAGAGCAGCAAGATTAACCAAATAATTTCGAGAGGAGCTGGAAACATGTGTCCTTGTTGCTGTGCAGCTGGTCCAGGCTAGGGCTGGATGTGCACGGTTGTTTCATGGTGGAAAAGCAGTGTTCCCAGACCCAGGGGTTACTGACGCTGGATCTGCCCTGGGTTTCTTCCCTTCTGGCCCATGCTGGTACCTCCCTGGAGCCGCCTCACTGGTGTGGCAATGCTTTACCACTCTTGCACCAGGATTTGGCCCCAGCCCTTGCCAGGAATGGGGTTGGCTAATAGTTTGGAGCTTGGAGCTCGACAGGCAGCAGGAGTGGTGCCCCTAGGGCTTTGTAGGGGAAGACATGCCCGGTGCCCATCCTTATCCCACCACTTGCTGTGGGTCTGTTTAATATCAGCCACTTCTGCGCTCAAACCAATGGTGGAAAGAACCTGGCTATGTTTTTTCTGTTGATAAATGGCAGTGCTGTAAGGCATTTCTTTCCGAGTATTCTTTCCCTTTCTCTTCCCGGCTGGCTGAATGAGCTGTTTTCCCTCTGCCTGGCTCTGACCTTCCTGCATGCTCGGCCATGGGCTGCTGGAAGCTGCTGGTGGGGAGGAGCGAGCTGGCAGGGGCTACCCCTGCGGGGAAACGGGTGTTGGATGTGCATGGCACGGGAAGCGGCTGTGAGCTGGAGAACTGCCAGCGCTGGGTAGTTTTTCTTCTCTCAATTAACAAAAGGAAAACATCGAGCTCTTCTTTTGAGTACGTTTTTGCTTTGGAGTAGAGGCGAAGGGAAGAGCTGTGGGTGAGGACAGGCTCTGCAGCTTGGCAGTACCTGTGGGGTTGACGCTCTTGGCGTGTTGCCATGCAGAAGCAGCTGAGTTTGGTGGCTGTGGCTGGGGTTTTACCTACTCCTGAGTTCTCATCTCTGTCCTGTTTGCACACAGTGTATTATAACACCACGGGCTACCATCAAGCATCGTATTCCCCATGCTGGCAGGGCTGATTTCGCTGGTGTGCAGGAACCTGAACTCATGTAGCCACTTTCATACTGGGACCTGGTGTAGTTTCCCATGGTCCCTGACCATTGATCTCCAGCTGGGCTGGTCCATGGTGAGCCGGTTTCCTCTGTGCCTGACGTGTTTCTCTACTGTTTCTCTGCAGGCCAAACCCATTTATGGTGGCTGGCTGCTGCTGGCCCCAGAAGGAACGGACTTTGACAACCCCGTCCATCGCTCCCGGGTAAGTGAAGCTGAGACATCCTCTTCCCGTGCCGTGGGTGAGGGTGGCAGGAGGAGTGGTGATAACTTGTCCCTGCCTGCGGAAGTGGCTGCTGCAGGCACCTTCATGTACCCATCCTCTTGTGCAAATCAGGAAGCCAGAAGATGTTCCCTGCAGCAGGGCTTGAAAGCCTTCTCCGGGATGCGAGGTCTCCTGTGCTGGGCAGCAGGCTGGGGTGCTGCAGGTGCTCATCAGGCTCAATCTGTGCAGTTTTATTGCTTGCTGCTCTCGTTGGAGCCTGGTTGCCTGTCAGGTGCCATGCTGATGGGAAGGCTCTGAGGCTATGTGGCTCTGAGCTGTGCTAGGACCATCAGCAAAGCATCAAGTTTACCTTTGGTGCTTGGAAACAGCTACTTTATTTTCTAAGGCTCATCATGGGCATGCACAGAGTCCTGGAAGGAGACTCTATCTCATCCCTTAACACGGATACCTATTTGTCAGGCAGGTCCTGCAGCAAGGAAGGGGCTGAGAGGTGATTGCTGTTTGCTTTAACCTTGTGGAGCTCTGGAGGCAAGTGTATGGCAGCAGAGACCTGCAGACAAAGTGGGGCACACTCAGCTCCTGCCCAGAGGGGTTTGCTCATGCCTTGCAGAAACAGCAACATCATGTAGGGTTGGAGTATCCCCCAGTTTCCTGCCCTGGGGAATGTGAAGCCTAGAAGGACGTGGCCAGACTGATGTCCTTTGACCTCTGGCTTGTGACTAGAACTTCCAACCTGTCCCCAAGCTGCTCTTCCAGGGAACTTGCTGCTGAGGCCAGCAGGACAGGGCTGTCTCATGCGTAGGAGGGATGGCAATGGTCTGTGAACCCATTGTCCTGCAGCCAAAATGCTCTCAGAGTTGCTACTAATAAAAAAAGCTCTCCTGAGTGAACAAGAATGGATTCTGAGTTCAGCGTGGGATATATGGGTCATTATTTGGAGTCACAGCTACTTGCAGGCTTGCTGGCCCAGCACTGTAGGGATGTGGGATGTGGATACCCCCTGGCACAGAGGCTGCGTGCTAAGCTGGGGCATGCAGAGATCCACAGGGTCCTTGGTTTGGTCGTCCCTGAGCACCTTGGACTTCGCCCGAAGGGCTGAGAAAAGTGAGATAAGAATTGCTGCACTGGGGCTATGAATCTAGGACCTTTTTTATTTCAGCCTGCTCAACCAGTTTTTGCTCTTGGCTGAAATCAACCTGGCACACGCCAAAAAAAAAAGGCAGTTTTCCAAGCCAGATCGGTTCTCCAATCTGTTTTGCTGTGCAGCCACAGAAGCAGCAGTGCCGGCGTGGTGCCAGGGGAGGCAGAATCACCAAAGCAGGAGCAGGTACCATTCAAATCCAGCTGTTGCACTGCTGGGATACATCCACTCTAACAGCCTGTCACCCTGCAGCACCGGATGCTGGAATAGACTGTCCAGGGTGAAGCTGAGGGCTGGGAACACTTAGTTGGGGGATCCTTCTGGTGTCCTGCAGAACTTAGGTCTCATGGAGAACAGCGATGGGGTTTGTGAGCATCCCTCAGGAGAGAAAGAGAAAAGTCCTAGTTCCAGCCTGTAACTGGAGTCTTCTGTCTCTGGTTATTTTTGTCCCCTGTGTGGTTAAACCAGGCCAGCTTGGGGTCTGTCTGAATGCAGAGAAGAGCAGAGTGAGGAAGCTGCCCCACACCAGACTCATTTTGGATGCCCACTAAGCCAGGCGTTAAATCATCATTCAGCAGTGTGGGCTGCTGTGAGCACACCTCCATCAGAGCCCTGTTGGATGGCCTGGCAAGACCTTGCTTCACAAAGCCCACAGCACCCCAAATGGCTGGGTTTGGGATGAGCCGGGCTGGGCAGAAATACTTCTGCAATGTTCATCACCCTGTAGGAACAGTCCCCACAGTGTTGGAGACTTCCATCCTGCTTTTGTGGTCTGATGCTCAGTGAGACCTGGGCACATGCCCTGTTGTCATGAGTCCCCCACCACAAAAGGGTTTTGATGCTTTTTCTCTGCCCTGACTTTGTGCTGGTGCAGCTCCGGTGCCCCTGCTGAGGCCCAGGGTCCAGTGGGCACTTACATGCCCTGCCTTAGAATCATAGAATCATAAGGTTGGAAGAGAGCTCTGAGATCGAGTCCAACTGCGCCTGTCTCTCTACTAAACCATATCCCTAAGAAACTCATCTACCCTTGCTATCTTCTCTTGCAGAAATGGCAGCGTCGGTTCTTCATCCTCTACGAGCACGGGCTGCTGCGCTACGCCCTCGACGAGATGGTAAGTGCTGCCTGGCAGAGTGTGCAGCTGTGTTCAGGTGATGGGGATTGGGCTGCCTGTGCCATGGAGCCAGGGCCACCTCTGTTGCCCTTGGAGGAGGCTGAGGTGATGCTCCTGCTACGCAGCATAGAGAGATCTCTGCTGAACTGGTGAAGAGATTTGCTCTCTGGGTCTGCCAGGCTGGGTTTGCATGGGAGCTTGGTGGAGAGTCTGTGGAGGATAGCGGCTGTTTTGGAGATGTGTGCATCCCACCTGGCATGGGGCTGATTGGTTGCCAGTAGATCCTCTACTGGGGGTGGTCTGGTCTTCAGGGTACCCCACCCTTCCTTTCTGCTGTGTTCCTCGGTGCCAGCTGGGGTTTGGTGGTGGTGAATCGCCTTGGCAGTGCCTGGGAAGAGGCCCTGCCTAGTGATGCCCATGGAAAGTAGGTCAGCTGGAATGCCTTCCTGCTGCTTGCCCACCCTGGAGCTGCGGCACGCTGCTGGTGCTGCTCCCCTCAGTAGAAGAGAAAGGGGAAGCAAAAGGAAGGGGAAACCCTCCCACTCATTACGAGCTGGGATGTGGGGCTGCTGATGTTTCCTCCTGGCTGCAGAAGGGTGCCTGGGGTAGGCGTGCTGACATGGCCTAGCGGGCACTCGCCTGCCAGGATCTGCTTGGGCGGGAGACTCACAAAGTTGGCCATGATGCAGGGCAGCGTGGGTGCCCATGTGGGCTGGGATATGTGGGGACCTGCACCTGCAGTGAGGAGGCTCCCTGTGAGGGCAGCACACCCTGGTCCTGTGCTGATATCTCCTGTGAGGGCACCGTGGGCAGGGGGCATGGCAGCACAGCCACTGTTACTCGAGTTTCATGCCTTATTTGTTTGTATTTTTTCTTGGGGGTGATCCAAGTGCCCTAAATAATTCAAATGTATCAGGAAGGAGCAGTGACGGCTTTCAGTACTTTTTTAGTGTCTCGGCAACCTGGCTCTGTGCTGGGCTGGTGTTTCATGTCCTACAGCAACAGAAGAGCAGTTTGTGGTTGGCTGGGGTGGAGAGATGCCCTGATCTGAGGAGAGGTGGATGGAAGTTGACAAATACATTTTTTTAATAGTGTTTTTTTTTTGTTTCGCATCCTGGGAAGGTTGACTAGCTTGCATCTGAGCAGGAGCAAACAGGCAGTGCCCTGCCCTGTAGCCCTAGTGGCACAGCAGGAAACCATTTCCAGAGAGTGCGCAGAGGATGCGGAAGCATCCCATGGTTCCGCAGGCATCTCTTGGGCTTTTTTCGCTTGAGAAGGAAGAAAAAGTGAAAAAAAAACCAACCCAAAACCAAACCCAAAAGGCGTGTGCGTATATACAGTGTGAGTTGGTGTCCTGGACAACCTAATGCACCACCATGCTGACACCTCTCCATGCTGGACCCCAGCCTTGGCTGCTGCTAAGTCCTTGCGCCCCTCCAGCCCCATCTGCCCAGTGGGATACCTGACCCAGCAGAGCACTGCTGCGGTGGGGCTCTGGGAATCACCGCCCCTGTGGGTCTTTGTGGTACAATGAGTCCCACTGGAGGAGGGCCGGAGGGCTTGGTCCAGCCTCTCCGTGGTCGTAGATGGAAGAGATGGTCACAGCTCCGTGTTCCTCATGGGGGTCTGACACATGGTGTAAAAATACCGTCCTGACCTTTTAGCAGAGCACGGCACTGTGTGAGATCCACGCTGCTGTTTGCACCAGCTCTGCTAAAGGTGTAGTTGAGCACAACCTCCTCCAGCCCCTGCCAGTCCATGGCACTGAAGCATCCCCTGCTACGCTGGCCAGGCTGGTGCAGGAGGAAAAGCCCCAGAGCAGGGGGAAACAGAGGATGTTTGTTGCTGCTCAGCCCATGTAGGAGCTGGGGGCTGATGAAGGTCAGACAGGGACCATCATCTTCCACGTGTGGGAACATGTCCTGTGATGTGTCCTCTGCTTGACCTTGGGGGAAGTTTGTTTTTCTGCTAAACCACCCTCCCTGACCCATGAGGAGCAGCCAGGAGCAGTGTGTTGAGCACTGGGGCTCAGCTGTGGCTTAGCTTTCCTGCCCAGACAGGGTGAAAGTGTGTCTTGGATGATGCCATGGCCCTGGTGGGTTTGGTACCCACTGCTGCTGTCCATAGCATCAGGTGGGGATGGCTGAGTGTTGGGGGTCCGCTGGTGGCACTCGGGTCAGGCTGCCAGCTGATGTATCTTGGTGGGGGATGTGAGGAGTCAGCTCCATGCCCCCCACACCTCGGGTGTTGCTGGAGGACATTGATTTTTCCCCCAAGGTACTTGCCTGCTCCCCACTGGCAGCTCTCCACCCCTCCAGCTGCGCCGGCTCCTTGCCATGTCCCCAGAATCTTCGTGGGGCTGAGGCCTCACGTACACAGTAGGAACACTGTTGCATGGGGGACCCATTTTGCAGCCCATACAGGGATGATCTACCCCCAGTGTGCACCAGTTGTCCCCCAACCCAGAAGCCAGGTGGGAGTCCTGCAGAGGCAGCTTCCGCAGCGTGCTGGGAGCCGGGCAGCAGCTGGCCAGAGACCTCCCAGGCTGTTGTAAGCAGGGATTGAATTGCTGTGCCTTGAACCTGTTAGACATTAATTTTGTGCGTTTGGCAATTTCTGCTCTTACTGAAAGCTGGAGGGGAAGGGGGAGGTGGGCTCTGGAGGGAGCCCCAGGCTGGCGATGGCAGCAGATGTGCTTCCATGCCCAACCAGGGAGACCCGGCATCCTGTTCCTGGTGGATTGGAGAGCAGCAGAATGTGGAGAGAGGCTTGGTACCTGGCCACAGGCTCAGGAGACCTTGGGAGGGTCCCCAAGTTATCAGTACTGCAGTACACAGAGGCCATGCGAAGGGCCAGCCTGAGGTGCAGGAGCCCTCTGCCGTGGGGTGGGTTGTTTGATGTTGGATTGGAGCATTTTGGGTACAGAGAGCCCTCAGCAGAAGGTTGGACAAGCAGACACTATCTGCCCTGCTGGCATCCTGCCCCCTCTTGAGATCTGCCCATGAGCGTCCCTGAGTTGGTCTGGAGTCTGTGCTCCTGCTTGGCCACCGCCTTTCTGTATGTCCATCCTTCCATCTGTCTGTCCTTTCTCTGCCACGTTTTAGCTCTGAAAACCCAAACTAATTCTGCCCAATGGCTGCAGTGGGAAGGACGTGCACAGGCTGTGGACCTCCATCCCCCGAGACCCAGCCTGAGCCACCAGACCCACTCCCTAGGCTCTCCCTCTTTCACACTTGGTGCCATTCCTGCCAGCAGCTCCAGCTCTGTGCCAGCACGCAGAGCCTGCCTGCCCTCCCTGGGAATACCAAGTGGAGTACATCCCCTTGCCCTCTGCAGGGAGCATGCCCATGGCCGTTCCCAGTTCTGCCGAGCCCTGGCTAAGCTGAGCCTGCTCAGACGTGCAGAAATTCCTCCCTCCCAGCCGCGGGTGGATGTGAAGTTTGTGTGATTGCTTGGGGTTGCCTTCCCATGCTTAACTACTGTGATTACTGCTCGACGCTGCCTTGCTTCTGCGGTTTAATAAACCTCTGTGCTGGGCTGGAGGATGTACTGGGGCTGATGTTTCCCCACAGCAGCTGGAGATGGTGAAATCCTTCTTGCATTGAGCTGAGGAAAGGCAGGAAGGACAGGGACAGGGAGCCAGGGACAGGCTTGCGGATGAGCCACTGCATTATGAGTATCCAGGGATATTTGACCCTGTGTGCTGCCCAGTCCTGTGGTGCTTCCTTGGTTTTCCCAGGAGATATATTCCCTGATTCCTTGTTGCATGGAGTGCGAGACTAAAGCCAACCAAAAAACCCAAGCCAAGGTAAATGTGTCCAACAACTTGTTTTGGAAGTGGAATACTCACCCAAAGAGCTTAGACCTTTGATACTTCATGATAATTGAAGCTAGAGAGGATAAAGTCCTCAGCCCGTGGGGACACAGCCTTGCCCAGACTGAGAGGGATCATGCTCAGTCACTCGAGTGGAAGAAGGGAGACTCATGCCAGGATGGTGATCAAAACCTCCCCTGGCTGCTGCATACCCGGTGGCTGCATCCCAGTGTGTTCCATCCAGGAAAAGATGCCCGAACTGGTGCCGATGGCTGCACCCTCTGACATTTCCTCATGCTGTGCAAGGTGTTAATCCTCCTGGCCAAACATCCTGCAGTCCCCAGCAAAACCACTGCTGCTGCAGTGGGAGAGCAGCCCAGCACCACGGTGCCAGGGCGATTCCAGAGATTTTGGTTGGCATATGGGAGCTGCCACAAAATTAGTGCCAGAGTAAGGGGATGGAGCCAGAGATTGGCAAGTGCAGAGCTTTTACCTCCTTTTGTTTTGATTGCTGCGATCTATAATTAGCGGCTCTATAAATAGAGCCTTGCTGCGTGGGAACGGAGTGGAGAGGCAGTGGGTGTGCAGGAGGGGCTCTGCAGGGATGGAGAGTGCTGTCCCAATCCTCCCTGGACGTGCAGCTGGGTAATGGCCTCAGTGCTGCCTGGGAATGGATCCAGCCCTGTGGTTAGAGCAGGTCAGAGGAGAGGGTCTAGATCTCCAGCCCAGCTTCTAATGGGTCATTACACGTCCATAGGCCAGGCCTGGTCTCTGTTCCTCAGTTTATCCCTCTGCTGCTTCCCTTGGGCTGGGGTTTATGCTAGGTTGGCATTTGTGCCAGCACTTTGTCCCCAGCAAGAGCTGCATCCTCCCTGGAGGTTGTCTCCCTTCGCACCAGGCATCCTTTTGGTGGCTGCCCAAGTCTATTAATTTTGGCTTTTTTTCTTTGTGGATATGCTGGTTTGGCAGCGGGGTGGGCGGACTAAAAGGGTGCTTAAACCAGGAGTGAGCTGCCTCCATACCAGAGTGTGCTCATGCGTACGGAGTTGGGTGATTGCATCCTCCGTGGTAGCATTGCAGGTCCTTCCTGAGCTCACAGCACGGTAATCCTGCTCCTAAGTCAGGAATTCAGGTGGGTCATAATTGTGATAACCTCAGTACGGTGGAGGGGCATCCCTGCTCCCTGCAATGGCTGGGAGGAAGATCAGGAGGGAGCCAGGAGCCGATAGGACCAGGGTGGGATGAAGATTGAGGCCAGCCCAACATCTGGCAGTGGTTAGGGGAGCACCAGGACCCCTGGACCGGGTGTATAAATAGGAGAAGAGAGGCCAGCTCAGAGTTGGGAGGTCTGGCACTGCACAGGAGGCTACCAGGTCACATCTGGAGCCCTGCGTGGCCCCAGGCCCTGCTCATGGCCACGGAAACCTATGGAGTTGATAAATGGGTTAAAAAGGAGAATGGTGTAAGAATCAGTGGCTGCCAGTGGGGGATCAGAGGGAGGGAGGGATGCGTGCCCAATGATGCTGCGATGCGTAAATGCATGTAATTATTGTTTCCTAATCGACCCCCCTCCAAAATCCTCTTTATTTGGAAGAAAGGGGCGTTTTAAAATGTCACTGTCAGCAGAGCTGTGCCGTGCTGATTTCCATCGTAGATCCCTCCTTTGTCATCTCTAGTGTTTTAAGAAGCCAAGAATCTGCATGTGTGTTTTTCTCCTCCTTTTCAGATCAAAGCAGTTTACTTCAATCTTGGCAAGGAGTGGAAATTTATTGGCAGGGATTAAAAATGAACCTTAAACATCCTGGCCTCTCTGTCCTGACTTTTTCCACACGTTTTGCCATTTAAGTGTTTCCAAGCTCCCCCAGCCTCCTCTGTCAGAGCAGCAGGCTTTACAGTCCTCCATTCCCCTCGTCCCTGGCATTTTCGCCCATGGACACAATTTTGCCAGTACCTCTGTTTGCCAGATCTTCAAGACTTTCAGTTTCTGTTTAGCATAAAAAGCTTTTGCTTGAATCAAAGTATGTTTCAAATTTAAAGCAAACTGAAAGAAAGGCTGGAGTGAAGCAACTGTGGGAGGCCCGGACAGCAGCAGGGACCCTTATCCTAGATTTTTTCCAGGGTGTGGATCTGACTTGGTTCTGCAGCAGGAGGACTTTCTTCCCAGCTCCTCTGGTTTTTGGTTTGACCCCAATGAAGGTGGAAAGTGACTCCTTGCGTGGCTGTATCCTGAGATGGTCCAGAGGTGCTCTGTCACCTTGGTGAATGCTGGTGATAGGACCTGCCAGTCCCACCAGTTTATGCAATGGGGGGAAATTACTCCATCCAGGAGCTCCAGGATTCCTAGTTGTGGTGTTGATGGGAAATGATACAGTATGTGGGCCAGCTCGGATGGGAGTGATGGGCAGCAGTGGGCAGCAGAGGGAGGTTTCACCTGGGATGTTTAGTGCCTGTTTCAAAGATGATGCAATAGAAATAAGGAAATATTGGGAATAATTGGGAAGGAACAATCCTTTCTCCTCCAGGAGAGGGGACGAAGCACATCCTTGTGATAGCTGTGCAAGAGATGTAGAGACAGCAAAAACACTGGTGGTTCCCAACAGAACTCTGAGATCTTTGAAGGATATGTGTTTAATTTTCAATACTGTTCCTGGGGGAAAAAATACATGAACCTATAGGGAGCCTGGACATCACTGAAGCTGGGACCAGGCAGCCTTGAAGGGGTTGGGAGAATGCACGTGGTCTTTCTGGTAGTGATATCTTGCTTAATGCTTATCTAGTGTCATTTTGTTTACAGGGGTTGGGTATGGGGATCCTGTAATGGTGGCTTCATGGGAGTTTGTGTCTTCCCTTTTTTGTCTGCTCAAAGTGTCTGACCCCTTGCTGCTGGAGGTGGGTCCAGCTGGACCAGGAATGGTTCCCTACCCCTACTCTCTCCTATTTTATCGCTTTTAGTTTAGTGTGGTGTTTCGGGAAGTATAATAAAACTGCTGAGCTGCAGAAAGGTGGTTTGTGGAGGATGAGGGAACAGGGTAGGGTTCCTCCAGGGATGGCTCCAGCACCAGTCCTGGCACCTGGGTCTGTGGCCAGGGACCATTGCCGGGGTCCCAAAAGTGCCTGTGTTTACTGTGAGTTTAAGTGGATCAAGCTGGTTGTTTCTCTTTATGTCTTTTCGAGTGTGGGTGGAGGATGCTGATGTCCTTGTCCAAGCCCACCAAGGAGGGTATTTGGTGCATGCAGGACCCACCTAGGAGACTCTCTGGTGTGAAGCAGTCTGTGGTGGGAGGTTTGGGAGTTAACAGAAGGCAAGAGGATGAAAGCAGAGTTGGGAAAGCTGGATACAGCCGGTGACCTCCTAATGAAGGAGCAGCTTTGATGACCTGGCCCAGGTGCTTCCTTCCTGGAAACAACACAGCCCCTATTGTCTTCTGCAGGACAAGCTGCAAAGCTGGAATTGCTCTTAGGCTGAGTAATGAGAACAGGTTCAAGTGGCTCTGTCCTTTGCTTTTTCCCTCCTCCTCCATCTCTTGAGAACTAGCAAAGACATTTGTGTAGGAGATATGTGCAAGAGCAGCAAGGGAAATAAGCTTGATTTTAAATTGCATTTATCAAGTTTATAGGAGGCAGAGGGATACAAGTGCCAACAGCAGCTGGAGTTTCTGTTTTGTGACTTGGGCTCTGTACCCGTGGCCTCCAGCCTGGCTGCAGGCTCTTGGTGAAAGGAAAATCATGATCTGCTGTAAAACATTAATGCAGAAATCAAACCCATCTCAAACAGCATTCAGCAGTGGTAGTGAAACGACACATCTAATTGCTGAGCCCACAATTACCTTCATGTGAGCCCTTTGGGTCCCAGCTGGTGTTCCCATCTTCCACCTCTCATGGTGGCCTTGGACCTGCCTGTCCTCTGTGTCCCACCATGCTGTAAATGTCCAACAAAACAGCACTCTAACAGATAGTGGCACTGATATTTACTACAGGCAGTTGCTCCAGTTATCTCTTCCCTTTTTTTCCCTTTTCTTTTCTGGTGGAGCAGTCGCAGTGGAGGCTCTGCTGTAGTCGGGGCTGGTAGCTGAGGTGGATGCCTTTGGTGGGTGCCAGGTCCCAGTTCTCCACAAGCCAGGGCAGTGCTGGACTCCCAGGCATTCCCTGGTCCCAGGGTAGTTGTGCTGATCCACAGAGATAGGAAAGACCAACCCACTCAAGGAACTTAGAAAACTGCAAGGTTTTTGCCCTGCTGGTGCCTGGTGCCGGGGATGGGGTGTGAAACAAGGTGCCTGCAGCACAGCTCCATACCTGCTGGCTGGGTGTAGGGTTGGTTTTAATTCTTTCCAGCCTTCTCGCAGGCCACTGGGTGAGGTTGGTGAGGACCATGAGAGGTCTGTGGGCTATGGCTTGGGTGATGGTGGGCAATAGCACCCCTATTCCTGTTGTGTAAAGGAATCTTTGGAAACAGCGGTGTCCCGGTGCCTGGCACATCCCTGTTGCTGCCAAAGTTCCTACCTCTGCTGGGTGGCATGGGATATCCTGGCCACACCTGGTGAGATTCAGTTCTTCAAAACCCTCGGTGACAGCTTGGAGAGGAGGACAAGGACATGAATCCAGCAAG
This sequence comes from Neomorphus geoffroyi, assembly GCA_033558235.1. NCBI lineage: Eukaryota > Metazoa > Chordata > Aves > Cuculiformes > Neomorphidae > Neomorphus > Neomorphus geoffroyi. The sequence goes on from JAUMJM010000038.1 coordinate 718,675, forward strand.
GCAACAAAGCTGCTCCAAAAATCAAAGTGTGTTCCCCCTTTTTTTCCCAGTAGAGATCCTGTATGCATTGATTGTTGACATGACATATGTGGGTTGGAGAAAGGCAGTGGTGGCTTCTGGCAGAGGAGGAAGGGGCTGGGGAGATTCTGCAAGCCGAGATGCTGATTACCAGGGGCAGCAAATAGCTTGCAGCTGCCTCCGCTCAACACACTCTTTGTGGTGCTTACAGCCACTCTTTGGACGCAGCTATTTTTAATTTCCCCGAGTGTGTGCACAAAGCAAAGGGGGTGGGCGATGCTGCTGGCGTCCCCCCTTCCTGCCCCCCTCTCCCACTCGCTTCCCGGCCAGCCCCGCGCTTCCTCCTGGCCTCCAGGGAATATGTGGAGCTGCACCCCCTTGGTTTTTTTGGGTCTGCCTTGGGAGCCAGCCTCTGCTTCCCCCCCACCCCCCACCAGAGTGTGCGAGGGGCTGGGAAAATGCAGAAATAAATAAATACACAATTAGGCAGGCATCCAGCCATGAGGGAGGGGGGACACTGTGAAAAGAGGCTCTGGCCAAATTTTGGAATGCCTGAGAAAGCAGCCAGAGCTATAGGCGAGCGTGGGGTTGGGCTTCCCACTGCCACTCTCCTCTCGGCAGAGAAGGGATGGCTGCAGCCCCCAAAGGGGAGGAGGAAGGGTGGTGGCAGCTCCCAGCCTTGCTCTTGTGATCTTGGCATCTTGCAGTGTCCAGGACAAGCCACGTTATTGCTGGAGGTGTGATGAGAGTGGGGGGTCTCAGCCAGCCCTCAGCGTGCTCTTGCCATGGTTCAGCAGCAAACTTTCCATTAGTGTTTTGGGGCAGAAACCTGAGGTGTGTACTCTGTTCAAGCAGTAACATGGTTCGAGGTTAATAAATTACTGATTTGCAGTCCTTGCTTCTCTGTTACGGGAAGCATTAGTGAATATTATATTTCTGGTTTATCCCAGACATGCATTATTCATAAGGTTTAGAGTCTGTAAAAGGGACATTTTCAGGTTAAAACTTGCATGGAGACAAGCAGAGGTCTTTAGTGAGGTTTTCTAAATGGCTTTTCTCAGAGTTACTGAATACAGGGGTTTTGCTAAAGTCTTCCACCTTTTGTCAATGCTAGTTTGAGAGATTTCTGGTGAAAAAAGAGAATTTCCTGGCAGGTTTTAGACTTGGTCTTGCTCGTTGAGTTATCCTCAGCTGCAAGACACATAGGTTAGGAAAAAAAAGTCAGCAAAATACTACTTTTCCCTCGTGCTGGACCCAGTGGCAGCGTGTGAATGTGCTTTTGATAATACATAGTTCGTAGTACCTTTTTATTTTGCCCTGTCCCTTGAAAGCTGTGGAAGAGACTCTTCCCTGCAGTCACTGAAGTCTGCATGCAAGTAGGCAACAAGATAAAACAGCCAGTCAGTCTTGCTGAAAGTTAAATTACCATAGGTAAATCACGTGCGCAGCAACTTTAACATTACCCTTCACCTCCTTCCCACAGGATCCAGGAGCTGGTTTCTCTGATGTGTGCATTAACATGGCTTGCACTCTGCCACTCGCCGCGGGCAGCACGGCTCCTCTGTGACCTCTTCTGCTTTTAAGGGAGAGTGGGTCCCTGGGGCAGAGGGGCTGTGTGTGGAGTTTGGACAGCTCTGGGGGTCAGGGAGAGCTGTGAAGGCTTCCACCTACCCGGGAGGGATTTTTTTCCCTGTGTTTTCCTGGCATGGATCCCAGAGCAGTGCCCTATTTCTGCTGCAATTGCACCCCTTGCTATGGGGCTGTGGGGACACGGCACTAGGGGTCCTTGCTCTTGCACGCCCTGTGCCACAGATGCTGTGGCTCCAGGTGCCGTAACTGTGACTCTCTGTGATTTTTATGCCCAAACAGTGCCCTGGGGACCCGCAGCAAGGCTGTGGGCTGCTCTCTTGCTGCAGCCCACAGTTGTCACTGCTCCCGGTCCCCATATGGTGATGCTGGCAGTGTTTCCTTTGCTGTGGGTGCCAGGGTCCCTGGGGAGAGGAGGTGAAGGGGACAGGGAGCACAGGTTGGGTTTAGACATGTCCCGGCACCACCCTGAGCTTGCATGGGATTTCCACCCGTTGTGATGCTGTGGCTGGGGAGAAAGGGTGGGTTTTTGGAGCACACCCAGCCCTGGCCCTTTCCTCATCGTCTCATCAGCCCTGCTGCAGCCGCATCGATAAAGTCCCAGCAGATCGCCAGGACACTGGGGAGCTGCTGGGATATAATTAGAGGTTTGGTTCATTTTCCTGGCTGCTTTCCCATTAGAGGAGGGACAGTGAGGATTATGGATGGAGCAGATGTGTGGAGGAAGGGGACGTATCGCTTGCATGGGTGATGAATGCCAAGCACAGGCTGATGCTGGCGGGGTGAAGTCCATTGTTCCAGACAGGGGGATGAAGAAACCTTCTTGGGCACATCCCCTTTGGGTGCACCAGCTCCAGATTGCCGAACAGCTGCTCACAAAGGAGAGGTTGCAGGGATTGCTTGTGGGAGCAGCTCATGGCCATGAACTTGCTTCTCTGACCTCCTGTGCAAGTGCAGGAGCCAGATGGAAGCAGCAGATTTAGGGAGAAAATGCTGCTTACCCGGACACAGGGAAAGCTCTGGCAGCCCAGTATGTTATTCCCAACCTTCCTACCTGGCTGTCACAGACACTCAGAGCGCTCTTCCCCAGGGTGCCACTTGCCTTTCAACCAGCCCCAGCCCAGCAGTGCCTGTCTGGCCCAGACAACTCTGCTGTTAGCACTGGCATCTCCACCACACCTTGTGTGCAGCAGCAAAGCCCAGCTTGAATTGTTGCTGGGTGATGTCCTTGCCCCACAACAGCCATGTGTGCCTGTTGGGAGCTTTCCTCCTTGGAGCTGCCTTTCTTGGACAAAAGCCTCCCCTTTTGTGCCGTTTGGTTCAATGGCCAATGGTCAAAGGTTGAAAAAGCTCTCTGGCTGCCGTCTCCACTTTTGGGAAGGTCTGTAGACTCCAAGCTTGTCTGGAAGCTGCTGGAAGGGTTGCAGAGCAGGTATGGGGTTTTCTATAGGGGTGAGACATAGGGTGCAGAGCGTGCACAGTGCTTGATTGGCCAACCCAACCTCTTCTACTCGAGTTGGCCCTCGCACCCCCAGCTGCAGACCCCTAGGCACTCTGGGAGCCCAGCTGCATGGTATTCCCAGCCCAGCAGGAAGCTCTGCAAAGCTCTTAAGAGCAGCGCTGGGGAGTGATGAGATTTCCAGGCTAATTTGGCCGGATTCAAGAGCTTCCACTGAAGCATCTGCGCCTGTGGGAGTTGCCTGAGCCTCCGGCAAATCCTGTGTTGCTGAACCCCAGGGTTGTCCTTCTCGCCTTGTTTGCGGTCAGTGAGCGCTGGTGCAAGATCATAGAATCATGGAATGGTTTGGGTTGGAAGGGACCTTAAAGCCCATCCAGTTCCAACACCTTCCACTGGATCAGGATGCTCAAAGCCCCATCTAACCTGGCCTTGAACACCTCCAGGGATGGGGCAGCCACGACTTTTCTGGGCAACCTGTGCCAGGGCCCCCCACCCTCACAGAAAAACATTTTTTCCCAAGATTTCATCTCAGTTTCCCCTCTTTCAGCTGAAAACTGTTCCTCCTTGTCCTATCCCTGCATTCCCTGTACTGACAGTCCTCGGGGGATGGGGAGGGGGGGTCTTGGGAGAAGCCCAACCACAGAAGCAGTGCTTGTGGGGCATGGCTCCTGCAGGAGATACACAACGCGGGACATAACCGGCATTTGCTTTCCTGCGGTCAGATCAGAGCCTGTTATTTCCCCGCAGAAGGGAAAGCAGACAGGCACAGGGGTGACCTGCGTACGCACAGTGGGGTGGGAAGAGCAATGACTGCGATTAAATTGCCTTTACCCACTGCAAAGCAATATCTGCTGAGCAGATTTTCAGGTCAGCTGAGCCTGGTAGGTGAGGTCAGGTCAGAAGCCAGGTAGGTAAGTACCAGCAACCGTGTCCCTGCAGTAGAGCACTGGGTCCGCTGGTCAGATGGGGCTGGCTTGAGTGGGTCCAGCCTTATGTCTTGTGGCAGAGCTTTGTTGAAGGGCTTCTGTTGACTGTCCATTGCAGGGTGGTGTTTTCCTTCTATTCTTGTGGTGTAGGGGAAAAAACAAAAATGTCTAATTCATACAGAATTCAAAGTTTTTTCTTTTTCTTCTACTGAGACACCAGGAAATGTCTTGCCATTTTATTTTCTCTTTTATTGTGGGAAGCACTTGCCATTTTTCACCTTACTCTGTGTGCTTTTCATGGCACTTCCTGGGCTGGCATAATGCAGGGTCTTAAATTATCCAGAGCTGAAGACGATGGTTTTCAGAAGTGGCTTCGCACAGCTGTGATGGTGCTAAAGGCTTGGTCTGTTGTGGTGTGTTGGCTCTGACTCCTCTGCTCAGGTATGTTTAAAGGAGAGGTTGTAGGATAGCTGGAGACCAGGAAACCCATCCTACCTTCCCCTCTAGGCTGGAGGAGAGATGGATTAACTTAGGAAAATACAGGGCTTTGATTGACTTAATTTGCTGCTTCCCTTGGATGACTCTTACCTTGGCCATGCCCATCTTTGATGGGTCAGAGAAGACAAGAAGCAGCAGCCCCTTCTCTCCTCTCAGATTTCTAGTCCTGATCTTACCAAGTGTCTCCATACAGTCTTCTTTTGGGTGGCATGTGCACCAGGGTGGCCTCATTTGGCTCAACCAGAGCCCGGTTTCTGTGGGCTCTGCAGCCCACCTCCATGCTGCCAGGGTGGTGGCACCTTGGGTGGCCCTTGGCTGTGGTGGGAGTTGCCTCTAGGTCGGAGCAGTGCTGAACCTTGGGAGTCATTCCAGTGGCACTTGGTGCTGTAAATAACATTGAAGCCCTCATCAACTGGACTTGTTATCCCACTTTACAAGAGGGCTGGCTCCAAACTCAAGCAGAGAGTGTGCTTTGCCCTGTGCTCCTTTCTTAAGGTTTTTCCCAAGGTGTGACACCTTTTTCCCTTAAATGTCTTTCACACCTTTTTGTATCTTGCTGTAAGGATCCTGAGTTGAGGGCATTATGCCTCTCACCAGTTTTTCTGCCCAACTGGAGGCTCAAAAGCAAAGTCTCTGGAGAGTCAGTGCAGCAGCCTCAGCCGTAGTGTGTGACTGGTTAGTGGAGCCAGGCTGAGCCACTGGCTCAAGTTCGACCTCGGCTGATGCCTGGGCAGATGCTCAGGCCATTTCCTTCACCCCCATGAAGCAGAAATGCAGGTCCAGCTGAGGTCGGAAATGGCTTGGGTGGCTGGCCAACACAGGTGGAGAATCACCCTGCCTCCATCCAAGCTTTCCACCTTCTGGGTTGTCTCCAAAATTGGCATTGCTGTGTCTGTGACAATCTGTGCAGGTGACTTTACGGGTCCTGCAGTGGGGACATGGTTTGCGATGTTTTGGTCCTGGGAGGGGTGCACGAGCCAGCGTGCACAGAGGTGGTGATGAACGGCTGCACATGTTCTTGGCGGTGCACGGTGCAGGGGCCACCTGGGACTTGTCTTCTATACTGAGGGGGTGGAGAGTAAAGTTGACAAGGCTGATTTGGAACAGTGCAATTTAAAATTCAAAGATCAAGATGCAAATGAAGCCCACCTTTCCTTCCCACCCCCAAACGACCATGTTTCCCTCTCCCAGGCAACTCACTCGCCACGGTCCCTGCACCAAACTCTGGTCCCTCACTGCATGTATGGTCCCAGAGCATGGTCTCGCCGGGCTTTTGCCGTTGGGCTCGTAACCATAACAACTCGCTTGAACACCTTGGGTATTTGCATCCCCTTTGGCTGAGTGGGTGTTGTGCCTGCGCATCGGGGAGCAGGGAGGATGCCATGCTGGCAGCTGCGAGCAGATGGGGTCGGATCCACTATCATGTATTCCTCCCGCCCCCCTCCTAGGAGGGGAGGAGGACATTTTGCATTTTAAAAGCATTTATATCCCAGAGAGCGAGAGGGAAAAATAACTCTTGGGTTTGGAGGGCTGTGAGATGGTGCCTTCAGCATGGCTGGGTCGGCAAGTACCTGTGCAATTCCGGGCTTTTGCTTTGACCTCAAAGAGCTGAAATATGTGTTGAGTGACTGCTCCAAGCTCTTTGTGCAGTACTAGGCTTTTGTTGGGATTGTGGCTTTGGAGGAGCCCCTCAACCTAGTGGCACCTTGCTCTTGTTCCCATTACAGTGCTGATGTTCTCTGCATCTTCGGTACCTCTTTCCCTCCAGCAGTGTTGGACATGGAGTGTACATGTGCACGGGTACAATCTCCCCCGAAGGGCTCCCTGGACTTGGGGATGCTGCTGAGGACCCAGAGGGTTGAACCCCAGTGCCATGGGAGGTTGCACCCTCTTGGTGACCACCACCAGGTTTGTTGGCCTCCTCTGCCCGGTGCAGGCAGTTGTGTGAGAACAGGATACGATATGACTGTCCCGATCGTGCATGGACCCTTCGGAGGCCGTTCAGAAGGAAAGAGGTTAACAGGAAGGAGGCAGGCTAGGCGCTGGCTGCCAGCTCCCGACCCCGCTTTGGGGTGGGGAGCAGCTGGGAGCTGCAAGAGTGGTGCGAAAATCGCCATATAAGGCCAAGAAGAGCTGGCTCCAGCCTCCTGCGCAGCCCCAACAGGGCTCCCTTCGCTCCAGTGCGTGCTGCCCGGATGGGCACCCATGGGGACAGGGCTGTGGATGGGATCTGTGGCCCCAAACTTGTTGCCTAGGCACCCCCAGGATAGGTGCTGCCCGTGCCTTGCTGAGGTGGCACAGAGTGGGAGAGGAGCCTGAGGGTGCTCATGGCCAGCTCACAGCCAGCTCGCAGCCTCACTCAGTGTTTAGACTCGCTGTCTGTGGACATAAACACCGACTCTGCTTAAAAGCGGCCCCTGGCTGAACTCTCCTGCCCAGCCCCTGTGCTTCACCCCCTCCCCACACTGCTCCCTGGGAAGAAAACTCCTCCCCCCTGGCGAAAGTGGAGCTGATGTTGTTTTATCTCCTGGTAGAGGCACAGGAGAGCTCTACAGGGGCCCGGCATGCAGGGACAGGCGTGCATGGGGTTTGCTAACCCAACCTCCAAGCCCACCTCCCCAAGCTGGTTCCTTATGGTGGGTGACCTGGGTGTGTGGGGAGCTCCTCCAGCAAGACAAATTTCAGGATCCAGCTGTCAGTGCCTGTGATGGACAAGCAGGGACCAACGGTGGGGAAATGTGTGATGGAGCCGGGGGAAGCATTATGGCATTTATCCAGCCAGGAGGGTGTTTCTCCATCACTGGCTGCACACCATGTGTCCTGTCCTGTCCCTTCCTTGCGCTGGCGCAGGATGGCTCCTGGCAGAACCACGAGCCAGGTTTGATGCAGGTGTAGAGCCACAGCACGTGCCGAGACCACATCTGCAGAGCGCTCCTTCTGAAAGGGGGCAATGGCTTCTGGCTGGCTGGAGAGTCCAGGCAGCAGTCATATCTGGGGACACCGTCCCCTGTTTCTTGCACAGAGGCACGAGGTGTGCATGCAGAGGTGCAGGGGGATGCGTGTTGCTTGGTGCCTCCATTGCAGTGCCTGGCACATGGTAAAAACCTGCTTTTCCATTGCCTGGTGCACTGCCCGAGCAAGCCAGAGGTTTCTCATCGGCTTCCCTGAGCTGTAGCTGCTGAGACGGGAAGGCTGCAGGTGGGAAAGATGTGCTCAGGTAGCCAAGAAAAAATACCTGCCTCCTATTTGGATGGCACAGGGAGAGCAGAGAGCTGCCATGGGGATGGCAGGGATGGGGAAGAGCTCCTGCTTGCAGGGAGGCGTGGATTGGAGGAGCACAACCTTCTGCTCCCCTTTCAGGGCTGACTGCTCCAGTCCATCCTTTTGCAGAGCCTGCAGAGGTCGTTTTTAAGAGCCTTTGTCTAATTTAATAAATCCAGGATGCTCAGCCTGTTAGATGATCTATAAGTGTAATAAAATCTGCCCGCCGCAGAGCTCTGCTTGCATTGTGGCCATATCGATAGCCTTGTGCGTAGTGGCAGGAAGCCTAAAATGCTCATTAAAGCCTCGCTGCTGTGCCAGCCCTGCTTGCCTGGTGCCTGGGCAGCTCGTGCTGGGTGCCAGAAGCTGCTTGCCCAAGCTGTGTTGCTGCCCTCGCCCAAGGCACAGTTGTCTTGATGTTGCTCTGATGCACCCGTGGTGATGGGGCAGCGGAGTCTTGCTCCCTCCCATGCCGTAGCCCAGCCAAGATCCCGCTTGCATCCCGCCTCGAGCACCGCGATCAGCCAAGCCCAGGCACCAAGGATGGGTGAAGCTTTTAGCAAACACGGCAGCTGCCTTTGCAGAGTACTCTAGAGTGCTGTGAATGAGCAGTGCGCTCCGCGGCAGCCACCCTCATGAATGTTTTAGCTTGAAGAACTAACATTTGTCAAGAAGCATTTATGGAGACAGTGTGGATGTCTCTTCCCTGGGCGCCGCAGGCTCATTGCTGCTCTGGAGCAGTGCTGGGAGCCAGGGAGAGCCAGCCAGAGCCCATGCCCTTCCCGTGCAGCGTTACATAGCTGCAATCTCCCCCCAGGGACGGCCGGGCCCCAGTGCCAAGGCAACCAGCCCACCATGCAAGATAGACAAATGGTTGTGGGTTGTTTTTTTTTTTTTCTCTTCCCCTCCTGGTTCTTGGCAGAAAGTAAAATGTCCCTTTTGTTTGGCTTCCTCCTCCCCCCCCATCGCCTTTCTTTAAAGGTTGTGTTCCAGTTTTCATCAACCCACGTTGTGTAATAGCCCTGGAGAATGGCGTGGGCATTGGTTGTGTCCCACTGAGGCCATGGCAGAGCCACTCCTCAGGAGCTTGACCGTGGGGTTACCTGCTCAAAAAACCATCTTGTGTACAGTTGCTGAGTGAATTCTGTTGTATCTTGCATCGAGCTGCTTTGGTGCACAAGTGTTAGAAATGATGGGGAAGGTGCTTGGAGAAAATTTGGGAATTAGTGGATCTAAATAATCCTGTATTTCTACCTCAGCCCTATAAAACCATGTGGAATGAGGGACTCCTGCAGATAACCCCTGTGGACTTAGAGCATCAACTGCTGCACCTGAGAGGTCATCACCCATGGAGGATCCGGCACGGTGCATCCTCTTGCCACAGCACCTGGGTCTCCGCAGTAATGCCTCCCTTGGGATTTCTTCCTTTGGGCTTGTAAGAGATCCCCATTCTTTCTGTCTCTCCTTTCCACTGTCCAAGGTGTGGTTTCTGGGCTCTGCCTCCTAAGAGCCTCCATCCAAAGGCTCCAGCATTTTGTCCAGAGGCTGCTGGTGTTGTGAGTGTGGAGAGCACTGCATGATTCTTGTCCTGGGCACTTGGGAAGACAGAGGAGGAGGAAAGAGTACTACAGGCTTTGTGTAGTGTGGCTGGGGACACTGCAAGCACGTGTGTGTGTAAATACGGATCTGTCATACCAGAGGGAAACAGCAATGCTATTGTTTCTTGGCTCTGGTTCCTCTGCTGATACTGGCAGTGTGGAGAGCTGCTCAGATGGTGCGGGTGCTGCCTTCCCTCTGCCGACACACGGTGAGCGGTAGGGGGCTGTTTTGCTCACCGGGCTGGGGGTGGCACCAAGGAGAGCTGGTGCTCCTGATGGTGTCCATGGTGGTATCCTCTATGGGTGCACCCTGCTGTGCTTCCACTCTTCCCCCCGTTTAAAGATGCACCCAGGCACCACATCCAGTTGCGGTGTAGCTGTGTGCTCCATGCTTTTGACAGCAGCATGGGAAATGGCAAAGGCAGAGACAGCACCTGGGGACAGGACTGTCCCCAAGGTGGAGACCAGCAGAAAACAGCAGCTGGAGCTGAGTCTGAGTGTCCACTCCTGCTTCACCGGGACGCAAAGCCTCCTGGTAGCCCTAGGGTCCAGCGCTGGGTTCGACCTTGTATCGAAGCATCTGTTCTTCAAAGGGCTCTTGTAGTCTTGGCCTTGTTATTATTTTGGCGTCTCTGCGTGTAACACCGCCCTGCTTTTGCATTTATTTATTCCTTTCCGGTTGCCGGAGCCACACAGTCCTCACCTGACCTGGGACCAGAATGGGGACCAGCTCTGCTTGTCTTTCCCTGGGGATCCCCAGCTCTGAGGAGCCCCCAGTGCAGAAATGAGTGCTCAGAGGCGAGGAAGGGATCTGTGTGTCCTCATCCCTGCTCCCATTGCCCCTGGCCACTGCCCTGTGGCTTTGGTGTGCGAGGGCTGTCCGTGTTCTCTTGGTTCCTTTTGGGGAGCAGCTATGCACCATTGCCAGCCCCTCTGTCGAGGAACCCTGGCTCGTTTTGAGGCGCTCTCGGCGTGCAGGACTGCACGAAAGCCATCCGTTCCCTCAGTGGAGTTTGTATGTGTTCATGCGTTTCTACTTGGCACCATTTGCATTTCATAGAATGGTTTGAGTTGGAAGGAATATTAAAGTCTATGCAGTTCCACCCCCCCCAGCCATGGGCAGGGATGCCTCCCACTGGACCACCAGGTTGCTCAGAGCCTCATCCAAGCTGGCCTTGAACACCTCCAGGGATGGGACAGCCACGACTTCTCTGGGCAACCTGTTTCGTGTTGTTTTGAGGTGCCTGTGCTGCCTCCAAGGAAGGAAATAAATGGTGTAAAGGAATTTACATTCCAAGCAAGCGAGGCTGCTGGTCTGTCAGGTTTCATCTGCTTCCGAGAGGTGCAGGGGGGCTGCTGTGGGGTGGAGGGTTCACCCTTGGTGCCCGTCCTCTCCCCGGCGCCAGGTGCAAGGGGAGCAGTGTCAGCTTTGCTCATAGCCCCTCTCTTGACATCCCAGCTTGGATGTGCGGTGGTGGATGGGGACGTGGTGTCGGGCTGTGCGAGATGCTGATGTTTAGTCTCACAAGGAAGGGCACCCAGCAAAACCACTTCACAGGGCTGGCCCAGTGATGAGGGGAGCCCAAACCGGCTCCACCACTCCACGCACGCTTGGGTCGGGACTGGGTGTGAGCAGTAGGGGAAGCCACCCTGAACGCTGCCATGGGGTTCAAGAGGGAGGAGAGCAGGTGGGTTTTTCAGGGAGGCCTCTGAGCACCCTGATCCATTTGGGAGGTGTCCTTGCTCATGGCAGAGGGGTTGGAACTGAATGGGCTTTGAGGTCCTTTCCAACCCAAACCATTTTATCGTTCCTACCAAATCAATGTGGGACCTCCCAGAGAGTTGTGGGGTGCCCATGGCAAGAGGCACTGAGTGACACAGGGTCCTCACAAGGTACTGGAGGTCCCTCCTGGAGCTACCCTTGGCCCTTTTCTCCCCAATTCCAGTTGCGTTCCCTGTTACAAAAAATGCTGAGGGTGGGGAAGGTAGAACCATACGACAATCCAGATCCCGGTCCTGGAGGTCTTTGGCTGTGCTACAGGCTCATGAGACAAAAAGGTTTTCAAGGCTCCACTTGGAGTGGGAGAAAGTTTTTCCGTTGGGTTTTTATAGCTCCCGGAAAGCAGGGTTTTATTTTTGTTGTCTAAGACAAAAAATCCTCTTAGGAGGCGGCTTCCCGCAGCGCTGCAGGGCGGGCAGCTGTGCGTGCTCTGTGCCGAGGGTCTGGGCTTGGCTTTGCTTTCCCTCCCATCCCGCAGGGTCTGTGGACACTGATGCCAGTTTCCACAATGGAAAAAAGGGAGTTTTGGTGTCCCTAATATATGGCTGGTCCCATTGGTGTGGGGACACTGATGCCACAGCACCTGTGATAGCTCCGTGCCAGCTCTGCACAGTCATGGGATGCTCCTACTTGGGGACACAGCCCCAGGGAAAGCCCTTTTCCTGGGGAAGGGGGCTATTTCCCATGGCCCCCACATGGGTGAACTAGGGAACCTGGAGGGATGCACTGAATTTCCTGGGGCCATCAAACTCTCCCCACATGCCTCTCCTGCATGGTGCAGGCTGCTTTTGGAGGGGTTTTGCTGGCAGGGGAGCCTGTTTCCATGGTAAAAACCTTAACACAATGTGCCAAAAATCTGTCTCCCTGTTGGTCCAGCCATCTGGAGGGCACAAGGAGGCTTTGCTGGGGTGAGTTGGGCAGGGGCTGCTTTGGGTGTTCCTTTGGTGCCATTGGCAGCTCAGAAGGGTCTCTGCCCAGTCATTTGTGCCCCAGGTGCAGATTTGTGCTGGGATGGAGTGGGACCTGTGTCACCAGGCCTGGCAGGGCATAGGCAGGCTGGGGATGGGGGAGACATGGCACCACTGCTCGAGGAGGGAGGGTTACAGGCACCGTGCACTGGGAGAGGGCCGCACTGTAATCAGATGAGCCAGCACTGCTCCAGATGGACCCGTCAGCTCTCGTCAGTGCTGACACCCCTCTGGGTCCCTCCACATCCCCTCTGTCCAGGGAGGCCACCACCTTTCCCACTCTACTGTGTCTGCCTGGAGCAAGGGGGCCGGGAGATGACACCGTGTTTGCAGATCCCATCAGATAAGCAAAGTCCCTGCTATGCTGCAGTTCCTCTCTGGCAAACCCTCCGTTTTAGTAGCTTTAAAGGGAAAACTTGGCACATGTGTCTGTCTGTCCATCTCTCTGTAGTGCCTGAGCCATCCTGTGCTGAGGCAGTGGGACCTTGCGCTTTGCCACCCCCTGTCCCCATGTGCCACCCCATCGCCTCAGATGGTTTGCAGCTGCAAACTCAAAGCCGGCCCCTCAGTGGCCCCTCAGCTGGCCTTGGGATTCCTGTGTTGCGGTGGTGCAGCCGTCGTTTGCTGGGTGTCTGATGCAGAAAAAGCATCTTGCTGGCAGCAGTGGACTCGACTGGCCTGGACTCGCAGGAGTTGTTGCGTGCTGGTTTGTGTCCCCAGATGTGCACCCAGGGCTTTGCTGTGTTCTGGTGTGGCACATGGATGGGTCTGGGTACATGGTGTGTAGGATTCAGGTGTCTGTCAAGAGAGATTTTAGGGCTCAACTCTCCACTTATCTGCTCTTCTGTTCTTAAACATTCCTTATTTCTTCTTCCCTTTGCAGCCAACAACCCTACCGCAGGGCACCATCAACATGAACCAGTGCACGGATGTGGTGGATGGGGAGAGCCGGACAGGGCAGAAATTCTCCCTGTGCATCCTGACACCAGAGAAGGAGCACTTCATCCGGGCTGAGAACAAGGAGATCATCAGTGGGTGAGTGCAGGTCTGGGGTTCAGCCACTGTGGGGCTCTTTCCTTAGCCAAGAGGAAGAGGAGGGCCAGTAGGACGTTGCCCAAGGCTGCGTGCTGTGGCAGTGTGTACCCAGGCTGATCACTGAATGACTGTCACAGCCTGCTGTAAGGACAATCCTAGGGGCCAGGGTTGACTGCTGTCTCATGGGCAGCTCCACCTTTTGGCAAGAATGGGGTTTCTTCCCCCTTTCCTGCTCTCTTGCCTCATGGACCTCTGCCACCACCTGACCTGAGCACCAGCCTCAGCAAAGATCTGCATGGCAGCAGATGATTTGTCCTTCATCCGCACCTAGTGTGTGTGCCCAGCCATGCCAGGATGGAGCCTGAGGCGTCCCAACATTCTGGACACCTTTCAGAGCCAGTGCTCAAGGAAGCTCAGCTTTTGCTGGGAGCCTTGGCCAGGCCCCGGAAATGAAATGCTCCTGAGTCACACATTACTTAAGAAGGCTGCTGTTTTCAGATCAATTTTGTTATCTGCTGTTGGGCAATCTCCTGCTCCCCGCTACAGATCAACACTCCCAGCAGCGTTTACCTGTGGGAGCAAGCTGAGTGACACTGGAGAATGTGTGGGATGCTCGGAGGATGCGTCCAGTGCTGAGATGCTCCTGGCCTGGACGTGGCAGTCTCAGCCCCAGCAGAGAAAGCAGCTATTTAGTGACAGGGAGTGAACACCAGGATGGAGTTGGAGCCACTGGGATGCCTCCACAATGCTTTTAGGACAGCATCCAATCAGGCCCGCAGCCCTAATGGTGTGGGTCCTGTCCCCGTGCCAGCCACAGTTCCCATAGTCCCAGGGCTGGCGTGTCTGAGCACGCGTGCCGTACACCCTCTGGTCCTTGTCTGTTCCTGGGCAGGTGTGGCCTCCTGGGGCTGCTCACTCTGCATTTACCCCATCCCCTTCAGACTTCCAATTGCAGTACCCACCTCGCTCTGCTCACTCCCTGTGGGCAGACTGGCAGAGGGGCTGGATGTAGCCCATGCCCTTGCTCCCAGTGGAGCATCTGACCTCTGAGGATGATTAAAATATTGCTTGTAGGACCGTCTGCTGCTGGGATGTGGTTGCTCAGCAACACTGAAGATTAGACCACTAAAATGAGCAAATTGTGGCAGATTTCCCAACTCCAGGTGTTGGACGGTGACCTAGAAACATCCTCATCCGCTGCTTGTGTGTCTGCTCAGGTTGAAGCTGGTGACAGTGAGGGTTCAGAGCTGCAGCAGAGCTGAGCCAACAGGACTGCTGCTCACCTGTGAACGCTGCCCATGTGGGATGTCTGGCGCTCGCTGCTTCCCTCCTAGTATTTGTTGACATATGAAACTAGAGCAGAAAGTTGAAGGGGTGGAGCACTCTTTCCCACTCTTCCCAAAGCATCTGCAGTGTGGTGTCTCCTGCTCTCCCCAGGCCCGGCAGGAGCAGAGTCAGTGCTTTCTGTTGAGATGATTTCTGTTTCCAAGTGTTTTCTTCGGTTATGACTCCCCCATTTTGGTAACTACTGATTGCAATAGGTATTTTCCTGCCAAAAGCTTGGGGTTTTGATCAGATATATGTTTGAATGTATGTGTTGAAACTTCCCTACTCTACTGAGACAAGAGAGCGCAGGTGATTCCCCCTCTGTGGACCACATCGGGCCAGCAGATCTGTCTGCCAGCAGCAGGACCTCCTCCCTGGCCCTGTTCACAATGGTGGGGTTGCAGCAGCTGCAGAGCCATGATGCAGAGGCATGAAGGGAGCGTGGCATAGGGCGAGCCTAACCTCCTCTCCCCTAGCCGAGGTGGGGGTGATGGCTGTGCCCCAGAACATGACCAACCACCATACCATGCTCTGTTCTCCCTCTCTCTGCACTCCAGTTCGCAACTCAGCCCTTTGTTGCTGGTCCTGCCAGCCGTGCAGGAGGGAGAGGCATTGCAGAGCAAGGTGGGGCTGATTTATTGTTCATTGGCCTGGCGCTGGATTTTAAAGCAGCGCGTTTGCTCCTGACTGCAAGCATTAATCATCCCGAAACAGTCCCACTCTGGGTCTGAGCCAGGCGGGTTTCATTTGCAGTTGCAGCACGACAGGAAGATTTCCCTGGCCGGGGGAGAATTTGTTTTACGTTTGTTGCATGCTTCTGGTGTTTATTGCTTAACCAAACCCCACTTGATGTGGTCATCTCTAAACACTTTACAGCAGCAGTGTGCGAAGATGGGGGAATGGGACAGGGAAGCAGGGACATCTGAAGCAGGAATGTTTCCCAGCAGTCCACGGTTACCCGTGGAGTTCACAGAGATGGAGGGGCAGGTCGTTGGGCTGTGGCAGGAGGGCACGAGAAAGTCCCCCAAACAAGTGAATTGTTCAGAGAATGGATTTCTCAGTGCCAAGTTCATGCTGCTCTTTCTTGGACAAAAGCACTTTGTGTGTGGCACTGGCATCGCACAAGGGGGAAATTCCTGCCAGAGGCTCTGTCCCTCTTGAATGTCTTTCGGGATCCTCAGATCCATGTCCCATGTAAAGCCTTGGCCATGGTCTCGCTCCTGCAGTGAGTGGGGTTTGAACCAAATCAGCCTGGGGTCATCCCTTCTCCCATCCTGTCTTGCCTCATTTTTCCACTAGGAGCTGTTTGGCATGATTTTTTGGTACTGTGTACCATGCTGACCCTGACCAGGTCAGAGAGGCTGAGCTCCTCTGTGTGTCCAGCTCCAGCCTGCAGTTGTGCTTATGGCCAAGTTGCAAACCATGGAAGGATGGGGTTAGGGGAGAAGTGCGGATGCTCCATTTGAGGAGGGAGTGAGCAGGCAGTCTCAGAGGCAGGATGGGGCTGCGTCTCCCATGGTGGGAAATGGGACCCTGGAACTGGGAGAGGCTGGTCAGAGCCATCTGTTGTGAGGGGAACAGCTTTGGGGCCCGCAGCCTGTGGGAAGCTGTGTTACACCCCGTGTTTGTGTGTGTGTCACTCTCATCCCTGCACGCTGCCCTTCGACACAGACCTCACCTTTTGTTTTCTCTTCCTCCAGGTGGCTGGAGATGCTGATAGTCTATCCGAGGACAAACAAGCAGAATCAGAAGAAGAAGAGGAAGGTAGAGCCCCCAACTCCCCAGGTAACCCCAGAGGGGTACATACACTGTCACCTGCTCCCTTGCCTCTGTCTCAGGGTCATGGCATTGCTCTACTCTGGGGGAAGATCCTCCAAACCAGCTGGACCAGCACGCTGCCAGCTTTCTGATGCTGCCTGTGCTTAGGGCGAGAGCTCAGGAGACCCAGGGCAGGAGGACCGTGTGAATTAATTCCTGGTCATCACTTCCCAGGGTCACACACAGCTGCTGCTGCTTTCCTGGCTGCTTTGGAGCTACGTTTCACCTCCTCGGTGCTGTCTTGTGGCACCAGCCCTGCACGTGCTGTCCCAGAAGCGGGTGCAATGCCACTTGGTCCTCGTGGGGGACTGGAGAGAGGTGCTGGCCATTCACAGGCCATTTCAGCAGAAACAGGATGAAATTCCATCGGGGTCTGATTACCCCCTCTGAGATGACCCCGGAGATAATGGGAATGAAAGGAAAATACTAAAGGCCAGGGCCAGGCTGGGAGCTCCGGGGGCCGGAGCCGGGTTCTCTAGGGACCCGTCGGTGGCTTCATGCTCACTTTGACTATAAATGGTAAAAAGCGGGGCCGGCCGTGACTCACTCGTTCCTGCTGGGCTCCCACGTGGCCAGAGTGGGGGAGAATCCCACAGATCGGGAACGTGACCCCGAGGCCACCCTTGTCCCTCACCGAAGCTGAGAACAGCCATGTCGCTGAGGCCTCCTGACCTCCAAGCCCGTGTCCCACCGCAGGGGGGACTGGCTGGGGGGACTCCTTCAGCTGAGGAGGTTGCAGTGCTAGGAGGCTGAAAACAGCATCAGGGCTCCCCTGAGCCCCAATTTTCAAATCCTATTTCATGAAGTCCCCAGGATGGTCCTGGTGCAAACCAGGCCATGAATGGGTTTTGTATGACATTTGTTTGAATCAAGTTTCCACCATTCCACTGGATAAAGAGGTTCTGGGCATTGGGGAAAAAAATGGGGGGAAGATTGTTTGGCACACCAAGCTGTAAGTCTGTACCACCCCCTGCTGAGGACTGGGGTTGTCGCAGCCCCTTGAGCACTGGCTCTGGTGATGCTCTGATGAAGGTGCCTCCACCTTCCATGGCCAAGTGCTGACTTGCTACGACTTGCCTGTCCTCGGACCCCAGGGAGGGGGCTGCCACATTCAGGGCACCCCAACGAGCTGATAGAGTGAGGCAGGGATGCTCACCCTCTCCCTGGCGCAACACTAAACCCAGGCTGGGTTCAGGAGGGGGACAGGGCGGAGAGGAGAAGGGGCGCAGAGCCAGGAAAACATCATTCTGGGTTACATTTCATCACCATGGCAACTTCTTGGAAACTGTACAGGATCTGAGCTCCTGAGCACCAAATAAGGGAAGCGGCTGTGGGAGGGATACTGACTCCCTGCGGTTGGAAGGGCTCCCCAGGTGCCTGGGGATGGGGTGAGCATGGTGGCACTTTTCCTCACCTTGACTTGGGATCGGCCACCCCAAGCCCCATTCTGCTTGCTACCCTCCTTCCACCCTTTCCATCCCATCACTCCTGGGCCTGTGGCACCAGAAAGACTCGAATTCACTTTGTCTAAACCAACCTCCATGTGGGGCCTGCTGCCAGACAGATTCTGTGCTATGTTGGGCAATCAGAAGCAACCTGCAAAGGCAGAAGCGTCTTCCCCCTGTCTCCTGCCTGCAGGCAGCTGGCCCAGGGAAGGAGAGAGGATGTCGGGGAGAAACTCAGCACCAAATCCCCCTCTGTGAAATGGCTCCTCCTGAAGTTGGCTGCTGTTCAGCTCACTCTCCATGTGCCAGTGGAGAAAGCCTGATTCCTTTCTAAAGACAGCCGCCCGCTAATCTGGCAGCAGATCACGTCTGAGAACTGCTCAGGGAGAGACGGACACCTTTGTCCTTGAAAAAAAAATTAAAACAATGTATATTTCGGCTGTTTCTCATTCACACATAATTCTTATTTGTCTGTGCTATAGCAGAGATGGCTGCATCCAGGTGATCTGGGGGAATTAGGACCATTTTCAGCTCCCCCCATCATTTTGGAACTCCCCCCTGCAAAATCACTGGGGTGGGAGTAATGCAGGCAAAGCTGGGAATGCTGCTCCAGCTGCAGATTCTTGGACAGGAGTTGTTAGGTGCAATCCTAGAGGTGTTTTCACCTTTGCTCTGTAAGCAGGTTACAGTGTTGGGGGGAAAGGGCAGGTTTCTCTTGCAGCTTTTGCCGTGCAGGCAGTGGGAGAGACTCGGCTTGCCTCCTGCGCCTCTCCTGGGGAAATCAAGATGGAATTTGGGGTTGAAATCTGGGATTCGAGGCACTGCACTCTGTTGCAGGATGGGTTTGCAGAGGGGTGCGGCAGGCTCGGGGAGGCAGAGCATGCCCAGACATACTGAACGGTATTGGAGGCTGGTTTGGCTTATTTTGGTCCACTCTCCTTTGCGGAGCTGTTCATACTGCTGAGCAGCAAAGAGTTAATTTCTGTGCTTGCTTGTAGACCGCTTTTTGGCCCTCATATCTCTGTCTAATTAAATACATATCTACAAATAATTATGTGGGGGCGTGTGTAAGGAATATATAAAAGTCTGTATCCTGAGCTGGTGATTCGCTTTGGGCTTTTGGATCAACGAGTGAGAGAGGAGGTGAGGTTGAAAGGGCCATTGGAGATGGTCTGACCTGACCCCCTGGCTCAAGCATCATCCCCTCGTGCAGGATGCCCATGAACTCTGGATCCTTTACCTCCAGCATTGCATTCCTTTAGAGTGATATTTCCAAGGGAATTTTTTCATAGATTGAGGTCATTTGCTGCTTGTTGTGGCTGTCCATGGAGGCAGGACCTGCCCCCTGGGAGATCCCCTGGCAGCTCCGGTGCAGCCCTGCGAGTGTCGATTTGCAAGAGCAAAGCTACAGCCCGCGGTGGCTCTGCTGACGAGGGAGAGGGGACAGAGGGGATGCTCTTCGCAGCCCAGGTCCCCAGCCTGTGACTGCCAGCTCGGGCACTCCTGGATTCCTCCTGCTCCATGGAAAGGGAACGAGCAGCCAGCAAACTTCCCACAATCCGGAGACTTTGGAGGGGGGTTAATTGTCATTGATTTATTAGTGGCTTTAAGGAAAATAATCTGCTAATGCAGAAGCTTAATATGACAAAAACAAAACATCTGGTAGTGAACAAAGCCAAGCCCTAAACGGGTTGTGAGAGCTGCTGTCTCTTCTGGGGTGTGTGCTGAGTTGGGGCTGCCCAGGCTGCGGCCACCAAAACAGCATTGTCATCTGATGGACTCCAGAGCTCCTCATGAGCAAGAGAAGCGTTTCAGGTGGTGGGTGTTGTTTTAAAATAGCATAAAGCTCAATGTGATGTTATATTCCTTTTTAAAAGAAGCAGCCTATTCAGTAACCAAAGCACCCGGGAGGAGCTGGTTGGGTTTTATTCTTTTATCAGTGGCCCGTAGCAAAACAGCTGTGACAAACAAACAACGCAGCTGCTGGGGGCAGGGAATTTTCTCTTCCATCCCATGTCCTTTAGCTTGGTTTCTTTTGTGTGTGTGTGTGACATTAGTTATAATACTAAGAAAATTCAATGCTGGCAAACAGAGCCGGGAGAGAAGCCTGGTGTTGGTCTGCATTTGTGAGCGGCAGTGATTGCCCACAAAACAGCCCGCAGAGGGACTGGGGAGGCTCAGAAGGACTGGGGACATGAGGAGGGAAATGAGGGATGCTATGTTTAATTGCATCAATTAAAGAGGGTGCACTGTCACCTCAAACTGGGTTTTGGCAGAGGGCAGGGGGGTGTTTCCGGGTTCCCTATGGGTCAGGACAGAGCCATTTCTCTGTGGATCTCCAGCACTGCACTTGAATTCAGGTGCAGAGCCCCACATGTGCACTGGACAGCTTTTGGGAAGAGCTGTGCTGGAGCTGCAAAGGGCCCTGAAGGCCAGGAAAGGGCTGGGGCTTTGCTCCGCTGAGGGCTAGGCTGTGTGAGCATGAGATGAATTTTTCCCAAGGAGTTCCATGTTGGTGGCCACAGTGTCCCATGCTCCACAGCACAAGGGGCAGTTCTTATCCAAAAAAACAAAGCTGGCAAGTTCCTTTGCATCCACAGCTCCTGGCTGAAGGTCTCTTTCATTTGTCAGCTTGCCTTTGTCATGGATCTTTTCCCAGCTGGGTGCATGGGGACATGCAGATATTTTGGAAGCCCTTCCTGGGAAGGGATGGTGAGGGATGTTTCCTTTCCCACTGCGAGAGTGGCAGTGGTCACTTTGGACAAGGAAGTCCTGACCCATCACCTTGCCATGCTGCCCTCTGGGGCAGGGCTTCCACCTGTGAGGTTGTCCCATGATAGTGGGGCTGGAACTGGATGATCTTTAAGGTCCCTTCCAACTCAAATCATTCTGTGATTCTATGAATGCAGCAGCGACAGGTGGCTGAGCAGCCCTGTCCCTGTCTCTGTCTGTTGTGGCATGCGTCGTGGGCAGTATGCAAGCCTCTGGGGACAGCCCCATGGGGAGGCTGGGTGTGGAGCTGGAGCAGACCACCTAACCCTGCTGTCTCCTTGTTCTCCTTAGGAGCCCGGTCCTGCAAAGATGGCTGTAACCAGCAGCAACATCCCCAGTGCAGAGAAGGTCCCTGCCACCAAGTCCACACTTTGGCAGGAAGAAATGAGAGGCAAAGACCAACCGGACGGGGGCAGCGGCATCAGCCCAGTGCCAAGCCCAGTGCAAGGCCAGGCGGGGTCTGCCAGCTCCCTGAAGGATCCTGTGCTGGACAGCAAGGAAGGTGAGGACAGGAGTGCCAGCAGCTGCACTGACCTGCTTTTTACCTGAGCTGGCAAAAAAACATACAGGGAAAAGTTGTCTGCAGGTTTGGCTTCCAGAGCATCCCAGTGACACGGGGAGGCAGCCTCCATCCCTGCTGGTTTTTGCTGGGATCCAAGTGAGACTTCGCAGGCTGGAGTTCAGGAAGGAACAAATTCACATTACATGCAGGAAAACCATACTGTGTGGAGCCCAGTCCTGCCCTGGCAGGCAGACAGGGCTGCCTGGCCTCGCAGGCAGTGTTGCCCTTGTGCTGGGGGAAAAATGAGGGGAAAAAACGCCTTTTCCAGCCCCTCCCCATCCCCTCCTGGGGCACCTGCAGAGCATGAGGCCATGCTGTGCTCAGCCTGGCTCTCTCAGCCTGGCTCTTAGGGCTGCCAAGCCCTGAGCACTGCTTCCTCCTGCAGCCCTGCGTCAGGGCCCTGTTTACATTTGGTCTCCCTGATGAGTCCCTGGAAGGCGCCGGGGCCGCAGCATTGTTCTCGCTGGAACAATAGGGGCTGGGGACTCTTCCTGCCAGAGCCATGGACAGGTCCCACACGCTGTGGCCGTTTCCTTTATCTGCCCACTCGGATGGGGGATGCTTCCCGCCTGCTCCCCGCTGCCAGGAGCGAGGTGTCCATCACCTTGTGGCTGCAGAGCTGTGGTTGATGCTGGGCTGGGAAGGACAGGGATTGAAATGGGTACAGAGTGATTACTGTGGCTGTCCATTTCTTGGTTTGAAGGTTGAGATCTTCCAACCATGTAAGTCCAACGCAAGGGTTGGAATGGCATCCCCAGTTTCACGCAGGCCATTCCACCATCTCCATGGGCATGACAGGCAGTCAGGGTGGAAAAGCCAAGAGTGCAAGAGGTAGCACAGCACGAGGCTAGGGCCTAGACTGTCTCATTTTCTACTCCCCTTCTGGGTGGAATCGGGGTATTTTCTGTTCAAAGCAGAACTGGGGTATCAGACCAAGTGTGACTTTCCTGTCCCTTAGACGAGAGCTCCATGAACGGAGACCGGATAGACTGTGGGCGGAAGACGCGTGTGGAGAGTGGGTACTTTTCCTTGGAGAAGACCAAGCAAGACTCAAAGCTGGAAGAGCAGCAGCTGCTGCCCCCACCAAGCCCACCCAGCCCCAGCACCCCAAACAACAGGTACAGTTATCCCAAATCGCCCTCACAGGAGCATGCCCAGCCCTTTCCTTCCCCAGGTACCCGATCAGGCGACCGAATGATTCCCAGCTTCTCTCTGAACTCCTTGGACTCGAAGAGCAGTTGCCCCATGCACAAGGACTCCAGCAGCAGAGATGTAGGAAGGGGAGCTGAAAAATCGGGGCGTCCCCTTTCTTTTAAAGCCAGCCGGCAATACACCACCCTGGCCGACGTTCCCAAGGCCGTTAGGATCAGTAATCGTGAGGCCTTCCAGGTGGAGAGGAAGCGGCTAGAGCGGAGAACCCGGGCCCG
This sequence comes from Neomorphus geoffroyi, assembly GCA_033558235.1. Taxonomy (NCBI): domain Eukaryota; kingdom Metazoa; phylum Chordata; class Aves; order Cuculiformes; family Neomorphidae; genus Neomorphus; species Neomorphus geoffroyi. Next base: position 741,155 of record JAUMJM010000038.1, read on the forward strand.
TAGCCCTGGGAGAGAAGAAGTGGCCCGGCTCTTTGGCAATGAGAGAAGGTAAGGGATGAGTGGCTAATCTCCTCCTTGCATGCTTGCAACGGCAGCGAGGTTGCGTCCCTGCCGCAGCCCCAATGGAGCAGCCAGTATTTCCCAGTGAAGCCCCTTTGTATTACAGTGCTCCCGGGTTTAAGGACACCCATCCACACCGATCAGGCGGTGGGATGTCCTTAATAGTGCCAGCAGGCAGGTGTCACCCAGCCTGGCTGCTTTGAGGGCAGCCAGCAGAGATGAGTGATGTTTGGTGGCTGTATTTGCAAGCAAGCCCACTCTCTCCAACCCCTCCCCAGCATGGCACACGCTGGCAGCTGGCACCATTAATTAGGTTAGCTCTCTAAACGGTGTTAGAGCTGGGTGCATTACGCAACTGCCTAATGAGCTGAGAGAGGTTTCAAAATGTCACGGCATTAATCTGGGAGAGGAGAGGCGGGTGCAGTGCCGAGGCAGGGCGCAGAGGCTGCAAAACAGCTTTAGTGCGGAGGAGGATGGGGAGGGCGTCCGCACGCGCGCCAGCACTGTGCGCCGACGTGCTTGGTGCTCTCCGGGCAAGGCGAAGGATGGGCTTGACTTGCCCTAGGAGAGACGCGTTTGTGCGGTGAGGGCAGCAGAGCAAACCAGGAGACGGGCCCCGGGCGGGAGGGCTGCCTGCCAGTCTGATTTTCTTGCCCTAGTTTTCCTCCGGGCATGTTCTCTCTTGCAGTTTCAGCAGGCGCTTCTTCTCTGTTTCTTCCCAGCCCCTAAAGGACTGTTTTCCAGCCTGGCTTCTGAGAGCTGGGAGCGGGTCTGGGAAGCACAGCGCAACTTTGTGCTGGTGCTACTCCTTGGCAGGAGGATCCCAAACCCAATCCAGCCCCGGCAGCAAGCACAGTAAATGCTGGACTGGGAATAAAGGAGAACGGCACAGGTTTAACTTCCTCTGCCTTGGGAACGGGGTCATGCCCAGGATGGAGAAGGGTGGCACATGGGTCCCTTGACCACTCCAGCTGTGGGCAGGGCTGGGGAGAGCCCGATGACTACTGATTTGCAGACTGAGCTGGTGCAGCCTGTTGGCTCAGGTGTGGGTGAGATCATGTCCCTACTGAGTTTTCTTGCACAGGACGTCCTGGCCAGTGCCTGCCCCAGTGGGAGAGGACGGTGCTTTCCACCAGTGCTAACAGCCCCAAGGGTATTATGCAGCACTGGGATCCTGCACAGAGCTGGGATGTGCCAGGCAAGGACAGGGAAGAGCAGGTTTACAGGCAGATGACAGGGACCTGGAGAGGATGCTGCTGCCAGACTGTCCTTTTTTAATGTCAGCCCCACTCATTGCCTGCTGGCAGCTGTCTTTTCCCAGGGCAAGTCTGTTTTTCCCAGTCCAGCTGGATTCCTGAGGCTGTTAACAGGTTTTTATTGCTTTATCAGTATTGGCAAAAATTGCCATTTGTCAGCTCAGGGCTTTTATCAGAGCAGGATGGGTGTAGGGAGAGGAGCTGGTGCTGCACCAGGCACAGAGGTCTTGCTGCCCGTGGGGCTGAGCCCAGTCCAGGGTCTGGGTGATGGCAGAGTCCAGGGTACTGCAGCCTGCAGAGGAGGCAGGGAAGGCAGTATCTAGGGATGGGCACATTTGCTTTGTCCTCCAGTAACCTGGGAATTGGCCCGTATGGGTAGTGTAGGTGGAGGGGCCATGTGTCCCAGAGCTCGGGTGGACTGAGCAGGACACAGAGAGGCAGTCCAGTGTCACACAAGGGAATTAACATTTGCCAGCACCCTGCTCAGCTTGGCTTGGCTGCTTTTTAAATTTCAGTTTACTTAGTCCACATATCCCTCTCATTTTTCTGCTCCAGGCTCAGGCTGTGCTGTTTGAGGTTCAGCAAACAGAGTAACTCACTTCTGTGCTATGGGGTCAGCTTTTCCCCCTGGGTTTCACACCATTGCTAATAATCCTCCTCAGTAACCCACTAACATGTCTGAGAACACTCACCTGAAATCGCTTGCCCACATGCCACAGGTGCCAGCCAGACATCGCTCAGATCTGCCTTTCATCTCCCAGTGCAGCCAAACAAACTTGCTCTGATTCTGTTGGTATTTTTGGCTCTTCCTCCCATTTTTTTTGTTTACCTGCCATAAATCAGTGTGAGTGGCGAGCTATGGATAGAAAAGAATATTTTAGGTACCCTGTGCTGCATCCTGAGTGACACACCTGTAGGCTTAGTTCCAGATAAAGCTGTTTTTCAGGCTTCTTGTCTTGTTTCCTTACATGATTTATGTCCAGGACTGTGCTGGAAATTGTCCATGTTGACCATTTATACCTGATGCTGACTCCACGCCCCATGCAGACGTCTGAACTCACAACTGCTCAGAAAACGTGAATCAGAAAATGAGAGATAATCTCCATGATTTTGGAGAACAACAGAGTACGAGTTCCCTCTGCTGGCACACAGTCCTGCCAGCACTGTGTCCCCAGAACCATGCAAGGGGACCTCACTGGGCCAGGGAGAGGGTTTGTGTTCAGAGAGGTCAAGCTGTGGCTTCCCTTTCCCATCTCGGACTCATCCCTAGAGTGAAAGAGCAGGAGCAGCTCTTTGGAAACCCCATGGATGAATCTTGAAGCCTTTTCTGCACACAAAATGAGAGCAGAAGAGGGCTGGCAGAGACAACCTTGTGTGCTGGCTCCATGTCCCGGCATAGCTGTGCAGCTGCAGGGATAAGTCTTGGCACATCTTAAGAGGGTGCCATCAGCTTTGAGAAGGAGACCACCATCAGGTGGGGAGTCCTTGGGGTGCAGAGATCTGGAGATCCTTCCTTACAGCGTGTGGCTTCCAGGCTTACCCACCTCCTGCAGCTCCCTGGGGAGCACCAGGCTGTCTGGTTGGCAAACTCAACTCTTCTTGCACACTTGCAGGGATGCAGCCTCTAAAACCGCGGCTTTCCCGGTTGATCCCACATCCTGCTTGCATTGCTAAGAGTCTGCAGTGGCATCTGCCAGACCTCCTGTAGGAGCATGGTCAGGGGACTGAGGAGTGTTTCTAGCCTCAATAAATAGCAGAGCTGCCTGAAATAGCTTAAAAGACTTTCCTTTCTCAAATTCCTTCTCTGGAGTTTCTTGAGATGTAAGGGTCTACTCTGAATGCTGCTTCTGCCCATAGAGAGGCGTGCCTGCTCTCCCAGGTATAGGGGTTTTTCCCATGTATAACTATCCTGTTAATTTTTGGGGGCCTTTTGGGGAAATTCCTTTTCCTTTTCCTGACACTTGCTGTCTTTCTTGCTGCTAACTAACGACTGAATCCAATAAAAACAAACCCTTTCTTCCAATCAAAGAAAATCACTTTAATAATAGCTCTTGCTGGTCTTTATAGCTTTCCTTCCCACCGCACACACCCCTCTGCCTAACAGCCGAAATCTGCAGCCCAGGTTTAGTGGCCTGGAAAAGATTAACAGCCTGCATGGCCAAGAGACTCCTTGGGACGGGCTTTGTAGTTGAGAAAGCACTAAATGGCACTGCAGCTTTTAAACCGCTTCTTCGTACCTGTCCACAGCCTTGTTTTGTCAACACAGAGCTGCTGTTCAGAGGGAGCAGCTCTCTCCTCCCTGCAGTGGGAGAGCCCTTCCCCTCCCCGTCTCCCCAGGATCCCTAAAAGTAACCTCTCTGAAATGTTGAGCTAATGGGAAAAAACCCCAATTTGTTCCTGTAATCTGGATTATATTAACCCTTGGGGCTGTGATTTGGTTGCAGTGATTTATTTTTCTCTTCCCTTTTTCAATGAAAAATTACTGGAATGATTTTGATTTTGTTATGTATGTAGATGCAGATATATAATTTCCTCTTCTGTTCATTCATTTTCCAGCCTTGTTTTCTTCCAGGTCTTGTTGCTCTCCACCTTCTCCTGCTGTGTTGCTGTGTGACGTGTCCGCCTTTACTTCGCCTGCTTCGCTACCATCTCATCTCAATCTCAAGCCGTAGAACAACCTGGTGGTGCAGCCCCTTTCATGAGAAATCAACTTGCTTTTGATTTTGGTTTATGTTTTTTTTGGTTGGGTTTTATTTTTTCTCCTGATTTGTTTTTCTTCAGGCCTTCACCTAATAGGGCACAAACGATGTTAATTCATGGACCTCTTACTCCCTCCTAAACTGAGACTCAGAGGAGGCTAAGCCAGTGTAAAAAGAGTTAAAAAACTGTGATTCCAAGACAGTTCCATGTCTGTTGGTAAACAGAGGATGTGGATTTATGCTCTGTGGGCGGCTTTTGTGAATGGACATCTCATGAGCAGAACGTCCCAGGGGGACTGGGAGCTCTGCGTGAGCCCGGGAACTGCCCGCTCCCAGTTTGCAAACTGGGAGACAGCAGGGCCTGAACAGATGTCCTGTAAAAACATCAGAGACGTTTGAATTTACAGAACAAAGTCTTCTCCACTGATTTTGCCCCTTGCTCATTGGTTTTGGGCTTCAGCACCCAGTCCTGGCAGCCTGACTCTGAGCAGCAGTGGGAGGACCCCAGCCCACTGGGGGATGTAATTTGCTGAAACTGTTCATCTCATTTATGGAATTTGGTGCAATGTTGGTTGAAAACAATCTTATGTTTATTGAGTCCTGTTTGTAGGAAGTGTTAAAAATGGGGTTTTTTGATAACTTGTTTCCCCTAATGTGGTTGGCATTGTGATTTACACGCACGTTAGAGGTTCACACCAAGCAGGCAGCCCTGAGTTTAGGTGCGGCATGCGTAGGTCCAAATTTTGTGTCAAGAACCCACCCAAGAACTGAGCTTTTTGGAAGGTTTGAAATTGACCTTGAAGCCACACAACTGGTAGCTCAGCTGGCATCTGTGCTGGTGGTGGGTTATTGCTTCACATGCCCGTGTTGCCATTAAATACCTTAGGTTGATACTAGCCCAAACCCCTGAGCGTGCAAACTTAGACAACAACAGATCCATTCAAAATGCCAGCATTTCCTCTCCTGTGGGTCAATGAGCAGCTCTTCATGCTGGAACAGGGCTTTTAATTCCACCTGCAAAGGCTTGTTGTTTGCTCATTCTTGAAAACATCCGATTTGGTTTCAGTCTGGGGTTGGGTTCTTCATAGTTCTCCTCTGTCCTCGGAGGCATGTGTGCCACGGTATGATGGGCCACCAAGGCAGTGTCTGAGAGCCCAAGCTGTGGGCACTGCTGTCCATACCAGATTTGCAGACCAGTTTGAGAGGAGGGCAGAGCCCTGAGGTTTTGCAGAGGATGCCTGGCTGCACATGCACAGGGTGCTCCTCGTCTCCTTGTGCCTCTTCAGCTGGAAGCCATACCCATTATCTGGAGGCACCTATGGATATTCCTCACTCAGTGCAATCCTTATGGGGCTGAGGCTTTCGGGGTATCTATTGCAGCGAACATGCAGGGTGACCCACAGGTACCTGTCACCTCTGGACCCCAGCATGGTCTGTGGCCTCGGGGTGGGGGTGGGGGTGTTGATAGCTGCAATGCTAGAGAGTAAGGGCAAAGCTTAAGCCAAAGCTGCTCAATAATCACTGCTTCTCAAAGGTGTGTAAAATTTCCAAATAAAAAGCTATTATTGGTTTTGCAAGAGTTTTCTAGATACTTAAGAAGATATTGTTTGTGGAGTAGAGTGGTGTGAGGTTTTTCCTCACTTTGGCTGCAGGAAAATGTTGCATGTCGGACCGGGGCCTTTTGCCTTGGATTTGTGCACGCTAGAGCTTGCAGAGAAACTGGGACCCGTAGCCAGGTCTGCCTGAATGATGGGTCAAGCAATTCTGCAGCCACCTCGCTGTGCTGACCCTGGGCAACCTGAACTTTGTGAGATTGTACAGCTCAGCACAGTTGATGTTCCTGTGTTTAAACTGGCTCTGGTTTCCCCTTTCTCTCTGTTTTTCAGGCGATCCCAGGTCATTGAAAAATTTGAGGCATTAGATATTGAGAATGCAGAGCACATGGAAACGAATGTGCCGGCTGGTGCTGCCCTTTCCAGTGACACACGGCAGGGCAGGAGCGAGAAGAGGGTTTTCCCACGGAAACGGGTAAGCTGCTCAGTCAGGGTCTTGTGGTGAGGTTTGGAGGACGGCATCTGGAATCCAGCAGCCCCAGGACAGAGAGTTTAGCTATAGGGTTTTGCTGTAGGGTTTGGCTATAGGGTTTGTCCCTGGGTGGAACAGGGGATCTGGAGTTGCAGGCAGACTCATGCAGGAAGCAAACCGCTCTGTGGGTTCAGTTTGTGCAGGTTTGCCGCTTGCTGCTCTGCTGCCTTGGCCCACCTGTAGGTCAGAGTAGAAAATCAGGTTGTCTTTTCTCCTTCCTCCAAAATAGAAAGAGGGAAACTTCAGATCTGGCCTGGCAGGATACATCAAGATGGGGCGAAGTAACAAAAGAAACAGGCAATCTTGAAAGTCCCAGATATGCTTAGATATATTGGGAACAAATTAATGCCTGGGAGGCCCGAAAAAATGTGTTGCCAGTGAAATGACACTTGTTCTGAGCCTGAAATGCCCCTCAAATAGGCGGATTTTTTTGTCTCACGCTAAGAGAGCAGGACTCGCTGTCCTAGTTCATGCACTGATCTGGGCTAATGCTGTTTACACAGGACTTCACTTGCGAAGGTGCAGCTGTGGGCTCCATCCTGGATGTGTCTGCATCTCCTCTGTCCCCGCATCGCCGGGCAAAGTCGCTAGACAGAAGGTCCACGGAGTCCTCTATGACGGTGAGCCGCCAGAGCTGTATCCTCTGCATTGGCGGTGGGTTTGAGAGGCCCTTCCCAGGCAGGTCCGGTGCGACCTGCACTGCCTGCTCTTTCCCCACAGCCAGCAGGAAGGATATACAATATGCTCTGATTTGGAGCAGGTTTCAGTGACTTGGCTTCACACTTCACACTTGACGTGTTAAGGAGTGCTGACACATGTCCTGACTCTCTAATGATGCTTCCTTGATGTTTATGCACTTGCAAGAGGGTGTAAGTGGGCAGAAAGCTGTGAGGAAGGGCTGAACCTGCCCTCCTGAGCTTTCCCCCCTTTGCATATTTCAAATGCTTACCAGACCCAGTGGCAAACAGTACAGAACAAACACAAAGCACTCTCCTCTCACTCACCACCCTTCTGTAGGAGCAAAATAAATACACTCGCTAACCTCTCATAAAGATTACACAGCCATTGTAAATATGAGCTGCATTTTTCGTGGATGGACAGCTTCTATTCAAGGGCATCTCAGAAAAATCCAGTAGCTTAGCATTTCTGTGGCAGCTCTTCATGTAGACTTATACAGCCACAAGAGTGATTTTTAAATTCTTGGTGGTAATAAAAAGGTGCACGAAGTCCACATTTAATGGCAGTGCACATCGTCTGATGAAGGCAAGAAAATCATGCAGTCAGTGGGAATAAAACCTCTCCCTTGCATTAAACATGCCTTTCTGGTGCCACTCCTGCTGTAAAAGTAGCAACATAAGAAAAACCCGCATGCCTTCTGGTTTGCAGCCACGACTGCAAGACTTTCCCTTGCCCATCAGGTTCACTGTGTCAAATCAAATTGGTTATCCATCAGGATAAACGCTGGGGAAGAGTTCATTCCTTGTTAGGCTTGGTGGGTTACAGCAGGGCTGTGGCTTGTGCTGCATTGGTATCTGGTTTTGGTTTCTAATGTCTACACCCTTCAGCGGCAGCTGGTCTGAAACTTTTCATGCTTCAGCAGCTTTGCAGCCTCAGGCAGAGCCTGCACTCTCCTGCCTGCCGGAGCACTCAGGAGAGCAAAGGGGTTTCCTCGGAGGAGCAGGAGCTGCAGGAGAAACCTTCCTGCTCCAGGTGCTTCTATAGTGTATTGCTGCAGCCCAGTCTCAAACATGCATATACAGCTTAGCAGCATCTGTCCTCTCTGGCTGCTTCTGCACCTTTGCTTGAACTTTAAGGAAACTGAGGAGTGTAGGAAAGCAGTATGGTTGCTGGTGAGGAGGGATTTATCTGCTTTTGCAGAACATTCTTGCCCTATGCCTTTTCCCAGTTGATAAATAACAAACCCCATGAGGAACTATAAAGCTTGCACTACTGTTTTCCTTCTCTGCAAAGTCTATGGTTGGGAGCTGGTTGTCTTTGATCCAAAATACAGCTCCTTTGCTTGACACTCTCCTGTTGTACAAGGAAGAGCTTAAACAGGACCCAGGCCTGAGCTTTGACAGAAGAGAAGCAAGCAGGTAGTGGTATCGCTCTCTCAGGGTGAAATAGGGCTGAGATTAGAATGCCTGGCTCTCATAGCCTACTGCAGAGGTGGATGTAGTCATTGCAAGTACAGTTTTCTCTATAGTTGGTTCGTGGCTTATCACTGCCTCGTCAGCAGGTCCTGGTGAGGCTCAGCAGGTTTCTTGTCTGCATCCACATCACAGCCAGGGCTGTGCAGGCTGGCGTCTGTCTGCTCCCTCCTCTGAATCTCTAGGGATTTGGAAAGGGCAAGGTGGCATTTATTTTCCCCTGTGTTTTTGTGGCGCGGGGCTGGATTCCTGCCAACGTGGGAGCACTCAAATGTGGGATGTGATTCCCCATAGCATAGGTTTGGCTGAATACACTTCCAGTCCCCTGTTTTCCATTGCTCACCTGTTTCAGATGCTACAGCTGCATTTCACACACTGCTTTCCTTCCCTCCTCCACTCTGCAGCACATGGAGCAGCTGATGGAGCTCAGCCTCAAGGGAGTGAAAGCATTTCCACCACATCCTTCCCTGTGTGAAGGCAGGGCTGGCAGGAGTTATCCCACGCTGACTTGGTTGCTTTCTCAGAGCTTCCACACCCGATACACCCATTTTGGAGGAGAGAGCAGGTGTCCTTTGGGTGGTGCAGTCCTGAGATTCCCTGTATTTACAGCCTCTGGAACTCAGTCTTGTTTTGAACCTTGCAGCCTTGCATCAATAGCACGTAGTTTTTCCTTCGTAATATATAATAGAGGGACAAAACCGCCTGCAGTCATGCTAATTCCCTGCTTCTCCTTCCTCTGTAGTGCTGTTGTAACAAACAATAGGAAGTTGCAAGAGATGTGCTAAGAAGAGGATAGCCTGAGTAAACTGTACAACAGGTCTCAGCTGCTGGGAGCAAACATTAAGCCACCAAGCAGTATAATGATCCAATTTAACTGTTGCTGGTCTATTTTATTGCTGCACTGTATTTTATCAAGCTGCTGCTGTTGTCTGCTGGGTGTGGATGCTTCCACCCTCCCCTCTGATCCCCTCTCTCCTTTCTTGCAGCCCGACCTGCTGAACTTCAAGAAGGGCTGGTTGACAAAGCAGTATGAGGATGGGCAGGTGAGTCTGGGGGAAGCTCTGCCCTTTGCATTGGTCTTCAGCGCTGTGGTCAGTCCCGGTTTCTGGCAGCTGACACTCACTCTGACGTCCCAGCTTTGCGGGCTGCACGTGGGGTTTCTCGCAGCACTGACTCCCCTTGCAGGCTCGATTAGTATTGAGCTGTGATCCAGATGGGAGGTACCAGATGTAGATGCCTGGGCACAGCAGCAACAGGGAATCTGCACAACTCTGGAGCCAGGCAGTGGTTGTTTTCGAGCCCTGCGCCAGCAGTGTTTGTGTTGGAGCAGGAATTGCTGGTGCTCTGTCCTGGGGGGTTTTCACCGCCTCACAGCTGGATACCGTGTTTCTGAGGAGCTGGGGCAGCTTGCGTTGCAGCACTCATTTCATGCTCCCATTCTTTATTAGTCTCATCTCCCTTGCGACCCAGCAACCTCTTTGGTGTCAGTAATGAGGCTCAGATAAGGTCTCCTGAGCACTGAGGAAGTGGCAAGGCCAAGAAATGAATAAATGCCTCTGAGGGAAGTGGCCACTGCTACTTTTCTTCTGACCATTCCCAGAGGGATGTGGATTGTGCTATGGCTCCATCAGAGCCTTTGAGATGGGCACTAGAAGCTGAAGTGGCATTGGTGGCCTGGCTGTTTGCAAACTACCCCTTCCCTGGATTTCCTTCTCTCCTGTTCAGCCCAACAATGGAAAATGAGGACAGCTCGCCCACGGCTGTGAGTGCTGTGGCGTAGGCTCTGCTGCAGGTACTGCTGGTGTGTTGGCCCTGGGGCCAAGGACACATCTGTAGGCAGCCAGAGGGGGAACTGGCTGCAGGAACAAGTGCTTTATTAACTGAAACCTGCCTTGGATAAGCTTGTACCTCAGTGGGAGCATGCAGAAGGCATATTTGTATAGAACAAGGGCCAAGAATAGACTCCAACTCAATTTTTAGGTACTGCAGATAAAACATGAATGTTTCACTTACTGCTTTTTTTTTTTTTAAAAAAAAAGTCCCTCTAAGGCTTGAAGTGCAGCCATTAAAAGCATCCTCATGCCAGTGGAGCTAATGGGAATGCTCTAACGCCTGTGACTCTCGTGGTGTTTCACTGTTACACGCAGGGTTGGTGTGCTGGGGTCTGTCACTCTGCCGATGAGGCAGTGCTGGGCAAATAGGGGTCCTGGCAGTGCTCGCTGTCACAGTGCCCTTTGCATTGGTGCCTGCTCTGGTCTCCTCTTTCCCCTGGAAGGGTCTCTCAGCAAAGCAAGATGTGGAGCTGGGGTGTCTGCCTTACCTGTGCCGGGTGACCTGTAATGAACTGCTCAGGCTCTGCTGATGGGGAATGAGCAGGATTTTAACTGCCCTGCCTTGGTTATTTCCTAGTGGAAGAAGCACTGGTTTGTCCTGACTGACCAGAGCCTGAGATACTACCGGGATTCAGTGGCAGAGGAGGTAAGTGTCTTCCCCATTGGTGTTCAACTCATCAGTCTGCACTCGGGGACACCCCAGCTGCTCTCAGCTGACCCTGGGCAGGTTATCTTCCCAGATGTCAAGGTCCTGGAGCATCAATTGCTCTTCAGAGCTTTGTGATTCTCAAGAACCTGCTGCGTGTCTTCCCACGAGCCCACTGAGCTTCAGGGGTTGCAAAGCATTACGGCTTATTTTATCTCTTCCTCCTCTAGGCAGCTGACCTGGATGGAGAAATCGATTTATCAACATGCTATGATGTTACTGAATACCCAGTTCAGCGAAACTACGGCTTCCAGATCCATGTAAGGAAGACATCGGGATGAGGATGAGTCCGGCTGTGGTGTGGCTTGTTGGGTTTGCTCATGCTGTGCTGCTGCTTGGGGATGCTGTTCCGTGGCAAGGGAGACATCTGCCCTAGACAGCTTAGAGGGGGCACCCTACATCCCTGGCCATGCTCCGGAGAGCTATGGCCTTGGGTTTGAGAGGCAGTTTTTAGGTTCCCAAGAAATGGAGGGGGAAAGGGAAGGTTTTGTCTCAACCTTAGGTTCTCAGCTACAGCAAAACCAGCTTGATAGCTGAGGAACACTGAATTTCCACCGTGAGTGGGCAGAGGGATGGAGGGGCTGAGTGTGACCTCTCCACAGCTCATGAGCAGTGCCCCAGCGCTGGGTGCTTGGGGCTGGGTGCAGGGTGGTGGTGGGATGGGGAGGAAGATTCCCATGGCTGTAGTCAGATGGTCTGAGCCCATTTTCCTCTCTCCATAGACGAAGGAAGGGGAGTTCACCCTCTCTGCTATGACATCAGGCATTCGCCGCAACTGGATTCAGACCATCATGAAACATGTTCGCCCCACTACTGCTCCCGATGTAACAAGGTAAAGGGGGGAGTTTAACAGCCCCTACAGTTGTCTGGTTTGCCATACAGGAGTAAATCTTCTTTATCTCCTTTCTTTCCTCTTTCTGAGCCTGTCCATTCCTGGAAGCTGCAGCTCTTTCTCACATCCCTCTCTCTGGGCTTAATTTGGATACACTTTATGGGGATGCTGATAATGCTGAGTTACTCTTAAGCGTGTAGATTCCAAAGAGGGTTGAAAATGTGGCTTTAATTTGTGCATAGGAGTATGAAATACTGTTCCTATATCAAGGCTTCTCTGGATTCCCACCAGGTATTGTGAAACCACTTGGATTCAGTTGTGCTGGGTTCCCCCTTTCCTCTGGCTACTGTTCCGCACGAGCTGCCCATCCCCTCCACGGGTCACAGCAGCGGGAGCCCAGGGTTCAATTTAGAAGCTGTTTGGCTCTGATATATTTTAAACTCCAGCCAGCAAATCATCTTCCCTCCTTTTTTGATGTTCCAGATAGCTGCCGCAGCTCATTTCCCTTACGCGTTAGTAATGCTCGCGTCTCCTCCTGCCGTCAGTGCCAGAGGAAGGGACCCCCGCTTCACAGAGTACCTTCTGTGAGCGCTTGTGGCTGTGGCTAAAGGGTGTTTGACCTCCTCACAGCTAACCGTGCCAGCCACACTTGTGTGGGCCACCTCTTTCAGGCTTTGTGGACACAGCCGCACCATTAACTCCATTTCCTGTCCTTACCGTAGCTACAATGAGCAGGTTTTTCCCAGGTTTGTCCCCGCATTGATGAAATCGCTCTTCTCACCCAGTGCTGTTGACCTGGAGATGCTCCAGCTTCTCCTTCCCCATCCTACTTGGCACTCGGCCACTGTTTCCCAGCCCTGCCCGAGCTCTGGTGGATCTCGCGGGGGTCTCGGGGAAGCTGCCTCTCTCCTCACTCCTGTGTATGTTTGATTTCCATGCAATCCCAGGAAAAACTTCTCTTTGAAACTATCCGTGCTGAAGCCCAGGTTGGAAAACTGTGTTCTCTCCTGTATTAACATTTTGTGGTTTGTATATCTCGTGATTCACTGCATGCTCCTCCTTTTCTGCACCTCAGATGGGAAGTCCTGCAGTTTCCATTTATTTTTCTTTCTTTTATTTTTTTCCCTCCTTTTTTTTTTTTCCTTGAAATAAAAACCAGAGAGAAGGGAAGAAGCAACCTGGTCTTGACACTCGATTTCCCCACACTGGTATCTTCCGATGTGGCTAGATATGAAGATGAAGACCAAGGAACTTTGAGGGGACCTCTCAGCCTTTAAAGAGCCAGATGTATTTATAGCCTAACAGGTTACTGCAGCATGGTGGCCCTGTGCTCTGCATCTGCTCTGAGCCCACCCAAAGTCATTTGACTTGGCTTACCCCAGTGAGAGGGTCCAAGTGCAGGTACCAGCTGGGCAGTAACTTGTTATGCTTCATCAATAGAATGGGAATCTCAGTCCTGAGCTGGGGAAAAGGGACTTATAGATGCATTTGTGTCGCTGTCCACCAAGCTGGTTTTGGAGGAGGCAGTGGGTTAGTTACGTTGCTGAGAAGTTATCACTGGGCTGTGCGTGAAGCAGGGCTGTGTTCACCCAGTGCTTGCTCGCAAGCTCTTTGCTGTGGTGTGTGGGGTATCCCAGCCTGTCCTGCCTGGCTTCAGGCACGTCATTAGCATCTGCATCCGGGGAGCAGCTTGTGGATGGGGCTGCAGGAAAGCCAAAGAACAGAAATAGGTCGTGATGGAGAGGTGGCAAACGTCTGCGCAGAGCAGCCAGGATGTGAGAGGGATGCTAATCTGGATGCTCTGCTGTGCCAGGAGAATGGTGGTGTTTGCCCAGTTTTTGGCCATCTGACTCCACATGCTCCTCCATCCCTCCACTATGACTCATTAACCTGCTGCCATGTCTCCACTGAGCCAAACACACATTTTCTTGGTTACTCGAACCCTCATTACTGTTTATATTGCTGTGTGTGTCAGCGCCTGGGGTGGGGGCAGGTGCTGCCCTCAGCAGTGCCCTGCAATCTGCGGCAGCACTAATTACACTCTGCTAATGATGACCAGGCAGATATAAAACACCCACAAGAAGGAAGGTGGCTGCTTCAGCTCTGTGTCTTTGTTCAGCTCCCAGCTCTGGTGAGGTTGAGTTCCCTGCTGTCTGCTCCGTCTCTGCAGCCTTCCTGTGTTTCTTGTCCAATGCGGCAGCTTGCTCAGCTCACAGCATTCACTGCTTCCCCCAGCCACCTGTATTAAAAGAAGTCCTTTTTGTTTTAACCTATAAATACCATTGCAAGGCAGAGACACAACCGCCCACCCCGCCATGTGATGTGAATTAATTTGTTTTGGATGGAGGAGATATGAAGTGCTTGAGCGGAATTAATAGCCATGGGGCACTTGTGGGAGATGAAACAAGAAACTTCAGGTCACTCTTGTGAGTCTTTTAACTTGGTTCCCAGTGGCTGTCTGTTTGCTCCCTGACACACATCCCATGCCCTTTGGAAAGCAGCAGAGGAGAAATGAGCTCTCAAGAGATGTCACTTCTAGAAATGCCAAGATTCTTCCATGCGGTATTTAGAGCAGTGCAATTTCTGTCTCCTAACAACACCTGAGAGGCTCCAGGACTCCTCCTTTTTCCTAGCACTCTTCTGCATGTTAAGACTCCATTTCATCCCTGCTTTATTTATTTAAAATGCAGCTTTGATCACTAATGGACTCCAGATTGAGCACATGGCTTTGGAGTCAGGCAATATCTTCTAATGGTTGAGGAGCGCGAAGGTTTCGTGGTGCCTTTTGAGTTTATTTTACTAGCTGCAGGTGACAGAGCTGAAGAAGGAATTATCCCTGAACTGGTTTTAGCCTGAGACTGCCAGTTTCTTGAAACCCAGCTCTACTGAGCCTGTGGTTCAATCGTGGATGAAAGCGCATCGGAAGATACTAGCCCTGGACCATGCAGAGTCATCTCTTCTGCTCCATCCTTTGTTTTGAGCGTATGCACATACATGAGGTTGTTGGCTGCGGGCGTTGGGCTGTGTTACCACGGCGGGAGGAGAAGCCATGCTGCTGCTGCTCCCTCCCAGTTCTGGCACGCGGTCCTGTGGGTCAGAGCCCTGTTAGCGGTGGTTTACGTACATCAATGGGCTTGGGGAGCTGCTTTCCAGCTGCTTCCTTCTTCCCACTGTGTCCTTCTAGAAAGCTTGTGGAGGCTGCGCTGGAGGCTGGAGCCCCGGGGATGCTGTGGTTGTACTGGAAGTGGGGTGAGCCAGGAGCCAGCGTGAGCAGCAGGGCCGTGCCTGGTGGGGCATCTCTGGGGCTTCTGATAGCAGAGAGGTTTCAGCTGTGCCTGCCACTCCCTCGGGACATTCTTCCTCTGCCAACTTAGCATACTGCTCTTTTCTTTTTTAGTTTTGAACTGCATGTTACAAGGCTGGCATGTCTACGTTTAATAAGCTAATACTGCATCATGAATTATCTGTAGGTTGGAAACGGTATTGCCTTGCCCTGTTAACCTTCCCTGCTTGATGTCTCCCCTCTCAACCCACCACTCTCTAACTCAGCACTAAAAATCATTCCTTTCTTGAGAAATCGACATTTTCAGTGACTTCTGCGGTTTGTTGAATAACTCCTGCTCTCCTTGCTGCGCTGACAACTGCGTATACGGCACGCAGCCCTGTGCCAGGGTGGCTGCCCGTGTTGCTTGCAGGGCTGGTTTCCCCAGGGGAGGTCTGTGCCTTCAGTGCAGATAGTGGCACGGAGAAGTTTTCAACCCATTAATACCCTGACTTTGCCAAGCTCGAGGAAAACGTTCCCCCGTTACCCAAGACCTCTGGGAGCTGCTCTGTGCTTCTCTGCCCCCCAGCTCTGAAGCCAGGCTGACTTTGGAGGGACCGGTGTCATCCTTCCTGTGAGCACGTGACTGTGGCTGCATCAGCTGGCGTGTGTGCATGGAGCCCTGCAGCTGGGGAGCTTTCAAAGCCTCTTCCCCACCTGGCAAGATGGTTCGGGGTCGCTGCCTTGGGCACAGGCTGCTGCTGGGTCATGGTCACCAGCCCCGGGGTGGCTGCTGAGGAGGAACGAGGTTGGCATCGACTGCTCTCCGTGGGCTGGGCGGTGCCCAGGAGCAGCCGAGGCCACTTGCACCAAGGCTTTGCACACCAGCGTGACCCTGGGGAAAGGAAGTGGTGGCTCCTGTGCCCCAGAGGTGATGGGAGACAGAGGGGCAGGCGGGCACCCACATGGCATTGGCTTGGGCTTCCAGCAGCCCCTTTCCACCTGAAACTTTGAGGCATGCATGGGAGCACCTGGATGTCTTGAGCACCCACTGACGCTTTTCTTCACCCTCTCTCTGTCCTCGCAGCTCCCTGCCAGAAGAGAAAAGCAAGACAAGCTCTTCCTTTGAGACTGGTCCAAAGCCAAGCGAGAAGCCAGATGCCGAACAAGCTGAGCTGGACCCAGAGCAGAAGCGGAGCCGTGCCCGGGAACGCCGGCGAGAAGGACGGTCCAAGACCTTTGACTGGGCTGAATTTCGCCCCATCCAGCAAGCCCTGGCACAGGAGCGTGCAAACGCTGCAGACTCCTCCAAGAGCGGCTCTGCCGCCTTCCCCAGGGATTCCAGTGCCACTGACACTGACCCAGGAGAGCTGGAGCGGGAGCGGGCCCGGCGGCGGGAGGAGCGACGCAAGCGCTTCGAGATGATCGATGCTGTAGATGGGGCAGGGTCAGAAGAGGCACTAAGGATGGAAGTGGACCGGATCCTGCCCATCCCATCAGACATCAAACCACAGAACGTCCACGTGGAGATCGAGCAGCGCTGGCACCAGGTGGAGACCACCCCGCTGCGAGAGGAGAAGCAGATCCCCATCACACCTCTGCACCTCGCCCACACCGACGACAGGGACGAGGGGCTGACGAAGCAGCACTTGACCACGCTGCTGGAGAAAGAGGTAAAATGGGGTGCACTGGTTGCAGGCTGCCTGCTGAAATGGCCTTCAGGCCACAGCAGAAACTGTAGGAAGGCTGAGCAAGGCTTTAAAAAGCTGCATTTATTCCTGTTTTGTAATAGCAACAAGTGGAGATGCTGTAGGGTCCCCTGGCGAGCTGGCAGGGCACAGGCCTGTGTGCAGTCCTCAACAACTCTGCTGGCGGCTTTCGCGTTCCCACGGCTGCAGCAAGGGCTGTTCTTACAAGGGTGGTATTTTGTTACCCCCTCCCATTTTACATAGCCTACACTTTTGTTGGCTGTTAGTCAACCTGCCTCTGATGAGATGGGTACAAGTGAGGTGTATTAACCAGGCTCTAAATTTAAGCTCATAATTCTGTGTTCCTCTGCAGCTGCAGGGATTTATGTCTGCAATTATGTCTACAAAACTATGAACCGGCTTGAATTATAGCCCACACCACAAAGGTTCCCTTTTAGGGGAGCCTTTTCCAAGCAACCTTATAATTTTAGGAAAAGGAAGGTGGAGACAGCTCACTTGGAAGAGGTCCACGTCTGGGATAACAAAGGTTGTTGTTAGTTGGGATTAAGGTGTATTAACAGGAATGAAAGGGGTGCAGGCCTGGAGTAACCAGGAATATCGCAGATCTGAACCAGGCTGGGATTTGGCTGGGTCATGCCTGGCACGAGCTGGTGCTGTTCATCCTTTGCTGCAGTGAGCTTTACGAATTAAACTAATGCATAACATAGGTCTTTCATGGGGGAGGGATTTTGCCTGGAAAAATGAAATGCAGATCTCGGAGCAGAGCAAAGCAGCGGTGCCATCAGAAGCCCCGTTCATTCTGCTCCGCATCCTTTCTGAGCCGCTTGCTCCTTATGGCCAACCCCCTGCCCACTCCCTGGACGCTATCTCTGTTCGTGTCCCTCCAGCTGGAGCAGAAGCAGAAGGAAGCCCTGGAGCTCCTGGAGCAGAACCGGCACCTGCAGGACCAGCTGAAAGTGGCACTGGGCCGGGAGCAGAGCGCCCGGGAGGGCTACGTGTTGCAGGTAGGGGAGCAGGGGAGGAAAGAGAAATCCATCTTTGTGCCTGAGGGGAACGCTGGTGGGCTTTGGTCCAGGGTGTTTGTGGGGACGTCCTGGTTGATGCAGAGATGTGCACCACTGAATGGGCTCCAAGAAATTTGACCTCTTGCAAACACTGCTAGTTTGGTAGCCTTATCGGGATCATCTGCTTAACAAAACCTCTGATGTGGGATGCAGTAGACAGAAGAGAGCATTACCTACTGGCGTCCCTGAGGGAAAGCAGAACACAGCCATGGTAGACAGATGGGACCTTGGCAGAGTCCACCTGTGATCCATCCTCTGCTGTGTTTGCCTATGCAACAGCTGTTTCCCCCCCTTTCTATGCCCCAGATATTCCCCTCAGACTGCACATAAGGCTTTCTAAGCATCTTGTAGCTCAGCAGTTGTTCCTGACTGGAGAGTTTGTGTGTTGGTTATGTGGGCAAACACAGCACATGCAGGCATCTCTCCTGGGCCCGTTTCCCACAGCCAGAGCGGGATTTGCACCAGGACAGCCTGTTATCTTGGATCACTTTGGTGGTTTCTTCTGTTACAAGATCCTTTCCTCAGCAAAGCATAGAAGTGTGTTTTGACAAAAGAGATGGGAGAGTCTCTTGGGAAGCCTTTCCTCCCCTCCTCTAAACAAAGTGTACTTTTCTGATCCCTTCCTCCTGGAGTATCTGTGCCTAGAGGAGCTGTAATGCCTGCAGGGCATCTTCCAGCTGCTCTCATGGGTCCATAGTCCTGTTTGTGCAGGGCCAGCATTTAACCTGCTCAAATCTACTCATCCAGACTGGCTCTGGATCGAAGTGGCTGTGCATGGCCACGCGCTGTGCTCGGCCACGCGCTGTGCTCCCATGGTAGCAAACCCAGTGTGTCAGTGCTGAACCTTGCAGCCCTGTTTCTCACAGAAGATATTTCCCCTGAAGAAGCTGGGGGGAACAGTGGCACAGGTTGCCCAGAGAAGCCATGGATTCCCCATCCCTGGAGGTGTTCAAGGCCAGGTTGGATGAGGCTTTGAGCCCCCTGATCCGGTGGGAGGCTGGATGGGTTTTAAGGTCCCTTCCAACCCAAACTGTTCTATGATTCTATGGTTCCAAGTTGTAAGTGCAGTGGAGCCAGCCCAGGTAGGGGGACATCTCGCCTTCCTTGCCAGGGATCTCCTTGGAGGAGTTACTAATTCATTTATTTCTGGAGTCCCCACACTGGCAGTTCTTGCTTGGAGGAGTTCCATTTTCACTTGGCAGTGTTGGAAAAGTAACCAACTCACTCTTCCCTGGGCCAAACACATCCAACCTCACTTTGCCTGGAGCTTGGAAAAATCAGGGAATGGGGCTAAAAGCTAGATGCTGAATCCACTGTCAAATTGGCCGCATTGAAGTTGGCCGTGGTGCCTCAGTACGAGGAGGGGGGGCAAGAGGAAAAGTCTGCAAAAGGGCTGAGCATATCATCACTGCAGTAAGAAGTGACCCAAACTTTGACCAAGAAGGTGAAGACGGTTTTTGAAGGAGTTGGCAGCTTTTGCTTGCTCCAATCTTAATTGTGGGGATTTCCTTTATTTTTCCTCGGGAGCGTAGGGATTGAAGTCCTTAGCAGAAGGGAGTAACCCCACCAAACCCTGCTAGGGTGAAGGGAGCGAAGTCTCTGGGGAGTTCTGCAGTCCCAGATTGAGGACAAACATCATGATCATTTTTGGATACACCATCTGAATTTCATATGCCCCCCACTTCCCTCATGGCTGATTTTGGAGAGGCTCCTACATTGTCTATGGGGAAGAATGACAGAGGAGCCTGACTGCTGGCAGCCTGTCCTGGGGGGCATCAACTCCTCCTTGGCAGCATGACCAGCCCCCCACAGAACCCAAAGCACTGCCCCGTTGTAAAAGATGCTGCACGTTTCATAAGGCAGCTGCTGACATACAGCCCCGTGATGCATGTGCCGTGCACCGAAGCCTCGTGTAACCTCTCTCGTGCTCTGAGCTTCCTCGCAACGGGGCAGCCCAACTCTGAACCCTACTGGGAGAAACAACAGGGGCTCCTGCTCCTCACAAATGGACCGGAGCTGTCCCCGGGCTCTTGTCACAGAAGGAGGGAGGGGTCACGTACTAACCTGTCCCGGGCGGATGTTCTTGCATGTTTTTGGTGTAAAGCATGAAATTTAACTTAACATAACTGAGTGTCACATCTGTGGGCTTTCCTTATCAGCAACCAGAGTACAGCAAGGCAGGCCAAATTCCTAAGCTTAACGCTGTGCTTCTCTCGCCTCTTCCTGTCTGTGTATTTTTTTTAAAGATACATAATTTCTGTCGCCTTTTGCATGACTCTCTCTGTGAGTTTTCTCTTTGCATGCCTCATTGCTTTGGTTTGAATCTCACAAAGGTTGGTTTCTTTCATTTTACATTCTCATCACACCTTTTCCCTCCCTTCACTTGTCGGGCTTTTTATTTTGTCCTTTGGTTTCCTTTTGGGTTTTTTTTTGCAGGTTAGAGAAATTAGTCCCTCATTAGTCTTAAACTTTAGCATAACAACATCTCTCGTGTCTCATAATGCGGTGAGCAGCCACTAAGTCCTCTTTGATAGTCACAGAAATGACATCGCCACGTCGGCTCTCCTGTCTGCCTGTGTTTGGGTGGGATGTGATGTCATTCGCTGTCACCTCACTTTCTGTTGTTGCTTTTGGTTGGTAGGACTGTGTTACCTGAACTGTGCACTTTTTGTTTCACAACAAAACAAACAAACATGCTAAAAAAAGCAGTTCCTTTCTTCTCAACCTGTTCCCATCCCCTCCTCTTTCTCACTCTTCCCGTTTTTTCTCTTGTCTCTCCGTCTCTGTTTTACTGCTGGTGTTTCTTTTTCATTGTTTTTTTGGTTCTATTCAATTTTGGTTATGTTTTTCCTTTTAGCCTGTTACTGTACAGCTGTTTTGATGTTGTGGTCCGTGTTTTCTGTTACTGGAAAGCAGTTGTCGCTCATTCAAAAAAAAAAAAAAAAAGTTGGTTAAAACAAACAAAAAAAATTGTGCCAAGAACAAATCATCCCAATTGGAGCATGTGGGTAGCAGCCAAATCGCTGCGAGGAGCTTTTCCATGGCCTGCCTGGCCAGAGGTGTGACACTCAGAAGGGAGTGCCAAGAGTGTTACTAATCTAGTATTTAATCAATTTTTTTAAGACCGAGGTGGCCGCCTCGCCATCAGGTGCCTGGCAGAGGCTCCATAAAGTCAACCAAGACCTCCAAAGCGAGCTGGAAGCCCAGTGTCAGCGTCAAGAGCTGATCAATCAGCAGATTCAGTCGCTGAAGCGCAGCTATGCCGAGGCCAAGGATGTGATTCGGCATCACGAAGCCGAGATTCAGAGCCTGCAGGCGAGGCTCAGTAACGCAGCGGCTGAGCTCTCCATAAAGGAGCAGACCCTGGCCAAGCTCAGGAGTGACCTGAGGAGCGAAAAAGAGAAAGCCAAAGAGCAGCTGGAGGAGTGGCAGCACAGCGAGGCCGCACTCAGCTCCCAGCTGAAGGCCAGCGAGCAGAAACTGAAGAGTGCAGAGGCTCTGCTTCTGGAGAAGACCCAGGAGCTGCGGAACCTGGAGATGCAGCAGGCTTTGCAGAGGGACCATCAGAAGGAGGTGCAGCGGCTCCAAGACAGGATTGCAGACCTGAGCAGGCAGCTGAATGCTAGTGAGCAAGCGCGGATCCTCATGGAGGAGAAGCTGCAGAAGAATTATGAGGCTTTGCTGGAGAGCTGCGAGAGGGAAAAGCAGGTTTTGATACGGAGTCTGAAGGAGGTGGAGGATAAGGCCAATGAGTATGAGAACCAGCTGCAAAATAATGAGCAGCAAATGGAGATTCTGCAGAAGGAGAAGCTGAGTGCAAAGTTTGAAGGCAGTGAGCTTGTCCACCAGCTGGAAGAGCAGCTGGTGATGAAGGAGGCCAGCATCCAAAAACTCGCAGAGCACATCAGGGAGCTCGAAAGAGAGAGAGATCAGATCAAATGTCGATTCCACGAGCTCATGAATCAGGTTGCTGAGTCGGATAATGAAGTTGCAAAGCTGCAAGCAAAGTTGAAAATGGAAGAGACCAACTACCGCAATCTGGAGCAATCATTCGAGGAGGTGTCAGATCAGTTCCAGGGTGTGCAGAAAGTGCTGAAAGAAAAAGAAGAAGAGCTGAGGCACGTTAAGGAAATGCACCTGAGAATTGTGGAGAAGAAAGATCAAGATCTCAGTGAGGCTTTGGTTAAAATGGTTGCTTTAGACAGCAGTTTAGAGGAGACTAAAGTAAAGCTAAAGGTCAAGGAGGAGGCTTTAAAGAAGTTAGCCAGTGTAGGTGCAGGCCCATGTGCTGAGGAGGGAGAAGGCCTAAGCCCCGGTCTTGAGGCTGATGAAAGTCATCCATCCCAACTGGGGCAGCCTCTGCCGACTCAGGATGTTCTCCCAGCTCTGACTTATGCACTGAAGGAGGAGGAGGAGGAGGAGGTTCTTGAGACCAGCCAGAGGCAAGCAGAGGAATTTGGCTCCCCATCCAGAGGTGTAGAGCTCCAGGACCAAGAGTTAGTTCAGAAAGCCTTAGCAAAGCCTGATTTAGGAATCATGGGGGCCAAGAGGCAAAGAATCCGTTTCTCGAGCATCCAGTGCCAAAAATACATCCATCCAGATGGATCAGAGAAAAACTGGACAAGCAGTACCTCTTCAGACACAAGCCAAGACAGATCGCTGTCTGAAGAAAGCATGTCATCAGAGCCAGCTCTTGGTTACCCATCATCAGGGACAAGCGACTCTGAGACCTATCTCTCAATCATCCATTCCCTGGAAACCAAACTTTATATTACAGAGGAAAAACTCAAAGATGTAACGATGAAGCTGGAAAGCCAGCATGGCCATAATCAGGAGACACTCATCGCCCTCCATCATCAGTGGGCCAGCACAGAGTCTCAGCTGCGGGAACAGCTTCAGACTAGCTTATCCCAAGTCAGTGCTTTGATCTCACAGCTGGAGAGTGAGAGACAGGAAAAGCTGAAGCTCATAGAAAATCACGTTAGCGAGCTGGGAGGTTTCCAAATGAAAAATGATCAAGCACTGACTTGCTTAGAGAAGTGCAGAGAGCAGCTAAGATCTTTGCCCAGATCAGACGAGGAACAAGAGGGTGATTTGTTCCTTGTTGCTCTGTCCAGCATGGAAACAACCTTATCAAACGCAATCCAAGCCTTCAGAGGGGCGCCAGTCCCATCAGAATATCAGCAGAGTGAAAGCCTTATCACAGCAAGCCCCACTCCAGAAGGAGGTTTTTTGGGAGAAGAGGAGCATGTCTCCAAGGAGCAGCAAGTAGAAATGTTTGACGCCGGCCAGCTGAGATGGCTTTCTGAGCGAGTGGCATTTGAAGCCTCTCTCATTAGCCAAATAGCGGAGTCTTTGAAAAATGCGAGCTCTGAGATATCTCAGCTTCTGAGAGAGATCCAGGGAACGGCTGAGGTGGTTTTGTTGGAGCCAGCAAATGTTTCTCATACAGCAGTGGACTTGGCCAGTGTCCTATCTAAGAAGCTGCTGCTGGAAGGGGAGTTCTGGAGCCAGGTGGAGGAGCTGAGAGTGCACTTAAGCGCTAGAGAAGGAGAAGCCGAGGTCAAAACAGAAACAACAGGTTTGGGCTTTTCTCCATGTTTTCTCAGTGCTGTAGCAGATGCAACATTGATCAAGGCAGAACTTGGGTTTGTTGCACAGAAAATGAGAGAATCTTTTCATCAAAGATTGAAAACAATTGAAGAAGACCTCCATAATACCAAAACAGCTCTCCAGCAGCATAAGTGCATGCTGGAGGAGATCATCAAAGCATACAGGACTCCTGATTTTGATAGAGTTATGCACCAGATTTCTGAAGCACTTGAAATTCAAAAAGATGCTTCAGAAAGAACCCGAATCTCCTGGGATGGGAGCCGTCTCCAAATGGTGCCATGTCAGGAACTGGGCAAGGCGGAGGAGACTGGCAGCATGCCAGACTGTAGTAGTGAAGCTCTTGTTTCCATTCAGGAAGATCTTGCCCAACAACTAAAGGACAAATCAAATGTTCTGAAGGAAATATCTGTTGCCTTACTCTCTCTACCTCCTGAGGAGGCAATGAGAGACTGTCAGAAGCTGCTGAAGATATCTCAGTGTCTTTCGTATCATTCGTGCATGGGAGACCTTGAACGATATTCCTCTTTGTTAGTCCAAGATGCAATTGTTCAGGCTCAGGTTTGTTACGCTGCTTGCAAAGTCCGACTGGAGTATGAGAGAGAGCTGAAGTCCTTCAAGGAGTCCTTGCAGAGCATGGACGCACTCTGCCAGGAGCGTGTGAAGACGGTCTCTCTCCTTCGCGATGAGTACGAAGACTTGCTTAGAAAGCAGCAGGGTGAGTATGGTGAGCTGATTGCCATGCTTGAACGGGAGAACGCTGACCTCAAAGCAAAGGTGTCCCAGCTTGACAGTCAGCGAAGGCTCTTGGAGGAAGAAGAGCATAAACACAGCAAGAGCTTGAGCGAATTGCAGGGACGGTACGAGGAGGAGATTCGAAATGTGATAGAGCAACTAAACAGGACAGAGGATGCTCTAAAGGCCGAGAGGACGGAGGGCCTCAACCAGCTGGATGCCATTGTCCGTGACAAGCAGAACATGGAGCAGTATCACCTGGAGCAGATGCAAATGCTGGAGGACAAATTCCAGGCCAAGATCAAAGAGCTGCAGGTCATCCACGGCGAGGAGCTGCAGGCGTTGCAGGAGCACTACAGCCAGAACCTGCAGCGCCTGCAGGAGACCCTGGATGAGTATCAGAGGCAGCACCCAGAGGCATCCCCTGCGGCAGGCCCAGGTGGTGGGGATGCCTGGGCGGCCGGTGAGGTGGGTGGCACTGGGCAGGGCCCCAGCGGTGACCTGGACTCCATGCACGGCCTGAGGGAACGCATCCAGGAGCTGGAGGCCCAGATGAACGTCATGAGGGATGAGCTGGAGAACAAGCATCTGGAGGGGAGCGCTTCCACCTTGAGGGAAAAATACCAGAAAGACTTTGAAAACTTAAAGGTCTTGATACATTTAACGCTTTCTGCTTTCTGCTGCTGAGTGTGCGGGGGTGGGGATATCCGGTCCTGGGTTTCGCTTGCTGAACTATGGGGCATCCCCTGAAAGAGCCAGCACACCAAAGCAAGCCCCAAAGTGTTAGAAAGGCCTCTGTCAAGCATGGCATTTCCCTTTTCTCCATGCTGGGGTATTCTAAATGCATTGCTGAGGGCTTGGTCTCAGTGGGAGGGTTGATTATTGGAGGTGGTCTCTGCACAGGTTTTTAAGTAGCTTGATAACATCATGCTCTTCTTCAATATGAAGCCTGTAGTGTTTCTTTTCGTACCTGAGGCGTATGTTTTGTTTCTGACTTCCCTTTAAAAGCATTCCTCAACTCTGTCTTTCTCAGTCTGATCAGATCTCCAGTCTGTCTCTGCTGCCCTCAAACATCTGTGATGAAATGGAAACTTAATGCTCTCCCAATGTATGTTCCTGGGGAAAGTAGCAGCAAACGGAGGCCAAATTCTGTAGCAATGCTTCTCTGCATGAGGCTGTGAAGAGAACCACCCTGGTGATGTACACCAGCGATTCTTTACACAACAAACAGTGCACAGTTATGGGAAGCCCAGGTGCAGAAAACCCCAGTGGCAATGAAGTGCCTGTGTCCAGATTGGTCTACCAGTCAGGACTGGCTGTGAAACCAACCTGAGATGGTACAGCGTCTCAAAAAACCTCTTGGGTTTGGTGTTTTGCTTTTGATCAGAGAGCATTTCGTCTTAGGAAGTGGGTTTAGGGCCATAGAGGACTCACGGCATCACCCAGGGAGACTTCCAGGTTGAACGGCAGCTGAAAGGGCAGCGATGGAGGCTGTGTGCAGGAACCATCCCAGCAAGGCTTTCATAGAGCGGTCATTCTTCAGAGTCAGCAAAAACATGGGAGAACTTGATTCCAGCTGCAAGATCTTCAGCGCAGATTTGGGCTGGGGGTAAAGCACAGGTCAACTCAAGCCAAAAGCTGGTTTTAGCCTGGGGAGAGCAGTAGGTCTGCTCTGTCTCATCAGGGGTTAATCGGATGTCAAAGAGAGGGAGGGCTGCTGGGTAGATGGAAGAGAAGCTGTGGTGGTCACTGAACGCCATCTCCTCCATCTTAACCCTTAGGAAAGAAAACCCTTCTTGAAACCCTGCTCAGGTCAACAGGACACACGGGTAACACCTTGTCCTGCTACCCAGGAACCAAACAGGGGCGCTCGTACCTGGGGATGTTCTTGCTTTAGAAGAAGCAAACCTACCAGAACCAGAACAGAGGCTAAAAAATAACGACAAGCGATGAACTTTACCTTTTGCCTCTGTTTTAAGCTTTACTCTGCCAAACTTGAAGTCTGGCAGCATCTCCTGGGCAGAGTGGTCAGGGGGGAGAGCAGAGCGACCTGGCCTCTCCCTGCACCTCTGTAGGGGGATAGACAGCAAAATGGAAACTCGCCTTGGTTAGAAAGGTAGCGAGGCAATTGCAAACGTGTCTGATTTACAGGTTAAAATGTGCTCAGTTCTTCTCTTCTGAACCTGATGGAGAACGCAGCATCAGTAGCACGAGATACTGGTTTGTATGTGTTCAAAAGCCTGGGATTTATAGCAATGCATTTACAATACATTAAATACAGAATCCACAGCCGGAGCTACGGGGGAGCTTTCACCATTTTCCTCCAGTGTTAGGGGTGTCATGAGGAATCCTGCAAGGCTGCTCCATGCCCCTCTGTAATCAGCCAAGCCCAGACAGGTTTTGGCACTGAGTTACAAGTTAGGGGAAAAAAAAAAAAGAAAGGCTGAGAAAATAAGAATGTGTCAGGATTCAAACTTAAACTTAGGAGGAAAAGCACTAGAGCTGAAAATTTGGAATGAGTAGTGCAAGTCACAGAGCATTAGACATGAAATGATGCTGAGGACTGTATGTCAGTGTGGGTCAGTGGGCACTTTTGTCACAGGGGGAGTGAATTTGTCCCTCTTAAATTTTCTATGGAGTCCTGGTGGCTCCCTAGGTGACAGTTCTTGCTTCCCCTGGAAAACACGAGTGTGAATCAAGGAGAAATCTTACTGGAATCGGGAAATAGTGGCAGCCTGTAACGTTACAAGGGAGAAAAGCCCAGTGCAGTGCTTGGCATCAGGTTTCCCCCAGATGTCTGTGGGGCTCGTGCACCCCATCCCCAGTGCACGCAGCTTCCTGGGTCATGGCTCGAGCACACCTGGTGGCTTTGCTGTCCTGCCTCTGTCCTGCAGCCGTGTGTCTGTCCAGGATCCCAATGTGCTTGGCGTGGTGGCCGGGCTGGTGGCTGAACTGGGTACGGGATTTTGCATTTGTCCCGCTGCAGATGCAGGAGTGGGGGCTGTGCCGGGGTAGAAGGACCAGGCTGGAACTGAGGGTCTCACCACTCAAGTCCTGAATCCCCAGAGTACTGTACCCATGTCCTGGTCTAAATTCACTCCTAATAATTCAATTAGCACATAGTTGTCCGTGCAGCATTTGAAGCAATATTCGGTTGGGAATTTGAGGTCCCATTGCTCTTACGAGTCATTTGTTTTCCACTCCCAAAGTGGCCACATAAAATCAAGCATTGAAAAGAGAGCAGAAGGGGCCCAACAGGCGTTTTTTGGGGTTGTTTTTGTTATAGATTTGCATTCTCCAGTTGGGTTTGCTCCCAGATGTGCCCTGTCCATCCCTGTTACTGGAGCTGCCAGGGGTTGAGCTGACAGGACAAGCTCCAACCTCGCAAGGTCCATGTTTGGTCATCTCCTCCATGGTGTTGAGGGAGAAGATTCCCATGATGGAACTTGGGTGCTGACCTCCCCCCAGTGGTGTGCAGGCTCATCACCGGCTGTGACACCTGCCCCACGCTCCCGGGCCAACCCCTTCACCTCATCCCTTTTGCAGGCAACATGTGAAAGGGGCTTTGCAGCCATGGAGGAGACACACCAGAAGAAGATCGAGGACCTGCAGCGGCAACACCAGCGGGAGCTGGAGAAGCTGCGGGAGGAGAAAGACCGCCTGCTGGCAGAAGAAACGGCTGCCACCATTTCAGGTATGGGGACATGCCAAAGGGTCCCCCACAGTGGGGCAGCTCCGTGTTGATGGGGACATTGGGATGACGTTTGCTCTGATGTGGAGGAGCAGAGTGTGGGGTGGAATGAGGAGTGGATGGGGATCACAGGGAGATGGGGAGAGGCCGGTGGGGCATACGGTTTGGATGGATGCCCATCTCCTGGTCCTTCTCCAGGCTTGGTACCTCTCTCCTTGGCTGTAACATGGTCTGATCTGTTTTCCATTCCATCTCAGAAAGGCGTTAGTCATTCCTGTGGTTCATTTATTGCTGATTCCACACTGGATTCATTCTTCAGTGCCCCGGGGGCTTTTAAAGTGCTGGAACCGGGTCTCTGCATTAAGAGTCCCACAGTCCAGGAAACAACACGTGAATCAGACAATTGCTTGGACATTTAATAAGTGGGATTTGCAGAAGCCCTTTTGCTGCTTTGCAGCCAGGGCATAGGCCGACAGGACTGTGAAGCAGTGGGAGGTTCACTCACATTACTCAGGTTTTATTCTTTTAAAAAAACAAACCAACCCCACAAAAAAGCCTTTGGGTGGAGCAGTGCCGGGTGCTGATGCTGTGCTGTCCCACACAGCTATCGAAGCTATGAAGAACGCACACCGGGAGGAGCTGGAGCGAGAGCTGGAGAAATCCCAGCGCTCCCAGATCAGCAGCGTCAACGCCGACATCGAGGCCCTCCGAAGGCAATACCTGTAAGACTGTTGTTGTCCTCTGTCACTGTGTCTCGCAGGGACATCACGTGTGAGGGAGACCTCTTTCTCCCCTTTGATTTCGGCAACAAGTTAGGGGCAGATCTCTTGTCACAGGGACCTCTTTCTTGGTCCTGACCCAGCTATGACCATCATATGGTCCTGGTTGCCCATAATCTTTTGTGTTGTAGGACAATTGTCCCCACAGTACCCAGATTCGGCTGCTTTTTGGTCACCAGAAGTAGCAGATGGATAGACAAAGTGGTGCTTTCGCGCAGCTGTAGTGGGAGGGTTGCGCAACCACAGCTAACCAAGCGAGGAGAAAGACCTTTGATTTTTGTGGCAAGGCTGTCCGCACCTGGGAGCAGAGCAACAGAGCCAAGTACCTTTATTAACCTTTATGCAGCTACATAAGATGTGTAGGTGTGCAAATACACCCGGTCACAAGTGTCCAGAGGCAACTTGATAGATCCCATCTCAATTTTTGGAAACCTGAGGAAGTCCTGCCACTAAACCTCCTACAGAAAGACCTCCCATCCCTTTTGGTGCCCAAGCACTGCTGTGCCAGGAGAGGGAAGGTCTGGCTTGCTCTAGGCTTGAGGTTTTTCCCAAAGGCAGTATGCAAGTCCTCCTCGGTGCTTAGATCTGTGTTGGGCTGTCCCAGGGTGCTGGAGGAAGAGTCGACACGGGTGGGTGTTTGCAGGGAGGGCGCTACCCAGTGTGTGTTCCACCAGGGAGGAGCTGCAGTCGGTGCAGCGGGAGCTGGAGGTGCTTTCGGAGCAGTATTCGCAGAAGTGTTTGGAGAACGCCCACCTGGCGCAGGCGCTGGAGGCTGAGAGGCAGGCCCTCCGCCAGTGCCAGCGGGAGAACCAGGAGCTCAACGCCCACAACCAGGTGAGGGTCCCCGCTGTGCCTGGGGCAGATGGCCTGGGCAGGGGTGATGGGCGAACCGCCCAATGGGCAGTGCGGTGGGCTCTGCACTGAGCCCTGGCCATGCCCTTCCCACAACGGCTCTCACCTCTTCCCAGGAGCTGAATAACCGCCTGGCTGCGGAGATCACGCGATTGCGGACCCTGCTGACTGGGGAGGGTGGGGGAGAGGCTGCTGGATCGCCTCTCACGCAGGGCAAGGATGCCTACGAGCTGGAGGTGAGCTTCTGCTGCTGTCGCGCTGAAGGGGCAGCATTGGTGGGCACAAGCTCCTGCAGATCCTTAGGACAGGGCTGTGGCCATCCATCCCTCTGGTCAGCACTGTGCATCGGGTGCAGCAGGGCTAGGAGCTCCTGGAGTGCTTGTCTTCCCTTCTCACTGTGTCAAGCCAGACACCCAGTCTTCCTTCTCTAGCCCTGCTTGTCCCCTACGATTCAGTCCACACAGAGCAGTGGGGACTAGCAGAAACCGAGCGGTGTGCAGGGAACACATCAGCAGAGCAAGCTTGGGCAAGGTGCCAAGAGACCCAGGAGTGATTTTCTTGTGTGAATCAGAAGATGGGTGAACCAGCAGCTTTGCAGTGCAGCCCCAGCTCAGCTGTCTCTGGGTGCAATGGGTGAGCGCCTTGGGATCACACTGCATCTACTCATGTGTGAACATGCACTGCTTTTATTTCCACAGGTCCTGCTGCGGGTCAAAGAATCGGAAATCCAGTACCTGAAGCAGGAGATCAGCTCCCTCAAAGATGAGCTGCAGACGGCACTGAGGGTAATGACCAGGGACGTTCCTGCAAATCCTCTTACAGGCTGTGCTCTTCTCCTGTGTGCGCGTAGATTTCAGCTCACTTATACCCAGATTTGAAACAATATTTAATGTTTCCATTGAAGGGAATTGAATACTGATTTTGGTGTCATCTGTAAAGCACTCCACAACTGTATCAGCTTAGGACTTAGCCCACAAGGGAGACTGTGTGGGAAAACATCCCCTTCAGTGTTCTTTCCCCATGTCCTGTCACATCAGATCAGATTTAAACGGCAAATATAGTCAGTGTTAAGAGATCTGCCCACCCTCCCAGCATCAGATCTGGTTTGCTCTGGACAGCCTCTTTGCCAAGTCCATTTCTGGGAATTCTGCTTGAATTCTATGTCTTTGTTAAAATTAAAACCCACAAGCAAGTAATTGTGTAGCGAAGGGGCCGCGTGCACAGGCAGCACTGTGCGCTCGCTGCGGGGCTCACAGCTTTCTGCCTGTCTCACCTCCCGAACCCCTGTGGGATGCAGCTTTAAGAGCACATGTGAGATGCTCCAGCAGAGCAGTTATCCCTGCTGCCAGTTCTTCTTCCACCGGTGTTTGCCAGGCGTCTTTTCAGTGCAATCACAACCCGCTTGGCTCCAGCTGTGTCTGACTCCATTGGGTTGTTCTTCTTTGCCAGGATAAGAAATACGCCAGCGACAAGTACAAAGACATCTACACGGAGCTGAGCATCGTGAAGGCCAAGGCAGACTGTGATATCAGCAGGTTGAAAGAGCAGCTGAAAGCAGCCACAGAAGCTCAGGGAGAGAAATCCCCTGTGAACACCACTGTATCGGGATATGGTCAGTCCTCCAGCAGCTCTAAGCATCCTGGGGTTCCTGAGCTCACATGTGCTTCCTCACATACGAGCACTTGTGCGGAAATGGGTCTGAGTGGAGCTTTTTTTGGCATTTCTTGCTGCTTCCCTTCCCTGCTCCTTGCAGAAAGTCTCACTGGAGATGGCAGGGACCAGGTGGACCCAAATTGCCCTCCCACTGGGCATTGCCCCGTGGATGAAAGAGGGGAGATTTAGATGAGATATTAGAAAGAAATTGTTTCCTGTGAGGGTGGTGAGGCCCTGGCCCAGGTTGCCCAGAGCAGTCATGGCTTCCCCATCCCTGGAGGTGTTCAAGGCCAGGCTGGATGAGGCTTTGAGCATCCTGATCCGGTGGGAGGTGCCCCTGCCCATGGCAAGGGAGTTGGAACTGGATGATCTTTAAGGTTCCTTCTGACACAAACCATTCTATGGGAAGCTGGTGGGCCTTGAAAACCTTCTGGCATTCTGCACTGGGAGAACCTTGTGCTACACACAGTGCAGGGGAGCACAGACCCCCAGGAGCCCCTCTGCCCTTCCAGCAGTGCTGCTTGAGTCAGACTCGTTGGAGCGGTTGCCTGGGCTGGGAGGACAGAAGAGCCCCAGGCCTGCTCCATGCAGGAAGCCCATGGGCTCAACGCTAACACCATTTATTTTGCTTCTCCCCAGATATTATGAAATCAAAAAGCAACCCTGATTTCTTGAAGAAAGACAGATCCAGTGTTAGCCGGCAACTAAGGAATATCAGGTCAAAGGTGAGCCAAGATCTCCTTCTGTGTGTAATGAAAATGCCCAGTGTTACTCTGTGGTGGGGATCCCAGGTGGGAAGAAATCAGTAGGGGAAGAAAACAGGTAATTTCCTGGTCACGAGTGCTAGCCTGGATGGCACCGGGGGAAAAAGTGAGCTTCCAACTCACACACACTCCTGACCCTGCTGAGAGTGAGGTGTGAAGCTGCTCCCTGCCTGAATAAGGACAAAGTTGACCCTGTTCTTTGGTCTTTCACAGGAGGACTCTCCCAGTTTTTGCTCCCCATTTTCAGTTGAAATTTAGGTGGTGTCAGTAGGTGGAAAAGTGCACATCATTCTAGGTGTTACAGTGTTCATCACTGCAAGATTCTTGCTCTTTATATGATGCCTTTTGCTCTGGGTGTATTTAACACACGCTTTGCTCGTGTGTTAACGCGATGCAGAAAGCCCTGTGTTTCTCCAGCCATTCTGTACTTGCTGTTGGTCCCAAAGCCCAGTGATGCTGTGCCAAGCTCACCTGCTTGGCCTGCTGACTGCCACAGTCACATCACGTTACACACTGGCTGTTCCCGTGGGACCCCAGGGACTAAAAGGGCAAATAAAGCTGCTCAGAAGGCATCATTAAACATAGGTCAGTTTGAAGGAAGATCAGCATGGGCAAAACTTGCTTTGCCTCAGCACGGATACCTGGTCTCATGCTCATGTTTGAAGTGGTTGGGAGCTTGGGCAGAGTGAGAAGCTGGGCAGGCAGAAGGCTTCTAGCTCAGTGCCCATGCTGGGGGAACAGTCACCACCCGAGCATCGGCACCAAGTAAATACAGAGAGCATCTCTGTGCATGCCAGGGACAGCCCAGACCTGCTGGGCCAGGTCTGACGGTGGGTTTCCCTTCACCACTTCAACTCCCAACCACTTACCATGTGGTCCTCTGTGTGTGTTGCTTGGAGGGGGGCAGGAGGAGAGGAGAGCATGGGCTCTGCCTGGGCACTCTGCCTGCTCGCATCGCTGCCGGGGCGGGGGGCTGGGGCTGCGCGAACGCCAATGCATTTAGGATTTATGAGCTTCTTCTTTTGTTTTGTTTTGTTTTCTTTATTTTGCTTCTTCCTTCAACAGTCCGTTATTGAGCAGGTCTCATGGGATAACTGAAATGAACCCGAGTCCAGGTTCCCTGCCACGTAGGTAAACAAACCGGCACCCACCAAGCGACGCCGCTGCCCACTGGAGCAGCCCACTTTTGCATGCACTGCTCACACCTCCATGGCAAAGAGAGCCCTTCTTCTCTTTAATGACTGACTGGTTTATTCACGGCTAATTGTTTTACCGGGGGGGGGGGGGGGGGGGGAGAAGGGGAGGGGAGAAGTCAGCATACCCAAGATCCATATGAAGTGCAGCCTCTCTAGCTTTTTCCTGGGGAACACAGCTTACTCATCTTCCTGCTTCTCCCACCCTCTCCAACACAGTTCACCATCAGAGAGAGGATTTGGACACGGTGGGGCACGTTTTCCTGTTTGCTGGGTTGGGAGTGCGGGACACTGAGTGTGCATGCTGGAATGACTCTGCATGCCTCCAACTAAACGTCAGCAACATCCAGGTCTTGTAGGAAAACCAGCCATTTTGCTGTTAGCCAGGCAGAGGAGTGAGGC
The DNA here is from genome assembly GCA_033558235.1 of Neomorphus geoffroyi. Lineage (NCBI taxonomy): Eukaryota > Metazoa > Chordata > Aves > Cuculiformes > Neomorphidae > Neomorphus > Neomorphus geoffroyi. The sequence continues at coordinate 774,489 of JAUMJM010000038.1, forward strand.
AGTGATGCCTACACGTGCATTTCCCACAAAGGCTTGTAAAGTGGTAGCCCCTGTCTCAGCTGCAGCGGGGATGTCCTGGGCTGCCTTAAATTTCCTTTAGCCGTAACTGCTGCTTCTTTAGTTTGATTCGTGCCTGAGCAGAAGAGTCTTCCTTGCACAGTAACCGCCTCCTCCTGCTCTCCAGGCTTCCTCCAGCTCCCACTGCTCTCTATCCCTTGGCAGTGCACCTCCATCCCACACACTGACCTGAGGCTTCCAAGCTCATCCAGCCAAAGGAGGGAGCTGATGAGAAACAAGACCAATTCTAATGACCCTGATATCTCGTGTAACTGGAGTAATAGTTAATTTACTGGTCCGTGGTAAAGGCTGGGGTCAGAGCACCTGCTGAGAAAGGTTAGAGAAAAGAGGGGACTCCCCAGCGTGGTGGCAGAGGGGTGACTGGAGAGTCCCAGGAGGTCTGATGGAGGATGTCTTTATCACGGATTTCATCCCACATGAGTCTGTGTCCATCAGGCTCCCCTCGTCAGCAACTCAGATGGGTTGTGAGACTGCCTAGGGGCTGATTTCACTGGAATTTGTATCATCAGGCAGAATAGTCTAATGGTTCCTGCTGTCTCCTTCCATCTAATGAGATGCATAAACTAGAATTCATAGGTTGCTGCCCATTTAAAGAGGCCCAAAGTAAACTTCCTTTAGGAAGCGTGCGCTCGGAGACTCACATCCCAAGAGACTCTGCTGCCTCTTGAAAAGAAAGCAGACAGCATCTGAAAACTCAGGCTAATCCTTTTTGGTGTTTTCATTCCCATGCTGCTTTGCAAAGCCACCTCTGTATTTGTGGGCTTGTGGGAGGAGAAACAGCTAAAGAAATATGGCAACCATGGGAATCTGCGCAGCCTCGGGCGAGTTTATCATGGAGTCCTGCCTTGATAAACACACATGGAAGGAAACCCAGCCCAAAAGCCCAAGCTGCTGCGATGATTGTGCAGTCCTCTGGCTCCACGGTGAGGGAAGTAAAAGCAAAAGGGGAGGTGTGTGCCAGTAATGGAAGAGGTCTGTGCATTTTGCAGCTGCCATGTCTTGTAAAGCAAATAATGTTCCAGCTGCAGAGTTAATTCCTTGCAAGTTGCAAGAAACGGGCTCGCGGGCAGAAGTGACCGGCAGGGTACGTGCAGGCATCTGGCTGCCCACCCCAGAGCAGAGCAGCCCAGCAACGAAAGCCTTTACAGCGCACAGGGGCAGAACCATTGCTTTATGGGCCTGCCTCTCTGATAAGGAGACATCTGTGCCTCCTTGACAGCAGCAAGCAGGGAAATCTCACTGATTCTCTTCTACCCTGAAAGTCTCCTGCCACAGCTTTGGGGCTGCAGGAAGGAGAGAAGCCTGCCTTTAGTCTTGTGTGTCTCCTCGGGATAGTTTGAGGTTAAAGCTGTTGTACAGAGGGGCAAGCGATTTGCTTCTGGGTTTCTACCCCTCACATTGCTCTTTTCCTGAGTCCTTACATGTAGGCAAGAGATTTCACAAATCCAAATGCCAAGAGCAAGCAGGGAGGGTTTTCTGTTGGCTAGCTGAGTGTCATGCTTTAAAATCTGGATGCTGCATCTGAACTGGATCAGCCATCAGCTCCTGCTAAACCTCAAGCAAGTGCTTACCAAGTCCTCCTTCTAACCCTGCATAGTAGAGGCAGCTTTGGCTTGGGAGAACCCCCAGACTGGGGTTAGAGAAAGGGTGGGATTGTGGTTGGCAACAAAAACGCAGTTTCCCAGGGCTGCTTGAGCAAAGGCTGTGCGTTGACTGGAGCCAGGACAGTCCCAGACGGACGCACGTTCAGTCAGTGCTGCAGAGGCGCGGGGAGGACTGGTGTGCCAGTCCTACTCAGCAGCACAGCACCTTAGCTTAGTGATCCAAGCTGTCCTTGCCCGGGGCTCCACTGAAATTGCTGCAGCCACTGCTGCACCGCAGGCTCCGGGGGTCGTTTCCAAGTCGAGCTAATCCTGCTTGCAGCATGGTGTGCCTCTCATTTGCTTCTGGTACGTCGCCTGGTTCGTTCGCAATCTCACCCTCTCTCTAGGCACCATTCACCAGTAACTGCCCTTCATAACCGTGTGTTTTCTCTTAGCATGTCCCACTAATCTCTCCAACCAAGGAGGCCATTCTCCCGCTGCCCACATCTCCTTTGCCTCAGCATCGCACCCTTTCTGTGTCCCTGATGCCGCCCGCACGTGTCCAACGCTCTCTGTGTTTTGTCTCTCCCAGAGTCTGAAGGAAGGCCTGACTGTGCAAGAACGCCTGAAGCTTTTTGAATCCAGGGACTTGAAGAAAGACTAGTTCTCCCCGCTCCGCTTGACCACGCGCACCTCCCAGCTTGAGGCAGCACAGCACCAGCACCGTTTGTCTCTTGTTCCTTACGACTGTCCTTGCTGTCGTTCATCTTGATGCTCCTGACGGGACCCGGCACCGTGGTGGTGGTGCCGCCCCTTCGCCTCCCCGGCACCTTTCCCTGCTTGTGAGATGCTCCAGAGACTCTGAGAGGGAGAGGAAGGGATTGAGGTGGGGTTTTTTTCCCCCCTCTCTTCAGCGCTTTGTAGGAGAATCCTTCCTTTACTGTAAACAATTACACTAAGTGTCAGTATTAAGGCTCGTTAGCCTGTTAATAAGCTAGCTCTGTCGTACCAGCCGTTTGGTATGCAAGCAGGGCCTGGGTGGTATCGGCCATACCTAGCTCTTACTGCTGTCAAGAGACCCAGTGCTCAGAGCACACCAGGAGCCTAATCTAACCGTTGATCTCGATTGCGTTACTTGCACCTACAAGGGGGGAAAGCCTGGGGGAAGCTGTTGGGGAGCGCAAGTCCATGCCGGCATACGCAGCCTGGGGGTACAACACTGACATCTCGCTGGAGAAGGATGCAAGAAATAATTCTGCCCTGTGACTGTGCCGTATCCTGAATGTAGGTGACACTGAAGCCCCGTGAGCTTTGGTGGCTGCCCAGGTGGTTATGGATAGGGAGCTGCAGATACTCACGTGCACCATCAAGTCCGCCCCATCGGCGTGTCTTTGCCTCCCGTCTCGCTGGTGGTCGGAGTCGATGTTTTGGGGCCACGCTGTAAGATCACTTTCTTGCCTCTGTTAGATCAAGCCCAGCACTCTCTTTTTTGCTGTTACTCCCTTCCTCTCATTGAGTCCCGTGTATCCCAGGGTCTGTGCGCATGTGAAACTCCCTTTTCCTAGTCAAAGGAAAGTAGAGTAGAAAGTAGAGCCAATATTGACTGAAAATGCACAGTGCTCAATGCATATAATGCTCCTTTTTTATCAGCTTCTTGAATTCAACTCTTCTTGTCAGCAGGGCAGCTCCTATTTTAATTCTTTAATCTTTTCCTGAAATAAAGCTCTCAAAACCTGTCTGTGCTTCAGACCTTCTCAGTCCTAACAGCTTTTGTATTTAAAGCATATGATTTAGCACCGTGAGGCCGACAAACGGACACAGACTAAAAGTGAGTTGAAGGAGCTGTAGCACTAGGTGCAGCACACAGCCAGCCGAGAAGAGGATGTCTTCCTAGAAGAAGCCTACGCTGCTTTGCCACATCAGGGCTGCCCATTCATGGTGGCTTCATTCCAAGCTAATGAGAGCATTTCAAGATGCCACCTGTAAAGACGCCAGGTCCTGCCTCACTGATCACCCTGGCAGGGAGCAGGGCTGAAGCTCCTGCACAGCGGCTTTTCAGCTCCATTCATCCACCAAGCGACCCACAGCACATCGGGCTGGGCTGTTAAAAATGCACCCGAGCCTTCATGTGGAGCAAAGCTTCCTCCCGTCTTTGAGTTACGTAACATGGTTGAAGCAGGCAGCTCCGTGCTTTCATGGCTGATTTTGGGTCTGTTGGATGGGCGGTACAAGCACAGCCCTCAGAGCGCACTCTCACTGCAGCAGGGCTGGTGAAGACCATCTCCAATCCTGCCAGGTTGAACCACAGCAGCTGCCAAAGAGTTCACCCTCATCCTCCCACTTGGAGCAGCAAGTCTTTAAGCCACCAGAACTTCAGCAGGAGCCGGAGTCATCTAACCATGGCATGAATCAGGATCTCATCCGGCTTGTGTGGCCTTGCCATGGCCAAGCACTTGGCTTGATCCCTCCTGGGGCACTCGCAGCAGTGTGTGGCAGCCATCTGGTCCTGCCTGTAGGAGCCCCACTTGTCCCCAGCCAAGATGCCAGCACTGTGCAGTGGCAAGAGTGTGTACGGGGATACTGTCTCGCTGTGATGCTCTGTAATCTGTGCCTGGGTGTTCATGGATGTCCTGGAGACAGGAGCAGAGTAGGAAAGATGCTCAACCACTTGGACACAAAGGCTTTTCTCTCTTCAACAGGCACGTGCCCTCCAAGATGCTTGGATGTGTAGCCACTCACCCTAATCCGAGCTCACCATAGCGCTTTCCATAATCTGAGCACTGGAGGACTCAGGAACATTCCCTGCCATCACCCACCTGGACTGCCTCTCCAATCAGCCATCAGCCACTCTCAGGATTCTTTGTGCTGCTCCTTGCATTGTGTTTGCTTTAACCCATCAGTCAGCAGCTGCCTTATTCCTCCTGCCATCCCACCATGGAAGAACATGGCCTGTGTGCCCAAGGCAGCTCGCCATGAGCTTCTCGTCTGTATGATGAAAATCCAAATTGGAGAGCCCCAAAATGGAAATGATCACTTTAGCTCTGTCCTGGGACTGTGGAAATAACTGCTAGCAACCACGCTGAGGTAGCTAACGGTCATCTAAAGCACAGACAGTTGTTGATAAAACCATGTGTGTTTATAATGCTTAGCCATGGCATGGGGTCCTGCTTCCTTTACAGCTGAGGAGATGCAGATGCAGCTCTCCCTCGTTGTAGCCCTTCCCAGATTCAGCGTTTTCCAGGTCAAGTGCGCATGTGTTGGGTTTAAAAGCCCACTTCTGGAAGAAGAGGGTCCTTTGTCACTAGTTGTGCACATGTTTTTTCTCTCTCCCTGCTGGCATCTGACACTTGACTGCAGTGAGAGCTCTGCGTCTCTGGTACGACCTCACGGTCAGGTGGAGGGTACGTGTTTGGGTCCCCATGCTCACAGCAGCTGGGAACATGACACTTCAGCGGCTTCTACGAGCAGTTAAAGGCAGTCTTTAAGTTAATGCAGGGTCACCAATGGCTGCCAAGCAGAGCTGACTGCAGGACCAGTAGAGATGTCAGTGCTGTGGCCCAGGTTCATCTAAATTCGTGCTGTTACTTGGGTGGGAAGGTGACTCCATCTGCTGTGTTCTGTTTATTGCGTACACCTTTCTGCACGTGTCCAGAGGTGGTCGCCTGGCCCAGATGTCTTGCTTGGTCTCATCCAAAGTCATCTGTCCAGCTCTTGGCAGGGGTAACCTTTACACTTCATCCCTGGCTGCTCAGGTTCACGGTGATCTCTGCCCTCTGCCAACTGGCATCTCCTGGCAGAGGCCTTGGGACACAGCACTGGGCCTTGTCATTGACATCGCGCTTCCCTTGCAAGACATCCCTGGCTCTGGGAGGCTGCACTCCTCCTCCTCTTCTCTCAAGATGTATGGTAGAACATGGTCCTCACCATGTGGACCCTTGACTTTTCTTATATCCCCTAGCAAATCCTGCTTTTTCCTTGCTACTTCTTCACTCAGGAGCACAAATTATTTTAAGTGTGAGGTCTAGAAATGATCTACCTTGCTATTTGCATTGGCACATCAGTGGCGCGGAGGACACAAGATGGACCTTTTCTGATACAGTGCATCTTGAGACTCTCTGTGGAGGGATGTTTTCTGCTGTGTGCTTGTTCAGACAATGAAATCATTCTCTTGCAGCTTAACGTCCTGCGTAGGAAATCGTATTGAACTTAGCAAGTAAGAGCACTTGATGTCTTCGCCAGTGTGTCTGCTTCGAGCCTTATTTCTTAATGCAGAGAGTGGCAGGGTAGGTGGGGGGCACCCATGGAGGGATCAGGTGGGGTTCATCCCCAGCTTCTGTAAATACATTATTATGACTTGTTTAAAAAGGTGAGGATGGGCCGAAAGGCACTGCCGTGTGTGGGCAGAGGTGGCAGCGCTTCGGTGGTGGGTGGTGTGGGGAGGCAGAGGAAGGTGTGATGAAAACGCGGTGGCACGGGTTGCTGTGTAAAGCATGCGAGTCCTGAAGATGGAGAGGGTCCAGAGACGCACTTTCTGCTTGTGCTTGGCCCTAAATTGGCCTGTGAAGGGAGACTATAGGGGAGTATTCTTATTTATACACATATAAAAATTTACTGTTGTTTAGCAAAGGGGGGGGAAGTCCCCCAGGAACACTTGTACAGCTCTTGCTCCTTTCCTGTAGATGTGCCCATACGCTAAGCAAGGGGTCAGATATAACCTCTGGGCCACTCATGTCAATTCTTCATCTGAGACAACACACACAGTGGTTGTGCATCTCTCCAGTGAGGCTGTGCCAGGGATCTGGCATGAGCAGGAACAGAACAGGACTTTCTTCTCTCTTTCTTCTATTTTTTTTCTACTTTATTGCACAGAAAATGTCAGTCCTTGCATCGCATCACCCCACCCACCATCCCCTCCCCTTTTGGCTCCCTGAAACAGCTGTAAAGGATTTGAATTGAGGTTTGCTAACAGGATCAGACCCAGGGGATCAGCTGCTCAGAGGTTTGCTATCAGGGAACTCCTCTAGCTTCTCTGGACCTTCAAATAGCTGAGAAAAGAAGAACGGGCAGGTTTGCTGGGAAAATAAATCTGGGACTATTAAAAGGCATAGCTGAAATGAAACGTGTTGGATGGCAGGAAGACAGCCGCAGGGAACACGGCATGTGGTGGGACTGCCCACTATTGCCATGGCTTTAGCAGTGCTTAATAAGACAAATTCATTAATCTTATTGCTGAATTACCTGGGTTTAAAATATTAATCACTAAGCAAAGGGGTCCTTTATGAACATAGTGGTGGTGGTCTCATGCTGAAGCTTGTAGGAGCATCCATCTTCCACTGGGGAGTCAGGCTCCTTGGAAAATTCAATCAGAGAACCTGGCTGTCCTGTCCAGAAGGTGCATCAGAGGCCGGGAAGTGGCCTCTTGGTATCGTCAGCATCAAATGTACCCTTTGGAGCAGCATTTCACCAGGTAGGAATGCTATGAATATGGCTTATGGTGATAGTTACGAGTTCTGGAGGTCACAAAGAAAAGGAGGAGGAGGGAAGATGCTGTGGCATGCTGAGCTGTTCTGCTCTACCGCTGCAGGCTGTGCGCCAGGCTTCTGGCTCGGCTTCGCTTTGGTCTGGCAACTGTCTAAGCAAGAGGCAGTGTATTACCTGTCTTTAAATCAAAGAGAGAACCTGCAGCACCAATAAACAGCTAAAAATGGAAACAGATCTGCAGAGAGCAATGATTAAAGAAAAAGGAAAGAAAAAGCCACTGATAGCAGTGGCCCTTAGTTATCCCATTGCTTCTTCCTGCTCCAGGCTTCACCCACCTTTCAAGATAAATCCATGGCTATTTGAATTAGAAAGTGTGTGAAAGGTGGGAAGGGAGCCTGGGGAGGAGAGGGTGAGCTTCCCCGCTTGCACTGGAGGTTTCCCAGTCCACCTGCACCATCCTGCAGCCCAGCGCGATGGCTGCACATTTTGCGGTGATCCCAGTGCCCGCTGTGCACTGGGATGCAGACAGGGAAATGCAGCTGCATTTTACACAGCTGTACAGTGGTGAGAGCGCTGAAATGTGCAGGTGAGGAGAAGTGCACGGCAGCGAAGGGGCAGGCACAGGCACCACCAAATTGGCTCCAAGCAGGATGTTTTTTCCTGCATAGAATTTTCCTATCATTTGCACCATCTTCCTGGAACAGACCGAGTCCTTTAAATGTCACCTTTTTATGTCACTAAAAAAGCAGCAAATTGGGTTCATTTGCTCCAAAGCCAGGACTGTGTGTTGACTCGCAACGCAGAGAAGTCTCTTTTTCCCTGCCACAGCGGTGACCTGTGGGCAGTGACAGCACTGCCTGGCATTGTGAAATGTGTCACTTCTGTACCAGCTCTGTCCTCGATTGTGCTTCCACCAGCCCTTCACATTTTTCCCTGGGTCGGCCACACTCCTCTGGTTGTTGTGAACACTGAAGCACACGCACGCCCGGTGTAGCTTGCCTTCCCTCTGTAATTTTTTTCCATTTTTTTTTAGAAAAAAAAAGCTTTGTTATTCTTCTCCTTTAAAAAAAAAAAGTAATTTAAAACCTGTATAGTGTTCCGAGCACGCAATGTAAATATTTATTACTCAGATATTAGTGGAGGGGTCTCTTTTGTGACTTAAGTTGTGGGTTTGATTTTTAAATCTTGTTCTAACAGTTTCCCACGCTGGGGCTGGGAGAGGAGCATGGAGTGTAATGTGTCCAACCCACCCCGATAAACTGTTTGTTTGGTTTAATGACTTATAAATATATTTTCAAACCTTTTCTGCTGCCCTATCCCTTTAGTTTTGACAACACCTGTCCAAAGATTGTGTACAGATGTTTGAGACCTGTAACCTGACCACGCTATAAACTTGGGGCTTTTGTCCATTCAGAGAACTTGTTAATCTGGGGTTTGACAGCGGCATTAACACCACGTGCGTGCAAACTGTTATCTGTGGTTACACAGAGCAGCAGCAGCCATGCGGTGACAGCACCCGTGGGTGTCCTTGCAGCTTGGGGCTGTGCAGGGAGGGTACTTTGGGCACCACATTCAGAGCGCTCTTTTAATTTATAAGGGACCAACAGACCCCACTGTACAACCACACATCCTACAGCAGCATGGGAGTGTGCTCTAACAGTTCCTACATACCCAAACACAGCTTTCTGTACCACAGAGTTACAACTGAGTCGCACTTACGTGGTGCAAACCACTCTTGGGAGAGGCTGCCACGCACCACGGCGCGAGCAGGGCACGGGCTGGAAACACGGCAGCCCCAGCAGTTTGCCTGCCGCAGGCTGAGACTACTAAAAGAGACCAAGGGCGTGGGATTTACTATCAGAAACCTGATGGGCCAGACGTCGGTACCGACTGAACTAAGCCAGCTGGCCATCAACTCCGAAATCATGAGTGCAGCCACAATGCTTCGTGCTTTCTTCACGTGCTGCCTGTGTGCAGGACTGGCAGGAACACTCACGCTTTGTTCTGAACTAGAGACAGCAAGGTATGTCAGAGAAGACTGAAGACATTGGGAAGTAGGAAGCAGCTAGGAATGCAGTCTTTGATCTGAGTCCATGCTTCTGAGATGTAGAGTTCTGGATGACAAGTTTTTAGAGAACCATTTGTCGAAAGGATGACATTTAGGGGAGAGAGAAGGAAGCTCTGCAAGGCTGTGGTGGCAGCAACCACTCGGGTACCAACAGTGAGTTTTCCTCTATCATCTGGAGAACAGGCAGCTCGCCTTAGTTTTATTGGAATCGCATCTTTAACCCATGGCCAACCCACAACTGAAGGGGACTTGCCCTGGGTTAAAACCACGCACACCACGCTGTACCCCTTGTGATCCAGCCACAACCCAAAGGAACTGTGGGTAATGTGGATGCAAGACTCACTTCCCAGTTTCTGTGACGATGCAATGTGGTGGCCAGCCCTCCCCCTCTGACCTGTTATGTGTCTGAGAGGGGAAAACAGCAGCAGAGCAGGGACACCAGGACCTGGGTGGCTCCAAGGTGCTGCAGCCTCACGGCTACTGGCAATCCCCACGACTCAAAACCAGGAGCGATCACAGCAGGGCGGTGCAGAGACAAGGAAGCACAGTTGTCCTCAAGCCCTGTCCATCCAAGGGCTGAATGGCCTCTTTTAGGGGGCATTTTCCAGACAGATTAGTCTGAGAAATAATGTCTCACATGTGATGCTTTCCTTCTGCAAGGGGGCCTTTTGGAGGCTCCTGTTTCTCACTATGTGTGGGTTCGTCTCCCCTTCTCCCTTCCACTCCAGCTTATTATTTCAGTGATTTTTTTTAAGAGCCACTGTTCCCAATCAACTGCTCACTATAACGGAAACGTCACTTTTTCCCACAATATTTATTCCTTACAAAATCTTGTGTGACTTGCTAGGTTTCCCTGGATGTAGCTGATCATTTTTATTTTGTAAATATAATTACCTAACTTTACATTAACTATATCGTAATAAACTATTTTTGCACCATCCTTTGCATGCTGTGCAGCGAGGTGTTTCTTTCAACAAGAACACAACTACAGAAAGAACGGAACAGAGGCCGGAGCCTGAAAACCGATGAGCCGCTTGCTTTGATAGCCACACTTCACAAAGAAAACACAACAGGTAGCACTTTAATAGCAGTAACATGTTGAAAGTAATGTAAATCTATGCTGTGGAACGGGATTTACAAGGGAATGACCTTCCACAGCTTCTTCCATAGCTGCTACACCATAGATGATGCGTTTTGCCCAGATCCATGCCAACTTTCTCAAACAGAACAGAAAAAAAAAAATCACCATGTATCCTAAATAACACCTAAGGATCTACAGGAATTTGTAATGATTTCAATTTTTGGAACAACCAACCCACAAGGACGGCCTGGCATGCAAAAAAAAAGATGACAGTGAGCTTTACTGTGAAAATGGTTTGAAAATGGTTTACTTAATGCTGACCACAGCACTACTGCATGAAGCAAAACTGGTAACAAAACATTTAAGCTCTTATTCTGAGCGATTCCCAGGCACTTCATGTTCAGTATAAAGCTATTCAGAATTTTGCCATCCCCATGTTTACACACCTCTTTGTTCCACCCCGAACTGCAGGGTCATAGCTCTCCTTTCCAAATTTCCACCCTGCTGATGCAACATCAGTGGTCAAAATCACTGAACCGGACCATCACCCAGCATCCCACCACCTGAACAAACAGGGGTTCCTCCCACTGCTCCATGGTGCAGCTGGGGACCAAACTCCGGTCTGCTCTCTGGAGAAAGACTGACTGATCCCAAAACCCAGCTTCTCTCATTTCTTTCCTGACATCCCTACACTTGCTTGCTGGAAGATGAGCTGCTGAAACTCTGCTAATCTTAAACCGAAGAAATGCATATACGACTGGAACGTACTTCTCATTTCTGCCTTATTTCCCACAATACCATTTTACAAACTTCAACAATTAATGGCAACAAGAAATGTAACTTAAGTACTTAATCTCTCTATACAAACTCCAGCTTTGTCACAGCCCTCTTAACTCTTTTTGTTGCAGATGTAGAGCAGCCACTGGGCTACAATTTCATCTTGCAGTATTCCAAGCTGGAAAATGCCCATTTTACCATTGAAAGACCTACCCCGCACCATATGAACATCCCTCATCTGTGCTGGGGCACTGCAATAAGCCTGCCTGCAGTTCTAAGCTCTAGGAATGCATTCCCATTGCAGTTGTCCTCACAAAACTACTCGTCAAACAGTTGAGAGTTAAGACAGTGGTTTCCTGGCCTGGGATAAGAAATAACAGGTTTTCCAGAGCCTCGTCCCTGTCAAACCATGGGAATCACCCACAGGAAGGGACTTGTGGCACGTAAGGGCAGGGAACACTTTACTTCTCCAGAGGAGCTCACGCAGACGGGTAACACGATGATGTTTATGCATAAGAATAAAGTCCAGGGATGGTACCTAAGGACCCCACAACCCTGTGAGGCAGCTCGATCATTTATTGCCTTTTGAAAAAAAATCTGTAGTTGGTGGGATTGAACTCTTCCCAAATCCTTTCAAACTCATCCAGAAAGGGCTTCACGAGCTCAGCATCTTCCGTGACGAGCACGTTCTCCCGGTTGTTCTGGATAGCTTGGCTGGTCCAGTTGAGGGAGCCCGTGATGAGCAGCCTCCCGTCCACCACCGCGAACTTGTGGTGCATGAAGCCGCTCTCTTGGTCGTGGCGCACCTGGATCCCTACAAAGACACAAGAGCCTCCTCAGAGGCTGCGGCGGCCACTGGCCCAGGCCGGGTGGTGGCCAGAGGCCTCACCGTCGCGCCGCAGGGGCCCGATCTGGGAGCCGGGCAGCGCCATGAACTGCGCGTCCGTGAGGACGCGGACGCGGACGCCGCGGCGGTGCAGGAGCTGCAGGGCGCGGCGCAGCTCGGGGCTGGAGAAGGCGAACACGCAGACGTCGAGCGAGCGGCGCGCGGCGAGGAGCAGGCGCAGGAGGCGGCCCAGGCAGCCCTCGCCGTGCGGCAGCGGGCACTGGCAACGCTGGGGGGGCTCCCCGGGCCGCGCCGCCTCGGCCAGCAGCGCCTCGGTGCAGCGGGGCGGTGCGGGGAAGAACAGCACCTCCCGCCGCGGCCGCCGCGGCCGCCGCCGCCCGCAGCGCCACAGCACGGCCAGGGCCGCCAGCGCCACTCCGGCCGCCGCCAGCGCCGCCCGCATGGCCGCGCCGTCCCCGCCCCGGCGCCTCCGCGCCTGCGCGAGCGCACAGGGCGGGAGCGGCGGAAGGGACCGCAGCGCCCGGCGCCCCCTGCCCGGGCCGGGGAGGGCGGGGCTGAGAGAGCGAGAGGACCGTGGTGCTCTTCTCCTCGTCCGGACCCGAATGAGTCATAGAATCACCTGGTTGGAAAAGACCTTCGAGTCCAACCACACCTGTGCACCCCTAACCCATCCCCGAGCACCTCGTGTATCCGTCTGTTAAAACACCCCCAGGGATGGGGACCCCGTCACAACCCTGGGCAGCGGTTCCAGTGCCCGAGAACCCTTTCAGGGCAGAAATTTTTCCTGCTGTCTAACGGCATCAGGGTCCCCCCGCACTCGCAGCAGGTCCTCTCAGCCACGTTCTGTCCCCGTCCCCACCAACTCATCAGATCCTCTCAAGCCACACACTGTTCCTCCCTGCTGCCACCGCCATCCCACTGCAGAGAGGGGAACCACGCTGGAATCACCCAGCAGATCCCTTCAGCAGGGCTCTGTCCCTGCTCACACCAACTCATCAGGTCCCCTTAGCCACACTCTGTCCTTCCCTGCTGCCAGCGCCATCCCACTGCAGAGAGGGAAACCACGCTGGAATCATAGAATGGTTTGGGTTGGAAGGGTCATTCGAGGTCATCCAGTTCCCACCTGACTAAACTGCACAAGGACCCATCCAACCTGTCCTTAACTCAATCAGCAGGTCCCCTCAGCAGGGCTCTGGCACTCCCTGCTCCCACCGCCATCCCGCTGCAGAGATGGAAAACATGCCAGAATCATAGAACACTTTGGGTCAGAAAGGACCTCAAGGATCATTCAGTTCCAACGCTTCGTCATGGGCAGCGACACCTCCCAGTGGACCAGGCTGCTCAAGGACCCATCCAAGCTGCCCTTGAATCACTCAGCAGATCCCCTCAGCAGAGCTCACTCCCTGCTCCCGCCGCCATCCTGCAGCAGAGAGGGAAACCACACCAGAAACACTTAGCAGTTCCCCTCAGCCACACTCTGTCCCTGTGCATAGAATCATGGAATGGTTGGGGTTGGAAGGGAGCATGAAGGTCATCTGGTTCCACCCCCCTGCCATGGGCAGGGACACCTCCCACTGGATCAGGGGGCTCAAAGCCCCATCCAACCTGGCCTTGAACACCTCCAGGGATGGGGCAACCACCACTGCTCTGAGCAACCTCTGCCAGTGTTTCACCACCCTCAGCTCCCACCGCCATCCCCCTGCAGAAAGGGGAAGCATGTCAGAATCAAGGAACATCCTGCTTTAGTCAGTCTGTGTTTAAGGGCAGCAAAAGCTGTCTGCAGACATTTGGTAAATTAAGATGTGCTAAGGAGAGTGCACATTCCAGCGCCTGCGGCCTGAGCTGCAGGAACTTGCCCAGACCAGTAGATCGGTATTGTTGCATATGGATCTGTTCTGGCAGGCAGCACATCTGCTTTTATGCTACGCAGGAGCCCTGGGTTCACACGCATCGACTCCCCTCTTCTTTCCTGGAGTATTTTATAAAAGTTAAGACAGTGGTTTCCTGGCCCTGGCTCAGAAATGGTACGTTATCCACAGCCTGCTTGTCCCAGACACAGCCATTTCTGATCAGGATGGACACTGATGCACAGTGCAAGCAACTCACCATACACGAGCACAAGGAAGAAGATGAAGCCTGGTGTCACTTTTCTTGCTGTTTCAGAAAAAAACACACCTCTGTTCAGAACCGCAGGCTTTGCTAATAGTGCTTCTGCACCATCTGCGGGTGAGACAGAGACGAGGTTCTAATGTTGGATTGCTTGGGAGAGCTGTTCCTAAAAGCTAGCAACAGCCCAGCCAGTCAAGAAGATCTAAATGCCAAATAATACCTTGCCTGCTGTGTTACACAGCTCTGAATTGGACCAGAATAGCTTTCAAGTAGAAAAATAAGTACTAGACCCCACAAAAGGTGACTGCCACAAGGGCAAGCATTGACCCAGTACTAGAAATTCTGACTCATTAGTGCACACTTTTCTAATTACTTCTGTCGCTTTTATCCCACTGTCAGTGGGCTTTGTTTTTCCCTCGTGACTAAGCACCTAGCACGTAAGAAGCAATACACATTTATTATTCAAAGCTTCCTTTCCTCTGGATAGAGCTTGAGTACTTCTTTTGTCTCTTATTTCCTTACTGACAATTGGGAAATGCAAGCCTTTTTGTGAATTCTGAAATTAAATAAGTGGTTGGTTTATGAAGTAAGAGAGCAATACTTTTTTCCAAGCATCTGTTTGCTGTTTGAATATCTTGTCGTTGTTTCATGTCCAGTCAAGCATTTTCAGCTAATATATCTGAGCATCTCTTGCTCCATTATGTACAAGAAAATAAAACATACAAAGTTAAGAGGAAAAGGCCTGTTAAAATTCTGTAAATTAGACCAAGGCAAAGATGTAGGAATTACCTTGTGGATCAACTGCTGCTTCCCCCGCCCCAACACACGCACACTGAAAATCAACACAAAACCAAGCCTCGTCCATTTTACAAAAATAGCTCTTACTGATTTAATGCCTGTCTCCATTTTACAGATGTTCCAGACAAAAATCATCCCGCATATTTTATACATAAGAACAGAACTCATGACAAGTTGGAACACCTCCTCTGAGCTCGAGTCTTATTTGCATGAGTGTAGAAAGTCACCTGGGTAAAACCTGCCTTTAACTTGTTAAAAATGTCTACGATAACGTCAAGTTTTCCCAACAATGATCCAGAAAAAAAACCAACTTCACAATAGAAACAGTAGTTCCTTACAGTACAGGCAAGGAATATCTGTTTAGGTAATTAAAAAATGCACCAATGTTCCATGAACGATTAAGCACTCAGAATGGCTACTATAGAGTTATATAAGAAGGGAGCACCTACAGGTTGGACCTTTTCTGCTTATTTAGGAAGCTAGAAAACTGTTTCTGAAGACAGAACACCAGCAGCCTTATCCTGATGAGGTTATCTTCATTACCTGGAAGTTTTGCAATCACAGGCAACACAAGGTGAGTAATTTACCCTCTAGAGAGGCAAGCAGGCTGCATTTGAGACTTCTTCTATTACCATTCTGCCTCCCCAACCAAGATTTCCAAAGCAAATGCTCAAACTGTCTCAAAGTAAGATATAAATAAATAAACTGGAGTGACAGGACTCCAAGAGGATATCCTGACTTATGCTACAGCAGAAAATAGTCTCTTAATTCCAAGCATAAAGTGGTTTAAATAATTTACATGTGATCCATACCCTGCGACATGTCACTTATTTTTGGTTCTTGTTCTCCCGGGCATTTAGGAGATTTATGTGGGATTCAGAGAGCTTTACTATATCCACTCCCAGGAGTTCTGGATGTTGTCACAGGTATCCAAGTCTTGCCAATGAAATATAAAACTGAGGTCTACTGCCACACCATAATGCTTAATGAGGACAGTATGGAATTTGAATTAGTTCACGCTGGTTGAGTGTTGCTGTATTTTAGTCTTGAGTGTGGAGGTCTAGATTTAGAGCTGAGTTTCAGGACAGACAGCAGCATTAGATATTAGCACTTATTAGTCTGGTCTCACAGCAATTAGAAAAGACTTGAGTCACTCTTCAAGTTAGTTTGAGGACTGGAAGAATAGTGATGAGGTTTCACTATCCACCTAACGCACGTGCTGCAGGCTCAGCAGTGGTAACTCAGGGCTCCCTGCGATTATTCGAAGGCAGCAAGTGAGGTTGGGCACCCTTTAGTTCCGGGACTCTGAGGATGTTGGGCTGCGAACTGTCGACATCAGATGGGACTTGTATGTCTTGCTCAGGCCAGTCATCCAGAATTTGAGAAGCTTGACGTTGTCCTCTTCTGCTGCTCCTAGAATGCTCAGCAGTTTTTGGGTGTCCTCCTTGGGTCTGCTGTCCACTTTTGTGAATTTAAAGAGGACCTTCACTTTACTGCAGAAACAAGAAACTCCTGTCACTGTTACAATGGACTTGGCTGGATCAAACAGGGCATGAGTAGCAACTCTCTCTTCTCTCAGTATCTACTGCAACTGAACATTAGTAAAAGCTTCAAATAATATCCCAGGGAAACTGTTCTCACACTTTGAATGAAGGTGAGGAGAACCAAAGGGGGCATTACTCATTTTCAGTATTAATATGCATAATTCTCAGTAGAATGGAGATAGACTAGAAGTACAACAATTAATTGTGACAACTGGGAATCTCCTTAGGAGACACACCAAGTGCCCATCTGGCCTTCAGGGAAATGCACAAGACCGTAAAGTTCCATGAATTATTTCACATGACTGTCTGGTCTTCCTTCATAACTACTTGCACCTTTGAAATGCAGCGCCTCAAGGCAGAATCATGACATCCGTTTGGCATGCTTATCTGCACTGGAATATAGCGCACACTGACAGGCATATATATATCTGGATACTTAATCCTCATAATGCATGAAGGCAGACAAGTATTGTCATGTAGGTAACCTACAGATGTGAACTGAAGCAGAAAGGTTAAGAACCGCTGAAAGCCAAAAAGACAGCTGGACCAGAGCAGAACAGCTCCGATAGTCTTTGCTCCCAACAGTAAAGCCAACTGCTCTCAAAACTAAAGCAGAAGTTACCTGACAGAAGTTACCTGACAATAAGTTTGTCCTGTACTCGGCCGTCACTGTTCCAGGATTAGTGTCAAAGCTGTTTCTCTGAAAGAAACATAGTCGTACTTACTTCATCCACTCCTCCTTCAGGCAAACAAGGCACTGATCCACAACATCCACAGAGAGGTTCTGGTTGGTCAGAGCAGCTTCAATCTTGTTCAAGATTGTAGGGCCAACTACAAGACCAGACAGAGGAGGAAAAGTGTGAGAAAGAGAACACAGAGGATGTACATTACCCACTTACACCTTTACTAGTAATTGTTAACAAGGACTGGTCCATTTATTCTGAGAGCTGGGCCTGAACACCTGCTGGAATTGCAGACAAGAACACACATTTGTTCCACCTCTTGTTGTGTTTGACAGCACTACTCTGCACTCATTTTTCATCAGTACTTTGGTCTGGTGCATTAGTGCAGCTTCCTCTACGTGCAGAAAGCTGCACTATTAATAATAGCACAGCCAGTTTCAACACAGAGTTTGGCTTGATTAGTTCACAGATAATAACCTCCCTCGAGACAGGAAGAAACCTACCTGTTCCACAAGGTGAAAAAATATACCCCCCAGTGGCCTGCCCTATTTTCATTTCTATGGAAGAGGAGCTAAAGATCATTCCACTAGAAAAACATCTGATTCAAGAAGCAACATGGAATTTTGTGAAGTGTTCTGAGACATGCAAATAGGTCCAGGGACACTGTTTTCTTCACACCCACTTTTAAACTGAAGTTGTGTAGGTTTAGTTGTTTCTAGTCCCATAGCAAAACCTCATTAAAAATGGTGGTGGAGAAAAGACCTTTCAGTGACTACTCTTGTCCACAAGATTCAAACATGCAACTGGGGGGATGCCAAGTAGACTACTCTAATTATACACACGAGATCTACAACTACTGCTGCAGTACAGGAAGAACACAACAGCGCGAGGAAGTCTCTGCTTTGCATTGAGCATCTGTCTTCAGAGGGCAGAGTAGGATCAATCATCTCTCAAGTCTTTTGAGACAGTCAGTGAAACCAATTCAGCTAAATGAAGACTTCCCAGAAAACACGAGATTGATGAGCCTGACTCAAATCACTGAGGTGCAAGTGTTCAAGTCCTTGAACAAAGCAGGCAGAAAAAAAAAGGAAAATAATAAAAAAAAAAGAGAAAAAGCCTGGGCTCTTCTGTATCAGTCATACCTGTCTATTCAGTGGAACACGGCAGATGAATCGTGTCATGGTCCTTAAAAGCTAGACTTACTCAGAATAAACACCCAAGTATTCATAGTCTCACAGTATCACAAGGTTGGAAAAGACCTTAGAGATCATCGAGTCCAACCTATGACCCAACACCTACTCGACATCTAAACCCTGGCACTAAGTGCCTCATCCAACCTCCCTTTAAACACCTCCAGGGACGGTGACTCCACCACCTCCCCGGGCAGCGCATTCCAATGACCAGTCACCCTTTCAGTGAAGAATTTTTTCCTAATATCGAGCCTAAACTTCCCCTGACGAAGCCCGAGACCATGTCCTCTTGTTCTGTCACTGGTTGCCTCAGAGAAGAGACCAACTCTTGCCTGACTACAACCTCCTTTTAGGTAGTTGCAGAGAGCAATAATGTCTCCCCTGAGCCTCCTCTTCTCCAGGCTAAACGACCCCAGCTCCCTCAGTAGCTCTTCATAGGGCGTGTGCTCCAACCCCTTCACCATCCTTGTCACTCTCCTGGATAGAAAACATTCACTGTGGGTTACAGAAGAGTTTCCCTACAGTTGCTACTATACCTGTTACAGAATTCTTTTATCACTTCTGAAAATTAATAAGGAAAATGCTGATAAGGTAACACAACCCTTTATAACAGAACAGACTGGGCTAAACCTCACCTCAAAGAGCAGCACCCAGCTTGTACACCCACCTGGCTTCTACTCAGACTTCCTTAAGGGCCAGTGCATGAAGAGCATAAAAACCAGTTAAAGAGCAAGGAGCTCTTTTAACCTCAGCGATACAGATTCTTTCTGCTTTCAGATCACCCACCTCGGTCTGCTGCAACAGGGCTGCCGCTGGTGACAACGAACTCATACTTGTTGAGGGACTGCTCATCATCAAACAGAGTTGGGTAGAGACTGGACCGAGTAGCAGCATGAACTTCCACAAGGACCGCAAACTCTAGAGCAACAAGAGCCCAAAAGAACATTAACTGCACCAGCCTTGATTCTAAAACGCAGCCACATACCCTGCTCCGGGGAAACACGGCTCTGCCAGCTTACGATGTTTGACCCAGCATTAAGCTTTCCTCTGTAGCAACTGGAACTGTCAGCTATAGTATGATCAGTGCTCAAAGAAAGTGTGACACTGTCCAACTACTGATCAGGCAGAGGTATGGGGGAAAAAATGCAGTGGTACAGGCTTTAGTTTAAGCAGCATTGTTAGACTACCTGCACATGATTAATAATAACAATAAGAAAAATCATCTCGTGTCCTTTAATGCAAGACGACAGGGGAAGGAGAGGGTTCTGCAGTGGGCTCTTACCAGATGATAATATGTGGGATGGGATTTGGACGTGCGGGCTAAGCCCTAGGAAGTTACACCGGTATGCCTCTTCATACTGGTTACTGTAGGGGATGATCCGCACACAACCAACAGGCAGCATGGTCTAAAGAAGGAAGGAAACGCGTCAAGAGGAACACTGGAGCTAAACC
The DNA here is from genome assembly GCA_033558235.1 of Neomorphus geoffroyi. NCBI lineage: Eukaryota > Metazoa > Chordata > Aves > Cuculiformes > Neomorphidae > Neomorphus > Neomorphus geoffroyi. Next base: position 794,180 of record JAUMJM010000038.1, read on the forward strand.
AGTTTAGTACAATTTCATCCCTGGCTTCCAGGGCCAGCCAAGACTTGGAGCACTGCTCATGCAGATGCTCCTGATTTGGGGGATGAGAAGTACCCTACTTGGCTTGAAAGACTATGCAGTTGCTGAGGACAACCAAGGCATACAAAAGTTAAGGGATTAAGTTAAGTTTTTGTTTGGTGGATTTTCGAGGGGTTTTTTTGGGTTTTTTTCAAACCCATGTAATTTAGAACACATTCTCCACAAGATTACATGTCAGACAGGTTGTTATGAAGGCTGGACTACCACAAAAACAGACATAAAAATATAAAAAAACAAGGGAAAAGTTTCTACCCGGAGCACATCAAAAGCAGACTGGACAAGATCCATATCTCGAGCTTTCCAGATGACCTGGTTCCCCATCAGAACATGCCAAGCCAGCATGCGGAATGCTGATGCCCCAAGAACCTGAAAAATAAAAACCATGGAGCATTAGTTATGAAAATTCATAAAAAGTCCAGTTTGCCCTGTCAAAAACATGCCTGCCACATAAGAAAACGGCTAGAACTGAACAGCAGAAATGAACATGAAAGTTTAGCAGGTCTTGTGACACAGGAACAGCTCTAAACCACAGCACCAAGATCATGTATTTCTTTGACAGGTATGAAAGGCAGTGAACTGTCATACAAAGCAACATGCACCCCCATCTACGGTTTCAAAAGCAAACGGCAGCAAAGTACCACTTTGCCAACACACCTCATCAATGACCTAATTCAATATCATGCATATTAAGAGAACAACAGTTTAATTTCCAGGTTGCTCCAAACTCTTCAGTGCTCTGCCCAGACAGTGTCAGTCAGCCCACTTGTTGGTCACATTAGCGGTTTCATTCAGACAGACACAGGCCTGTTTGAAATGGGACTGAACAATTTCTATTAGATGATAATAACTTTCAGCCATTTCTCCAGTCTGGGTTATGTTCATGACAACAATTCAGGCATGAAAAGTGAAACAGTATTTAGACAAGCCTTCGAGGGCACACACTTGCAATACAGTCGTGTAATTTAATAGCTTTAAGCATTCTAAATTAGGAGACAGTAGAACAAAAGAAGGCTAAAGACATAAAGCAGGCATTTGTCAGAAGTGTCCAGGAAAACAAACTAGTATGAAAGAGACTGTGGGTCAAATGCACTGAGCCTTCCCCTCAGCCAGGAATCTGGAAGCACTGAATAAAAGTTAGATTTGTGTAGAGCCATTTGTTTTGTTTGTAAATTATTTTTTCCCTCTGAAACACATTTGTTTTAAGCAAATAACATTTGGCTTTGAAGATGCTGCATGACCTGTGTATTAAATTAGAGTTGCTGCTTTTGGAAAGAAGTACAGAATTTGAGAGAAATCATATGATCCCATCCTACATGAGCGACGATCACTGGAGTCCCACGTGGTATGAGAGGAAGGGAGTGCCCTCAGAGATGCAGTTAACACTGCATTACACGCTGTGCGGACACTGTGTTGAACATAGGAAAGAAGTGCAGACTGCAGGAAATAAGCATATCTTTTAAAAAAAAACATTATCAGGAGAAAAGTTGATAGCTTGTGAATTCGGTAGTGTGACTGTGCTCCTTTCTTACCTGCCTCATGTGCCTGAGAGAGCGGAAGACAGACAACCTTCTGTGAGCTACATTCCAGCTGCTGCAGTCTGGCATCAGAGATGTTTCAGGTGAGCATTTAGATAACTCCTGCCCTTCCGCAACATCAGGCTGGGAAGAAGGCTTCTCTCCTTCCTCAGAACCATCCCAGCCTTCTGACTCTTCTTTCAGGTCTAGCATAAAAGAAAAAAGATAGAGTGGTTATAAAAATTGCTACTCTCTAGGCATGAGAACTGCCTCAGAAGTGCCTCCGCACACGGCGCCCAACTAATGTTGGCTGTCTGTGGGGAGATAGAGCTCAGAATGCAGTAGCTGAAAGCACTCGTGTCACAGACACGCCTGACAGGTAATGATGTTTCATAGTTCAGGTATAAAACAGCCACTGAAGGGTCAAGAAGGAATTTTCATCTTCTAAGGACACGAAGACACGTCTTTTGACCAGCCACATGTTCTCTATTCTTGCTTTAAAGGTCATGGCGAAAGCTTTGAGGCAGGTTTTGTAGATTCTAGTTTAAATGGATTAATAAAAATAATTCAAGCCATTAGCTTTAGAGATTTTGTAGAAAAAGGAGCAAGAAGACCATACGCTGTGACTGCAAATTCTTCTGGCTGCAGAGATTCACTGGGAGGGCCAACCCAGCCAGAGAGAACAATAATCACAATGACGCAACACTGCCACACTCATGTAACAAACACCACCTGGGGGTGCAGAGAGTCTACGAGGCCAGAGCCTTAATTTCATATCTCTGTCAGAGTCACCTCCCATACAAGGGAGCACATCGGCTACTGCAGAGACTACTGCTAAGGTGAAGGTGATGAGAGCTGGCTGTGCTTACGATGCTAATGAAAGGACTTGGTGTTTTACCATCCAAATCATTCTCAGAGGGTCTTTCAGCTCTGGAAACTTCTCTCTCACCTGCAAGTTTTTCCATCTGAACAAGGGTGTCTTCTGTTGGTGCTCCCTCCAGAAGTTTCTCTGTAAGCCGACTACCACAAGCTTTCAAAAGCCTGGAGACATTGAAAGAAACAGAAGCAGCATTCATTGAGCCTGCTTGCTTGGTGCAAAAATCTGGTCAGAAATCTGCTGTGATGATCGCAACAAAAAAATCCAACGACTAACCAATTTGTGTTTCCTTTCAACACATCTTTGTGCTGTCCTCAGTGTGGAAACTATTAATGCATCTTACAACCGCTGCCATCCAAAGTCACCGAAAGGCCTGCCATTTCGCGATTACATTGTGAAACGTACTTCTCCTCCACCCAAGTCACACGCTGGTGTTGCAACCCTCTCCATGGCATCTTTCCAGGGAAGCTGGATGAGCAAGTCAGGCACTGGAGGTTACTGTGCCGAATGGCTGCACAGCCCACACTGCCCATCACAACACACAGGCACTTGCAGGTGAACAACCACCATACGTCCCGTGTGAATTTGAGCTATGACACACTGCGGGGAGAAGTACCTTTTCTTGCTTTCTTCCATACTTACACTTACAGAATCCTAGAATCATTAAGATTGGAAAGGACCTCTAAGATCATCCAGTCCAACCATCAGCCCAGCACCACTGCGCCTACTAAACCATGTCCCAAAGTGCCAGATCTACACATTTTCTGAACCCCTTGCCAGGAATGGAGACTCCACCATTGCTCTGGGCAGCCTCTTCCACTGCTTCACCACTCTTAATATCCAGTCTAACCCCCCCAGTGCAACTTGAGGCTGTTTCCTCTCATCCTCTCATTTGTTCCTTGGGAGAAGAGACCAACCCCGACCTCACTAGAACGTCCTGTCATGTTTTTGTAGAGACCAATAAGGTCTCCCCCTCAGCCTCCTTTTCTCCAGACTAAACAATCTCAGCTCCCTCAGCCCCTCCTCATAAGACTTGTTCACCAGACCCTTCCCCAGCTCTGTTCCCCTTCTCTGGATGTGCACCAGCCTCTCACTGTCCTTCTTACAGTGAAGGGCCCAAAACTGAACATAGGATTTGAGGGGTAGCTTCACCAGTGCCAAATAGTTTCATGCTGCAACATCCTCCCATCTGGATAGACCCAGTTTCTATTAGCAGCCACAGGAGTAGGTTTACTTCGCTTTTGTCCTAAAGGCATCAGCAGGCTGCTCTCTCTCTGCTTAGTTCCTTCCCCTTCAGAGACTACTTAATGAAGTCCAACTTGATGCCTCAAGAAAAAATACCCAAATACTCCAATCACATTCCCACCCCTTCAGAATATGGCAGTATTCTCTTCATGAAGAAGTTGCAGAAGCTAGAAAAACAAGTGGCATTACCAAGCAAAGGAAGTATGTAAACATGCCCACAGGTTTTCATCGTTGGTCAGCGATGTTAAGGAGCGAGCTGCATTGCCATTCCGCTGGTGCAGGAAGGGAGTGAAGGCTGTGTTCATCCGCTGGGCACGCTGAGGGCACCCGTACTGCTCCGCTTCAAACACCTGCACCACAGAGAAAGGGCAGTAAAGAGACAGTGAAAAGATAAAACGCTTACGTAAAGCTGGGAAAAAAAAAAAAACAATAAAAAAAAACAAAGTGAAAAGGGTGCATCACACATAACCAGCCAAAATACATTGTAAATTGTGGGAAGAGAAAAGGAAAGAACATCTTATTCTTAGATAGAGTAAAATTATCATTAATTAACACCTGTGGTCCAAAAAAATTGCCCTTTACAATTTCAGTCACTTAGATTTCTAACAGAGCTGTTATCTAGCAGTTAGGTCTGTGAACTGGCTTAAAATGAGAATGGTGCTCTGTTCCTTCTCCCCTGCACCCCCAGACACGCACCGTCCTTTTGTCCCTTGTGTCAACTTTAAGGACCACCCTGGCTGCCACGAGGTCAATCAGATTTAAATCAACCATCACAACGTTTTACTAACGCTGACTCTGCACACTGACCTTAAGTGCTTTGCCCTGAAGCTCATCAATGATGCCTCTGATTTTTCCCAACAAGAAAGGCCAGGAGTTGATGAGGTAAATCCGGTCCATCATGATAGTGATGATGCTGTACCAGCGCTGGAATCCTCGAGCCAGGCTGTCTTTGATAAAGAAGGTATGGCTGAACACAAAACCATGCTGTTCGTCTCCAAAAAAAATAGGGCCTTCACGTCCTGGGCAGACCTGGAGAGGTGGGACACAGACACCCCTGTAGTTCAGCCCATCTCATCATGAAACCGTAATAAAAGAGCAGGCAGCTTTATTCAGTTAACACACACTTGGTGAATAAACCAAGCCTTTTCTAGGCTACTATTCAAACCCTAGGATCAAGCACACCTCCACAGATATCCTACAAACACTACATTTTAACTATATTTTAAGAATTCAGCTGTACTCAGCTATGATACTGTTGAGAATCCACAAAGGATTTTGATGATCCTGTCACACGAATGCTCAGAAAGATGCAAGGTTCTCCCTTCACTCCTGTGAGATGCTAAATATTGACTGTCTACAAAGATAAAATCCTTCTGGGCACTAAACAAGATCCCAATGTTTTTACAAAACTAGTTTATATTACAAAGAAGAACAATATACACATAAAAGCAAAAAACACAAAGGGGAAATTTTTGGTCTCACAAGGTGAGAGGAAGGAACCCTCAAGTTTATCAAAGATCAACCATAAAAATTACCACAATCCTGGCATGAACAGACATGTGTATCTATCTTTCGACCAGCATTCCCTCCTTGTTTCAGGCTGCACAGAGCAGCCAGGATTAGCAAAGCACTAGCTTGGATTTGAAATGATTCATACGGCCATGAACAAGTTTTCTCCCTGGCCTCCAAGACAGTTACCTCGCAGCTCAGACTGCGGACGCAGGCCTGGCGCACAATGCTGAACAGCTGGGGGTGGTTTGGGTGCTGGTGGCTGACATACTTGATTGAAGTTTCTTTGTCGTGACTGACGTATCCAGGATGTCCTCCTGCAAGAGAGCGGCAACCCTAACGACAGAAAAGCAAATCCAGCCATAAATGAGTGTGCAGTTTTCTAAGGTTTCCAAAGGCCTCCCACACACTCCCTTCAAAATGCAGGGAAATGTTTCTTACACATATAGATAACACAAATACTCAGAAGACAAGAAATGAGTCAGGGTTAGGATTTTAACTCAGAAGTCCATGCAATAGACTCCCTCTGCTCTTATGCTCATTTTTCCACTATTTAATTTGATTGTGAACTTGGTGCTGGCTCTACAAGCAGCGGAAGTCAGTTAACAGCAGCTGGAAAACCAACTAGTCTGACAAAACTGGCCAGAACCTAAAGGAAAGTAAATAACAAACACCTCAGAATAAGTACTAATAGTAGACAACAGTGAGAACAATTGAGAACCTACATTTCCTCTATGGTTTTAATTGCTTTTGCATTTTTTTTTTGGTTTCCTAATCAATAGTGCTTTTAAAATTACTATTACTAAATGACCAGATCTAATATAAGAAAGTAAACACTCTTTAGGGATGAGGAAAGTATTTCTCAGCCACAAGAGAATCACAGATCACAGGACTTAAGGAGACTTCATGACAGCATCTTGTCAAGGTCTGTATACTCAGCAACAGTTCCTTCATCCTCTTGTTATAGATCATTACAGTTTATCAGGACTTGGAGATCTGCTATGAGCAGTACATACAAAACAAGTGCAGTTCACATTGTGTTTTCCCTCTAAAACAATACAATTTGCATCAGAGCATCCAAGAGTCCTTTAGTTAAGCCAAGGGCCACTAATGTCTGTGTGCAGATATTCACACTTGCCTCACACATGTCTGACTTCTTTGGCCCTGGGCTGCTGGAGTCAGCGCTGGCACCTTCTGCCGGGCTGTGTGAGCGGATCCGACTGCTCATCTGAATGCCACCTTCCTCCTCTTCCGCCTGCTCATTCTGTCCAGAGATGTCCCCGCTGCTTGCGCCTTGGGGAAGTGGTGAATGTAAAACCTCGGTACAGAAGAGGGTGCGAGGACCATGGAGCTCACAAAAGTGGCAGAGGGCAACAATAGCATTCATAGTGAGAGCTCAGCACCTGCGCCGGCCTCCTGCAGGCAAGGGAGAAAGCACACAGCGTCAGCACAACCAACACTGAAGCACTGCCTGGGCCGGGCTGGTCCAAGTCGTGCTCTATATCCCTCCAAGAGCTCAGCCTAAAGGACCAGGACAACTGCATCTGAGCGACCTGAACAAGGACCAACACTTTGTCTCCGATGGGACAGGACTGGAGAAGAGTGATCCCCCCGCACCCCATTCCCTGACACCTCAGGCCCCACGGGGGTGATACAGGGCTGAACTGGACCCTCAGATCTCTGATGTCCAGCCACCTCTGGCCTTACAGGGACAGGTGAGGGGCTGACACCTCTGTGCTCGGCCACCTCTGGTTTTACAGGGATGGACAGGGGTTTGACAGGCCAGACCCGTACCCGGACACCTGGCGCTCTGCCAGCACCGGCGCATTCCCCTTGCTCCCGGACACCCCGGGCCCTGCTGCGGCTGCCCCCGGCCCACGGCCCTCAGGACCGGCCCTGCCTCGTCTCCCCCGCTCCGAGGCCGGCCCAGCCCAGGCTCCCTGGGCCCGGACATCCCCATCCCCGCTCACCGCGGTCCCGGTCTCTGTCCCAGCCGGCCCCCCCAGTTCCGCCCCGATACCGCCGGCCCCACCGGCCCGTACCACCCCGACCCGGCAGAGGAGGGGAAGGATGGAAGCGGGTCAGACACCGTCCTGGTTGCCCACCCGCCGCCGCCGCCATGGAGCAGCGAGGAGAGGGAGCAGGAAGAGGGGGAGGCCGCTCGTACCGCAGCGCCCAGCCGCTCCTTCCCGGCGCTTTCTCGAGGACCCCGCACCCCCCGGTGCGGCAGTGACTCGGCCCCAGGCCGCCCTGGCCGCTGGGCACAGCCATTACCTCAGAACGAGGGGGAGATGGGCAGATGCGGAAGACACCTCCGTCCCTTCCCTCGCTGTTCCCCGCCCCGCAGAGAAGCGGGCAGCAGCGCCCGAAACCAGCAGCCGACCGGGGCCGAGCCGCCCCCGTGACCCCGCAAGCGCTGTACTCACAGTGGGCTCCGCTTCGCTACCCCCCCCCCCCCCACGCGAGGTGGTACTGGCCCCACGGCTGTTCACGTGACCGGCTGTGCCGGGAGGGGACACGGGGCGGGTCACGTGACTGACGCCCCACGAGGGGACGTGGGCCCGCGGGCGGGTCACGTGGCCGGCAGTGGCCTCGCAGGGCTTCGCCATCGCGTCCCGCAGAGCCGCCCCGCTTTCCCCCCCCCCCCCCCCGCACCGGCCGCTCCGGTAACGGCGCTCGGTACTTTGATTCCTTAGAACATAAGGGTAGGAATCCGTGAGGGGTGCGCTTTTCCGGCGCCCCCGCTGAAGCGGTCACACCGGGACGTGGGCGCAGGTGGAGCCACGAGGGCAGGGCGCATCCCGGCCCGAAGGCTCCTCCCCATCCCTTACATCGCGTCGGCTGCTCTTCAGGGTAGCAGGTTTTTTTGAGGTTATTGATCTCTAGAAAACCATGATGGGAGGGAAAAACAAATTCCATGTGAGCTGTTATTATTTTGAAGCCTGAAGGGATTAAGTACTGGATCCCCCCCCTTCCCTGTACCTTGGAGATGACCCCTACGGAGCTTTAAATGCCCGAGTCTGAACACAAGCAGTAATTCTGCACCAAGACAACAGCACAGAGCATTGGGCGGAGTAGAAATTGTCCTTAAATGCCAGTAAGAGGAGGGATCAGTGATACCGCCACAATATACGCCTCTGGATCCAAGCAGCCGTGCATGGACTAATGCTGCCTCTGAAGAAAAAAATACTTCCACGAGTCAGTGACACAGATGATTACTCATAAAGTCATAGGGTGGTTTGGGCTGGAAGGGACCTTAAAGACCCATCAACCAGTTCCAAGGGCAGGGACACCTCCCACTGGGTCAGGGGGCTCAAAGCCCCATTAACAACCCTAGCCTTGAACACCTCCAGGGATGGGGCAGCCACCACTGCTCTGGGCAACCTGGGCCAGGGCCTCACCCCTCTCATAGCAAATAATTTCTTCCTAAAATATAATCTGAATCTCCCCTCTACAAATAGAAACGTTTGATTCCAGTCCACCTAATCCTAAGAGCTCATCTCTGACAAGGACTAGCAAGGAAGAGACACTGTTTGCACAAAAAGAACTGCTATTTCTACCTCTCATAGTTTAGGAGTGCTCTAAGCAGCCACCAGCCGAGCTTGGACAACTCCTGAGCCGAGGGCACTGCCACACACAGCCGACAACCAGCAGCCTCCTGCCAGTAAGTCAGAATCACATCCTGAGAAGTGACAACAACAAAAAAACCCACCCCCAAAAATAAGGAAAAGCCAAATACAAAAGACCTACTATCTCATTCAAGACAAACTAAGAAGGACTTGTTTGTTATCTTTATTTTCCAATAGTACATTTAAACAACTTCTCAGGACTAACTTCCTTGGCCCGTGTGGCCATGCAGAAAACATTTCCTACGTTATACAGATTGCCTGTGACAGCACATAGACCAAGTGGCAGTTGTCCTGCAGAAGAGAAGGAGGCTGTGTAGGAGGCAGCAGCTGGAGCTACTCAGAAGCATGTGGTACTATGGCAGTGCTGCAGCAGTGTTAGCAGAGGTCACCCACTAGGGCTCCTCAAGGGCACAGAAACAGGAGGAGAGGTTGCACACCAACAGCTTCCAACCATTTCTTCTTAGAAACATTTTAATACTGCTAATAACAACTGAACTAGAGACCCCTCCTGTGGCTAATGAGTGTAGTTGCATGTCTACTGCTACTTTCAGAACTGCTTTTTATATCTTTGCTAATTAAGATGTATGAAAACTGGAGTTAGATATCAAAGCATGCACTCAGTATTTCGTGAGCACATCTGGTGGCCATGCATGACAGGAAGAACCAGCACAGGACCTCCACGAGTCCCAGTTCGGAGAAGCACAGCACGCAGTGTTCTTACTTTTGATCAGAAGTGCTACCCTGCAATAAATACAAATTAAACCCATAAACCTCAAGTGTTCTCAAAGTGTCTCAGCTGACCACAGCCCATGCGATTAGTTCAAAGACTTGAAGGATCTACTTCGTTAAAAATCTGACTTAATTTCAACAGTATCTCAAGACATGCAGATGCCAGACTGTAGGTGTTTATCAAACTGTTCCTTAAAAGCCCTGAAGCACTTCTGGTGAATGCTTTATCTACTGATTCTACAGGTGGGACCCGGCTTTGAATTTCCAAAAGCAAGCAGAGTTTAACAGCCCAACCATGTATGTCAGAAAAAGAACCTTAGCAGGTCTCTAACTGTAAAGACATTTGCCCTCTAAATCAGATTAAGAAAAACAGTGTAATGTGTCATTTGGAACTATTACATAGGGATTTCTACCATCCTTTTGATGTGCAGTATGGATTTATTTCATATACTTTAGGCAAAAAAAGAGAAGAAAGTGTAGCTGCTGTTTGCCAGCTGTATTTCTTAATTTGCTTGTAATTCCACAGCTGGAAAGCCATTCTGCAGCTCTCACAGGCATGCCGACGCTCACTAATAGGAACCTGTGATGTAAAAGCTCAGCCACTATGGACATTCCTGGTTCTTCTCCAACTTCACAAAAGCACCCTACATACATCCTCCCACAGCAGAAAAGCCCTCTGCCATGCAAGGGATCCATCCCTGTGCCTGCATAGGCAGCAGGCTGGGGTCAGCCATTCATGGTCCTTTCTGACTGCTGCACACAGCTGTCATCACTCTGACAACCCAGCTTTGTGCTCGAGCCCACAGCATCATTCATCTACTAATTTAACACTTCCACAGTACCAAATGAGAAAATTGCATGAAGGCATGTCCAGCATTGAAATCACTGCAGGATTAACCAGGAAATAAACCTTCAAAAATCATAAATATCTTTAATAGCCAGACTGGTAAGGCAAGTTATGAAAAAAACCCCAAGATTCTACTTCAAGATCAGATGTAAAAGTTGCCTTCAAACACGGAAGTCTCTGTGATAGGAAGCACAAGTACTCAACGGTGAGCTACTAACACTATGGATCTATCCTCTGTGCAACACTAAACTGCTATTTCAGACTCAAAATCGTCATTCACCACCTAGAGAACAAGCTGGGGACAGATCTCTGTCGGTAGCAAGTATTCCGCTGCCACAGAGGCTCTGCTGGAATTAAGACAGCAATTTAAAGTGGAAACCCCAGCGGTTCTGTATCAGTGCTGGAAGCACAAACAGTGTTTTCAATCATGGGTGACCTCAATACACACAAGCTTCACACGGCAAGAGCCACAAGTGCTTCACTCCTTCTTAGGCTCCTGAAAGAAAGCTGGCAGGTTAGCAACAGCAAGCAGCTCCTAGTCAGGTATTTAAGCAGGAAGCACTGGATGCTGAGCTTCTCGCATTCTGACTTGTCGACAGGTTTATTTACGCCCGATAGCAGGAGATTGGCACTGACAAAGTTTTCCAAAGGTGTTTGAACAGCGAGAATCTTCAGATACAGGAGAGCTACAGAAAGTTGAAGAGCTCATTCATTTAAGGGGTGAAACACTTAAAGAACCCAACAACAAAGATTTTATCTGAATTAAAACCAGACAGCATTTCAGCATGTTCACTCCAAATACAATCCTGCATTCTGAGAGCTGTACAGAATTCTGTTTATGTTCCATGTGGACTGATTTTCTTTGGAAACAAAACTCTAAAGCATCACCTTCACTTATTTCCCCCATAGCCTGTTGAATACCTTCATGCCAATTGTATAGGAACAAAAATTTAAATCTCTCTCAGTGTAAACAACTTCACATCCAGAATCGGCAGAACACTGAGGTCTCCCAAATATCCTTTTGTTGAGGTCTAATAAGTATGATCTAAGAGCAAATGTTATTAGGAGATATTTTGTACCAGAAACTTTAAATCATAAATAGCTGTCAGGTATGGATTCCCTGCAGTGATCTCTACTTTTCAACAAAACCACCTCACAAGAACTTGTCAATACGCTCATCCTGTTGGAAGAACACAGCTGTTACTTCATCATTTAACAGACAGCAGTCAGCTACACCGGGCATATGCAAATCATAACGTAGAGAATTTACTTCCACTCCAGCCCTCTCTCCCCACCATACATACGATAAATCTGCACTTTGAGCCAACTTTAAATACAGAGTAACGAACCAGTAATTACCTTGGAAGTGAACCAACACTAGTTTGTATTCTTCCCTGAATAACACCTTTTTTTTTTTTTTTTTTTTCAGAAGAGAAAAAAAGGACTGCTACAGAAACACAGCAACATTCAAACCCTTTAAAACAAAAGGTAGATTATTTAATGCATTAACGATGTTAATCTGAAGATAAATAAATCCACAACAGACTTAAGTTTCTTTTGAGATTTCCTTTTTCTTTGCAGAGAATATATCTGATATTATACAGTACTGAGAGGGTGTTCTTTTATTTTCTTAATGTCCAGGTGAAAAATCAATGCTCAGTTCTCTCTGCTCTCTTCGTGGAACTCCTCAATGCCCTATTCCAGGCGTGATTCTTTCATAAGCTTTTACTTGAAAGCGGAGTGGTGAGCAATGCTAATTTCAGGAATAACTGGATGGTTTGGTCCCTGAGTCATCTTCTTGAGAGCCCATACTCTGGAAGGGAGAGAGTTATTTCCTTTCAAAAATAGCTCTGAAGGTTTACCTTTAAGACAGACAGTGCTCTGAAGTTAAGAGATAGGAAAATAAAGTGCATATGAAATAACATGCTCTTCCTTTTTGTTTTCAAGCATCACATTTATTCATTTATTATTATTAATATCTAATTAACGTTGTAAATACTGATATTCACTGCCACACACTGCACTAAATCTCCTACATACTTGTACAAGACACAATATCAGTTACCTTCTGCACAAACTGAGGGTTCACAGTGATCTCTTGATCCATGGCTTTCAGTCGTTCATCGAGCTCTATACATTTCAGCATCTTAAAAATACATATTAAGTTGATTATTTTGTCCAGCTTGTACATGATCAAGACAGTTCATGGCTGTGCTACACAGCACCAATAACTTTTGTCATCACAGAAGTTTCAAGTCAAAATATTTTCATCCCTCACCTTCCAAACAAAAGCATCAGACCACTTTGTATTCCCTAATTTTGTTCCAAGTATTCCTAACAATCCTTTTCAAGATCACTGATAAGACAGTCCCATGAGGGTCAATCACCTCAACTGACAGACAAGTTATCGACAGCCAGTGGAAGTGATCCTTGAAGTCTAAAGCTCTAAAAACAAACTTCCTAACCCATTCAAGTCAAGAAATTCCACATCACCAACACCAAAGCGGTCAGTCTACTGAAACATCTCAAGCTGTACAGAGACACAACAAGGAATGTACTGACAACAAATGACTAACAAGCTAAAACCTTTAACTACCGGCACTGTGAAATCATCAAATAATGATTCACAGTCCTGGGTCTCTAAACATAAGTCACCTACACTGTCTTCTCCCAGCAACTATCTGATTACAGACCAAGGTTCTTTGGTAGGAATTCCAAAAGCAGTTAATATCTTAAAGATTTACCTCCTGATCAATGTTATGAAGCATAGCTGGATTGTTGTATTTTTCAGGATTATCATGGAAACAGACCATACCATCTTTCTGATTAATACTTGCAAAGATTTCGCCATCTTCTATCTGAAATGAGAAAGGGTTTAGCGTAAGGTATCACCAAGAACAAATTTACAGGTAACTACAGTACGCAGACTCCTTGTGGAATCAGACTGACAGTATTTCCCTTCACCCTGAAAAAGAACCCCTCTTCAGTCCCTCAGAACATGCAATGTCAACCCAAACGCTTAAGAGTTTCACATTGGATCAGTTTTTAATTAGGATAGTTTCACCAAGGCACAAGTCTTACCATGTGGAGGACGTATTTTTCTGCTTCTTGGGGCCCCGACAACTGCACTCGACTTGCCATGTCTTGTAATGACAATGTTAAAAATGTCTGAAATTTACAAAGTACCAAACCGTTAAAGTGAGATGTGAAGAACTTTCCCTATCAGTCCTTCATGGCCTATGCAATTTTGTTTCTTCCCATCAGACTTCAAAAATAAGTGGAACACACAGTTATTATAAAAGCACCTTGAGAGTGGAGTCAGTTCTTCCTCCAGAGACATATTGTTCATACTGTCTGTGTATGTGGACCAAGCTAATGGAGTCATTACTCCATTTCTGCAATCCTGTTTTACCCAGACACAGTCCTGATCACGTCTAACCTCTTCCCTCATCTTTTTACATGAAAGAGGTGACTGCCCATCCCTTGAATTTCCTTCAAGACACGTACGTATTGCATTCTTTCTGAGGTTTGTTCTACTGCATCAAACATCATTTGAGCTTGCCAAAAAAGATTTCCCTTGATCATCTTTAAGGACTAATCTGATCTTGCAGCTGAAGCAGCACATCAGTCCACTGCTTTTGGTTTTCCTTTTAATTCAGACCCTTCCAAAAGCTGTCCTATTCACTCACTCCTCTCTAATGAAGTAGGGAAACTGAACTTTTCAGGCTATTTTTCAGATAGCAATAAAGGTCATTGGTCAGCAGCACTCACGACTTTTTTGTGTATGAAAATCTCATGGGCAAACCCCTGACAGACATATTGAGCCACCTTTTAAATAATGCATAAGCAGCCAACTGAATTCGTTTACTATATAGAGCATTTTAGTCTAATTTGTTTCAGACACACAAACCTCAGTTTTAGCCATTTCTCTGTGACATTACCAGGTTAACATTTTGCTCTGAACTGAATAGTTTTCAGAGATATGCTCTTTGAGAAAAAATCATCACAATTTCTTAGCAAAAAATACCCCAAAACCCTACATCTTACCTTGGTTAGCCTCTGAATATTCTTTTTGTAGAGAGATGATAAGCATTGCTTAACCAGCCCCATATTGTTATCCCTTGTGAATGTTTCACTGTGTTTGTTCACCAGATTTCGAAGCTCGGAGGGTTTATTGGTTGAATAAACTTGCGCTAATTCATGGTAAGCATTGCTAAGGGGCTGAAATTAGAAAAATGAGAATCCTTTTTAAAGAACACAGTGTTCAACCAGCCTCACAAAATCTATTCACTATTTCACCATTACAAGCCACATGGATATAAGAGTAAATTTAAGTAACTCAAGCATCACATAAAGAATACGCGATGCCCATATGTGGCTTTACGGCAATGATAGATCCTCCTACTCTAAATCTGTATTAATGCAACATTAGATTTAGTAAAAATCTTTCATGACAGCTTTAGTTATGGCAGCGTGAAAGAAAGTCCATTAGCTGACTAGCATTTGCAGTAAGCTGAATTCAAGCTAAGGAGCACATGGACTGTCACTGCCCATCCACTGTATTTGTTCTACCCTCTAAGGCACTATCATCCTTGACCGCAATGCAGCACAGCATGAACAACAGAGAATCAGAGGGTCAAAGATTAGTTCACCTAAATTACTCGGAAATGGCACTTGTTTGAGCTTGCTTATTAGTACATGAAATCAGAAGATTTTTGGAACTCTAAAATTTTGGTCATAAATCAACAAACTCAATGTTAAATAAGATCTAAACTCTATACGCACATTATTTACCTAGGATCAGAACTCTCGCTAGCAGTTTTGTCTTCCACCCTACACCTCCTCATCAGAATTCGTATGGACTCCAAACCTGTAGCTTTTTCAGAAGCTTTTATTCTTTACAAAGTTGGAGTTTTGGAATCAACTATTTAGCATTTTGTACTTCAACTAGACGCAGTTATGGGTTGAATGTTTTCACGAGGACACTGCATATCGAAAGCCAAGTGAAATCTGAGCTTTGCTTGAGTTCTAACTTAACATATTATCAAGGGATGTGAGGAGAATATTGTAAAGTACTGTTCAACCCTAAAGCTTCTGCAAATTTAAGTTTGAAAACCTGTACCACCCATATAAACAATACAGTTCATTCCTAACAGCAGTAGAAGCTGCCAGACAATCTTTAGCTATTGTACACTAGAAAGGCAGCAAGAGGTTCCACTCTGGCACATTGTGCATTATTTCCCATGACCTGCGATGTTAACAGTACCAAAAAATAAGGGCAGAAAATAAATAATTTACAAATTCAGATTTATTGTTCTGTTATTTAGCTGTATTTGCAAGACTTACCTTAATGAATCTACCAACTATCTGGGAAGTGTATTTTGGTAGCTGCTGAACTTTGCCAAGTAGTATCAAAGAAACTAGGATATACTTTTTATACGATTCCAACATAATATGACTGACTGCCATGGCTGGAGTAGTTATTGCCTAAGCAAGCAAGAAAGAAAGGGAATAGGAATTTAGTATACTTACTGCTAGATCCCAGATGCTACTGTAATCACAAAACCCTCAGTTTAAAACTTCATGCAGAAAGCACACAATGACATATGAAATTCACCTTTGAACATTAAAGCTCAACTAATTCCTGTCAAAATTAATTATTCAAAAATGTCCTAAAAAAGTAAATTTTATACAAGCTACTCAAACCTATCATGTTACAGTGATGCCTATCTTAAAATAATCCTGTTAAGGTCAAATCAAAACTTTTCTCCTTGGTATATATCTACAGTTATACTAGCAAGCACCTCTTAACTTCCCATTACCAGGAATGATTATACAGTTCCAGTAGAATCTGGACTTACACATATCCTTCAAGAGGTTTTATAAAGCTATTACATCATCAGATCTCATATTTAAGTTTGCTGAAAGAGGTCTGCAAAACAGAGCAAAGGAATTCTAGCTTACTGTGACACGGCAAGCTACTTAAAAGCTCACTTTTGTTTAAAGAAAAATGCTGCACCAGTTTATTCTGCACATTTGACAGCATTTCCTCCATACAGACATGAAGTTTTCCCAGTTTTGCAAACTTCTTTTCTTTCACAGAGAAACTAAAAGCAGCAAATACTGCAAGAGCTGTGAGGAAGTGTAAATCCCTTCATAAAATTAGCAAGGGCCTTAGCAGAATCACTGAACTATTTTTTCTTTAAGCACACCCAATCTGGAATGTCAGCCTGCGAACTGTTTCTGTGCGTGCAGTAATAAGCATGTCTTTGAAAAATATTTATAGTGAGATAAATTTAACATCAACCTTTGAGCGGCATAATTTTCTGGTGCAATAGTTACTTGACTGTAAGAGACCTCCTTAAAGGAACACACTTCTAATGACCGTTAGCATGCTACTTCACTTTATACACTAAGGAGAACCACTTGGGGCATAACCCTCATAAAAGTCCACAGCAAACACCATCCCACATCAGTTTTTATGGGTTACTGTGATGGACACAAGTGCTAAATCAAAACCTATGAGTGACGAACAGCAGTATGGGTTTATCAATAGAATGATATCCCTAAAGTCAAGAATTAAAACACTTGCAGACTTTTTGCACTTTATATTAGGTTCACAGTTTTAACTGCTATCTGTGGTGGCAATTCAGAGACGATACGTTCTCTCAGCATTATTACACATGCTACTTTTGCCTTTCAACTGATCACACTTTACACTTACCATTTTATATTTAAAGTTACCTGTTCATAAAAGTAGAGTGCTCTTTCAAAGTTCTTTAGCCCAGTGTATATCATCCCACCATAGTAGTAGTAGCATAAAAAGTGCTTCGCATCATATGCCCCATTCTCTTTACAAATATCCATCATGTCCACATCTAGATACGGGAGGGCAGGTTTAAAGCATTTTGCTAACAAACAGAGCTACAAGAAAATAAATCAAGTTTTCATAAATTAGCCATTGCCATTCAAATTTCCGTGAGGAAGAAATTGAAACTAAATTCATCTAGGACTATTTAATAAACCTCACTCCTCCAAGAGCAAAAAAACAGTGCACGTCCAGAGTGTTGTAACACAGATTATTCTTTGTATTATGATATTTGGAAAACCCTTATAACATATTATGAACTGTAATAAGTTATCTGAATCCTAAAGAAGACAGACTCTGACAAAGCTGCATGAAACTCCACGCTTTCCAGACTACTGTGCTGGTAGCACTGAACATTGCACCAAACATTCCTGTTCAACCCTAAGTCCCAGGAGCCAATGAGACAGAAGTGCAAATTCAGGCCAAAGACACTGAAACAAACATGCCTTTTGTCAAACTTGAGAAAACAGTATCCAGATATTACACTAATACCGCCTAAGACAAGTTCTGTGTGACTTTCAGCCCAGACAGAAGGGATGTCAAAGGACTTTCAGAAGACAAAAGAGAACAACTGAACTGGGAAAATGCACTGAACATTTAACATTAAGAGAAGGGGATTTTATTTCAGTTTATCATATTATTATTACAGGAAAAAAAACAAGTTAAAAGCCATTTTTACATTGCAATATGTGAACATGCATTTCTTCAAAGGGTGGTAGATATTTTATACACTTTTACTCTCATAAAAAGCCATTACACTCCCCTTACCTGGCAAAGATCTGCGTGTATTGAGGTCAGCTGGTTTGTGTTCATCTGCATCTTGTCTATGGCTTGTCTGAGAATGCTAATTCCTCGCAGGGGCTGTCAGAAATTACATCTCTTTCAGATAATTTCTCATAGATGGCAGCACATTGGATCTTATGTTGACACTTACAAATGAAAAATAACACTAATTGACAGGTTCCATTAAGTAATAGTTAACTTGAGGTTACCTTTCTGTAGATACTGTAGCCTCTCAGAAAATAAAATTAACCTTGGCTATACAACTTCTCCTGATAAACTGAAGTCATCAATTCTGCTCCACAAAGCTGACCTCATCGGTAACACGGTAATTTGTAACAATAAGAAATCTTTCTTGACTCCATGACACCATCTGAATTCCCACCAAATAACAAAGGCAAGGCTCTCTCTTTACTCCACTTAGACCAGACTTGGTCTCTACTTCTATTTTAGGCTAGATTTCACTAAAATGGCCTGAAAAATCAGTATCTTAGCAATAAAATCATTGATCAAGTATTACTTAAACTTAAGTTTTCTTTACATTTGAAGGCATTTCTTGACTATTATAAAACACTAGTGAGAACAACACTGAAACCAGTATCACTGACTCACCGGTGCTAATAATTTTTGCAGCACTCTCCTAATTGCGCATACACTGTCTGAAGAACATTCTCAGTACTACTTCCTAGGTTTGTCTGAGAGAACAAGTTTTAGGTGATTCTGCCCCCCAAATTTATCTTCCTTATGTTTTCCGTAAAGAAATTTTAAAATCTTGGTTTAGGTTCATTGCCTCTCAGCAAACTCAACAAGTAAGGAGCTGTATAAAAATTCTTAGTTGCTAATCTTTATGAAGTGAGTAAGAGACCGGTAACATCCCCTTTAAGAGCTGAGGTAGGTAGTAGCTTATTCATACTACATGATACTTGCTTACCTGTTTTCTCTCCACAAGAGCATTTGTTAACTGGTGGCACAGGCCAGCAACTGTAAAAACAAACAAAAAAACACAGTGAAAAATCAGTAGTACCAAACTATCAACAAATATATAAAGCCCGAAAGAAAGCTTAACTTACAAGTGTCTGTTGCATATCTAATGTGTTCTCCATTACAAGTGCTGATAAAAAGCTGCACCTGTGAGAATAATGTTTCGAAGTCAGGGATGCTGGGCATAGAAAACTTGACAAACCTAAAACAAAAACAACAACAAAAGGTTTAACGCTTAACATTTGGAGATTAATAAAGTCTGAGCTTCACTGAAAAGTCCCTGCAGATCCACATAGGTGCTTGCAGACAAATCCAAAGTATTCAGATTCACAGATGTGTGATTTCCTACAATTATGCTCATCCAAGCGCAACAAAAACTACCTGTGCATCCTACAGATATCACAATACCACACACAACACTGTTTTACGCTGTTGGCAGGTACCCAGCCCTGCCTGTACCTCAGTCACTCTATACTGCAACATGGAGTTCAGACCTACCTGGATTTATGAACTGTCCTACCCCACAAGGCTTACGACTCTCCAAGTTGCAGGCTGCCCTCCTTCCCCATCCCTTCAGTCTTATTCTACCAGCATAGGCATTTGCCATGCCATTTTCCACCAGGAGAGCTTTCGCATACACTCCCACTGATATCACCTCTTCGAATAATACATTTTACATATCAATCCTTTTAAACAGTTTTCATCCTTCCTCCACCGCCTTAATAATTGTTTTAACATAGCCATGATATGATTCTTCTGCCCCACTTTTAGTAAATTCCATAATTCACGTTTATGAGATGCCAGTGAATTGTAATATCAAGTACAACATCTCTTTGTATTACAGTCATTTCATTTCAAAAGGGCAGGAGAACAAGTACTAGAATTCTCATTTTTAACTCCAAAAGGGAACTGTAGAAGAATGGTAGAACCTGTAGACGCTTCACTTGTGGTTAGGTGCAGCTAGAAACCATAGGTGGAGCTTCAGGGCCAAACATCCTTACTCTACCTCAACATCACCAAGGCAATTCAAGGACTATCTTAAACTGCAGACAGCCAGAGTCTTGGTGCTGTCTAGTGACAAATATCCAAGGACTGTGATAAGAACCTGTGCTTCACTGGTAAATAAATGTGTTGCTTTATGCTTACAGTTCAGGGCATTAACGTCCTGATGATTGAGTTTTAAAAGCTAGTTTGATATCTTTCTGCTGAACACATACAGAAAAATAAAGGCATAACAAAGAGAAATGGATACAGTCAGAATGAAAACAACCCCCTGGCATCACCATTTGATAGTAACGGCATTTACAAGCTCCAGAAGTTTTATTCTTTCAAAAATACAAATCTGCTTTGGTATTTTTATCAATAAAATGTGCAGCACCAAAGGAAACCAAGCACCACGCTAAGAAATGCAGGTGGAAAACATTTACATCCAAAAGAAAACAATTAGGTTGACAATTCAGCACATTGCCTGAAGTTTTAATACCAAGATATTTAATTAAAAGAAAGCAACACTTACAAGACAGCAAGAACGCCTAACGAGTGTTCCTGAACATCCAGGGCACCAAGCACTGTATCCAGATGGGAAAGATTTTTTGCCAGCAGTTCTCCACTTTTATTGATCAGTTCACAAAGCTGGGTCATTTGTCCTGAAACACAAAATACGGTTTTCAGACTCCAATCAGAGAACACTCCTGCATGCTTTGGGATTGCAAAGAAAGCCTTTGGAACACAAACATGGCATCAGCCCACATCATCAATGAGGGGCTTCAGGGCCTTCCATCAATGCCGTGCACACCTCAGTCAAGTCTCCAAGACGTCGTCCAGTGTGCTGTGACGCAAAGCCTTGCCTCACATGGATACAGTTTACCTACACTTGTGCCTCGTAGGTATTATAAGGGGCACAAATAGTTTCCTCCTCTTTCTAAACAATCACAATACCAGAGTCTGTCCCTTGCTGCTTCTCACATGCCCTATGCACTCTTCAGGTCTGCTCATAAGCATTTTTTTGATGAAGACATTAAAATTACAACCAAATATCTACAACAAAAGGATTTGAAAATCTGTTCTGAAATTTACTTTGTATAAGTACAACTATAGTGCTGTTCTACTTGCTGTGAGCTACAAACACAGCATGAAAGGCAACTATTTTGAACTACGAAGATACAGTAAGCTCAAAAATCCTTACAGAGAAAGCAGACCAATTATCATAATCTGATTTAAAAGTTCTCTTCCCACAATTACTTGAATTAAAACTGTGCCTTTCTGAAGCAGAGTATTGTTTCAAAGTTCAATCCTTGCAGATTAGAGAGAGAAAAACCCAGAGGCTCTTTCACCCTTAGAAAAACCTTCGTAAAATGAGGAATAGTGGCTGAAATCAGGGATACGAATGCTGTTCTCAACTGTCTGGCCTTTTCTTTTGGAAAAGAAAACCTGGGAAGCCCAAGCAATGAAACATTCACTTCAAAGTAACAGCAGGATCAAAAGTTCCAAATGTGGAACCAGAGCCCAGGAATGCCAGAAAACTGTCCCCAAAACAGCTCTCTCCATAAGGAAGTAAGACTCCAAGCTTAGGTATGGAAAGGAACAGGCCTTGTAAGCTCTGTGGTTTGGTAATGGTATTTGAGCAGTGCAAAACCTCTGTTCTGGTGTCCTCCCTAGCAGAGAAACTCACCTATCCACAGCTATCATCTAGCACTCCCCTAAAGAACTAGGCTAAAAATCCCCAAGCACTCACTTAACAACTTGCGCAGTGTAAGCTGAAACTCTCAACCTGGGCCCAACTAAATGTCATCTCCCATGCAGGCAAACATCAATAATAACAAGTACATATATTTCTCCTGACCTCCAGCAGCCTAGATTTACTTTCCCACAGAGGACGTCTATCTGGCTCAACCCTAACAGGAGAAATTTCCACAAAGCCAACTGTTTTACCCTTGAACCTTCTGCATCCCCAAAACCTTGTAAAAAAGTTCTCCAGCTACATACAAAGGAGAATTGCCTTTCACTTGGTTTGTACCTGCATTGTGCAAGTACAGTTTGTCACTTGAATCTGGGATATGCAGTAAAAACACTACACATTTAGTAAGTGAAACCAAAGTAAGAGACAAGTTTGAGCTCCACCCAAAGGTAAGTGCCAGGGTTAAATCCTGGGGCCACAGAGGAAAGCATCAATTTTTGATCAGTTCCAGGGAGCAAATATCCCACTCAGAGAAACATGCAGAATACATTTGAGAGAAACCAACACAGACAGAAGGTTCAAGAACTAGTTAACACTGTGCCCATACACAGGAAAATTAGGAGTTTGGCAAAGTAAATGAGGAATGTAGCTATGTTTATTAAATCATGGTTTGAACACTTGGTCACGGCGGCTCTGACACAGGGCCTTAGGCCTCCCATGTTCCTACCGTGTCCCCAGGAGTCAACACTTCCAAGGTTGATTTAAAACACACAGGCCACAGCTCACCCGCTCACCAGCGCAGCACCAGGCTGGGCCAGACAATCCCAGTTATGGTCCAGTGATGCCTACTCCTCTCCCCTCTATTTTCACGGCTCTGATTTCGACTCAACCGCTGGAACTGGTTCTGTTCTGCTCACTCAGGAGCTCCAGCAACCTGAAACCCACCTCCTGCTACTGCCCGAAGAGAGGGAGCGAGGGGTACCAGGACGGGCAGAGCCCTCTGCGCCTGTCAAACCCACCTGCCCCCTCAGGAGGTCGCGTCTGCCAGCGGCGGGGGAGCCCCGAACCGGGTTAACGGCCCCGGTTGACGGAGAGCCCCGAAGGGCGCCTGAGGGAGTGGGAGCCCCGGGGGGACCCGGCCCTGACCGAGAGCCCCAAGGGGCGTCGGGCCCCCCGCCCTAAGAAGGGAGAACCCCAAAGTGCCCCGCCAGGCGTCGGGCCCCCCGCCCTGAGGGAGGGAGAGCGCAAAAGAGCGCCGGGCTCCAGTTGAGGGAGAGCCCCGAGGGGCCCCGGCCCGCCCCTCCGCCCCAGCCGCACAGGGCCTGGCGGCCGCCTCCCCCCCGCACCTCTGCAGGCCCCGCCGCGCTGCCCCGGCGCCGCTTTGCCCCGCAGGCCGCCCCCCCCGCCGCCCTCCCGGTCACCTTGGGCCGAGAGTTGCCGGACGCTGTTCACGAACTGCTCCAGGGCCGACGCCATCTTGGCGGCTGGCGGCGCGGCCGCGCGCGCTGCGGGCGGGGCGGGAGCGGCGCGCAACGGGGCGGTGAGGGGGGGGGGGGGAGCCACCGCTGAGGGCGTCGCCGCCAGCCAACCAATCAGCGGCCGCTACGGACGCCACCGTAGCCTCCAGCCAACCAATCAAACGCCGCTACTGGCCGCGCCGCCGGCGGCGGCCAACCAATGAAAGGCCGCTTCGCCACCTCTCGCGACATCTGAGGGCGCTATGGCAACCGCCGCCTTCCCGCCCTCCTCTCGCCCGGAAGCACCGGCCCCGCGTCAAAGGCAAAGGAGAAGCCGTGACTCAGCAGCGCTAGGGCTGGGGGAGGGTGGGCTGGTGACGTCACGATGGCGTCACGATGGCGTCACGATGGCGTCACACCCCCACCCAGCCCCCTGCCACTCCCTGCTACTCAGTCCAACGTGGTTTTCCTTATTACCCGGTGGCACTGCATCTCCTGTCTGCCCTCAGCGTAGTTTGAGATGAGGGTTTGTTTTGCCTCGCAGCTGCTGCGTTTGAGGGTTTGGGGATTTTTGTGATGGGTGAGGTTTTACTCCCTGTGCTCGGCATTGGTGGGGCCACACCTCGAATCCTGTGTTCAGTTCTGGGCCCCTCGCTACAAGAAGGACACTGAGGGGCTGGAGCGTGTCCAGAGAAGGGGGACAGAGCTGGAAAAGGGTCTAGAGAACAAGTTTTACGAGGAGCAGCTGTGGGAATTGGGGTTGTTTAGCCTGGAGAAAAAGAGGCTGAGGGGAAACCTTACCACTGTCTACAACTGCCTGAAAGGAAGGTGTAGTGAGGTGGGCGCTGGTCTCTTCTCACAAGTGACAGGCGATAGGATGAGAGGGAATGGCCTCAAGTTGTGCCAGGGGAGGTTCAGATTGGACATAAGGAAAGAGTCCTCAGGTACTGGAACCAAAGCCCAGGGAGGTGGCTGAGTCCCCATCCCTAAAGGTATCCAAAAGACAGGTAGATGAAGTGCTTAGGGATATTGTTTAATAATGGACTAAGGTGCAGTTGAACTTGTTGATCTCAAAGGTCTTTTCTAACCAGATGATTCTATGATTCTTCCCCTATTTCTATGATTTTTTTTTGCAGGAGGGGAGTGACCAAAAGTGGAATGTATTCATCATCAGTGTTCTGGTTTGAGCTAAAATAGAATCCATTTTATAACTGCAGTTCAGTCTCATCAGAGTAACTTAATTTTCTTATAGTTAACTCTGTGTGTTCCAGACAGTTTCTCTCTAGAAGCGATAACACAGGGCACTGGGATGCAGAAAGGCGAATGCTTGTACTTAATCCTATAGAAATCAAGGCCATCCTCAAGCTGGTGGAGCTTTTAATCAAAGATGACGAAGGGTCGCATCTGCAGGGCGGTGCAAACAGGACAGGTGACCCCAAACTGACCAACAGAGTATTCCACCCCATAGACATCGTACTTGGTATAAACCTGAGAGATCATAGACTCATACAATCATGGAATGGTTTGGGTCATAAGGAACCTTAAAGATCATCCAGTTCCAACCTCCTGCCATGGGTAGGGACACCTTTAACTGGATCAGAGTGTCCAAAGCCCCATCCAGCCCTGAGCCTTGAGCACTTCCAGGGATGGGGGCAGCCACGACTTCTCTGGGCAACTCATGCCAGTGCCTCCCCACCCTCACAGGAAAACATCTCTTCCTAGGGTCTCATCTCAATCTCCCCTCTTTCTGTGGTAAACCGTTCCCCCTTGTTCTATCTCCTCACTCCTTGATCAACAGCCCCTCCCAGCTTTCCTGGAGCCCCTTTTGGTACTGGGAGGCTGCTCTACGGTGTCCCTGGAGCCTTCCAGTCAGGGACAGGCATGGGGGCCAGAGAGGGTGTCAGGAAGGTCCATAGCAGGGAAGGGAGATGGAACAGGGAAGGGGAGATGGAGCAGGTGAGACGGAGCAGGGAAGGGGAGATGGAGCAGGGGAGATGGAGCAGGGAAGGGGAGATGGAGCAGGGGAGATGGAGCAGGGAAGGGGAGATGGAGCAGGTGAGATGGAGCAGGGAAGGGGAGATGGAGCAGGTAAGGCAGATGCAGCAGTTGAGATGGGGCAGGGAGATGGGCTGGGCTGGGGGCTGGGGACGCTGCGGCCCGGGAGCAGCGGGCCTTGGGGGAGCTCGGCGCTGTCGCCCGTGCCGCTTTAAGGCGGCGCCGCCGCTCGGGGCTCGCCCAGGCCCCGGGAAGAGGAACTGGGCTTTGCACTGCCGGGTCGGGGCGAGCGCAGCGCCGAGTCCCGGGCGGCCCCGGCCCCACCGCGATCGCTGCGAGGGAGGGATGGGGCGGGGAGGGAGAGGAGAGGGGGGCAGCACGGGCCTCTGCATCCCCACCGCACCCCCCGGCAGCCCCTCTGCTCCCCCCCTGCTTCCACCCCGCTCCTTCCTCGTGCTGCCAGGGGACGGGCTTGCCAGGGCCGCCTGCTTGCAGGGTGCGTGCTTGAAATAAAGCCCCCCCTCCCAACTCCTGGACACCCCCCCCATCCCCTGCCCTGAGACCCCTGCCACCTGGAGACCACCTCATCCCCTGCCCTGAGCCTCCCCCCAGCCCGGAGACGCCTGCATCCCCTGCCCCAAGGCCCCCATCCCCTGCCCCAAGCCCCCCTCCACCATGATTTTGCTCAGCAGCTTCTTGCACCTTCGGCCTCGGCGCTGCAGCCCCTTCGCAGGGCTGAGCAGGGGGATCAACCCCACAATGGGGTCCCGCAGGCCTCTGCGGGTGCTGGTGGACATGGACGGGGTGCTGGCAGACTTCGAGGGAGGCTTCCTCAAGAAGTTCAGGGCTAGGTACCCCGACGAGCCCTACATTGCCCTGGAGGACCGGAGAGGCTTCTGGGTGTCGGAGCAATACGGGCGCCTGGGACCCGAGCTGAGCGTGAGTCTCTGCATCCCCTGGCTCTGCGCGTGGCTCTTGTTTGCTCTACTGTGCTGCGCAGCTGGAGCTCCAGCCCTGTGGGACCCACTGGCACCCAAGCTCATGGGTGCAGTTCTGGGGAGGGCTGCGGGTGCTGGCCGGAGCTCCCACTGAAACAGGTACAGGTCTGCACACAGGATACCTTCTACCAGAAATCCAGCATTTTTCATGCACATCTGTCTCTCTTCCCTGCATGCATGGATGGAGACTTTTCTTAATAGATCTTTGAACATCTGATTGTTCTAAAATAGTGACAATTGCATACTTTTTTTTTTTTCTGATTTGGCCAAGCTGCATGGATTGATACTATTCCTAACTGGATTATTTAGTTCCTCAACAGCCATGTGAGGAGTGGGACGCAGCAGAGAAGTTGAGAGCAAATCATACAATTGATGCTTCATATGAGGGCTTATTTAAAATTAAAACAAGCTCTTCCATGCCTGAATATTATTGTATTCATTTTAATAATGAAAGCTTAAAAGCAAAAGCTCCCTTTATGCTGTACTTTATCATTGAGTGATGGGCTGAGTGCTGCACTTTCAGCCTCTAGAAGTTTCTCACCTCAATGGGGTGTCTGTGTTCTCATCTATGGATTGCGATTGTGCTAATTGAAAGGTGTGTACTCTTCTCCTTAGTGGTATGATGGCTACAGGGAAGGGTGCATGATTAAAGTCTGAAGCTTTCTCACTGGCAAAGTCCTAAACAGCTTGATGAGCTGAAGAATAACGTGTCTTCTCTAGCTGGGGTTGATGAAAGGAAAATGGAGGACGTCACTCGTGCAGTAAAGTAGATGCTAAAAGTTTGGCAAGTGTAATGCATGATAATTCTTTTTTTCCCTTGATCTTAACTAGTTTGGATGTGTTAAATGAAGCGAGCTCATCTTGTGTGTGCTGTGATCATGTAAACTCACTGAAGCCTTGGGCTGAACAAGTAGCAAAACTTTGATGGACCAAGCTCAGGGCAGCTCCAGTTTTACTTGTGGTTTCAGACCCCAGGGATAAAGAAAGCAGGAGCCGCTCTGTGGCTGCCGACACGTGGGCTGTTCCAGTCCCCCTTCATCAGAGAGCACCATTGACCTGCTGGAGGAGACTAGAAAATAGGAATCAGAAAGTCCAGAGAGCTGAAAGTCCCAGCTCTGAAAGGGAGAACAACAGCACACAGACCTGGAAGGCCGTGAGAAGTTGCTCAAGGGGAGAGATAAGAAGGAAGAGTCTGTCCTGCCTGGTGCACGGTGGAGTTCCCAACCTGGGGGATTTTTCCATCTACTGGGCTGTGTGCTGACTGTGGTGCCACAGGGAGTTATTCTGGCTCTGAGAGCCGAGCAGGTCTTTTCTTCAAGATGAGCTTAGTTCTTCTCCCGTTGAGCTTGATTGCAAAATGCTTTTTGACATAAGTGGAAACTGAATAGCTACGGAAGTCCTTGCTGTAAGAAAACACTTCAGAAGGTATGAAGTGCTTTGCTGCATCAGGGCTGCATTTCTCGTATGCTCTTGTGCAACTACAGTTGGTATTTTAAAAATAAAACATCATTGACCACTGGTCTAAGGCAGAGCAACTGGAGCTGGAATGCTTGTCGGTCCCCATGGCAAAGTGTTAGGGTGGCTGTTCCTGTGACAGAGCCAGGAGGCATTGCTGTGAGTTCTGCACCAAATCAGCATGTTTCATTTTGAACCTCCTCTGAACCAGTGATGTTTTGTGCTGCTCAAGCAAAAGTGAAGAGCGCAACGGCTGGGCTGAGCAGTCTCCCCTTTTAAGATGGGTGCCCGGTCTTCTCAAGCTGTCTGGGATTTTTTGAGAAGTGCAGGGTTTGGTTCTGACATGTTGTGTTGAATGCGCTGTTCATGCATTCATCTTCCTGAGAGCAGGAAAGATGTGTAGCCAGCGTCTTGGCATCCAGCAGGATGAAGCAGAATACTCCCCAAGTGACTCTTGTGTTTGCTCTGGAGCATTGCTGCCCTGAGCCTGGGAATTCACAGCAAAGGCCCAGTTGCTCGTGGTTGCCTGGTTTCTGCCCCCAGTGTAGCAAAGACAAAACGTGATGGGACAGGCTGGATTCCCACTCATCAGGCAGGAGGGAGGTCTAGCTGGCATGTCCAACCAGGCTGTTTGTTGCTGTGAGCTCTAACAACCAGCATGTGAGCATCACTGAGCCTGTGCCCCCTACCCTGCTCTCTGCTGGCTCCTCCATACCTCTGCAATACAAGGCCAGGATGAGCTTAAAGTTCCTTTTGTCCCTGTTCCCCTGCCTCAGATATAGAAAGAGAGGTGCTCAACATCAAAATCAATCCATAAGGACAGGGCTGTCTTTAAAACTTCTCCCAGCTGCAGCTGCTCAGCTGCATTGCAACACTGGAACACGGCTGCTTCCTCTGCCCGCAGCCGCGTAGCAGCACTGCCAGTCTCTCCTCCCTGAGGAATTGGTGTTTGTGCGAAGTAATTGGTTTGCTTGGCAGCTGACAAGCCTTTACCTGTTTGAGGGGGCACAGGGGATGCTGTTCCTTAGGTCTGTGCTGGGCCCATGACAGGCACTGCCTGGACTCTGCCCTCATCCCGAGGTTGTGCTCCCTGTGGTTTCTCTCTGCTCTGCTCTCCCTTTGCATCATACTTGTGCACTCAGGCTGCCAACCTGGATATTAAGCTTTTCAGACCCTTGCTTGATAGACCTTGCCGGGGCATCCCTGAGGCAGAACATCTGCATTCATCTTGATATGCATTTCATCCTATAATGTACTTTCTCCTTTGAGAGCAACCTCGCCGCTATTTTAAGTGATCTGATTGAGACAAATAAGCCAGGCAGCATTGGGAGCTGAACAGATCACATTACAGGAGGGCTACCAGGCTACATCAAGTGGATCCAAGTGGAAGTGCCCCTCTGGACGCAAACCCATGGTTTGGTTTGAGTCTGGACAATCTCTGTGTTTTGCCTTGGAGGAGTGTGCTGCTGCCTCTGTGTATGGGGCTGCCAGGCAAAGCCAAGCCTGCTCCAGAGCATCTCCAATCTAAATTATATGGCATGGGGGCAAGTTGGCTGGTGGGGAACAGAAGCAGCCACAGAGGCAAAGTGGATTAGCAGGAGGGGACTGGAGCCAGGGCTCTTACCTTTTTTGCTGTCACCATCCTCTGTCCTAGCAAAGAGCAGGGAAGACTCACAAGCAAGAAGAGTAGCAAGAAGCCCTGTGCGGTAACCACTGTCTTTCCCCTCGCAGGAGAAAGCCATCAGCATCTGGGAATCCAAGAACTTCTTCTTGGAGCTGGACCCACTCCCTGGAGCTGTGGAAGCTGTGAAGCAAATGGCAAATTTGGCAGAGTGAGTAGGAACTTGCCCTTGGCATTTGGGGCTGGACCAGGGAACAAGCTCTTCCACCTCCTAGCAGAAACGCTGAGTACAACATCAGCATTAAAAACACCTCCTGCCCTGCCAAGCATGGCAGGAAAGAGTTTTGAGTCTTGGAGCAGTTGCCAAGAAAATCAGCCACCTGCAGCCCCTTCAGCTTTCTGCTCCCAGCAAGGGTGGTGAAAAGGGGAACCTGCTTGTGCTGCAGGTGTGGGTACACATCCTGGGGGTGGGACCCTGCGAGATGCAGGATTAACATCTTAAATCACTCTGGCTCGATTTGTGGCAGGGGGTCTGTTTTGGGTGCCTGCTTGCTCAGGCACTGAAAGGGGTCTTGCAGAGGCAGGTGGGTGCTCTTCAAGGGGGAGTAGGGTCTGATCGACATGCTGGGCCGTGGAGTGACACTCTGTCCCTGTTTTGCTTCTCATGGCAGCACTGACGTGTTCATCTGCACAAGCCCGATCAAGAAGTACTGCTACTGCCCTTATGAGAAGGTGAGGAGGTCTTAATGTTTCATCACAATGTCAAAAGCTGCTTGGTTTTAAAAGAACTTGTGCTCCAGCAGCATCTGAATCCTTCCCACTAATGAACTTAAGTGAAATATCCTCCCTTTGTGGGAACTAGGGCTTGTGCAGGGTTCTGCTGCCACTTTGCTGAGC
This sequence comes from Neomorphus geoffroyi, assembly GCA_033558235.1. Lineage (NCBI taxonomy): Eukaryota > Metazoa > Chordata > Aves > Cuculiformes > Neomorphidae > Neomorphus > Neomorphus geoffroyi. The sequence goes on from JAUMJM010000038.1 coordinate 824,337, forward strand.
AGCCCCTGCCCTGTCCATCAGCCTTTCCATGCCCGCGCTCACTGATCACCCCTCACCTTCCAGTATGCCTGGGTGGAGAAACACTTTGGCCCTGAGTTTCTCGAGCGGATCGTTTTGACGCGAGATAAGACAGTGGTTTCTGCTGACCTGCTTATAGACGACAGACCTGATATAACAGGTAAGTGAGGTGCGGGGTGGTGGGAGTGACCGGAGGCAGCCCCAAGCGATGGATGGCATTGGGGAATGAGGGGCACTGGTCCCTGCTGGCTGCGTAGATTCTAGTTAGGGGTTTGTGAACACTCTTCATGTTGGAGTAAGGTTGAGCTCTGCTTCTCATGGAGGAGTTATTCAGAGAGCCAACCTCTCTCCTTGCTTTGCAGGGGCCGAGCTGAACCCCAGCTGGGAGCATGTGCTCTTCACGGCCTGCCACAACAAGCACCTGCAGCTGAAGCCCCCCAGCCGCAGGCTGCAGTCCTGGACCGACGACTGGAAGGCTATTCTGGACAGCAAACGCCTGCCACCCCGCCAGGCCACCTAAACCCTGGCCTCCTGTGGCCACCCAGCGCTGTGGCCACCTACTTATGTCCCCATGGAGACCTGCTGAAGGCTGAAACCACAGATGGACATTCGGATGGATGCTTTCCCTGCTGCGGAGAGGAAGAGGAGTGGGACCTGAAGTGCCATGGCCACCTGGACCCAGAGAGTGGACCTGAGCCTAGCTGTACCACAAGGGACCGGCAGCAGGATTGGCCCTGTGGGCCTGGCGGCCTGGCTGGGGGTCATTTCCCACCAGCTCTAGGTGTCTGTGCTGCATCTGCACCCCGCACGAGGCCAGCCCAGCATTTCTGACCGGTGAGGCCACCCTCAGTGTGTCTTGGCCCTCGTCAGATGCACCGAGTGGCACACGCTGGCTCTCCATTCTCCTCTCTGTGTTGCAGTGAGGGATCGTGAGGGTGGTTTGTGGCATCCTTGCGGGGCTGCAAACCCAGGAGCTGCCTTGGGGGACGTTTCCCTCCTCTTCAGCACCTGTATCTGGAGAGAGGGGTGGCTGGAAGGGCAGCAGGAGCCGATGGACACTGCCCCAGCTGACTGCTCATCTGTGCTGTTCCTTGCAGTTGATACAATGGGACAGCTACAGACTTCCCTGCGGGAAAAGTCCCTGCAGCGGGATATGGGGACAGTACCACTCCTCTTGTGGATCTGGCCATGGGGAGGCAGTCCTGAGGCACGTCACACACCATCTTCCAGCTGGTAGGAGGGATCCCCACTTGCCCTGGTCGCTAAGGAGCTGCCACGGCTGTAGAGCTGGGCCTTCAGAGCTGATTTGGAATGAAGAGAGGGTCTTTTCTCGTGTTTGCTCCTTGCTCATGGGCTGCTGACCCGGGGCATCACTGGGGCAGCGAGCAGGCAGCAGCAGTGCTGGCACTTGTCCTTCCTGGGAGCCAGGCAGCTCCTGCAGGAGCTCATGGCTCACTCTGCCAGCCGGTGATTGGACAGTAGCTCCTTGGATTTCAAAACCAAGGAGTTCTGCACACGTAGGCTTCATGATCAAAGCGCCCCATCTCCCTCTTGGTAGTGTCTGACATCAGCCTGCCAGGAAAGGTCTGAGCGTGTGTCCACCAAGTACCCTGCTTCCATGCAGGAGGTGCTGGGTGATGCATCCTGCCAGGATGAGGTACTGGGACAGCTGATGCCACAAAGCATCTTTAAGTCTTCAGTGTGGAGCCCTCTGGGAAGGTGCCGCTGGGTGGAGAAGGGGTGCTGATGGGGGAGCTCCAGTGTTGGCTGAGAAGTGGGTAAAGCAGGGGGACCAAGGGTGTCCAAAGGTCAGGTTGAGGGTTGTTTTTGTGGAGGATTGTCATGGCCACATCCGTGGGTGCCATTTTCAGTCCTCACATGCAACAAGGAAAGAAACTGGGGGGACATTGCTGTTGAAGACTGGGGAGCCCATCAGAGGTGCCTGTGAAGCTGTAACCCAGCGTCAGTTCTGCACCTGCTTGTTGCTCTGTTGCTGTCCCTGCTCTGGACATCTGGGGACAGCGTACTGCTGGCCACACTCACCTTGTGCCGAGACCCCTGCAGTGAGGCGTTCAGCTGTGGCGTATGCAGCTGTGCCAGCCACCACTGCTGGGTGACTGTGCTGGGGCTGCTGAGCTCTGGGAGCAGCCAGTGCTGCTGGGAGGCTGCACCCGGGCACTGAACGGGGAACATTTAGACGAAGGGGCAGCTCCAAGAGGGATGCTTTTTGCATAGCTGTGCCCACAACTTCTTCATTGCCTGCCTGGCTTGTTCCTGCACCAGCCCATCCTTGAACGGCAGGGACTCAGCTGGCACCAGCAGCAGTGCAGAAAGCGGCCACTGCAGCTTCTCTGCCTGGCCCCGGAGAAGAGCCATCCCAGCTGCTGGGGAGAGCTGGGTGTCGGGCTATGGGAGCTGGTACTGGGCTCCCCAGACAAAGCCCCAGGGATGCACCGGCTGCGTCAGGGCCGGCGTGCGTCACTGCTGACATGGCAGAGGCCACACAGCCCGCCCCGCTCCTGCCTGCTCCCATGCCGTCCAGCATTCCACCATGCGTTCCTGTTCTGCTGGCCTGAGGACTTGCAGGCTGTTGGAGTAATTTCCCCACTGGGACACACAGCCCCATGAGCAGGGGCAGTAGCCAGGGCCTGGCCAGCATTAGCCACCCTGCACTGCGTGCTCATGCTTTTGGCTTGCCTCTCTCCTATGGGCCCCCCATCAGCAAAACACTGTGTGAGCTCAAATCTACATAGCCAACAAATAACCTATTTCAGCAGTAGCTGCTCCCCTGCCATGTCTGGGAGCTGGAGGGGCTGCTGAAGTTGGTGCTCCCAAGCCTGTGCCTTCCCTGGCTGCTGCGAGGCCAGGGAGCCCGCATCGTCTTCCTGAAAGCTGCCTCATCTTTTGAAATGGAGCAAGTGCGTAGAGGCAGCACAGTTGGCCCGTGGCGGTGGGAGTTACCAGGAGGATATTTTTTTCTTTTTCTTCTGTTCAAACCACTGTGTGCTTCTTTGGGGGTGGGTTTGGTTTGGGGGTGTATTTGTGTTTGCAATGTGCAGCCACCTGAGATGCAGTGCCCTGGCCGAGAGCCACCTTGGCTGGGGGGGTTGCAGACAATGAGCTGGGACAGCGGGTGAGCACCACGGGAAGCTTCTACAGCTGCTGAGGATCCCGTACCCCTTGGCCCTGCCAGAACCCCACTGGCTGCTGTCCCCCCAGTACAGCTGGAGTGGCCTCATGGGGTCCAAGCTGTTTATTTTCCCAGCAACGCCATTTAAATGTGAGTTACTCAAGCTGTCTGGAGCCTTCCTGCTGCCCATCCTCAAGCCAAAAGTGGAGCTGGCACATTGTATCAGCAGCTGCCCAAACCAGCCCAAAACTGGGGCGGACCTGAGGGATGTGCCTTTCTGGGGGGCAGTGGGTCTTTCCCCCTTGGTGGGACTTGTGATGCTGGAAAAACCACGTCGGTTCACACCAAATGTACTTGAAAGCAGTGCTGGAGTTCCTGATGTGTGCAACTCTGACTTAACGCACAGAAATCCCGTGCAGGTAAGCTGGCCTGTTTGCACCCTCTGAGCTCTGGACTGGGATGCAGCTCCATCACCTGATGGATTGGCCGTTTCAATGTCCAGGCCTTTCCGTGGCCAGCTAAGGAGCACAGAGCTTTTAATTTTAAGTGTATATCTATAAAACTGAGGCTGGGGAGGAGCACTGCAATAAACACTGGGTTTTATTGGCATCCAGCTTGGGATTTGCACTTTCCTACCCATAGTTCTGCCCTCTGTGTGGATCTGAGGTGTTCGCCTGTGGGCTTGGGCAGGGATGCTCCAACCAGGCAGTGGCCCATCCCAGGCTCTCCTTGCCCTGGGCACAGTAGCTGGGATCAGCACAGCATGGATGAAATGTGTGCTAATGCTGGAGCAAAGCGTGAGAATTGGTTTTATCCCTCGGTATTCAGGACAGCACTAACTCACTACCATGTGCAAGATTTAAAGGCAGCTTGATTTTTCTCTTCCAGCACGAGTGCTGCATTAAATGGTTGCAAACACTCGGAGGTTCAGCCAGCCTGTTCACTGGTGAGTCCAATCCTGCCATAGCTCAGCCCCTGCTAGGGGCTACAGCAAAGAAAAATGTGGGCTGTGCCATAGCTTGTGCCTGAGATGTGCTCGGCTGTGGCTGGGCAGTGCGAGGTGTTACTCTGCTGCCCCTGATGCCAGGGTCAGGAGTGTCCCATGGGAAGCAGTGACCTGCCCAGGTGCATTGTGAGACATCGGGGAGGATGGTGTGTTTGCACTGGGGCTGGGATGTGTGGTCCTCCCGCTGGTGTGACTCCAGGACGTGACACGGGATGCAAAGCAGGATCATATCTGTGAGCTGGAGGTGCTGTCCTGCTGGAGCCAGAACACCCAGGGTCTCCTGGGCTGAGTGTGTGCATCCCCAGGCGCTGCTGTGGGGTCTGTAAGGCTGCCCCAGGGTTGGTTTCGCCAACAAGCACCTCTCTGCCACAGCCGCCTCCCGTTCCCCACCACCTTCACCCAATGCTGGAGATGCCAGCTTCCCGGAGCAGTGGCTCTTTTTTCCCTGGCACGGGGACACAGGTAGTGGGATAGACACCAGCCCTGCCCCGAGCTGGAGCTGCCACCACGGTGACACCAAGACCAGGGCTGGATGTTTCCTGGTAAAAGATGGAGCAAGGTGAAGGGACTGCATCCCGACCAGCCCGGTAAGGGGTAGTAGAGTGTCACAAACCGCCAGCACACAGCTGACCTGCACGTCTGCAGCTGTGTCTGCTCCTCCACGCTCTCCTGCATGCCTTTTTTTTTCTCTTGAAAAGCCTTGGGTTGCACAAATCGCCTGTCTTCCTGGTGACAAGCACTGTTTCCAAAGCAAGTGGAGGTGGAGAGAAGGGGGAATGAGGTGGTGGTGACCTGTCCGTGTCCCTGAGTGCAGGGAACTTCACACCCTTCCCATGGCCAGGGACTGCTGGCGAAGGTGGCCCTGGCCAGAGCAGCACCACCAACCACGGAGAAAAGGACACCAAAAGCAAACATGTCACCTCCAATGCATAAGCAAAGATGCCTTCGGCTGGGGCTGAATTTGGGCATTGCCCAAGCTCAATGGGAAAGTTCCAGGAGGTTTGGGTGCCCTCTCAGCAGCCAGTGCAGCCACTACATCAACCCCCTCAGCTGCTGGGAGCAAGGTGAGGGTGCAGCACCCAACTCCCTTAGGGAATTCACCCCGAGAGCAGCCTCCTTCACCCCAGTCCAAGCTGGACCAAGCTTGCAGGACCAGGCAGAGTGGGAGCAAGCGATGGTTGCGCATGGATCCCTCGGAAGCTGTGCCCACTTGGATATTCATTAGCTCTTTATCACGTTGGCCGATGCCCAAATAACTCTGAGCCGGTGCGAAGCCCAGTGAAGGGGGAAAGTGAGGGCTCCAGGTGTGGCCAGGGCCAGCCTTGACGCAAAGGCAGCGGGTGGTGTGGGACTGAGCCAGGGCAGGGGACGGGGGGATGAATCACCCAAATACGCAGGAGAGGAAGGAGCGGAGGCAGTGATGGCTCAGCCCAAGGTGGGAACCGGACTGGTCTTTGCTTCTGCAGGGTCACCGTGCCTGATTATGGGAGAGGAGCGGGATGGTGCCCTGGTTCACAGCTCAGGGCCAGGGTCCGGAGCCCAACGCTGCCCCAGGACAGCCGTGTATCGACACTATGCAGGAGAAATATCCACTAGAGGGGACTATGCGATCGCGTGTGGGAGCGCGCAGCTGCCAGCCCAGCAGCAGAGCAGAATCCAGCTCCTCCAGCAATAAGGCCAGCCTTCCCTCCAGCCCTCAGCCCTCCTGGTTATTCCATTCTGGGCTTCCAATGCCCTCTGTATGTTTCCCGCTGGGTACTGTAGCCTGGGGGCAAGGCTTACCCAGGGCCAACCGGAGTGCCATGGGGCACCCAGAAAGCAGTTGCAGTTGCAGGTGCTGGGAAATGTGCTGGGATGGCCTCAGCCAGTAGCTAAACCCCCACCCAGCTGCTTACTACCTCCCTCCTTCCCAACAGGATGGGGCAGAGAATGGAGATGGACAAAAGCATGAAAAACTTGTGGGTCAGGAGATGCTCTGTGGGTTTGTAGGGTCTGTATAGAAAATACCCTTGGAATAAATGCAGGCTGCAGGTCCCCAGCAACTCAGGGCATCCCCTCTCCTCCTCCACACCCCTCTACTCGGCTCTGCCCCTGCTTCCCCACTGGGACCCCACAGCTCTCCTAGGGCTGAAACTGTTCATCCTGTCCCTCCATCCCCAAACCCCCGAAATCCCCAGGCTATTGCTTTGCTTTTCCCTCCTGCTGTTCCTGAAGCCGGAGCCGCTATAGGGGGCAGAGCCACGGTGGGGACGCCAGGAGGAATTGGGGAGGTTTTTGGCCATTTCTTCTTGTCCTCCCCTTCTCCCCCAGCACCACAATACCATTTCCCTCCTGGTAGGACTGATGAGCTTTGCTTCTCTATTTGTACACAAGGACTTAAGCAATGCACTCCCTGGAGAGGAATAAAGCTTCCCTTGCCCCAGCAGTGCTGGGGAGCTCAGGTCAGAGCCCACGGTAAAGGGCTGCATCAGCTTTCCTGTGTCCTTCGGGGCTCCACACACGTTAAGCCCGTCCTCCTGGCAAAGATCCTGCAAAATGTTTGTTTGTGACCATGTTAACAAACACGCTTGTGGAACACGTTGTGTTTAGACGTGAACGTGCCACCCTCTCCCTGCCTCCCCAGGGCCGAGCCCGTGGGCGATGCAGGGCTGGGGCTCACGGCTACTGAAAACCAGCTGCTGATACAGTGCCCACACACCCCACCATGACCAGCAACTCCAAGCATGAGGCCACCTTGCCTGCCATTCCCATCAACTACCAAACCTGCCAGCAACATCCCACCAGAGGCTCCTTCCCAGAGGCTCCCAGCTCACTGTCCTGGAGTGGGGATGCAGCCAGGTGAAGGGTCTGAACACAATCTTCTACAACCCTGGTGTCCTGCAAGCATCAGGGCACAGACACAAGGACTTCAGGGATCCCATCCACCTCCATAAACACATGTCATGGAGGAGAACTTTGGTCTTGGGCAGACACCTGTGGAGCTGAGCTTGCACATCCCACTTCCACAACCACCCTGGATGGGTCTGACCCTGTCCCCATCCCCAGCTCCCTTGCCTGCCTGCTCACCCCAGGATGGAGAGGCTGCCTTGGGGACATGGTGCTTCTCCTCTCCCAGAACAGACTCACCCTGAATATATACAATTTTAAATGCTAACTTGCCAGACTTTGGGGGAAACTTGCCTTGGCTGTGTCTGGGTCAAGCCCAGCCCAATAGCCCATGTTCCAGAGCCTGTGGTCAGTATCCACAGGTAGCCAATATTGGAGCTGCATCGCTCTCCTGGGATCCAGAAATGGGAGAGTAACAGCAGCAACTGAAAGGTTGTCAGTGAGATATCAGGTGAGAGCATTGAGTGTCTATGGAAACACAGCTGTCCTCCTGCCCCACAGGTCCCCTGAGACCTGCTCAGTGCCCATGGCACGTCTTTGGTGCCCCAGCTGGGCAGCACCTGCACTGCCTTCAACCCCTGCATCTGGCGGCGATGGCAGTGATGGTGGTGAATCATCCAACGGCTCCCGGGACAGCTCCAAAATGCCAAGAGGACTCAGGAAACTCCCAGAGGTGCTGGGACATGCAGCGGGGGCAGCTGTGGATGCTGGGAATTTGCCTCTGTTTATTAATGCTGGAGGGTGCACCAGGACAGGGGATCACTCGTGCTGCATGGGGCGAGTCCTTTCCAGGCAAAGGGATGGGAAAGATGCAGCACTGCAAAGCCTCCTGCTCTCTGTGCTGGTGCCACTCAAGCGAGTCTCAGTGTCACCACCGCTGTATCACTGCCGAACGTGCCAGAAGCAGGCCACAGCTTTCCACCTGGGGTCTGTTGGCACCCATGTTACCCTTTACTGCACCGTTCCTGCCTGCACAAGGTTTTTGGCTGGGCAACGGCTGGGAACCACCTGGCTCTTCACCCCTACCATGCCAGAGGGCTCTCCTTGCTTCCCTTCCCAGTTACAGCTGAGCCAGCTGATGACTCCATTAGCCCTGAGGAAACATCACAGGGTGCATCTCCCAAAGCTTTTCAGGTGTTACCTCCACCTCCTCTTGCAGACATCATCTTTGCTCTCAGTCTAAGGTCCCCTGGCTCCCTGCAGCCTCCGGAAAAGCAAACTCATGCCTTGAACGCTCATTTTACAACAGATTTTCCCGTAGTAGCCCAGCAGTGCAGTCTCAAGGCCGTGCTTCCTGCTCACAAATCTTGTATGCACCCTTTTTTATCATGGGAAAAATGCTCCTGGGCTGGCTCCTGGGGATGGGCACTAGCAGCAATCACCACGCACACTGAGAGAAGTGGTGGCTGCCCCAATCCCTGGAGGTGTTCAAGATCAGACTGGATGGGGCTTTGAGCACCCTGATCCCGTGGGAGGTGCCCCTGCCTATGGCAAGGGAGTTGGAACTGGATGATCTTAAAGGTTCCTTCTGACACAAACCATTCCATGATTCTATGATTTTATGATCGCTCCCCAAAATTTGCAGCTTTGCAGCCCTGGTGATGACCCAGCACCCAGACAGCCCTCGGTACCCTGCAGTTTTCTGCGCCACCCAGCTTTGCGATGAGTCTATCGAACATGTTGAACGTGCTGGGAGAAGCGTTTCTGGTACAACACCTGCTTTCACCATGCAGCATTGTTTCCCCAAAGCCCAGGAGAACGGTAGCAGCTCTACACAGCCTGACCCCTGTCAGACCCAACCGGCTCCATCCTGCTCGGGGGTGGTTGCTTCATCCCAAACTAGCTAATTCTTGCTGATTTTCTATTCTGCTTTTGGAAGAGGGAGGGAAGAACAACACAGCCCTCGGGGTGAAGTTACCTTCTTAATTAACAAGACTGAGAGCTTTGCAGATACTGTGCAGAAGGAGAGAAAAATAAGGAAAACTGGGCGAAACCGGAAAGGATTGGGTTCAATTGTCAGACCAATTAACCTAGATCTGTGCTCTCCCTCTGGATGAATAGATCATTATTATGTAATTGCTTGGGCCCAGCTCCTGATTGAGAGAAATTAAAATCAGACAGTTAACAAGGCAACCTGGTGTGGAGATGGGACATGGGAGCTGCCCAGGGAAGCCATCTGCAATGCAAAACCAAGCAAGAGCCGGGGCTGTGTGGAGCAATCTTAAGCCTGAACTTACAGGATCTTGCTGAAATCAGCCTTATCTGGACCATTTGCACAATCCTGGACCCAAAATGTGGTCAGGCTGGGAGCTGGTGCTGGCTCTAAACTTCTTTCCAGCCCCTCAGCCCTGAACCCCATCGTTGGTACAGGCACGCTCAGCTGCTGTGTCTGGTGCCCGCGTTGTCAGCCAAATGTGTCATAGAATCATAGAATGGTTTGAGTTGGAAGGGACCTTAAAGATCATCCAGTTCCAACCCCCTTGCCATCCCACAGGACTGAGCCCCAGATACAGCTTCAACCAGCTCACCCCAATCATTCTTGGCAGTTGCTTTAATTTTTGCTACCAAACTGGGTGTCCGAGAGGTCATCAAAACCCCTATGGGTCAAGCAGAGACCGGCTAAGGATTAGAGGAGCCCACCAAATCCTGCAGCCCCAGCTGGCAAACCCCAAAGGCTCCAGCATCACAACGTGCCTTTAGGGAAACCACAGTGCTCTGCCCACAGCATGTATTTATTGACATGGAATTATTAACCACCCTGTGTTTTCCATCTCCACGCCCTGGGCACAACCCGCAGCCACCAACACCCTTCAAAACATCCCTTTGCCGAGACGCTTGGCATCTGCCACCTTCTGAATGGGTCTGAAGGGCCCATGCGTGCTTGGGCACTTTCAGCTGATGCTGCAACGGGCTCAGGATTTTGCTACGAATGCCCCAGGATTAAATTAAAAAAGATTTAAGCAGATGGTTGGTTCTCTGCTCTTCGTAGTTGGCAAAATGGGAACCGTATCGCTGAACTGTCTACCAGCACTAATTAATGTTTGTAAAGCGCTCTGCTCTGCAAACTGCTGCCTACGTGCTAAGTGCTATCATTAGTATTATTACTAAGCTATTTATGCCTGTTCCAGCGCTTTCTCTTCCTTGTCCCAAAGGGCTTTTTCCTCTTCCCTGTGCAGATGTACTGGGGCTGGGAAGAGGAATCAGCCCTCCCAGGCTCCGGCTGGCTTTAGCCCAGGCTCAGATCCCTGGTTTGCTGGTAAAACCCTCCTTTTGTGCCAGCACCACTGGGCTGGAGCCACCGGCTCCACAGTGAGGGCAGGAACAGCAAGAGGCTGGGAAAGTCTGCCCGGAGATGGGTTTTAGCGTCATCATAGAATACAGAATCATAGAATGGTTTGGGTTGGAAGGGCCCATCCAGTTCCAGACCCCTGCCATGGGCAGGGACACTTTCCACCAGATCAAGCTGCTCAAAACCCAATCCAATCCAGCCTTGGACACTTCCACGGATGGGGCATCCACAACTTCCCTGGGAAAACTGTGCCAGGGCCTCACCACCCCCATTGTGAAGAATTTCTTCCTAATGTCTAATCTAAATCTTTTCCCTTCCAATTTAAAGTCACCCCCCCTCATCCTCTCATGTCCAGCCTTGGACGAGTTGATTCTCTTGCTGCATCTCCTGATTGCAAATGGACACGATGCTGCTGCCCTGCCACCTTTGTGTTCCAGCAGGGAAAAGCTTTCTTGTGCTCATAGAGGCTATTTGCATCCCTCTCTCTGTCGCTGCACTGCAAAGGGTTTTGCAAGAGAAGGGACGGATCACTCATTCTTCCTAATGACCCAAGAGGAGCCCAAGACACAGAGGAGGTTCAGTGATGGATGAGCTCAGCCATGGTCCATGACAAGCCCTTGTCCCTGCACAGCAACCAGGCAGTGACGTCTGCTGCCTCTGGCAGATGGGACGATGCATTCCCTACAAATAACTGTCCTTGCAAGACAGTATTCTGCAAAACTGCAGGACAGCTTCTCCCTTTGGTGAAGCCTTCATCAGAGAAGCAGCTCACGAGAAATCACAGCTGCTGCCTCCGGAAAGCAGTGAGAGAGCAAAGATCCACTCATGGGTGCGCAGAGCAGCCAACATTCCCCACAGTCCGTGCTGAAACTTCAGAGCACAAGATCTTTACCCTGACGGATGTTTCTGAGATGCTGCTTTGAAATCCTTTGCTCAATTAACCTAACCAGGCAGGACAATTGTGAGCACCCCCATGACATCTTTTTGATACCAGAGTGGCTTTCGTGACTCGATCAGGAAAGAAACTGCCCAAGACAAGAAACTGGGGCAGCACCCGAGAGGGATCAACAGAAATAGAGAATGCTCTGAGCCGGGTACCCAATCTGCTACAGGGACACAGCAGGCAGCATCCACACCGCTGCTATTTTGGGGTGAGGAGGGCACCTTCACTGCAATCACCTGCGCAAACAGCAAAATAACTGGGCTGAGGACCAACGCTGCTTCAGACAAGAGGTGTAGGGCATGAATCATCCTTTTTTTTTCCCCCATACCAAGTGCATGAGACGAAATGAAGCTCAGAAAGCAGGACATGGGATGCAGGCAGAGCAGGCGGCTCCCAGAGCAGGAGCAGAGCTCGCTCCAACCAGGCCAGCAGCCGGCACAGGTAACACCAACCCACTACTGCTCTGGACCAGGGTGCATTTGCTTTGCAGAGGTTGTTTGGGCCAAACAAAGAGCAGCAGAAAAAATAACTCCAATGAGTATGCAGACAACATTTTCTGCGTGGTTTGAATTATCCATGACTTTTGACCCAAGATTAAATCTAGTGTGTAACTGGTAGTTATATATTGAGTCATACGAGCAGGCGAATCGCAGGAACCCCATGTTCTCCAAACAACTTGCGCCCCGCCGGGGCTGACTGCAAGCCGCTCACGTTTGCTGGCCGAAGCACCCTGCAGCTTTTGCATCATCCTTTTAATTCAATACTTACAAAGCACTTTTTTGTCTGACCGGTATCTCAAGCCCAGAACAAAACAAACCCAGCAATGCCGCAGGCGGCCAGCCCAAGGAAGCCAGATTTCCCATCAAGTTTTGCTGCTTGGTGGCTGCTCCAATGTCTACTAAAGGGCTGGGCTCACGCTGCAGCATTTTTCTCAGCAGGAGCTGTCTCTCTTCTCCACGAGCAATTCTCCTGACGCGCATAGAAATAGCCTTTTGACTCTACCTCTGTGTGCAATTTGGGTGAAAATGAACACCGGAGTTGGAAAATGTTAGCAGGGGGTGAGTGGCAGGTAAATGAGCTCTCCCAGTGTGTGATGCCTGCCTTGATACCCACTGGGAAGGCAGAAGAGCTTGGCATAGCCTGATCCTGGTTCTCCCTGAACTAATTTTTAACTCTTTGCACCTCCCTGCCCTCTCCTTAGGGCTGTGGGAGGCTGAACTCATTCACCTTTCCTGCAGAGCTTGGGTAAGAGCCATAAAATGTTCACCAGGGTGTTTCCCAGCACCAGTGCCTGGGATGCAGCTGGTGCAGCCCATGTGTGCTGGAGATCTTTGCCTTCCCTCAGCCTGGAGACCTGGGGAGGACCCAAAAGGGGGCTGATCTGGGGTCTGCCCTGGTCTCTGGAAGGCTCCAGTGAGTGGGAAGTGTGTTGGAAGAAGTTTGCATCGTGCAGGGGGTCTCCATGCACCTGCGCACAGCGGGTTGGCAGCAGGGACCTCACAGGAGCAAGGCAGTGAGGGATGCGTGGGGGAAGCAGGGCATGAGTTCCACCTCCCTGGACATGCAGAGGCTCGAGGCCATGGGGAGAGATGCCTGTCTCCTTGCAACAGGGTTAAATTGAGGCTAAATCAACTCCTTTTTCTCCTTCAATAACTCACTGGCTGGTAAAAACCCAGCAGGAAGGGCATGACCTCAGCGCGGGCTGGTCATGAGTCCAGCCACACTGGTACGGAGCTGCCCAAGGGGCATTTCATCACCAAAGGCTCTTTGGAAGGCCAGCCACTGCCCCAGCAGGGCTGCTGGTGACACGAGAGGTGTGGGAAACCTCAGTCCCAGGTTCAGAAAACAGACAGCCCTGTCCTGCTGGCCCCAGGACCCTCCCAAGATGCCCTGGAGGACAGTGGTCCCCAGCAGTCCCCCAGCCAGTGCTGGCTTCAGTGTGATCTCATACATCCCGGCACCCCTGCTCACAACAGCTCCCACCCCCTGTACCCGATCCTGTGCAGGATCTCACCATGTCCCCTCATGTCCCACCCTTCCCCATGGCAGGATGTCCTGCTCCTTGCTGGTCTGAACTGGTGCAGGCACTCATGCTGGGCTTTCACCTGCTCTCAGCTAAGGTGGTTCTGCATCGCTTTGCAGCGAAATAAAGAAACAGCTGGAGGGGAAAAATCCGTGGTTAGTAAACAGAGCTGAGCTACCACAGACCTCTCACCCAGGAGGAGGAGGGCAGGGAAAGCGGAGCTGCCTGGGGCACCCAGGGCTGGATTTCAACACCCTACTGAAGACAAGATGCTTTTATTTAGTTGTCTGGGTCCCAGCCGTCCCTGTGCTGCCCCTCAAGCGGCGGTTGTTTGGTCTGGCCGCAGAGCCCCAGGGTAGGAAGGAGCTGGGTGGGAAGGGAGCAGGGGAGGCTGAAGAAGGGGCAGTTGTGGGGGTTTTTGGGGGTTGGTTCTCAGGGCTCGCTTTGCCTTCTCCTCCCCGCGCTCCCACTTGCAGCTTCAGCAGAGGGGGTGATGGTGCAAGGAGGGGTGCCCAGGGGCGTCCCCAGGCCCCAGTTACTCAGTAGCCCCTTATTTCCACAGCCCCTCTGCTTTGCTTTATTGCTCAGCTCATTTCCCCAAGTCCAACACCACGACCACCACTGCTCACCCTGCTTTATGTTGCCTTCAGGTCACCCAGTGTCCCTCCTGGCTCTGCCAGCTCCCACCATGTCCCTCCTGAACGGGGCAGAGGAGCAAACCCTGAACTAGATGCCAAAGTGTGCATTTTAAAATCTCTCATCTGTTTTTTTCCAGGAGAAGGACAGGTGGCTCTGAACATGTGCACCCTGAGGCCCATCATCTGGATGCCACCTCTGCCCTCAGGGGACACTTGTCTGTCCCCAGGGCTTTGTCCTGCATGGCCGGGTAAGGTCATGCTGGGACAATCCTGCTGTTGGGTTCCTTCGGTGCAGGTTGTGACGACTACATCCCGCTCCACCTCCAGCATAAATTGTGCCAAGCTATAAATCCCCATCAGCTCCCAGGGCCCCGTCCCTGGGGAGGGCAATGGTTCAGCCCTGAGGCAGCAAACCCAAAGATCATGTTTTTCACAGGGACGGTGTTACCCGCTGGCGCAAACAAGAGCCCGGAGCAGGGGGGTGGTGGCACTCGGGGTGACACTGACCCAGCTGCACACATGCAGGGAGAACTCGGGGTGCAAAACTTCGGCCAGGCTGATGCTTCCAGATGGATTTGATCCCTGACCCAGTTCCTGCATGAACTCTCGTGCCTGTGCAAGGAAAAGGGACTCATCAGGGCGACAGAGCAGGAATACAACAACTTTGGGGGCGTTCAACGCGATGACGGGTGTTACTGCGCTGTGGAGGGGCTGTGGCCAAAGGGGACAGGAATGGAGCTATCCCAGGGGGTTCCCCTGCTCCTTCCCCAGCCCCTTTCCCAGCCCCACGCTTTACAGACCCTCCTGTTCTCAGCCTCACAGTGGTGCCCAGCCCACGGGGACCTGTCCCCACCCAGCCCTGGCTGAACCCTGTCAGTAGAAGGATTTGGGGAGATTCTGGACCAAACCCCACAGGACACACAAGCAGCCTGATACCAGCTTTCTGGAGCACAGGCAGCTGAGGAGAGGCTTTAATTTTTTCTAGGGTACTCCTAAGGTCCCTGCTGCTAAGAATATCTGGGAATCTCAATTTTCTTTTGAAAAAAACATGTTTACCTGCCATGACAGCTGGTGCAGAAAGCCTGAGCCTGCAAAGGGTGTCATGAATTTGTCATTCAACAGGATTAAATGGGCTCTTGCCACACGAGGAGGGCAGGCAACCCCCTGTGGACAAGCACAAGCAGCTTCTAGGGAATCCCGTGGACTTGCTGGGAAGTGCTGGAAGAGCCTCCGTGCTGGCAGCGATCACCACGCACACTCACATGGCAGGGCCTTTTGCATTTCTTGTCACTGGCCAGCTCTGCAATCTCTTATACAGGAACTCAGCAGATTATTTCTCCATTTGTGGGTGTGAGAGATTGATAAGGAGCGGGAAGCGGAAAGCCACTGAGTTTTCTGTCCTTGGGGCTGCTCTGGGGCAGGCAGTGGGTGACAGCGAGGTGCCAGGTCCCCACTGGCTATCAACGGGCAGTGATGATTGGATTTTCTTCTAGAAATAGCCCTTTCCACACCAGAGGAAAAAATACCCTCATTATCTGCTGCCTGCTTGCCTTGTGGTCAATATATCAAACAGCAAATCAATGTCAGCTCTGCGCAGGGAGAGGCTCCCCAAGGGCATCGTCCTAATTTTGATGGTGTGGGGTAATATTGTCCCTAATTTCTGTGACCTGAAGACTCCCAGGTTCAGGATCAGCTGACTCTGTTCGTGCCTGGATGTGGTGCTCAATCCCATATGATGGGCATAAGCACAGCGTTGCTGTAAGCCACAGATGCTCCCTGCCCTCTTCTCCCCCACTGCATTCCCGCAGCACTATCCAGGGTCACTGGCCAGGGGCTACTTGGTGGCCACGAGCTGGGTTTTAGGAGTGAGATAAGATGGGGGCACCCGCATTCCTTGTGCACTGGTTTTCTAGCTCAGTGCCCCGTGCCACCAAGGGCAACAGTCACATTTTGCACTGAGTAGCAGCACAAACTCCCTGACCTCACCGAGGCTCGCCAGGCACGTGAGCCATGGTGAAAGGCAGTGGAGATCCCAGCTGAAGACTGTGCCTTCATATGAGCCACTCGTCCCCACTGGTGGCCCTGGCGATGCACCCACTACCAGCCTGGCTGCAGGAGAGGATAGGGAGCGCTTGGGGCTCTGCTGCCGAAGGACAAAACAGGAACAGTGCAAGGGTGCAGTGAGGCTGCCCAGAGTGCTGGAGCGCGATCCTAATCCTGTGGCAGCCGGAATGCCATAATATCCCAGGAACAGCCTGAAGGTCCCGTTCTGGCTCCCAAACTCAAAACAAAAGTGCGTCTTGTTCCTGTCCTGTTTTCAAAGCCAGAAAGGTCGGGGCCGTGAGAGCCTTGCCAAGCTGGGCAGCACTGCCAGCTCCCGCTGGCCACCCTGACCTTGGCCCATGTGGGGACCAATGTGTGCCACTGCTCCTGCCCAGCCTGTGGCTCCTTGCCGGCAGCACCAGGTTGGCAGGAGCCGGGGAGCCTCTCTGAAAGCTCGTGTTTGGAGAATCTTGCACCCACGTTCGTGCTGTCATTCCTGCTCCCTGCACTGCCCAGGTGTGCTGGAGGGAAGGGAGATGTGTGGGAATGCCACATCTAGGGGTACCACACCACAGACTCCCTGTGCCCACTAAAGTCCCAAAGCCTGAAGAGCTCTGCTGCAAAACACCATCAGCTCCTGGGATCAGCCCTGCCACCGTGAAGGGATGTCCTAATCCACCTCCAAATCCCCCAAGCCCCAAGAAAGCTTCATTCTCATTAGATGGGGCCACCATTAGAGGGGCCAGTGTTGCCAGCATTGAGGACTTTGTGAGCAGCCCTCTGACTGGGACAGGTGGGTGAGAAATGGAAAGGGTCCCTATGACAGGAACAGCTGCATGGCCTTGCCATTGTCACATCAAGCTCAGAACTGTCCCCCGTTGTCCCTGTGCTTGGTGCCTGCGATTCACTGCTGCCAGCTCAGTGGAGATTATTAGCAGATAAAATCATTAGGCACAGGGTCAGGAGCTCAAGCGACATGCAAGTCTCTGTCACTTGGAAATCAATCCCAGCCATGCACCCAAGTCAAATTTCCTCCAGCCCTGCTTGAAGTGATGGCAGTTTCTTTCCATCGGGAGCGGGAGAGGAGGAGGAGGACTGACCCAGGTGGATGCTGGTCCTGCTCCAGCCTTGAGCCCTGGGTGGCTGATCCCGGCCCAGGACTCTGTGGGACTCTCTGCCATCCAGATCCCAGAGCAAATGCCTGTGTTTTGCCCAGAGACCGGGACCAGCCTCCATGGTCTGGGTGCACTAGAGCTCTGGAGAGGAGAGAGGGCTTTGGAGCCAAATACTGGAGGAGGCTGGGAGGATATTGTGGAGGAGCATCACGACCTGCTTGCCCCCTTGCTATCCAGGAGTGCAGAGAGGATGCAGAGACCTCTGGGCTGAGCAGGCAAAGCAGTTGCACACCATGATGTTATTGTCAGAGACAGTTGCCCAGCCTAACTCTGCAGCACACAGAGCACTTTTGGGGAACCCGTTCCTGTTTTGCTGGGAGCAGTGAACCCAACAGTGCCTCTCTCTCTGAGCACCCCTTGTCCCCAGGGCAGCTTTGGCATTCTTGCTGAGTCAAACCAACAGTGTATTGACATTCGCTTTGACCTTTTGAATCACAAGGATGTTCTGTCCTTCCCAGCCAAGTACAGCCTGGATACCCTGTGGGTGGATTATACTGTATATACAGCGGCTGCAAAGCCAGAGCTGGCAGAAGAGAAGCGTGTTTATGTGTGCACAGGGGTGTGGCAGTGGTGGGATGAGAGTGAGGAGTTGTTGCCAGCATCTGGTTTTCCTCCCAGGATGCCCAAGCGGATGCGACACACCCAGCAAGGACGCTGGTGGTGGCAGGAGAAATGCCAGCAGCTGGTAGGGAGTAGGGATCCTGCAAAAGCAGGAGCCTCAGCCCGGCCCTTGAACAACCACCCCCTCTTCCCCAGCTCTGGAGGCTGCTTCCGGCTCCCCATGTTTCCCATCCTCCAGCTAATTATTCCTTTTGTTTTCACAGAACATGAAGAACTGCAATTAGGAGACAACATGCAAAATCAGCCGCGAGGGCCCAGCTGGCTCCCAAGGGCGATAATTTCCCTCTCTGTCCACCAAATCCCGCTCCAGGCAGTGGCAGAGGCTGTTTCAAGTACAAAACCTAGCCCAGCCCCAAAAGCTCGAGCTGATAGGAAGGGCAGCGTGTTGTAATTCCCAAAGGTGTAACACACAGTCACCAACAACACAAGCTGATTGTGCTAAATTACCATCTTCCCCCGTCGAGCATGGCAACCCTAGCATCGAGCGCGGCTGAGAGTGGAGTACAGTCTGCATGGGGTTGCAGGGAACCATCCTTGCCAACCCTCCCTCTTGCACCCCATGGGAGCCAGAGTGGGTCCCCAGGCCGGGCTGCCTCCTCCCTGCCCTCTGCAGCCAGAAGGTTTTGGCAGAGGGCTCCCCGTGGCTCTCCCCAAGCCCTGCCAGCAGGCTTTGTCCCATCAACGGCTCCATCCAAGGCTGTCACGGCCCAGATCTTGCCGCCTTGCAGCCCCATGGCGCCAGGGAGGCTGACGGCTTCTTGCTCCCTGTCCAGATGTGCTGCTTATCTCTCCCCTCTCTTGCCCTGACACATTTTTTTCCTCTCCCTCCTTTCCCAGCCAGTTCGTAGGACTCATCTCAAGCCCTGACTCACCCTTTCCCAGGGCACGCTCTGCAGCATCCTTTGCAAACCCATTTCCAGGGGCTTCCACATGACATTAGAAGCACCGGCAGCAACCTGGCAGGAAAACCCTTTTGCCTTACATCTTTATGGTACATTGATGTCCTCAAACCACTTCCAGCAGCCAAGACAGGGTATGGCGAAGGCAGCTTGGCCACAGACACAGGGCACAGACAGCAGAGTATGGACCCCAATGCCCAGAATTGCCTCCTCACTGCCAGGCTGTGGCCATGCAACCTCCATTGCAAGAGAGGGAAAAAGTGTTTGAGAGCTTCTGCGAGTACAAGGAGCCCAGAGAGTTAATTTGAGTCACGCTGCTCTGAGTACAAGGTTTGTACTTGATAGTTGGCTGCAGCATCCTGGTTTTTGGGGAACAAATAAAAAGCAAGGGAGGCACGGAACCCAAGGTGAGGCTGGGACCCATGGGATGGGATGGGATGAGATGGGATGAGATGGGACAGACAGGATGGACAGCCTCTGCTGCTGCTGCCCCAAACCACGTTGTGAGCATGAGCGGAGCAGAGATTGCACAGCTGTTTACTCAATAGATCCTGTGTCACCAAGCGACCACCAGTAGCCATGACAGGAGCTTGACTGGGTGTAGGGAGCAAAGAATCACGCTTTCAGCTTGGCCAAATGCTCGCTACTGCTGCCAAGAGAGCCTCGTGAACTGAGCAGCCTCAGCCACGGTGGACCCTGCCTGAGAGGTGGTGGGTTCCCAGGTCTTGCAGTGTGCTTGGTTGGTGGAGGAGAAATCAATGCCCAAGGAGGGGTTCCTGCTGTGTGTCCCGTTCATCCACCTTGTTGCCCAGGAGGACAGGGTGACATTCGCTGCCCCAGCTGTGTATGTGAGTCTTGCCAGCACGGAGCAGGTTTGCCCGGTACAATGGCATCGAGAGGTTGCAGCAAGCCCTGCTGTCTGCAATGACACTGTTCAAAACAAGGGGCACAACCAGCCCAAGAACAACGTGATTTGTTTGAGAACACACACAGGCCATTACACTGAGCAGCACTGTGCACTGTAAAGGCGATTCCTTCCCAGCTTGGTTTCTAAGGGAAGGTTTCTGCCTGCTCGTCTGCCGGCTCCCTCCGGCAATTGCCCAGCTTGTGAGCCTGTTAGCTGGATTAAAACATTATAAAACTTAGCAACAGCAGAAAAAGAAGGACCTCAGGCACCCCTCATCCTCCATGGAGGAGGTCATGGCCACCAGTGCCTGTGAGGAGAGGTTCAAATTGCAGCCCTTCCCGTAGGAAGGCTTGGCAGGGAAATGAGTCCATGGGTTCCCAGCATGGAATTAGCTCTGCATGAACTCACGAGTGTGTTTGGATGTCTGTGCATGCCTGCATGCACCTATGCTTGTGTGCATCCATATGTGTGCACATCCATGCCCGTGCACGTGCATCTCAAGCCCCCTGTGTCTTGTAGGGGCAATGTTGTGTCTGGGTGGGAGAAGCCCCTTTGGAGACGTGACTCCCTGGGGATTTTCATCAGCACGCTGAACACCCCATATTTGCACACCCTCATGGGAATATTCCCTGGCCCACACTTTGTCCCAAAGCACACTTACAGACCCGTGCTGCTATCAGCGGGGGCTCGGTGCAGGGGCTTTGCCTTGGGGAGCCAGATCCAGCCTGGTTCAGCCTTTCCCAGCCCAGAGGAGCTGCTTTCTGTCCCTGAAATAGCAGCTCAGATGATGCTCTTGGCAGCTGGGGATGATGATGCAAAACCTCGTTATCCAGCAGGAACAATTAGACTTATGGCAATTATCTTTGCAGTTGCTGAGAGATGCCGGAACGGGCTGGCCGGCAACCAGCTCCTGGTGTAATCCCTGGGTGTGAGAGACAAGAGACGTGGTGTCCGGCTTCGCCAGGAGCTGCCATTGCTGTGGGAAAGCAGGAGCATCTGAAGAGCCTCCTGCAGCACCAAGAGGGACAGCTTTGCGTTGTAGAGAGAGCAAGGACAGGAAAGTGTTTATCTGAGCCAAATGCCCCTCTCTGATGACATTTGTTTGCATTCAGTTTAATGATGAAATGGGCTGAGCCACACTGGGTTTAGAAAATGTTGTTAGGGACTGAATTGTTTCTCATGATACTCTGGTCCCGCTCTCTGCCTGCTGCCATTGCAGCTGGAGAAGCCAGGCTGGGCTCAGCTTTGTCCACAAGGCAGAAATGGGCAAAAGTCAGCTCCAGGCTGGATTGAGCTACGGGCGCCTGATGGCCACTGAGCTGGGCTGTGGCTGCTGAGCTGGGCTTTAGGACACATTCCTTCGGGGAAAAAGTCAGGCTTCTGGATGAGAAATGCCCATGGAAGAAACACATAAAGGACAGCTGCACACATTTCTCAAGTCAGAACAACAAGGAGGGATTTTCTTTTCTCCCTTGATGTCATTTGAAAACCTTAATTTCATGCTGCTAGAATGAAGCAAGCCCTAATCCCCAACAGCTGCTCAGAGCCAAAACCCCAAACCAAGCCCATCCCGACAAACAAGCCCTCCTTGGATAACTCAGCGTGCAGCTGGGATGGCGAGAAAGCTTTTGGGCAGGATGGGGTGTGCCCCTGAGGGGCAGCTGGGAGCGAGGGAGGGGGAGCAGGAGGGATGCAGGGAGCCCACTCTAGGAAAACCCAGCCCATTTTTCATCAAAAACTTTATCTGAGGGAAGTGTGCCACCGCATCCTGGCCTTGTTTGTGCTGCAAGAGCCAATAAAATTCCCAGGGCAGTTTAGGTACCTGGTCAGCAAAATCTCTCAGATATGCTTTGTTTATTGGCGGCTAAACATTAAACCCCGGGCAAACAGGGCTCCTTGGGGCTGGGGACACGTGACTGTAACAAGCCAGTCCAAAACTGAGCAAGACCTGCTGGCACGGCCAAGGAGGGGCTGTCTGCTCTGGGCAGAGGAATAGCAGCATGCCGGGGGTCCCCACTCAGTTGCTGTTGCCAAAGGGAGCCCAGGATCTGGAGGAGGAAGGATCACAAACTCCTGCTGTCACCATTGCCCTGCAGAAATGCCCCTTTCCCCAGGTCAGGATTAAATCCTTTCTTGCTGAAGCAGGATGAGACTCCATCTCCCAACACCTTGATTTGTAAGACAGACGTGTTTCCCACCACGCCAGCACTGCCCCAGAAACCTACTGCTCTGGCATATAAAACTGTATTCTTCAAGGACATCTGATTCATCCTATAAAGCCTACGTAAAATTTGTCTGTTTTTGGTAATTAGGCCAATTATAGCAAAATAGTATTTGCAATTTGAGCAAAGGACAGGCTAAAATCTTAACCTGATGTCTTTTCAGCGGTGCCAAAACAAGGTCCAAACAAAGCCCCTTTCCTCTCCCCCTGTGTTAGGTAACAAGCACAACATTTTGAAGCTCTTAAACATCAGGCAATGGCTTTTCCTGCCACACTTGAAGGGAACCCAGCAAACGCACAAACAAAGCCTGACCCACTTTGGCAGAATAAAAACTACGCCAAGAAAGGGAGCAGAGACTTCAATAAAGTCCTTAATGCGGCCCCATTAGCAAGTCTCTGCAACACGCGCCCAGATAAATTTGTCTCAACAAGTCTGTCCTCTGAACAGAGCGAGCTGTGAAACCCGCACCGTGCCCATGTGCCAGGCAGCGCTGCTCTGGGACCCACGGATGCAGGAACACAGGGATGCACACAGGGATCACAGAACTATTGAGTCGTGGAATGGTTTGGGCTGGAAGGGACCTTAAAGCCCATCCGGTTTAAATTCCCTGCCATGGGCAGGGACACCTCCCACTGGATCAGAGTGATCAAAGCCCCATCCAACCTGGCCTTGAACACCTCCAGGGATGGGGCAGCCACGATTTCTCTGGGCAACCTGTGCCAGAGTCTCTCCACCCTCACACGAAAACAGTTCTTCCTGAGATCTCATCTCAATTTCCCCTCTTTCAGCCTATATGATGTACAAGCATAGGGATGTGTGTGCCTAGGGATGCACACATGTGCTGCTCCACTCTACCACTTCCCAACACACAGCGTAAGCATACAGGGGGCTGAGCAAGCAATCCTTGTCCAGTCATTGGGCAGTGGTGCAGAATCTCCCAGCATTGCTTCAAGCCCATGATTGCATATCGAGAGCATAAATGCCGTTGCCTCATGTGTTTTGAGGCACAGGTTTTGTGGGTTTCTCATTATTTGTAAATAATGGCAGGGACATTGCTGCATCACCACGCTGCGGGTCAGATCCAGCTGGAAGCCGGGGGTGGTTTTGTCCCATGGTAGCAAGGGTAGTTCCCTCTGCAGGGACAGGTTTTCTCAGGGACCCCCCACATTCACACTCCTGAAGGGAAATTTAGCCTCTTAGTACTGGGTGGAAATTGAGGCTAGGAGTGTTCGAGCCCAGCTCTGGCATGACTTGGTGGGGCTCTGTGTGGACCAGCAGCAGCCAGGATCCTCCACCTCATGACCCCAATGGTCACAGAGCTACCCAATGGAGACAGCAAGCTTCGGAATCACTTGTGCCCATAGATGGACCAGGCTGGGGGCTGTGGTTGATCTGGTTGTGTGCTTTCCTGGATCCATGTTTCTTCGTAGCTGACCTTGCGCAAGAAGCCCTCTGTTCCCCCCTTGCCCATGTAATGGCTCGGGAGCCTCCCCCAGGTGGCACGCAGCCTGGATCAGCCCCTGTGTTTGCTCAGCAGTGTGGTGGCATCAGCGAGCATCACAAGATTGCTGGACTCTCCCTGTGCCCTTGGATCATCCCCCTTCTCCCCTTCCCAAGGCTCGGTCAACTGAAGCACTGGCCTTCATGGCCAGGCCACTGCCCTGCAGCTCTGACACCCAACCCAGAGCTACAAGCAGCTTGGCCAAACCTCCTGTGCCGCCACTTGTCCCAGGCTCTGTGCCACATGCCAAGTTCCCTGGGAGAGGCAGTCACTCTCCTTGAGGACAGCATCTCCTGGGCCACAGGACAATGGCTCTACTGTCCATAACAGCCCTGAGATTGGGCACTGCAGAGTTTTCCCAGCAGCCAGCAGCTCTGCCAAAGTGAGGTGAGCTCCAGGAGGCACTGGGGTGCCTTGGACTTGTTTGGTGCGGCTCATTCACACCAGCTGGATCTTCAACTCTGATGGTGCCTGGGGCAGCAGCAGCTCTGGGAACACGTCCTGGTGCAGGACTGCGCGTCTGCGGGCAGCCAGACCTCCAGGGCCTAAATCTCTCTGGCTAAAGCACTGCTCCAAAGGATGAAGCTTGGCTGATGACCCCTTCATTCCCATCAGCACTTGTGAGGAGCAAGGGACACTAGGGCCCTGAAATTGTCCCTGAATCAAGCCTGGAGTCAAGATGAGGCAGAGCCTGAGACCAAATTCCCGTATCATCAAAATTAGAGGGATCCTAAGCATCTGCAGAATCACAGCCATGACCTAACAAAAAGGGCCAATGTTTTTGGGCTGCTGACCACAGACAAGAGCTGGAGCTGTAACTGCTCATTCCTGTCACCCCATCCCCGGTGGCCACAACCCTGAAAACATCTTCCAAACTTAGCAATGCTGACTTATCCCACCACAGTAGCTTAGCAAGACTTAAATAGAAAATTCAAGTTGATGATGCAGTGTGGGGGCAGGAGGAAGAGATAAAGTTCAACCTGGTGATAGCCACACAGTAAAAAATAACAGAGCTGGTGACAACAGCGCAAGCAACTCCAGATGGTCCAGCAGAGAGAAGTGGAGCCCACTGAAATGTCAGACCATCAGTACAAAAATGAGAAACCATTGCAAGGAAATGGTGAAAGGTACGAAGTCACCTGGTGCGGAATTAAATAACTGCTGGTAAATTCCTCAAAAGTTGCCTTTGGAAGCAGAGAAGAGGAGCTATTTGTGTAGAAATGACAGGGGGGAAAAGAATAACATAGGTATTGTAAAGAAGCAGGCAATAACAGAAGAGGCTCTGGAGACAGATTATTTGATCAGCTGGTTTTTAGGACAATGGGTTAACCAGATGTTGGGGTAAACACTGAGTGTACATGATGGCTTTAAGACGTGGGGGATCAGATGGTTCAGAGACATTTGCACATTTCAGAAACTGGCTGTCCAGCAAGTGAATTATACAAAGAGCCACAATCGAATTCAAACTGAGGAAAAAGAGGTTGATCATTTCCACTTCAGGTTTATTACCAGCTCCAGGGGAAAATTATTGTCTTCATTCAACACTAAGCATCTTTGTTCATGCTTCAGCTGCTTCACTAAGAGTTCTCATAGGTTACTCATTCGAGTCCTTCTGCTGAGGATCTGACAGCCCGTGAAGACATCCAGATGGAAAATTAGGAACAAGAGCAGACCAACACCAGCTCCACATGAGAACAGTGATGGGCAATCACAGCCCTTCTGCCCAAGACAGAGACCTTGACAGGATTGGAAAGTGATGTGGAGGGGGAAGACTGCATTGGTGGGGACGTCTATTAGGAACTGCGCTACAAGGACGTAACTCAGATCATCAGTCACCCCACAGGGACAAGGGTCTCAAAGCCTGGAGCTCCACAAGGGCAGGAAGGTTAGGGCACACCAGCACTGCTTCTCAGCTGAGGTCAACACTTGTCTGTGTGCCCAGAAGTATGTCTCCTCTTCCTTCCCTGGCCTGCCTGCGGGTATTCAACTCTCCCCACAGTCACAGAATCCCAGAATGGTCAAGGCTGGAAGGGCCCTCTGGAGCTTATCCAGTCCAACCCCTCTGCTAAAGCAGGGTCACCTCAAGCAGGTTGCACAGGAACACGTCCAGGCGGGTTTGGCTCTCTCCAGAGGAGGAGACTCCACACCATCCCTGGACAGCTGGTTTCAGTGCTCTGTCACCCTCACAGTAAAGTTTTTGCTCATGTTGAGGTGGAACTTCCTGTGCTCCAGTTTGTGCCTGGTGCTCCCTGTCCTGCACCACTAGAGTGTGGCCCTGTCCTCCTGCCCCGGCCCCTTCAGATATTGATCAGCATTGATGAGATCCCCTCTCAGCCTTCTCTTCTCCAGGCTAAACAAACCCAGGTTTCAGCCTTCCCTCATAAGAGAGATGCTCCTGTCGTCGTGTGTCGTCCCCCTTCAATGCTCGCCAGGGATATGGACACACTGTTATGGTACAGACAACAGCTCTGCTGTGCCACTTGCACAGACAGATGCTCTAATGGTGAGCACACAGTCTCATCCAACCAACTGACCACCATCTTTGGTGATGGAAGAACTTGATGAACCACAAACCCACCGTGAAATTACTTTGCTCTCCTCTGACCTTGCCACAAGACACGACAAGCCCCAATGGACAGAGAAGCATGACCTGCAGGAGCTGGAGCAGCTGTGGCCACAAGAAAGGAAGGTGAGAGGCAGGGACAGGGAGGAATGCCAACTAGATAGAGTTGTGTGTTCCAGCAGCTGTGGAAGCATATGACTCAAAACGGGAATGGAATGAAACAAAGAAATACTGACTGACAGTGCATTAGGTATGGCTGAATGGTATCTGCACGTCGTCACCTGCTCTAACGACTGCCTGACTCACCCATCAGAGGCAGGCGTCCAGCAGCCTAGCAATTAGCCACCCTCCTCAGTAAAGTCGAGGGGAGAGTTAAAACCAGCACAGTACAGAGGAAATGGAGCCTGAATCAAGTCTCGCTTTAGAAACAGCCCATAAAAAGTGACAGAAATGAACCTCTGGGATCAGCCCCACGCAAAGGACGCAGTATCCTGTACCTCCTTCTTTGTTCAGTCAAGGACCGTAAAATACCACCAGACTTCCTACAGGGACCTGAGCTCCCCCGGGCTCCTTTGCACATTCCAGCATCAGCACCCAAGCTGGGATCTATTCCTGACTGTAGCAACAAAGTGAGCGATTGCATCTGCTATATTTAGAGCAAACAGTCAATATTCCACGTCTCTAAACGGTTACCAGCGTTCTCATTCAATATATATAAATAGCCTCCGATTGCTTTTCGAAAGAAATTGGTTCAAAAAGGAAAACTGCCTTCTCAGTCATCCTCAGCCCATAACTACTGAGCAGGGGGTGGCTATTTAAAATGAAAAATTAAATCATGCATTTTCTCTACGCAAAAGTCATGACTGTGGCTGTATCATTAGCGCTACAATCCTTCATGATGACAGAGGGGTTTAAACACGGCGGCAGCAGTTCGCTGAAGCAAACTCTGAGGCTGTTTGGTGTAGAGGGGCATCCTCCTTCATCTTCCAGGCTCAACTCCACACTGTCTCAAGCCACCTTCCACCCGCAGGGCAGCCACGCAAAAGCCCCATTCCTTCCCCCTCACCCAGGTCCCAGCCCCAACACCAGACTTCTTGTCTCCTCCAGATTCCTCTGGTTTCCAGCCCAGGCTCTCAGCCAGTGCTCCAGCTTGCTTTCCCTCCAACTGATGTCAGCCATGCTTCCTCCCTTGGGAAGAAAGCCTGGTTCTGCATAAGCATGTGTCTTTCAAGCATTTCAAAGACTTTCCCCATCACTCGGGCCCCTCTAACATTATCTGCAGTTGCATTAAAGCCAAACTAAGTACACCAATTGATGAAAAACCACGGTGGAAAGCTGGGATCTAACAGAGACACTGAAACCCTGCCATGGTTAGTGGTGCAATTTTCCCCTGAAGATTTGGTTTGAAAGTGGGACACTTTTCTGAGAGCTTCAGGGGGCTGGGAGCTGCCACCAGGCCAGCACAGGATAGTTCCTGAGACCTTGTCTCCTCGCCCTGTACAAGGGACGAGGTGTTAATCTGAAATTAAAAAAAAAAAAAATTCCAAACCCAAAGCATTTTGTTTAGAGAGGAGACATTGCTTTTATTCTGCACAGAGTGCTAGGTGAAAGATCTTCCACATAGCTATTGTATTGACTGAAGATCCCAAAGGCCTATTTATACAAAACTGATACTTGAAATCCCACCTAGGTAATACAGTTGTCACACCAATCTAATACAGATACTCATTAGGTCACACAGTTCTTCAAGAGAAAATTGCTTATTTCCTTTCCATATCCTTAGGATAAGGATGTCCTTCAGGCAATCCTTAATCACAAATCCTTCCTATCCGATATCCCTTTCCTTGTTTCATCGCGTTTTCAACCTTGAGTCAATTAACTACCGAGTTCATCATTTCCTTAAGACCAAGTGTCTGCATCCCTGAGTAGATGCTGGGATGTTTATAGAGGATATGAAGTGTCTGCATCTCTGGGCAGATATTAGGAAGTTTGTAGAAGATACCAATATACCTTAAGCGGTCTCGTCTAGTTGGAAGTGTCCCTGCCCATAGCAAGAGTGTTGGAATTGGATGATCTTTATGGTCCCTTCCAACCCAAACCATTCTACGATTCTATTAGAAGTGTCTGCGTCTCCAGGATCGGGGTGTTTGTAGTGAATAAACGAGGTGCAAAACTCATTCTCTTTATCCCCTTTGGTAACAGAGGGACTCTGCATTCTGTCCTTCCAACTTCCCACTTCCTGCACGCAGTTCAGTCCTGCGCAGTGTAATGCGCCCGCAAGGAGCATGGGGCTGGTGAGGGAGGGGGGGAGTTGCTGGGGGGCTGCAGGGGGACAATCCAAGCTCAGGCTCAGGCTCAGGCCAATCCCTGTCCTGACCCCAACCCTAGCTCAGAGCACCCTAATCCAGTGGGAGGCGTCCCTGCCCATGGCAAGGGGATAGAACTGGATGGGCTTTAAGGGCTCTTCAAACCCAAACCATTTCATGATTCTATGGCCCAGGTTCAGGCCTTGGCACAGCCCAAGAACTCAGCTCAGGAGAAGGACCAGCCCAGGACCAGCCCCAGACCACACTATGGCCCTGGCCCAAGCTTGAGGGAAGCCCCAATACAGGCCCTTGTGCAGGCCCAGCAAAAGCTCAAGGAAAGGCAAAGGCCCCGGCTTCGGCCCAAGCTTGGGGATAAGGCCCAAGCCAAGCCCCAGCATGGGCCCGGGAACAAGCCCAGGCCAGGTCTAAGCCCAGCCCAGGCCCCTGTGCAGGCCAGGCCCTGACCCAAGCTCGAGAAAAGGCAAGGCCCAGGCCCCCATGCAGGCCCCAGCCCAAGCTCAAGCGAAGCCCCAGCCCCAGCCCCAGCTCAAGCGAAGCCCCAGGCCCCGGCCCGCGGAAGGTCCAGGCCAGGCCTAAGCTCGGGTAAGCCTCAGAGCCCCGTGCAAGCCCGGCCCCAGCCCGCGCAAGGCCTAGGCCCGGGCCCGGGCGGGGCGGCGCAGCGCAGCGCAGCGCCGCCTCGCCCCGCCTCGCCCCGCCCCATCACGGCGCCGCGGCCGGGTCCGCCATGGCCTCGGGGGCCGCTGCCGCCCGAGGGGCCGAGGAGCCTCCGCCGCCAGAGCCACCCGCCGAGCAGAAACCGCCGGCGCCGCTGCCGCCCGAGTCACCCGCGCAGGAGGAGTTCTCCTTCCTGCCACTCGTCCACGACATCATCAAATGGTAACGGCGGCACCGGGACTCTCCGCACCAGCCACCCCTGTAATGGTGCTCTCTGACCCCCGACATGCCCAGGGTGCCCTGAGTGGGGAGCGGGGCTGTGGGGTCCCCCCTTTGATGATTCTTTTGCAGCCCCAGCATCCACAGGGTGCCGTGGACAGGGAGTGGGGCAATAGGATCCTTTTCTGTTGGTACTTTCCAGTTCCCAGCATCCTCAGGGTGCCCTGGACAGGGAATGAGGCAATGGGATCCCCCATCTAGTTATGTTCTCTATCCCCCCAGCATGACTGGTGTGCTCTGGATGGGGAGCAGTGCAATGGAGTGCCCCCTCACATAATGCCTACCCATCCCCAGCATCCTCAGGCATGCCCTCGTTGAGGAGTAGGGCTGTGGGGTCCCCCCTTTAATGATGCTTTTGCAACCCCAGCATTCTCATGTTGCCCTGGACAGGGAGTGGGGCAATGGGATCCCCCTCTAGTGATGCTCTCCAGCCCCCAGCATCCCTGGGGTGCCCTGGATGGGGAGCAGGGCAATGGGCTCACCCTTATTAATGATGCTCTCCAATATCCCAAAATCTCTGTTGCCCTTTTTTCTCCTAGCAATAGCTCCTGGGAAGAGTGTCAGAGGGAGCTGGCACAGGCTCAAGCACATCTTCACTGTAAATCATGCCGGTACCTGGCTGGTGTTTGGGTCCCAGGGCGGTGCAGGTGCTTCTGTGGCCCAGGTGCATTGCCCCACCATTAACACCCAGGAGTGAGAGCATTGTACCTCCGCTGGGTTATTGCCCCAGAAAACTGCGCTGTTTGGCTGATAACAGCCTCAGAAAGTACAGGCAGTGCCCGTACAGGAATGCAGCCCGTTTCTGGGGAGTTGTAAAAAAGGAGGATAGCTTCAGCAGTGGTATGGGTTAAATTGTTCTCTTCCTAGTTCAAGGTCAGTTCTGTAAGGATAAATGGTACTTGTACAAGAGTCATGAGAATTGGGATGTTTCTGCCCCAGGATAAGCCCTTCAGAGATGCTGCTCTGAGGTCCTGGCAGGGGCATGGCTCTGCCATGAGAATCCATCCAGGACAGTTCCATGCTCTCACCTGGGCGCACTGTGGGGTGAGGCAGAGGGCATGGGACATAGGAATTCTCTTTTTGCTGGTTGTGGGTCTGGCTCCCCTTTCCCTGTGCACTTATTCAGGAGCTGAGGTTGGTTTGTGTCCTGCAATGTTTCACTTGTATCAAGCACGTCTGAAAGGTGAAAGGTTCACCCTTAACAACTCTGCAACCTGAGCACCATGGCAAGGAAAGACTGAATACCTCGTGACGCACTGGTCCAGATACAGAATGAACATGAGAACTCAAACGTTCTGATTTCCCTCAGTCCCCTCATTGTGCTGGAGGTGGGGAGATGCTCTGGACCTCGATTCTGCCTGGTCTGCCCATTGCCAGGTGCGTGTGTGTACATAAGCACAGTGGTTAGTAGCCACAGGCCAAGATCTCCCAGAGCCCTGTATACCACCAAGCAGGTTATGGTGACCTGCAGATAACAATCCCTAGGATATCTTGTGCCTGATCCCACTGAGCCACACACCCACACCACCTAGCTACCTCCCTCAGCTTCACACACGGCATTTTCTGTGTGGCTTGAGCAGACATAGGTGTTCTGCACTGGGCTGTAGGACCACAGAGGTGGGATGTGTTGTGTCATGTCCCTGACAGATGGTGAACGCATTATCCTTTGACACTGCCACTAGACTTAGAGCCCAGCCCTGGTGTTTTGACACTGACTCAGCCACGAAAACACATCTCCCAAGGTGACTCTTCTTGGGAGCGAGGATGTATCATGTAAATTTGCTCACATTCAAGGACACGTGCTCTTTCCTGTTGTTGGGGTCCTCAGAAAGTTTTCTTAGGCAGGGCTTGCTGATACTTTCACCCTTGTGTAGACAGATTGCATCATCGCTGAGGTCCCAGCACATGGCTTCACTGATGGTCGGTTGTGGAAGAACATTGTGCCATTGAGGTCTTGCGCATGGTCTGTCAGCAAAGGCTGTGGTTGGATGTTGTGTTGAATCCCACATTACTGCAGGAGCTGCAGGCTCTTCCTGCACCTCCTCACCCTGCCTGTCCACGCCCTCGAAGTCACTTCAGTGGCTTCATCCAGCAGGACAAACACCCATCAGAACAGAAACCCACAAACCTGATCCTTTGGATCAGCCAGCTGGACAGCTGTGTTCTCTGTGTGTGGGGAAGGGAACAAGGCTCGGGGAGACCTAGAGTGGGGAGGATGTCCTTCTCAAAGCCAGCCTGAAGCTATGATGGATTAAAGGCAGTGTCAATTTATCCTTCCCCAGACGTGCTGTGTGGTTGTGTGTGTGCTTGTATTCTGCTGCTGACCTGCCTGTGAATGCCTGCATAATGGGGATACATTATAGTACCAGCTGCAGTTTTGTTTAGAAGGGAGCAATGAATATTTTGTTCCAGCAGGCTTTTGAAACGAACAGTGACCATCTGGTTAAAAGTTTTCCTCTCAGCCTTGTCACGATTCCCCAAAGTTATAATCAAGTAACTCTCTGCCCTGGTCATGCCAAGCAGATTTATTTTTAGGTCTGGCTGTTGAACAGGCTCCCAGTTTTCAAAGTTCGTTAGAATCCCGCTCTTGTTATTAACAGGCGCCCTGGAAGCAAGGACTCGCTTTTGCCTGGAATCAGTAAAACTTCTTGCTGGTGCTAACAAAGCTAATGAGGGTTTGAGGGCAGACGCTGCCTCAGACAACACTGATTCTTGAAAAGCACAGAGCTGGCTGCAGAACCAATTGTGCTGCCACTTCTCTTTTATTAGGAATACA
Organism: Neomorphus geoffroyi; assembly: GCA_033558235.1. Classification (NCBI taxonomy): domain Eukaryota; kingdom Metazoa; phylum Chordata; class Aves; order Cuculiformes; family Neomorphidae; genus Neomorphus; species Neomorphus geoffroyi. The sequence goes on from JAUMJM010000038.1 coordinate 856,237, forward strand.
TCCCCAGAGAGTTGTTTTAAAGCTCCAAAGTACCATTTTCTGTGCCATTGGACACTCTGATACTTTGGGGAACAGTTTCTATTTTCTGCTCTCAAGCTGTTTGAATGCATTGATTTTTTTGTATTACAGCAGCAACAGGTCACAGGTGAGACTGAGATCTTTTTTTCCAGGTGCCTACACACAACACAAATACATTATCTTACCTTCCCCTAAGAGAGATACGGGAGTTCAAAGAGAAGGAGAGTTTAGCCTGTTCCACGGTAACATTTTAAAGCTGCAGACCAGTTCCTAAGTGGATTGATGGGTCCTGAGGTAACTGGATCATGTGCTGGAAATTAGCAGGAAACCAGTTTGATACAGAGGCTACCTGGCCTATATGTCTATCTGTGCCCATTTTATTGGAATAGGTGATTTAAGTGTGTGTAGTTAGATACCAAGACCAAAAGTTTGCCACTGAATTCCTGTTTAAGCTCTGGTTGCACTGGAAATGATCGTTGCCCCAGCAGGTTGTTTACTTTCCAATAGGAGAACTGAACAGTGTCTTCATTTTCTCTCCTCTGCAGCATGGACAAGGACAGCCAGGATGTTCACCAGGTGCTGAATGAGCTCAAGAACAAGTTCCAGGAGATGAGGAAGCTGATCAGCTCCATGCCTGGCATCGGTGTGAGCCCAGAGCAGCAGCAGCAGCAGCTGCAGAACCTGCGGGAGCAGGTCCGGACCAAAAACGAACTGCTGCAGAAGTACAAGAGCCTGTGCATGTTTGAAATCCCTAAGGAATAGGAGAGCTCTGTGCGCCAGGTCTGAGATACCTCCTCCGCTGGCTGAGCAGGAGAGAAAGAGGTGGCAGAAGTTAAATTTTTTTTCTTTTATAGTTTTTTTGGTGGCCTTGCTCTGAAGTGGTGTCTGTGTGGAGCACAGACATGTGGCAATGAACCAGAACACTGTGTGCTTCACGTATGATGATTACAGCGGTACAATCGCTTTGATCTGCTGTAGGACTGCATTTATGTATGCATCTCTTCTGTTTTCTCTCCGGGTGGGGTGAGGTTTTATTCTTACATTCAATCAAACAGAAGACATTATGTTTTCTCCTCACTAAGGGTCAAAGTACCTGCTGGCTGACTTCAACAGAAAAAAAGGGGACATTTTCTGCATTTTTTTTTTCACTTAAAAGTGGCCCAGCATCAAAAGGAAGCTAAGAGGGAAGTGTGAGCTGCTTGGCCCTGCTCCTGGAAAGGGTCTTTGGGGCACTTTCCACTCTGTGAGTGTCGAAAGAGGAATGATTGTTTTCAATTACTTCTGTATTTGGCTCCCTCTTTTTAAACAAGTGATGGTTATGCCTGAGATGAGTCAAGTAAAGATTTACAAATTCCAAACTGCCCCTCTTGTGTGTTCACTGAGTGGATGTGGGCTGAGCCAGGGGCAGGACTTAAGCAGCACAGAGGACTTGTGTTGCCTGAGCCTGGCTCCTGTGTCCTTACATCGCTTTATTGGAAACAGAGTGACTTGGGAGAGCAAAGTAGGGACTGCCAGGGGAGTGATTTTGGTGGGCTTTGGCTGCGTGGGTCTCCTTGAGCCAGTGCAGTGTATAGGCAATACGCTGGACATCTTGCTCTTAAAACAGAGGAAGGGAAAGCAGAATCAAAACAAAGGGCATGGATGATGAGTTTTTAGTTATTCCATACGTAACAAAAGGCAGGCTCAACAGGATGGGTCAGTTCCACATCCAGAGTGCTCCAGGGGCTTCCCACAAACAGAAGCATTTGAGCGGCTTGAGTATTTGCCAGCGACTGATGGAAACCTCTTGAATGTTAGTGCCTTCGGACAGATCCCAAGGCTCCCTGCCCTCTGTCCTGCTGTTTTGGTGGCTGATGACAACCTAGTAAGCAGCACCGCATCTCACCAACTAATGGAGATGTGATGGGTCCTTGAATCTCACCAAGTTGTGCTGGAAGATGGTGCAGGTCAGTAGTGAAAGTGGTGAAAAACCAGGTAGCAAAATACAGTATCTTGAGAACCAACATCCATGGGAAAGTAGCACTTCTGCCTTAGAAGGAAGAGAAGGGAGGTCTGTTTGAGTTGGATTTTCCTTTCCTATACTAAGAGGCAGGTAATCCTCACTGGGAGCTGGGATAGTTGCAACTCACCTGTAGCCTAGAGATCATTCTGTCCCTGCTGGAATATTTTGCTAGTACTTTCTTTGGGAAGGTGCCAGTGTGTAAACTCTGGGTAAAGCAGAACACCAAGACAAACAGAGCACGGTGTACACTTTTTATTACCGAAATTACCTTTCTGCCAGCCATTGCCTGCACAGTTCAATAAATTCTTGTGTCTCATGCCTGGATGGTGGTTTCCTTTTTTTTTTTTTTTGCCAGTTACTGTTCCTGTGAAATCAAGGCATATGCAGAGCTGGAAGAAACAACGTGTTTCCAAAGAAATGTCTGGCACTCAGCACAGGAACAAGTTAACTCTGTCAACTTGAATCCAAGTTTCAAATGAAACTGAAGTGGTTTGGTTTGCAGCCTCTCTCACTCAGTTTTGTGGCTTTGATGGAATTTTGTTTGCCATTAATATGTATTAAACATTGATTTGTTCTGCTGCTTGAAGGGGGCACAGGGGCCCTGGAGCCAGGGAGAGCTGTTCTTTGAAGAGCTTTCCCCTTTCCCTTTGACTTCTAGTAATGGTTACTGCGGCTTGTTAGTAGGAAGAGATCAAAACCCATCAATGCTAAGGTGACCTTTTGAGCAAAGTACTTCCTTTACTCAGATTGCAAACTGAAAACAATATCTCAGACAGGGCACAAATGAGTCACTCTCTGTTGACATCATTAAAGTGTGCTTAGTTAATCGAGAAATCATGAAACACAATCAGCTCTTTATAATGAAGTGATGTCAGTTTGCTCGGTTCCTGCAGTGAATGACATGCCAATGCCCTGCATGTCGCGGGGTTGCCAGGATCGTCACTCAGTGTTAGTGGAGTGAGGAAAGAGTCCTGGCTCAGTGACCAGTTTGAGTAACTGTATGTGGCCTTTCCTTACCCCATGTGGCAAGAAGCTGGCTGCTTACAGAGACAGAAACCTTTGCACTGAGAGTCGGAGACAATGGAGTAATAGGATTGGGTTGAAAGGCCGTTTTTAGCACCTCAGAGCTAGACTCGAGTCTCAGTTTTGGAGCATTTGCTTTTGGTACAGGGCTGGGGGAGGAATCAAAGGCAAACCCACAGGTGTCATTTTTCAAAAGATTTTATTTGTAGAAAAAATAAAACATCACGTTTCACCCACAGTAGAAACACTTGAAGATTTTTTGTTCATGTCAATGACAAACAATACCTACATAAAGTGCCTATAATATTCTTATTTTAAAAACCCTTCCCACTCCCCCCCCTGCCCTCCCCAAATCTTGCAAATCAGACAAGACAAATGTAAACAAGAGTCGTTTTTTTGGTCCATTTGGGCTGTAACTCTGCAATGTCTTTGCAACAGCTTAGGAGTGTCTTCTGCACGTGTTTTGCAGATACAGACGAACACACGACACAGAGCCAGAGTCCGTGCACAGCTTCGCAAGTTAAAAATAAAACAACAAAACCCCAACTCCAAAGCCCCAGGCAGGCCTTGGCAGGCCCCTGCCCTCCCTCCTGAAGGCAGTGCCTAAGGCTGGATGGTTTGGGAGGGAAAGAAACACCAAGGTCTGTGCCCTCCACACACATCCTCCCACCTGGCTGCCCAGCAGCTCACTCTTTCCTTGTATCTCTGCCCGGAGGAGGCTGGTCCCAGCGGCACCCCCCCTCCTGCCCTCCAAAACCTCCCCTTTGCATCCCTCGCTCCCACTGGGGGAAGGAACTGATGAAAGTCATTCCTCGGGAGGAGGGAGGCTGGGGAAGAGGCGACCTCCTATCTGCCCGAGTGGGCATCTACCCACTCTCCTGCCTGCCCAAAGTCAATTTGGAAATGAGCATCTTTCCCCTCCTCCCTTCCTTCTTCTCTTCCTTCCTTCTCGTCGCAGGGCAAGCGGGGGCTCCTAGCTGATCACGCAGCGGTCCTTCTCCTTGCCCTGCCTGCCACCAATGGCTTTCTCCCGGATGTACATGAGGTCGCTGTGGACACTGGGTCGCCGGGCGAAGGGGGCCACGATGCCGTACGCCTCCTCTGTGCTGCCCTGACCCCCATCTTTCAGCAGCTTTTTGCCTTTTAGTGCCTTCTTATGTAGGATGTCGCAGTACTGGACTGAGACCTTGCGGTGCAGGTCAGGACTCATCTCGCTGGGCAGCTTGGCCATGGCGAAGAGCGCCTGGAACATCTGGTCTAGGCTGCTGTTTTTCTTGGCTGAGATCTCGAAATAGGCACATTTTTTGGGGTCCCCTCCCACCAGCTGCTCGATCTCCCGGGGTTCCACCTCTCGGTAAAAGTCCCGGTCGCCCTTGTTGCCGCAGATGACCAGGGGCACCTCAATGTTCTCCTTGGTTTTGTTCTTCAGGCATGACTTGGTCTCCAGGATTTGCTGCTTCAGGCGCTGCACCTCCTCAAAGGAGTCCCGGTTGTCCAGGCTGAACACAAGGATGAACACATCTCCTGGAGACAAAGAGGGGACATGAGATGGCTGCAGGGACAGGACGCACTGCCTAAGCCAGGCAGAGACCCTGGGAGAGAAGGACCAGGGTCCTGCATCGTCTTGTCCGCCCCATGCTGGGACCAAAGTTGCCTACTGAGTGCATACACAAAATTCCACCTCCCTCCACCCAGGACTGGAGAAACATTCCCAAACTGGGCAAAAAAGCCCAAAATTGAGCAAGGGACCCCCCTTCCTCCTCCTGGCACTCCCGAGCAAAGTACCTGTGAGGATGGAAAGGCGACGCATAGCTGGGAAGGGGTGGTTGCCCGATGTGTCCAGGATGTCGAGCTGGTAGACTTCGCCGCGGATGCTGTAGAACTTGCGGTGGAAGTCCTCGATGGTGGGTGTGTATTGCTCCTCGAAGCGGCCGGTGAGGAAGCGCGAGACGATGGCTGTCTTGCCCACCTTGGAGGAGCCCAGGATGACCATGCGGTAGCAGTTCTTGGCGGGGATGCTCAGCTCGGCCTCGCCGGGACACATCTTCTTGATCATCGCCGCCAGTTTCATTGAAGCCGGTGAAGGGGCAGCTCGCGCCGAGAGGAAGGAGGAACAGGAGGAAGAAGGCGATGTGTGAGGGTCTCTCCGGCTGCTCTGCCCCTGTCCCCGGCAGCAAGGGCCGCTGTGAGCTCCGCACGGCACGACCGCGTTATATGGAGGCGGCAGCGCCCGCCCCTCGGCGTCACCGGCCGGGGCGGTGGCTGAGTCAGCGGCGGGACCCGGCACCGGTCCGGCCCCCGGCAGCGCCGCCCGGACTCCCAGCTCTGCACAGCCCCGTCCCGTCTGCAGCCCGGTTGGGGCTCCTGGTGCTGCTCAACCCTGTCCCGTTTCCAGCCCATTTGGGGCTCCCTGTCCCGTTTCCAGCCCAGCTGGGGCTCCCGGTGCTGCGCAGTCCCGTTCCCTTTCCAGCCCGGTCCGGGATCCCGGGGCCAAGCAGCCTCGTCCCGTTTGCATCCCAGCTGGGGTTCCCGGTCCCGTTTGCAGCCCGGTTCGTACTCCCAGTGCTGCGCAGCCCCGTCCCGTTTGCAGCCCGTTTAAAGCTCACGGCGCTTGGCAGCCCCGTCCCTTTTGCAGCCCGGGCCGGGCTCCCGATTCCATTTTCAGCCCAATGGGGACTCCCGGTGCTGCTCAGCCCGGCCCCTCTCGCAGCCCGGTTGACACTACTGCTGCTCTGCCAGCCGGACACTTTGCAGCACCGGCCGGGCTCCCGGTGATAGGCAGACCTATCCCTTTTCCAGCCCGGTTGGGGCTCCCGGGGCTCTGCCGGCGGGACCCTCTACAGCCAGGTGCCGTCTGCAGCCCCGGCCGGGCTCCCGGTGCTGAGCAGCCCCGTCCCTCTTGCTGCCCAGTTGGGGTTCCCAGTTCTGCGCAGCCCTGGGTCGTTTGCAGCCCGGTTCGCACTCCCGGTTCTGCACAGCCCCGTCCCGTTTGCAGCGCAGTTCGGGTTCCCAGTTCTATGCAGCCCCGTCCCGTTTGCAGCCCAGCTCGTACTCCCGGTGCTGTGCAGCCCGGCCCCGTTTGCATCCCGGTCCGGGCTCCCGGTCCCGTTTGCAAGCCCACCGCTTTGGGGCTTCGCCCGGGGACCCGGTGCTTTGCAACCCGTCCCGTTCACTGCCGGGGCTCCCGGGGCTCCGCACACCCTGCAGTGGGGTCACCCCCCGCGGTCTCCCGTTGCCGGCTGAGGGTCCCAGGGTGCCGGCGGGGGGGGTGTCCCTATGCTTTGCCTCCAGTTTACACTCGCTCTCGGTGCAGAACCGGGAGTGCAGAGAGACCGGAGCAAAGCCCCCGTTCGGTGCGCGCTCCCGCCCGCAGGGGCAGGGACCGGGAGCAGAGAGAAGGCTGCATCCCCCCAGCACCGCACCCGGGCGGGGTCTGCGCGGTGCCCCTTAACCGGGGAGTTGAACCCAAACCCGGAGCCCCGGGATTCGGAGCGCGGTGCCGCTGCCGCCCGCCAGGGGGAGCGCGAGGGCTCGGCCGGCGAGGGGAGCTCGGTCTGGGGGCAGGAGCAGCGGTCCAGGGCCCTGCAGACCCTGTGGGCGGGGACTGCCCGGAGGAGGAAGGATGCTCACAGATAGAGAGTGCTAGCAGGGATGCAGGGCGCTCAGGGGATGCAGGATGCTCGGAAGGTTGCAGCGCGCTAGCAAGGATGCTCACTGGGATACAAGATGCTAGCAGGGATACAGGATACTCACAGGGACGGGATGCTCCCAGGGACAGAGGATGCTGGCAGGGATGCAGGGTGCTAGCAGGGATGGATAATGCTCAGGAGGATGTAGATGCATTGCAGGGAGCAGGGTTGTTCCCAGAACAGGCAGGGTGCAAGGGCAGAGCTGTGCTGCTCGATCCGGAGCCCAAGTCTTACGAGGAGCAGCTGAGGGAACTGAGGTTATTTAGTCTGGAGGAGGCTGAGGAGGCTTCACTCTCTGCAACTGCCTGAAAGGAGGTCGTGGTCAGGTGGCTGCTGGGCTCTTCTCCCAAGTAACAAGTGATAGGACAAGAGGAAAAGACCTCAAGTTGCACCAGGGAAGGGTTAGACTGGGATATTAGGAAAAATTTCTTTACTGAAAGAGTGGTGAAGCATTGGAAGAGGCTGCCCGGGCAGTGGTGGAGTCACCATCCCTGGAGAGATTCAAAAAAGTGTGTCGATGTGGCACTTCAAGACAAGGTTTAGTAGGTACGGTGCAGGTGTGTTGATGGTTGGACTTACTGACCTTAGAACTCTTTTCCAACTTTAATGATTCTATGATTCTATCTTGTTGTGGTCTGACTTGCAGGGTCTTGTGGAGCTGGAGGCCAGGGCCAGCCCAGGCAGCCCCCCATGGCTGCAGCATGCTTGCAGAGGGGCTGGGCTGAACCAGCATCTCCTTGAGCGGGCAACAGCTGGGAATAGTCCTCTGGGAAAAGAGTGCATTGCTATGCTGAGTGATCTCTGTGCCATCACTAAGCAAGTGAGAATGCCCAGGAAAAGCCAAGCTCCTCTTTCACATCAAGTTGATGAGAAAGTCAGAATTAATACCACCTGTGAGCATCTGTTAGGAAAAAGTAAACAACTTGGTGAAAGGTGATGCTTAAATAAGGGTCAGGATAACAGGAGCTTCACCTACAACACCAAGAAGGACCTCAGGGACAGCCAGAACACGCAGATTTGTGAAGCATGGTGCCTTTCGTCAGCACCGCTTGAGAAATGGATGCTGCTGAGCTTTTCATCTCCTCTGAGTGCGGCCTCATGCTTGGACATTCATTTAAACCCCGTTCAAACGTTTATGGAGAAATTGCTGCTGTCTGTGGGGTGGAAAGGAGCAGTGGTTTAAACAGCCCCTTGCAACTCCATCCCTGCCTGTAGGGAAACATCCTGCCTGGCGGGTGAGGCACGAGGACACTTTGGGGAGAGAAAGTGGGACAGTTTCCCATGTTTATTGATCTGTGTACGAGACAGTGAAGAGGTTTAATAGCCGATTACAAAGCACAAATGTATCACCCCAAAATAACAAAAAGATCATTTAATTGAAGCAGTTAATGGAAAACAACAGGGAGAGTAAGAAGCACTGACCTCTGGGGGACAGACAAATCGAACATCTCGATTGGCATTTATTGTTAACTGTAAGACTATTAATAGTGCCAGGAACGAGTAAAAATAGCTTGCTCGAAGCCTGCTCTTAGGTTAACAGTCTTCAGCAGCAGAAAATCCATTTGTTCCCTCCAAAAGGCTCGCTGGCAACAGCAAAGGCAGTGCTCGCCATGAGGCTGATGATGCCGCGATCCTGTGGGCTTGACTCAAGGGTGTAGGGTGTGACTGGAGCCACTCTGCTGGGAAACCCTGGGAGCAAGGGCAGGGATCCCAGGAGGAAGAGAAGGGACCCCAGGATGAAAGTCAAGGACCCCAGGAGCATGGACCTCAGGAGCAAGAGAAGAGACCCCAGGAGCAAGGGAAGGGACCCTGGGTGGGCAGAGGAGAGTCAATGGCTGTGAGAACTCCTGTGGAGAGGACGTGGGTGCTGCCTGTACTATTCCAGTGCCCAGCTCCTCGCAGAGTCACGCAGAGCCTAAGGAAAGCAGCATCACGAGGCATTCGGCTGAGTCCCCCCCGAGATCATCCTTTCCTGGTGAGCACATTTTCTGTGAGCCGGCTGCCAGTGATGGATGATAAAGGATCCACCTTGCTGCAAGATAAAGCCTTCCCACGGTTATGACTCTGTTAAAAATCACCACCTATTTCTGATCTGACTGCAAATCGCCTGAGCCTTGAGCAAGGGCAGATAAACCAGCACTTTCCCCTGCGGCTGTTGTACTGCCTGTGCAGAGTTTGACCCTGCCATTTGCTGGGGGTTCTGCTCCTCACCCAGTTTTGGAAAACACAGACCCTTTCACACAGCTGCTCGGTACAGCGAGATCCTCAGGCAGGCTGCAGTGCACAAAACCCAGCGACTGCAGACACCTTTAATGGAATTGAACATCCTCAGAACAGATCATTCCCAAGTTTCTTGCTAAGTCTCTCCCTATCTGCACCCTCCCAGGTTTACCAGCCACCTGCCAATGAACAAAACCCACCCAGCGGCCACGAGCGAGTGGCTGAGGGAAGGAAATTCCACGAAAGTCACACAAACGTCCCGGCGACAGAACATGCAGCTCCCCAGGGTCCAGCTTGGACGAACTGTACAAGCAGCAAAATAAAGCTCACAGCCTCAGCAAAAATGTAGGAAGCAAAATGTACCAGGAGGCAGGAGCGCGCATCATGCTGCCTGGGACAGGGACAGGCGAGTGGGGGGGTGCTCAGAAAAGAACAATTACATCAGAACATGACTTTGATTTCGGAGCATACTGCAGAGCCGGGAAGTATCGTCACCCCAGGGTCAAGCCAGCCTTGGTTCACAGCTGGGTTCTATGGGTCCAAGCAGTGAAAAACACAAGACTGGAACAACTGTTTCACACACACAGACCCCATAGCCTCTCCCAGGCCAGAGAGGAGCACATCTGACATGAGATCATCTTTGCTATTAAGATGCTTCACATCCTACACAAAGATTTGTCCTCCGCACAGGATTGGGGCTTTGTGGGTACACACAGAGAGCCAGACCCACTTCCCAGCCAGGCTTTCCTGGCTCCTCAGTTCCTGCTTTTCTCCCCCAGGACAAGGACCCGATTGTTCAGAGAGGGACCCTCTCCCCATTTGGTGTACGGCACCTCAGCGTGCTGCTCCTTAGCATGTTCCCAAATAACCAGCGTGGGCTGGTGAACACCAGGGTCTTGTGAGACCCCAAATCCTGTCCTGGCTGCTCCTCTGGGATGGGAGAAGGATGAAGGGGCTGGGGGAAGGGGAGGGGCAGTTGGGTAGGAAAGGAAAGGGAGGTTTTAGCTGTAGCTCTTGCTCGTCCCCCTGGGGAAAAGCATCTGATTAAATCAAGATGCAGCATCCAGGGTTGCTATTCATTCCCTATATTATTAGCTTGTCTCATTTTATTAAATCTCCTTTAAGGCTTTTCAAAAGAAGCACGTAATTCACAACATATAATTTTTCCCAGATGAGATACGATGCAGAAGTGGGCTGCTCTGTCGCTGGGGACCGGGGGGGGTGGGTTTATTTGTTTCCTTCCCCCACCCCCTACTTCTTTTGCAACACTTTTCATGTCTTGATTCCTTTTAGCATCTGGGATTTGATTAACAGAGAATATGAAAGCCTGAGACATGTCTCAAATCCCCAGTTCCTTGAGTCATCCAGGCAAGGGGTGTTCAGAGCTCCCTTGGAGATGCCATCCTTGTGCTCAGCACGATACAGCTCCCAGAGCAGGCTCATGCTGTTCCATGGTCCTCAGATCTCCTGTGCCCGCTCCCCTTCTCCCATGGTTGGCGTGTACTTGCTGCGATAAAGTCATCGAAAACCCAGGGATGGCGCTGAGTGCCCCAGTAACGCCGTGTAAAGCCAGGGAAGCAGCGTGCTCCAATGGATTGCTCCGTGCCACTGCTTTCCTTCCTGGAAGCACAAATGTGCATCAGATGGCTGAGCACATGGCAAGAGCTGGGATTTTGGTGGCACCACACGGCAAGGGCTTGGCTTCACCACCTGGCCTCACCAGGGATGATGCTCCACTCTCCTGCCATGGGAACATCTCTTCTCTGAGTGCATCAAGGTCTTATTCAATCGTCATTGATAGCCACGCAGCACAGCTGGGTCAAGAGCTCCATCCTGAGCAGAACTGCGCTTCCTCAAGCCAGGGGCTCCCTGGGAATCCTCTGCTTCCAGTTTCCATCCCATCTCTTGCTATCTTCTTGCCCGTGATTTGCCCAGAGGCAGCAGATCCTGCCAGCATCTGGCATGGACAAAGGTGTTTGCATGTCCTGGACATGTCCCAAGCTCCAGCACCTTCTGCTCCCTTCCAAAGAATGGCAGCGTGCCTGGGATTAGAGAGAAATGTCACCTGTAACCAGAGATGGGCAGCAACAGGGCTTGGAATATGGGGCACAGGGGAGAGGGAGGCTCGATGACCCCATCGGATGCCTTGCTACAGATTTCAGGGGGGTTCCCATGGAAATAGCGACAGCTGCCAGGGTTATGGGACAAAAAGAAAAGCCCAAGAGGACGCAGTGAGCTGGCTGGGCAGCGATGGGCTGCAGCTGGCAGAGGGATGCGCAGCCGGGGCTGAGGGCTCAGAACCTGGAGGTGGTTTGTGTCTGGGCCTCACATCTGCCCCTGCTGCTTCAGTTGTGGGGTCTGAAGGGGCTGAGGCCAGCACAGGGCTTGAGGCATTAGGGCTGAGCTGGGCGAGGGCTGAGCCCTTCTCAGTGCCCAAATCAAGGACCCTCGAGGCTCCTGTAAATGCTCAGCCCTGGTGCAGCAGCGAAGCAGAACTGCAGGCAGAGTCTGGCTCCGACTGCTCCTCCCCGAGGGGCTCTGGTGGCTTTGCCTCCCTCCTGCGACCCCGATTCAGAGAGGAGCACTGCTTGGTAAACACTTCCCGTCCAAGCGACATGGAAAAAGCAGCACATTCCTATGATTCTTTTTTGGAAATAAGATCCAAGGAGGCTGCGGCGCAGCGTGGCCAGCTCACCGCGCTGTCCTGGGGCGGCTTTTTAGTGTGCAAACTAAAGCAAACAGCCTCGTAACTTGTTCTCTGGCGCATGGTGGGAGCTCCGTGCGTAAAAGGCCCTGGGGTGGAGGTGGGCTGGGCTGCGTTGGGTTTGCTGGTGTTTCCATGCTGCCTCTGGCAGGGCTGTCGGAAAGGGCAAAGGGAATGGCAGGCACGGGGTGCTGCTGCTCTCCTGGCACTTGGAGTCATTTTGAGGCATCCCCTGGCCACCTGTGAAACAGGGGCTGCCTGTACCCGCAGACCCCAGAGCAGGAGCCTGGCAGTGATGCCCACACAGCTCTGCCAAGGTGGGATGGATCCCGGTCCTGCCCCAGGCATTTGTTTGGGCTCCAGCCCTGGTGGTTCCCTACCTGGAAATATCTTCCCACCATGGCATTTTTCCCATTGCATTTCTTTATGACAATTTGAAGCCCGGACTGCTTTCTCTACACAGCAGGGACAGAGGAGACTGGTTTCTTCCCCTGTAAAGATAAGTCCTGTCATGCCCCCCATCTGTCTTCTCTGGATTAAGGGGTTCCCGATAAAGCAGCCAGTGCCCAAACTGCCCCTGAAAACCCCTGCACCGCCTCCACTCAAAGCTCATCTTTGCTTTTGCATCAAACTCCAATCTCTAGCAGACAAGCCTGCCTGCCCTGCCCACCAAAAAGCTGTCCTGAAGTTCAACATCAGCACCGAGATGGGTGTGGGTGCCACCACCAGAACCCCGAGCCCCTTGTTTCCTTCTATCTTCCCAAACAGCAAAAGCACAGACTCAGCAAGCCAGGCCTGGCAGAAGCCCAGCGGGAATCGTGACTTCTCCATCGTTCCACCAGTGCACCATGAGCTGCCTCGATTGCACCATGTGTTTATTCTCCGTTCCTGGCTAATCGTGTGTGTTTGCCACGTAAGGGCTGGTGGCTGTCCCTCCCCTGGGTGAAAGCAGAGCAGCTTTGCTGGGCGAAAGCAAACATGGGCATGGGGTTACGGGTGGTCACAATGGAGGGTAAGGCCTTTGGGGATGTGTTCCCAGTTCTGATGTCCTCACCACCAGGTTACCTTCAGGGAAAGAAGCTCAGGATGCAGCCTTCATCTCCCAAAGTGTCCCCAGATGAAGCACGCACAAGTGTGGAGCTGGCCCCACATCACGTACCATCACTGGGGCTGTTTGGGTTGTACAGGTGATCCCTGCCATGCTCCCCAAAACCCCACATGCAGTTTCAGGGAGGGGAGACACATCCCAGGAGGGGAGACACATCCCAGAGAGCCATGCAAGCAGCCACGCATTGAAAACCCAGGTGGAGTGTGAGGGCGGGGTACTTGCTGCCAGCGGCTGCATGACGGGACAGGGTGACCTGAGGCAACATGGTGTGATGGACTTGGTGACCTGCCCATCCCTGCCAGGCAGGAGTTGTGATTTAACTAATTTCTCCTTTCCCAGTGTTTTTTCTGCAGAAATGTCCCAAACATCAAGGGAGGAGTTGTCTGTGGCATCTGCCTACAGCCTCACATGTGACGTTTCCCAAGGCCACAAACAACCCCCTTGCCAAGCTCAGATGATCCAGAAAATCCCACACCGAATTCTGAAGACATGAAGTTAAGAAAACAGACGTGGCCACACCTCCAGGGACCCCACTTGGTGCTCAACACCTCCCTGAGAGCTAGAGGGATGCATCCGTCCCTGCCAGTACGGCATCAGGGCTACAACTGGCTGCTCCTGGGGCTGTGACAGTGCAGGTCTCTCCTCTGGAAGCAGCAGGAACCCCATATCCAGACCTGGAGGGCATGAGCTCCATCCCTGCATCACTGCAGGATATTGCCCAGCTGCAGCCAGACACTAGGGATGGAAAGGGGGAAATAGCTCTGACACCATCAATGCTTTGTGACCAGCCTGAAGGTTTCATCCCCACCCTCTGTAATCTCAAATTCTTAGAAATATTAGGTAATTGGAGAAGAAAATATTTTTTTTCCTTGATCCCTTGCTGTTAAACACTATAAACCAATATAAATAACAGTCTCTGTGTTTTCCTGCCCGCAGCACCAGCGAGGGGCATGACACTGCCAGGAACCAGCCCCAGCCAGGGCCAAACCCCCACCCAAGAGAGAAAGGCTTGGACCCTGCAAAATGGGCTTTGAGCATCACCTCCAGTTTTACTTTAGGGAATAGAGCAGACAACTCTGAAACGTCAAACTCCAGCTTTACAGCAGCCAGAACCGGTTCTGTGAAGGCAGCGACACATTAATCCGTGCTGGCTGCTGCAGGAAGAGCTACTCAAACCAGGGCTGTACCTGGCAGAGCCCCAGAAAAACCCTTGTGCAATGCAAAGCTGACACTGAGCAGCTGGAAAGTTGGAAGGTTGGGTTTGAAATGTCAAATCACGAGGGAAGTCTATGAAGCTGGTTCCAGGGCAGCACCAAACCTCTGTGCTTTTGGGATGTTGAGAGCCCAGGAGAGAAAGCAGCTCTGTCACTGGGGTTTATGGTGACAGACACCCACCTGGGGTGGGGCTGATCCTGGCTGGGGATGGGAATGGTACAACTGGTGTCCCCTCAGCCTCGTGGCAGGGACAGGGAAAGGCACACATGGTCCCTAGACTGGGAATGAGACAGCACAAATACAGCCCTCACTGTGTTCTCGTTAAGAGTAATCCTTCCCGAACAAGCATGCGTCTCTTTGGTAAATACTGATTTCACTCATCAACAAATCTGAATTTATTGACATCAGAGACTTTGAGCCAGGACTGGCAACTCTGACATAAACTGAATAATGCAATGTATCCTCTCTTTGCTGGTTGCTATGGGTACTGGGCTGTTTTAGCCTCCATCTATAAACATTAACCATGAAGGGACATGGAAACTTATCTAAAAATACAATACTATGCCCAGCTCTTTAAGGGGAAGGTCATTGAGATGGCAATAAAAAAAAAATCCTTGTGTAATGGTTCTGAAGTGGTGAAACACAAACACAGCGTCTGTGAGCCCGGCCGAAGGAAACAGGCTGGACCGAAAAGAAACCAACACTTTTAATTCCTGCTGAATAATTCCTAAAGGGTGAATTACAACATGCAAAAGCAAAAGGAAACTGGACCCATTTGTGGAGGTGACACTGAGAAAAGGGAGGATCCTCTGTGGAGGGGATGATGTGATGCTGAGATGTGGCACGCAAGGGAGCCGGCAGCAGCGCAGCTCCCTTCCCCAGCACCACTGCTGGGGGCTTCACACTACTTTTTTTTGGTCATTTACACAGCCTATTTCTCAAACTGTTCTGGGAATCTGTAAACACAGCTTGGAGCATCGCCCCTGGGATCTCCCAGTTGAGGGCAGGATTCAGCACTGGGCTCTCAGGGACTCAACGAGTCTGGTGGCAGGGGTGGAGGGGCAGATCTGTACCCTGCTGCCACACAGCACAGAAGGCAGGAGCAGTATTTTCCCTCCATCCTATTTACCATCCCTGCAAGGCAGTGAAAAATAACTGGAAGGCACTCAGTGGTGGGGAAGGCAGGCAGGACCCTCATTTGGTGCCCAGGGAAAAGGAAGAGGTGGGAGCGTATGGAGGGGGCTGAGGCACCGACACAGCCAGGCATGGGATATCTATAGGGTGCAGGTCAGGATTGACTCTTCCCCTTGGTCTTCTCCATGCTAGGGCTTCCCCATGGGATGCCTGCCATCCCTCCACCTCCATGGGCAGTGGCTTAGGTTGTACATTCACATCTACATATTTTTCAGTCACCATTCTTGGTGAGAAGATGCTACAGGTGGGAGACTGCAGCTTTGGATGGGGAGGTTTCTCTCTCCCAGAAGAGGGGGGTTGTTGTTGGGTTTGCAGCAGATTTTGTTGTTGTTGAGTTTGCAGTGGTTTCCCCTTTTCCTTCCCTAGCTGTGTTTGAACACTTCAGGGGCTCCTGAGCCCTCTTTGTTGCTTTGCCCAAGCTTCTGTTTGCTTCTGTTTGCTTCCCATGGCTCTTCGGCAGCAGCATCAGATGATCTCCAGGATTAGTGGCAGCCAGCATTCAGATCTTGCTTACGAAAGGCCCTTGGTGTTTCCATCATCACTCTGCTTGCCCTCCAGCCTGGGGCTGGTGATGAATTGCTTTTTCCCTTGCAGACCTCAAATAATCGATGCGGGAGAAGAGATTGGGAGGTCCTGTGCCGTGTGGCTCCTGGGAGAGCATCACCTTCACGGCAGAGCTGCAGTGACCCAGCAATGAAGACATAGACGCGGGGGTCAGGGACCTCCAGGTCCTGCAGGCTGCAGCACGGAGGTGCTGCCACGCTTGGGCTGTTCCTCTGATTGCTTCTGATACTGCAGGGTGCTCAGCTGGCTCTTTAAGGGTTGCTGGACTAATTAGTAGGATCCATCTCAGTAGGACAACAGGCAAATCAGACAGCATGGGGACCAGAGAGTCATGCTGTGCCGAAGTATCTGCCACTGCTTCGCAAAAGTCAGAGACAAAAGTCTGTTAGGGACCTCACTGGTGCCACAGCATCTCTGGGGCAGAGGTTACTGGGCTGCCAAAAACCCAGCAGTGCCATGTGCTTGTCCAGCCTCTCCAACTGCCAGTGGGAAAAAGCCCCAGGGTCTTCCAGGGGGGTGTTTAACCCCACGGAAAGGAGCCTGGGCAGGAACTGAAGCTTTTGTAGGAATCTTTGACCCCGCCCAAAAAATCCAGGCTGAGTTTCTGGGTGAGCCAGTGCCAGCCCATGTGCAGAACGCTCCCAACTTGGCATGGAGCAGCCTGGAGCAGCAATGCCTGGATTTCCTGGCATGGTGGCCGGGCATGCATGCCCTCTTGTACCATCCCTGCTGCTCGCTGCAGCATCTGCCACGACCAATAGGTGCTTTTTTTCTGTCTGATTTAGACTAAACATGCAGCCTTGAAGCTCCCCAGCAATTTTCCCTTGCACTGACTCTCAGGTGTATTATCAAAACAGTCTGGGGGTTGCTGGGCGGGTGCCAAGAGGCAGACACAACCACTGCTGTGTAAAGCCTTCCCACCTAGGTTTTTGCAGAGGTTTGAAGCCTTAAGAAGTACGGGTAGGGCTCTGGAGGAGCTGGGACAGGCAGGACTGGGCAGAGGTGTATGGGAGGATGCGTGATGCTCCTGTCCTCATCTAACACACTTGTAGGTGGGGGAGCCCAGTAAAAGAGCCCCTCTTGCTGAAATGCCAATTGGCAAACGTACCTGTTGCTATTTGTTCTTTGTTCCCTTCTTTCTCTGACGATATATTTCCTCTGTGAAAGGCCTGTGGTTGGGAGGATGAAAATTTGGTGAGAGAGGAGGCAGAGACACAAGAGAGGGGTAAAAGAAGAGGGAAAGAATTAAAATCAAGACTACTGCGTGCTCTCCTTTTGGCCCAGAAACTCTGCCCTTCACAGGCTGGCACAGCCTGACTATTCTCGTTCCACGGCAATCCTCAGCTCAGTCTCTCTGGACAGTGGAGCAGCTCCAAGCAGCTCCCACCCAGGACCATCCCTGCGTGGAGCACGATGAGGCTGAGCACATGGCTCAGCACACGCTCGGACTCTCCCTGCATGCAGACTGACCTCGGCTCTCTTTGCATCTCCTCCCTTGAAAACACAAAAGACCTTTCAATGCTGAAGTACAACTGCTGCTTCTGGGAACAAGTCTGGGCTGCTCTGTTCTGGGCTATTGTGGCCGAAAATATCAGAGAAGCCCAACCAAGGAACTAAAAAATGCAAGCTCTTCTTGCAGGATCTCTTCATATTGCACAATAAACCCTCTCACTGCCTTCCTAATTGTTCTTATTCAGACAGAACCAGGTACCCGACAGAACAAAAGATCTCATTTTGATAAAAATAAACAAATGCATAAATGTTCCTAGAACTCAGCAAATAGTTTCAGAGAGGAATCTGCCCATTACCCAAACAATTGAAAAACAATCCTCTGTTTTCCTTCTTCCCCACTGAATTCATTGGAAAAAAACTAATTCTGCAATTCCCCGAAACCTCAGGAGTTAAAGCTGGTAGAAACAATTAGAAGCTCTCTAGTTTGCAGAGCTACTCACCCCTCATACAGCACTGCGATTGTGTAGGAAATTGCCACTACAGCTGTCAGGAAAAGGCCAGCTGGGCTTGCATGCCTGTTTTGAAAGAGAAGGAAAGGATCAGGTAAGTACATGGGCTTATGCAAGACCTGGTTTAGAAAGTGAAATGAGATGCCGGGCTCCAGGAGAGCGCTCCCTCACTCACTAAACAGAAGTGAACAAAAGGCTTTTGGGGTTTTTTTTTATTTAATGTTAACTGTCTTAGACAGATGTTACTTGGCAAAGGCTCTTCCCTAGCCTACTTCGGCGACTTCTTTTAAGTCTGATCCCCACACGTCTCTGCTAAGAGAGCTTCTGCTTTGATGCTAAATCCTGAGATTATAAGGCTCTTTAATAGCTGAGCAGCTGCTTACGTATGGCTGTGGCTGCGAGCCAGCGCTATAAGGGAAATGTCTGATGTGCACAGAAAGATGGGCCACCCAGGGCGCAGGAGACACCCGGCAGACGGAGCAGCGTATGGTTCTGTATACGTTGGCTGAGCCATCACAGGGCTGGGGATGGAAAGGGATGGAAAGGTCCACACCTGCCCCGTGAAGGGCGGGTGCTGTGCCATAGCTGGCAATGTGGGCCCTCGGTTCACATTTAAACCCATTACAAGATGTTTTAGGAACACGTACTTTCACCTCCCCCAGGCCCAGCTGAAGGTTGTCCTTCTGCAAGGGGACATCAGGCACAGCACAGGGGACTGATCATAGAATCATGGAATCATGGAATGGTTTGGGTTGGAAGGGACCTTAAAGCCCATTCAGTTCTAGCCCCCCTACCATGGGTGGGGACACCTCCCACTGGATCAGGGGGCTCAAAGCCCCATCCAGCCTGGTCTGGAACACCTCCAGGGATGGGGCAGCCACCACTGCTCTGGGCAACCTGGGCCAGGGCCTCACCGCCCTCATCGTGAAGAATTTCTTCCTAATGTCTAATCTAAATCTTGCCCCTTCCAGTTTAAAGCTGTTCCCCCTTGTCCTGTCACTCCAGGCTCTTGTAAAAAGTCCCTCCCCAGCTTTCCTGGAGCCCCCTTCAGTACTGGAAGGCCACTATGAGGTCTCCCCAGAGCCTTCTCTTCTCCGGGCTGAACAATCTCAGTTCTCAGCCTGTCCGGTCCTCACATCATCTCCTCTGGACTTGTTCCAACAGTTCCACATCCTTCTTATATTGGGGTTTCCAGAATGGACACAGGACTCCAGGTGGGATCTCACCAGAGTGGAGCAGAGGGGGAGAAGGCCCTCCCTTGCCCTGCTGCTCATGCTTCTTTTGATACAGCCCAGGGCATGGCTGGCATTCTGGTCTGCAAGCGCACCGATGACGCCACTCACCTCACCGCACTGTCTGGTTACAGGCAGAGTTGCTTGAGGCTGCGGATGCAGCATGGATGTCTGTTCCTTTTAGCACTGAGGCCAGAGACTCTGGTCTAAAAAATCCCCACCACCTCCTGCTCTAAAGTGAGATGTCAACGTAAGCTTCAAACCAGCACCACCCACGTGGGGACACTTCTTTCATGGCCTGAAAGTATCTGAGGCAGACGCCAGGGAAGGCAACAGAGGCTTTGCTAAGGTGCCAGGATTTCAGCCAGCCGCTTACAGTCCCCAAACCAGACCATCCTGTGGTGTGTAAATTCCTTCAGGTGAGAGGAGCCACCGGAGCAACCATTCCCTGCATGCTAACCCAGCACCCACAAGGTCCTGGCCCCATCTTCCCAGTGTGGCTGCGTCTGGCTCATTGCAGGCACCAAACCCCCCAAACATCCTTTCCGCATCCTGTGCCTCCCACTAATGGCTGTAATGCCTTTAATTAGGACATTGCTGATTGCCTTTCATTGCTGGTCACAGCTCAGCTCTGAGCGGGGCAAGAGCTGGCTGTCAGCAAAAATAGTAGTTAGCTGGTCCTTGGTGAGGATAAACATCCCACAAGCCCTGTGCAAGGCCTGTTGGGAAAACATGCCAGGAGGGACTTAATTACCTAAACCTTCTACCAATCTGCCATCAGGTACTGCCTGGCCATACCAGTTCCTGGACAGACGCACACATATCTTCACCTTTTCAATGTTTCCATTTTGCAATAAGTTTTTCCCTCATTAGGAACCATCGGCCAACTTCTTCCTCTCCCAACCCCCTGCTATTACATGCTTAGTCATGTCTCCTCCTTGATTCCTATCAGAGAGAACAAATTTGCATGATTGTTTGTTGACAGCAAGACCTCTAATTGCATCATTTGGCTGCAGCTCGAGCTCTGATTTACCCAGCCTGTTGCCATGAGTTAAAACACTTCCCTGCCAGAAATACAAAAAGCTGTCCCCAAACAGCTAACGCTCCATTTGTCTTTCAGGAGAAACCAGGCTGCTCGATGCGGGTGATGAGAAGCATTTGAGTTGTTTCTCTCATCTTACAAGCTCGACCTACTTATTGGGCAACAGCTCGAGCAGTAGCAGGGTTGATGATGAGTCAGACAAGAAGGTTTCACGGTCTTGGTAGAATTTTTATGGGTAGGAAATCTGTCCATCCTCCACCCTTGCTGCAGCTCTCCATGGCTGTGGGTTGTCCCAAGAGCTACGGTGTGGGCTCACGTCCTTCCCCACTGGCCTTGCTGGTCCTGCGTGTCGGACATGGAGAAGCCACTTCGCACTTTCCTCCTGGAGCTTCTGTTTTTGTGACGACTGGTGGAGATGAAAGTTTTGGGCCCCTCAGTACAACAAAGATATTGAGGGGCTGGAGTGTATCCAGAGACGGGCAACAGAGCTGGGGAAGGGTCTGGAGTGCAGGCGTTATGGGGAGCAGCTGAGGGAGATGGGGCTGTTTAGCCTGGAGAAAAGGAGGCTGAGGGGTGACCTCACCACTCTCTGCAGCTCCCTGAAAGGAGGTTGTGGTGAAGTGGGTGTCGGTCTATTCTCCTAAGTAACAAGTGACAGGACGAGAGGAAATGGCCTCAAGTTGTACCAGGGGAAGTTTAGATTGGATATCAGGAAAAAACTTCTTTACTGAAAGAGCAGTGAAGCATTGGAACAGGCTGCCCGGGCAGTGGTAGAGTCACCATCCCTGGAGAGATTCAAAAAAGCGTGTAGACATAGCATTTCAGAACATGGTTTAGTAGACACAGTGATGTTGAGCTGATGATTGGACTTAATCTTAGAGGTCTTTTACAACCTTAATAAATGAGTCTATGATTCTAAGTCTTCTCCAGCATCTTTGGTGGACAAGTTTATTTTGGCTGCAGAGCCACCATTAGTTGAGCCAGGAATAGCTGCAAAATCTTGCAAGGGAGAAAACAACGGCTCTCGCCCCATGCAATGCTTTTAAGGCTGGACTGGAGTCAGAAGACAGGCTGTCTGGTGTGCTGCCAGGCTCGCTTACGTTACGTGGTATGTGCCCTTACAGACTAAAATGAATCAGCCCTTTGGGCTTCAAAGCCATGATATGGAGCATGACACATCACCGAGGGAGGAAAAATATGCCCTATATTTTAGGTCTGTCCAAAACCAGACGGCAGACACATTCTTCCAGCATCCCTCCCACTACCACAGAGCCGGGACCTTAGCTCTGGCCACTGAGGGTAGAAACCTAACATCTTCTGAAAGCCCTAGAACTTCGGCAGTACCTCAGAAGAGACCTGGGATTCCCCCAAACCTCAGCAACGTGAGCCAAGATCCCAAAGGAACAGTCAAAACCACTGCGGGAAGGGTTGTGCCGAGCTTCCACAGGGCAAGCGGGTGGAGTTCTGATGCCACTTTGTACAGCTCCAGCAATTTGTTAAGAGCAATTATTTGCCATGCCTCACTGCCTTTTATGGTGGCAGCCTTTTAACGAGAAAAAGGAGGCAATCCCACTGTTGTCTCAGGCTGCTTCAAGCTGTTTTTGCCCAGGGTTGCCCTGGAAGTCCAAGCAATGTGTACTCAGTGTGAGGTTGCTCTCTCACAGAGGTGAAGAAGGGCTTTCTGCTACTGAAACAGCTCAGGAGGGTTCAGCTGGTTCTGCTCAGGTTCTAGGAAACAGTTTGATGCTGATCTTAGATAATTGTAATTCCTCCTGGTCAAGATAAAAAGGATATGGAACTGTTGGAATGGGTCCAGAGGAGGGTTAGGAAGATGATCAGAGGGCTGGAGCACCTCTGCGATGAGGACAGGCTGAGAGAGTTGGGGTTGTTCAGCCTGGGGAAGAGAAGGCTCTGGGGAGACCTCATAGTTGCCTTCCAGTACTGAAAGGGACTCCAGGAAAGCTGGGGAGGGACTTTACAAAGGCCTGGAGTGGATAGGACAAGGGGGAACAGCTTTAAATTGGAAGAGGGAAGATTTAGATTAGACATTAGGAAGAAATTTTTCACAATGAGGGTGGGGAGGCCCTGGCCCAGGTTGCCCAGGGAAGCGGTGGCTGCCCCATCCCTGGAGGTGTTCAAGGCCAGGTTGGATGGGGCTTTGAGCCCCCTGATCCAGTGGGATGTGTCCTTGCCCATGGCAGGGGGGTTGGAGCTGAATAGGCTTCCAACCCAAATCATTTCATGATTCTATGAAATTCCTCCTCCTGCACTGTTTTGGGGGTGGGGATGCCAGTCATCTCCAGCTGTGGCGTGGTATGGGGGGGGGCTCATTCCACCCCAGCTCTGTCCCACTCTCCCCAGCAATACCCAATGCTGCCATTGAGCCGCTGCTGCTGCCGTGGCCAGCTCTCCTGCCCAGCACTGCCGCGGCCCCAGCAGCGAGCGAGCTCTGGCTCTCATGCACCATTTCCCAAGGTTTGGACCCCATCCAGTGCCGTGGGTCTGCTGGGAAGGCAAATGGCCTTGTGCAACCAGCCCTGACGGCACCGGGGAAGGATTTCAAGTGCAGAACGAAGAGCAGCAAGGCTCAGTGGAGACAGGAGAGAAACCATCGGCTTTACTTATTACCAGAGGCCAGAAAGTTCTGCACACATGGCTAAAAATGTGACCAGAAAGAAGGAAAACACTTCATTTTTTTCACTGAAGTAGAAGAGAGGTGGTCACACTCAGGAGCATGGTGCAAAATGCCTAGTGATGAAGGCCCGCAATGCTCTATGGGCTCCTGATGTAACACAGCTAGGGGTTTTTTCCCCTGGGCAAATAAATAAAATGTGATATTAAATGAAACTCACATAAAACTTGTTACACAGAATAGAGTATATTGCTCATTTGCTGCTAAATTACAGCCTATTCATTTCCTCCTAAGCAGGCTATTAAGCCCTGTTGTATCACATGAGGAGTGTTTCGGAAGTGTTATCACCGTGCAGTGGGGGGAAAGGGTTTGTTGGCTTGTTTTGCTTTTTTCAGAGGTAATTACAGGGTCGCACTGATCCCCAGTATCAGTGCCCTCCCCCTGCCGAGCGACACCCGGCGTGAATTCGGCCTTGACTGTTGTTTTTTCCACGTGCAGAGCCTGCCAAGGACCTTATTCAGCTGCAGAGCATTTGCTGATGCTTCCTCTCCCCAGCACTTGGCCGTTCTTTGTTTTTCTACAATTAATGCTTGCAAGTCTTTTATGACAGTAGAAGATTTTGCACGCGCAAAAATAGTCTGGAAGCGAGAAGTCAGGGCATGTTGTGCTTTCCTTGCCATTTTTTTTTTTGCTGACTGCCACCATCAAGAGTTCCTTTGGCCCTTAATGCAGCCCAACACATTGTGCCCTCCACTCGCCCTACAACCGGTGCTGTTTGCAGGGGCATGTACTCACATGAGGGACCAGCCCAGGTAGACAGCCGTGCTGCCCCAGTACATGGGATTATCCAGGACGTTGAAGGGGAAGCTGGTCACTTTTGCCTCCATCAAGATGCCAAAGTAGTCACCTATGGAGCAAAGAGAGGGTTTCTGGTCAGGCTTCATAAAGCTGGGAGACACGGAGGGCTTTGGCATGGTGATACTCTCCCTGTGCCATAAGGCATCCGTGCCAGGGATGCAGAGTGAAGGTGAATGAGGGGTTTCACTGCTGACTTCCAGGCTGAAATAGGCTTGGCTGTTTACTCCGTGTCCATCAGCTTTTCTGGGAATGGGTCTTTGCCCATAAGGAGGGTTTGTACATTGCAATGAGGCTATGGCAGCCGCATCCCTCATTGGGAGGCAACTCTCGAGGACCCAACTGGCTGATTCTGGCTTTCTCATTTGAAAACTGCCCATCTGATGCCACTTGACAAAGAAGCAAGTGCACAGGATCACATCCATTTAATGGGGAAATAAGCCCAGCGCCCTGTAATGGTGTTTTGAGATGCTATAATCACGACTGCCACCACCAAATGCCCTCATTCACTGTCACCTTTATCTCATGGTTCAGAAAATTTCTCAGAATTTCAGAAAATAGCACTTCTGCCTACAAAACACTCAATTATTGACATGATGATGATGATAATAGGTGATTGTCATCTGTAACGAGGAAAGCTTTCAGAACTGTCAGCATCCAACCAGCTTCCAATCTACCATGAAGTAATCTTTCCACCCTCCTGAAAGGAGTCTGGAAGAGAAATGACAAGCAAGGAGATGTTGTGCAGCTTGCAAGTGGCGTTTCAAGGGGAAGAAGGGGCCAGGAGGCTGAGCTCGGATTTCTGCTGGTCTTAAAAGCAAGACCACAAAGCCCAGCAAGGATTTTGCTCCAAGTCCTCTGTACAAGATGCAGCATCAATCAGTGAGGAGCAGTGCCGGTTTGTCAGCTCAGGGAGCTGTCACAGCTCTGGGTTGCATTCCCAGCTTTGCTGCCAACCCATTCCCTGACCTTGGGCAAGTCTCCTCCGCCCCTCCCAGTGCTATTGTGCACCGATCATAATATCAGTCTTTCTTATAGCACTGAGGGTGGTGAGGATTAATGTATGGTGAGAAAGTGCTTGGAAATCCAGACAAAAGGCATTATGAGAGTGCAAACTATTCAAGGTTATTATTATTACCTGGATCGTAGTATAATTTCTTTGACCTCACATGGTGCAAAAACATTTATTTCTAAGGATAAACAGCGCCTGCCCAATTAGACAATGCTTTTGGGCTTTAACTACAGGCCACTAAGTGAGATAATTGCCTGGTATTCATAATATATGTTCTCACAGTTAGTTGGCAATACATCTCTGGGATTGTTCTGGTAGAAAGAACGCATCACCCCCTGCTACAGCCCATTTCTGTGCTTTCTTATGTGTCAAAATGCTTCATTATACCCTGCCCACCCTCATCTTTGGGCTGAATGTCTCACTCCCCAAATGGCACTGGCAATGGGGAGGTTTGCACAAAGTCCGTGGGGCTGGCAGGGGTTTATCTGCACCCAGCACCAGTGAGGCTGTGAGACCCTCTGGGCAGACTCCCTGCAAGCCAGAGCACAGAGCAGCTGGGGGAGCAGGCAGCTCCTCTATGACAAAAGCTTTTCCAATGTAAACCCTGCCTCTAAACCCACACAGTTAAGTGGACATGGCCACCAGAGAGGACCTGCAATATATTTATATTCAGGCAGGTGCTAAGGGAAAGGACCGTGCCATTGGTTTGCACAGCATCAGCCTGGGCATCTCCCATGCCTCCATTAAGCCCTCAAATCAGGAATCAGCTCCTTGTCAGGCTGGGGGACTTTGGCACCTAATCTGGCTTATTTTTTAATGAGGTCAGTGTAACCACCTCGCTGCACAAGGAGACCTTTGCCGCACTTTGGATCGCAGCAGCACAAAGCCATTTGATGCACCTTGCAAGGTTCCCCATGGTCCCTGGAGCCCAACCTGAGCTGAAGGACCACCTCTGCTCCTCTCTGGAGAGCTTTTGGCTTCACCATAGCCCAGGAACAGTCTTTGGTCAAGTCAGATCTACTTGAAATTTTGGTCAGCTCTGGGAGGAAACACATTGGGGTGCAAGACAGATGGGCTCAGACAGGCAGAACCAGCTCTTGGTGCCATCAGCCTCTGGGAAGCCAAGACCTCATTACTCCATTCATTGGGAAATAGGAAAAACAGTGAAGATGGTGCTGAACCGATGCTCGAATCCCCGCGAGGGCACGGTGCAGAGACAGGGCACCACGAGAAGGCTGCTGGGGCAAGGGGTCGCATCCAGCCTCTGCAAAGAGAGGCTGAGGTCGGTGCTGCTGTACGGGAGGTGAGGTGGCACGGAAAGGCTTTCTGCAAAAGGGTGACTCACGCAGCTCCCACTGCACCGTTTAGCCCACACTCAAAAGAGAAATTGCTCTGCAGCCGCTCCAAAGATTAAATGTGCTGTCAAAGAGGAATCTAACGGGCAGGCTTGATGCAGTCTCTTTGCCCTGCCTGCTGCACGATACCCAAAAGAGGAGAATCAAATGCTGTTCCAGTAAGTTTTGAAGTGCTTGGGTGTCAAGAGGCTCTCTCAAAACTTCTCTTGAGCTCAGATACTGACTGTGAGAAGAAGCTGGAAGGCCCCTTCTTGACAAAGCAGAGCAGCCTTTTGCTACATGCAGTCAAAAAGGATGTCTCTGCTGGGGACTCTGCTCCCCCCACAGCATCAGCACATCATTAAACCCTTGCGTGCAGAAGGATGTTGGAAATAGCAATCCCAAGTGTGTCCCGAGCAAGGGAACACCCCATGTGAGACCTCGGAGACCTGCAGACCCCTTGTGTTCCCCATGGCTGGGTAAAGAATCACACTTGAACAGCACTCTCCACTAAGAGTTTACTGACTTGGACTTTTGGGGGCTTGCATGGAGCCCAGAAGCAGCTATTGATCCAAGGATGAGACCCTGTCTCAGCTTTGCCCCCATGCCCATCATGTCCCAGCTAGCAGACAGCACTGGTCTTGCTCCCTGCTGCATCACACAAGGCTCAGAGCCATTCAGACTCAACCTGGTGTACTGGTGGCAGCAAGCACCTCCACTGGCAGAGAGGATGGGGTAGAAGTGCCTGATATGGGCTACTACTGCCTGCTTCTTCCTGGCTCTGGGAGATAAAGGAACTACTAGCCATGCAGAGTAGAGAGGGATGGGACCACTCTCACTGCTTACGCTGATCCTGACTCACTTGTTTGCTTTTCCCAGAAGTTCAAGTCCAGTGGATGCTCCTGGTTGGATGAATCAGGCTTTACGTAAACAACGCCAGACCTGGCTGAACTTCAGGAGCATTCAAGCAGCTCTTGCTGGCAAGATACTCCTGGGCTCAGCCTCCCTGGACACAGCTCCACAGGGACAGCATCCCTCCTGGGGGCTTCAAGGTGATTTTGGAGGACGCCAGTGTTTGGTACCTGGGGGCCAGGGGAGTAACACGGGGCCAGGAGCGGGGCTGCACAGGTGACAGGTGACGGCATGTGTTCAGGAGTGCTGAGCTCTATTTCTGGTGGTAGGGTGTTGGGCAACTCAACACACATTTCTTTGCAACTCCACTTGAAACCAGGAAGGCTTATTACCTCCCTCTCTTCTTCCTGGCGACACTGCAGGAGCTAATTGAATTTGGTTTGTAAAGCACTTGCAAAAGCACAGCCTAAATGCAGTGTCAGAGCTGGGGCTGTGATTATTTCAGCCAGCAGGAGCTGCCCCTTTCCTTAGATATTTATTGTTCCTGTCTCTATTTTATTTTTATGAATTCCACACATACTGGCATGTTTTTAAACTCAACAAAGCTAATAGAATTACTCTCTAAATGTGAAAGCAGGCACAGCGGAAAATGCCTTCTGCCATAAAGCGGCAGATAAAAGAATCTGTCAATGGATGTCAGGTTTATTGCAGAAGGAAAGCAAACGAGATCTTGCCTCGGCGCGTGTGTCGAGCGGGTGGGGGCTCAGAGCAAGGCTGCTGGATGGCTCACACCTACTGTGCTGGTGCCAACCTGGTCACAGGGTCTGCTCCTGGGGTGCCTTTTCTGGAGGGCATTTGGGCTGTCAGACCATCAGCTGCTTTCTTTCAGGCTTGACACTGAAGGTGATGGGCCTCACTATGTAAAATCACCGCGTGATCTCCGAGCGAGGTAATGGCATGGTGAGATCTACCACGCTTTTTTATCATAAAGCCAAGAGCAAATCTACCAGTCCTGAAGGCAAGGACAAGGAAATGATTACAGACTCTGCCCTAGCAAAAGAATCCTGCAAGGATTAAATGCACTTTCTGGTTAAGATTGTTGAATTTTTAGTGCTTACCTAGGAACGTCCCAGTGAATCCCAGTGCTAAGAAGCTGGAGATGACAAACAAGGTCCCTACAGCCAAAACGGCCAAGCCTGAGTAATAGGCCCAGTGGCAGTCCAAGCCCTCCAGCTTAGGCTGGCTCTTCATGGCTTCTGTGAAGCTGTTGGAGAGACAACAAGGCCTGTTAATAACGGTGACTCATTACCAACATCATCCACCTGGGAAATGCAAAGCTGTGGGAGAGAACGGTGCTGAGGAGGACCCTTCACCGGGTCCCTTCTTCCACCTGGACCTACTCAACCTCCCAACAGGAGAAGCAAGGAGCTGAAGCCTCGTGAGCAGCCAGGGCTCGACTTGGGGCAGTTATTTCTACTTGCAACCTTTGCACACTCCTGGAAATACAAAACCTGATGAACCACAATATCAAAAGCTTTGCCTTGCTCGCCAAACTTCAGTTTCAGCGGGAGTGGGAGCTCTGCGAAAGACGCCCTTGCAAATGCTGCAGGCTGCGATGCCTCGGCACAGGACTTGAAGTGTTGGGAACAATTGGCTGGGTTACCTCACGCTCCCACCCCCGTTCCTCTCCATCAAAATATTTTGCAGCGTTCATGCGTTAGCCACGTGCCCAGCAGTGATTCACGGCTGAAGCCTGACAGTCAGGGGGAGGATTGGAATGGCGAAAGGAAAATACTAGAGACACGCATTTTCAAGTGAGAACACAGCTTCTCAGCTCCAGGCTTGTTCAGACACTTCAGGTCTGACCTTCCAAATACTCAATTGTGAGTGGAATAATTGTGATCCCCCTTCAGCCCCTTGAACTTTGCCCTGAGCAGGGCTTGGCAGGCTCAGCATCTCGCATAGCTCTGACACAACTTTATGCCTACAAAGGAGACAACGCCATGATTAAAAAAACACCCATTAATAACAGTGAGAGGAGATAACAGACCTGCAGAGCCACACACAGTGTTTCTCCACATGTTGCTGACACATGAGGTAGGAAACTTTGAGCCTTTTTTTAACAAGCACCCTGGAGGCTGAAATTCAAGTGGAATAACAGCTCTCCTGTACCTTCGGCCACTGCTGCTGCCAGGGTCGGGCCAGGAGAGCTGTTCCTGGGGTTCTAGCTGGAAAGTGCTTCCATGACGTTACAGGCAGAGCTTGGGGTAGTTTGTTTCCCACAATGTCCAGCTTCCCAAAGCCCTGCAAACCCCTGGGTTTTCTCTGTTGCCTAAATGAAAGCTGAGAGACAACCCTGCCTGCCTGGCTGATGGACAAGCGGCTGGAAACACCTTTGGAAGGCTCAAAGAACAGAAGGCAAGTCACATGCACCAAGCAAAGTCCAGAATGATATTTAAACCCCATAGTTTATGGACCTGACGATATATTTCGTTTTCCTTGGAACTCATTCCTACTAGGTTTTCTACTGCTGGGAAGTTTTTAGGACGTCAGAGCAAGCCATTTAATCCTCACTTTGGACTGGAGCAGGGAAACAAAGCACAGGATAAATGCAATGTATTTGGGAGTGACCAAGAACACAGCATCTTGGTGATTTACACTCTGCTTCCTGTGATGAAAATCACAGGGCAATTCCTTTTTCCAGGGAACAAGCATAGGCAGAGGAACGAGTGGTTGGCTCTGGGCAACGTAATGGCACATGTCCAGCACCCAGCACAGCTCCCTGCACTCACCAGGCTCACGTTCGTTTAGCTTAAAATCAGTGCTGATGGGAACACACAAACCCAGCTGCAACGTGAAGCAGCAGCAGCAGCTGCACAACCCTTTGCATCACCTCCCTGCTGTATATTTTGAAATTACACAAGTCTTCCTCTATGAAAAAACCCAAATCCACATCCCTGCTACCAGGGTTGTCTGGATTTGGGCGGAAAGCAATCCCCCTATGGGGATATCTGCTGGAGCAATCCAGGTCTGGCCATGCTCTCAGCGTGACATCCCAAGGATGCTCTGGAGCTCTCGGCTCCCATAGAGGAAGATGCTAACACCTTTTCACAGCACTCTGGGTTTAGCTTCGCATTCAGACAGGACCTCTCCACAGGGCACCAGCCCTGTGAAGGCACTTTCCAGCAGTCAAAGCTGCAGAGGATCCCTAGGGAGACAGGTCTGGAAGAGCTGGCGCCTGCCTGTATCCCAGCAAAGAGAGGGCAGAGCAGAGAGAGGTACAGCGGGAGCACAGCACTCTGAGGCTCCTCCTCCTTCCAGATGAGCTGGATTCTTGTTGTCTTACATTCTTGAGGTTCCTCTATCCCGTGCTAATGTCCTGACTTGGCCTCGGATCAGAAGAGCAAAGGTGGCTTCAAGAGTGTGAGCTGGATCATTACAAATCAGCCTTGGAGGTTTTGCAACCAGCACGTGACATGGTTTGTTTTGGCAAAGCCATCTCCCTTGCTTCAGATGATCCCACCCTTCCTTTTCATGGTTGGATAGGCCTGCATTAGTTACCCTCATCAGCATGTCTTGCTCAGTCCCCTGCCGTTTGGCTTACAGCTAGAGAGGGAGGTATTTGCACCAAGATAATGCACTGCCTTTCCCTCTAGTAATGTTTTATATCTTCCTAAACACACTCTCTATTTGCATTAAACATGATGCACACAGGAGTTTTCAGAATTGGTAAATAAACCTTTTAAGCATTTATGATGCTGGGCCATGACAAGCAGCATGGAGTCGTCAATTATTCTAGCATCCGTGGCTGCTCCTCGTTGGTGGGGGAGCCTCACCGTGCTGCATTTCGCCCTCCTTGGCAGGGGGAGGACAAGGTGTTGGCCATCTCCCCTGCTAGAGAAGCTAGGCATGCAGCCGATTTGTCACTAAACCAGTCCCTTTCACACGTGCCTCTGAGTCACGTTTGTTAGAGCATTTATTTCTGGCTGCACGACAAGGCAGCGGCTCAGATCGGTACCCAAGAGGACATCAATTACAGCTACGCTTTGTCCCAGTACCTGGAAATGCTTCGTGTGCCGAGCGGAGTGATTGCCATGGTGAGAAGCATCCCTCTAACCAGTGCAGGGGAGGGGCTGGGTGGGCTGCAACCTATTTTAATCACATACCCAGCTGCTATCATAAGGACATCTGCCATCGAGGGGGGATATGAACTGCACCCCCACATTTGGCAAGTAGAAATGGGCGAAATGGGGCTTCCCCTGACATCTCCCCATGCTTGTCAGTGTGAAGCATGACACCAAAAGCACCCAATCTCTATCCCAGTGGGGCAAACTTTAATTCCTCTCTCTGGCCTCTCTCTGGCCAAATTGGCAGATTTGGCCAATTCCTGGCAGGGTAGGAGCAGCTGTGGTGGTTGTGGTCGGGCTGCACAACTGCTGCAGGGTTTTGCATGGGGTGGTTTTTGGCCCACCCTTACCAAATCAGAGAGGTGCTTGCTTGGACACTCAGCTGTCCCTGTGCATGACACAGTTCTGTGAGAACCATAGAATGGATTGGGTTGGAAGAGACCTTTAAAGCCCAACTCAATGAAGTTGCTCAGAGCCCTGTCCAACCTGACCTTGAATATTTCCAGGGATGAGGCATCTACCACCTCTCTCAGCAACCTGTGCTGGTATTTCACAACCCTCTTTGTAAAAAATGTCTTCCTTACATCTAGTCTGAATCTCCCCTCTTTTAGTTTACCACAAAATAAACCACATGAACTGGGAAAACACTCAAAATGGTACTGAAGCCTGGAGCCAGAGATGTCATGTGGGTGGGCTTGCAGGAAGAAAGTGGGAGCGAGGGAAATTGGCTGCAGGTCCTCTCACTGGGATGCGGAGTTTGCACAAACAGGCACTGATTCATTTACCCAGAGAATAAAGATTGCAAAACTAGAAAGCTTACCATACCTGCAGCCCAAAATACATCCCCAAAGGCTGCATGGAGCATGAAGCAAACCTGGGAACACCATATGAAGAGAGAAGCTGAGCTTGTCAGGTCTCTAGGGCTCTCTCAGTGGCCTACAGCGAACATATTTTGCAATCCCTTTCCCACAAAGGAGGGCAAAGACCAGAACCAGCAAAATAGGTCGCTGCTGGGAACAGCCCAGCAGTGTTTCCTTCGCCTAATCCCAAAAATCAGCCTGGAAACTGGGGCTGGCAAATGCAATTGGGGCAGAATTGGGCCAAGGGCCGGCAGGCAGCAAAGAAGCAGTGGTGATGCAGACAGCCAGGGCTTCAGAGACAGCGGCCGCCGCTGCAAGGTGCCACGTTCACCATGCAGGGCGTCGATCCATCCCCCATGCCTGAGGTTTTGTTCCTCTTGGCAAAAGAAGGCAACAGGGGTTAAACCATCCGGTGGTGCCCAGCAGCACACACTGCAACAAAAGATATTGTTCATTTGGAAAAAAACAGCCCAAACAACGCTAAAATCATCCTGCCGATATTACCGGCAATTGTCAGCACAGTCATCATCTTCACAGCTTCTTCTGCCCATAATGACTTTGCTTTTCTGACAGCACCAGTGTGCGTGTTATTTAGGTCAGTTGGGGGCTGCAGCAGCTTCTGCCCCCAACTCACATCTTGGCTGCCCAGCTCCCTCTGCCAGATGCCTGGAAGCCGTGCCAGCGAGAA
Source organism: Neomorphus geoffroyi (assembly GCA_033558235.1). NCBI lineage: Eukaryota > Metazoa > Chordata > Aves > Cuculiformes > Neomorphidae > Neomorphus > Neomorphus geoffroyi. The sequence goes on from JAUMJM010000038.1 coordinate 888,569, forward strand.
CAGGAGGTGCTGTTGGCCATCTGGGGCTTTTCCTGGACAGCCATATATTGCTGGCAGCAGGACTTGGAGGGGACATTGGCTCCTTCAGGCCACATTCGATTCCCATCATTGAACTCAGTCATTTCTGCACAAAAGGCCACGTGGTACTTGGATCGATACCATTTACACCATGCTTGTACATGGTACCAGATCACAAAATTAAACAGTGCTGAGCATAAAGGTGAGAGGCTCTACCAGGCAATGACAAACAACCCCTTCCCTGCGCAAAATCCCGTCACAGGGTGGATTTGTTTTCTTGGAAGCGTCAGCTCCAAGTGAGAAGCCCGTCCATGCAGGAGATAATGACCAGATAATGACAGAAGACTTCATGTCAGCCAGCAGTTTGGTACCCACTGAGCCCACTGCCAAAGGTGCTGCCCTTCATTCATGGGGCTCACTCCAACTGGAGGCATCACAGCCCTTGGCACTTCAAAATCCTTGCATCTGCAAATCCCCCCAGTTCAAGAGGTGCACGTCAGCGTTGCCTTTACAGCTCAGGAAAACATCCCGATACCCTCAAGGTGGGAAGTTCATAGATCATGGATTGGTCTGGGTTGGAAGGGACCTTAAAGATTATCCAGTTCCAACCCCCTGCCATGGGCAGGACCACCTCCCACTGGATCAGGGCGCTCAAAGCCCTGGCCTTGAACACCTCCCAGGGATGGGGCAGCCACTACTTCTATGAGCAATCCATTTGAACAGTTCTATATCCTTCTTATGTTGGGGATTCCAGAACTTGACACAATACTCCAGCTGGCATCTCTCAAGAACAGAGTAGAGAGCAAGAATCACCTCCCTCAACCTGCTGGCCATGTTTCTTCAGATGCAGTCCAGGGTACAGTTTTTAAGCTCCCTGCGTACAAACCCATCTGCCCTGAGATGTGGAATTTGCCGGGGTGGGCAAAAGGGAGCACAGGAGAGCTCGAAGGCAGCACCAGTGGCTCACTGTAGAACTCATGCAGGGAAAGATATCAACAGTGTGGTAAGGCAGGAAAGAGAATGTAACACTGGATGCAAGTCTGGAGGACAGCGAAGGTTGTCACGTCCCATGTCACAGAGATAGCAGTCATAAACCGCTGGGGGAATGCAAGCAGGGCAGATAGTTCAAAAGTTCAGGAATTGTTTTCACAGATAAGAGCCTCAGTGATAGAAGTTCCCTGCTTCTTGCAGAAAGAGCATGGCTGTAATGAAAATAATCATTGCACCAAAGCAATTAAGGATGCCTGTCTTGTGCAGTTGACTAAGCAGGTCCCCCTTGGTCACAGGTCATTCTGGATTGCTTCTCAGAAGTCAGGCAAGGCTGATAATGAAGCTCAGAGCTGGGAAGCACCTAATTGCTTAATTGAGCACAAACATTCCTCTTCTTACACCCTAGGTATCCTTTCAGAGCAAAGTGTGCATGAGAGCTTCACAGCCCTGAAGTGGGGACAGAGACCCCTGCGCAGGGCAGGCAGTGAAGCAGCCCCACAGCCAGCTCCTGGGTGCTTTCAGCCTCAATGCCAAACCATTTGCAAAGTTTCTGTCTGCTCTGCCCTCCCCTCCTCCGCCCCCACCTTGGAACCTTTCAAAAATTCAGCTACAAAAAGGAAGCAGGTTTTTAAAAACAAAAGAGACATCCCGTGGGCTCCTCGATCGCTCCTTGGCAGCCCTCACCCACATTAAAAAGTTCTTAAAGCATGCAGAGAGGAGGTTTAAAGGCTGGATTACAGCACCGGGAGTGGAGACCCCCCGAGGCTGTCTTTTTGCTCGCTATCAGCAGCCAGTGTTGCTCTGTGCAAGCAACCCCAACTGCCACACGCAGCCAAAGAGCAAGGCACAGCCTGCGGTTTGCTGGCTGGATTGCCTCCGCAAGGCTGAGAAGCGGAAAACTGGCTTTCATCAGCACGCTCAAGTATGAATGACTCAGAACATAAAATAAAGGGAAAAGCAAAATAACAAGAGTGGCGAGACTCATCCCTCCCAGCATCACCAGCTACTGAGATGGCAGCGCCTGTGTCATGCAGTCTGTGAACCCCTCTCTGCTCAGCTGAACCCTGGGTTTGGAACTAGCTGATATCTTCATGCAGGAGCAATGGACAGGCTGAATCCTTCCTGAACGGCACAACCTCTCCAAGCTTGAGTAACAAACTCCAGGAGATCCAGAGGGAAAAGAGGCAGCAAGTCATAGAATAGAATCATAGAATGGTTTGGGTTGGAAGAGACCTTAAAGATCATCCAGTTCCACCCCCTTTGCCATGGGCAGGGACACCTCCCACTGGATCAGGGTGCTCAGAGCCAACCAGGGATGGGACAGCCACCACTGCTCTGGGCAACCTGTGCCAGGGCCTCCCCACCCTCACAGGAAAACATTTCTTCCTAAGAACTCATCTCAGTCTTCCCTCTTTCAACTTAAAACCATTCCCCCTCATCCTGTCCCTGCATTCCCTGATCAAGAGCTCCTCCCCAGCTTTCCTGTAGGCCACTTTAAGTGCGTGGAAATCCATTTCAGAGCATCTCCAGCAGCTGCCACTCTGATGACCACACTGAAACCATTCCATCACTGCCACAGCTAAGAATTTGCCTACCTTGAACAGCTTCCAAAGCCTGCAAACCATCACCTCAGGTCAACCTCAGTGCAAAGGAAATGCAAGGGAATAACCCAATCATGTTGAAACACCTGGGCAAAATAAACTGCTCGTTACAATCATCTGACATGGCCTCAGCCCACAAGGTGGCCTGGCAATTGCAGTTCGCTAGCATCTCATCTGTGTTCTGCCGAGCGTGAGCTGCCCTATCTTCTAGGGACGCTCCTCCAAAACTAACATCCAAGTGGGGTTTTTCCAGTCCCATGGGCAGGCGCTGGCATCTCCTTCAGGACCCAACTTGTGGGCTGTGCAGGCAGAACTGCCTCTGATGAACCTCACAACACTCACAAACTCATGACACAGAGCAGAGCCAGTGATGCTGGCCCTGGAAAGGCACTAAGGGGCCTGCAATGGGAAGTGTGATGTAGTGCTGGGACAGATGAGGTCTCTTGGCTCTCCCAGCAGTTCCCCATCAGTGCCTCGCTGTGACCTAGCAAGCCTCACTGACCCAGCAGCCAGCAGGACCACTGGGAATAGAGCCTGTCCCTCCATCAGCTGTGTTTTTAATTAAAGGCAGCACAAGGCTTTGCGTTACTTCCCAAACAACAAGTGACTATGTCATCTGTGCAAGAGACTGCTGAGACATTCCCCAGCGAAGTCCAAGCCCGCTGTGTCACTAAGACATCAGCAGAATTCACACATGCCCTTTGCATTGCCTGCATTCAATTACAGCCCCATTCACTGCAAGCTTTCTTAGAGTTTCTGCAATAAGCAGTAGCTGGGACAAACACAGAAGGGCAAGGGCAGGTCTTGGTGTCACTTCCAGGAAGGCAACGTTCTTAAATACATGTACAAATTCCAACCTGAGATGTCTTCACCTGGGAAATTACCCTGCGTAGTGAAGAACCCATTAGCTCTGACATAATTGAATCTGGGAATTTAGTAAGAGAGTCTGTATCTCCTAACAGCATTGAAGATAAAGCCTACCAGATCGCAGATAAATTGCTGGCATTGAGGAAACCTGCTGCAGTAAAGCTCTCTGCTGCACTCAGGACGTCAAAGGACGTATTCCCATGGTGGATGGTGCATCAGTCACACAATGCTATTAGCTGGCACAGGTGGTTGTCAAAGACATCGCAGATAAGAGTGTGAAGAGATTGTTTGCTAAGTACACAGATAATCCTGCTCTTCTACACAGGAAACTGCAGCTTCTTAAAACCAGGTTTAATTTTGTTTACGATTTTGATGAGAAAATTAAAGAATTCTGCTGTTACAACTGATCCATCCTATGCAAAAAGCCCTTCCATCACCTGGGCTGTTACAAGGCAGAGAAACCACCCTGGAGTGTGGGTGAGGAAACCTGCAACACCCAGTGAGTATTGATACTGATGGTTTTGGCCACTCTGCTGCACCCCTTGTTTTATTACAAACCCCTGGATAAATCTGCTCCTGGCTGAAGGTATCCAGCCACATAAAAGCTAGAGCTGGAAATATTTGCAAAGCAAATATCCTTCATCCCCCCCAACCCGTAGGAGCATTTCTTTCCTTTCCAGCAGTAGTTGGTTCCTTACCAATGGCTCCGCACACAGTTAAGCATCAGGATAACAGCGCCCAGGGAGTAGCAGGCAGCACGTGGAGAGCCGAAGGCTCGGCTGAGCGCTCGCGATTTGTGCTCCCATCTGGCTACCTGAAGAGACAACAGAAAACAAAGCGGGTGGTTGGAGGTGCCTGGGCTCACACTGTGCCAGAAGCGTGAATCCCACAGCCTCAGCCCCACGCGGGGGAACGCATCGTCTGCATGGCTTTGGGCCAGAAGGAAGTGGAGGCCACTGATGGGATGTGGCTGAAACCGAGCCTGGGGACAAAAGCTCCCTCTCGTACCCACACCAGCCCCTGCTAGCGCTTCCATTGAACACACCCTTGCATACCAGGCCAGCCTGTAGCACCAAAGCATAGGCTCATGAAAGACACCAAACACCCTCCACATCAGTTCTGGGGAATATATGGCTTGGACAACCCAAGCAGCAAGGGCATTGCTAAGGCTATCCCCAAGCCACCAAACCAACAGACCACTGTCATGGAGCCTAGTATTGCTCTCCCGGGAAGGAAATATAGGGGATGGACCACCCAGGTCTCATTTTCTGAGCTCTGTCATCTCCTACATCCAGCCTTAGAGATCTTACTTGGCAGGAACAATGCCTTCTTGGGCACATCTAGAAAAGGTTTCAAGTGCTTTCCCCAAGCTCCCTCCCAGCCCAGACCTGCCAGCTCTACCTAGACAGCTGCTTCCACTTGCATCGGCTGACCCAGCTGGCCTTCGTTAGCACTTGTAGCCATTAAGGGCTCATCTGCACTCCTCGCCCATCCCTTCTCGGCTGACTCAATACAACCCATGCAGCACATCAGTGACAGCCCAGGACTCACACATAGGCAGACAGCCTCTCTGGGGAGGCATCAGAATCCTTTACAGCACGCTTTTCTCTTTACAGCACTTTTTGGCAGCAGTTTTAAGCTCTGTGTTCTGCAGATGCTAACAGGCTCGTGCCCAAAATGCCTCACAGTTGAGGAGGTGCCCTCTTACCCTGGGAGGCTGCTGCGTGCAGGTGGCTGGAGCTGCTCCCACAATCTGTAGGACTGGATCCACCCCAGTCACAAAAACCAGGGCCTTCACTCCCAAGCTGATGAAAATCCTTACAGATACTCTGTTTTCTACCTTTCCTGTACCTCTCAGGAAGCTGTTGCTGTATTTATAGCCTCTTTTAGGCTCCATTTCCAGGCACCAAGCCTGGGCTTTGCATCAGACCCTAAATTTAAGCCAAGCAGAGCACATCTGGGCAGTGAAGCGGGAGGTGGGAGTCAGCAGAACATCTCGGCAGCAATTTGCTTCTCAGACGTGGCTGGCACTTCATTAGCTTCAAATGCACTTCCCTCCCTCGCACGGAGCCTGGGCAGCTTCTGGGGGCACCTGCAACAGCTCTTTATCTGCTCTGAACGTATTTGGTAATTTATTAGCTCTATTTGAGTAGAGAAAGGCAGCTTTGCAGGTCTCGCTTTCTTCTCAGGCTGATGCAGAAGCACAAAGTGCTGCTGGTGGAGGGGGGGACCTGCTGGCTTCAGGAGGGGAGAACGATGCAGACCTCCGATAAGCAGGGCACTGATTTCACATGCTGAGAGCTGATTCAATTAGTTATGCAATGATTGCTCTGAAATTACAAATCCACTCATGACAGAAAGAGCTGCTTCACTGCCTTTTTCTGGCTGGTATAAATAGTTGGTATTCTAAATTGAATTTAAAACACCGTGCGTCACGCTGCTGCTAAAATGGGAGCTGTGCTTAAGAGTGCTGAGAGAGTGGAAAAAGAAATATAGGGTGAGTTCCCACCTTTGGAAAGTAAAAAGTACTGACCATACAGGTGACTGAGTCACAGATGGGAAAATGTAGGCACGTGCCAGTTATCTGTACCAACTTCCTAATTCCCTGGAAATTATCCTGGCGGCGTTTGCATGGATGGCAGCTCCTGGCTTGCTTTGAGCTTCACAAAGCATCTCAGCTGGCGGCGGAGCCGAAGCTGAAAGAGAAGGCAGCACGGCCGGGATCACAAGGGAGAGCCTGCATGCTGCTCAGAGCCATTGAGGCAGCCTTGTAATTACCTTCACCTTCAGAAAGGCACATCTGGGCAGTGATGGAGCGCGGTGGGGCGAGGGGCTGTTTCTGAGCCCTTCGGAGCTGGCTCGGCCGTGTTGAGATCACTCCCAGCTCACACTGTATCGCATCGCTGCTGACTCCCCAGCTGGCACCAAGACATCAACTTTTATTTAGCTGTCACAGCCTTCAGATGGGACCCTGGACTCCTTTCCGAGCCCGTGAGGGAGTCATCATGAGCAAAGCGGATCGGAAGCCTGCGTGGGGTTGGAAGCAGCGGCGCCTGCCAGGCCCCGCGGCGATATTTCAGTAACAATTAATTTGTTCCGGTTCTGGTTCTATTCCTTGAACAACTAATTAGTTCTGGCTCGGTTCTAATTTTAGTAATTTCTGGCTAATATTAGCTCTCATTCATCCCATGGCTATGCAGCTGGCTTAATGCTTTTATAAAATCATGAGCCGACGTGTTATTATTTACTGCATGATGGGTGCAAAATGCTGTCAGCATCCTCCCCAGCCACGTGTAGGACATGGCAGGGCTGAGACTGATGGCTTCTGGGAAGGGCTGCGGCTATTCCCAGTGTGCCATTTGCTCTCCCACTCGAGGCCAGCACCATGCTGCCCACAGGCAAGCAGAGCACTGGGGGGGAAACCCCCACACCATAGCTGTGTGTCCTGGTGAGGGAGGGAAGTAAGAATTTTTATTTTAATTCCTACTTCTGAGTTTGGAAATGGACTTAACGCAAAGTTTCCTGATTTACCCAAGGGTCAAAGCAATAGAAAAATTCAAAGCTCCTTTTTCCAAAGCTCATAGCCCTCTGCTTTCACATTAGGATACTTGGTAAGGGCTGTAAGTAATTTTTTTAATGTTTCCCCCAATGGTCGTTATTGAAATAAATCAATGAGAGGATGTGGCTGCAAAGCCGGGGAGCGCTCTTGGGTTCCATGTTCTGCCTTTGGCACGCCATTCCGACGCTCAGACGCTCGTCGAGGGGAGGCACAGCCAGCTGACGTTCCCAGGGCATCACCTCCTTCCTCAAATGGAAATTTGGGGCTGATTTCTACATAACTGAACCAAGCCATCTTGCCAACTGCTTGGCCAAGTGCGTAAACAAAAATGAAAGCACCAGGATGCATCCCCAGCGGCTGCCCTGATGCAAAATGGAAATGCTCTGAGTTTTCTGTTCTTTTTTTTGGGTAGACAAACCTTCCCAAGCCACCTCTAGAAAGGCCACAAATATCCATTTGAAAAGCAATTTAATCTCACCAACCTGCCTCTGCAGTTGATCAACGGGAAATGCTCTTTCCAGCTCTATGTGCATGGCAGACCATCGCCTCTCATTAATATTTAGTATTTGTTTCAAGGAAATTGATTATTTTAGTGTGCCATCCAGGGAAGCTGCCTTTGGAACACGCACACTTTAATCCACTCAAGCCCAGCTCTGAAAGAGAGACTCTGTTTGGTTTTGCATGACTCCATTTCTATATCTGGTTCGACCCAGAGATGGGGAATGAAACCAGATAGCCCAAAGGCTCCGGTCTAAGGGACGTTTTGCATCTTGATGCTAATCAGCTGGTTTATGTCCTCACATCACCCCACTGCCACAGTATCTGAAGACTGTATAGGCAACAGTGCATTTAGCCTTGCGGCGTGCTGGGAAGGCTGGCATCATAGAACCATAGAATGTCCTGAGCTGGAAGGGACCCACAAGGATCATGAAGTCTAAATCCTGTCCCTGCACAGGACAACCCCAACATTCACACCGTGGGGCTGAGGGCCTTGGCCAAATGCTTCTGGAATATTGTCAGGCTTGGTGCTGTGACTGCTTCGCAGGGAGAGCTGTTCCAGTGTTCCACGACCCTCTGGGTGAAGAACCTTTTCCTAATGTCCAGCCTAACCCTTCCCTGACACATCTTCCTGCCGTTCCCTCGGGTCCTGTCATTGGTTACCCGAGAAAAGACATCAGTGCCTGCTCTTCCTCCTCCCCTTGTGAGAAACCAGTAAACTGCAATGAGGTCTCCCCTCAGTCTCTTTCTCTCCAGGCTGAACTGACCCAGTGACTTCAGCCACTCCTCCCTTCAACCCAAGGAAAACTGAGGCTCTGGAAGGCTGAGGTGAGCAGCTGCCTCCCGACTCTCTGGGAAGCAGGGTGGCAAGGCTGTGCCCACATCCCAGGACAGCGCACACCCAACAGTCACTCAGGGAGATGCTCTGCCCACTTCTGGGGATGCCCTTACCCTGGCCAAACTGTTGGCATAAAGATGTGCAGTGCCCAAGTCTGGGCTGAAGAAAAGATGACAGCGAACAGGATAAGCTGCCATCATCGTACCTGTCTCGCAGTATTTGCCAGTGTGAAGAATTCTGCCCCATCACGTGGGGTCTAGGAAACAACTCAGAAATTCCATGAAAAGCCAAGAGGAAGAATGATCAGCTCCTTGGGGCACGTTTGCACCCTGGTCCTAACAGTGCACAGGGTGAGCCCTGGATGCACGGATAATTCATCACAAACTCAAAAAAACCTTAAGAGAAAACCAACCAGAGCAAATTTTTAAACCTTCTCCCTCGGTCTGACTCTATTCTAGACCAGCCATGGGGCTGCATCCTCCTGCGGGCAGTGGGGCAGGAGAAACCCTGACTCTGGACTTAGGTGGCTCCATGTGAGCATCTCCCATTGCAGAAAACGTGCACTGTCTAGCTCATAACCTGACAAAAGGACAGGAAACCTGATGTTACCCTTATGTCACCTAAGGGGACCAAAGGCACCAAGTTGTTCCTGTTTGAATATGTCCATTTTTCTTTTCTGATTCCCTGGAATCCATCATTAAACCATAATGACCTTCTCTGCTCTCTGTTGCTGCTTGGATGCTGGAAAACAACCCTGCTTGCAGGTACTATGTTTATCTAAAAGACAGGGAGGAAAAAGATACACCTGAGCACCTAAACTCTGACTGTGATGCTCCCAGGAGTGACTGGGGAAGCAGAGCTGACGCAGAGCAGGCTGCAATGTAAATGCACATCCACCGTCCGCCTGTGAGCGCGGGGCTGGCTGACCTTTGCCGAATGCCAGAGGAGCCAGCTTTTCTGGCTGTCCCAAGTGACTGCAGAGGAAATGAGTGCGGTCTGATCTTATCCCTCCTAATGAACCACACTGGAGCCCCTCAGCAGTTGGCAGTGCTTAGTGTGGACAGTTTATTACTCATAAGGTGGTAGGGAAGAGCTGGTTGAACATCGTGGCCAGGCTGAAAGCTCCAGCTTGGGCTCCTGTGGCTGCTCAAGGGAAATGTCCGAGCGTTTGTGCTGCTTATAGGTGAGAAAAACTTCTTTTCTAGGGGACTGCAAACCTCAGGAGAAATGTAAGGGAGAGGGACCAGAGGAGGACCAGGGGTGTGCAGGGCGGTTCCTGCAGCTGCCCAGCATGGTCCTGAGCCCCTGGCACAGGAACAGCACCAGCTAAGCTTGGCATGTGCCCAAGTGCAGCCTCATCCAAAACACCATCCCACTGAGTGCCCAGCACCAGGCACAGCACAGGCTTTCCGAAGGCATGTGCAGAAAACGCCCCGGGGACTGGTGTGCCACTGGCAGCGAGAACATGATTAGCAGGAGCTCTGGGCAGCGAAGGCAGAAGAAAAAGAACAGAACAAACCATGGTTTAATTTGTACAAGCTGGTAATTATAGTTGCTATCTGTCTGAAATCTCTATTGAGTTTATTTAAATATGTTCTCCGTGAAGGCCATTCAGACAGGAATTATCAAGGTGTTGCAGCAGAGGAGATAATGCCATGCAGTTTTCAACAGATCAAGGGCTGATTAGGAGGAATTAATTAGCTGCTTAAACAGTCCTTGACTCGCTGCAGCAATTAGCCGTCACCTCCCCACAGTCACGTTCCCCGCACAGCAGTGGTGGTGATACGAAGCGCCTGGCAGCAGAACTGCCTTCCCCACGCCACCTGTGAGCAGCGGGCTAACCCTGGGTGGGTGCATGGCCCAGGGAAGATGTCCAAAGCCAGGTTGGATGGGGCTTTGAGAAGCCTGGTCTGCTGGGAGGTGTCCCTGCCTATGGCAGGGGTTTGGAACTGGATGATCTTTAAGGTCCCTTCCAACCCAAACCACTCTATGTCCATCACTAGTCGGTACACGTGCATCTGCTGTGATTCCCAATATGAGGCAGACAACGGTTGTCTTCCCTCTTCCAGCCTTTAGCAGGCCAGTCCCTCGTGCATTCCCCATCTCTCGTACGCTGTGAGCCACCAGTTCTTAGCTGGACTCCACCACTGGGGCTGGCTGCTTGTTCAGCAGCTTTAACTGCACATGCCATTGCTTCCTGACCCTTTGGCAAGGTAGGAGCATCGCCCTCACCTCTGCCCATCCGAGCGGTCATCAAGGCTTCCCCAGGTGCTCATCACACTCAGCCCTGCCTGCTGCAGCCGTTCCATCCTGCCATAGCACTGCCTGAGGACCCCTGCTGCTCCCCTCATCCTTCCTGGCACAGACCATGACACAGGACCCATCTGCAGTGTGCAGCCACGGTGGGCACTGGCTCCAGGGCTGGATGGAGGGGGTGCCACAGGCCAAGCGTAAAACTGTGGAAAGCCATCACTGCAGACCTGCCTGGGAGAACAGGCTGTGCTATCCCTGGCTAGATATTTTCTACAGGCAGGAAAAGCCCGTGCTCAGGGGTGACTGTGAGACCACCTTGCGTCCCCCCTTCCGGCACAGCACCCCAGGGAAGCCAGTCACAGGCTGCCAGCTTCTGCCAGCACCCTGATGGGCTCCAGTTTGTTTAATTGTTTCCTGCCTGCACTGTGGTGGCTCTGGACTGCCCAATCTCGAGACAGAGTTATTACTCTGAAGGCTTCTCAACGCACAGGCACTCAATTACAGAGAGCCATGAGATGATAATGGAACCCGAAAGCTTTTCAGCAAATTATTAAAGCCCTGTGAAGTTCTCCCACTAAGTACTGGAGCAGCAGCTTCCAGTTCATGCAATTAAAACACTGAAGCAATATTAGAAGAGACAGACACAATCTTAATGGTTTCATGTGAGCTGCAAGGCAATGCAGGCCAGGGACTTTGCCCGCACAGCTTGTTAAGATCTTTTTTATGGTAATGCACCAAGAAAAGATGCACCTAGGGAGGGACCAACGGTGTCCAGGGCTGCATCCAAAGCAGGGGGACCACCAGGGCAATGGAGGGGACTCTGTCCCTCTGCTCTGCTCTTGTGAGACCCCACCTGGAGCCCCAAGTCCAGTTCTGGAGTCCTCAGCACAGGAAGGACATGGATCTGTTGGAGTGAGACTAGAGAAGGCCACTGAGACAATCTGAGGGCTGGAGCACCTCCCGTACGAGGAGTTGAGGGAGTTGGGGTTGTTCAGGCTGGAGAAGAAAAAGGCTCTGGCGAGATCTTAAAGCAGCTTTCCAGTACTGAAAGGGGCTCCAGGAAAGCTGCGGAGGGGTTCTTGATCAGGGAGTGCAGGGATAGGATGGGGGGGAACGGTTTTAAGATGAAGGAGAGGAGATTGAGATGAGATTTAAGGAAGAAATGTTTTGCTGTGAAGGTGGGGAGGCCCTGGCACAGGTTGCCCAGAGAAGTCATGGCTGCCCCATCCCTGGAGGTGTTCAAAGCCAGGTTGGATGGGGCTTTGAGCCCCCTGATCCAGTGAGATGTGTCCCTGCCCATGGCAGGGGGGGTGGAACTGGATGATCTTTAAGGTCCCTTCCAACCGAAAGCATTCCATGGTTCTAGGATTCTATGACTGCTGCTGAGCAACAGGCAGTGGGGACAGCAGGTGACAGTCCGTGCAGTGGAGCTGTAGCAGGGCAGGGACTCCCATCTGAGCCTGGAAGCACCAGGCACCATGTCCTGATGGGCAGAGACCCAACATGTGTCCTGAGAGATGACAGGTGAGCTCATCCACAAAAGGTTTCCCTAGAATGCTACCCCAGTTAGTTTTTCCCTGTTCCCATTTCCCACTGGTAGGATGGTAATAACAGCTGCCAGCGAGCTGCAGCTAAGCAGGACGGCTTAGCTCATCCCTGACTGCCAAGGGCTTTCAGTTTGGAAAGGAAGGCGTCGATTTGACTCAAAGAAGACTTTTCCATTGCCTTTCATGGACTCTGGCTGGGGGGGTTGTTGTTTATTTCAGCCAAAAGAAACAGCAGCCGGGTTTCAGGGAGACAAGGTGGTGTGTGGACTGGCTGCGCAGCAATGCTGCGGTGTGGAACAGACAGTTGGAAAGATGAGGCTGGACAGCCAGGTGACAGAGAGTTTCACAGAAGGAAAAAACGCACGTTTGCAGGCTCGCACCGTGGAACCAGAGGCTTGGAAAACACAAAGGCTGCAAAAACAACGGGAACATCCAAGGGGCTGAAGAACAGAACCATTTACAAGTGGAAAGCAGGTTGGGCTGCTCTCCAAAACCAAGGGGCTGGTTGTGGAGCTGCAGCATTGAGACAAGCCAGCATTAAAAGTCCTCGCTGCTCGCAATGCCCATTGCCCCAGTGAGCGAGTCAAGAGGATGAAATGCAAGCTGGAGTGCCTCTTCTAGCGACTCTTTCCCGATGGAGCCGGCGCGCCGCCGCCAAGGGGGTCAACGGGGTCCAGTCTGAGCACTTTGACACAGGGAGAAGAGTAAAGTGACTCCACTTCTTTAGAAGTGGAAAGATGACTGTTAAAGGAAAAGCAGCCTACCTCCACAACGTATGAACTGAGGCTAAAAAGTAACACCCCCCCGCATCCATCCCCACTGAAAGTAATTGGACTGAAATGGCACAGGTCACCTCAGCTAACAGCCTTGAGTTGGGGAAACAAAATAAGCCCGGAGGTAAACAGATAAGGGTTTCATAAGGACTAGGTACGCTTTACCTCAAAGCCTTCCCTTGAGATTACTTCCACATGAGTCTTTACCTTGAATCCACTCATGATAAAACAGCTAGATAATAAATTTCATTTCTCTAATAGTGTTTATGTGATTTGTCAAAGTACCATCTCATTAGCTGGTTGCAATAAAAACAAGCCCCTGCTTAACATACACGAAGGCAGCCGGGGTCTGTTGGTGTTCCATGAGCCACATCCTCTCCTCTTCAATAAAAACAAAAATGACATGGAATATGAGCTGTATTTGCTAGCAATTTCCAACACAAAAACTGAACAGTTTCTCCTCAAGGCAAGGAGCTCATGATTTATGTCCAAAGAGCTGGAAGCTGAAGGCAGGTGATTTCAAGTAACCCAGGACAAGCTGTGTTAATTAATTTTGAGAGTAGGCATAGGGAGCCCTTATGAGCAGCTTCTCGAGATTGAAGGGGAAGGGTGATGTGCTCCAGCTGCAGGGAATCAGTTTGCATGGCCCAAACCAACTCTCCCAGCCAACAAAACCCACGGAAAAAGTATTTTCGAAATAATGACTTCTCCAGAGTGCAGCATGGGATGGGTAAGGACCGTTCCAGTTCCAGTCTGGAACACGGAGGGGATGGCCATACACCAGGAGGAACACGGGCTGCATGGTCGAGCAGTGAGAAACCACGACACACCCAGCCTCTCTAATCCCATAAACATAAAAAATAATCCCCTGAGATTAGAGAAAGGCAGAGGCTGCCTCTGCACAAGTATCTGGGGCTCTGCTGGAGCACAGATGGAAGGCAGGTGCTGCTGGATGAGCACCTTATGCGCAGGACAGGGATGCATTTGGCCAGATTTTTTTCCCCATCTTCCATGCCCAGAGGACTTGGCCCACACTCAGCTTCCCACTGCACACAGTTCTCATCCAGAAAACCACAAAGCTCAGATTCTCATATGTTTTTCTGAAGCCTGGAGCATTTTCTCTGAGTGAAATGGCTCTGATTTTGCTTAGGAGGTCCATAGCAGGCACCTTCTCAAACCATCCAGAGGCAAAGGTGTGTGTCGGTCTCTCGGGTGATGGAGAATGTTCTGCTCACATCACATCCTGTGTTTGCCTTTTATTTTTTCCTATTGCTCATACTCACGCACCACTAAAAAAAGGAAAGCCGAGGAAAGTACCTGAAGTGGAATACACACAGCCGCTTCGCCGAAACAGGCCGTCTACCCAAAAGACCTGTTTCCAAACAAAGTGATCCAACAATAGCACTGACGATGTTTGAACTGGCATCGATTTAGAAAGACAAGCTCTTTGCTGCACCACACTGTCAGCAAGCGCTCAGTACAAATGCCACGTTACAAGACAAACACCTCTTGTTTTTTAAGACTTCCCTTCTATTTTCACACCACCGCTCCCATTGCATTCATTCCAAACCAGTCCTTGGATCACAGCGGATCCAAAGCTCCGAGGTCAAGGCCCTCTGAATTCACTGCAGGCTTCAATGCCTCGGATTTGGTTTTAAATGTGGGGACCAAGTTTTCTATCTTCATCACAAAGCATCTCTTGGGCTCTTCAAAGCTCCCCAAAGTTTGCTGCAAACCTCTAGTTCCAATCACTATCGCCGCTGCAAATAAGGTCAGCATGATTAAAACATAGTTATTCTAGCTGGGATAAAAATTAACAGTCTTCAGTAAGTGCATACTGTGTAAAAAATATCCTCATACTGAACTGAGATAAGCCTTCGCTGGCTCCAGGTAAAAGGAGATCGAGGTCACCTAACGCGCCTGACATTTCTTGTAGCCCCTGATTCACTGCAAAGAAACCGTATAAAGCTTTACTGGAGATGTCAGCTAATTCAAGTCCCTTTTTTGCTCTCCCATATGACCTGTATTCAGTTGCAGCTCTGATATGCATTGCGGTAGCAGGTGCCATGTGAACACCCAGCTCTGTCACCATGTCCCCAAAAAGCTGGACATACAGTTGTGCCACTACCTGCAACCCAAAACTGGGGCTGGATGCTGCAGTGTTTAAAGTTGGGCAATTCTCCCAGCAGACGTGGCCCATGGGAGTGGAAATACTTTGGCTCTGTTGTCTTAAAGATTAAATCAGAAGCTCTGGCTCACCCCCAACATACAAGAGTAAGAAGGAGCTGGCAGGAGAGAAGGGGATGGAGAAAGTCTGAGGGTGCTCAGCAAGACACAAACACATCACTACACAACCAGACAGCCCCACGCAGAGGAAGAAAAAGCAGCTGAGCCTTCTCAGTGCTGCCTGGGATCTTGTGTTCGATGTGAGAGTGTTCAGACCTGGGCATCACATTTGCCATTTGCTCTCGTTAATAGGTTTACTTGGATTCCAGCTCAGCCCAGCTCATTAGCCACACCGCCGAATCCGACACTAATTCTGGATCACTCCTATTGCTACAAATAAATAATAAAATTGTCTCCACACAGGAGCTGTTTTCTTCCTCTCTCTCCCTAATGCAGGTCTGGTAGCATCTCATGTATCTGTTAATGAAGTCCATTATATCCAGAGTTTCTCAGCAAGTAAAAATTACAATCATTAGCCAGTGACTGATGAGAAACAGAAACACCATTTCTGCCCAGGCTGGCAATAACAGTACGCCAAGTACGCATCCCAGCGAGTCCAGCCTTGCTCTCCTGTAATATGGTACCCAATGTTCTTCATTAGCATCTCTCTTTTTAATACAGCAAGACAGCATCCTGCGGCAGGTCGCAATTACACACAACAATTAATTCAGGGAGAAACAATGATGGGTGTCGCAAATGCATATTTTGCAGCAGGGTTGTTAGAAGGTGAAGTAGAAGATGATCAGGAACATTTTAAAGCCCTGCCTAAAACTGAAAACAAACCAAAGAGGCACAAGTGACAGCACAGTAGAGGAGATGTGGCTGATTTCCTTGTAAACTACTTTGCAATTTCTGTTTTAAGTAGTAAAGAAACACAACAATTATTCTTCTGGTCGTAATACACCAATAACCAGGACCAGCAGACTCGGACCAGGACTTCTTGTGCCATTTGAAAACAACACACAAAAGCTGGCTCGGCTTCTTCCAGAGCTGCAGCCGCTCTCTTGCTGCCCTTTTGTGAAATTAGGGTTTAATTCCCTGGAATAAGTCTGCTAATAAGGACTCCCAACACACCCATCTTCTGGACAGCGTGTACTCGCTCATCGCTCCCTCAGGGGCCTGTTCTGGGAGGGGGGACGGGGAAAGGTGGAGAAAAGAATAAATCCATCTCGCAAAGCACAAAATGCAAGAGAAATCTAATACCCCTTCGCAGAGGAGTGAGAGTTCATTGGAAAGAGGTACCAGTTGCACCAGCTGTGCTTGGAGGAGCGCTGATTTTGGCTGGAGGGCCTCGCGTCCTCTTGGTGCCCGACATATCATGTTCCACACTCAGTGTTAAGCCTCCCCTGGGAACATTTCCCACGGCACCGAGGACATGCATGTTTGTGATGCTGCTGTCGTCCCGGAGGCCAACAATAGAGAGGGACAATTTGATCTTTATGTAACACGGGCAGCCGTGCGCTCTGTTCCCCTCTCCTTGGGGATGAGATGTTCAAACGGCATGGCACAAGTAATAACAATCTGAAGGGTTAAACACAATCATCAAACCCCTCGGTCTTGCTGGTATTATCACTGGGAGTCCTGTGAGTGTTGATGGGTGGAACCACGTGCCCCACGGTATTTGTTCAATGCAAAAAATGTATCCCAAAAGCTGAGCGAACAATCGAGCATCCCCAGACCCAGAGTTCTGCACCCCAGGGGAACCCCTTCCCCCTTTTGCAGCCTCAAAGCCCAGTGCTGAGATGCACGTACAAGCTCTGCACACAGTGTTTAAAACCTTCTTAGAGACTTCGGCTCCGTGTATTTGTACTTAAGTCCTGCACGGGGGTGGACTGAGGAGGCTGAGCGAGTCCTTCCAGCCAAGGAAGGGACCAAAGCCTGACGGATACAGGCAGGAAAGCAATGTTCCTCAGTTGGGCGATGTGCTCGCTTTGGCTTCCAAGTACATCAATCTTTGGAAAATAATTACACGACAAATTCTTGAAATGAAACCTAATTCATTGCTGCTCTCCAGCCTTGAAAATAAAATGAGTAACTCAGCAGTCATTAAAACAATGTCCCGGTAAAAATAAACAGGAAAGGGTACTTAATAGGAATGCTTTGCAGCTAAAAATATTGTGTCTCGTCTGAGGTCATTCAGCTTTTAAGAGGCACAGCTACGAATGCCCCAAGGTGATCTGATTTGGTATTACTTGTTGTACACTGTAGTCACAGACAGATGGACAGGGCTTTTTTTCTCAATCCAAAAGCCTTTTTCGGGATTTTGCAGATTGAGCACCTGCTGTCGGACTCACTGCAGAAAACCCAGCTCTGTGGGAAAAGGCAGGAACAGGAACATCCGACTACATGGGGGGATTTGGGGTAACTCTTCTCTTCACCCAACAAGACTGATGAGGAGGATGCTCAGCTTTTTCTTTCTAAAAAGGGCATTTCTATCGCAAATATAGAGCCAGAGGCAGTCACGCTGAGCAGCAGGTGGGCACAGAGCTGATGCTGGAGAAAGGGCAGGAGATGAGAAAAGTAGGCAGAAGGAGTACAGTAAAGGATCATGAAAGTTGCATGTACATTTTCCTTCGCTGAAAATGTCTTTGTGCTTTTATGGCAAGGAGCTGCTACAATTACAGCTTCTTTTATAAGCAAAGCGCAAACCAGATAATGAGCAAACCTCCCACCGCACAAAGGAGGTGACAAAGGTGTTCTGTGAGCCTTGACGGTCAGGCTTCCCCGCGACAGCCAAAGGCAGAGAAAATTGCTAAAACCCAGCTCCATTTCACCCACTTCAGGGGTGTGAGCTGCTCACAGCCTGCTTTTTCTTCCCAAAAGCGCAAAAAGGATCACACCAAAAATGACTGTGCCTACACAGACAGCAAGTGAAAACCCTTCAGCCAGACAAAGCAGCAGCTCGCACGTCCCGACCTGCAGAACAAGCCCACAGCTGCATCATCCCTGGTCTGGAGGAGGTAAGACAGGGAACAAAAAAGGGTTTGCAATGAAAAAAACCAAGCAAGATATCATCAAATCCAGACGACTAGGTAATACCCCACTGGGGTTCAGGATTTCAGTGACACATGGGAAAATAAAGAGCTCCCACCAGCCTTCGTCTTCCTGACCCTGGGAGATCGGAGGAGTCTGATGAATGCACGTGCTTGCCCACATGCCTGAGACTTCCAGCTTTTCTGGCAATGAAATTCCTAATTTTCTAAGAGAGTTTCTCCTCTTTCCCTGCACATGAGCAAGCACAGAGGTTTGGGTGGCTTGGCAGGGGAAAGGAAAATCAGGCAGCAGCTCTGTAGCCCTTCTCCTGGTTTGGAGGCACCCTCCAAACCCAAAGGCCCTTGCTCTGAGCAGCTGGAACACCGCTGCCCCCAGCCCGCTGTGCCACATCAATCCAAGCCACTGCACAGGCAGGCTCTGTATCCACAGCTCACATTCTCCATCAACCTAACACATCAGCACCAGCTTCCAAAAACCAACTGCTTCTCCCTGACCTGGGGTATGGGGGGTTTAAAGCTTTGTCAGGATGCCTTAGAAAGAGGGAGGGAAAGTAGCTGAGGCAGGCAGGCAGCCCCTGGGGGAGAGCAGATACTTGTCTGCTTTAACTGAGACAAGGCTCCTAATAATGAACAGGAACCAGTGCCTGGCAAGGGCTGCTGTGATCAGGCTACTGGACTATCTGGTTTCACACTCAAGAGAACAGGGATGTGGGATCTTCTGCAAAGTGCCATTTCCAGCTGCTCCTGTCATTGGGGACACAACAGGTAGATCAGAGAAGGAGAGGTTCGCTTTACTGATTCACTAATCTACTTTACTACGTGTTTCCTGTTGCCACATGAGAGACTGGAGATGAGTGTCCCCTTGGAGTTCATCAAGGGGGAAGAAAACAGAAAAGAAGGATACACTTTCACACAGGGTGCCAACCCTGTGTGCCACCAGCCTGCCGCACGCTGGATCCATCATGAAACGCCAAGGCCTGCCTCCCCACCACGAGTCTCCAGGCACGCAGGAGATGCAACTGCATCGTGATGGGAGCTGGGTAATGGATTATATGGAAGTAAACTCCCAAGAGCACCCAGCAGACTGTGTGTCTCCACATTTCTTCCTAAAACCAGCCTATTTTGGGAGATCCCATCCTTCTGGGAACTGAGCAGGCTTCCGCTAAATGCTCTGCACCATAGCACAGCCAGAAAACACCCAGATCACGTCTACGATTGCAGCAGGCACGCAACCCAGGAAGCCCCCGTCCCGCCTCCGGACAGCAAATGTCCCAGGGGAGGCAATGGGTTTCCCTGCATGAGGATCCAGCAGCTGCCAGTCCCAGGGTTACACACAAACACTGCCAAAACCCAGGAACACGCAGGAGGTCTTACCATCTTTTTTGCCTCCAGCTGCAATTTTCAACCTGTCTCGTGGGATGCAGGTGGTCATAAATTTGCCATTTCACAGACTAACATCTTTGCACAGCACCTCATCAGTGGGAGAAAGTGTTTAGCAGGAGCACAGCAGGATAGGGATGGAGTGAGACAGAGGAAAACACCTCTCCCAGCTTCTAGGGTCTACAGATAATCCTCTGATGCACCTGGAAACAAGACTCTTGGCTTAAATGTATTTATCCATCTTTTATGTGTGTGCTGACTTATTCCAGCAGGGCTGCCAGCAGCCAGCAGTTTATTTTTAAAACACTAAACAAGAAAAGTGAAATATATACAACAAACACCCCGGGTTTCTAGAGAAGCATTCTGCAGAAGCTAAAAATAGGAGGTTGCTTTTTGGGTCAGCTTGGCCATGATCCATAGGGGACTGTGAGGTGAGTGTCAGATTCTGACCTCGGTTTAGAGAAACGCTGAGCAGGCACGTCGCACACCAGCTGGATCCCAAATTCATACTAGGAATGGTTACAGAAAAGGCTCAGATGTTCAAACACACCTGGCTTGGCAGGTACCAGGACATGGTGGCCAGGCAGTGGCCTGAATGATTGGAGCCCCAAAGGCTGAGACCCTGTCTGGCTCGATACACAGATGGAGCATCTCACCTCACAGCTGCCTGGCCAGGCTGGGCTTCACGATCCCCTCTGCTGCAGACAGCTCAGCCTGCAAGGACATCGTAAAAAGATACTGCAGGGCTTCTTGAAGAGGATTTATAATAGATGAGGCCACCACCACCCCTGGCTGGGAGGCTACAGGGAAGTGGGGCTGTGATGAAGGATGTGGCTCTCCCTCAAGGTGACAGCACTCCTAATTGTGTCTCTCCACCCAGCAGGCTGGAGGATGCGACCCAGTTTTGGTGCCTGTTATGTGGCTCACAGCAGTGCCGACACGCTGGAAAAGCTAAATTTAGGAGGCAAACAGGCGCAGTGTTACACACCCGGCCAGGGCTCTGTTATGAGACGGCCGGAGAATCGATGCCGTCCGCTCACGGCACACATTACAGCATCGCTGCGAAGAACCTCACCACCTGAGTGGGAAGCGTTACTAAGTCATTGGGAATAAAATTGCCACTAAATGCTGTTTGGGGGAGGAAAGGAAAAAAAAAGCAAATCCTCGCTTTTTCTCAGGCATTGTAAGAAATGAAAACGGCGATTGCTGCCTGGTAGAGAGTCCAATTACGAATAATGTGCGTTCTCTCCTGCACAAAGGATGAAAGGCATCAGAGCTGGTGGTGACATTTTAAGGCCGGAGATGTAAGAGCGAATCTGAGCCTCGCTGCAAGCCCAGCTTTACCCCAATAAAGAAACGCTTTCTGCAGTCAATTGCCTGGCAGTGTAGCTTGAAGCCCTGCTATTGATCTAGCATCTGTTATAAGCAGATAATCATCGTCACTGTGCCGTGGCTTCTACGATGGGATCTAAAAGCACTTTCCAGAAGATGGTTTAGGGCTGTTTTGCTTCTCTCGCCCACCGTTGCAGGCAGGCAGAGGTTTGTGGGGGAGTCCACAAAACTCATACAGTCATAGAATCTCGGAATGGTTTGGGTTGAAAGGGATCTCAAAGCCCATCCAGTTCCACCCCCTGCCATGGGCAGGGACACCTCAAACTGGATCAGGGTGCTCAAAGCCCCATCCAACCTGGCCTTGAACACCTCCAGGGATGGGGCAGCCACCACTTTTCTGGGCAACCTGTGCCAGGGCCTCCCCACCCTCACAGGAAAACATTTCTTCCTAAAATCTCATCTCAATCTTCCCTCTTTCAGCTTAAAACCATTCCCCCTTGTTCGCACTCCCTGATCAAGACCCCCTCCCCAGCTTTCCTGGATCACCCTTTCAGTACTGGAAGGCTGCTCTAAGGTCTCACCAGAGCCTTCTGTAGGCTGAACTATCCCAACTCTTGCAGGTTTGCAGAATTTTAAGACCAGAAAAGACTTGGATTCATTCATCTGCCAACCCTGTAAACTTCAGCTAATCAAGGTGTAGCCCTGCCTGCCGCTCCAGCCCCAGCCCTCACAAAGCCTTTTCATACTCTGTGATTTCCTTTCCCCAGTGAGATGCTAACACACCACCATCAAATCACCACTCAGTCCTTCTCTTCTGTAAAGCAAGACTGCAGGAGCTGCTGAAATCCCCCAGCATCAGGCATGTTCCTCCTGCCTTCAGGTTTCTCAAAGTTTGGCTCACTGAGATCTGAACCCCAACAGCTCCTGAGCTCCCCGCTGCTTCCCAGCAGCGTGGGGAGGTTTTGGTCCAGGCTCCTTCCTGAGTTTAGCAAGAAGTGGTCAGAGGTAGGCGAAATCAGGCTGCCAGCTTGTGGAAAGCCCTCCCTCCCGCCAGCACAAGCACTCCTTATCCACTTGGCAGACTCCTCTGGTCTCCAAAGGAGAAAAGGATGGGAAATTAAAAATAAACGAACCAAGAGATACACATCCATCAGGAGCCAGGTGTTGTCAGCCCGGGTCCCTGTGCAACTGCTTCTTTAATCAAAACCTCACGCAGTTTAAACACTCAACAGAAGCCTAGAGCAGAGATCTTGTTACCATGAACAGGAAAAGCAGCAACCCTGAAGAATAAAATCATGTTTGTCTGATTTTTTGGCTGTTTTCTTTAAAATCATGCTAAATTACACCAAGCCAGTTCATGACATTTGAGGTTTCGCCCTGCAGACTCCTATGAGATGCATGGGTGTCTCATGGGGGTCATGGGAGGTGATGGGAGGAGCAGGCTCTTGGGTGGCAGCTGAAGATGTGCCATTTCTAAATCGGTCTGTGACGCCAGCTGTAAATTTTTAAGAGGCTCAAAACAAGAAAAGGATTGCTGATGGATGCCCTCACCACTTGAAACTCACTTGCGTGGTGACGGACGTCAGACTACCTGGCTCACAGCTATGCCACTTGCCTGTTGGCTGCTGAGAGAGTGTCACAAACCTTCCAGCTTTCTAGAAACTCCCCATATGCCAAGACTCAGCAAGCTCTTTAAAGCCTGCCGCATGCAGGTTATCTGCCTCTCCCAGCTTGAAAATGTTTGTCCCCAAGGAGCTGTTATGTAATACCTTCCTTAGTTACTAAGGGATGGGAATTTTCTCCCATCATCCTGTGGCTTTCCAAACACAGATGGGATTTATTGAAGTTTCTACAGCTCTGACCTCATTAGCATTTTACGGCACGGCTCCAGCAACGTGCCTGCTCTTCGCCGGGTGTCCCTCAACAGCCCCACGGTGGCTCAGGTCTCCTGCCTGCGCTGAACATTCTTGGGAAGTTTTAAGCAACATCGTTCCCAAAACAGCTCGGCCGCTGACTTCCAGGGCCCTGCCTCATGTGGGACCACAGCTCCCAACAGCTCCTTTTGTAACAGCCACGGTGGGTAGGAAAGCAGAGACAGCATGAGGAGGAGAGAGGGGAAAAAAGAAAAGGGAAAACCATAGAATAGTTCGGGGATACATTCGAGCTGTGCCATGGATAACTTAACCTGGGAGCCACCCAGGGATGCATAGGATTTTAACTGGCATGGAGCAGGGGAAGCAGATGATGGGCGTGAATGCTGGATCTTTTGGGGAAATGCAGTGAGGGACCCTAGGGGGATATTCATGGTACCCCCTGGTGCATCCCTGCAGGGAGGAAGAGGGGAACTGGGAGTCCTACGGATTTTTTTCAGGAAGCTTTTCTCCCCTGTGGAGAACAGGAGCGAGCATCAGCACAGCCTGGCTGGAGTTCTGCAAATTGCCCCACTTAGGCTCTGGTCCTCTAAATTGCTCTCTTAACTGAAGTAGATAAATCAGGGATTTTTTCAGGAGTCACGCTCCCTCACTGCCTCCAGAGTTCTTGTTTCGTCCCCAAACCCAGCAGGTTTCGTCCCAAGGAAACACACCTGGTGCTTATCAGGGTGAATGCCCCGTGACTGCTGAGAGGTCACTATGCCCAAGGCCTCTAGATGTGCCTCTCCATCAGCCGAGCACTGCACGGAGCCAGGGTTTCCCCACCACATATTTATTGAGAGATGCTGCACAGTGAGGACAACCCGGCGCCAAACTTTGCAAGAGGCAGACCTGGCTGGAGTTCAGCAGAAATGGGGAATTAAGCCACTGAACTAAATAAGTGCATCCCCACCCCAATTTCTACCCAAATCAGGAATTTTATGCACAGGAGGAGTTTTGACCAGGGTCCCACATTGCTTATTAAGCACAAAGAGCAGGGAGCACTTGGCACTGCACTGAAATTGAGGCTTTGCACTAAAGCTCTTGCAAGCCTGAAGTAATTCAGATGCAGAAGCCATCTCAGCTGCTGGGAAGAAACTCAAATATCAAAAGACAAAGAGAGCCTGTGCAGGGATGGAGAGGAAGAAAGAAGAGCTGCTGGCTGGGTACAGGCAGGGATGCTGATCACACAGAAAAGGATGGGGAGGAGGTAATGGAAGCGAGTGAGGAAGTCCAGGGATGGCTAAAATGCAGCCGATAGCAAGGGCTTGCTCAGGGCTGCAGGTCCCACAGCCTTCCAGCAATGAACACACTGGAACTGGCAGAGCCTGAAATCACCAGGGAGATGCCCAAGGACCCAGGCAGCGCAAGCGTACAGACGGAGGCACATTGACTGTGAGAACCACCCGGCCTGTTACAGCCATGGAGACACCTAGCACCACGCTCACCTCCCTAGAGCCTTCCACCAACCACCCCAGCTGAGGCTGCTGACTGCAAACCCATGCAGACACCTTCTGCTCCCCAGCACAGGCTTCTGCGTGTCTTGCTTGCAGTGCCACCTGCCGCACACAGCAATGCTCTTCAGACACTGGAAGGGGACAACAGCAACACAGAGCAATGAACTTCCTGCCGTTACATCAGCTTTCCCTGTCCTTTAACAGCAGCCAAACTTTTGATCCAAAAAGCAATGCTATTTCTCAAGCTGCAGGCATCCCACGAGTCGCAGGCGTCACAGCAGTTGCTAATAAAATACTTTTTTCTTTTCCTTTTATGCAGTTTCTCGCTGGAGCTGGTCTCTCTCCCCAGAGACCACATCCTGAATCTTCTTGTTCATTGATTCTTTATGCTAAATGATGACTCCGCAGCCGAAATAATGTGGCATATTCTAGTTCACAATTCAGACACCATGAGACTTTTTAATAACGAGTTGCATGAAAAATTAGGGAGGCTGCAACAAAGAGCTCCGACGGAGGTTTCCAAAGTGACTCACAGCCAGGAGAGCCTCACTTTTCCAAAGCTCAGTGTGAGACAAGCTCAAGAGCCCCCGTGCTCAGAGGGAGCTGAGTCCTCCCACTCTGGAAAAATAATGGCTTTCTAAGGAGACTTCTCCAGGGTGAGAATCCCTGCAGGGAAGGTTTGGCAGACGGTTTTGGGAATTTTGGTTGAGATGACATCCCATTCCTGTGAGTACTCGTGGGAAGGTGGTTTCACCCCACACCTCAGCCAAGGGTGCTGCAGGGTGGGAGTCACCTCATGATAGAGTCAGCCTGGCTCCCCGCTTGGGACCGTTGGCTCTGCAACACTTCAAAATGGAGCTGGCAATGATTCTCACTGCTCTTGCAGGGAGGTAGGGAGCAAACCACAACGCTGAAGGGCAGCAAAGACTCTCCAGTCTTGGCTCTCGAAGCACTATGGCACCTACTGAGACAGCGCCACCATGCACAGGTATCCCTGCTCCTGCTTAGAGCAGGCTTGCTGCCAGTTCTGCAGCTCTCTGCTAGACTATGCAGCATGATGGAGGGGCAGTGTCTTCAGGTTAACTTTCAGCTGACTGGTTTTGCTTCCTATCATCCACACAACCAGCTGCCAACGTATTTCCAGGGGAAGCAGCAGGCAGTGTATCCAACGCAGCCCCAGCCAGGGGGTGACCAATGCCTAGTTGCTAGGGTGGGAGGCATGGCAGGAGGTGGCTGAAGGACGGGTTTGAATGCTCTCCTGAGCTTGGCTCCTAATTCCCTCTGCACACCATGCTTCAACTCCTCTGTGACACCCATCACAGCCACTTCCAGCCCCAGGAGCTCTCTCTGCACCACAGCTCTCTGCTCACCCACTTCTAACACTCAAAAACTGGGTACTGCTCGCCCCACCTGGCCCAGCAGACTTCCCCAAAAGAGGTTTTTCCTCCAGTGTGGTCCAAAGGAGATCCCCCTGTAGCTGGAAAAGGAAGGCTAAAAATAATGGGTCGGCTGGCACGCAGGCAGCTCTTACCACATTCCAGAAGAGTGGGTTGAAGGCAATGGAGAGCACAGCCGCAATGAAACCAGAGTCAGTCACGTCTACGTAGCTGAAGAGCTGCACCATGGCTGTCACATCCACCTGGAGGGGGAAGAGCCAGTTACTGGGGGTGCAAGTTCCCACAGGGGCTTCTGCACCTGAATACGAGGCACTTCATCTCAAACCAAACACATCAACTGCCCTGCAAGAGTGGACGAATCTTTTAATTGCTCCAAGCAAAGTGTTGTTACAGCTTGCAAGGGTGCAAAGCCAAGAAGAGGGATGGGGGCTCCTCCAAGCTGGTTCCCTCTGCATTGCAGGGTCACTCGGTTCCCAGGGAGGACACAAGCACTGCAAGGACATGGCTGCTGTGGGGACAAGCAGCAGCTCACAGGAAAGGGAGCACCATCTCACGGTGCCTTGGTGTCCCCAGGGATGGAGGATGTCCCAGGGATGTTGGTGCGCATGGAAACTCCAGGTGAAGAACTGTCAGCCCCAAATCTGCCTTCCATAAAGCAAGAGCAGTGCTTACGCACTCCACAGTAAGGGAGGATGAATTTGCATTGCAACAGGCTAGGAAAGACTTACTTAATGACAAGAACAAAAACATGCCCTTAAAGCTCCCTCGTTTTCCCCCTTTGTCCTGTTTTTCTCAGGATGGATCCCTGACATCATCAGCATTTTTACAGCCCTGCTGCTTCTCCTTTCCACTCCTCTCCCTGCACTGGTATTTGAATGAAAAACAGCCAGGGTTTTTTTTTTTTCTCCAAAACTTTGAAAACAAAAGACAAAATAGCCCATCCTGAGCCCTTCCCTCGTGTGAATCAAAATCAAGACAACATTGAGACATGGAAGGTTTTTGCTTCGCAAACACAGCTGTGTTTGCAAGTCCTTCAGATGCCAGGGGATAGGAAAGGCTTGAAAAGGCATCAGCCTGTCCATCCAGGAAAGAAATTCCCACTGGCTCCTCATGGGTTCTCTGAAGGAACCACAGCTGCGGTGGGACTGAGAGGATCCGCTAAACCGGGCACTTCTTGCAGCCAAGAGCAAAGGCCCTGGGAATGGCTCCCGTGCTGTCCCAAGGCACGTCCAGCCACTCCGGGTGCCTCTTGCACAGCCCACGGTGCAAAGCGCAGGAGCAAAGGCTGCATCGCCACAGGGAAACAGGGGGATCTCATTGGGGTCCATGCTAACTTCAAACCACTGCAGCTCCAGCTCCCTCAGCTCCTCCATCCGAGCCCTGGGGACACAGGTGCTGGTGAGGAACGATGAGAACAGCCCCTAGGGCCTGATCCTGACCCTACTCCCACCCTCCCTGGCCTCTCTCTCCCTTCATCATCAGACCTCACCCCTTCAATCCGAGCGCTGTCAAGCCGTAACCCGGGCACCCAGACAGCCGCTGCCGCCAGGGCCGAACTGTCTGGTCCCACTTCAATTGCCAACCCGTGGGACCAGGACAGCTTCTTTCCTCTCGTTTCGTACGGCGCCGAGCACACTGCCAGCACGGGCTGAACAAAAGCTTCTTGACCTACTAACTCCTGGCTGGCAACGTCGTTAATGTTACACTCACCTTCTTTTCTTCTCCTCAAGAACCAAATCCACCACTGGCAGCGGGAGGCAGATTGGCCTGTGCCCAGCGTGTGCTTATAGGGATAAAAGGGGAGCCCATTAGGATGAGCTGTCTCTGCAAGCTGCTGGGACAGCCACGTAACAGGCACAGAACATCCAACGTTGCCCCTTCCTCCCCGACAGTCGATAATAGCGGTGAAAGCTGAGGGGGTGGGAGCCGCCTGGGCACACAGGGGGGAGCTGCCCGGGCACCCAGCAGGGAGCTGTAAGGGCATCTGAGCAAGACCCGCCTGGGCATCCCAGGGGAAGCTGCATGGGTGTGATCTCCATCAGTACCCAGGGGAGAGCAGCACAGGCACCAGGGCGGCGGCTGTAACAACGCCTGGGCGAGAGCCGCATGGGCACCTAGGTGGAAGCTGCAGGCACCCAGGGGGAGCTGTGCAGGCCGCCGGGGGGAGCTGTGCAGGGACCTGGGTGGAGCTGCAGGCCCTGGAGGAGCTGCAGGCCGCGGGGGCAGCTGTGCAGGCCCCGGGGGAGCCGCAGCGCCCCGGCTCCCGCGCGGGGCCGCTCCCCCACGTGGCCTCCGCGGTCGGGCGGGACCGGAGCGGGGAGGGCGGCGGCCGCGCGGCGGCTCGGGCACAGAGCATGCCCGGGTGCGCTGCCCGCGGGCACGGCCGGGCCTCTGCCGCGGCCGCACCGGGAGAGCCCGGGGGGCGTGCGTGTGTCCCGGCCCCTACCCCCCCGCGGTACCTGCCGGTACTCCAGGCCGCCCAGCCCCTCGCAGCACTCCCGGGGGAAGCGGCGCTCCCCGCCCGGCCCCGCCATGGCGCGGGGTTCACACAGCAACCCCCCCGTTCCCCGCCGCCTCCTCCCGACACCGGCCCCGGCCCCAGCCCCGCCTCCTCCGCCGGCACCGGGGGCTCGGGCGGCGCGGCCGCAGCAGCACTGACCTGGCTCCGCTGGGGGCTGCGCGCCCGGCTGCGGCCGTGGGCCTGGACTTCGACCCTGCCCGGGGCAGCGACTGGACAGCAACGCGGGGCACCCCCTCCGCCCACCCGGGGACGAGGCTTTCTCCCCCCCGCCTCCCCCGGGTGCCCTTCTGCCCCCCCGGTTCTCCTGCCTCCCCCGGGGATGGGATTTTGGCCCCCGAGTCCACTTTTGCCCCTCCTCCTCCCTCGGGGATGGGGTTCTGCTCCTTCTCCCCCCCCCCCCCCCTCCGCCCTGGTCCGCTTTTGCCATCCCCCCGGGCCCTCCCGCCTCCTCGGGGACAGGGGTTTGCCCCCACCACCGCGCACCGGCAAGGTCCTGGCCACAGGGCCAGGTAGGGGAGTGGGAGAGGAACACCCCCTGCCATCGCCTGCCTGTCCCCTGCCATCCCTTCCCAGTCCCCTGCTCCTGTTCAGCCCTCTCAGCAGGGGCTAAGGGAGGGAAGCGGCTCCGCTGTTGTTCTGCTATTGGAAAGGCCGTAGAAATTAACTGCTATGTGCCCAATATTACTCATTCCAGGGCAAAATGTAAAGCCTGGGTGTATTTTAAGGACAATTCATTTCACTCTACTCCTTTCAGCAGATGTAATTTTTTTTTTCATTGCTGTTATTATTCCTACTGATACTATTACTCTTCTTCCCTCCTCTCCAGGCTGTTTCGGGTTGATGCACCTCACCGGGCTGCAGTTGGGACCTGTCTGTGCATGGGAAATGGGGTGGTGTCATCCCCACAGACCTCTGAGGGTCTCTGCGCAGACTGAATTCTCTTCAAAAAGGAGTTTGATATGAAGGAAATCTCGTGAATGAGCTGCAAGTGTCTTTTCTGGAGGTCTCATGGGAGTGGAGAAGGGATGGGAGGCACCAAAAACGCGTATGAGTGAGGACTCATGTGAAACCCTTTGCTGGCAAAATAGCATCCTTAGAGGTTGTGCTTCAGGAGATCCAGGAGATCCCAGTGATGACTCTTTCAGCCCCACAGGAAACGGGTTTTCCTTGGTTCTGCTGCTCCTAATCCCTTGCTGCAGCGCATCCCCACCTGCAGGGTCAGCTCCTGCGCTTGAGGTGCTTTTGCAGGGCTGAACCCCGTCCCACCTGGGCACATTCACAAACTGCAGCACTGGGCTGGTTTGGGGTGAAGCACGCACGAAGGCACCATGGATGTGAGCAGCGTTCACCGTGGAAGATCTCCAGGCTGCTTCCAGCCTCTTCTCCCTCACACTGGATAATTCTGCTGTGCCGAGTGTGTAATTATCGCCTCTGTCATCTCCTGGGCTGAGGCGTGGGAGCAGATGGGAGGATGTTTATTTTGCAAGTCCCACCAGCTGGGTGCTCAGGGTAGTGGAGAGAGAAGGGGATGCAGTGGGGAAAGGGGTGATGGCTGTGTTCAGAGAGGAGGAAATGTCCCCCCAGGGAGGGAATCAGCAGGGAGAAACCTTCTCCAAACCATTCTGCTGGTAGGGAGGACATCCTGGTGCTGCCAGCGCTGCCAGCTGGGAAAGAGGAGGGATGGACAGTGAAGAGGTGCAGAGGGGTGAGCTGTCTTGCTGGCTCCTCACTCGAGCTGATCTGTCAAGGACACGTCTGTCCTGTTACCCCACATTTGGGGTCACCCAGCGAAGGCGTCCACTGCCGGACCCAGTGCCCTGCCACCAGCTCTCACACCAGAGCACCCACATTGTTCCCACCATCAACTCCTTTGTCTAGAGCACATTCTCCATGTAAGAGGGACAGAGGATGTTTGCAGTCGCAGAGCCTCTCCACACCAGCCTCCATTCCACCTCAGAAATGTCCTGGCAGCCCTGAAGGAGACAAAGAGGGCTTTCTGCAGGGCTGGGTTTTCCTTTTGTGTCCCGGTCCCTCCCCTTCTCCCCGTGGTGTGCCTTTTATCCAGCACTCCATTTCTGAGCACTGAGCTAGGGAAAAGAGCATTGCTCTCACCTTTCCCAAGTCCCTTCTCAGCTTGAACTACCCCCAGCACCCTTTGAAATCCCACCACAGCTCTGAGAGGTCACCAATGGATATGGAGTTGCAAATTCCCGTGTGGGCAGAAAGCACTTTGAGCTGCCCTGTTGGAGGGAGGCCCAGGAGCTGGCTCACTGTTTGGCAGCTGTTAACGGCAGGGATCATGGAGCCACCGCTGCTCATGCTGGCATCTGCTGCAGTGGCACTGAAGGATTTCCATGCATTTGACATGTTCATTGTGTGCAACTCAGCAAGGCACGTGTGCATCGGGCCGGTGAAGGATGCTTACTTTCCTTTTGAGTTAGCAGGACGCTGCGGCTCAGCGAGCTGCAATTTGCTTTGGAGCATTGCAAATACAAGGAGACCCAGGGGACTCCTGACTCATGGAAATCCAGGGCAGGGGGTGCTATCGGATGGGGACGTTAGTTAGGTTAACTTCAGCACAGAGGGACATCTCTCCTTACAAGCCCAGGAGAAAGCTTCCAGGCCAAAGGATTGGTTTCCTTGCTCAGAAAAAGGGGATTTAAAGCACCCACAGGTTCTACACTTTTCAGGTGACTTGCTCCCATCTGTGAAGCAAGACAAGCTCCCTGCTTGCCTGCAGCTCCTATGAGCCCCCTCTTGCCCATCGTTCCAGCCAAGCAAACCAGATTTTATAGCTGTCCCCAGCAGGCTTTGGTGATCACCAGGAAGAGCTGCTTTCTGCAGGCTCCCTGGGTTTCTCACACCTGAGCTTCCAATTCATCTGGTCCCACTCCAGCTCTGTCCCTTGCTAACAGAGGTCCCATGGGTACAGCATGGGGCTGGGAACTTTTTCCCAATCCTTTGCATCCCCTTCCCTAAGGGCTGTGTCCACATGTTCAAAACTGCCCTGAAATAAAGCTGTCCCCTGCGGGTTTAACCCTTGCAAACCAGCAATGGCTCAGACTGACGGGTCATGGAGATCAAGGATAGAGCATCAAAACACACAGTAAGGAGTGGCATTTCAAGCCTAGAGAGGACCAAATAACACTGGAGCACAGAGTTGAAACCTTGGGCAGAAGCAGAAAAATTGCAGATCCTTTTCTGTCCTCCATCAGATAACACGTTGTCACCAGCAGTGCAATGCTGCAATCCAGACCTGCAGTCCTAGTGGAAATCCTCTACTGTTTGTGCTGGAGGTTAGCTCTATTTATATTCTGATGAATGATTTACTCGAGTAATTGGCACACAGCTCCCTTATTACAGATCATAAAGAATTAATCACGAGATTTTCAATGCTCCCCTATCAATTTTATTAGGCTTGATTGAATGCAGTGAATTGGGAACATATGGTATGCGAGTCAGACTCTGCTCCCAGTTACACCCTGGTTAATGCTGGGGACTTGCTCTGCTGCTGATCCCTGTAAATCCAGAGAGGCATCTGTTTTGCTCTTTCTTTCCGTATCTTGACTGCTCCTTGCGTTCCCTTAAATGCTCAGAGACGCAGAAAGCAACCAAGATCAACTCCATGCACCTAAATTCTCCAAGAGCCTGAGATGCTCTCGACTGAAAGCTGGGCTGGGAGGAGGATGCTTTGCTTTCAGATCCTGCGTATATTGGTGTGAGTCAGAAACCAGAGCCAAATGCTTGGGAGCTGGAGATCTGCCCTTAGAGCAGCTGTCGAACAACAGCCCCTGTGAAGGGGACATGTCACGGTGTGGGAGGCCTGTTGCTTTTGAAAGCTGAGGATGCCTGTGTTGGCACCAGGGTGTCCTGCCAGGCAGGTTTGCCCACGGGAGATGCTTTCTTGAAAGAAGGAATTAGCAACAAGAAGTCCCAACACCCACAGGAGTGGGATGACACATACTTGCCCCAAACCAGAAACACAAAGTGATTCCCTGGAGCAAAAACCGCCTTAAAAATCATGTCCCCTGTGTGTCTGCCTTCACGCAGAGAACAAGGAAGGCCTCCAAAATTTCCAACAGTCCTTCCCTGGCTTTTTTGCTTGTGGGTGTTGTTATCATGCTGGCTTCCATACGGAGTCGTGATGCAGCGAAGCGGATGTTACAGGGCCCTGCTCCAGCTTGTGGGCAATGCTTACCCTCGGTGAAGCTGTTCCTGCTGTGCTCCCAGTAACTACACCAGTATCTCAACAGGTATTTATATTTATAGCACAGAAAGCCAACGGTGTCCTGGGCTGCATCTGAAGCAGTGGGCCCAGCAGGGTGAGGGAGGGGATTCTGCCCCTCTATTCCGCTCTTGTGAGACCCCACCTGGAGCCCTGCGTTCAGTTCTGGAGTCCTGAGCACAGGAAGGACATGGATCTTTTGGAGCGAGTCCAGAGGAGGCCACAGAGACAATCTGAGAGCTGGAGCACCTCCCATATGAGCACAGGCTGAGAGAGTTGGGGTTGTTCAGCCTGGAGAAGAGAAGGCTTCAGGGAGACCATAGAGCAGCCTCCAAGTACTGAAAGGGTCTCCAGGAAAGCTGGGGAGGGGCTCTGGATCAGGGAGTACAGGGATAAGATGAGTGGGAATGGTTTTAAGTGGAAAGAGGGGAGATTGAGATGAGATAGCAGGAAGAGATGTTTTGCTGTGAGGGTGGGGAGGCCCTGGCACAGGTTGCCCAGAGAAGTGGTGGCTGCCCCATCCCTGGAGGTGTTCAAGGCCAGGTTGGATGGAGTTTTGAGACCCCTGATCCAGTGGGAGGTGACCCTGCCCATGGCAGAAGGGTGGAACTGGATGATATTTGAGGTCCCTTCTGACCCACACCATTCCATAATTCCATGATTTACAGGAGAATGGAAGCTTTGGGTGTAGATGGAGCTACATGCATAAGCACGGCTCATCCTGAACCAGGCCTGCCGAGCAACCGGTCTGGCACAGCTACAACCCACATCTCCATCTGCTGTCTTGAGCAGCTGCATTGAAGGGCACTGAGAAGTTATTGCCAGTAACTCTTGGCAGGAGCCAGTGAGGAAACCTCCCTCCAGGGAGAGCTGATCCAGGCAGGCAAATCAGAAAGGCAGCAGAGGACAGAGCAGGATCTGTCCTTCTTGCAGGCAAAAGGGAGGAACAACAGCCCCTTTGCTTTTCCAGTCAAAACATTTTGCACACACAAGGTCCTGGCTCAGAGTCAGAGCAGACAGGACCTTGCACAAAGGTCTTGCCAAGAATCAGTGTGCTGTGATCACCCAGAGCTGCCTCTTCTCTGCCCTGCCTGCACCCGAACCAGCTCTCCAAGGCCTTGCTGTGTCTGTGCTTCTGGGTGCCCACCCCTCGGAAACACCCAGGGCTCTGGGAACACCCCAGCTAAGCCCAGGAACACTTTTCAATGACATCTTGGAGTTGGGGTGCACCCCCATACATCTCACCTCTGTGCTCTGCCCTGGCAAAAACCACAGCTTGCATTGCTTTGCCCCAGAGCATCATCTCACACCAGTGCACAGAGAGAGGTGTTTCTGCTAAGGAGCATCCTTCCATCATCAGCCTATTTCCAGGGAGCTCCAGTGCTCCATGGAGCCACTCGTGTGATGGGTGCTGTGGGAACGAGCAGACTCTCTCTGAAGGAAGCCACGCTGTTGGAGGAGCTTCCCGATATCTGTGCTTTGGGCGTGGTGGAGACAACATTTGGGGAAGGTTTCACAGCAGCTTCTCCGCTCCCCGAGGCCACGTTCATCACCAGAGTGTCTCTAATGAAGCGGAGGCTTTGCTTTCTGGGATCAATGAATCCACTGATCGTGACCTGTCTGCTAAGTGGGAAATCAGGTCTCTCTCTCCCCGAACTCGTCTGAGCTCAGTTCAAACAGCAGGCTCTGTCCCCAGGGTACTCTGTGTCGCTTAATTGCAAACCCCGTGTCTGATTAGAGAGCAGCAGCGAGGGCGTGCAGAGCCCTTGCTCACCCAGCCTGGGAGCTAGCTGCAAAGACGGAGGGCATTTCGGGGCTCCAGAATTGTGGCACTCCCTCCCCCCAGCTTTCTCTGCTCCAAAAGGTCCTGATTCTGCACAGCTGGCTGGAGGGTTTATTGCTGGTCTGCTCTCCCTCAAAGCCCTAAATCCCCCAAACCCTTTAAATCTCTCCAAAGTACAGATGCTTTAAGAGAAACTGAGGCTTCCTAAAGCAGGGGGCATCTGTAAAGGTCACTATTGCCACATTGCCCAGCCACAAGCACGTCCTATGCCAGAGCAGGGAAAGAGCCCCCGGTGTCCCCTGGGTCCATCCAAGGAAGCTGAGTGGCTTTCCTTAACACTGCCTGCACAACCCGGTCCTCTCTGCACCTACAAACCACCCTGCACACCCCCAGCATGTTTGCCTGTGTGGTGCAAGCTGTAGACGGCTGAACCAGCCTCCAAAAATCAAGGCCAGGTTGGATGGGGTCTTGAGCAGCCTGGTTTCCAGGAGGTGTCCCTACCTATGGACTGGAACTAGATGATCTTTAAGGTCTCTTCCAACCCAAACCATTCTATGATGCTATGATCATCAGCCCAGAGGTATGGGGCACTGCTCCAGACACCTCTAATTAGGGTGTCCCCATTAGCTGAGCAGCCAGGTTTCGGATGCTGAGCCATCCAGACACTCCCCTAATGCTCTCTGCAGATGATGGTGGGAGCTGAGTCACAGCACCCAGCTTCATCTCCATGGCCATCTCATCCCTCGATCTGCTGGCAGTGGCCTTTTCCCAGGCAATCAGCCTTGCTCTCAGCTCTGACAACAGGAGGGCAGTGGAGAGAAAAAAACCTTCATCGAGGACTTGGCAGGGGGCAAAGCCTTGTGGTGGGGATTGCTTCGTGCCGTGCGTGATGGCCCTGCAGCAGGTGCCCAGCCCCAGTGATTAGTGCTGTGGCGAGCTGGGCTTGGAGCCTCTTTGGGGCATCAGTCATTCCCTGAATTGTCTTTAAATGCTGCAGGGATGTGCAGGTCTTGGACACAAACAAGTACTCATTAGGATCCAGGCTTCCAGGGGGGCAATGCAGATTTGTTCCGAGGAATCCCAGAGTCAGCTATAAATACCTCCTCAGAGCATCACTCCCACTCCTCTTTGATGTTTTGCTGTTATTTACTTGAAACTTACTCATGCTGCCCTTATTTTTATCTTCTCCTTTTCCCCCCTCTGCTTTTGTGGCTGTTTATGAGCCGCATTGCAGAAACATCTGAAAAGGAAGAGGGAAAGAAGGTCGAAGACCCTGGGGAAAAGGTTGAGGACCCTGGGAAGAAAGTCAGGAACCCAAGGGTGGCAAAGTCCCCAAGGCCAGTGAGCTCCGTGGCTCCCAGTACAGCGCTCTCTCGGTGACACACGATGGGCAAGAGCCCTTCCCTCGCATCTGACCAGTGAGGGGCACAGCAGCCCCCCAAGCAGGGACCTCCTCTCCTCCAGGCATCTTGCTTACCCCAGGAGGCGCTGATATTAAAAGCAGGACGGGTGTGGAAACCCAGCAGAGTCTTTTCCTATCTTCTCCCCAGTGCACCCCCAGGGGCTTTCTGCTCTTCTTCCACCCACCCTGTGGCCAGACGGTTTCCTCTGCCAGGATGAACCCGTCCTGCTTGGCTGCAGCCTGGCACCAAGCTCTGCCAGCTCCTGGCAAAGCCAGATCCCTGAATCAGTGGTCACAAAGTGAAAGATCCCTGTAGGACTGATGTGGTGGGCAACCAGAAGTGCCCCCCACAGCAAGGGTGGATCTAACGGTGTCTCCTGCGGCTCCCCAGCCACCAATACATGTTGAGTTTGCAGGCTGTCGCTCTCCCTGTGATGTTAAAACCCAGCTGGATCCAAAGAAAAGCAGGGAAGCGGCTCTGAAATTAATGAAAGTGGAGGTGATGTGAATAGTCAGACACAGATGAGCTTAATTCCCTTAAACGAATTAAAAATACATTACTCCTCATTACTGCGAGCCCAAAGCCTTGAATCACAGCAGCAGGAGGGGAGCGTAACAGTGTGCACCAGCCACCCCATGGACCCCATGCCCACCTGCTCCCAGGGAGCTCCTACCTTGGACCTCCCAAATGAAGCAACTGGGTTTTGCTGCCACCACCCTTCTCGTAGGCAGATGGGGAGCTGGGGGACTTTGCTGGGTGCCAATTCCAGTCATTTCAGCAAAAAGAAGCAGCTGGACCCAACTTTTTAATTCTCTTTCCTCACCGTTTCAGCAAGAGGAAGAACACCAAGCACAAACTGATCTTTGCATTGTAGAAAGTGGGTCCTGAAGCAAAAGTTCAGGGGCCTCCCCACCTAAACCACAGCAGACTGTTTACTGTGTTTAAGGTTTAAGGCATTTAATCCCTTTATTGCTAAAGACAAGAGGCTGTCCCTCCTCTCTCCTCCACACATCCCTCCTTCTTCTCACACCCGGAGAAGCCAAAAACTCCTTAGAATTACCCAAACCCAGACATCCCCTTTGCCAGAATGCCTGCCTGCAGCATGACCTGCTTGCCAAGAATTGGGTATTTTTGCAGATCCCTATAAAAAGGGTAACTGGCTGGGCTGCAGGTCACTGCCCAGACAGGCTCCACACACCAGCCCTGGCCGTTGGGATGGATATTTGCTGCCTCAGTGTGTTGTTGCTGCTGCTGTGGAGCCCCTGGGAACCCATTTAGACATCAGCTGCCGCGGAAGAAATTGAATCCAAAGGGCAGAGAGGGAAGGAGGAGAGGCTGGAGTGGGGCTGGGAGCATGGGGTGGACCCAGCATCCACCAGCTGCAGCCCCATGGCAAGGCATAGGAGGACAGCACAGCTGGAAGTGTGGCCAAGAGCAGGAACAAGGAGGCTTTGCCAGCAGATGGGTTTAGCGGGGGCTACTGTGAATTCTTCCATATGGGGAAAACTTCAAATCCCAACAGGCTGCTCCTCTCCAAGGTCTGCTCCAGCCCAGACGGGCAGGCAGCCCGGGGAGCCTCCTGGCCTGGATTGCACAGGAGGTCACGGCTGTCCCTGAGGGCTCTGCAAGCTGGAGCCCAGAGAGGATGAATGCTGGGTGATGGGAAACCACATTCAGTTGTGGCTCCACACCAGGGCACAAGGACCCTCCATGGGAGCACCTAGAGAACAGCTCCCCCCCACGCTTCCAAGCATGCTGCGATGGGAAGCAGCTGTCCTCGGCTGGGAAAGCCCTGGCTCACTCCTGCAGATGAGCTGACCCTGTGCCACCAAGACCTGGCTGCTGGCACTGGCCCTGGTTTCCAAGACAGGGCTCAAAACAGTTGCCTCTCCTCCTCCCTTGGTGCCAGACCATGTCTGGCCCTGCACCAGTTGCTGGGGATCAGTGTTGAGCTGCGAACAAGCCTCAGCTGCGTGGAGAGTGGTTGTGTCCTGCAGCTGGTAGGGGCACACAGGCCAACACTAATTGGGAAGAGAAATTACCTCCATCTTCTCGTGTTGCTCATTAAAGCCAAGCCTGGCAGCGTGTGCTTTTCCTCCCAGGCAGGTGCTCGATGGGGATGGGTGCCCCCCTGCATGAAGGGCATATGGGTGCATGCCGGGAAGGAGGAGGACCCAGCCACTTTGCAAGTACATCAATGCATGGCAGCCAGGCACCACCTCTGCGGCGCTGGGCAGGACTCTGAGCTGTGCTGCATGCACTGCAAACCTGCTCTGGCTTTCCTTAAATGCTGCCTTTCATCCCCCCATGTTGGCTGTTCCCTTTGTGGTTGCACCCAGATGCTTTGCCCCTGCTCCATCATCAGTGTGATGGGACAACCTCAGCAGGTTTGCAAAGCACCAGGCACAGGACCCATGGGTGCAGTGGGTGCAGGGGTAGGGCATGAGGCCACAGCAGTGCTTGCAGCTGCCAAGGAGTGTCGCGGGGTTTCATAATCGGCCCCAAATCTGGCCCCGCTGGGTGCTGGTGAAGGGAAGCTGCTTGCAATCTATCACCTCTCTGCCCAGCGTGTGGAGAATAAAATAGGCTTGGGGGCATGTGGTACCGGTTCAGGGCGCGCTCTCTCTGCTTGGCTAAAATGACACTAATTAAGCCCCTCGCAGCGTGCAAAAGCTATTCCTACAGGGCAGACAATTAACCTTGAAACTTGGCTTTTAGTGCTTGGAGGGGAGCGAATTTTTCATCCTGTTATTTCCCCGTGCTATTAAACTAATCCTAGAGATCGTGAGGGAGAAGCAGTGTTACATGTCTGAAGCTCCCAGCCTTGCCAGGAGCACAGCGTGTGGTCGGCAGCCTCACACTCCATCCCTCCATCATGTTTGTGTTTTCACCCACGATCTCCAACAACATGATCACCACTGGGGAGCCTCAGGAACGAGGGATGCGACCAAGGGCACACAGCAAGGCTATGGCATTACACAATGAATATGGTCAGAAGGCAATCCAGCCTCCTCCAAGTGTGCTGGTTGCTCTGCCAGCCTGGCCTTGACTTTTCAAGGATCTTCCCCAGAGGCACGGCGTGTCTTGTCTCTCCAAGGCTGCGGCTGCTGGCACAGCGTCGTTCCAGCCCAAGCTCTGCAGGAGACGAGCTTCGAGGTTTTGTGTTCCTGGAGGAGGAAGGGAAGGACAAAGGA
The DNA here is from genome assembly GCA_033558235.1 of Neomorphus geoffroyi. Lineage (NCBI taxonomy): Eukaryota > Metazoa > Chordata > Aves > Cuculiformes > Neomorphidae > Neomorphus > Neomorphus geoffroyi. The sequence continues at coordinate 927,334 of JAUMJM010000038.1, forward strand.
GGTGGAGAAAGGGGACTTATGAGGGTCAAACCCAGTCCCCAAGATGTCCCTGGGGAGTCCTGTGTCCTCCCCAAGCTTCACAGCTCCTCTCACCCCCACCTCCTCCTTCACCCCCCAAAATGCAGCTGATGACAATGCTGAGCTTGGGGACGCTTGGGGACACTGGGAAGAGGAGCTGGTGGCTTGGCCTGATCCTGCCATCAGCAGAGGCAAGGGGAAAGGGAGGACAGAAAGCCCACAAAACCCCACTGTGGGCTGCCACACAGGTGCACCAGTACATATAGAAATTGTTTAAGCACTAAAAAACCAACCTGAGGACCTATGTTACAAGCTGCAAAAAGGAACCAAAATGTCACTAAATTGCCTCAAGAAGAGAGCGCTGGGAGGACACCACCATGGCACAGTCACCCACAGCTGCCATCCCCACCAGCAAGTGCCTGGGAAAGGGGGACAGAGTGGTGTCAAGATGAAGGGGACCCCAAAGCCATGAGACACAGAGGGCAGAAGCCAAGGGAAAGGCTGGGAAAGCAAATCTTGCTGCCTGGGATGAGACACATCTCTCTGGCAAAGGTCTCAGGAGTCTTTGGGACAGCAGAGAAGGGTAAAAGCCATTGGGAAGGGAAATGGCAATGTTTCTTGGGGTATAACGCCAGGAAAGCTCGATGCCAGCCATGTGCCCATGTCAAGCAGTGGCTTGTGAGCAAAATGCACCTGGGGTGATGAGCAGTGGGTGATTGATTTGGTGAATGCAAAGAATTTCCCCCATGACTGAATTAATCTTGATTAATACTTCCACAGAAAAACCTTTTTCCTTGCTGTCAGTAGTGGGTTAAAACCCCCTTTTGTTCCATCAGTTGCCCCTGAGCAGCTCTTGTTCAGCTGTGAGGTGAGCAGTGGTGGGGAAGGGGTGGACTTGTGGGTCCCCCGTGTCCGGGCATGAGGATGGGGCATCCTGGTGATGTTGCTGCCAAGAAGCAAGGGAAAACATGCAAATGATGGTGCTGTGAGAAAGTAAACCAGCCTTTGGGGGTGCCCAGGTGAGATGGGACAGCCTGTGCTTGCTGGGACCCTACTGTTTGCAGAAACCTTCCCCCAAGAACGTAGGGGGAAACTTGCGACATTGAGGCCAATGCTGAGATGAGCAAGGCAAGGGCAGAAAGCTGGCCAAGCCAGATGAGGGACAGGTTTTATCTGTGGGAAGTTTAACAGCCTTCTGCTCGCTGGGCTGGTGAGCCCAAGCCACCCTGTGCCCAGACATTTCCCAGGTGTTCCTTCAACCAGGCCACTCACCATTCAGCCCAGGAGCTACAGCCAAGGCTCATCTCCCCCAGCTGCATCTTCCAGAGAGCTCTTCCTCATCTTCATCAACCCCTTTGCACCGCTGTGCCCGGCTGACCTGCCCCTGACCCTCACACTGAGCTGAGCTGGCTGCTCGGCTCCTGCTCCCAACCTCATCACCTCAAAATAGCAGCAAACCTCCTACCTGAGCACTTCTGTAAGTGCTTTCCCAGCTTGCTGCGCTAATTGCTTGCCCTTTAAATCAGAGCATTGGAGGCTGCAGGAGCCCTCACGGAGCCATTTTGTATGTGGGTGCTGTTTCCCTGAAATGGCCTGGTTTTTAACTGCACTCCTCTTTTTTTCTTGAGGAGGTGGTACATTATGGAGGTTGGATAAAGCGACTGAAGGGAGAGCTGCACCGTAAAAGCCAGTGTGCTGCTAAATCTGTTGAGAAAAATGATGCTGCAAAGTGCCTTTGCGGTCGTTTAGTCATTTGTTAGCCTGGTCGAGGGGTGATTTGTGCAGCTGTGCTCTGCTTGTGTGCACAAGAAGCAGCTGCAGAGCATCACGTAGGGTAAAAGGCCCTTAGTGTGTACAGGGACCAGAGGGAGGATCAGGAAAGGAGGGCGAGAGAGCACTAAGGGAAGATTTTCTTTAGTCTGGGTGACTTTTTTGGCTTGTCTGCCTCTCTCTCCCATTTCCAAAATGATGCTGCTCTTCTCCATGGCTCCCATGGAGGTAAATTCATCTCCCACTGCCTTGTAACTTTTGCCTCCCCAAGAACCATCCGCATGAAAGACACTTTCCCTGCAGCTCTGTTGTTTCTCACAGTTAGTTTTCATGCTTTAAAAAAAAAACCCCAAAACCAAAAAAGAGAATAAGTGCCTGGGGTAGCAGATGGGACTGGATTCTCCTGTCTGCTATAAATCACAAAAGAGGTTTTACCTTCCTGGGATGAAGCTGTGCTCTCACAGCACTGATCCTGCTGGAGTTGGGCAGGGAGCATCAGCACAGCCGGCTCCCAGCACAGGCACCGCTCATCGCTGCATCTTTCTCTCCAGGAGGAGAAGACAAACCAACCTGCTGTGCCTCTTCTGCAGAAGTGGCAAGGTCCTAATGGGATCGCTAATTCATGGCTGTACTTCAGAGCGTCCTTCTGCTGGCGTAAATCAGCCCCACGGAAATCGGCTGTGTTGTGCTGATTTACACCGGGGAGCAGGGGGAGATGCTGGATGGTTCATCTGAGCATCCCTGTCCTCTGAGCGGTGGCAGGCGGCCACAAATCGTCTGGCGGCGATGGAAATAACTCAGCAGCCTCAGCCTGGGCATGGGGATGAGGACATAAAAGTAAAAGGCAGAGGTTTTGGAGTGACTGTGGGAATGAGTTCCAAAATGTAGAATGGAATGGAATGGAATGGAATGGGAGTGGAGTGGAGTGGGATGGAATGGAATGGAATGGAATGGAGTGGAGCGGAGCGGAGTGGAATGGAATGGAATGGAGTGGAATGGAGTGGACTAGAATATTTTTGGTTGGAAGCGACCCACAATGACAATTTAGTCCCTGCCTGACCAATTCAGGGCTGAACAAAAGTTAAAATACATTGTTAAGGGCATTGTCCAAATGCTTCCTGAACACTGACTGACTTGGGGCATCGACCACCTTTCTAGAAAGCCTCTTCCAGAGTTTGTCCAACCTCTGGGTAAAGAAATGCTTCCTAATGTCCTGACTAACCCCCTTGGTGCAGCTTTAAACCACTACCAAGGAGAAGGTATCTCTCTGGAGACCTCTCAGGCCTGTTGGAGGCTGGGTTTCTCCAGGATTTTGGCAGGTTCAGCATGTACCTCATTTAGCTTGCCTTCCCTAGTGGGGGTGGTGCAGGACAGGGCAAGCAGGCACTGAGCTCAGCTCCGGGCAGTTTGCAGAAGGGCGAGTGGTTCTGAGCAGCTGGTTGCTCCAAAATTGGAAGGGATAAATGCAGCATGGAATGCGTGCCAGCCGACTGGGCTGTGTTAAACCCGGCGTGAGCACCTAGCTGTGACAAAGCATTGGCATCGAGGGGCTTATGTGCCTGTGAGCTGGCGGCTGGTGAGCTGGGCTGCGCTTTATCGGCATTCGCAGCTGCAAAGTGGCAGTGCTGGCTCCAGGGAACAGGGCTGGTTAGGACCTGTGCCCTGCCAAAAGCCACCATGTCCTCGAGTGACCATCAGCTGTACCTGTCCCCAGACCAAGAGTAAAACTCTCTGCAGCCCTGCAGGTTGCATTTACCCCTGTAGGTGATTACGGAGTTGAGGTGCATGTATAACACAGCCTGCTATGACTGTTTTACGAAGCCCACATGGGATTGTTTTACCTGCATGTGCTGGGATAGAACAGGGTTGGGATATCCTGACCTCCCATGCAGCATTTTGTGGCCTGATGGTACAGGACAGGCTGTGGGACCAGCACTAGCTGGGTGCGAGAGTGACGGTTTCTGCTGGGCACGGGAATATCTTGGCAGGCTGGGAGCAATTCCCAAGGAGAAAACTTGGTGTTGTGCCAATGGCAATGCCTAGGAGGGAGTGGGGGCTGCCTGTCTCTTTAATCTCTCGTGCTGGGCTGAACTGGTGGCTTCCACCAATTCCCTTTCTCCCAGGCAATAGTCATTCAATTTGTTTTTATTTCCTCCCCCACTCTGTTCTGTGCTGCATAAAATCCAGAGCAGCATTTCCCCAAAGTGTCAGCACTTTATACAGCACAAGACTCAAAGTGCTTCCATAGGCACGGACACACAGACAAGATACAACTCCCAGGACTCATTTATATCCCTGTGCTTCTTTAGAGCACTGCAAATCCCCATGTTGGCTTGCCAGGTTATAGCAATACCTGCAGCAGAAACACCTCCCTGCCTCAAGCAGCACATTTTTATCCCAAGATGCTATTTGTTCAGTGCATTGTGGTTCTAATTCAGCAGATGGTACCAACAGCTGCCAACCCTAATTCTTATCTCCTGCCTAGCAGGCAGTGTTGACCCGATCTAACCCATGGCTGTGTGGGTGAAGACATCCCTGGCAGGACCCCCAGTGTGGGCTGCACCCAGGTGGGTATCAGCCAGGCTGGGAGTCCTGGGCTCCCAGGGCTGCTGCTGCTGCTGCTGCTGCCATAGATGGATGCTGCTGCTGCCACCCCCCAGGGATGCTGAAGCTTCCACCCTCGAGAATGCTGGAGCTGCCACCCCCAGGAATGCTGCTGCCCCGGCCCTGCTGCCCCAAAGCCGGGCAGAGGCTGCCCCTTAGTGTCGGGAAGGCAGCACGGCTGCTGCAGGGACCTGGCAGAGCACCCACGCTCGGGGACCCCCATCCTCTCTGCTCCCCGGGGGCGGGGTCCCAGGCTCTTGCTCACACCCCGGGCTGCCCGAGCTCCCCTTGCCTTCTCTGGGTGGGACTGGTCCCATCTGATGATGGTCCTGCTAATTACTGCTAATGGCCAATGGCTCCTCCTCCCCTGCCCTGTCTCTTGGGGGGCCAGCAGACCTCACCCCACTGCTTTCGCTGCTGCATAATCACCTGCCAGCCCTACACCCCTGACACAGCTGATGAACGCCCTCGCCCCTCCCCAGGCACTGCCTGCATCAGCTCTAATTGCATTTTCCAACATTAATCAAGACAGCACTTGCAGCTCCCTGGCTCCTGCTGGCCAGTCAATGCCAGTACCCCGAATCCCACAGTCTGGGTGATCCCAGCTCCAGCTGCCCTCCTGGACACGTATCTTTCTAAATAAGGTGCCTCGTACCTTTTTCTCAGGGTTGATGGCAAACAAGCCCTTCATCCAGCTCCTGAGGTCTTCTGACGACTGGAACAGAGCTCACTGTCCCTTGGGCACACGGGTAAACTGAGGCAGGACACAGCAGAGCAGGGAGGGGTGGCCTTGAGCTGGTCAGTGCTCCCACTGCCCTGAGCATACTGGCTGTTGTCACCTCCTGGTCTTTCCCCTCATTACAGCCCAATTCCCTGGAGACCATGGCGACAGAACGTCCTTCCCCAGCGACGTTATATTAGCTTAATAGCATTTTTCCAGTCCATTTGAGAGAGGAATTTACAGTGATCTCTGATTAGAACTGCCTTGGCAGCAGCTTACACCTGCTTGCTCCAACTGGCCACCCAGTGTCACCCCGCCTTGCTCTGGGTTCAAGGGCTGTAGGTGCAAACTGGCCTCTGGCCACTTATCACCCCACAGTGCAAAAGCTTCCAGCTCCCTGCGCCCCATTTTTCACTTGCTAAAAAGCTCAGAAGCAGGAGGTTTGGCTATTCCTGTGGCTCTTTTAGCCCATACATTTCACCCTGGTGATGTTTGCAAAGCCAGCTGGGCACCAAGGAAGAGATCTTGCAACCCTTGCTCATGTTCTTGCTTGCAAACCCTGATCATGGTCCTGCTTGCAATCCCCACCGGCAGCTGAGCAGGCAGATCCTTGTGCAGGGCAGCCAGAGCTCTTGCCCCGAGCATCCCCAACCCTTGCCCCGAGCATCCCCAGTCCTCACCCTGAGCAGCCCTGGCTCTGGCAGCCCCTGCCCTCCCCAGCCCCCTCCTCGCCCAGAGCTGCCACCGCTCTTCCCTCGCCTCTGCCACAGACGGTTCTGGGATCACTTACCAATTAGTGTGGCCTGCTCATTAAAGCTCATTATCTGCCAGTGTGAACTTGGATGGGATTGCGCAGACTTGGCGGGGGATCAAAATCTTCCTTCTTTCCAATCGCATCCCGCTCAGCCCCCCTGCTCTGGGAGCAGCCCCGCAGCCACACCAGAAGGCTAGGGGATGCGATGCTGCCTTTTAGAAGGAAAAAAAAAAAGGCCCAACAAATTAAGCTGAACTCTCCCCGTGGTAGGGATGGGTTGCTGCGCTGCACTGATGCTGCGATGGAGCAGGAGGATGCCCGAGCTCACCATTTTCCATGGCTTTCCAGGAAGCTGGGGATGCACAGGGGTAAACAGTTGGGCTTTTTGTCAGACTCTAAATCTCAGAGTCGAACTTACAGCCCAGCAAGCCCAGACGAGTGATTTTGGAGGCCTGGAGGCAGCTGCAGGTACTGGAGTGCCTGCAAGGTCACACTTGCCAGCTGGCCAAGGCTCAGCCTGGTGATGATCCCTTGCGTGCTCAAGGAAATCGCCGGGCACGTCCTGGTCCAGCAGACCCAGCTGCCCTCGGACAATGCACCAGCCCCTGGCTGTGCCCTCAGGGTTTTGGGCAGACCCCAGCACTGCGCGACAGCAAGCTCAGCTCAGCTCCAGAGCACAGAGCCGACGGCGATGGGGAAATACCAGCTGCCAACCACAGAAATTAGGTTTCTTCTCCATGTGCTCCGTTGTCAGGAGGAGCTGGTCTCAGAGGTTTCTTGGCTATTTTCTGCTTTTAATTGCAAGGATAGAGGGCGAAATACAGAACTCTGATAAAAGCATTCTGCTTCCACCTCCTCAGTGGGTGTTTGAGTGAAATAGGTGCTGGAAAACCCAACAGATTTCATGGCTTGGATGGGAAACATCTCTGCTCACAGGAGATTTCATTGCGCTGGGACCGGCTGCGTTCCAAGCTGGAGGGCAAAGCCCTGCACCTCTGTCCTGCCCCACTGTATCCTATGCCATGGGTCTGGAGCTGGCTTTGCTGTCACCACACATGACCCAGCCCCTGCCTGACACTGGGTCATCGGTGCCTGAGAGGGTGACACAGACCCAGGTCCCTGGGCAGGGATGGGGCCATTGTTTCGCTGCCATGAGGGCTGGTCCTGAGCATCCTGCACCTATGAGGCAAACAAGTCAAAGCCTTTCCACACTGGGAAAATCAAGCCCAAATGCAGCCTGGTTTCATAAGAACCAGCAGCACGGGAGAGGGAGTCCTGACTTTCCCAGCGCTTCCTTCCCCTCTTTCCCAAAGCCATCCCTCCCTGGGGAGTCACCAGGTCTGGCTTTCATTAGCAAATGAGCTTGTTTCGGTGAATGGCTCTTGTCAATATTGATTAAATTCCATCTTCCCATGTTCAGAGAAATCCTCCTGCGGACCCTTCAGTCCTACCATCCTAAAATAACTGAGTAACAAGACCCGGATTAACCCTTCCTTCCTCCTCTAAAAGATCCCCTCAAGTTGCAATCACCCACTGACTGCTGCTTTGTTCATCTCTAACACGGAGCCACCCAGCAACAAGGCAAAAATCCACCAGCCAGTGGAAAGCAGCTGGTCTAAGTTCAAGCCAAACAGCCTCAGCTTGCGTAAGCCAGCGCTTTAGTGCAGGCCAAGCTGGGAAGGCTGTGCCTGCATCATTAACAAAATCCCCAGCAAATGTTCCCTGTGGCATCCAACCAGTTCTCCAGGGCTGCAAATTGTGCCCAGGAGCATATTCTTCCCCAGCTCCTCCTTGCCAGGGTGCCTTTCACCACAGACACCAATGTGCTTGCGTCCCATGCTGGCGTGGATTGACTGCCTCTTTTATTGCTGCCAATTACTGGCAGTAAAGATGCCGCAGGGATGGAGCATGCAAGATGGGTTAGCACCTTCCCAGCCCTAATGACATGAAGCTTTGCAGGCTGCAGCAACAGCCTCAGCTCTCCACAGAGCAGGGGGATAAGCCCACAGCCCCCCCATCCTGCTTCCCTGCCCACCCCTTCCTTGCACCCCACAGCTGGATGCTGCAAATGGTGTTGCAGGGAGAGCTGGATCCCCGAGCTCTGGCATTGATCAGGGGCTGGGATGTGAAGGGGATGCCCATCCATGGTGACCCGGACACCTTCCCACATGGGTGGGAGCGGAGGCAGCGTGAGGCTGCAGGCAGCAGACCACACTCAGCTGCTGCTTGAATGCTCTGAGGCTTCACACTGTGAGAAGAATGAGCAGATAATAGGATTTTCCGTCTCTTCAAAGGGCATGTGAGCCAGGCCCCAGCACTGTGCGGCACCCTGGGAAGAGCCACCGGGAAGATCCTGTGCCTCCAGGCCAGCAGAGCAGCCACAGGGGATGTCCCCAGCTGCAGGGCAGCTGCCTGTGTGCAAGTGGGGACCGTGGACCCGAGTCCTGCAAGGGCACAAGGCTGGTGGGCACCTCCTTCTCCACGGTTTAGTGCTGCTGGCATCAAGGGGAGGCCAAACCCTGGTAATCCCATGCCAGGAGCAAAGGGAAAGTTCAGCTGCCTCCACCGGCTGCTTCAAAACAGTGTGGTTTCGCCAGGAACTGCTGCTCTGCTGCAAAAGCAAATGGGAAAGCAGACAGCAGGCTTTCAACTTCATTCTTAGAACAGCCAGGGCACGCACACATCGCCACACCGAAGGCATGAAACACTCACACCTCCTCTCTGCACACACACGCTGGCACCAGCCCAGGCCAGAGCAGCCACCCTTGGTGAGCCTGGGGTCTGCTTGGCCCTCGACTACCATGCAGGGGTTGCTGAGGGACCATCTGGAGGCTCATTTGAAGAGTTCCCACATCCCTGTGTCCCCGCTCCATTTCTCCTCGGATGGCTTATCAGCAGTGACTTTCCCGACAGCAATCGATAGAAAACATTTTATCGCCTTCCCAGGCGGCAGGATCCTTGGAGTGGGTCTGATTTCTGTTTCTATGGTGACATCTTCCGGGCTTATGAAAGATCTTGCCTTTCTTGGTTGTTGTTGGGTGGTGGAGACGGGGGGGGGGGGGGATGGGGGGGATGGGGTGTGGAAGACGGCTGGTGTTATATTTTTTGTTGTTGTAGGTTTTTTTTTTTTTTTTTCTTCTTCTTCTTTTTTTTTTTTTGTTTTAATACCATTTTCAGCGTAACAAGGAAGCCGCCAGCCAGACAAACGCGATGCCCGCAGCTTACTCGAAGCGCTGCTGCTCGCTGGGAGGGGCCCCAGGGCAGCTTTCATCCCCGAAACACGAAGCAGCCTCTGAAACCTATTGAGACTCGAATGCACGTTGGCTCTCCCTCCTTCCCTCTCCCTTCCCACCCCTCCGGGCTTCTCCTGCCAGGCCTGGAAAAAGCCACTCGACCACACAGCAGGGATGGCCTCAAGCACCAGCGACTGCTCGGGGCGCTTTGTAGCACAGCTTATTTTGCTCCTCGGCTCTGCTCCCTCGTCCTTCCCCTTCCTATTTTCCTCCCTCCTCCTGCTTTGGAGGAGGAAAAGGGGGTTTTCCATGCAGCCCCACCCCCAGCCCCTTCCCCACCTGCTGTGGTGGCTCTGGGACCCAACCAAAGGGGAAAGGAGGGATGCCAGGGGCTTCACTTTGTATCCCTGGGATGTGATTGCTTGCCATCTCCTGCATGCAAATGGGCCAGCACTTTTGCTGAGTTATCTGCACCTGAGGATCTAACTGCCTGCCTAATTAATGTCTGCATCGTTCCTTCTCATTAGAGCTCCCTTTACCCCGTGAATGGCCTTGCCTCCTGCTGCCTTCCCCTGCTGAAACAGCCCGCGTGCTCCGGCTGGAACCCACCCTCCTGGAGCCACCCTCCTCTGGGAGATGGATGGATGGATGGATGGATGGATGGATGGATGGATGGATGGATGGATGGATGGATGGATGGATGGATGAGATCTCGCATGCAGAGGTGCCCTTTGCTGATGTATTTAGCAAAGTAGCCCCCAGCTTCTTGGCCCTCGTGGCTCAGAGATCTAAAGGGGAGCCCTTCTCCAAGACGCCAAGGAAGTTGAGCCCATGTCCTTACTGCAACAGGAACAGATGCCTGGCTGAGATGGACATATCCCAGGCTCCAGCTTCTCAAAAGCCTGATTGCATTCAGCATGCAGCAACCCAGAGAGGCTGAGAGACGTGAGGGAGCTAACAGTCCCCTGCACCTCCTGGCACGACACCAGATGTGCTGCCTGACCTGGGCTGTGCTGTGAGGGCTGTCACAAGGGCAGGGACTGGCGCAGAGCAGCTGGGAGGGCTGAAGTGTTGGCAATGGCTTCATTCTGGGTTGCCAGGGGTGCGTTTGAAAGGCATCACTGGCTTTGCAATATCTGCCCTTACCTTTCCTGCAGCAATCAAGCCGTACTGCTCTACTTACTTAATGTTTCTCAGTGGCACAGCCTTCTGCCCACACACAAATAAATAAATAAAATAAACCAGGTTCTTCTTTTTGTTTTATAATGGCAGACCTCAAAGCTCAGAAAGTTGGAGTCACATCCTGGTGTTAAGTGACAGTGGGGGATTACTGCTTGCATCGAGCACAGACCCAGAGCACTTAAAAGCAAGGGCAGGAATGGTTGATGTGCACCTGCCATCACCTTACCCAGCAAAGAGAAACACACTGCCTGTGACACAGATCAACCCCCCCGCATATTTCATCTCAACACAATGCCCTTATCTTTGACCCAAAATAAAAATTATTCCTTGCTCAGCAATCTCACAATACAAAATGATCTACACGTGCATTAATGCCATGTATCAATCAACTTCAAATGCAAATCCACTGAGTGCTTATCCCTAATTTTACCATAAAAGGATGGTTACACGCCAAGCACCTCGCTCAACATTATTCTAGGGACCAGTAGTTATGATCAGCAAATCTTTTTGAGGCCATTGACAAATACTTGGATCATCAGCCTCTCTTAATGGAAACAATCTGGCCGTTTCCTGAGAAAGGGCAAAGCGTGGAGGCCAGAAAGGAGAGCAGCACATTCTCTTCTCTCCCCCTTTTTGCAGCCTCCCTCCTAAAAAAACTCTTTAGATCTGGAAGCCGGTGTGGGGAAAGGAGTGCGGGGCTGGCTGGGAGATTCGGAGGGAGCAGCAAGACAAACCCCTCTTTGCTCTCCCTGAGAAGGCAGTAGGGAAGACCGGCGTTATTGGCCACTTCAGGGAGTGCCTGCAACTCTTCCTTGGTGACAGCAGCGCAGCTCAGAGGGAAGCCTGTTTGCTAGGACATGCGGAGGGTAATTAGGGATTTGCAAGGCTAGGCACATTCTGCAAGTCTTTTTCCTCCTTTTTAAAGAAACTAGGGAGTATTGGTGGCAAAAGACGCTGTACAAGTGAAAGGAAAACACCAGGGAGGACTTAAAGAAATGGCATCAAAACTATATTAAATGTCTTTCCAGGAGCTGTGTGGCTGTTTGGGGTGCTGGCCAGGGTGCAGACAGACAGACAAACAGACAGCAGGGCCATGACGAATCAGAAAGAGGTCTAGAAGGGCTAAAAGTCTTTGGGTATGTGCCATGGTTCAGCTATGAGGAGCAAGAGAGTCCTCTCAAGTGAGTTGTCCCATTGGGGCTCTCCCACCCCTGCCACGACTGGCTGAGCTGCCAGATGTGGGATCTGAAGAATTCCCAGCCTGATCCACTTTGGCAGCTCCTGGGTCTTGCTCAGAGCCAGGGATCAGCCCCTGGCAGTGCTGGGAAGGTGGCACACAATGGGTCCATCTGAATTTCCACCCTGCCGTGCTCAAGGAACAATGCTCCGTGTGTACCTCGGAGGCTCCTCCTGCCACAGCCACCCTTGAACACTCTCCCTCTTGTTCACTTTGGCTGGAGAAGTGGCAGAACAGCAGGTATTTCCTGCCATCGGCTGCCGTCCTCGCCTGGCCGGCCCCACGGGGGACTCACTGCTCCAGCCCGAGTCCCTGGGACCCCCAAGGGACCTGACACCCCTCGGGGACAAAGCAGGGACCCAGTGAGGTTACTGTCACTCGGCAGGCAAGTGGCCCTGCTCCAAAGGGCCACCAGCAGCTCGATGCATCCCTCCCACTCTGCACATCCTGCTGGAAAAGATTTCCCTTTTGCGGTTCCAAATCCCAGCTAAAATGAGGAAAAAAACGTGCAAAAAGCTGTTTTTGCTTTGCTTCCTTTGTGCGTTTCACAGTGTGTTCTGCAAACAGGGCACTTCCTCATAGTTTCACTTTGGCTCTCACGTTTGGGAATAAGAGAGAGGCTTTTATTTTAATAGGAAAACAGGACTATAAATTAGCAGCTGGGCTGCGTGAGCCCAGAATCTTCCCACTAAAAGTACCTGCCCACGTCAGTGAGGCCAAAGCTGAGTGTTAGCACTGGGTATACAGGCAAGGAGGGGTACTGGGTGCTACCCCTCGTGGTGCAGAGTCAGTGGGACCTCTGAGACGCATCGGTTAACCAGCTGCAGCTGCTGAACAGACAGGACTTATTCCAGCTACCTGACGGAGAGGAAAATCCCAAGCAAGCATCAAGCAGCAGCCAATTTTCCTCGCTTAATACGTTTCCTGCACTCTCCCCCTCCCTGACCTCAGCTCCTCCTTGAAGCACGTTCAGCTCTAGATACTCCACTCCAGCAGGACCACTGCCATTTTGTCCCTCTCCTCAGCTCCAAGGCCAAGATTCCTCCAGATCCCACCTTGCCTCCCCAAGGCGCCTGGAGCAGCACCCACGTAGGTTGAGCACCCCATGGTGTGCCACTGCGCTGGGCATCCACTGGGATGCTTGGAGAGCAGGCGTTTGAATATGCCAACTCCATCCTTTGCAAAGGATTTGTGTTCCAGATTCAGATGCAAATGCAGATCCAGATCCAGATGAGGATCTGAATCCAGCTCAAAACGCAAATCCAGATGTGGATCCAATTCCAGGTCCAAATCCTGATCTAAATCCAGCCCCAGATCCAAGTGCAGCTCCACATGTGGTCTGACCCTGATCCAAATGAGGATCTAAGCCCAAGAGACGGACCCTGTTCCAAGTCCAGATCTAAGCCCCAGGATCTGGAGTGTGGTCCCTGGTGCCTGGTGGCCAGCAGTGCCCGGTGCCCAGCACCATCACCCAGCGGGTGCTGCCCAGTGGGATGTCCTGCATCCAGCACCGGTACCCAGTGCCCAACACCATCACCCAGCGGGTGATGCCTAGTGGGATGCTCTGCACCCAGCACTGGTACCCAGTGCCCACCGTGCCCAGTACCCAGTGACCGGCATGCGCTGCCTGGGGGCTGCTATACGATGCCCAGTACTCAGCAACTCGTGCCCCGCGTGCCGTGCTCAGCTCCCGTCGGGGGGTTCGCGGTGCCCGGCATGCGACACGCGGGTCCCGTTCCCGGTCCGTTCGGTCCCGGTCCCGTTCCCGATCCCTTCAGTTCCATTCCCAGTGTGTTGGGTCCGTCCCCGGGTCCGTTCGCTCCTGTTCTTTCCTGAGTCCGTTTTGACTCGTTCCTAGTCCGTTCGTTCCCGTTCCCGGCTCCGTTCGGTCCTGTTTCCGATCAGTTTGGACCCGTTTCTGGGTCCGTTCAGTCCTGTTCCCGTTTCTGGGTCCCGTTCCCGGGTCCATTCAGTCCCGTTCCCGTTCCCAGCCCGTTCAGTTCCATTCCTGTCCCCCTTCCCGTTCCCGGGTCCCAGTCCCGGTCCCGTCCCGGACGCGGATCCGTTCAGACACGACCCCGTTCCCATTCTCTCCCGTTGCCAGGTCCCGTTCAGACCCGTCCCCGTTCCCGGCCGGCAGGTGTCGCCGCGGTGCCGGGCAGGCCGCGCGCCGGGCGAGCCGCGTCCCCTCCCCCCGGCGCGGGGCTCCCGCCGCTGCCACGGCCGCGCTCGCAGGGCGCGCAGAGCGGCGCGGGCCCGGGATGGCCGCGGGGGCCGCCCCCGCCCGGCGCCGCCGCTGACACGCAGGTACGAGACTCGGGGGGCCGGTTCTGGTCGGGGAGGGCGCGGGGGTGGGGGGGGTACGACCCGGGGGAGCGGGGCTCGCAGCCCCGGGGCTGCCCGTGCGGGGTCCCTGCTCCGCGTTACCGCCCCGCGGGCTCCGCGCCGCAACGGCGGCTGCAGCCGCGGCTCCACCGGGCCGCCTGGATCCTGCTGCGGGAGAGGCCGGAGCTGCCCTTCCCGCTCCCCTTCCCGCTTTCTTTCCTTTCCCGCTTCCCCTCCCTCCCTCTCTCTTCCCCCTTACCCCCTCCCTCTTCTCTTCCCCCTTCCCTTCCCTTCCCTTCCCTTCCCTTCCCTTCCCTTCCCTTCCCTCATCCCTTTCCTTTCTCTCATCCCTTTCCTTTCCCTCTTCCTTTCCTTTTCCTCATCCCTTTCCTTTACCCTTTCCCTTCCTGCTGCCCCACACTCATCCCACCCGCGCTCCCATCTCCACAGCCCGTTCCCTTCCCGCCTGGCCCCTCTCTCGGTGAGGTCCCGGGGAGGCAGCGAGGGGCTCCCAGGTCCCCCCGGCCCCAGGGGTGCGCGGTGCTGCGGCGCTCCCGGCGGGCAGCGCCGGGATGCGGATGGGGGACTTGGTGTATCAGAAGCCCCCCTGGAGGAAGGCGGGCAGGGAGCCCTAGGGCCACCCCTCCAACCCTACTGCTGCAGCTGCTTTTAAGCTGCTGAATTCCAGCTAAATTGCAGTGTGTGTGTGTGTGTCTGTGTGTCTGTGTGTGTGTGTGTCCTTCCCACTCCCCCCCCGCAAACGTGCAGCTGCAGCAGTGCACAGTGGTGCATGCACAGCTGGCGGGCTTTTTCCCCCAGCCCTGGGGTCGGCATCCCCAGGGTTCTCCGGCCGGTGGCAAAACGTCGCAGCTCACGTCACAGCCCTGCCGGAGGTTTTTATTGACGTCAGAGCGGGGAGCTGCTGGGGTCTACCTTCGTTCCCCACCACCTTTGATGAAGCGCGATGGTGTCCCTTAGATGTGAGCAAATTTGGCTTTGCAAAAGCTCTTGTGGCTGCTGGGTTCCTGCCTGCACTCTCCTTGGCTGTGAGCGATGCCCTGGCTGGCTGCCCTCAGGTGACCTCCCAAAGTGATGTTTTGGAGGAACGAAAACAACAGTGGGGGTTTGGCATGGGAGAGCACTCCCAGAGCCTTCTGCAAGGCAGAGGGAAGGACCTCTGGTGGTGCCAGCACCTTCAGAAGGCTTTCTCATTGGGCATCACCGGAGCCTCTTTGAGGGTTCAGAAATTATTTTCTTCTGGGTGCTGGGACTTCGCAGAGCGCTCCTGCTTCACAGCTGCCTTCCCTGGGGTGGCAGGTTGCATCCCCCAGCTGGGTGCACATTGCTGAGGTGGCTCTGCGGATGTGGGTGCTGTCACCCGTGTGTGGGTGGGAAAGGGTGGAGGGACCCATGGGGAGCGAAGCAGAGGTTGGCTGTGCATGGTGCCCGGGTGCTGCACGGTCAGGAGCGCAGCCAGTGCCGAGACCGTGTCTCCTGGTTTCTGTCACGAGCTGATGGAAATGGACCTCGAGCTGCTGGGGGATGGAGTGGAGACAGATGTGAAGGAGCCAAGGGAGATGGAGAAAAGGACACGTTCCTCTGGAGTGCTCTTCCCTCCCCATTCGAGGTGGAATCGAGGTGTGCCTTTGAGGCATGGCAAGAACCATGGTGGTGGAGGGATTCGGTGTGGGTCTGCGCATGGGGCTTGGAGCCCGGGCTGGGTGCATCTGCACCCTGAGCAGCAGCTCTGCAGCCTGGGGCCAGGAGCTGCGTGAAGTTCAAGGCAGGAAGTGAGAAATTAAACAAAAATAATAAAAAAATAC
Organism: Neomorphus geoffroyi; assembly: GCA_033558235.1. NCBI lineage: Eukaryota > Metazoa > Chordata > Aves > Cuculiformes > Neomorphidae > Neomorphus > Neomorphus geoffroyi. The sequence goes on from JAUMJM010000038.1 coordinate 943,001, forward strand.
CATGACCGGTAGGTAGAAACTGCCAGGGAGATTTAGGGAAGCAGCACAACTGTTCCAGGGAGCCCAGAAGAAGCATGCATCCTCATCTGACAAGGAACTGCCCGTGCCGGGGACCGCAGACCCAGCTCTTCTCTCCTGGCTCTGTCTCCTCTGCAAGCCCCAGGGAACAATTGCATACAGAGTGCTTCGTTTCAGAGCCGCCACAGTCATTTCAGAGACCTTTTAGGCAGGAAAAGTGCTCTGTAGCGTGTAATTTGAAGGCTCTGCTCTGAACCTTCACTGTCGTTCTGCTAAATGATCCTCTGCTCTTCCAAACCTTTGCTGCCTGGAAACCAGCGGTGGTGACCTGGTTCCTGGCCTCACTAGGTCCCTGCTTTCCCTTCAGCCCCGTGCTAAGGTGAGGGGAGTCATGGGTTGCAAGGAGCAGCCTGGGGTTTCTCTGTCTTGCATGAGGCCTCTCAGACATCAAAGTCCTGTGAGATTTCAGCCAGTCTTAATCATCTCTCTCCTCTGTCTGAGCTGCAGAGGTTGTCACAGCTTGCTCAGGATTTTCCAGCCTGTAGGGTCGGTTCTTGTGGAGGCTCTGTAGGAAAATCTAGGGACGTCAACTGATTTCCTCTGAAATGGGGGAGCTGCAGAATTGTTTTCTGTAGCATCCCTCAGGCTTGGCAGCTCGCGGCGCGGAAGGACGGTTTGTTCTGCCATCAGAGGAAACAGCACAACTTTGGTTTAACTGATGGAGCTGCGCCGGGGGCACGGTGGGTGAGCTGAGCCCGGAGGTGATGGGCCATCGGTTAGCCAGGGAGCGTGATATCACTGGGGGTTTCCTCACCTTTGTCTTTCCTCTCCTGCCCATCCCAGTGCGCGTTGCCCTAAAACTTTTGTCGGTTGGAGGCACACCTGCAGGAACAGAGCAAGCTGTGGGTTTCCTCTCGCCGTGGGCACTGCCTGCCCTGACCGATGCAGGGCTTTGAGTTTCCAGCAGCTGGGGTGTGCCCGCAGCTTCACCGTGGGGTGCAGGCAAAAGGAAAGGATGGTGAGAAGGAGATACGTTTGCATGAGTGAAAGCTCTCACCCCTCAGCCTGTTCCTGGCTGGTCCAGTCCCGTGCTGTGGCACAGGGCTGGTGTGGCAGCAACACGCCGGCTGGCACTGTGCAGGCACGCGCACATCTCCTCTTGTATCGCACGGCTTCGCTTTGCTTTGGATTCGCTCCTGGTTTCTACCAAGGCAGGGAGAGTCCGGGTGACGGCAAATTTAAGCACGTCACCAAATCAGACACGCAGCCGGGGCAGAAGGAAACTGGCTTGGTCTTTCAGGCTGTGCCTGGGAGATACGTGGGTCTAACCTGCTTTCAAAACCATGGGTGATGAAGTTCCTACCCTGTTCCCAGGCAATAACTGCCACTCACTGAGGACAGCCTTCCAGCAACGCAGCTTGCCTTCTGCTCCTATCCTATCCCCCCGCAGCAGAGTGTGAGGTAGAGGAAAGGCAGTTTCCCTTTCACTTCTTCACCTCTTGGAGGGATGCTCTGCAGCTACAGCCCATCCAAAGATTGGGCAGGATGCATCCCAGCTGAGGTGGGATGGGTAGACCTGTGCATCGTCCTGCTGGCATCCTATCCTACCGCCTGCTCAGAAACATGCTCAAAATCTACTTGCTCAACATCACCTGGATTTGGGATTTCCCCAGGAGGGCTCATACAGCTGCTTGGGGCTGGCAGCAGTGAGGCTTTCACCCCAGGCCTGGTGCCGAGGAGGAGGGAGGCAGGTGCAGGCACTGCGGAGCCAGTGTCATGGCCAAGCACAAAGGATCTCCTCTCGCCAGCACCTGACCGGCAAAAAACATGTCCCAGCAAGCTGAGGGCCACCAGCAGCCATGTATGGTGGAGTGTGGTTTCCTAGGGCTTACGGTCACCCCTGGCCCATAGTGGGAGGGTGGGCATCGCTGTGCAGAGGCTGCTTTGCTGCAGGAAGGTGGCTGCTTGGGTTTTGCTTGGGTTGTACGGCCTAGTTTTGAGAGCTGGAATACGCTCAAAGATGGGCTTTCTGAGTTGCTTTTTTTGGTTTTGTTTTGTTTAAATGACAGCATTTCCCCTTTAAATTTACATCTCTAGCTGGGGAACACAGAGCCTGGTGAGAGAGGGAGTGTGAGACTTTTATAAAAAGAACGAGTCGGGTTTTATTATCCCTTTGAGACGAGCAGGGAAAATCTATACTGAAGGCATGAAATAGCAATAAAAATGGACTTTTTGCCAAAGCAAAATTAATTGAGTGAATCTCAGTCCTCAAGCCTGAGCTCTGAGAGGCTTATGAGTTGGATATGAACCACGCTGCCCCCTTTCAAGCTCTCAGTCCCCGAGGAGGGGAGGCAAAACCTCCCTCTGGTCCTCAGCACTGAACAACGAAGCGTGATGTGATCACCGCACAGGAGCACAGGACTCATGCTTGGGACACAGGCATCCCCACCGCTTGTGAGGCTGGTGTTACTTCTAGCCCGGATGGTTTCCAGGTCCGTTGGCTTGGGGACCTGCTCCAATGGCATGAATGTGATACTGGCAATCATTCAGTGGTCATCGTTCCAGTGTTTCCATCACCATGAGTCATGGCATCCCATCTGGATTTGTGGATTTGGGGGAGTCCAACAAGAGAAAGGAAGAAGGCTGGAAGCAGGCTCCTCTGGAAGCTGGGAGAGGAACCTGCTGTCTTATCCTGACCTGTGCTTGCTCTTATTAATCATTTTCCTCCCTCATGACCCGCTTCCTGCTCCTGTGCCGTGCTGGAATCTGGGTCTCCAAGGCACTTTCTGGGCAAAACCTTCACGGGAAAAGAAAACCCTCTCTTGGGTTTTGTTCATCTGGGTGCACACATATGGCAGCACCAGCTTTGTTCACCCCTTTTTCAGGATGAGGATGGCAGGAGGAGCCGCTGGACAGAGCAGTGAGGGGAAAGACGGATTCTTTTCAGCAGATGGTGCAAATAGGACGGTGCTGCGTAAACCTCCCGAGTCGTCCAGAGAGACAGAGATTAAATAGCGAGAAGGCTGAGAGGCAGCTCCAGGCAGGAGAAGGAAGGAGAAAAAAGGAAAATGGGGGTGGAAACAGGATTGGAGAGTGGAACTGGGGAGAGGAGTGTTGGTTTGAACAGGAATCTCCTCCCACTTGATGTCTCCCCTCCAATTCAGAGGGCCTAGATTCAATGCCATAAAAATATAGCCCTTTTCAATCCCTTATCTTGCAGGAGCAGAAACAATTGGCCTGCAAAGAAGGAGAAAACAATCTGTTTGACTGACAAACAAAAACACATTTCTGCACAAAAGGAGGAGGAGGAAGAGGCAGCTGTCTGGCTGCTGCTTCGGCTTTTTTCCTTTCCCCTCCCTCTCCTGTCCCCTTGCTGATGGTGTCGGAGCTGAGCCGTTACCCTTGCCAGCAAAACACCCGCCGTTCTGACTGGCTGGGTTCAATGTCAGGCTCCTGCGGCAAATGTCATTGTCTGCCCTGCTGTCACCAGCCACGGCGGAGATGCACAAGCCCTGCCGTGATGCCCTCTTGGGGGTGGTGGGGAGAAAGGGGGTACCCTGAGTATTAGTGGGGCAGAGCCTGGCTGCTGGGAAAGGCCACTGCGTGCTGAAGGCAGAAATGGGTGCTCGAGAGAGAGGGACCAAGGCTGGTTGGCTCATGGTGGTTGGGCTGACAGAGGGGATGCAGGAGATCTCTCATTGCAAGACCTTAGGAAGTTCAGCCAGGCTGATATATGGGTGGTATGCTGATATGGTAGCTTGTGGGCATCGTTGGAGAGCCTGAGTGCTGCAACTGCTGGAGCCTTGGCCATCTCCAGAGTCAGCTCTGTGCCTCTGTTTCCCTTGCGTGCAGAGTCAGCAAAATAACATGCAAGTGCTCTAAGAGAGCTGGGGCATGGAAGTGCCCTGTGCACCTTAAGTCATTATCCCAGCAAGCTGGTATCCCAAAAAATCATTATTCCCCCCCAAACCACTATGGCAACATCCATAGTAGCCAAACTGGTGCTGGAGGGGATCTGTTCGACAGGCAGGAGCAGAGCTTGTGGGATCCTGGCAGTTCTCCATCTCTCCAGAACAAAATCCTCACTCAGGCTTTTTTAAAAGAAAGTGAAACTGGTTTTCCCGGTGCAATTCCCTGACCAGGAGCAGCTGCGGTTTCCTGCCTGGAAAACTCTATGGGGACATGTGAAACAAACAGCCATGCTCCAAAAACAGCCGAGTGTGATACCCAGTGCCTGCCCGAACCTGGAAAAGCAGGAGGCTGGAGCAGGGTTCCTGCAGGGGCTGGTTGGTGCTGCCACAGAGAGCATCTACAATAAAGAATCAGAATCTCAGAATCAGTAAGATTGGAAAAGACCTTGAAGATCATCAAGCCCAACTGTCAGCCCAACACCACCGTGCCTACTAAACCATGTCCCAAAGTACCACCTCTACATGCTTTTTGAACCCCTCCAGGGATGGTGATTCCACCAGTTCCCTGGACAGCCTGTGTCCAGGGCTGCAAGAAGAAAACCCTGAAGCCACCATGACAGTCTTAACTGATTTTGATCGAGGTTGCTGGTGACCTACTGGAGTCCACTGGAAAGATGGTCCTGCACTGGTAGATTATTCACTTTTTCTTTTTTTCTAAGGAGTTCTTTCACTCTGCAGCCAAGTAGCAAAATAACGTAAGAAATCACAGATTCCAGGTGAGTTAATAACAAATAATGACTCTCAGTTCCTGAGTGGTTCTCTTGATGCCTCAGTCCAGGCATGTAACAGCCAGGCTTTCCTGTGCACACTCAACCAGGCTTGTTGAAATGCTGGTGTGAATTGATAGAAACATCCTGAATACAAGTGAATTCAAGAGATCTGGCCTCTGCTTTCTTAGAGTCCCACAACAGAAGCTTTGGGGAATATTTGGCCTGAAATTTAGAAGAACTTGATTTTATTTTTTTAATTCTTGCACCTAAAATGCAGAATTTTCTGCATTTTCCTTTGCTCTTTCATTTCAAAGGAAGATGAGAGATGACTGGAACTCCTTTTACAACTTTGGTGCTTGACTTTCCTTCCCAGAAGGGGAAGATGCATTGTCTGCCTGTCTTGTGATCGGGCTGTAACCTTTTGTTACCCTGGTAAACGTCAGCTGACCAGGCTGGGATGTGAAAAAGCTCCATCTCTACCAGACCGTTGCTGCTCTGCCTTGCACACGGTATTTGGGCAGGAAGAGGCCCAGTGTCTCCCTGCCTGAGCGGTACTTGCAGACTTTGCCCAGTGCGGGGGTAGTTGCATGTGCTGCAGGGAAGCGCAGGCAGCCAGTGCAAGAGCAGGTTTTGCCTCTGCTGAAGTTGGTCTTAACCCTTCAGGACCATGGTTGTCCCAGCATGCAATGATGCAGCCTGGCCCAAAGGGGTCTTTGTTAGGATAAGTGGTCTGCAGAGGGTGCGCACCAGAGAGGGAAAAACCAGGGTTATTGAAATGGCAAGGCTGGACCCTACAGTCGGTGCTGCTCGGAGACACTTGTCCCCTTCCATTTCAGCAGTGTCATGATTGTGCCACATCCTCTGTAGCCACCTGCCCAGCTTCCCTGCACTGGTGCCTTCTTCCAGCTTCTCCACACCTTCTTGTGGCCCCCAAAATCTTCCACCACCCTCTCTCCTTCTTCACTTACTATTACCCCCCAAACTCACCCTGCCTTCTTTCAGCTCCTCCCGCCCAGCTGAACCCCATTTGTAAAAAATCAAGCCTGGTGAGGGTTTGGCCTCTGCTCCGTGCCAGTAGATGCAGTGCAAAGCTAATGCTGTGATGAAGTAAATCTAACAAAGATGTGGAGCTTGGCTTCTGGGCAAGAAGAACCATTCAGGTTTTAGGAGATGCCTGCTTCTCTGGTCCTGCATGCTCTCAGCGTCAAAGGTGGCCACGGGAGCAGCTCTCAGAGTGAAGCCAGAGTTTGGCTCAGCCCAGGTTCCTGAGGACAATTGGCTGAGGCAGAATGGGATCTGGTAAAGCCCCAGCTGTCACCTTCAGACCATGCAGATGTCTGGATGGTTGCAGTCCGTGGCCAGCAAGATGGTGTTCCCCACTGCAGAGCCAGCGTTTGGGGAAGCAGCGTCCACCCGTGTTTCATCCAGAACTCTCCGGAGCATCTCCTTTCCCTGCTGCTGTCCTGCTCACCAACCACGTGCAGGAGGGGAGCAGACATCTCCCCACTGCTTCCACCAGTTGCAGTCACGCAGTCCTGAAGCTCATCCTTGATATCAGTCTGCCCTAGCGCCTCTTGGGATTTGGCCAGCGTGTGTCAGGGCTACGCGCCTCTTCCTCTACAGCTGCTCTCCGCTCGGCTGCGTCACCCAGAGCATCGCTTCCTCCTGCCTTGGGTTGCTTTGTACATCCCATTCCCCAACTTATTTCACCCTGATTTATACCAGGTCACGGGCTCGTGGTCCCTTACTTGGCTGTGGTAGCACAGCCTCTTCGATTAGGTGTATTTCCAAGCATGACTTCCATCTGTCCGTCAGTCGCTATAGCTGATATCTGCAGCGTTTGCAGCCATACAGGGGCGTCGCTCATATCTAATAATCGTTGATGGTGGCAGGGGTGTGATAAATGATCTATTCCACGCATTTCACCTCTTTTCTATTCAGAAATTGTTCGTGATTTTTTGTAGTTGCATTAAGTATTCAAAGTGACTGTGATTTCCCCCATCGTATTCATTATTCAAAATTGTTCTCCAGATAATTTCTGCAAATAATTCGCGGTCTTTGCTCTTTTGTGAATTCTTGGTCTCAAGAATGAGAGTCGTTTTAATTGGGATATTGCATCACATGACGGATTTTGGTTTCCCGATTGGGCAGGCTTAATTTTTAGATTTGAGGTTTGGGGAGGGAACTGTTGCAATTAAGAATTTGAAATTTACTTTCTTCTGATATCGTCAGTTGCTGCTTAATATTAACAGTGTGTCTTGTCTTTTTTTTTTTTTCCCTTCTTGGCCAAAAATCGCTGCCGGTAACTTATTGGCAAGAAGCACTTGGAGAATATAAACAAAAAGGTGGCACCAAAACAGCTAAATATAACCTATCTAAAAACTGGAGTGATGATTCACAGTGGTTTGGGTTGTATTATACACTTAGCTCTGTTAAAAATAATGATCAAAATAATTTAGAAACATTAAAAGTCACATAGCAAGGGGACATTTATAGCACTTGGTTTCATAAAATCTTCCATCGATGGCTGTCTGCATGCCTGAGAAGCATCTGTGGCTGGCCAGCGTGTGGTGGTGGGTTCATACCCTGGCTCTACTCGGTGATCTGGCCCTCAGCTTGGTGGAGGCAAAGGGAAGGAACGTGCAACCAGCCTGGCACCACATCCTGCCTTGATCCGCACTCAGAGCAGACAGGACTCCGGTTGTCTCGCAGAGACCTCAACTCCAGGCAGAGGGTGACCATAAGCGATTTGCCTTCCAGCTCCCTGGTTCAGAGGGAAACAGCTCCAAGGTCTCCTGATCCCCCCCAGCAGCCCCCTCCTGCCACGAGGCGAGACGGAAAGGTGCAGAGTTCAGATGTTTTCTCTAACTGACAGCCTGGCTCCTGCCACCTCTTGTAAAACCTCCTTGGCTCTATTTTCTGCCCTCTGCCATTGGGCTGAGTCAATGGGGCCCCACCCGTCCCCCCCTTAATAGCAGGGGCTCCTGTGGCGTATTTATGCCTCCAAAGAGGAACGTTGTGCCGACATTCCTGATCATGCAGCACCCGCACACCCCGGCTGCTTGCTTCCACCAGCTGCTGCTGCCGATTTCCCTTAAAAATAAAACCCCTCTAAAGGTACAGCAGGGACACCTTAAATGCAGAGCTGTGGCGTGCAGTTAATCATATCCTCTTAACGGGTTTATTCGCTCATTAAATATTTAAGACTCGTTTCTCTTTATCAATAGTGTGGAGGCGTGCAGGCCCCGGTGCAAAGATTTATGCACACAATAGGGTCGGTGCATTTAGATTTGTTTGAAGGGATTCGAGAGCCATTTGAAACTCGACCGAGGGGGACGGTTGCTGCTGCTGCTGTTTTCCTCCGGTGAGGTTTCTGCCTCCTGACTGTGGTTGGGAAGCAGTGGGAGGGGAGTTTGGGGGATTCAGGCTAATGGCTGTCTCTGATACCCTCCTGGTTGCTTTTGACATAGCTGTGCCCCTTTTTGAGAGATGGAGAGGTCTCCAAGGGGACCTGCTCGTGCCTGGCATGAGCGTCCGGCAGTGGTGAGGATGGTCCTTGGAAAACACAGTGCGTGGAGGCAGGATGTGGTGCTGGGAGCACAGTTGTAGAAGTGACGTTCTGATTCCCGCTTCCCGCTGCTGTCTGTGGGAAGAGCGGTGCTGTTGTGGCTCAGATGTGAATTCCAGCTCATCTGGCGCTGTTCGGGAGCTGTCATGCAGGTGCAACATCTGTCGTTCTGTTATTACCTGGGCTCTGCCCTTCATGCAGGTGTAGAAATGGTGATGGCCTTTTTGGTTCATGGGATGTGGAGAAGGCCAAACCTACACCATCACTTTGATCTTGCTGCCCTGTCCTTCCCACTGTCTAAACCCCTGCCCACCAGCCCAGACCACTGTCCAGAACATCCAGTCTTCATCCAGTACCTACCATTGCTCATCCTTGCTTCAGAGAGGCAATTCCTTGTGCTGCGGCCAGTGTGCACCCCGATAGCATGTGTGTACGCCTGTTTCCCAGGCTTTGAGGGCTGTGAGTTGCAGCCTTGTGCTGGAGTGATGGTGGACCTGGATGAAGATTGGGCTGAGAGCCTGACTGCACGTCCTATGCAGTTGCACAATGTGACCTGTACCCGTCCTTCCATGAAGTGCGTTGCCAGAGCTTGCAGGGACAGCAGGTCTCGGCACGCAGGACTCTAGCACCGTCTCAGCAGCCTCTGCTTAGATCAGGAGGGAACATCTCATGCCAAGACCTGTCCTCCCCAGGCTGCAGATCGGAGTCAGCAATGGCAGCAGCTAATGCCTAGGCTTTTTGACCCCCTCGTGGCATCCCGGCAGGTTCTTCCTGCAACCTCACGTGCAGGCAGACAAGCCTGTCCCAAAAACTCCTCTCTGGGAGGTGCTGGGGTGGATAGGGAGGATGAGCAACTGCAGTGGCAATAGGTAGAGCCGGCAGCTCCCTCCTAGGGGTGTAAGAAATACCCTGGCTGGCTTATTGACAGCCCAGAACAAGGGAAAAGCATGCATGCGTCAGATATTTACCCAAACCTCTCCTGCTTTGCAACGTGCCCACTGGAAAAAAGGATCTGACAGCAATAAAACTGTCGAGCGGCTGCTGTTGCTTTTTTTTAAAGTTCTATGATAGCTTCTCCCCCCCTTTTTTTTAATAGCTAATGCATCTGTCACTACTTTCCTAATGAGCTTTCCGAAAGGGCCTTAGGGACCTCTACCTATCCATGTGGGTTTGGATAGGAGCTTGCTCAGGGGAGGCAGAGAGAATTCAGCTCCTTTTTTTCACCCCCACTTCCTCCCTACCACCCTCCTCTCCGAGGGCAGGTTGTCCAGAGGGAGGGGAAGGCAGCAATATCTCAGCACTCGGCGAGCTGGCGTGCACCCCCTGCAATCACAGCCAATAATGACAAAAAGACGGGGCTGCTGCCAGAGATAGAGAGCTGAGCTCCAAGCGTTACAGCAATGTCACAGCCTTGGGACTGCTGCTGGCTGCTACTGGAAAGAAATTTCCTCACAACAGGCAGAGTTATAGGAAGGAGCGTTGATTGCATTAAAAAACACCCTCCCCACCTCTTTTTTTTGGCATAGATTTTCAAGGCTTTTTTTTTTTCCTTCCTCTCCCCCCCCCCCATTTGCCATTGAAGTTGCGTTCAATAAAACCCATCGCCCGAGAGCGTCTGTTCGCATGTTCTCAGCAGTACAATGGGCAGAGGACTGCAGTGTGCAGAAGCTCAGCCAGCCTCACGCAGACAATGAGGGGGTGGGAGCGGAGCGGGGCAAGGGGGGGCTTTTATTTTATTTTATTTTTCCCCCACCTGCCAGCTCCCACTACTAATTGTAATCACAAAAGGCAAATGGGAAGGGACTAGGGGAGCAAGGCTGTGGTTCACTGGGGTCATGGTCTCCATCAGTCATTCTCCTAGCCTGTTGCTGGGTAAAAGCCTGGCTCCTTGGTTTATCAGAGTGACTGTGCAGTAAAAGCCTTTTTGCCTCCCCCCCCCCCCCCAAAAAAAAAAAACCAACAAAAAAGGCTGTTTCAGCTGAATCAAAAAGCATGAACTTCCAGTTGCCATCCATGGGAGACTTTCCATTGGCTTCTCTAGGCGCAGAAGTGAAGACAGGGTTTGGTGACTCAGGCACAAACCTAGGGTCTTTTCCTTTCTCTGATGCTGATGGCAAACTATTTAGGGTCCAATTCAGCAAGGGGCTGAGCACCACCATCCCTGTGCCATTCTATAGGGCATGAGAGGTTGCATCACTTGGCAGGACTGAATCTCTGTGCTGTTCCCCTCAGCTGTAAAATGTAGCGGTGCTAACCCCACATTGCGTGATGGTTGAAAAGCTAATAACTATTAGTGGGGAAATGCTTCCAGATCTCTAGATAAAAGGTGCTCAAGGAGGGAAAATGATTATCAACGTGGGCCAAATAGCTACAGGGGATTTGAGATTTGTTTATATTCGTAGGGTGTAACCACTAAGGAGGGAGAGACTGGGACAATGGAGCATGCACAGCACTAATGGAATGAGCGTAGGAAAGAGGCTATCTCTGGAGACCCTTAGAAACCATTTCCCAGTGGTAAGATCTGCTTGGGTTGTTTGTTCTTCTTCCCAGATGAGAGCTGCAGTCGTGGATGCTTTTATCACTTATGAACTGGACTAGACGGAGGGCCAGAGAGCGTCCTGTAGGGACGAGCCTGCATGGCTCTCCAGTGGATGGGTCTGTGGATTTAACAGGTTCAGCTTCCGTTTCTATCCTTCAGAACTGTGCTTTATAACAGAGGATTCTGGACTAGATATTTCAGGCCTGGTTTTAAAGCTTATGGGGTGTAGGTTTGGCCTCTGGTAAAGATGCAAGGGCATGACTTGGGCATCTTGAGGCTGCAGCTGCAGCAGAAGGGTTGTTTGAGGTGGCCACATCCCATCCCATCCTGGGATGGAGCCTTGAAATACAGTTTGAGTTGGGGTGTGGATTTGGAACAGCCTTGTGGTACTGCGTGAGCGTGGTTGTTCCTTGAAGCCATTTCTCTCAGAGATTCACTTTTTCCAGCTGATTCACAATCTCAGTGCATGCCCATTTCTTGCCATGGTGACAGTAAAGCTCAGTGAGGCTCTGCATATGAACACGCAGTGGTCCAGGCTAGAGTCTCCTAATGGGCTCTGAGCCCAGTGGTGCCGGAGCTGTACAAACATAGGTTGTTCCCTTGGGATTAAAACCAAGTTAGACAAGCTGTTTATTGTCTGTGACCGGACAGCGCTGGGAGACTGTGCATCACTGTGCAAAGCGTTGGGCAAGCATGTAAGAGACAGGCAGTGTCCGTCCCGGCCCCCTGGGGCGTACGTCTTTGCTTACCCACAGTTCCTCACTCACAGTGGCATGCACTGCTCCGAAATCACGACGTCGCCTTTCCTTTGCGCCCTGAGACAGCCCCATTTTGTGCTTCAGGGAGCTGCAGCCTTTCTCACTGAAGACCTGCAGCACACCATGCTCTTTTCTTCTTTTTTTTTTTTTCCTCTCCTGGACACTTTACTTAGATTCTTTCTTCCCTCTCATTTTCTCTACCATCAAATGAAAGCCATTCAGACCAAAACGGTTCAGTCTGCTCTTTGTGTCTGGAAAACAGAACACCAGAGACAGCTGGACCTACCCGAGATGGCCACGGCCGTGGCAACAGTGGCTCTTTGTTAGCGCTGTTGTCTCTGCCCCTATCTCCAGTGTCTGGGGCCCTGTCTCTTTAAAGCTTTAGTGTGCTGTGTCAAAGCCAACAGAGAGTTCAGCTTATTAATGGATTCGCTAGGTTAATATCCCAACAGTTTGGGTTTGGTGGTTGTTGGGTTTTTTTTTCCCCCCCAGCATAATTTAGAAAGGGGGGAGGGCGAGAGAAAGATAACCCAGTCCCATTTCTGGGGAGGAGGGCATGGCATGGCTCATTGCTTTGGAGAAATGGAGCTGGAATGGTTGGTCGGGGCCACGAGGAGGTGGTGGCCCAGCCCTTCGCCTCCCCGTCTGTATGTACATCTCTCTCTATCTCCTTCTCCTGCGGGGTTCCCTGCATCAAAGCTTCTTCCAGTTCTTATGCTAATGAGGTGCATTAATGCTTAATGACTGTGAACAGGCTTGTTTAATTGCACCTATCTGAGCAGGAGGCACGTTGCTGTATAAGAGGGAACGACCATGTAAGCAGCTGCATGCCCTCCTGGACAGTCTTAATTACATGTAAAACTGATGTGATCTAAACCACCAGGCTGGTGATTAGTTTAGTGAGGCAGGTGGTACTTTGCAATTCAGTGCCTCAGAAACTCTAGAGCAAGTGAGATCAGATTCTTTCGTAGGCTATGGAGGATAAGGCAAGCCCTGATCATCCTTGAATTTGATGTTGGGTGGGGACAAGCACGGCATAGTAGATTAATTTAATTAATTTATTGCAGTTAGTTTGCAAAGACATTATCCACGAGCGGCTGTGCAGAATACTGAGCAGGCCCATTAATGCAATGCTATTTTGCCTGTAAATCCTCTCCCCCCGCCCCTTACAGGAGGAATGAGCTGCGATGGTCTCAGCTTTCTGCAGCGTTATCTCGCGCTGTTTGAATACGGCGGATTGTCTGAACTACAAAGAGGCCCGGCGCTAATGCAAAGCCATCCCTATTGGCACTAGACCTAGATTAATGACTCTGCATGCATTGCCTTGGCTCTAAACTGGATTTCCCTAAAGCAGCTCACGGCGCTGCTGTCTGCACTCCCGTATCCGTGCCTCTAGCCGGGCTGCGATTGTTCAGCTGGCGAGAGCAGCGGATCTGGGAGCACCTCCAAGTGGGAAGGCTGTTATGTAGGGGTGCACAGGTATGAAGGTACCTGTCATCGCAAGCCATCTGCTGCTAATTACCCGGCCTCGATTCTTGCGAATATTTGTTTTGCTTTTAGTCACCAGAGGGGGAATTTTTTTAAAAAAGAAGCAACCTTTTTTCAGAAATCACTTTAGGCAGGGGAATGAACCGAGTCCAGCAGTGTTTTGGGGTTGTTTGGGCTCCCAAGAGAAGCGTCTCCCAGCACACCACTGCCTGGGGCTTGACCCCCATCCCATCCTGACGCCTGATCCTGCCCCTTGGCCTCCTCTCCCTTGAGTGCTTCATCCTGGTCCCCATCCCATGAACTCTCTGATCTTCCCCTCTCCCTGCCCACCCGGGCCCCAGTGGAGGCTCTTCCTGACGTTACTCCCACAACAACCACTTCCTTCCCGTCCCGGCAGCCCCTGACTCCGCAACCGTCCCTGCCTGGCCCCGGCCAGCCGTGGCCCCTTGCTGTCTCCCCGAGACCCCTCTTCTGCTTCTCCACTTCCAGCCACCGCTATTGATTTTATAAAAGGCCTTATCTCGACGCAGAGGCTCTTTCTGCGTAGCGTGAAACCCACATCTGGGAGGTGACTCACAGCCCTGCTCCTGCCATCAAAGCTCTCTCCTGATGTCCGCTGCACCCGTGGGGTTTTGGGGTTAGAAAACCACCATGTGGAACCTGTTTTAGCCAACCCACAGGGACCGGCTCCCCAGAATAAAACATCCCCTCGCTGCCATGCTTCAAGCTTGTTGGCAAAGAGGGAAGACCTGGCCGTGGCAGCTGCCTGGTTGTGGCAGGAAGGCAGCAGGGCAGGAGCTGGTGAAGAAGTTGGCTAGATGCATGGCAGAGGAATGAGAGTGCTTCAACATCTTCCTTGGCATCTTCCTCAGTGTCTTCCTCCTAGTTGATGTGTTTCCTGGCAGGAGAAGGCACGCAGCTGTGGCAAGGATGGCAGGGGAGGGCAGCAGCTGAGGACAGGAGGTGGCAGGGGGAGACAGAAGATGGTGGCTGCCCTGAGGGGAGTACAGTGCCCTGCCTGGCTTGGAGTGGGAGCTCTCCTTCCATGGGAGCGATCCCACCCTGAGGGGCTGCAGCTGCCTGACTCCCTGCAGGGGAAGACAGAGGCCCCGCTGCCATTTGCCTTCTCCTCACCCACCCCGTCACGGCTGTTCCCTGCCTTGTCCCACCAAGGTGCGTTTTGCTGCACATACCCTTGGCCATGCTGTGACCGCAGGGCAGTCTCTAGTTGGAAAAGATACCTTTTCCTCTCAGAAAAGCTACCCTAAGCACAGCCTCATGGTGATGGTTCCAAGGCATGCCCTGAGCTTCATGGCACTGCTGCTCCCAGGGACACGCAAGACCTCATCGTGCCAGCGGGCATGGCTGCCCGCAGCACCATCCCCTCGAGTGAGCTGAGCACCCCAAGACACTGCATCAGTGTGAGAGCAGCAGGGTTTCGCAGAGAGATACTGTGAAGCTGTGGCAGCGCCAGGGTGCATCTGCCCGGGGTGAGCTCAGCCCAACCTCATCTACGGGAAAAAAACCCTCGCGCCAAACCTGAGCCTGAGCAAACCCTTTTTTTAGCACTCCCCTATTTGCCAAGCGTACTTCCTTTCTTTTGATTCTTACCACCTACATACAGTCTGACTGCAACGGTAAAAAAAAATTAAAAAAAAGGGGGGGGTGTAAAAAAAAAAGAATTGCAACATTCAGTAGAAGGCTTTTCTGTCTAATGACGTTAAATTTATTAACCAAAACTCCAGCTGCACCAGGCTGGGATCTAATAATATTCAGGCTATGGAGACATCAAGTAGAAAGAAGCTTAAAGCCCTTTTTATTTCACAGTAAAACTGTCAGTAAATAACTGGATTGTCTTGAGACTGAGAAAATGGGGATTTATCTTCCTGAACATGAAAAGTGTGCTTATTTTTTTTTATCAGCTTCAAAAAGCCCCAGCAACCTTGATTTTCCTTCCACACCGTTCTCAGCAGCTCTGCCAAGCCCCAAAACCACACAAATCAAGAGACAGGCTCTAAAGATATTTTTAATTAAATTAATTCCTTTTCCTTCCTTCCCCATTTCTCCCTTGTCCCCTCCTCCATCCTCTCTTTCTCTCTCCCTGTGTCCCCAGCTAATGACTTCTAAGCACTGTGACATTTCAGCACTGGCTGTCACTAACACCACACCTCCGTGCTGGTTATAAATTGGGCACAGAGACATAAAATTCCCTGCAGAAGGTCCCCGTTTGATGATATTCTCCGAGGTAAATCTCCAATAGCTCCCTGTTTTCTTTAATAACGCTAATAGGCATAGATTAATTAAACTGTTATATTACTTCCTTCTTTCTACCAGCACCAGTTAGAAATCTTATTACCTGCTCCTCTCCGCTTGCCTTTTCCCCAAGGTGGTTATATTCCAACTAGTTACCAAGGTTTCTCAGAGGCTGTAGCACAAGGTGAAACGGCAGACGTCGTCTCCGTGAGGCCAGATCCTGCCCCCAGCCCTTGGCTCCGAAACCCCACCGACCTCAGCAGAGTCCGGGCGGGCGTAAGCAGGGTCAGGATTAAGCCCGGTTTGTCTGAAGAGGTTCTGTCTTGAAAGCAACAGCGGGGCTATTGTTGAGGCTGGATGCCCCCTCTAAAAGGGACCACAGCTGTAGGAAAGGGAATTGTATACATCCATCAACTCCTCCAGGGCCCCAGGATGTATTAGTTAAGATTGCGGGATAGCATGTCTCGGCTCCACTGAAGGGGTCCTTTGAATGACATGTTGGATATACTGTTGCACATCTGGCCGCTGTATTATTGAATTGCTCTACGGTTGCATTTTCCAGACCGCGGGAATGTGTCGGTCCTTGGGGCGGAGGGGATGAAGGGGACGGTATGTGGGAAAATTAGAGGGATGCATCCCGCGGGGTGGGGTGGGTTTAGATGGAGCCGTGTGGTGGAGGCGGGGAGGGAAGAAGTGGGGGAGCAAGGCAATGCTTTCACACAAAATGCCGTGTTGCCATTTGAAATCCACTCCAGAGCTTCCTGCTCTAATTAAATTTGTCACCATCGTTACTATAATGCCTGCCATTCCTCCGGTGCTTTTTGTTCTCAGGGATCCCAAAACATGACAGAGGCAAGGGCAGAATCTCAAGGCACTCTGTGTTTCCTCTGTGGGAGGTTTTTCTGAGCAAGATTGGAAAAATGCAGCTGTAGGAGCTACTTCGGGGCAGGAGCTCAGCTGCTTCTGGTTTGGGGACACCTGTGCAAGGAACAGTGGGGGAGCTGGGCAGCTCTTGCACTCGCAGTCGTGGTCTCTCGTGGGACCGCTAATTTGCAGGAGCACCCTTGGAAGGCCCTTTGTGGCAAAGAGCCCTTCTTGGGCTCTCACTTGGCTTATCCCACTCTCAGCTCCTCCGGACACACATGACAGCCCAGTGTCCCCGCAGCCACTGCTGCCCCTCTGCTCTTGGCACAACGTGTGGCTGGCCAGCCCACCATTGGGTGCCACGTACGGCTGCTCTGTGCCGCGCTGGAGCAGGAGGAATTCACTAATTACTCGCGACTCTTAATATGGCCCCTGAACGCTGTCAGAGTGGCGTGAAGGGCTCAGAGCAGGAGAGACAACCTGCTCCATCGTGTCTTCTGTGTCAGCTTGCAATGAACTGAATGCAAAAAGGCTGTCTGAGCTGCAAACAGCAGAGCCCTTGGAAATTTAAAGGTGCAGAGCACAGAAAACAAAGGGGAGGCGATCGCGCTGCTGAATATTCATCCCAGCATCTGATCCTGCCAGGAGCAAAGCCCGCACAGCTCCCGTAAAAGCTGATGGGAGGGAACCTTGGCCTGAACCTCATCTTGGGCTCCAGCCCAAATCTGAGTGGGGAGGGCAAATTAGTCCTTAATGCACATATATCTTAGACTAAAACCTGATAAGGGAACTCTCCTATGTTAATTTACCTGAGTTATTTACTATACTGATTGCTGAAGGTACTCTGATTAGCGCATGAAATATTTCTATACCTTGGGTCTGATTAACCCATATCTGCAAAATAAATATTTGTCTCATTATAGTTATGCGATCGTGCAATCAAAGACCCTATCATAATGGGAAAGGGAGAGAGTATCCGTGTGGAAAAGGCAGGGAATGGCAACACAGAATGAGTTGGTTTGAGAGCAGGGACATGAAAAGCAGGAGCATGGCTGGAGGGGCGGCTTTAGTGGTCACAGCCTCCGGCCAGAGGGGTTGGAATGCCAGGGAGGGCACGATTCTCCTCTCATTTCACCAGTGCTAATTGGGACTAATTCCATTTGACTCAGCAGTGTTGCACCAGTCCCAGCGAGAGGAGGGTCAGACCTTGGGAATCACAAGGGTGAGTCCCAGCAGGCTCCCAGCCTCCAGCTTTTTTGAAACAGAAGCAGGGAGTTCCCGGCAGCGCAGTGCGTGTGCCAGTCTCCCAGACGAGCTCTTAAAATAGCCCAGCGCACCAGGCTGTGGCACTGGGGAAGAGCGCAGAGGATGAAGCGTTCATTCTTTCTGGCCCAGATCCGGGGAGAGGGGGGTTGGCAGCTCCCTGCCCAAGCAAAGGTGGCTTAAAGTGTCATCTGGGAAGGTGGGCAGTCAGCACCCCATGACCAGGTGGCAGGGAGCAGAGGAGGTGGCAGCCGGTGATGCCAGCACTGCCATGCATGCTGGACATCCTCCCTCGGCGAGGAGAGCTGTAAGTCATCTGGAGGAGAGGATCCCCCCTCTGCCATTACAGGGCTGTTTTGCATATGCTCCGTTAGGAAAAGAGAGGAGTTTTATTGCGGCTGTACAGAAGAGCTAAGTCAAGAGGGTGCTTTATGGCTCACGGATCCCGGCGTAGAGAGGAAAGCGTCCCAGATGCAGCATATAGTAAGCCTGGCAGTGTTGTATAGCACTGCTGCATCGTGGAGTGGCTGCGAGCACTGCTCTGCAAAAGAGCTGAAGTCATTTTTCTTCTAAGGGCAGGGGGTAGTGGGGAGGAAATATGAAGGCAGCCCTGTTGCTAAGGAAATCTGCTCTTTGTATGGTCGTACATTTAGGTAATGCTAATGAAAGGCCATATAGTAGCGAGGTGCAGATGTCAGCACCGTGCACTCCTGGATATTTGATTAGCATTTCTTTGACTTTGCTTCCTCTAACAGAAATAACAGAGTACATGGATATCAGGAAAATAAAATCCTCTTTCTCCTCTGCCAGGAGCCCCAGAGCACACGTTACGCAGAGAAAGGAAAAGCCTTGCCCAAATCAGACACTCCATAATGAATGTGTGGTTTTTTTCCCACCACACACACCCTGGAGAGGATGAGAGCAAACATGTGATGAGAACAGAAATAGTCACATCACTTAATGCATTGCTGGACGGTACCCAGCCGGCACAGTGATGAACCTGGCGTAAGACCCGATAGCAGCAAACCAGCATAGCATCCTATTTAATGGCTGGTGGCCCACAGATGTTTTAAACCTCGAGACTGCATCTCTCAGAGGTTTCTCTTTTGACTCGAGCATCAGCAGGCTGTTTTTGGAAGCGAAGGCTGCAGATGCTCTATCCAGGGACCCACTGCATCCGCAGATTAGGTGGTGCGTGCGTACGTGCGTGGTGTCCGAGCTTGGATCCAGTGATCTGGCTTATGAAGCAGGAGAGGACTTGTGCTACTGCTACAGGGCGCCGTGTCCTGCTCTCGAGCATCCCTGGAAGAATGAGTCAGCCGTTTTCCTTCGCGCGGGGGTCGAGTGGATGCCCCTGTCTGAGTGTCACTATTAAAAGCACCCAGAAATGTAACCGCTCTGTGCTTGCATGTCATGCTTGCAACTGTCTTAAAGACCAGCTGCTCTGCGTGAGACTTCCAGAGAGCGAGAGCGCTTGAATGAAGCCCTTATATCTCTCTCTTTTTCCTTTGCCTTTTTTTTTTTTTTGCCACACAGTGCAACGTGGGCTCTGTTCCTCCTTGCCTTCTGCTCTTGCTCCCTGGGGCAACCCACTGTGTCTCAGAGGCATGAGGAGCAAGTCCTTCTGGGAGTCCTCCAGCTCCTGCGAGGAATGGCCCCTTGGGGGTCTAAATCCAGCAGCAGGGCCCTGAGGTGGCAGAGACATCCCTGCAGCAACATTGAGCTTCTCTCCTTGATGACACCAGTGCCTGGGATGGAGGTTTACATGCCTTTTGGTGCAGCAGCCGTCCGGGACACCTCCCTCCCTGCTTGCTCTGCCCCTCCCTCGCGCCGTTGTGCAACATCCCAAGGGCAATTACAGCACTGCTTACGTGGAGGAGTGATATTGGGAAAGTATTTAGTCATTTTTAACTGTTCTGCTGGTGGCTCCCCTCCCTTAAGGTGGTTCCTTTTTCTTCTCTCTTTCCCAGTATGTCTTGTCAACTCCTTGTGGCAGCCCCTCTCCCAACAACCGTTCTTGGTGCATCCTTGGGTACTGAGGGCTCCTCTTGGTGCCCAGGAGCCCACGCTCCTAGCAGACAACTCTTTTCCTTTCCTTTCCCTTCCCTTCCCTTCCTCATTCCTCCCGTTCTTACTACAGTGATTTAAAAGCTTCTGTGCCTTGACAGCAATGGGAGGGATGGATTTGAAAGCAAAAGTAAGAGGCAGGAGGATGCAGAGCTTCTCCAGCTCTCAGAGGCTTCTGGACGCTTCTCTGTCTCCATCCCCAGAGTGATTTTCCCTGGGCCCAGTGTAAACAAGGCAATCCGTTACGGCAGTTTGAGCGTTACTCCACAAACACGCCGTCAGCCCCTGCCCCCACCACAGGCTCTCTCTGCTCCTTCTCTTCCTGGCACTGTGCCGCATGGCGAGCATTGGCGTGGGGTTATCAGGCACTCGTCCGCACGCAGGAGCGACCTACGAGCATCAGCAGGCGACGAAGGCTCCAGTGGGAACTGGGGTCGTGTCTGTGGCAGCCCCATGGCTGCACAGCACGGCTCACCCCGCTTTGGAGGGGTGACTGCAAAATAGAGGAGCATTCAGGGAAGTTTACAGACACGGATGTGCTTCCAAGGAAGAGTTTGGGTATTGTTTACCCTCGAAATACAGCAAAAAGAAGAGGCTGTGGTAAAAAAAGATAAGCCCACGTGCATGCAAAAACAACACTGCAAAAGGCAGGCACTGACCACCTAAGAAATCCCGGTATTAAAGACACCTGAGCAGCTTACGTCCAGCGGAGTGGCGTGCATGCATTAGAGCACAGTCTTAATTCTGTGGTCACAAGCTGTTTCTTCCACAGGGACTCTGCCTCAGATGGATGGAGCTTGGTTAAAAGCAGCTCTGTGTCCAATATCTGGCTGTCCCACTGCTATTCGATGCGCAACCATCATGCAAATCGTGCTTGGAAGGTGAAATTGTTCCTCCTGGACTGTCCTAAAGTGCAAAACGCTAAGTCGGCTCTTACCTCTGGCTTTCCCTTCCTTCCCTCTCTCCCTTCCGGCTGGTGCTGCTCAGTGGTTGGCAAGGGGGAGTAGCAGAAACGCCCCCAGCAATAACTCTTTTAGGGAAGGCTGGCTTTGCCCTGGGACCCCGGAGCAGGAGGAAATACACTCTGCAGCTCCAGGAGGGCTGATGCAAGTGCAGCCCACATGCTTCACACTGCCAGCTTTTGATTTTTCCATCTGTTTTTTGTTTTGGTTCAGTTAAAGGCAGAGAAGAGAGGTGGATGTTGGTGTGAACCTCCTGTCTGTCTGCACGCGGTGTGTGGGACAAAGGCAGCTTAGCATGGAAGGCCCCAGAAGCACCCAGGAGTGGGCTGGGGGACGTAGCGGACATTGCTTCTTCTGAAGCTGTGGGAGAAGCATACATTTAGGAGAAGCAGCCTTGCAGCCTGCTGTATGTATTCACCATCTGAGAGCCAAGCCAGCCAGAGCCTGGAGGGGACAGATGGAGGAATTAAGGACATCTCAGCTGGGCAGTAGGGCCAAGGGATGCGTGGCGGGGAGCTGGCTCCCATACCTGAACTACTTTAGAAACAGTGCTGGGAGTTCTCACAGCTTTTCTTAGCAAGAAAGCCCTCTACCAGAATAATGTGTTGTGGACATAAAAGGAGATCTGAAGAGGGAATATTTTCACCCTGGAAGCTGCTAAGGAACTTGCATTTAGCTGCTAGCAATCTGTTTCAAACTGGGTTTCTGTCCCAGGAAAGAGAAAGCAGAGCGCTCTTGCTGCGCTGACCGGCTGTAAATTCTTTCCTGGCTTTGCTGGGGAAAAACAATGCACTCTCAGTGAAAACCTCCCAGAAATCCAGGACATGGGTATTTTATATGTCAGCCCTTTACCACTTGGGAGAGGGCAACTGAGGAGACCAGTCAAGTAGATCCCCTGCCTTTTATTTACCGACAAGTCAGTGGAGTGGCTGGTGAAGGATGGGGATGCTGCCTCCCTCCCGGAGCTGGGCAGGTCATGGTGACACACGCATGACCGTGGGAGAGAGGTTGAGAAGCTGCTCCTGAAAGAAGAGATTCAAGAGGGATGTGTGTAGCAGAGCACAAAACGCAAAAGCCATGTTGAAGCTTTGCATTTTGATGCCTGCAGCAGCAAACTGGGGAGCTTTCCACGAGGACCGATAGATTTCCCGCCTCACAGCATTTGCTTAAAAAGTATTCATAAATATACACGCCACTACTAACCATCCTTTTCTGCTGGGAATTGCCATTAGCAGCTAAATTCAGCGTTTTACATATAAAAAGCATTGAGACTTAATTCCGTGCAATGCTTTCTTCAAAGTCCTTGTAGAAGAGACAACTCCAAGCTAGCTTTTGGCTAAGAGTTACAGCCAGGTGTTGGGAAGTGGGGACTGTAGCTTGACGTACGATCGCAGCACATAGGAAGTGCATGTGTGGTTAAGAAGGCTAAGAAGGTCGGGGTGCACTCGCCAAGGATGGACCCATCAGACCTAGAGTTGCTGCGAATGGAAGGAACCTCCATTGAGCATGCACGAGTGGCACTTCCTCAGAGGCCAAAAATGAGCAGGTTTTCCTGGTTGCAGCAAGAAGCGCATCCCTGGTGCTAATTATCCCCCGTCGCATTGCAAATCCCTGGTGCAGCACAGAGAGCTGCATGGAATGTTCAGCAGCATTTGAACATGGAGGGAGAGTTCTGTTCCCTTGGCCACTTTCTCAGAAGTACCTGTGGAGTTGTACCCATGCCAGAATGAACCCGGAGTGAAGGTCCCTGTGAAGTTGCTGTTTTGGAAGGGAGATGCAGTCTTGTGCTCTGGTTTGTGAGGGAGTTTCCAAAGATTGGGAATTAGGATGGAGTTTCAGTGGAAGCAGATTATCCCATTTCTTCCTTCTCTGAGCACCTTTCTTCTTCCAAAACAGCAGAAGCAGGGCAGCAGCCGAGGTGACTGGAGGGAACTGAACCAAGTGTTCCAGGGGGTTCCCTATGTTCCCAGTGCATCTAGAGCACGAGCAGGGATGGCAGGAGCGGGATGGAGGGGGAGCAGACGGCGGGCACGGAGCTGCAGCGCTGAATGGGCGGCACAAAGCGCTGTCAGAACAGCAGGGGCTCACACTGGCGACGGCTGCAAATGGAGATGGAAAGGGCTGGAGAGGAAAGGACACAACACAGCTGGTCCCCTTCGGCTTTGATCTCTAAAGCAGAGGGGTGTTGGCCACTGAGCAGGAGAGGGGAAAAAGGGGGGTGACTCATAAAAATATGGGTGTTTTCATGAAGATGCAGTTACCTAAGGACAGGAAGGAGGAGGGAGATTCCCTGCAGATGAGGTGGGGGCTGGAAGAAAGAGTCCCACTTGTGTAGAAATTGCCAGCCTGCTTAGGATCACAAAGCTGTTTGCTTTGGAGCCAGCGGGTTGGTTATTTGCTGTGAGTTGCTGGTTATGTGCAGAGCAGAAGGTGGTTTGTGTGCTTGTTGCTTCAGGGCAAAAAAGATAAAAAAAGGGAAGAGCTGATTTTCTTGGAGGCCTGTGTGGTGGTGATGTTTTTGGAGGAGAAAAGAGAGATCTTCCTGCTACTGGGTGACGGAGTGGGTTGAGGGGGATAATCCAAGCCTGTGTAGCTGAGGGAGGAGTCAAGCACGCCCGCAGATCTTTGCTTGGAGGCTCTGGCCGCGGGAGGGCTGAGGTTTTGCCTTCCCCACCACTGTGAGGTCTGTGTTGGGGAGAGAGTTGTGGTTTACTCATAGCACAATTTGCTATACGTACCTGTTCCTTCCCCTGGCAAGCCAAGAGAGGTGCCCTGTCCTGCACAGGAGGACACAAGAAGGATGGGTGGACACGGCTGGCGTCTGCCCTGCACCAAAACAAACTCAGACTTTCTCTCACTGCTCCCTCCGTGAGCCCTTGGGGGATTCCAGCTCACAGAAGCCTTATAAGCAGCGTAGGACCAGCTCTAATTTTTATCCTGAAGGCAAAAATCACTGGAAATAATGCTTCATCACTCTGAAGGTCCTGACACCACCCTTAACCACCACATCACGAACCTCCTGTCGCAATTGTGATCTGTGTATGTGTCAAATCTTGCCTCGCAGATAAAAGCTGCTCCGCAGGCACCTTTTGTACTAAAATACGGAGCCTTTAAAATGTGAAAGAAACAACAAAATGTAGGACGCCACACAAAGCTGACCCACTGGGGACTGAGGGGGGAAAAAAACCGCAAGAAGGAGGGCTTGACACACAAAAATTGTTTTGTTAACAAAGCATCATTGTTCCACTCTGAATCGGTTTGACTGGAGTGGTAGAAACACCCCATCTGGAGACAGATGGAGAGTTTTCTGGCTAAAGAGACTGCGGGAGGAGGGACGGCTGACAACCCAGCAGATAGCATTGTCTGCTGCTACCTTGGCAATGGAGAGGAGAAAGGGCGGGTGGCAGATTAGGCGTCCCCTTTGCAACCCGCCCGTCACGCTGGCTCCTTCTGCGCCTTGGGCCCCGCGCCCGGAGGGAGGTGTGCGCCCAGGATGGCAGCTCGCACGATGGGGTGATTTTCCCTGTCTTCTTGCGGGGTTGGTTGTGTGCTCGCAGGGATCAGTGAGGTGTGTGGGGAGGCTGTGAGCTGGCATTTCCCCCCTCCAGGGTGCACACCATGCTGGCAGAGCACAGTGCGGTGAGATGGTACCGTACCGCTTGTGTGCTGTGCCAGGGCTTTGTGCGGTGTGGTGTTAGCAGAGCTGGGGGAGCAAACTGGAAACAGCTTCACAGAGCAAGCTCTGAAGGCTTGCTCCTGCTCTCGCATCGGTTTTGTAACTTCCAGGAGAGCGGAATTTGGGCTGCTGGGAGGGTGCTGAGCAGAAACTGGCGTGGTCAGAGCTGCAGGGGGTAAAACTGGTGATCGCAGCAGGAGTTAATGCAACACCAAAACACCCAGGGATGGGACATGCGCAGGGGTGCTTGGGTGATCCGACGGGTCTACAGGACATCTGAGGACCACCACTTTGAATTGCCCTGGCCACCTTGCTGTGGGTGAGTGAGGGAAAGTCTGTGTTTAAGTGCCTGGGGCCTCTTCACTACAGCACATGCTAAATGCGAGATGGTTTATGGCAGTGGACTCTGCTGGCGCAGTGTCTGCTCTGCTCCCCAAGAGCTCACCAACAGCCCCTGCTCCCTCTGCCGCCTTCCATGCATGATGGGAAACTCCAGGGTGTGTTTTGCTCCTGCCACAGCTTTGAGGGATCATATCCTGCCCACCCTATCTGAATTCCTGATTACTTGCTAATTGCTTGACACAGTCTACTTGCAATGCAAGAGACAGACTCACGTCATCCTCTGTGGTTTGCCAGGGGAGAGCGTGAACCTCTTTTTGACTTGCCTTGAAATAGATGAAAAAGAATAGAGCTCAATATGATTAATGTGAAAACTTCAACTTGGTTTCCTGCCTTGGCATCTGGACCTCGGTCATCGTAGTGTCCTTGTGCTTTGTTTTTGGAGGGTTGGGCGCACATGGGGGCATCTGAGAACTGAGGTTGTGGGCTGTGATGGCCTGGGTGCTCCTCTGCAAGGTCTGTGAGTAATCCCCAGCTGCTGGAGGCATTTTGGGTTTGTGCAGCAGTCACGGAAGGATTCAGGTGGTTGCCTCGAGGCACTGCTAAGATAATACCTCAAGGGCTCCTATTCAAACCCACTGGGGCTTTTACATTTGCATGGTGAAAATCTATTCAGATGCACCATGGCTTTTCATTGAGCCAAGATGAGCAGGCCAGCAGCGGGCAAGGCAGAGGGTCGCCCATGGAGAGGGGATCGGGGGACCAGCACAGCTTAAATACAGCCCTGCACGAAAAATGAGAGTAATAAAGTCAAAAGTGGTTTTGGTTTTTGAACCTCAGGGCTGCAGACGCAACAGCGTGGCAGTGGCAAGGGGTGTCCTCCTGATGCCCCAGTGTCCCCAGACCCAACCAGCATGTGCGCTTGAGCTCAGGGAGGTGGATGCGATACTGGCTTTCCTGCATGACTCACCAGGCTTACCTCCTACGTCACCTGCTCTGGGATGGATCCTGCCTGCTGTGAGTGGTCCTGAGCTGGCTCAGAGGGACGCAGCATGGGAAGGAGTGTAAGGGTGACAGGAAGGTCTCTGTTGCATAATGCTTTTCAGTTCCTGAGATTCCAAAGTGTTTGCATCCATCATGGTGCCACACCTGACTTGGGGATGAAGCATGGCCCCAGGGAGGAGAAGTGAAGGGGGTTGCTGAACACAGCCGAACATGCAGGATGGAGTAAACCAGGTTGGATGTATTTACCTGAGCTCTTCCCCAAGGTGTTGTTGTACAAGAGGGAAGGGATCTGGTCTTTGGAGAAACAGGATGCTTGGACAGCTGACCTCTGCTTTTGCAGCCCTTGGCCTGCCCCAGGCTGCTGGGAACGCCATCCCCACAGCCTGCCCCAAACCCCCATCATTTTGCTGTCTTTGGTTTTGGGCCTGCTGTGGGCAGGAACTGCACGAGATGCAGCACGCTGGCAGGAGAGAGGAGGTGAGGTGAGGCGGGGTGGGTGTCTTTCCCTCACGCCGACTGTTGTCACAGTGCAGCAACCTTGACGTGGCTTTCGATGCCAGGAGGCCAGCTGGAACGCAAACCCCACCACCAGGTGATGGCTGCCGTGGAAGGAGGAGACAGGGCCTGGATTGCTGATGATGCAGCAAAGCATACACGAGTGAGGGACCTAACACATGCGTGGCAGCAGGTCAAGGTGCTTTTTGCATTGCCCCATGGTTTGGAAAGCAAAGTACTTCCCCGGGGACCCATGTGCCATTCACCGTACCTCTTACATCGCTCCATCCTCTCCATCCCCATCCTGGTTATCCCAGCATCTCGCTGCGTGCCGTTGGGCACGTGGCGTGAAATCTTTCACCTTGCTTTCCCCTGTGCAGAAAGGGGAGAAAAATCAGCACGTGAGCTCTCCCGGGAAGGATGAATTCACCTTGCTGAGAGGCGAGGGAGCCGCTGGGTAAGAGGTGCTGGAAGAAGCGCAGAGCGGATTAATGTGCAGCGACTTCGTTGTCGCTAATCACTTGTGTAAAAGCGCCCAGGGAGGTCGGGTGCTTTCGGGTGGCGTTGTGCAAAGGCAGCGCTGCCTGCGCAGGCAGCAGCAGTCGGGTCGCTCCTCTCTCTGCCTCCCAAACGCCTCCCGCGCTGAGCTCTGTGAATCAGCATTTCTGCAGTTGAAACGAGACAGCGGGGAAACACGGGAGGCTGTCGGGGCGTAGGGAGCCTGGCGGGGAGGAAGGTGAGGGGATCTCGTTAATAAGGGGTAGCCTGTGAGTTGGAGGTGGTCTCATATCACGGATCCACAATCTGCTCCCGCTCGGATTTTTTGCTCATTACTGCCGTTCTCCCCTCGTGCACAGCAGCGAGGTAAACAAGCGCCGTGAGCAATGCCTTCCCTTCTTGCTCATCCCCTCCCCACTGCCAGCGATGGGGGAATGTGGCAAGCTGGCACCGGGAGAAAGGCATGAAAGCGATGTGATCCGCTGCAGCTCCTGAGCCGAGAACCTGGGGAGATCCAGTTACAGCAACGGGGTTAGAACAAAAGAGATTTGCCTCCGGGATCAATTCCTCTCCATTTTCCGGGCTGTGCACGTGCGTGTGCGTGCACACGCGTAACAGCCTCCGTTCTCTGGTGGTTTGTGCTGCCGGCTCTGCAGCACGAGCAGCCCGGCCAAGCACCAGCTGGGCCCTTCTCCAAAGAGCTCCAGTGTTCTGAAATGCTTCTGTTTTCCCAAACCAAGGAGAGCAGGGTGATCCCCTGGGATGGGCCTAGAAATAGCAAGGCCAGGCCAGACTTTGCAATGCTTGAAACCCAGCAGTAAAGCCCGGCTGTGGGTGGTTGAAGCTCCAGCCTGTCGTCTGCCAAGGGCCGATGGACGCGGGGCTGAGCTCCACCTCTGGGGCTGAGAGTGCTCGCGGTCCCCACGGAGTGATCGTGCTCCCCAAAGCGTTTTGAGGTGACACCACCTCCCCTGCATCACAAGGCTGGCCTGTGAGCCAAACCCAAACCCCTTAAAAGCCTTTCCTGCGACGTTAACGGCTGTGCCAACACCGCGTTAACCGAGGTGCCTTTAACCTGGAGCCCTGACAGGGCTGGGGGCACAGTGAGTGTTTCACACAGGCCAGGACTGGCTTGAGGAATTAGCACAGTCCCACACCCTTGAATGCTTATTGCTCATTTTGGGGGAAAATGGGCTTATTTGTTAGGGGTGGGGGTGGGGGCAGTTTTGGCATATTACCTTCTCACAAATGCCGCTGAGGATGAGCCATAGAGAGCACAGATGTGCATCCCAAGCATACCACAACAAGGTTCCTGATTTAAGGACTGTGATTAACCTCTTTCCGACAGTTGCTAACCAGGTGCACAATTGTACCGGGAAGAGCAGAAAGCTTGGTGAAAGCAGCCAGTTTTCTTCCGTCACCTGGAAATGTACACGGATGCCATTTTCTCCTTGGAAATGAGGCAGGGAATGGGTTTAGGATTTATGAAGGATGCAGAGTCACCCGGTTTGTATCAACACTGCCTTGGAGCTGCTCTCTGGAGCTGGTATCCTCCTTTCCTGCTTGGGATCTGCAAACAAGGCATTGATGCAGCCTGAATCCAGTGCAAGGTGTGCTGGTGTCTGCAATGATGGGCTGTGGAATGCGCCTCATTTGTGCAGGCAGGGGTGCTAACGAGATACAAGGCAGAAAATCAACCTGGATTTCTTGCCCTTTGCCTTGTGAGCCTGAGCTGGAAGAGCACCATCCCTTGTGCAAAAAAAGCCATGGCCTCTCGCTAGCATTCCTGTGCGAGATATGCGTGGGAGCCATAACCCGTACATGTGGCCATGCCCGTGGATTTGCCCAGTCCAGGTTTCCATGGGGCCTTGGTCTTTGGAAAACCAAATACTGGGAAGAGAAAAGTGGTTTTCCAGGATTAGGCATAAAAAGAGGGGACCACCGCAACTTGTGTTTTGCAGCCAAAGGTTAAACCAGGATCTGCCAAACTTGTTCATTTTTAGGAGATCTGAAACCTGTGGGACTCAGGGCTCCTCTGCCCAGGACTGACATTGGCCTCCAGGGCCATTTTTCGTGTGTGACACTCACAAGTGCTGTATCTCACCCCAAATAATTCTCTGGCATCATGGTTTTAAATCAACTTTGAAGGCGCCTACCAGCCAGCCAAGCCCTGCAGTGCATGGGCATCTACACTGGGGTTTTTGGAAGTGCGAAGGGGCTGGGCTGTTACTCCTGTTCCAGCCACTGGCTGGATGGTTTTAAGACCCCCTCATTGTACCTCCTCCCCTTTCCATCTCCCTGTTGCTTAACTACAGCCAAATCCCTGTATTTTCCCCCAAGGAGGAGGCTGCAGACTGTATTTCACACTGGGGCATCCCCAGGCAGAGAGCGGTGGTCGTTCCATTCCAAATACTTTGCAGAGTCAAGAGCTGGGGGGAATGGCAGGGAGACAGCGGGACAGGGGGAACGGAAAAGAGGGGAACCCCCAAAGCAAGCAAGTAAATGGGCTTGGGGAATGCGAGGAGACAGAGAAATTTATTAAAAACAATTAATAGCTGCTACAAACAAGGATTTAAACTGAAGCCAAAGCCTTAGGGAGGGAGGAAATGAAGTGGCTTACGATTGTTATTTTATTGCTTAATATTTTTTTAAAATATGATACGTTAAATGCAAGCGTTCTCACTGAGTAGGAGAGGGAGGGGATAGGAGACGTACCGGGAGAAGTGAGTGGGATCTAGGTTTTGCATCGTTCGCTGAATTACTGGCAGGTCTTTTGTAACATCTGTTAAAAATAAAACAAACATTCATTTCCATTTCTTGCTGCCTGAGATGGCTCCTGCAAAAAAATTTCAACCTGTCCAGGAATTTGTCTTGAAAGTTGCCCTCCCTCTCCTCACGCCTCCTCTTCTCCAGGGGAGATTTCCTTCCTGGACTTCCCAGGGGCTCCATTAGCCCCACATTAAAGCCTTTTTACTTTGCTCTAAAACTCTCCATCGAAGTAAAAGGAATTCTAATAAACCGCTGGGAAGACTCTGCTATTCACTCTTTCCATGGAAACACGGCGCTGCCTTGGAGCAGAGCTCCTCTCGACGGAGCCTGGGTCACGGCAGGAGGAGACCAAGGAGGGATGGAGAGATGGTTTCCATTATAAGAGACCTTTTGAGAGAAATAATCGCTGCTCTCCCACCAAGGAAGCCTTCGAGACAACAGGGGCCTCGGCACGCTGTGGGAGCAGGGCCGGCCTCGGAGGGGGTGCTGGTGTGAAGTGGTGATGTGCCCAGCGCTGGGAAACTCATTAAAACATCTGATTAGCAGAAACGAAGGCACCCAGGACTGATTCCGCTCTCTCGATGGGAGGGATGAGTCTGGGAGAGTGGATAGATCCCGTGCTGTGGGCAGAGGCTGCTTGAGGAGCTTGGGGCTGGTGATGTGGTGTGTGACGAGGGGCTGGGGTCACGGGAGGACATCGGTGGCTCCTCACCGGGGCCGCGCTGCACCGGCCAAACACCACACCAGGTAAATTCATTTTTCAAGGCCAAAAAATGCGTGTTTGCTCTGGGATGGTGTTCTGGCTGTGCACTGAGTCCAAGGCAAGAGCCAGTCTGAGGAGGTGACTGTGATGGCTCCCCGACCTAACGTGACCGTGATACAATTAATTCCGAGCCTCCTCGCAGGCACAATCATCCAGAGCGTTGCTGCTCCGACACCATGCTGCAAGGTGAAGGATTTTATTTTTTTTAAGTGCGAGGGAGCTCGTTAGAAATGGCCTGAAGGGCACAGTTAGGAAATGAAAATCCATCGAATCCACATGGAACTTGATGAGTGTTGGGGCAGGGCAGCCTTCTCCCTGCCTGCAATGAGCCCCAGTGTGGGGTGTGTGGCAAGGGGTGCAAGGTGTCACCCTGGCCAGGGGAGAAGAGAAATCCATTGAGGTCATTGGGAATAGAGCTGGGGGAAACTCAGGCAACAAGAAGGATGAGAGGAAGAGGAGTGAGAAAGAGCCAGCTTGGAACATCCTGCATTGGTGCCAGGGAGGTCTTGGGGACCCTGGGCCAGCAGAGCACAGCAGGGCCAGGGAAGGTCGGTGGGGAAAAGCTCATTTTTCTCAGCACAGAGGAGGAAGCCTTATCTTTGTAGGTCGCGAGACAGTGACAGAGCGGGAGCGCCTTTGTTTTAGCAGCTCCAGAAATGACATTGCAATGAATCATTATTTTTTAGCCCTCCCCCAGGGCAGGTGTTGGGGGGGGGGTTGTGTTGCTTCCAGGGAAGCCTCCGACTTTGATCAGTAAGGTGAGTCCTGCTGTCATGGCAGGGAAGATGGGAAGAGGCTTTTCGATGCCAGTCATGATAGGTTTGAGGTAGCTCAGGGTGAGACGTGCTCCGTAGAGACAGCCAGTGAATGCAAGGGGCATGGGGCCGTATCCACATGCATGGCAGAAGGCTTTGAGCCACAAATGGGGATGCTCTCTCTGGAGCCGGATCTCATCGAGAGGATGGAAACTTTCCCATCTGCACAACTGTGTGGCAGCATCAGTTATGAGCTTGGAGGATTTAATGAGTAAAGTTAATTGCTGTGATGGTCTCCCGCCCAGCCAGTGGCTGGGCTGAGACAGGCATGGCTGTGTCTTGGAGATGGAGGTGATGTGGGTGCCAGCATCTCAGAAGTGCCGAGAACTCATGAAATCAATCTTTGTGAACCTGTAAATCACAGAACTATGAAGCTGCCAGAAAAATCACAGTGTCTGAAAAACAAAGCGTTTGGTGGTGATTTAATTTGCATGTGGGGCTCTCGGAAGCTTGTGGTTTCAACCTTTCTCCTCGCCACCATGAGGTCAGGGTTTAAGGAGAGCAGGGCTGAGGTTCATCTGAAATCCTGGAGATGTGGATTTCAAACATACTAGGGCTGAAAAACAACCTAGATGGACTAGATTGTTGAATTTATGGAATTGTAGTGTAAAAATAACAAATCCTTTAGTATTCTCTCAGTCCCAGAGGAGAAACTGGGACTGATTCCCATGAGGTATGTCCCACCTTGGCTTTACTAGGGTGACAATCGCAGCCTGTGGTGCCAAATGGTGGAGGAGCTCTTCCCAGTGGAGGGCAGAGGGAAGCAGTGGTTATGGGGGATAAATACCAAGTCCCAGGAGAGCGGTGAGGTCCCGGCTCAGTTTACCATCCTGCAGAGAGGCGCGTGTGAAGGCAGAGATGGCCGTGAGTGTGCTGTGGTGTATTGGCTATAAATAGCCAGGCTGGGGCTGAAGCTGAGCATGAGGGTGAGGAGAAAGGAGACTGGGGAGACGAGAGCAAGCAGATCTGCTTTGGCAGATGCTGGGTCCCCTTACGAGGTTTGGTCTGTTTTGCAGCTTATTGCCTGCTATCTCGAGTAATTAACAGGGAAAAGAGAGGGCCTGGTTATCCATCCTTCAAGAGCAAGGGGTTGAACTGAAAGGCAGCACCTTGGAAGTGGATCAAATAGCTCTCCAGCCCCCCGCGTACGGCTCAGAAACTTGCTGCCGTGCTGCGTTATCAAGGTGAACAGCTTTAGTTCAATTAAAGAGAGGCTCAGAGCGCAGTTGTGGGAGGAGGCAAGGCTGGGCGTTTGCACCCTTTGGGCAGGAGCCAGTGCGCACGGAGCTGCACGGCAGTGACCCTGGCCAGCCTGCGTGGGCACCGCTGGCAGCAGGACGCGGGCATCCCGATGTTGCAGGGCCACCAAAACCTTCCCTGGCTAACAGCATTATGCTTCCCTTGGCGAGGGGAGCGGCTCCCCCTCATCACCTCTGCGCCGGATTTTATTTACCCCTTGGAAAAAGGGATGTGTGGGGAAGAATTGCTCTTTGTTACCATCTCCTTGCCCCCCCTCCCAAAATAAGCCCCCTAAAGCTATCGCTTGCAGCGATGAGCTACCATCAGCCCACCGTGCACCTAAATCCCCGCAGATGCATGGTGCTGGGAGCCCGCGCGCCTGTATTTTTCCTGCTGATCCCTGCCTGGGCTGCAGCTGGCTATGGCACGCAGAAAGCTGCAGGTGTGATTTGTTCATTTGCCTCCACTCCCCCTGCGCTGCCTCTCTCTTGATTTCCTTCCCTGCTGCTACGCGAGCCCACCTAGCTCATCCCACCCAGCTCATCACAGCGGCGAGACCCACATCCCACCCCGCGTTGACTCCGGCATCTCCCTAGTGGAGGGCTGGGATCGCTGGGGCTGGCGTGTGCGTGTGAGTGTGTGTGTGTGTGTGCGCGAGGGGGGGGGTTAATCTGATCCTACGAGGCTAGAAGAGGAAAAAAATAAAAACTATAAAGAAGGCAGCAGCCTCCTCCTTTTCCCTCTCCCCCGCTCCAGAGGATTAAGCCTACAAAAAAAAAAAAAAAGGAAAAAAAAAAAAATGTCTGCAGCTTTCTGTTGACCCTGCATGATGGCATTTTTGCGCTCTGTGTGCTGCCTCTGCTGATTGCTATTCCTGGCACAAACACACACACACGCACACACACGCAGCCCCAGCACGGCTCACACGGGCACGGCGAGCCCACTCCAACACCCCCCCCTCCCCCAGAACCCCAAAAAACCCCTAACCATCCCCAAATCCAAACGGGTGCCGCTCGGCATCCCTGGCCACCCTGGTGTCTGCTCGTTCTCTCCTCCACCCCTCTTCTCACCTCGTCCCCAGCTCCACCGAGCACTTTCTGCCGAGCCGCCCGCAGCCAGAACCCTCCACCACTCCTACCGCTGGCATTACATTTTCAGGCTGGATGCTATAGGGCCGTTTCTAATTACCTTATATCCCCTAGTGGTCTATGAATAATGGTTAGTGAAGGAGCTCAGAAGGGCTGCTGAGAAGGGAAGCAAAAAAAAAAAAAAAAGGGAGAATTGTGCTATTTCTCACATTTTTTTTTCTAAGGATCTAATCTGGCTACTGTGCTCGGGAAGAGGAGGAGAGCAAGCCAGCGGGAGAGAGAGGAGAGAGCAAGGACCAGCGCAGGTATTGTTGCAAGCTACATCTTTGTGCCTTTTTTTTTTTTATCCCCTTTTTTTCTGTCTTTCTTTCTTTTTTTTTTTTTTTATCGAAGCCGCAGCAGAATTGGAGGGGGGGGAGTGTGTGCAGACAGAGCTTTTTCCCGATTTATTTTGCTCTTGTGCAACTCGTGTGCCGCTGCGATTGAATGGATGCACGGTGGTGCCGGCATCGCGGAGTTTGGGGGGGGTTGTACGTGTGTGTGTGTGTGTGTGTGTCCGTGTGTCCTGTTTGCAGCGGAGGAGGGGGGTGGGTGGGTGTTTTGCTTTTCTGGAAGTAATAAAGAAATTTGCAACCGGTCCAAAAATCCTCCTGACTTGCCAATTGATGGATGTCTGAACAAAGATACAGCTGAGACTTGGAATATTTGTGTGTGGAAGGGATGGATTCATTTTGCTTGTCCTGACTCCTACTTTTCCAAAGTTAAAATAATAACAGGCACGGGGCTGCGCAAGCCTCCGCAGGGGGAGATCATCCAGGGGAGGCTGATTTGATTGAAGAGTTATCGATGTGCATGGTTTTATACTTATAAAAGTTGCGGCGGTGCCGCGGTTGGGCGCCTGGCTATCCCTGCCGTTGTCTGCACGTGAGAACGCTGACTTGATGGATTTTCTTTCTTTTATTCGGTGGCTGGCAGGGCAGGGAAAAAAATGGATCTAGCAGATAACCCGAGGAATCGTGGGGTTTGCACATCTGGCTGTGCCTTTGGAAACCCTGCGGTGGGACTTTCACCTCCTGCTCCCTTGCTCCCACGGCAGATTTTGCCCCCAAATCCTTCGTTGACATTAATAAACAAACAAACCAGGGAATAACCGAGGAGCCTGGCGAGGGGGGGGGGGGGGGGGGGGGGGGGGGGGGGCGTGTGCTTTTGTTTTAAATAACGAAACGGCGATGATTGAAAACATATGATTAGGATGCAATGCAGAGCGGGTGTGCTACGAGGAGGGGGGGAGAGCTGGAAAACTGCTTATACGACAGAAGCGGAGCTTGAATGAGTGTGGTGAGATGAAAGGCGAGGGGTCCGTCCTCGCCCGGCTGTGGGGTTGTGATGGGGGGGGGCGGCATTCCCAAAGGCAGAGGAATGGTCTTGGGGTGGGGAAACTCACTGGGGAAAAAGTAAACCTGGAGTGAGGTGATTATATCCCATCCAACTTTGCCGGCTGTGGTGTTAATGGAGCTAATTGTACTCAAAAATAATAAAATCAAAGGAAAATATGCCTGTGCATGGAGGGAAGTGATGTGTGGGGAGCAGGAGTGGGTCCTGAAACCCCACCAGCCCCCCCAAATTGCCACCAAGGTGGGTGATATCGAGGCGGTATCCAATCGTGGCCAGATTGGGTTTATTTGGGCGGAAATAAAAATCCCCAGAGAGGGCTGTAATCCCTGGGGAACGGCCGAAACCGTGCCGGTGCTGCCCTTCGCTGCCTGCCCTTCGCTGCCTGCCCTGCATGGCCTTGCTTTTGTGTTTGTTTGCTTCCAAAGAGGGGGAGAAGAGAGCTGGGGGGGAGCGCGAAGGCGGGGAGAAGCCGTGAGGGCGGAGAGCCGATTTAAATTGGACTTAATGGATTCCCAGGGCAGCTCTTTGAGATGAAAGTCAAAATAAGAGCCAAAGTGAATCTCAGCAGACCTGTCTGTTGCATTAGAGATGCAGCCTTCCTCTCCCTCCCTCCCTTTTTTCTTTAAAAGAGAGAGGGAAAAAAGTGTTATCCGTACAGAAGACGGCGTGGAGTTTCTCGTTCCTATAATGAGAGCTCTAATTGAAGAACTTGCAGCCTCTTGGGAGAGTCTTTACTGATCGCTGCTTTTGTTATTCATGCTGCGCTCTGTTTTCTTGGGGTTTTGGGGGGCTGGCGAGTCTGGCTGTACTGGGTTTGGAGCGCGATGCTGTGTCCCCTCCAGAGTGACTCTGTGGGTTGTCTTATTGTCCCCCCCCAGTCACCCCCAGGAAGGTTGGGTGTCTGCTGCTGGTTGTGCAGTAGTGGAGGAGGAGATGTGTGGATAAACTCCCCTGAAGTCGGTGGGGTGGGATGTTGTGGTCTGATTGGAGGTGGCTCTTGTCCTTGCAGGACACCCTGGGTTGCAGGACAGATCCCTCCTGGTGTGGGACACGTGGGAGGCAGCAGTGAGGATGCAAAGCAGGGCTTGCACCTCCTGCAGTAGCGGGGAACCTCATGTGGCTGCGGGGTGCCCATGGGGTGCCCTGGAGCACAGAGGGCCCCTTGCAGCTCCACTGTCACAGCTCCCCTGTGGCTCTTTGCAGCCAGAGGGGACAGGCATCGAGCCAAAGGCACATGGATCCTCTGCCCACCCAGGATGTGGAGTGGGACGTGGCCACTGAGCTGACAGAACCTGTGCTGGACAGGAGAGGTGAGTTTTCCCCCTCTCCTGCCATTTCTGTTGCCCAGCAATTCAGGACAGGGACAGCCAGGAGGAGTAGAAGATGGGGTCTTATCACCCCTACTCCCCCTCCCAGACTCCCTTGGGTGGCCAGTGGTTCTGTGACCACAAGCCCCGTGTCTCCACGTGGTCCCACAGAGATGCTGTGTGTGACAGCGGGATGGTTTGGTGCAGCCAAAAGCTCCTGGGGCGTAGATCCCTGTTGTGCCCATGTCCTGCTCCCAGCCCTGGACACCTTTTGCAGCTACACTTGAGTTCTTCATGGGTGAAAGCAAGAGCCATGAGCTTTGTGGTTGCTCTCAGCGGCATTTGGTGCCTGTGGGGATGAGTCTGGCTGGGGAAGAAGATGTGCAGGCAGGGTGAAGCTCCACCAGCCCATCGGCTTAGCACAGAGGCAAAGCAGTTAACCTGGACATCTGATCTCCCCGAGAATTGTGTATTGACCCTGACAGTGATGCATCAGGAGCGACAGACTCTCCATCATCGATCCCTCTCTTCCTATCACCAGGTGTCGACACCAATGGTTGTGGAGCCAGCTTTAATTTCAGGCCTCTGGCTCTGGCACATAACACCTAGCTGCCATCTCAAGGTGCAACCAGGCTTTGCAAACACCTTCATGGGCAGGTTGCCATCCCTGTTGTGTGATAGAGCACTTGCCTGAGGTGGCCAGCTGAGCAGAGGATGGGGCTCATGGAGGACCCCGGAGCCCTGGCTCCCAGGGCCATCAGGCAGGTTGGCCTCCTGAGGTAGCGCCTCAGCCTTTGGTGAAGGACCCAGCAGAGTGCCTGGAGCGCCTGCGTTGTCTGTCTTTGCTAGGAGAACTCTCTGGTCTGGTCTTTCCACGCTGTTGATGCCGAGCAGCAGAGGATGCTGGGGAGTCCTGGTTCTTCTGCAGCCTTTGCTGGGTGACCTCATCTGCCTCTTGCCCTCCTTGTCTCTGAAATGGCCACAGCCAAATCTGATGGGCACATGATCATGTGTGTGTGCCACCCACAGAGACCTGGTGGGGAGAGTGGTGTTTCTCTTGGCTGCCTCAATTTTGGGCAGGTCGAAGCCACTGGCGGGGGTTGGGTGGCATGCCGCCTCTCCTTCCCAGCATCTTGAGATTTCCAAGACGCACGCAATCAGGCTGAGGCAGAAAAAGCTGCTTGTGGTTCAAGAGCATCTCCTCGATGGAGGAGAGAAGAAGGCTTTTCATTCCTCCCTTTCTTTTGGAGCTAGCTGATATCCCCTTGCCAGTGCAGGGGCTCTTCCCGCCCCCCCCACAAGGGAACGTTAAAAGCCAGGGGCAGCGGATATCTTGACACCCCGTCAATCCGAGCCTTTTACAGCAGCAGTCTCTGAAGGCAGGCACTCTGCTGCACAGAAGAAAACAAGTGAGAAGAGGGGGGGAGGCGAGAGCAAGCCGTTGCAGCCGACAATCGATAATTGTAGTGTCAGTCACTGCCTAGGAAGTTCCCGCATCCCCACTGTCGCTGGCAGGAGGAGAGAAGGGGAGGGCGAGCGCTGGGCTCTGCCCCGCGCAGCATTGGGCACAGGGCAGTGAGTGATCGCGGAGGGCAAGAGCCTGGCCCCGAGCAGGAGCCTCCTGCTGCATTACTCACCACTTGATGTAGCTTGAACCTTTCAACTCCCTCCCCTTGGGGATGGAGCGGGCTGGGCAGAAGGTGTCGATGGAAACCACTCTGCTGTCTTACGTTTGAGGATTTTTTTTTCCCCTTTCCTTCTTTTTTTTTTTCCCTTCCCTACCCTACTCTCTGTGCATTTTGGGCTCTAATATTCTCAAAAAAATAGAAAAGAAACCTAAAAAAATCCCAACCCAGCTCCCCCTCGTGTGTCTCCATCTTAGCAAAAGCCGAGGCAAAAGATCAAGGAATTCTGCCTTTTGTGCGGCTTTCAAGACCAAAGATGCATCGGTTGAAAGGGGAAGCTCAGAGTACCAGGCACACACAAGTGTTAAAGGAGAGGCTTCCCTTTTGTCTCCAAGGCGATCAGCCGGCAAAGGGATCCACAAATTAATTAAAAATTACTCTGTCTTGATTGAGTTATTCCTGCTCACATCCCACCTGCCTATCAAAAGACTGGGAATGGCAGGAGGAGATTCCTGTTTCTTTCCCAAACAGCTCAGATGTACCACGGGCCGTCTCACTCGCCTTTTATCCCAGGCAGCAAAGGAAATAAAAAAAAGAAGGGCTGGCATGGTATCCAAAGAGATCTCTCCCGGAGGATGCGTCCCTCTCCTGCGCTAACAAATGCTGCGGTATTTGGACGATTCAGAAGAAAAATGAACAGATTTACATGTCAGGCATGGGCCAAATTGTGGTTGTAACTCCATGAAGTTGATGGAGATCCATCGGAGATTAATTTGGCCCAAGGTTTGGCACTTGCTCTTCAGGGAGTAGGCTGGATCTCTGCCTTGGTTGAAACAAGAAGTATTCAAATGGGTTTGTTGTGGCTGCACTTTGCCCAAATGGTGAAGCCAAGCAAAAATCCCAACTGGTTGTATCCCTTGTGCCAAAGCACCACAAATACGTGTTAGTCTGTCAAGTTGTGCATGATCTCTACCACATTTACCACCAGGAACGTGTTAAGGACGTAGATTTATACGTTGGGGCTGTGCAGTATTCTGTGTGCTTTGCTAAGAAGGCTTGAACTCCATTCCAGCATCCTGATGTGGGGAATCCTTTCTCTCCTCCTGTTTGCAGGATTTCCGTCCAAACCAAGTGCCAGGACCAAAGTCAGCGCAAGCCCAAGTGAGCCCAGCTCCCAGTGACTGGCTGGGCTCATGCCTAGATAGGGCTCGGGCTCCATTCTGGTTTGGGGGAGCACCTTCATTCAGTGCCTCCAAGCTGGATTTAGGGGGATGGTTTGCTGCTTTGCAGTCAGACCTTGCTTCCTCCGCTTTATTGTCATCTCCGCTCTTAGTCACCGCTCGATGCCTCACCAGGGGACACCGCTCCTGCTGCATTTATGGCAGCCACTAAAATTGGCACTCGGTGCTTGTGCTCCGGAGGGGAGGGACATTGAGCATCAGGGAGGCTCTGCCCAGCTCCGTTATGGTCCTCTATGTCATGTGGGGTGTGCAGAGGCAGCTCGGTCACCAGATGGGTTCCCTGTGCTGGGGATGGACCTTTGGCTCTGCTGGGTCCCCTCCAACTTGTGCTGGGAGGGGATATAGGAACAGTGCTGGGAAGGAGTGACACTGGCCACGTTCTCAGGTGGAGATGTCCAGCACATAAATGAAAATGAGGTGCTCAATAAAATAGGAAAGAATAATTAAAAATGTTCACGGCTGCTGGCTCGCAAAGGCGTGGGCACTCAACGAACCAGTGAGGCACGGCTGTCCCCCCCTGACACCACGTCCTTCAGCTTGACTGTTGCTGGGTAAACCCCCCCACCGCCTTGTCCTGTAATAGCGTGTCCTTCACCATGCCTGTCGCCGTATGATCTATAGAACAGCGCTGGCCTGTTCAAACCACTGCCTTTTACCAGGCTGGTGAGTGGATTCTCCGGAGGAGACTCTAGTCCTATCATAGCATGTCCTTCACCGTGACTGCTGCTGCGTGAGAGGCACGGCGGCGCGGGGCTCTAATACCTTGTAATTCACTGTGACTGCTGTGGCAGGACCTGCACCACGCTGCGCTGCAGCAGCCCTTCAGATGCTTTGGCTTTTGCATCCACTGCCTGGCTTTGGAGCAAGGGCTGGTGGGAGTGGAACCCTGGTGTGGGGACCTTGGAGATGCCCAGGGCTTGGAGCCTGCTTCTTGGTGGGTGCGGGAAGGATGCTGAGCATCCTTGGGACACAGTCCCATCCTGCCTTCTGGGTGGTTTGCAGGGTGAGATCCCCATGGAGAAGGGTTGCTGGGGACCAGACACTGCCTGGGCAGGGGAGGAATCCCCATCTGAGAGTGCCAGGGTGAGAAGTGGCCCTTAGATGCAAGAAAAGCAGTCCTTCCTTGGGGTGGTTCTCAGGCAGCGTAATAAATGTCAAAAGCCCAGCACGCACAAAGGAGAAAGAGACATTTGGCTACTGAGTGCATTTGTTCCATGAGCTGATCTGCTTTGAAGACTTAAAGGGGTCTCCAGTTCTCTCTCTTTGCTGGTTAACCCTGTTCCTTTGCCAGTTGAATAGAAATGCATCTGCCACCAATAAAGCCCTTCTGGAGGCTCTGCCATGGACATTTGCCCTGCCATTCTCCTCCCGAAGTGCTCCTGTGTGGAAGTGCGACACCGGACATTGCTCCCTCTTCCACTGATCTGGTTTAGCTCCTTCGTTGGCTTTGTTGGCTTTTGCTGCTGGGATAAAGCAAGGGCCCACAAGGGGCAAGGGTTTGTGTTGCTGGGTTTTCTTTGCAGGGGGGTTCTTTGCAGGGGAGGCAATGCAAAGCCAGGCTGGAAGGCTGGAGCCTACAGGAAGAGCGAGGATGAAGAGGAATATCCTGAGAAGGGCTCCCAGGCTGGGAGAAGGGCACATTAGGTGACAAGATGGGTGAAGGGACAGATTTTGGGAGCCAGCACTTCCCTGCAAACATGATGCTCAGCAGCATCCAATGCATCCAAGCATTTTTCCAAAAGATTAGGGTTGACATCTCCCATTTCGCTTCTGTGCAAATCGGCAGCGACGCCGC
This sequence comes from Neomorphus geoffroyi, assembly GCA_033558235.1. Lineage (NCBI taxonomy): Eukaryota > Metazoa > Chordata > Aves > Cuculiformes > Neomorphidae > Neomorphus > Neomorphus geoffroyi. Next base: position 983,512 of record JAUMJM010000038.1, read on the forward strand.
TGCTTCTGCTTGGACTGGGGAAGGAGAAATTTGGCCTGGTGGCTTTTTTTCCCCTGGCTTCCCCTGGCAGCCTGGGCTACATATCTGCAAACGGCTGTAAGAAGAGCAGAGATCATTAGCTGGAAGGATCAGATGAGATAGTTTCTTAAAAGGATTGTCTGATTTCTTTATTGATCAGCCTGATTTAAAAGGGGGAGATGGGTCAGAGGGCATAAATTATCATTGAAGGAGGGGTGAAGGCCTCAAAGGCTGGGCTGCACTTAGCTGCAGTGCTGAGGAATGTGTCTCTCGGTAGGGACGTGCATAGCCGAGCGCCGTGGCTGCCGGCCAAGTTGGGTCTCATCTACGCTGAACTGGGAACCGAGTCAAGGGAAGTGCATTTAAACTTGGTTAAAGAGCCTTTCTTTGCCAAACTGGTTTCTGCAGCCCTCTCCGGTATTGCAGGGGTGGGTGTTTGGGGTCGTAGGGGGAATGGGTGCAGCATGTGGCCCTGCGTGAAGTTGGGCTGCGATGATGTGTCAGGGGAGCTGTGAGGTCCCACTGACTGCGAGCGAGCTCCCTCCTGCTCAGAGGATGCTCACCCCACAGAGACCTGCGACCTCTCCCTGGCTTTCCCCAGGCTCCCTGTGTGGTCTCCAGCGAGATGTGGAACCACGGGAGGGTTCTGCCTCTCTGGCTATAAAAAGAGGCTAATCTGCAACCTGAGGTTTCTGCTTTCCCCATCCTTGTGATCGCTGCCTGGGGCTCCTGCATCTCCTGCTGCTGGAGTCATGGGACTTGCAGCCTTAGCTGCGGCACCCCCGGCCCTCCAGATTAGGGGAAGAGGAATGGAAAAATATCCAGAGAAAATAAGATGCCGTCCCCATTGATTGCAGAGGGTATGGGTTTGGTCTGGGGAACACATCACATCACCCGCACCGGCTTGTTCTGCAGCGTGTGTGCTTGCAGCACCTGCGGAGCTCTCTGGGCAGCTGGGGCTGTAGGAGGGCCATTACTGTTCACTCAAGGTACCATTCCCTTAGCACACGGTGGCACAAGCCGATTGCTGTGGAGTCCCTGGGCAGCAGCGTATTTGTATCTGTCAGGGTGTGGGGAGGACCCATTCCCCAGTGGGTCTTTCTGTTACTGCCGTCTTGCTTCTAGAGCTCCATCTCAGCCCTCACCATCCAAAAGTGGCATCTCCCTGAGCCAAGCTCGCGATGTGAGACAGTCGGTGCCTCTTGGTGTTTTGGAGCCCTGTGGAGGTTTTGGCTGGAGCAGGAGGGGCTCAAGCCTGAGTGGTGGGAGGGGGAGAGCAAAGCTCTGCAAGGTGCAGGAAACTCAAGGCAAGCCCTGGGGCATCATGTTTCTTCTTTCCTCATCCAGCGTAGTGTCCCTGCTCATGGCAGGAGGGTTGGAACTGGATAATCTTTAAGGTCCCTTCTAAGCCAAACGATTCTATGATCCTCATCCTCATGATGGTGGAGCCTCCTGTGCCTGGGTCAGCATCCATCTCTGTGTCCTCCTGGGGTTTACCTCTCTCTCCTCCATCTGTGCTGGCTGGGGCCAGGCCACAGGGATCTGTGACAGGGTTGTGCCACCACAACGGGGCATGAGCTGGAGCAGGGACAGACTCGCTGGCAAGGAGAATCTGCAGGAGCAGTTGTGGGATTTTGCAGCCTCCTCGGAAGGGGATTTGTGCCCTTTCCAGTCTTAAAGAGGTTTGTTCCTCTTTTACTTCTGGCTGTGCTTAAAACGATGCAAGAAGGGTGGCTTCTGGAACACCATGGGAGTGAATACAAGCAGAAAAGTTCCTGGGTGCCATTGGCCAACCCAAGGTGCCTCAATGAGCGCTGGATTGGGGCATTCATCCGGTGCCATGGGGGAGGCTGATACAACTGCAGTGCTCATGTCCCCAGGCTGGAGATGTGTCCCAAAGATGGGTCCATCTGCTCTTCCCTGGTGCTGCCCGTCCTCTTGTTCCTGGTGTCACCAGTGCAGCCAAAGCTTCTGCCTACCCTGGTGCTGCCCGTCCTCTTGTTCCTGCCTTTCCATGTGCCCTGTCCCTATGCATGGAAGCAGCATGGCAGTTCCTCATGATGTGAGGCTTTGGCTGGGAAGAGACGAGCCAAAGTGTTATCACATGCCACCTCTGCCAGGTGGAAAGCAGAGGACTGGGACCCCAGCCCAGGGCATGGCCAGGTGTGGGTGGCATCAGGCAGAGGGTTCAAACGCGGCACAAGGTCGAGTTGTAGCAGTGGTGGGGGCTGACAGCAGCCCCACTCTCGCCAAAGAAGCGAGCATCTCTTCCAAGCATCCGCACGGTGTTGGCCGCCCAGCATGGCTGCGGTCGCAACCACCAGCGAGTGGCGGCTGGGCCGGCATTATCCTGGAAATGTCAGCCGAATGGCAGCCTGCCGGTGAGCGCCAGGACGCGGCGGGAGGCAGTAACTTGGCTTGCTGGCATTGGCTACCATTTTAGAGGAAATGTGGAGCGGCGGGTAATTATTTCTCTTTCTTAATTGAAATTTCAGCCTCAGTGGTTTGCGAGAGTGGGTGGGAGAAGGAGCACAGGCGAGCGTGACACAAGCACCAGGCTCATCACGGGCTGAAGGGGAGCGTGTGCACACTGAGCCCATGGGTGGCAAAGCATCTCACGGCTCACGCGGGATCCAGCACGGCCAGGAAGGGATTCCCACAGCCTACGGCACGGCCTGCTCCTGGTTGCAAAAGAGAAAAACCAACCCCAAAAATGCAGAGATTTCAGGGTTTGTTTTAGGTGGGAGTATGCTTTATTGTTTCTTTATTCCTCTATTTCTGTTTTGCTTTGGATGGAGGGCCAATTAAATGAAATTACGCGCTGCAGTCTGGCACCCCGCGCCGGCTCGGAGCAATCAGGTGTAACGCAGCATGGCTGATGAGAGCCAATCAAGATGTATAAATGAGGTGTTGACATTCAAACAGCAGGTACCCGTGCCGCCCAGCCGCAGCCGCGCTTGCGGGCTGGTGAGCCCGCACCATGTATTCAGGCATGGGGCTGTGACAAGCGGCAGAAAGGCCGGTGCCCAGCGGGCAGCCGGGATCTGCTTCAACTCCAAAGCATTTTGTGTTAAATGTGATGGTGGGGCGATGCCGAGCAACGAGTGCCATGAGCGATAGGCATATGGGTGAGCGGTGGGCATCCCTGCTGGGGTCTGTTTGCTGGCAGCCCCGGTACTGGTGCATCAATGCATCCCATGGTTGAGGAGATGCAGCAGCCACCAAGCCCTCAGCACTGCTCTGGGGTGGGCAGTGAAGCAAATGCTGTTGCTTGGAGGAAACTGAGGCACGGGGCAAGCTGGTTCCACGTGGGCAGCTCTCCTGGCTCTCAGGCTTGTCATAGCAGCCATCGCAGGATGCGGTCCCCTCACAGAGATGTGGGTGCCTGGGGGTCGGCCGCGTGGCAGCACCGCTCGGATCAGAGGAGCTTGGAGGTCGTCCGGGGAGGAGAAAGCAGCTCCGCGGCGAAGAACCTCATCAGCGTTTCCTGTCTCACGATGGAGAAATCGCATGTGGCGAGAGGCTCTAAAAATAGGCTCAGCAAACTTTTAACCACATTTGCAGATGTTAAAGGTAAAGCCAGAGCAGCCCTGGGGGAGAAAACATCCCTGGCTGTGCCTCCTCAGTGTTAACCCTTGGCTCTGCGTGGCCATAAGGGAGCTGGATCAGGGGGCAGCAACCCCCAGATGGGCAGTGGGGCCAAGTCATCGTCTTGCTGTGCCGCTCTCTTCCGCGTGCCCATTAAGCGTGCCGGGGAGGACATTAGGAGCAGGAGCACGTAGCGGCAGGCTCTGTCTAACAGTGCTGCCGCCTGACCCTGATTTGTAGCAGGGCTGAGCGGGGAGGTTTGCTGTAGCGTTACAGCTCTTCCTGTGGTAATAGCCGGCGAGGCGTCATACACACCGCGCTGCCGGCGGCACGGCGAGGCCGCAGCCGCTGGGGCGGATGGGGTGGAAGGGAGAAGCCGCCGAAGCTGGGTTGTGGTGTGGTTGCTTGCAAGCGGAGGGAGGTGGCACACAGGGATGCACGTGCCCGTGGCACAAGCAATGTTGTCACCAGGGTTGCTTCTCCCTGCAGTCATGGTGGCTGATGTGGTGGTGGGGAGATGGCTGGATGCTGCCTGTCACTGTCCCCACCAGCTGCATGGCCCCGTGTCTGGTGGCTTGTCTTGTGCGCTACAGTGGGTGCTTGTGGTGCTGCTGTCCCCTCACCAGCTGCCCCTCTGTCACATCTCCATGGCTGGAGTCATTTGGGGACAGTGACCAGGACTTCTAGGTCCTCTCCCAGCCCAGACATCGGCTTCTCGATGGCACCCAGGGGATGTTGTTTCCTCTTCCCCAGTCTCCAGCAGGACAAGCGTGACAAACTGTCAGAAGGTGCTGACCCCACACCTGGCAGCCCTGTCCACTGCCCCTGTGCCAGGACAATCTCCACACAGGGACGGATGCGTCCCATTGCCATCCATCCCCAGGGACTTGCAGAGGCAAAACTGCCCCTGCAGTGGAAATAAAAAACCCCAGAGGGTCAGGCTGGGCCCCGGCGTTGCAGCCCTTGTCTGGAGGGCTGGCAAGGGGCGAAAGATGAAGAGGGCTGCCTGCGTGCATCGCTCCATGGTGCTGCAGTCCCATGCCCAAGCATGAGACAGTGAGAAACCTGTAACCTCACAGACCTGGGAGGTTGACTTGGACCATTGGAAAGATGAAAGACACAGAGAGAGGGAACGATTAAAGGGAAGAAAATGAGATTCCTGGGGTTACCTTAGCTGCCTGCTGGCTGGTGTTGGCAGCTCACAGGCCCTTGGCACCTTTTGCACGCGTCTCGATGCTGGTGCACGGGGCAGATAGCACGGTTTTCTCTTCAGGAAGAGGACTCCCCAGGTTTTTAATAGCTGCTGTTTGTGCAGTGGTCGGGGGGGAATCTATCGCTTCTTGTTCACCATTGCCTCGCTTCACCTCTTCTCCTGCCTGTAGGTGCTACATCCTCATGGCTGAGTTTGAGGTGATGGTTTAGATTGTCCTCAGCCTTCACGTGCAATGCTGGAGGGGCAACACTGCCCTTCCGAGTTTTATTTAGCTAAAAAATCCCCAACCCTTAAAAAGCTGCGTGGTGTGTCGCAGCTGGATGGCTGGGGTGTGAGGGGGCTGTGCTAGTCCCCAGTGATCTCCATGGGTGAGAGCTGGCCACACTGGGTTCACTGTTTTGGCAAAAGGCATCACCTTGCCAATAGGAATAATAACCAGGAGGGGGAGGGGACCGGGGCAGGCAGACAAGCAAATCCGTTTTATCAGACGCCGCATATTTTATGAAAGCACATTTCAGCTCTTCAGCCTTGGAAAGCTTTTCATACCCTTTAATTTTCTAATAAAAAGGAATTACGTTTGCTGAAAAGCCAGTAACAAGATTCACTGTCATTGTCTTTTGTACAGACCATAATTCCTGGCTTGGGCTCCTGCCTGCAGCCCCATTGTGTGGTCCTAGGTGTGGGTCCAGCGTGCTGGCAGGAGGGTGATGGGGGCCACAGCTGTGCTGGCAGCGGGCAAGGGAGAGCTTTACTGGTGGGAGGCCATGACAGCAACCCAGGGGTGCCAGGGTAAAGGTGGGCACCATGTTCAGCTGCAGCTTCACCGATGCCTTTGGTGCCATGCAGGCATGCAGCTGGTTTCAAGGTGCACTGAGGTTGTTCCCCACTGGATGTGCATGCTGGAGAGCTTTGCCTGGGTGGCTTCGGGGCACCCAAACCCACAGCACCCTTCCCTAGCACCTTCCGTTCCCAGAAAGCATTTTGTGACCCTGGGTGTGGAGGACAAGGTGCAGACAACAGCGGTGCTTGTATCCAGCCCCACTGCTGTGTCTTCCCCTGGGTCACCCTGCTCAGTTTTACACTGATGAGGCAGTGGGGCTTCCCATTCCCAGCAGCCTGCCAGGAGGCAGGACAGCTGCTGCATCTCCTGCTATCCCACCATCGTATAAACCATCGTAGGGTTTTAGTCCAATGGGGAGTTGGCTTTATCCTGAAGTCTAGTGGGGAATCGTCAGTGCCATCCAGCACTGATCCCTCCTTTGGGCACAGGCAGCAAACCTGTGCATGTAGGGATGTGAATCTTCATCACTGAGTCGGGGTAAGACTGGAGCAGGGACCTGCTGTCACCCAGATGGGGACTGCTGGCACCTTCCAAGGGCCCAGATGCACCGGCGTGGCTGCTTCCCTCTGTGCCCCATGTTGGCTTCTTTCTGGGACCACCAGCTCCTGCCGGTGGCCCTGCCAGGACATCCCTCCCTGGTACCAACTGGCTGTGGTTGATACAGGGAGGCCATCCTGTTACTGTCCCCATGGGGAAAGCCACCCTCAAAGCCCCAGCGACCCTGTGGCTGCTCCAAACCAAACACTGGCACAGGCTCACTTCTTCCCAGCTTCACCTTGGCAGAGGGCACACCACTGGGTGGGATGGATCTTGAACCAAAAAATGGGGAATTTAAGTGCTCTGTCATCAACCTTGTGACTGTAAGTGTGGCTCTGGCTAGGCTGGTGGGAGGGCAGCATTCTCAGTCTTTGGGGCAGATGAGGCAGGTTAGACACGCGTTGGAGAGCCTAGGCGTCTCTGTAGGTGGCCCAGGACAGCGAGCCGGCATCCCCAGGTCTGCGCTGGCACTGCGGACCCGGCTGCTGGAAAGGGCCACCCCTTGAATCCCCTGGCATCCCTACTGCAGGGTGCAGGATCCAGCAAGCAAGTCTCAGTGATGGCAAAGGAGAGCTCAGCGATGCCCGGGCCATCCCCATGATCGCATCCACCGCAGACCACGCCAGCAGGCAGAGCGTGCCTGGTGCGGGCTGCAGCGCAGCAGGCAGTAATGGTGTGGCACTGGGAGCCACCAGCTCTCCCCAGGCTCCCAGCAAACCCCAACAACATTTGTGGCATGTGGAACTCCTCGCAGGCTCACTTGCTCCCCACATTCCTCCCAGGTGCGCTTCTCTCTGAGTGCTCGAGCCGCACTCAGCCTTTGCCGCGCAGGCTCCCGGCCGGCTGCCACGTGGCGTCGGAGCCGCGATGCCGCAGCCGCTGGCGCTCCGTCTCCCTCCGAGTTGCTCATTTGAAGTTTCAGCTTGCCGGCTGTTTTCACGCAGGGGGGATGCAAAACCAGCCTGCAAACACCAATAAATATCTTCTGCATTGTCCCCCCCCTTCCAATTCTCATTTTCATTCTTACTTCCCAGCTGGTTTTGGGGGGGAAACGGGTTTTCAAAGCTTTCTGTAAACGTGTGTAACAATAGGAAGCGTTGCCTTTTAGCCTGCGGCCGGCACAGTTTTAAATGAGGTCCCAGGTAGCCATGGTTACCTCTCCTCTTCAGTAAGAGATGACTTTTATTTCCTGCCTTTTGTATTTGCACATCTCAGATATACATTCTCCTAAACCATAATTGGTATTCATGGATAGACGAGGACGCGGGAACGAGCCGCCCGAGAGGGGAAGAGCCAGATGGACGCAGGGGGTGTCAAGGTCTCCAAGCCCCCAAACATCAGGAAGTCTTAATTTCAAGTCATTTTTCCTCCTCTGGCAAGGGCGGGGAGACAGCCCTGGTTCTCTGCAGCCCCAGGGCTTGTCCTGATCCCACCTCCCTTGCAGCATCCTGGTTAACCTGGATACTGTCTGGGATTCGGGGTTCACTCTGCCTGTGAGCAGTGGTCCTGCAAGCCTCTCCTTGCTGAAGGGGTCCCCAGCATCCCACATCCTCTCCCAAGCATCTCTTGGTGATGCTGAGCTGGGAGGGGGGCAGAGAGGCATCCCTGACCCCATGGGCACTGGGGAGGTCAACCCTGCATCCTTTGATTTTTGGAGGCGAGGAGGGAAAGCGGAGCAGCAGGGCTGTACGCTCGCAGCAGGCACTGCTTGGGAAGCGGGCGCAGGGAGGGAGAAGCGCTCAGCAATGATTGATGAAAGATCATAGCCTCATTCCACAGGATCATTGCTCAGAGTGTGGGCAAAGCTGTGCATCCCAGGGGGACCATCGCCGGGATGCGTGCGAGCCTGTGTTTCAGGGCAGAGGGGATGGAAACCACATATTTTATGCCTCCTTTTTTCTCTCTCTCTCTCTCTCTAAAGCACCAGGAAAACAAAAACCCAAGCTGTCTAATCAGAGACAAGCAGATTCCACCCACTTCCTTGGAAAACTTGCATTTGCTAGGAAATCATCTAGCTGCATTTACAGCAAGCAGAGTGCCCCAGCGGTAGCTCCTGCCTTTCTGGCAGGATGATAACCAGCGCTGAGCAATTATTGCGCTGGAGCGGGAGCAGCAGACATATTGGCTTTTCTCAGCCAGCAGGAAAGAATTTGCAAAACTAAGCAGGCGACTGGAGCAGCTCGGATTTGCAGCGCTGGATGCGCGGTGCCGGGCATTCACAGCTCACCAGATTTGCTGGTGGCAGCATATCAGGGACTCGCACACCGCATGCACCTGGGCTCCTATTTACATTTGTTGTTTTGCAAGGGAAGGGCCCTGTTTTGCTGCCTGAAAAATGCCTCTGGTTGGCAGCTCCCCCCGCAGCCACTCAGCCCCCCAGGTGGGTGCTGAGGCCGGTGGGGAGAGGTTGTTTGCTTCTGGTTTTTTCCCTCTTTTAATGAGAAAAATGTGTTCTTGTCAAGGAGGTTGTCCTTAAAAAATACAGCGCTGGGAAGAAAGGCAGCAGGCTCCGTGACATTTACCTCTGCAGGGCTGCGATTGATGTGCAGCCCCCTGGGAGCCAGCCCTGTGCCAGCCTCGCTGCCCACAGCATCACCGGGAGAAGCAGGGTCAGTGCTGGGGCTCCCAGGGAACCCCTCCTCCTGGGGCACAGCCCCAAATCCTTGCTCAGGGCAAAGCTCCTTTGCTTGGAGTTACCTCCAGGTGGGGATACATGGGATTGGTGGAGTGAGTGCCATCCCGCAGAGGCTTTTGGTCCTTCCCTGGACAAAACTCTCCCTGATTGCAGATCCCGTGTTCGATCTCGACTGCTGCAAGGGCTGGGCATGGGGGAAGTAAAGAAATCGCTTCTCTACAGCCTCGTTGGCCCCGTTCCCCCTCTACCCGTTCACAGCAATCCCCTTCTCCACTGAAGCATTTCCGAATGGGATGCTTTGATATGGAAAAGTGGCACAGCAGGGTTTCAGCATGGATTCACATCCTGCTCTCACTGTGGGTGCCACTTGGCAAGGATGGCAGGGCAGAGCGTGGCATGGGGTACGCTACCTGTCCCTGCTCTGGATGCAAACTGCACATCAGTTGCAACAGCAGCTGATGGAGACTCCAGTATATTAGCAGCATTAATTAAGTTACAAAAATTATGCATGTTATCAGTTATGAGACGACCTTTCATAAACTCAGTTATTAAAGCAATAAAGCATGACCCGCTGGTCCTAACCAGTTTAATGGCTGGCTAAGAGTGCGGTTTTTCACATAATACTTTTAGCAGGTCATTAGCTGAGCAATAAGATAACATGGAGAGCCTAAGTGATGCACAGGAGTGGCAGCAGGGGCAGATGCGCTGCTCCATGGGGGAATGCAGGGCTGGGGGTCACCCATCCTCCTGCGCCGCTTGCGTGGATGTGTGTGGGCTCTGGTGGGTGGCTGAAGTGGTTGACCGTGTTCCCCACCTGGCTGTACAGTGCGAAATTCCTGGTGTTGCAAGGCAAATCCATCCCTGGGGTGCTGTGAGGCAGGTTTGGGGCCGGTGTTTGTCCCTCTGCAGCCCCAGAATCTCTGCCTGAGCTCGCAGTGCAGAACGGAGATGGGATGTTGTGATGTGGCCACCTTGGACTCCTGGCTGTGGTGCTGATGCTGCTGTAGGATGGAAGATCCTGACCCTCCATGGGACTGGGGAGGGATGGAGGGGCCTGGGTTCCCCCAGCCTGGCCGGTCTTAGTGTACGTATGGTGCTGGCCTCGGCTAACAAATGGTGCTGGTCTCTACAGGCTGATAGCCCCTGTTTGGGGGTGTCCAGGTTGGTCCTTGCCTCCTCACCGTGCCCACCGCAGCACCCATGGGGATGTGCCGTGTATCCAGAGCCATCAGGAGGAAGCTGCCAAGCCCCGGGCGCCAGGTCCTGCTCCCTCCATGCGCTGTTGCCGTCACTGAGTGCATCCCAGCTGGGTGCCAATACCCTCCCTACCCATGACCACGCCGTGGTACCCGGATCCGCTGAGTGCCGCGCTGTGCTGCCAGCACCCCCAAAGCGCCTTTCCCTGTCCCTGCCAGCCGTTTCTGAGCGCTGACCCTCTCCATAAACAAAGGAGAGGGAGAGGGAGGGTGGCTGGCATGTTAATATACTCTCCCCCCCTCTTTTCCTCCCTTCATCCCTCTGGGAAAGGCCTTTGCAGATATAAGCAAACCTTGATTAAAAGCTGCCTGACAGGCAACGGCAGCAGCAAGCAGCAGGCAAGGAAGCTCTCCAAGTCCAAAGGGAGCTGCTTCTGCTGCTGCCGCTGCTGCCTCCGTTCTCAGATGTCCCTGATCCTTTAATCAATCACAGCCGCTGAAGGGAAGAGCAAACACCCGTGCCGGGGCAGAGGTATGTGCATGCATTCGTTCCAGCCGCAGCTGAGGCAGCAGGGCGGCTGCACGCCTTCAGCTGGAGGCATCGAGCCATCCCCCAGCCTCGAGCTGCCCTTTCATCTCCCACATCCCTTCTGGTCCTTCTGACATCCCAAAAGGACCCAACCCAAAGGATGCAGACAAGCATCCTGATGATGTCCCATGAGGTGCGGACAGCGGAGTGGGAGCAGGTAGCAGGATGGGTGCAGGCATCCTGTTGCCCCTCGTTGGGTGCTGTGGCGCAAAATGAATCCCTGGGGAAAGATGCTCCCAGTTCCCATCTCACAGACTGGGCTGTGCCGCCGTTCATGTGCCTGAGTAGCAGCGAACGGGGAAAATAGGGTGTTTGCAGATGGGTACCCCACTGGGGAGCTGCTGGGATGGAGATGGACGTGGGGCGCCCACCTGGGTGTTGCATCAGATAAGGGCTGGCCTAAAGGATGGCCCAGCCATCCTCTGACGATGAGCCGTGATTGGGCACGTGGTGCTGTGCCCTGGAGATGGCCCTGTTGGGTAGCAGAGCCATGGGCAAAGGAGAAGGAGAGGAAAGAAGAAGGATTTTGCTTGATACTGTCACAGGTCTGACTGATGATGGTCCTTGTTCATGTCCTGCACCACTCAGGGCTGTGCAATGCAGGAATATCGTGGGGTGGGTGAGGGGTCTGTTCCAACCCCATGGGGACACGGAGCTGAGCACCAGCCGTGGCCATGCCCTGAACCACCAGCGTGCAGAGAAACCACCCCCCACCCCAGGATGATTTGTCACCAAGCTCTATGTGTCACCGCAGGGCTCACTCCCCGCTGAGGCTGGAGATGGGGGGCGGAGAGAAGGGAAAAACGTGTCGTATTAATAAAACCCAACAAAATCCTCTCTTTCCTGCCGTGCTTCCCCAGCCGGCGTGTGGCAGCGGGGGCTCTGCCCGCGCGAGGCCAGCAGGGGCAGGCAGGGACTGTGATTTCCTTGCTTATTTTTGTCGTTGCTTATTTTTAGCGCCGCGTCTTAATATATTGTGACAGTGCCCTGGGACGTACTGAGCCTCCGGTCGTATGAGAAGGTGTCTGGGGCAGAGCCGCTTGACGCCGCAAACGAGTCGCAGCCAATCGCCAGCACGATGCTGGCTAACGAGGCACCCGCCACTAATGGGGGTCCCAGGGGGACCTGGGGGGAGTGGCAGGGCTGAACCAGTGCTCTGAGTTTGTCAGGGCTTTGCAGAGAGGGATTTGCTCATGGGGGAGTCCACTCATTTAAAGTCCTTTCATGGTTTTTAATAAGGCGGTTCTGGTGGTGACGGGCTGATTGCTGGCAGCCGCGGTGGTGGCTGAGCCTGTGCCGGGCAGGAGCAATGTCTTCAGTCAAGGTGGTGGTGAAGAGCAGGTGCCCACACGGCCAGGGACATCCAGGGGTTTGGTGTTTCAAGCAGGGACCTTGTGGGGGATGCCGGAGCTGTGCTGGCCTCAGTCTTCCTTCCTGGCGCTGTTTTTTGGGAAGGGTTGAATGGTTTCCATGCCAAGACGTGCCGTGTGGTTGCATTTTTGGATCTGCAAGTGTTTTTTATCGCAGAGAGGCAGCTGGCAGAGATGTGGGGACATCAGAATCTTGCCAGGACCTGGGTGCGAGCCCACCAAGCCAGACGTCACCAGCACCAGCTCAGTCGTGGGTATAAATCCAACAGGGACCCCATGGCTGGGGTAGAGCTGAGTGAATCGTGACACTGATTTTGGCATCAGGCATCTGCGCGTGGACACTGCCTGCCCCCAAGCCCATTAGTAACGGATCTTTGTGGAGTAACCCTCCTCATTAAGGCAAGCTACCCCATGGGTCAAAGCAGCTTTATAAGGAAATTACACTCTGCTCTGGACAGGCTGTGCATACGTAAGTGGGGTGATGCGCAAGCCCTGATTGAGACATCACAGAGTAGATCAGCCCCAAACACCCGGCAATCCCAAATCCTGGGGGGCTCTGGAGGGAACAGAGGGTGCTGGTGGTGGAGGATGCGCCCCAGCCACCTCCTGGGGTCCAGCAGCCCCAATATCCACCCAGAGCCACGGAGGAGCTGTTTAGGGCTGGGATGTCTCTGGGTGTCCAAGGGGAGGATGCTCCTGCATCCTAGCCCCAGCCCCCTTTTTCCTTCTCGCTTTTGAGTCCTGACAGCATTGTGATGTGGCTCCTGCCCTCTGCACTGTGGCATCTCTCTTGGTTTGGAGTAGTGGAGGAGAAAACCCGTATTATCCACTCCCCTAAGTTTTATCGAGACATCGCTACATGCCTGGTGCTGGTAGTGAAGGTGTGGGGTCCTCCTCTGCTCCCTGTCTTGTGCCTCACCCGAAGCCCCACTGAAGTGGGATTAAATCCTCCTGATCAAACATGTTTGGGATGCTGGGATGCTCCACACACATGTTGGGATTCTCTAGGGTTTGGGAGAAGTTGGAGCAGGGTGTCAGAGTTGCAGCCATCCTGAGCACTGGGCGGCTTTGGAGGCCATCAAAGGACACTGAGGGATGCCAAGGGACACCAAAGGACAGCGAGGGACCCTGAGGTCCTTCACACGGCCCCAGTCCCTGTGCTCACTGCTGCTTCCCAGGCAGGAGAGCTCAGGCCTGGAGCAGACACAGCAGCACCAGCCCCCCCAGATCCACTCGCATCAACACCTCTGTGCACGGTGGGGAAATAAAAGACCCTTCTTTTTTTTGGCAGCGTGTTGCTAATCAGCACGACCCAGCGCGCACCGCCGCGGGCGTGCGGCTCGCTGCTATTTAAGGAGCCTACTTGAAATACACCTGCAAGAGGGGAGAGGAGCGCCAGCAAGTAAATAACCCAGCAACCCGCTGGAATGAAAACATCAGCGGGGGCACGCGGGCAGAATGAGAAGAGAGGCGGCGATTTAAGGAAAAGAAAGAGAAAAATGAAGTGCAAGCTGGTGATTGAGGGGGTGGGTCCCAATCGCGCCCTGGTTTTCCATAGGGATGCTTGCTCCCTGTTCCCCGTGCTTTGTGGGGTGACCCTGTCCTGATGGCTGTGGTTGAGGGGGTCTCACCTGCATTCCCAGTGTGGGCAGGGGATGGCTGCAGCCCTCACCCGCCTCCTCGCTCGTCGTGTTTACCACGCGCTGCCATTTGGCTCCTGCCTTTTTTTCCCCCCTTTTTCTCCCCTCCTTTTCTGAAACATTATAAATCAAACGGCTTAAAATGTAAAGCATCAAAAATTCTAAAACCTTCATCTATTATTAACTGTGACAGTAAATTCCACCTCTGAATGTTTCACATAGCAACTGTTACCAGGACTCAGCATCCAAAGCTGATGTTCCAGCAACTTTCCATCACGCCACTGCCACTCCGGCAATGTCGACACCAGCCTGGTGAGACATGCTGCTGCTCGTGATACCTTTCCATGGGACTGGGATGCCAGCAGAGAAATCCAGCTCAGATTTAGTGAGCGCAGCCTGGCCGTGCTGCTGGGATAGGAAAGGAGATCAGTGCCTGCATGGTGGTGTGTGGGTGGTGGGCGTCCCCCATCATGGTCCTCCCTCCATAGAACCATGGAATTGTTTGGGTCAGAAGGGACCTCAAAGCCCATCCAGTTCCACTCCCCCTGCCATGGGCAGGGACACCTCCCACTGGATCAGGGTGCTCCAAGCCCCATCCAACCTGGCCTTGAACACCTCCAGGGATGGGGCAGCCACCACCGCTCTGGGCAACCTGGGCCAGGGCTTCCCCACCTTCCCAGGAAACCATTTCTTCCTAACATTTTGTCTCAATCTCCCCTCTTTCAGTTGAAAACCATTCCCCCCCATCCTATCCCTGCACTCCCTGATCAAGAGCCCCTCCCCAGTTTTTCTGTAGCCCCTTTTGGTGCTGGTATGCTACTCAGAGGGTTCCCCGGAGCCTTCTCTTCTCCAGGCTGAACAACCCCAACTCTCTCAGCCTGTCCTCATAGCAGAGGTGCTCCAGCCCTCGGATCATCTCCATGGCCTCCTCTGGACTCACTCCAACAGCTCCAGGTCCTTCCTCTGCTGAGGGCTTCAGAACTGAACGCAGGGCTCCAGGTGAGGTCTCATAAGAGCAGAGGGACAGAATCCCCTCCCTCACCCTGCTGGTCCCACTGCTTCAGATGCAGCCCAGGACATGGTTGATTTCTGGGCTGTGAGTGTGCGTTGCTGGCTCATGTTGAGTTTCTCATCCACCAGCACCCTAAGTCCTTCTCTTCAGGGCTGCTCCCAATCCATTCTTTGCCCTACCTGGATTTGTGCTTGGGATTGCCCCGCCTCAGGTGCAGAACCTTGCGTGATGGTCATGTAACCCCCAAACTTCATTATTTTCACCATCATGTTAACGAGCACTGCAAATAACAAAGATGGGAATGGGGTAGTTAATGTGCAGAGAGCTGCTTTGCAGGGAATGCTGTTTGCTTTTCTCCAGCTGCTTTGCTCCGGTGGTGGCTGTGGTGGCTGTGGTGGTGCCCCCTGGGTGGTGACCCCTGCCCTCGCATGGGCAGTGGTCTTGCTGCTCTGAGAATCAGACTCACAGGGAGCTTGTGGTGTGCGAGGTGCGCATGGGGACTGGGAGCTGGGGTTTCTGCCGTTGCTTGTATGACTTCCCTGTGCATCATCACAGCTCTGCTCTGTGTTGTGCCCCTTGCCTGAAGGCTGGGGTGGCTCTGGTTGCTGCTGGCTCAGGTGGAGCCAGGCTGGGGTAGTTTGAGTTGGATTTGGCTGCGTGGCAGCACCAGAAGCATGGTCAGAGGTGGGAGGATGCTGAGTCTGGTCTGGTGAGAGCCCAGCTGGCCCAGCAGCATCCCTGGTGCCAAGCTGTGACCATGGTGAGACTCACACCCGCAATCCCAGTCACCCCAAATTCCCCTGGCAGTTCCCACCGGGCCATGCCTGGTGTCCCTGCACCCTGACATGGACATCGCTGCCTCGCCATCCCCCTGGCTGTGCCACCTTCCCATGGATCCCCGTGGTTGCCCAGGAGCTCTGCCGTTCTGTGCTGGCTGTGGGGCTGGGCAGTAGCGGCTGCTTTGCCGCCTCCCCAGGGACAGGCAGCAATTTTCCTGCTCTGAAGAAGCTTGTGAAGGTTTGAGTGAATCTGGGAAGCAAATCTAATTGGCAACCTGGTAATTCCTCAGGGGGACATGTACTTTGGTCATATCTAAGCACATTCCAGCCAGTGTTTAAGACACGCTGAATCCAAACTTGGACAGTCAAATACCAGCAGCTCTAAGCTCCTTATCTATTTCAGGCAGATTAACTCCTTAATCATCCATTTTGGAAGTTCCTTGCCCCAAATTCCTCTCCCCTCCCCTTTCGCCCCCTCCTCCACAGGAACAAAAGGAGCAGATTTTGTGGGGTGTGAAAGGTTGGGATGGCGCCTGCAGTGATTGACAGAGTCAATAACCAGGAACCAGAAGACGACCTTTGCAAATCTGCTTCCCCTGTTCACCTGCCCTAGGATTTGTCTTCAGGATTTGGAGGCAGGCAATGTATAATACTGAAATAATTTATCACACGACATTGAACCTTGATTTATTTTTTTCCAACCCCCTTTTATTCTATTTATTATTTTTCCCAAGGGATTCCTGATCGGAATCTCCAAGCAGAGGTCCACTCAGGGTTACCAGCTGAGGGGCACATGCCACCCTGTAGCCCCCAGCCCCGCTCATGGCAAGGGGATGCTCATTTTTCCCTCTCCCTTTATCCCTCCCGCAGGCCGTGCTGAGCCTTGGGGACACAGCCAGTGCTGGCCACTGTCACTCAGGGGAGTGTCGGAGCATTACGCTTCATTACAGAGCTGTCTGCTGCTGGCGGGAGATGACTTAGAGGGCAGAGCCTGGCAGCGGTGCAGCCGAATCCATCTCCGGTGGACAGACCTGTCTGCAGGCAGACGCCGAAGCGTGGTGGCCACGGGGTGCTCGTCACCACGGTGGGGGATTTGCCGTGCCGGCTGTGGGGACCTGATGGTCTCTGGGTCTTGGATTTGGCATAGCAGAGTGGCTGCTCCAAAAGCAAAGGCAGGAGATGCTGCGAAACCAGACCATGGGAAGGCAAAGGAGCTACAGGATGATGCCCCCCATAACCATATGGGGTCTCTGTGGGACTGGTACCAATGGAAATGTTAAATGACGCTCATCTAAAACATGGGCATCAATATCCATATGGGGAGGGGACGTGGTGGGACATGTTGGAGACATGAGACACTGGTGGCAAAGCCCTGTTGCCTCCCAGAGAGACAGCAGGAGCGTGGGAAGGGTTAGGGCACAGCTGGGTGCCAGAGTCCATCCTTTGCCCATCTGTGGCCACGCCATGGCACCTGGATTCATCCAGTGCAGTGTGAATTTGCAGAAAGTTTTTTGGGGAAACACTGGCTGAGGCCAAGGCAGAGCCCAACCCATTGAAGCCATAGGGAATGGACCTATTGGCATAACTGGGAGAGCTGGAAATATCCTCAGAGTGACGTCCACCCATCGTCTTCTGGGATCTCCGGGGCTGCTGGGGATGGAGACATGTGGCCAGGGGAGGAGGTCTGAGGCCCCAGTATGAACCTGTTCCATCCAAGTGCTCCCAGGCCAGCATTTCCCAGCCCCGTGGTTCTGGCTGGGAACAGGAGCCCTATCACGAGACACAGACCTGGACCACCCCGGAGATGAGGAAGTTGAGGCACAGCTGAAGAGCAGTCCCAGCCAGCCAGCTTCCTCATGTGGGGTGCAGGATGGCTCTGGGCTGCAGTGCTGGGTGGGTTCCAGGTCCTGCTGCCAGGTTTGGTGTGGTTTTTGCAGGCCAGAGGGCTCAACGGGTGCCCATGTGCCAGGACAGTGTGGGGCCATGAGCCGTCCCCATCACAGAATGCACATCCCTTGCTGCATCCGTGAGCAGCCAGTTCATGAGACAGCGTGCAGAGAGGATCTGGGACCGGGATCGAGATCCATTCATGCTCCCATCCTTGGATGAGCTTTTATTTGAACCCCACTGGGCCTCAGCATCACCCAGAAGGATGGTGTGGGTCACCCCACTTCCCTTGCCCAGCAAGGGGGTCCATCAGTGCCTTGGAGGTCCAGCACCCACTTCATTCCCAGTAGTGAACCAGCATCGTGTTTATATCATTTCAGCGAAGCGACTTGTCCAGCAGCCGTGCCAATGAGCGAGCGGTTGGGCGGCTGCTCCGCAGGGAGGGTCTTGCTGGCAATTTGCATACGAGCAGTGCAAGAAATATTGCAAACAGACAGGCGGCGTCAGCTCTGGGTGGCATGGCTGGTGGGTCTGGAGAGCTGCAGAGCAGCGCTTCATCACCCGTGGTGATGGCCAGCATCGCTCCGAGTGCTCTGCTCCTCACCGCTTTCTTTGCAGGGATGCAGTTTCCATCCTTTTGCAAGGGGAAACTGAGGCAGGGGCACAACGGGACACGAGGGGGTAATATTTGTGGTCGCAATGATGATTGGAATGGTTGATTATTTTGAAGTTGAAATGAATGAGAGGATGGAGAAAGTAAGAAGGATCCCAAACCCATCAGGAAGAAAATGAGTAATGAAGGAAAAGGAGACCATGCAGAGACGCGGCCAGGCTGTTGCCTCGAGCCAGCACCGTGCCAGCATCGCGTTGGTGCTGCGCCGCTCACTTGCTTTGAGGCTGGAGTGTTGGCAGAGGGCACCGTGGCGGCGAGCGGCTACCCTACGGCTGCCCCACGGCTACAGCTGTGCCCCTTGGTGGCCCAGCACAGGCTGGTTTTGCCTGCCCTCTCCGCTGTCTGTCCGTGCTGGCAGCTGCAGGCAGCGCTGCAGCAGGATTTAGGCTGGGAGAGCCGGGTCCCTCCTTAACCTCAGCCGTATTTCCAGCCTCATGACGGCCTTGTTTTCCACTCCCCGCCAGCGCCTCAAGGTTGATGTCAATCCCCACACGCGGTGCCCTCCCTCCATGTTATGGCCGGTGATGAATTTTGCTCCAGAGCGTGCTTCCTCACCGGAGAGGGAATTTGCCCAGGAATGCTCAGGCTGACCATCTGCTTTGCAGTGAGCCTCCAGCCTTTTTTCCCCCCCGCTTTTTCTCCTTTCTTTTCCTTCCCTTTCTTTTATCTTTTCTTTTTTCCCCTTTTTTCTTTTTTCCTTGCTTTTTTCTTTTTCTTTCTTTTTTTTTCTTTTTTCTTTTTCACCTTATTTGTTTTCTTCCCCTTTTTCCTTCCCCCCCGCCGCCCTTTTTCCCCCTTTTCTTTCTTTTTTTAGCCCCTTCCTTACCTTTTCAAATCTTTCCTTGCCAGCTGGCATTTTCCAGCCGCAAGAAGAAACGCACCAACTTGCACCGTCTCCCAGAGCCTCCCCCATCCTTCCCAGCCCAACCCTCTGCCAACCTCCCAGCCCTGACATCACCCCACCACCACCTCCAAAATAAAGGAATTAAAAAACAAGGGGAGAGAGGATGGAGCTGGCAGATGATCCGGATTTCCATGCGAGGGGATGAGGTTGGGGAGGCCATGGGCTTCCCCTGGCAAGCAACAGAGAAACTGGGGCCAGGAGAAACGTTGAGTCATGAGTGTGGTTCGCAGGCAATGTTTTTTTTTCTCCCCCGAGTAAAATTCCTTACTGGGGAGGAGCAGAGCTTGAGGGGGGGCAGGCAGGGGTGAAGGACTGTGCCCCCTAAATGGAGCATTGAGCTGTTGATGGGGATGCACTCCATTGCAATGGGAATTCCCAGGGCATGTCGCCCCTGAAGGGAGTTTTGGAGGGGGGGCACATGCCCAGGGAATTCCCCAACAGCTGTCTGGGAGGAGCAGCTCGATCTGGGGGGGCTACAGGAGATGGGGACCCCATCCCTCATCCTCCTCCTCGCTACTTGCATCCGCCCACCCCCGCGCAATGGGCGGCGCAGCCCCAGCTCCATTTATCATCATCTGCGGGCAAGTGAAGTGTGCAGGGAACAGCTGCTCCGGTCGGCTGAGCGCCGGAAAGGGGGAGAACGCGGTGATTGAGGAGGGGGGAAGCAGGGGGGCTGGGGTCTGCCCTGTGGGTACCACCCCACATCCCAGTCACTGCGCTGGGATGGAGCTTTGGTATTGCGGGAAATGGTGGTGGTGATGGGGGTGGGGTGGAAAGGGGGTGTTAAGGAGGGTGCATTGGAGTGAGGATGTTAAAGAGGGGTGCATTGGAAAGAGGGTACATTAAAGGGGTTCATTGGCCAGAGGGTGCCTTAAAGGGGTCCACAGGGGAGAGGATGCATTAAGGGTGTTTATTGGAGAGAGGGGCATTAAGGGGGTGCATTGGAGGGAGGGTCCATTAGTGGGGTGCACTGGAGAGGGTTGCATTGACAGTGGGTGCACCCAAGGTGGGGTTCCAAGCACCTCCAAGCTGGCTGCCATCACCCAGTGCCAGGCACTACAGGGGCATCCGCAGGGTGCAGGACCAGACGAACAGCAGCAGCCCCATAACCTCCTGGAGGGTTTGACCCTACCCTGGGTGGGCCCCATGGGTCCCTTTACGCTGCGTGGGGGTCCATCCTTTCATTCCCAGTTCCTGGGGGCAGGATGTCCTTTCCTGGGCTGTCCCACACTCGCCAGCCGTCCCAGTTCCCCACCCTCCGCCACCTTCTTTTTTCTCTCCTTCCTTAATAATCAAATTCTCCGGAGCAGTTTGCGGTGTGGCAACCAGCCAGAAAGGGTTTCTTTAAACTCCACCAGCTCACAATTAAACAAATCCGGGGCTGACGCTCCTTGATAGGCACTTATTCCCACCCGAGCGCCTCCAAGGAGAGGCGGGGAGTGGGGTTTCAACCCCTCACCCCAATGCTGCCTCGCTGCACCCCTGGGTGGGAGGCAAGGGCTGAGAGGGGGTTTGATGCAGGGGTTTTGGGGTGGGGAGCGGGGATTTGCGATGCCAGCACTGCTCCAATGGCGAAGCATCCCCCTGCGCGAGCACGCTGCTATTTTTAGTCCATGAGTCCTTGTTGATGGCGCAGCAGCAAAGGCGAGAGAGCAGCCGGAGGAGCAGCAGGGCTGGGGCACTGGAGCAGGTCCTGCGGGATCAGCAGCAGCTGGGAAGCGAGTCTGGGGTGCAGGGGACTGGGAGATGCCCACTGCCCCCGGGGCCGAGGTGTCAGGGGTCTTGGGTGCTTACCGAGGGTCCCCTGCCACGGAAAGTCCTGGACTGCCTTCAGAAGGCTCCAAATTGTGTCCCTGCCAGCCAAGGGGAAGGGGGAGGAAAGGGGAGAAGGCAAGGAAGAAAGGAGGGATGAGGGGGAGGAAAATAACACCAAACCCAGCCACGCAGCACAAATCCTCCTGAGCAGCAGGCAGGCTGCGAGCCACTGCGCAAGCAGGCGTCTGCAGCAGCGGGGCTGTGCTGGCCTGGCAGTGCCATGCGGTGCCCCGGCTCAGCTTCCAGCACCAGCCCCGTGCCCCGCATCAGCTCCATGCATTGCATCAAGCCCCAAGAACCACGTCAGCCCCATGCACTGCAGCCTGGCCTCGTGCACCACAGCTTGGCACCAGGTCTGCACCAGTGCTGGAAAGTGCAGCAGGGGCTGCAGGTCCCCAAAGGGTGATGCCAAGGCTGTGCTGGGAGCTGTAGGGCTGGCTGGGCTGTCCACGTGTCCCTGGGGACCGAGGGGATGGGGTGCTCTGGGGCAGCTGTAGCCAGAGAAGAGCAGGGCTCCCTGCCTTGAAGGGACAGAGTCACGTGGACTCTGGAGTCACTGATGGCCCTGCTTCTCCCACAGATGCCCTGGGGACATTATGATGAGGTCTTAGGAAGAAATGTTTTCGTGTGAGGGTGCTGAGGCCGTGGCACAGGTTGCCCTGAGAAGTGGTGGCTGCCCTCTCCATGGAAGTGTTAAAGGCCAGGCTGGATGGGGCTTTGAGCACCCTGATCCAGTGGGAGGTGTCCCTGCCCATGGCAGGGGGATTGGAACTGGGTGGGCTTTGAGGTCCCTTCCAACCCAAACCGTTCCATGATTCTCTGATTCTGTGATTCCAGGGGACCCACGCCATAGCCCTGGCTACAGCCATGGTGGCTTTGTGAGTCCACTGAGGGCAGGCACCCAGCTGCAGCCGTGCGCCGACAGCCCCATATCAATTCTCATTTTGCGGGCAGCAGGAAACTTCTTTGGGGCTGGGATATCACGTCCAGCAGGGACGTGGCTGGTGGAGTGAGTGTGCAGGGCCCCTTGAACGCCGCCACGGCCACCTCCCCCTCCCAGGAAGGGCCGTAACCTCGCTGCTGTCGACAGCTTGATTTGATGCCATTAAAGCGTTTGCTCGGAAACAGCCTACATCAGGCGGCAACATCTGTTCCAGCCCTTCTCCAGCAAAGCTGCCGCAAGAGCCAAGAGCAGGGCCCGTCCGGGGGCTGCCAGTGGCGAGTGTGTCCCCTCCCGGCCCTGAACGGCAGCATCCCAGCCCCGGTAGAGCCTGGGTGGCCTGCAGGGAGATGGGGCCGTGGCTCTAGGCACGATGCCTTGCACGGCGTGGGATTTTGGCTCATCTCAGATGGAGAAGCAACGGGCAGCCCTGGCTGCATCTCCTGTCCAGGGGGCCTCATCCAGCCCCACATACTGTGACCTCTGTGAGAAGGCAGGAAATGGCCTCAGGTTGCGCCAGGGGAGGGTTAGATTGGATATTAGGAAAAAATCCTGTACTGAAAGGCGCGGTGAAGCCCTGGCAGAGGCTGCCCAGGGCAGTGGTGGAGTCTCTGTCCCGGGAGGGGTTCAAAAAGCATGTAGAGGTGGCACTTCAGGGCATGGTTTTGTAGGCACGATGGTGCTGTGTTGACAATTGGACTGGATGTTCTTGGAGGTCTTTTCCAGCCTTAATGATTTTGTGAAGACCCAGGGGTGCTGGATGAGCCCTGCCAGGCTTTGGGATGTGGCCAAGGCTGGCTGTCCCCATGACCTGATCCTGCTGGGGAGTTTCCTCCGCACCCAGCACATGTGCTCGCTCTGTGCATCCCCTCCGCTGCGCGCCGGTGAGCGACCCATCCCCTCACATCATGGGCTTTTGCTCAGCCTGGCATTGTCCCAGCTGTTTGAAGGAGTGACAATAATTAATTAATAACAATAATTAATAATAAAAGAGAAAGGGGGAAAAAAGCTTCCCTTAAAGCACCAGCCCAGGGTCTTCTCAAGCCAATTTCGTTTTTCAAACCTGCTTCCAAGTGGAGCGTGAGGGGCCCTTTTCTCCCTTTAATTTTCTCACCGCTGCCCCAGGCTGCCCCAGAGCCCTGGCTTTGATTTTACTGCCTTTGTTCTGGCAGCCCCTGCTCAGGACAGGGCAGCACCATACCCGCACCATGGTAGGGGCTTTCGCACTGGCCTTACTGGATTTTTAATTGATGTGTCTTTTCTCCAGGATTTAGCCTTTAACCACTTCCAGTTGCCCATGTAGCCTGCAAGATGCAGCTGCAATACAGGGAAGTGACATGGAAAGCATCCTAAAAGGGGATGGGGGGGACAGGATGCTGGGTTGGTGTGGGTGGCACCGAGCCCGGCTCCAGTGGTGCTGGGAGTGCCATCAGTGCATCCTGGAGCTGCTGGCGGTTATGGAAATATAACTAAATAATGCCCTGTGTTTGTACATAGACCCTGAGAAGATGCTGAGATGTTACTGATGTTCACAGGGTGCTGTGAGGAAAGGGAGCCAAGCTGGGACTGATCAAACCAGCGGTGCAATTTGTGCGGCTACAGGAAACAAAAACCATCAGGAGCCACGTGCTGTTCGTCACGGTGTGGCGGTGGCACGAGGGTGGTGAGGGGGCACATGCAGTGGCTGCCCAGCATGGCTGGCACTGCAGGGAGGTTTGCCAGGAGCAGGGCTGGGCTCAGCTCTGCTGGTGGGTACTGGGTGTCAGACACCACCAGCGCCCCATTCCCTCCCCTCGTTACACTCATCGCCTTAATGAAGGCAGAGGGGACAGCACTGGGGTCACCACCACGACACGGTGCCAAGGGAGTCCCCGGGGAGCTGCAGAACTTCGGGGCTGCCCTCACCCAAATCTCAGGCTACTGCAAAACCAGGCTAATGCCCACCAGGTACCTCCAACCCATTGTTGCTGGGGATGGGCAGGATGCGTCCCTGCTGCCACCGAGCTCTTCATTAGCCCCCACAAACCGCTCGGCTGCCTCCGAGATCAAACCAGTGACCCAGGTGCTTCCCTGCACCTCATGCAAGCAAGGCTGGGAAATAGGGAGGTTTAATGATGACGGTGGCGAGGCGCTGGGCTAATAGACGTCTGCTGACGGGAGCAGACAGCTTCCAGATGGTATCGCACCGGGGCAGGGGAATCGGCTGGGGCTGGGGGGGGCTGCGGGAGGCGGCAGCAGGCAGAGCTGGGCAGAGCTAGCAAGTTGAAATTACTTTTTTTGCAGTTTTGACCCTCCACGCTGCTGCTTCCTTTAATTAGCCTAATAATTATAAAGAATGGTGATAAGCGGGGTGCTCAGAGGGGCTCGCAGGATCCCGGTGTCCCTGGGTAGGGCGTGTGAGGAGCGGGAAAAGTGATGTGCAGAGGTGAGGGGCAGCGGGTATGTGAAACATAGCACTGGGGCTGAGGGACCTCGAGACGGTGCAGGGGTCACTGTGCCACATGGGGCGGGGAAGGAGGGGTTGGTTTGCCCTGCAAAGCTGGAGTGGGCAGCAGAGAGGATGAAGGCTCCCTTCAGCAGGATCAGGAGGGCTGGCTCGACACGTGGTGGGCAGAGAGAAGGCAGCCAGACCCCTGCCACCCCACAATTCGTGAGCACCATGCTGCAAAAGCGAGGCGATGCAGTGTGGAGTGAGGCAAGGAGGTGTGATGTAGGACGGTGCAATGCCAAACGATGTGACATGGGGTGACATGATGTGATGCAGAGCAATACGAGGCGATGCAAAGCCAGCTGCTGTGATCTAGGGCACTGCTGGGTGGTGCAATGCAAGGTGATGCGATGCAGGGTGATGTGAGGCAGGGATGTGCAAGGAAATGCACTGCAGGGCAATGCAATGAAAGGTGATACGATGCAGGGTTATGCAATGCAAGGCAATGTGATGTAGGGCAATGCGATGCAGGATGATTGATGCAAGGCAATGCAATGCAGGGTGATGCAAGCCAGGGCAAAACAATGCAGGGCAACACGATGTAGGGAGATGCAATGCAAGGCAATGCAATGCAGGCCAATGCAGTGTAGGGTGATAGGAGGCAATGCAGAGTGATGCAAAGCAAAGCAATGTCCTGCAGGGTGATGTGAGGCGATGCAATGCAGGAAGATGCAATGCAAGACAATGCAAAGCAGGGCAACACGATGCAGGACAATGCGATGCAAGGCAATGTGTGGTGATGCAGAGTGATGTGATGCAACGCAATGCACTGCAGGCTGATGCAAGGTGATGCAGTGCCAGTGGGGTGACACTGTGGCAGGCGAGGCAATACCCCAGTGGCACTCATGGCACTGCCCCTCTCTGCGCGTGGCCGCGCTCCCTGGCCCACCGCGGTGGCCGGCGATGCTTCATTTGAATTCTCGCCTCTCTCTCTTCACAGATAAGGAGCCCGCGCCATGCAGTCCTTTCGAGAAAGGTGTGGTTTCCATGGCAACCAGCAGAGCTACCAGCCGACTTCACAAGATACATCACGCCTGGAGAATTACAGGCATCAAAGTCAGGCAGGGCCGAACTGTGAGCGGCAGAGGCTGGTGGCGAAGGAGTACTACAGTCAGCAGCAACTGCCGTACTCAGGCTACGAGAACAGCACCGTGGAGAAATACCACCGGGGGAACAAGCAATTAGCGGGGCAGCAGCTGCAAGGCAGGCCATCCTTTTCCAATTACGCTGTGCAGGAGAACAGCCCATACCCGGCCCGGTATTCAGGGGATGAGAGCCTGCAGGCGTGGGGTGGGCAGCCGCAGGCACTGCCCGGCGGTGTGGCCAAGTATGAGGACAGCCTGATGAAGAAGACGGCAACATTGGCAGGTGGGCGGCCGTACCACGAGCCAGCGGCCGCCCCACTGCCCTTCCGGACTCACTTTCAGCAGCAGCAGCAGCAGCAGCCGCCACAGCAGCCGCCCGCGCTCCCCTACCCCAAGCTGCAGCGGCAGAAGCTGCCAAACGACGTCTCCTCACCCATGCCCTTCTCGCAGAGCCCCCACTTTGGGCAACACTCGCAGTCCTTCCCTGCCTCCTCCACCTACTCCTCGGTGCCGGGGGGCAGTCAGCCGGCACACTCCTACAAGAGCTGCACGGCACCCTCGGGGCAGCCGCCACTGGAGCGGCCCCTGGGCAACACCGCCAGCCTGGCGCCTGGCACCCGTGTGCCCAACCTGCATGGCTACCAACCCAACCGCATCGGCTACGAGCAGCCCCCACAGCAGCCGCCACAGCCCCCGCAGCCACCACCACCGCAGCCCCCACAGCCGCCGCAACCCCCGCAGCCGCCGCAGCCCATGCAGGGGCGGCATCACACCCCGGAGACCCTCCACTACCAAAACCTGGCCAAGTACCAACATTACAACCAGGCAGGCCAGACCTACTGCCAGGGTGACGCGCCGCCCGTCCGGACGCCGGAGCAGTACTACCAGACCTTCAGTCCCAGCGCAAGCCACTCGCCGGCTCGCTCCGTCGGCAGGTCCCCGTCCTACAGCTCCACTCCCTCCCCGCTGATGCCCAACCTGGAGAACTTCCAGTACAGCCAGCAGCCGATGAGCACCGGCACCTTCCCAGCTGGCATCGCCGATCATAGCCATTTCATGCCGCTACTGAATCCTTCTCCCACTGACGGGACGAGCCCCGATGCTCAATCTGGGAACTGCAAAAACTTGCAGAAGGAGAAGTTGCCTGAAAACCTGCTGTCAGATCTGAGCCTGCAGAGCCTGACGGCGCTCACCTCCCAGGTCGAGAACATCTCCAACACTGTCCAGCAGCTGCTGCTCTCAAAGGCAGCTGTGCCCCAGAAAAAAGGCATCAAGACCCCAGCGAGGACGCCTGAGCAGCTCAAGGGGCAGCACTGCAGCCCCGAGAGCAGCACCTACTCGGCAGAGCAGGTGGGGACGCCCCTGTCTGACCCGCTGAGCACCCCCCAGTCTGTTCATGCGGAGACACAAGATGCCGACTATCTCAGTGGGTCGGAGGACCAGCTGGAGAGGAGTTTCCTCTACTGCAATCAGAACCGCAGCCCTGCCCGTGTCAATAGCAACTCCAAGGCAAAGCCTGAGTCAGTGTCCACCTGCTCCGTGACCTCTCCAGACGACATGTCCACCAAATCGGATGACTCCTTCCAGAGCATCCATGCCAGCCTGCCCCTGGAGACCTTCACCAAGTATGTGACCAACGAACGGGACTGTCCCCGGCTGCTCCTCAGCGCCTTGTCCCAGGAGGAGCTGGCTTCCGAGATCATCGTCCTGCAGGATGCTATCAGCGAGAAGGCAGACAAAGCCTGGGCCAACTCCCCCATGCTGAGCAAGGAGGCCACCAAGTCCCCTTTCCAGCTGGAGAACCACCGGCCCTGCCTGGACTCCATGGTGAAGGGCACCTGGCCCAGCCAGGGTGACTCCAGCACACTCACTGAGCCCCTCAAGATGGACAAGGCTTCGGGGGCCAGCACAGGGAAGGACTTTGGTGAGGAGGTGTATGAGGGTCCCCAGGTGGAATTTGCAGCCACCGAGACCAAGGACACACTGAAGGATGCTGCCCCACTGGCCTTCAACTCCAAACCCAGCATCCCAGCAGCAACATCAAGTGCAGGAGCCACTGGCTACAGCTGCTACTCAAACACCACTGCCAACTCAGTGGGGTCTGAGAACGCCATGGAGAACTTCGAGTGGCCAGAGGAGAGCCTGGGGGAGGCGTGCCTGCGGTGGAAGGATCTGCAGGCTGCCGACCTCCCCAAGGGCTTGTTCCCCAGCAAATTGGTGGGCTCCTGCAAGGAGAAAAAAAATGCCTGCGGCTTGGATCTGTGCGATGGTGAGCAGCCGGCCAAGAGCGAGCCAGCCCGGGACTTCAGCCAGCAGGCGATGGAGGAAGAGGAGGAGGAGACACTGACCTATGATGAAGCAACAAAGGCAGACAGCGAGAGGTGGCTGCAGGACACCCGGCACTGCTGCTCGTCTGGGGACTTCAGCGAGATCCCCATCATCTCCTCGCCGGAGCTGAAGGAATCGGACCTGGAGGTGGAGGAGTACTCCTCGCTCTGCGAGCTGGCGGGCTCAGAGCAGAAGTCAGTGACTTATGACGCCTCGTCACCCAAGCCCCCGGAGATGCCTGCTGTGCTCTCCTCAAGCGAGGTGCCCGTGTCCGCTGAGGAGACCGTTAGCACAGTGGAGAAGGAGAGCTCAACTCCCGCCACACGCCTCTCTGGCCAGTCCGTCATCCTGCTGGGCCCTGCCGTGGGCACAGAGACCAAGGTGAAGAGCTGGTTCAAGTCCTCCCTGCCTCACATCCAGCCTGAGGAGAGAGGTGGAGAGGGAACATCCCACCCGGAGGCAGCTGATGTCGAATTCACCCCATCAGTTGCGGTGAAGCAGCAGCTCGCACCCGAAAATGCGCTGGGGAAGACAGAGCCCATCTCGCGGGGCAAGAGCCTCCGGAACAAGAGGGTCCACTGCCGGCTGCCAGAGGGGGATGGCCCCGGCAGTGCCATGCCGAGTCCCTACGATGACCTGCCAGTGGCCGGTAGCGTGGCCAGCACCTGCCTTGGGCCAGACGGGCAGGTGGAGGTCCCGAGCAAGAGCACACACAGCCAAACGCCCCGGTTCCCAGCCGAGGGTCTGCCAGCGCGCATGTGCACCCGCTCCTTCACTGCCCTCGCCGAGCCCCGTGCCCCAGCCCCGCTGGAGGGGCTGAAGGCCCCCGCGCACCAGGAGAAGCTGGGGAAGAAGCCTGCCTGTGGTGTGAAGCAGCGGGTGGCTTTCAAAGCCAGGAAGCGCAGCAGTGGGCCAGCTCCCAAGGTGGTCCAAAATGCCAGCGATGCCACCCTCCTGGTGCCTGGGTTGGTGGCAGCAGAGGAAGTGGTGGGGCCGACGCCACCAGAGGGGGATGCGGTGGAGGTGGGGGAGAGGGACCAGCGGTCGATGATCCTGCGGTCCCGGACGAAGACACAGGAGGTTTTCTACACCAAGAGGCGGAGGGGCAAGCGAGCAGCCGATGTCCGGCTGAAGAACTGCAAGGCGCCCAAGAAGCTCATTTCCAACAACCACCTCCCACCCACCTTCAAGCTGGCAGCCCCAGGCAGCCCCCACAAGGAGGGCAAGGTGGGTGCGCGGATGAAGCTGCCCAAAACGGGGCCAGGCGTGGGGAGCAAAATGTCCGAGCGACCCCTGCACTCACTGAAGAGGAAGTCCACCTTCATGTCCCCCATCCCCACCAAGAAGAGGAACCTGGTACTGCGGAGCAACAGCAGCAGCATGAAGGAGGAGAAGCCAGAGGCTCCCCCCAGCCTCTTCAAGAAGATGCCTGTAGCCAAGAAGGTGAAAGCCAAGCTGCCCCCCAAGAGCACTGGCGAAGCCGTCCCAAAGCCTCTTCCACCAAAGGAGGCTCCTGATGTTTGCATCAAGATCACCTCCCGGGCGGCCTTCCAGGAGGCCACCAAGACCAAAGTGCTGCCTCCCCGCAAAGGCCGTGGCCTCAAGCTGGAGGCCATCGTCCAGAAGATCACTTCGCCCAACCTGAAGAAGTTCGCCTGCAAATCAACAGCCACGGCAGTGGCCACGGCAGCTGCATATGGCACCTCCTTGAGCCCAGCGGGGACAGAGAGAGAGCGGCCGGTGAAGCACAGCACGGTGGTCCCAACGGTGGGTGACACGCGACTGCCCAAGCCGGCGGCAGTGCAGAAGGCACCCACCATGCCGATGGTCGAGCAGCTCTGCCGAAACCCCAATGGGCGAGCACCAAAGGGGAAGCCGGCCTACGGGAAGAAGCTCTCCGCTGAGGGCTGCCAGGGTGAGGCCTGTGTGCCAGTGCCAGGGGGCCAGCCTGGCTCCACCATGGCAGCCAAGAGCCTGGGGCTGCTGCCCAAGAAGAGGAACCGCAAAGGCAAAGCGGCAGCGCTGAGCATGGCCAAGGCACCCTTGGGCCCCATGGCACCACCGCTGCCCCGTGAGAATGCAGCCAGCCCGGGTGGTGGAGAGGAGGTGCTGCGGGAGGGGAAAAAACCAAAGAGCGAGGAGAAGGAGACAGGAGGTGGCGAGGGCTCCCATGAGGGCCGCTCCACCGCTGGGCCAGCACGGGGGCCAAAGCCACGGGCTAACCACTCCAACTACAACGGCTACTCCAAGCGGCAGCGGAAGCGCCTGGCCCACGGCAAAGCCAAGGCGGTTCCGACGCGGTGCAAGAGCCGCGGCAAGCGGCGGCGGCAGCCCCAGCAAGCGCCGCTGCTGCATCCCGCCGAGCCCGAGATCCGGCTCAAGTACATCTCCTGCAAGCGGCTGCGGGCAGACAGCCGGGCCCCCCCCTTTGCCCCCTACATCCGCGTGGAGCGGCGTGGCGAGTTCTCCACCACCTGCACCATCGTCAACTCCCCCGGCGAGGAGGCTCGGCTGCAGCGAGGACCAACCGGACCCGCACTGCGACCACGGGCAACCCTACCTGCCTCCTCCACCATGCACATGGGGCCGGTGGTGTCGAAGGCACTGAGTGCCGCCTGCCTCGTCTGCTGCCTCTGCCGCAACCCTGCCAACTACAAGGACCTGGGGGACCTCTGCGGGCCATACTACCCCGAGGACTGTTTGCCCAAGAAGAAGTCGCGGCTGAAGGAGAAGGCAAGGGTGGAGGCGCCGGGTGAGGATGCCATCCTTCCAGCCGTAGCTGAGCGGGCATCCCGAGGGACAGAGGGCAGCTGCGGTGGCAGCGGCAAGGCGGCTCGGCTGGAGGTTGCCACCGAGGCGGGCAAGCAGAGCACGCTGCGCTCCAGCCCACGGGGCATGTTTCGTAGGCTGCAGAGCTGCTACTGCTGTGACGAGAGGACAGAGGGCGAGGAGGTGGCCGAAAAGCCCCGGCGGCACGAATGTCACAAGGCTGAGTCCCTGCCACAGGAGCCGGCGGGCGACACACAGGAGCACTGGCTGCACGAGGCCTGTGCCGTATGGACCGCTGGGGTTTTCCTGGTGGCAGGGAAGCTCTACGGGCTGCAAGAGGCCCTCAAGGCGGCTGCTGACCTGGTAAGAGCTCAGCTGCCCATCCGATGTGACATGGGGCAGCAGCTCCCGCTGGCCTCCAGCCAAAGCCGTTCCCGTGGCTGCGCCTCTGGCTGGGATGAGAATCAGTAGGGTTGGCCAACGAATGTCCGGCCACAAGTCACCCTGGGAATGTGAGGCGGGTGTTTAGTTGCCATGAACCCTGCTGGTTTCCCATGACATTTGTACTGCCACATCTCTGGTAGCATCTAAAACCTCTCTTTTAGGCACAGAAGCGTATTTGTGTTGTGCTTCGGGAGGGTGGCAGGGCCCCCGTGCGATCATGAGGATACTGAGTCCGGTGGGTCGTGTCCCCCAGCTGCGTGGGGCAGCTCAGCAAGGGGCAGGCACAGCCTTGGCAAAGGAAGGGTAAAAGATGAAAATGGGTGCAGCATGGCCTGATGCCACAGTGAAGGGCAGCAGGGGAAGGGGAGCTGGAGGGAAGGGCAGCCCTGCCCTACTCCTCTCCTGGAGTGAGAGCAGCACGGGCACATTGTGCAAGCCAAATAGGGAGAGCACCATGGGGACATAGGGCTTTTGTGCTGGAGAGAGGGAGAAGACAGACAATGGGCAGAGGCTCCAGCAAGCCCCCCCAGTACCAGGTTTGGAGCTGGCTGCATCTAGTCTGCCATCCCAAGGTGTGCGTGCTCGCAGTGTGGCTGTGCGGAGGCTGCTGTGCTGGGGGTCCCATTGCTGCAGCAGCCACTGGAAATGGGGTAGGAGATGGGGAACACCATGGTCCTCTGCCACCATGGCCACTGAGCCATGGCACGGCCCAGGCCATGTCCCTTCACCTCTGCACCTCCTGCCCCATGGAGGGTGGCTGTGGGGCTCAGTGCTGTCCAGGGGAGTGGTACAGCAGGTAGAAACCTCGTGCATGGGTGCAGATGGTCCAGTGAGAGGCACAGCATCGCCTGTGATGCACTGGCATGGGAGGAAGGATGCTGCCCAGGAGGAGGCAGTGTGAGGCTGGAGAGGTGCAGGGACACCGGGGCCGTCGGAGCGCTTCGCTCTCACACTGGGTTCTGACGTGGTCTCTCTGTCTCTCTGCATCTCTCCTTCCCTGCGCTGAATTCCCGGGTGCATTTAAAGAAGTGCTCAAGCTGCCAGCAAGCGGGAGCCACGGTGGGCTGCTGCCAGAAGGGGTGTCCCCACACCTACCACTACGCATGTGCCATCGACACAGGTGAGCCCAGCCACGAGGACAGGGGCGTGGGGACCCTCCAACCCAGCTGGCCACTCTGCAAAATGCAAGTCAGCCCAGGGTCATGGTGGGCTCACGGCTCCCTGCCTGCCAGGACAGCAAAGTTCCTTGCACCAGCACTGCTGGTGTCCTGAGTTTGGCCGACCTCAGCTGAACCCTTCATGCTGCGGTGGGTCTGGATGGTGGTGGGAAGCCATGGGCTGGGAAGGATGCTGTCCCACAATACAGGGGCTTCACTGACATGACCTTCTCCTCTCCTTGCAGGTTGCTTATTAACTGAAGAAAGCTTCTCTCTGAAGTGTCCCAAACACAAGGTAAGCCCAGAGTTCCCCCCCCCCCCCGTACCTCCCGGTGCTCTGCAGCCCCCTGGGATAGGAGGACCTGCCTTTGGAGCACATCACCCCCGGGGACACCCTGCTCTGTAGCGACCACATCTCCCTAGGGATACCCTGCTATGAAGTGACCGTTGCCTGGGGACACCTCACTCTGTAGCGACCACGTCCCCCTGGGGACACTCTGCTCCTTAGTGACCACATCCCCCAACATCCCCTGGGGACACCTCACTCCACAGTGACCATGTCACCCCGGGAACATCTCACTCCATAGAGACCACATCCCCCTGGGGATACCCCTGTTCTCCACAGCACGCACACCCCAGGTGCTGGGCCCCACAGGGCATCACAGTGGGGCATCACATCCCTGGGGGACCTCAGACCACCCAGGAACCTGCTGCTACAAGGGCAGGCGAGAGGGTGCCAGGTCTGGAACCCTCCCCCAGCCAGGCTATGGGGGGAGGGTTTATCCCCCTTCCCTGAGCACGGACGGGGTGGATGGGGCAATAATTGACCCCTGCATCTCAGGTGGGCACCTGGTTGTTTGCAGGTGGGCAGGATGGAGGGTGATAACTGAACTCTGCATCTCGGGTGGGTGCCCAGTTGCTTGCGGGTGGGTGTTGATGGCGCAACTGCCCTCTCCCCCTGCTGTGAGACCCCCTGGGCTGCTCCCCACTGACCCCCCTGTTCTCCCCACAGAGGCAGCCGATGTAGCGCCCCGGAGACGCTGGCCCCACCGCCAGCGAGGGACCGGTGGAGGAGGCAGCGCCCGGGAGTGGAGGGAGCCAGCACCGGTACCACCCCGCCACGGGGGGGAGCAGCACTGCTGCCCCCTCCCCACCAGCCCCGAGCCCCATCCATATGGGCTGAGCCAGTGTCGGGTTTTCCACCCCACGCTGGGCACCCGAACACCTGGCCTGGCTGTGCGGGAGCCGGAATGGAATCCTCTGGCTGCACGGGGAGGGGGGAGGGAAAGGGAGGGGGAGGGAGTGTAGACAGGGGTCCTGGCGATGTTGTCTTACTTGGGGCCGTGGAACCCTGCCATGGGTCCCGGCTCTCCATATCACACTGATCTGATCTGAGATGTTGCCTTCAGCAAACCTCACGGTGTCTGTCTGTAAATACGTGCGGCGGAGAAAAGGACAAAAAAAAAGACAAAAAAAGACAAAAAAAAGGAGAAAAACGAAAAAAAAAAAAAAGGAGAAAAAAAAAACCCACAACAAAAAGACAAACAACGGCCTGCTGTTTGAAACACCACTCTGCTTTTTCTGTTTCGTTCTTCCATCTCCTGTCTGCCCCCATCATGCCTTTCCTGGGGTGCCAACGTCTGCACTGGGTGGCTGTGTCCCCACCGATGCAAGGGGCACTTGGCCGGGCTGACAAGCGCCCACCAGGCTGCCCCAGCCCCGCTCCGTCCCACCGAACCCCGGCCCGTTGCACTCACAGTTCCCACTTCATGGGGCACTGGCGCTGCTGAGCTGGAGACTCCAGGTCCTGCTCTCAAGGACCCCAGAAATCCATCCTCCTCCATCTGCTTGGCCTCACCAGCACGCGCTCTGCAGCTCCTCTTGCTGGGGACAGGCTTTGCTCCCTGCACTCCCGGCAAATCCCTGGGCTCTGGGTGCAACCTCGTAGCTCTGGGCGCAAATCCTGTGACTCTGGGTGCAAACCTCATAGCTCTGGGTGCAAGCCTCATGGCTCTGCGGGCTGAACCCCAGGGTTTTGACCCAGTGCGAGAGGGTGCAAGCAGCTCAGAAATGGCTTCCAGCCGCAGGCAGGGTCCTTGCCAGAGGAGGAGGAGGAGGCATTCGCTTCCTCCTTCTGCATGGTCCCGGCTCATCCTTTGCTGCCCTGGGTGCTGGATTCTCTCAGCTCCCTTGGCTTTTGCTTTCCTTCCTGACCACCTCTGGGGAGCTGGGGGGCTGCCCAGCACTGGGATCGCCCTCCTCCGTGTCCCTGTGGGGTGCCCTAAGTGACTCCCCGATCTCCACACCCCAGCCTTCCACCCTGGTAGAGTTGGCAAATACCCAACCCAGGATGAATCAACCCCAAATCCCATCCTAAAACCAGAGCTGCCAGCTGCTCCCAACCTGCAAAGCATCCTGCAAAGCCTGGGGCGCAGCCCTGGCACCATCCATGTCCCCCCAAAACCACGCAGCCCCAGCACCCTGTGTCCCCGCCGGCTGTCGCGTCCCCTCCGTCCCACTCAACCTTCACCCTCAAGGTTTGCTGGCCACACAATGTCTGGCATTTCAGCCGCTTGCCTTGGCCACGGGAGCAAAAAAACACAAAAAAGGAGGGAGGGGAGAGAGAAAGAATAATAAAAATAATTAATTTAAGGAAAAAAAAATATCCCGGTGTCCCTGGCAGCGTTGCCTGAAATGTGGCTATTTTTAGTGACATCTTGTACATATGACTGTAAAATGGTAAACCGTGTGTATTATATATTGCCTCATTATATAGTGTATATATATGTATACATATACATATATATAATATATATGAAGACTGTAAATGTTAAGACTAGTGTTCTTATTAGTATATTGCTTCACACTGAAGATTGTGTGTAACAAGCTGTTTCTAAAAGATGTTTATTTTCCTTAAGAGTAAAAAACAGGTCATTGCATTCAGAGCGTCAATAAAGATACAACGATTGTTTTGGAAGTATGTGGCACCCTGCTCATGACCTCTTTTTCTCCTGGGAGTCCCTGCTGAGCCAGGCCAGTCCCTCAGTGCTCCTTTGTGCCCAGGTGCCCCTTTGTCCCCAGATGTCACCCGCACCAAGGGGGTCGCTGGAGGGGATGCTGCAGTGGGGCTGGAGAATGAGGGGTGACAGCAGTCCCACCGCATCTTGGGGTAGGGAGGGTGTGTTTGGGGTCCCTTGGCACCCAGTGTCTGCATCTCTGCCACCCGTGTGCCCCGCATCCCCCGTCCCGTGCAGCTGTCCTGTGTCAGGGTGAGGTGGGACCACAGCCAGGGACGCCCAGTTGAAGGCGACGCTCAGCCCAAGGGGTGCTCAAAGGCAAAGGCAATGTCCATTAGGGAATGGAGGGAGGGGGTTCCCTCACCGCAACCAGGCTCTGTGTGCGCCCCAAGTCCGGTGTCTGTCCCCGCCCCCCCAGTCCAACACACACTGGTATAAATAATCAGCTTTAATTGTCTGTACAAAACTCTCCAACTATGAAAATACTGTTTAAAAATGCAAGGTGGGGGAAATAGGGTGCCGGGGGGGAGGGGTATGTACAAGGCGGGGGGGGGGGGGTGGTCAGCAAGGGGATCGGGGCACCCGTCAGCTCCCCGGGAGCCCCGTGCCACCCTGCCATCCCATCTGGAAGCATTCAGGGCCCTTGGTGGCAGCTCCTACCTGGGGGTGGGGATGGTCAGTGCTGGGAGCCCCCTCTTGCCAACCCACGGGGGTGCCGGGTAGGGACAGCGGGGGCGGGAGGGGGGGGGCGCGAGCATGGGTGCCCACCCTATGCTGGGACACTGGGGGGCACTGGAGGGCACTGGGGCAGGCTGGCTCAGCATGCCAGCGCCGTGCAATACTGCGATAGCGTCACTAGAGGTCCCCATCTCCCACCACCCAAGCGGGCTGGCGACAAGGACAGAGCCCTGGGGTGGCTGAGCCCACCCGGGGTGCCCCGCGCACCAGGCATCACCCTGTCACTCCCACACCCCCACTTTCAAAACTGCTCCCTAACACCATCCTGCAGCAGAGGCTCCTGTCCCAGGGAAACTGAGGCACACGCCTCCCCACCGCCCCCCTTCCCCACATCCCAGACTCAGGGTGGGTGGCGGGGGTGGGGCTGGCACCCCCTTCCCCGCTACCCCGATGTGACGGTGGTGCCACTGCCCAGCTTGATGATCATCTGCTGGCAGTCGTGCAGTGTCCGTTTGTCACCCAGCTTCTCCAGGCTGCGGGCAGCCTCGGCCAGCATTCCCACGCGCTGCCCGGGACCCGCGAGGAAGCTGGGTGGGAGGTAGCAGGAGGCCAGGAGCAGGGCCTCGGCGTGCTCCCGCGGCGTGGGGTGGCTCTCCGGCTCGCCCGCTGCAAGGCAGGCAGAGGGGGAGTCAGCACCCTGGAGAAACCACCGACTCTCCCTTGTGCGCTCTGCTGCGGTGACAGAACCGCTCGCCCACCCCAGAGAAGGTGCCACCTCCATAGGATGGGTTAGAAGCCCCTGTGCCACATCACCCAGAGCTGCTGGGGTGCTGCAGGTGGGGAACAGGGTGTCCCGTCCCGACTCCCACCCCATGTCCCACCTGGCTTGTTGCCCTGCACCCCTCTCCTGCCCAGGCTGTGATCCAGCAGCTGGTGTGGAACGAGATGTCCCACCCCGTGTCTCCCCTGGTGTCCCACCCCGTGTCTCCCCTGTTGTCCCACCCCATGTCCGCCCTGGTGTCCCACCACGTGTCCCACCCCATGTCCCACCTGACTTGCTGCCCTGCACCCCTCTCCCGCCCAGGCTGTGGTCCAGCAGCTGGTGTGGAATGAGATGTCCCACCCCGTGTCCCCCCTGGTGTCCCACCCCGTGTCCCACCCCATGTCCCACCCGGCTTGCTGCCCTGCACCCCTCTCCTGCCCAGACTGTGATCCAGCAGCTGGTGTGGAACGAGATGTCCCACCCCGTGTCCCACCCCATGTCCCACCTGGTTTGCTGCCCTGCACCCCTCTCCTGCGCAGGCTGCGGTCCAGCAGCTGGTGGGTGCGCGTGGGGCTGGCCCGAGCCATGAGCCTGGCGGTGGCTTCATGCAGGAACACCTGGAAAGGGGGGGGACAGTGAGGATGGGTGGGCACAAGGGATGAGGGGACGCACCAGGATTTGGGGTGAGGGGCTCACCCGGCGCATGGCAGGGCGGAGGGTCTGTGCCAGGCGCCGCAGGCTGCTGAGGTCCTGCTGGAAGCCGCGGAGCTCGAGGGCGGACGCCTGGTAGAGGCAGCTGCGCTGCTGGCTGACGCTCATCTGCTGCTGCCACAGGTTGGTGCGCGTGACGAGGAGCAGGTCACAGAGCAGGAGCTGGACAGCCTGGGGGGGCGAGGGGAGGTGGGTGAGCAGGGGGAACAGACGGACAGACAGATGGACAGGGGGTGGCCGAGGGCATCCCTGCGGGCGGGCGTTGCTGCGCGGGGCCCCCGCTGGGCTGCATGGCAGGGGCATTGCACTCCCAGTGTGACACATGCAATGCAACTACAATGCACCCCTGCGAGGGCCGGGGGCACGTCCCGCGAGGGCAGGGTGGCCACCTGGACCCCCACCCCAGCTCACCTTGTCGATGGTGCCCTTAGAGGGGCTGCCGAGCTCCAGGCTCTCCCGCAGGCAGCTGCTGGCCTTCTCGCAGTGGCTCAGGCTGGCTTGGCTCCCATCCTGCTTGCTCAGCATCGCCCGGACGGCCCTGAAGGAGTGCAGGGCGGCGCGGGGCAGGGGCTTCCTGCAGGGCAGGGGGCACATGGTCACGGCAGGTCCCGCAGCGGCCACGGGGCAGCACAGCCACAGCGCTCAGAGTGTGTTAGCGAGGGCTGTGCCAACCCCAAAAAGATGGGATGTGTGCGATGAGCTGTCACCCCCCGCGTCCCTCGTGTCCGCACTCACTCAGAGCTCTGCAGTGCCCGGGGCACGGCCTCCACCAGTGGGTAGAGGCGCTCAGCCCCCTCCTCGTCTCCCTGCAGCCAGTGAATAACTGTGCCGATGAGGGACGCCCACCACTTGGACACAGGGTCGGTGCCTGTGGGACAGGAGGGACATGGGACCAGGGTGTCCGTCTCCCTCGTGGCCCCCCATGAAGTGTCCCCAGAAGGGGACACGCCGGCCTCACCTGTGACGGCTGCCAAGCCGGAGCTGATGGAAGGTGCAGGGCCAGGCTCACCGCTGGCGTCAGAGCAGCCGTTGAGCAGCTGGAGGTACTCGAGGGCATCAGAAAACTGCCTGCTGAGAGAGGGGCGCTGAGCAGGGCCAGCCCCATGCTGGCTTGAAGGCAGTGGGGTGCCCACCCCAGCATACAATCATACAATCGCTTGGTTGGAAAAGACCTTTGAGATCGAGTCCAACTGTACCTGCCCTGCTAAACCATCCCCGAGTGCCTCATCTACCCATCTTTTAAACACCCCCAGGGATGGGGACTCAGCCACCTCCCTGGGCAGTGGTTCCAGCATCTGAGAACCCTTTTGGTGAAGAAATTCCTCCTAATGTCTAATCTGAACCTCCCTGGTGCAACTTGAGGCCATTCCCTCTCATCCTATCACTTGTTACCTGGGAAAAGAGACCAACACCCACCTTGCTACACCCTCCTTTCAGGGAGCTGTAGACAGCGATAAGGTCAGTGATAAGCACTTACCCCTCTCCCTGGGCAGCGGGGCATCCAGGCTCGGGCATGGCCACGCAGCACAGTGCCTTCTCCAGGAGGTGCTCACGGAAAAGCTGCGTCACCTGCGCCAGCGGGTCCACTGTGGCACAGAGGGGCAGTGAGGGGGGATGCCTGCACCCCAAAACAGGGGTCTGGGGGCTCCAGGGGTGGCGGGGTTACCTGGGTTCCCAGCAGAGCTGTAGATGGTCTCCCTTGGGACACCTTTGACTGCCCAGTCCCCATCAACGAAAAAGCGATGGCCCAAGGGATGGCAGAGCCACTGCATGGCAGGGGGCACGGCCCCGCCGTGGGACAGCGCGACGCGCCGGGCACTGCAGAGGAAGGGGCGCTGCAGGGAGAGTTGGGGGTCAGGGGCACCCAGCACTGAGGCCCTGGGGGGTCCATGTGACCCCACGGTGGAGGGGGCTGCCCCATACTCACAGCCAAGAAGTGGAAGCAGCGGTGCAGGCTGGCCTTGACGCGCAGGGCAGCCGCCACGTAGATCTCAGCCAGGGCGGCCACGGAGATGGCGTCGCCAGCGCACTCGGCCAGGTTGACAGCGCTCAGTGCAAGGTTGATGGCCAGCAGGTGCCCCCCGGCCTGCTTCCCTGTGGGGACGGGCACTTCAGGGGGTGCGGGACTCAGGGGGGATGCGGGACACAGAGGGGGTGCGGGATGCAGGGGGAGAGTGTGATGCAGGGGGCACACGCAGGGATGTAGGGCCCAGGGATGATGCAGGGCACAGGGGGTATGTGGGGCACGGGAGAATGGGGGCACAGGGTGGGACGTGGTGTGCATGGGGGGATGCGGGGCTCGGGGGGATGCAAGGAACGGGGGAATGTGGGGCTCAAGGGAAGATGCAGGATGCAGAGGGGATGTGGGATGCAGAGGGGATGCAAAGCTCAGAGGTGATGTGGGGCACAGGGGGGATGCGGGCACAGGGGGCACATAGGGCTGAGGGGGAACGCAGGGCACATGGACGGTTGTGGGGTGCAGTTTAGATGCGGGGTGCAGGGGGGGAATGTAGGGCACAAGGGGACATAGGGTGCAAAGGGGACACGCGATGCGGACAGGATGCTCGGGGGGGCGCAGGGGTCCTGCCCACGCACGTACCTGCGAGGTGCAGCTGGTGCAGGCGGTGGTAGGCCATGGCGGCGTCGCGGGCGCTCTGGCGCACGTGGTGGCGTGGCGGGGGGTCTCGGCGCAGCCCCCCAGCGCGGGCAGCCAGCCAGCGGCACAGCCAGAGGCGCTGCAGCAGGTGCCGCAGCAGCGCCCAGAGCAGGCTGCACGCCAGGTCCCCGTGCGACGCGGGCAGCGGCCGCCCCAGCGCGCCCAGCGCTGTCCGCAGGTGCTGAGCACCCTGTGCAAAGTCCCCCTGCGCCGCACATGGTCAGGGCGGGGCCAAAGGGGGCGGGGCCAACGGGAAGGGGCGGGGCGAGAAGGGGCGTGGGCGTGACGAGGGGCCAAGGGGGCAGAGGCAGGGCCGGGGGCGGGGCCAGGAATGAGGGGTGGGGCCATTGTGAGGGGTGGGCAAGGGGCAAAGGAGAGGGGGCAAATGAGGGGGGATGGGGCAAGGGGGGTGGGGCCAAGGGGAGGGGGAGGGGCCAAGGGTGAGTTAGGTGGAGCTTATTGGGGCAAATGGGCGGGGCTAAAGAGTGGTGGGAAGCACTGTGACAGGTGGGGGAAGCCTAGAGAGGTGGGTGAGGCCAGCCCAGGTGAATGGGGGCGGGGCTGGGAAGATGGGCGGGGCCACTCGTGGTGCTGGGCCCATGGGGTAAGCTTAGAGAGGTGGGCAGGGCTAAGATTAGGGGGTGTGGCTAAGCCCAGGTAGATGGGGCAGGGCTGGGGTGGTGGGCAGGGCCAATAGGTAAGCTTAATGGGAGTGGGCGGGGCTACCCAGGTGAAAAAGATGTGGCTGGGGCAGGTGGGCGGTGCTACTTGCAGCACTGGGCCAATGGCATAAGCCTAGAGCGAGTGGGCAGGGCTATGCTGATGGAGGGGTGGGGTCAGGACAGGTGGGCGGTGCCAATGGTAGTTAGAAGGGGCGGGCACTGGAAGGGGCGGGGCTAACGCAGGGTGATGGGCATTGGCTGGTGGGATCAAGGGGGCATGGGCAGGGTGAGTGGGGCAGGAGACATCATGCAGGGTAGGGCAAGAGGGACAGGGCTTACCCGGTCGAGATCGAGGTCAGCCTGCCTGCGATGCCGCCAGAAGAGGATGGAGGGCTCGGAGTGGGGGCGGGTGACGGGTTCCCCACAGACGAAGAGCCGCACCACCGCGCCCAGCACCAGTGCCGCATTCATTGCCCAGAAGGCCAGCGTGGGCCACAGCCACTGTGCCCACCCCCATGGCTCCTCTGCATGGGGAGGGGGTCAGTGCTGCCACGCTGTCTCCACCCTCTGCCCACCTCAGGGTCTCCATCCCGGTGGCCTTCACTTCGTGGCCACTCCAAAAGCCTCCACTACAATGGTGTCTACCCCAACAGCCTCCACTCAATGGCCTCTGTCCCACGTCCACCCCAGCATTCTCCACTCAATGGTCTCCCATCTCAGACCTACTCCAAGAACCCCCTCTTGATGCCCTTCACCCTACGTCCACCATGAGTGCCTCCACTCTAATGGGCTCCACTCCACTCCCAAGAGCCTCCATCCCAACAGCCTTCACCCTTGATGGGCTCCGCCCCAATAGCCTCAACCCAGGTAGCCCCTACCACAAAACCACCCCAATATCTTGCATTCTAATAGTCTTCAGGTCAACACCCACTAGCCCACGCCCACCATGTCGGCCTCCATCCCAATGGCTTTTGCCCCATGCCCATCACGACAGCTTCCACCTCACACCTATTCCAATATCCTCCTCCCTGTGCCCACCACAAAACCCACCACCCTGACAGCCTCCAACCCAATGGCCTCCACTCCAAAAGCCTTCACCCCATGCCAGGGCTTACCCACAGTGCCAGACTCAGCCATGATGCTCCTGCCAGGGCCAGCAGTGCCCAGGCTCCCCACAGGGGCCGGGGCACTGGAACCCCGGAGGAGGGAGGTCAGGGGGTTGAAGGAGAGGCAGAGGAAGACGAAGGCGCAGAGGGCCATGCGGGAGCGGTCCAGCATGCCCTGGCTGCTGGGCGAGGGCAGTGGGCGCTCCTGCTTCACCTGCACAGGCAGAGTGGCTCTGAGCCCCAGGGCGTGGGGTATCGGTATGGACATGGGGCATGGTGATGGGGCATGGGATATAGGGCATGACAAGGGATATAGGGCATGGGCACAGGATATAGAGCACAGCATGGGATGTAGGGCATGGACATGGGGCATAGGGTGTGGACATAGGGCACAGGATACAGGATAAGGGATACAGGACAAGGGCATGGTGATGGATCACAGGCATGGTATACAGGGCACAGCATGGGGTACAGGGCATAGGCACTGGATATAGGGCATGGACATGGGGTACAGGACATAGGCATGGTGACGGTGTACAGGCATGGGATAAAGGGCATGGGATAAAGGGTACAGGCACTGGGTCCATTAGCACGGGGCATGGGGTACAAGGCACAGGTTCAAGGCATGGAAATGGGGAACAGGGCACGGGGCACAGATACGGGATATGGGGTATGGTCATGGAGTGCAGGGTACAGGCATGGAGCACAAGGCACATTTTGGGGCACAGAGCATGGGGCACAGGTGTAGCTGCCCACTGCACTCCAGAACGCCCCAGCATCCCTCCTTCAAGTCCCAAATTGGATAAGGAGCAGAGCCTCAAAAGAGTAAGACCAGGGCTCTCAGTCCCATCACCCATGCCGTCATCTGATGTGCTTTGCTCACGGCACCACTGGCATGATGGTAGGGGATCCCCCCCAGATCCCCCTCCATACCTTGCCGTGGTTGCAGAGAGGGCTGTCGGGCTCCGAGTCACTGCTGCTGTTGCTGCTGCCCCCACTGAGGGAGAGCGGGCTGCTGTGGGATGGCGAGCCCACATCTGAGGGCGGCGGTGTCAGCATCTCCATCATCTCCGCCTTCACCACCTCCATGGGTGCCTCTGCCTTGGCCCCACTGCTGCAGGAGGCCACCAGGTCCTTCAGAGACTCTGTGGAGAGCACAGCAGGCTGAAGGGTGCTAGAGGGGAGAGCAGCCCTGGTGCCAAGGCTGAGTGCCCCTGGGACCTGCCCTTCCACTCACGGTTCTTCTGCATGGCCATCTTCAGGGTGAGGTTCTCCTGCTTGAGCTTCTGGTTGCTCTGCTGCAGGAAGCGGATGTACTCGATCGCCTTCCTCAGGACTGCTGACTTATTGAGCTGCCAGTGAACAGAGATAGCTCAGCCCAAACGCCAGGAAAAGCCCCTCCTTGCCCACTCCTACTCTATCCGCCCCGAGCCCTCACCTTGGCCTCGGTGCCAACCACCAGGTCTTTGAGCTCCACAATCTTGTCGTTGATAGAGGAGCGGTAGCGTTTCTCGATGGCGTTGTGTGCCGTGCGCTTCTCTCCCTTGCTCTGCACCAGTGCTGGCTTCCCGCTGGGCGCAAGTCGGTTGATGGGCAGCTTCTCGGCATCCACCACAAGCGGCACCGTGGCCAGGATGGTCCCTCCACTCACCAGTGCCTGCAGAGGTGCAGGGTGGCATTGGTGGGGGTCTCCAAGCATCTCCCCCACCCTGGAGCTCCTTAGTGGTGAGACCTACCGGCACCTGCAGAGAGGTGGCAGATCCACTGGCACTGGTGGCCAAGGAGGCGATGGAGGAGGTCTTGGCGCTGCCAGCGTCCGTCTTGACAGCCGTGAGCAGCAGGGAGTCAGCCTTGATGAAATGGGGCTGCAGCAGGACCTGGGGGGTAGGGTGGTCAGCGGGGCTGGAGGTAGCACCAGGACCACCACCCCTGGCCCTGGGCTTACCGGCACTGGCTGGATGTGGGGCGAGACGGGCTGGGCAGCAGGGGCCAGGAGCTGCTGGGGCGCCACGCTCTGCACGGGGCCGGACAGCGCCACGGGCTGGCTTGGCTGCGGGGTGGGCAGGGAGCTGGGCAGGGTCTGCCCTGCACCTCCGGGCTGCACAGCTGGGCATGGAGCAGAGGACAGCGTTACCAGACCCCCCGGCACCAGCACCCCTGTCCACAGAACCACAGGATGTCCTGAGCTGGAGGGGACCCACAAGGACCATTGAGTCCAACTCCTGTCCCTGCACAGGACACCCCAACATTCACACCGTGGGGCTGAGGGCATTGTCCAAATGCTTCTGGAATATTGTCAGGCTGTGACTGCTTCCCCGGGGAGCTGTTCCAGTGCTCCACCACCCTCTGGGTGAAGAACCTTTTCCTCATGTCCAGCCTAACCCTGCCCTGGCATCTTCCTGCCATCCCCTTGGGTCCTGTCCCACGGGGATGCACCCCCACCTCCAGTGAACACTCCCCCAACAAGACCCCTCCCCTCCTGGGCAGCCCCAACCCACCGTGCACCTCCAAATCCTCACCGGAGAAGCCGTGCTGGTTTTGGTAGCCCACCAAGGGCTGAGGACTGAACTGGCTGGAGGCTGCGGGGACGAAGCTGGGGGCCAGCATCACGCCGGGCTGGCTGCTGGCCACGGCCACCGGCTCCTCCTTGACGCCCGGGGCCGATGTGGGCAGGAGTGGGGCTGGGGGCTGTGGGGCGAACGTTGCCATCCCAGGGGGGCCTGGGTAGACGCTGCTGGTGGCAGGAGGATTGCTGGGTCCCAGGTAGGTGCCGAGGGTGTCTGGGGTGGAGGGGAGTCCCCCAGGCACGGTGCTGTCAGGGGCACCAAATGACGAGTCAAACAGCCCAGAGAAGTCATTGTCCGTGTTGATCAGCTGCAGCATGTCTGCAAAACAGCCCCCCGCCCCATCAGCCGCTCTCGTGGAATCATGGAATGGTTTAGGTTGGAAGGGACCTCAAAGTTCAAACAGTGCCACCCCCCCTGCCATGGGCACGGACACATCCCACTATGGGCAGGGTCACCTCCCACTGGATCAGGGGGCTCAAAGCCCCATCCAACCTGGCCTTGAA
The DNA here is from genome assembly GCA_033558235.1 of Neomorphus geoffroyi. Lineage (NCBI taxonomy): Eukaryota > Metazoa > Chordata > Aves > Cuculiformes > Neomorphidae > Neomorphus > Neomorphus geoffroyi. Next base: position 1,028,083 of record JAUMJM010000038.1, read on the forward strand.
CACCTCCAGGGATGGGGCAGCCACTGCTTCTCTGGGCAACCTGTGCCAGGGCCTCCCCATCCTCCCAGGAAAGCATTTCTTCCTCAGATCTCATCTCAGCCTCCCCTCTTCCAGCTGAAAACCATTCCCCCTGTCCTCTCCCTGCACTCCCTGATCCAGAGTCCCTCCCCAGCTTTCCTGTCACCCCTTTCAGTGCTGGGAGGCTGCTCTAAGGTCTCCCCAGAGCCTTCTCTTCTCCAGACTGTCCCAGCCCCGCACCCCCCAAGGAGCCCCCAAAGCTCTGGAGGTCCCTTGGCTGGTCCCATGCTGCTCACCCCACAGTTTTGGGAAGGGTTTCCCATAACCTAGGGACAAAATTCTTTGAAAGTCCAGGAATCTTCTGTGCCCTGCTCTCACAGCCTCCTGGCCCCCCTGCCACTGAGGAAACTGAGGCATGGTGCTGGCAGTGGGGTGCTGGGGTCTGGTCACCAGTATCCAGAGGTTTCCAGCACAAACAAGGCAGATCTCAGCCTGTTTCTGAGATCAAGATGGGCAAAGATGGGCTTGGGTCAGCCCGTTCATTTATCCTGTCCTGTAAACCCCGACAAGCCCCAAAACAGCTCCTGCATGAAGGGGAGGGGGTGCTTGGGATGGGACACCCCTGTACTGGGTGTGCATGACCATGGCCCCCCACGGAGGGCAGCTGGGCAAGCACAGGGTTAAAGCCTGGGGGGTCTGTGTTGCTGATCCAGCAGAATGTCCTGGGGTGCACAGACCCCCGGTGCCCCCACCACTGTGCCCGCCAAACACAGACCCCAGGGTGCCCTCACTGTGCTGTCCCCCCACATGCAGACCCTGGGGTGCCTCCACTGTGGCACACCCCTCCCAGACCCCCGGGTGCCCCCACCACAGTGCCTCCCCCTCCAGACCCCGGGGTGCCCCTATTGCAGTACCCACACACAAAGACGACTGGGTGCCCCCACCATGGCACATCACCCCCTAAACTCTGGGGTGCTCCTATCGCAGTACCCGCCACAGGCAGACCCCAGGGTGTCCCACCATGGTAACCCTCCACATGCAGACCCCAGGGTGCCCCTGAAGTGGGACCCCACGTGCACTGATCCCAGGGTGCCCCCACTGCAGTACTTCCAGACTCTGGGATGCCCCCACCACAGTACACCCTGCCCCCAAGACGATAGGGTGCCCCACTGTGATGCCTCCCCCCAGAACCCCGGCATGACCAAACCATGGTGCCCCCAAACACATGCCTTGATACACCCCCAATCCCTGAGTGCCCCCCCCTCCAGATCTTGGGGTGTCCCCACCACGATGCTTCCAGGCACATCCCCCCATGCACCCCCCCATCCCCAGGTGCCCTTGCACACAGACCCCGGAGTGCCCCCACCCTGGTGCCTCCATGCACCTTCCCATACCAGGGTGCCCCTCTGGGTGCCCCCCAGCTCCCCTGTAAGGTGCAGCACCCCATGAGTGGCTGCAGCAGTGACCCTGCCAGATGCAGAGGCTGGCGAGGTGGAGGTACCTTTGACGCTGCCCTCCATGCCGGCAGGGTTCGGGGGTCTCCAGGAGTGGCTGCGCCCCCTGCCCAGCCCCGTGCCAGGCCTTGACGAGGCGCAGCAAGCCATGTTGTGGCTTGTTCCCCGCCAACGCTGCTTGTGCCAGGCCTGGCTGGCAGCCGGCCGTGGGGTGATGCCACTCTGCCAATCGCCACCCGCGCACCCGCCGGCCGCCCATGCCAGCCCAGCAGCCTCGCCAAGGTGAGCAGGGCAGCAGGTTACTGCCGGGCAGCCTGCTGTAACCCTGAACCTGCCAGAGGGTACTTGGGGTCAACCAGCATTAACCCTTTCACCCATCACCCCTACATCCAGCCATCCCAACACGATGCTCCTCACTCACAGAACCACAGAGTGCCCTGAGTTAGAAGAGACCCCCAAGGACCATCGAGTCCAACTCCCACCCCTTCACAGGACACCCCAACATTCACACCGTGGGGCTGAGGGCGTTGGCCAAATGCTTCTGGAATATTGTCAGGCTGTGACTGCTTCCCTGGGAGCTGATCCAGTGCTCCACCACCCTCTGGGTGAAGAACCTTTTCCTGATGTCCAGCCTAACCCTGCCCTGGCATCTTCCTGCCATCCCCTCGGCTCCTGTCACTGATCACCAGAGAAGAGCTCAGCGCCTGCTCCTCCTCCTCCCCGTGTGAGGAAGCTCTAAAGGGCTCTGAGGTCCCCCCTCAGTCTCCTCTCCTCCAGGCTGAACAGACCAAGTGAGTTCAGCTGCTCCTCATTCGATTTTCCCTTCACCACATAACCCTTCACCAGATGCCCAGCACCCCGAGGAGACACCCCACAAGGACCGGGGTCTTCCCCCTTCCCCCACCCAGCCTCAAAGACATCCAGCCCTCAGCAACCAGGTGGGTTTTCTTCCCAGGGGTGTTCCCAGCCTCAACCCCTCCACTCAAGAAACCCCCAAGGCTCCCCCATGGTCCAGGGGCAAGAGACCAAAGTCCAGGGGTGCAAGGTCCCCTAGCAGCATGGGCACAGCTCTTCCAGCCCACTTGGCACCCACCAGGTATTTGTACCTAGTGGCACTCACTGCCACCTGTGCCTTCAGCCGGACACGGGCACCCAGCCCTGACGCAGTTGCCCCATCCCATTGATTCAAGCCATGGGAGTATGTGGGGCACAGCCGTAAGGCTGTGGGTCCTGGTAGGTTCTGGCAAGCACAGGGCACTCACATCCCTAGATCCACATCCCAGGGTGGGCATACGGACAAGGGACAACCTATGGTCACCTGGGACAAGTGACAAACCCACAGCTTGTGGATGGTCAGGTCACGTAGGGGAATGGTGGGGCACAAGGTGGCCTGGATGGCCATGATGCAAAGGAGCACAGCGAGACACCCTTACCCCACACGGCACCACTCAGCCCTGGCACAGGAACAAAAGGGACACTGGCACAACTCCTGCCTGCAGTCACCATCCTTCCCTGCCCATGCTGAAACTTTGTCGGGGCAGCCAGGTGGCACCCTTGGATGATCCCTGCCATTGGGATGAGCCTCCACTCCTGCGATGCTACCTCCACCCTGGCTCCCAGAGGAGAGACCCTCCTGGACCCTGAAGCGGGGCAGGCATCGGAGAGTTCAGCCAGCTCCATGCCCGCCTTGCCGCGTGCTCCAACGGCTCTGCCACTTTGTGCAAAGTAGCAAAGCCGGTGGAGCATGCGGAAAGGTGGGCATGCGGACTGGCAGAGCCAGTGGAGCATGTGGCAAGGCGGGCATAGAGATGGCTGAGGGCCAGGAAACCCAATTTTTTGCTGAAACCGTGGTAACACTGCACCCAGCACCAGTAAGACCCTGGTACCATGATGGCAAGCAGTGGGCACCCTTGGGAAGCAGGTCCCCTTGGCACTGGGGAGTGGGCACCCTTGGGAAATGGGTTCCCCTTGGCAAATGGGGTTCCCTTGGAAAATACGGTCCCCCTGGGACGTGGGTTCCCCCGGTCGTACCCCGTCCCCGCTCAGTGGGTGCTCGCAGCCCCAGGGATGCTCCGCTCCGCTCCGCTCCGCCCCGCCCGGCCGGTGCAGCGCCTGCCCCGCCCCCCGATCCCGGCCGGCTGGCTCGGGGGAACGACCGCGAGTAACCCCGCCGGTGACGTAACGGGAGGCGGGGCCGGAGCCGACACGCCGCTGCGGGGGGTGGGAGGGCGGCGGGGCTGTCCCAGCCCCTCCAGCAAGGGGGGCTCGGGGTCCTGCTCCCCCCTCCCGCCCCCCCCACCCCGGCACCGGAGCCGCTCCCGCCCGTCCCGCGCTCCGGCACCTCCGTGTGTGCCCCCCGCCCGGCACCGAGCCCCCAACCATGCACCGAGCCCGGTCCCGGCCGTGCACTGAGCCCAGCCCCCAACCGTGCACCGACCCTGGTTTTGCCCCAGCCTGATCCCGGGTCCCGGCCACGCACCGAGTTCCAGAATCGCACCGAGCCCGCTGCCGTGCACAGGATCCCGGTTACAGCCCAGCCCTCGGGGCCCGGCCATGCACCGACCCTGGTTATGCCCCGGTCGGGTCCCGGTTATGCCCCAACCCCCAAGTCCTGCCCATGCCCCGAGCCCCGGTTATGCTCCCGGACCCGGTTATGTCCCAACCCCCCAACCACGCACAGAGCCCGGTCCCAGCCGTGCCCCCAGCCCCGCTTATGCCTCAGCGCCGGTTATGGCCCCGGTCTCGGTTATGTCCCAGCCCCCACCGAACCCGGTCCCGGCCACGCACCGAGCCCCGGTGGTGCCCCCAACCCAGTCCCGGTGATGCCCAGCCCCTCAACCGTGCACCGAGCCCCGGTGATGCCCCCAAACCGGTCTCGGTTATGCGCTAGCCCCGGTGATGCCCACGGTCCCGGTGATGCCCCAGCCCCCCAGCCCGGTGAAGCCCCCGCCCCCATGCCTCCAGCCCGGTGATGCCCCCAGCCCGGTTTTGCCCCCCCCGCACCGTCGATGTCGCTGAGCAGGGCGCTGTCGATGTCGCTGCCCCCGGCGAGGCCGAGGCTCGGGGCGAGCCCCTCCAGGGCCGCCTCGGCGGGGCCGAGGGCGCTCATGGCGGGGCTGCGGGGCCGCCGCCCGCCCGCGGGGAGAGCGGAGGAGCCGCCAAGCTGCGCCCGCGAACCGAGCCCGGACCCGCGGCCACCGGGCGGGGAGGGCGGGAGGGGGCGGGACCGCAGCAACGGCTCGCCCCGCCCCTCCCCTATCGGCACCGGCACCGGGACCCGCACCGGCACCGGAATCCCCCCATCGGGACCGAAATCCCACACCGGGACCTGCACTGGAACCCCCACACCGGGACCCGCACTGTGCCGGGTGCTTCAGGACCGGGCAGGGAGCAAAGCAGGCTGCAGCCACCAAGCTCTGGGGAAAGCACCGAGCCCGGGGACAGGCACCAACCGCGGGGACAGGCAACAACCCTTTGGGACAGGCACCAGCCGCGGGGACGGGCACCAACCGCGGGAACGGGCACCACCTCTTGGGACAGGCACCAACCCTTTGGGATGGGCACCAACCTCTGGGATGGGCACCAACTCTTTGGGACAGGCACCAACCCTTTGGGATGGGCACCAACCTCTGGGATGGGCACCAACTCTTTGGGACAGGCACCAACCCTTTGGGATGGGCACCAACCCTTGGGACGGGCACCAACCCTTTGGGACGGGCACCAACCCCTGGGATGGGCACCAACACTTTGAGACAGGCACCAACCCCTGGGACAGGCATCAACCATGGGGATAGTCACCAACCCTTGGGACAGGCACCAACCCCTGGGCTGGGCTCTAAATCCCTGGGCTGGGCATTAAAAACCACTGTGCCCCAGATCGGAGCACAGGTGGGAGCAGCCAGGAGGGCTGGCGTGGGGAGGAGGTGCTGGCCAGGCTGCAGAAGCCTCCAGCACCACATGAAGGCCACATCACCTCTTGAGGCGCTTGTGGTTCCCAACACAGAGCAACATCTGCTTTCTCTCTCCGGGCTCTGGGGTCCAGAGCAGGTCGAGCATCACTGCTGGCCCATGGCACAGCCCAGGGTGGGCTCCCAGGGCCCTGGTTAAGGTGATGCTGAGGGGCTGGAGCTTCCCTCTGAGCCCCAGCTGAGCCCACAAACCGTACTGGGTGCCGTGAGCTGTGTGAGCTGGGAAAACCGCTGGTGCCATCAGGGTTGGCCCTGGGGCTGCCCTGTGGTGGGTCTTGGCGTGGGGGTCTGACGCCAAGGCAAGGCCATGGCGCTACATCCTGCAGCACCGCGTGGTTTTGGGAAAAGAAAATGCAATGCAACACCGATCCCCTGGAAGTTTGTCTTCTCTGAAAGCTGAAAGAGGGGAGATGGAGATGAGATCTTAGGAATAAATATTTTCCTGTGAGGGTGGGGAGGCCCTGGCACAGGTTGCCCAGAGCAGTGGTGGCTGCCCCATCCCTGGAGGTGTTCAAGGCCAGGTTGGATGGGGCTTTGAGCCCCCTGATCCAGAGGGAGGTGTCCCTGCCCGTGGCAGGGTGGGTGAAACTGGATGGGCTTTGAGGTCCCTTCCAACCCAAACCAAATCATGATCCTACAATTCTTCTGCATCGCCAAGCATGATGTGAGGCCACTTGAATTAATCAAACCTGGCTGCACCATAAACACCATCACCACCACCTGTACAGCGGGCACCCCTGTGCAATGTGGGGAACCTTGCATGGCACCGGGCACCATAGTCGCATCAGGGACCACACAGAGCACCTTGTGCACTCGTGGCGGGTGGCAGAGCTGTGGGTGCAGAGCGCTGCCGGTCCCTCTGCACCCTCACCCCTATTCGAGCTTGCTCAAACTGGAGACATCAACCTGTGCCCAGGCTGGGGACAAGCCCAGGGAGCCCTGGGGCAGTGTCTCATGCCCACAGGCCACTGGAGCCACTCAGATATCTTTCACCCACAGCAAAAGCTGCTAAAGGTAAACCCTTGAGAGATCCTTGAGCCTTTGAACATCCTGATCCAGTGGAAGGTGTCCCTGCCCGTGGCATGGGGGTGGAACTGGATGGGCTTTAAGGTCCCTCCCAACCATTCTGTGAATTCTATGACTCTGCCATCTGCAGCCTGGGCATGCAGGGGGACCATGTGCTCCCACCCCATTTTTATTTGAGTCAGTGGGGAGAAACCACGCTCTGTGGCAGCAGGAGGTTTCCCTTTGCTTTCAGGAAGCCCTTGCAGCAGCTCCTTTGCTGCAGGAGGAGAGGGCAGGTCCCAGGGCTGGGGAGATGGATGCACCTTGGCCCTGAGAGGCTTTAGGGCAGTGTTGCACAAGCGTGAGGGTCACACACCTTAAACAACCCACGCGAGACCTGGGACACAGCCTTCCCCAGGAGACATGGAGGAGGGAAACCACATACATAAACACGGCTTTAGTTTCACATAAGCTGTGGGCAAAGCCGGGTTTGGCAAAGCCGGGTTTTGCAAAGCCCCTTCCTGATTCTAAGCCTCTCAGAGGGGCTGTGCACCCCGGGGACCCCCACACGATACTTTCTCTGGCTCTGGGGAACCAAAGCAAACCAGCAGCATCCTCTACGCAACGGGGAAGAATTAAGGGCCCCAGCAGCTCCGTGGGCTCGGAGTAGGTTTGGAGGCCAATGGATTCCATGCGGGGTGGGGCTCCCCGGGGTAAGCTCGGTTGTGGGGTAGGGAAAACCCCGCCTGTAGGACCAGGGCCACTCAGCCAATAGGCGCAGCGGCCCGGAGTGGAGTGATTCTGCATCACGGCTCAGGGCCCGCGATTACATCATGTCGGTCCTGCGGGGATGGCAGCGGGGCCACGTGGTTGCTCCAGAGTCGCTGAGATGTTTTCCTGAGCGCAAGCTGGGAGGAAAACCGCAGGGATGAGACAGAAGAAAAACCGGCCCCGAGATGGTTGAGCTTTGGCTACCGAGCTGGCAGGGCAGGCTCAGGTGGCTGCGAAGGGCTCGGGTGGCAGCGTAGGGCTCACTAGCAGTGTGGAGCATCGCCCTGAGCCGCACCGGTGGCAGCGAAACGCTCTGGGATGTGCTGTGCTTCAGCTGCAGAGCCCAAATGCACCCATAACTTGATCCTGACACCCAGGGGGAGGCACCCTGACTCGTGTGCTGATCTACAGAAGTCGAACTTGCTTCTTTTCAAAAGTGATCTAAACTACAGAAAATTAACAGGAGATAAAAAACGGGAATGTTGTGCTCCATTTCATCAAGCCTTGAATGAGTTTCATCCCGCAGCTTTCTGTAGTTTGAGCAGGACAGCATACAAGCCAGGAGCATTCCCTGTCCTGCTGCCCCCGCTCAGCTGGGTGGGCTCCCCCAAAACGCTGTGTCCAGCCAGATGTGAGCCCCTAGATATTCACATCTTGTGCTGCAAGCAGCCCTGCCCACCCAGGGCTTCCTGACCTGCTCCTCTCCTGGCCCGCAGCATCCCTCGTGCTCCGGGGTTTGTTTTGCTGTGGCAGAGCAGGGCATTTAATCATTAACGTGTGTTGCAAACAGATTGAAAGCCTCTTCTCTCCTTCACTACCTGTAACTCTGCTTTGTCAGCTCTCCCTTCCTGAACCGTGGCTTGGGTAAACAGGCAGCTGGCTCAGCCCCTGCTCGGGCTTTATTTACCCTGGGGTGAAATGGGGAAGGGAAAGGCACGTGTGGCCACTTCCCATTTGCACTGGGATCCAAACGGGGTGCTCAATGCTGAAAGGCAGTGACAGGCACCCTGGCCAAGACTCAGCCCCTACTGGGCTCCGCATTGCACTCAGCGTCAGGGCTCCACAGCCTGCGGTGAAGGGCAGTGATCTGCAGAAGCCCCAGTCCATGCTGGGAGCTTGCAAGGTCTCTGTAGGATCCCGGGTTGGTCTGGACATGAGAGAGCCCATTAGGGTTTACAAGCCCAAGGAAACCATACTCAGTTTAGGGGGTCAGGAGCCACCAGCAGCTGGAGAGGCACGGGTTTGAAATGTTCCCACATGCTTGTCCAGCTCTTAGGTTCTCCCCTTTGCACCCACTTTGGCCCATTGAGACAGGAAGAATTTGAGGTTTGAGGGATCTTTGCCTCATGCACAACCACAGGGCTGCAGCAGACAGTGCACCGCAGCCCCTCAAAGGGGGCAGAGCCTGCTCTGGCAGCCTCCCCCCTGCACAGTGCTGGAAATTTATGACCCAGTGCTTTTTGTGCGATTTCTGCTCTGTCAGGGCAGTGGTAACTCCGCACCTTTCTGAGCAGAGCCAGAGCATGAACCTACCCGAATGTAGACGACACAGTCAAGCACATGATCAGTGCACCAGCAAACAAGCTGGGGCAGAGCTGGATTTAATGCATGCTAATCTGCAGCTCTGAGGAGGGAAAACCCATCTTTCAAGCTGTTCCACACACGTCCCTTCCCCTAAGCAGCTTTTAAACCACAGACCATGAGTTTTGATCTCCACGTGCAACACGGAATGCACCATTCTGACAAACTCGTTCGATTTCCACCAAAATACTACCATGCCTCTTCTCCAGGGCTGCTAGACGGTTGCTCTTCCTTCTCTATCCATCACAACGATCATCATAAATGAGGACGTTGGAGCAAATTCTGGGCTGATGAGTCAGGAAAAGTGGCCCATTGCCTGGGCTGGGAACATCACCTGCGTTGCAACGTATGGCAGCTCCCTACCTGTCACTTTCTAGGTCACCAAGGAAGGTGATTCCAAGTAACCCTCTGAGGACCATCTGGGGAGCCCTGTAAGGTGGACAGGTGTCCCACCAAGCACTGAGGTTGTCACCTGTGTGCCTGTCCAATGTCAGCCACAAAAGGTATGTCTGAGATTTAGTGGGGATCACATCTACCACCCGTGCATGGCAAGGCCCACATAAAGACACAAAGGGCACCTTCCACTGGGGATAACCATTCTCCTGGTGGGAATACCCAGGAGGAAACCAAGGATTCCCAAAAGCCTGTGTTGTGTTTTGACCTCCAATGGGCACTCAACAGCAGCTGCAGACCGTGCCTGTCCCCCATGCTCACTCATACTGTGTGTTCCGGCCAGGTGGTGAAGCGGAGCAAGACACCACCGCAGAGACAGATGGGGACCCTCCTCCAGGTCACACCAGTAGTGCATTTATTGGAGTATCGCACATGCAGGAACCAAAGTAGAGATGATTTCTGGAGCAAGTTAAACAATGGCAGATTAATACAGTTGTACCGTCCTTAACGTAAACACCTTCTACGTGAATACAGCAACATTTTAGTGTTGGGTTTCTTTGCTTTTTGTGTATTTTGTTTCTCTTTACGTACTCAATCTCTTTAAACAGTTCCGTCCCCCATCTCCCCCTACCCCATTCCCAAACAAAAAAATATCCAATATCTTCAGTAAATAAATATTATCCATTTTTATCTGGAAAGCCTACAGCTGTAATATACAGAGAAGCTATTACACAGGTTACATTTGTAGGGTTAAGGATAGCTCAGAATGACATGTACAGAATGAGGAGCTCGTACTCATAAAAACACAGAGCAAGGTGGGAAGTTTGGTGTGGGTTTGCCATGGGCTAAAGAGCTCCATGCAGGGAGGCTGAGGATGGAGCAGGCCGGTGCAACCCGCTCTGGAGGTTGCTGCTTGGGAAAGATGAGTGGAAGGTGCTGTCTGGACACCAGCAACGCCTCTGGGCACCTGGTAAAGGGATTCCTGCCTCCTCTGCTGGTGGGCAAGGACGGTGGGGGCCCCCAGCAGCTGAAGGGTTACCTCCACGAAGGCTATAAATCCACTCACTGATTGCCTGCTTCACTATTTCCATAAAGATAAACTGTCCTGAGCTGTTTTTTTCCAGGATAGGCTCTGCAAGCCTTGTGGTTAGCGTTTAGGAGGTAAACAATGACTGAGCTGGGTGAGGTTGGCCTGGGGATGGAGATAGCACAAGCAGTACCCACTCAACAGGACTCCCAGCAGCCGCAAGAGACCTGACAATCCACTGGGTGAAAAAGGCTGCTGAGAATGCTGCTGTGTTTGCTCTCCTGGTCTGCACGGCCTGTCCTCGTGAGTGAAAGCAGGAGAGCATTAAGTGGAGATGAACAGGACGAGGCTGTGTTGGCTGAGGTATTGGGGGAGTGTGAGCCCAGCTCCAGCAGCTGCATACGGAGGGGGCCACCCCCTTGCTCTGGGTCTGCAACCACTGCCCGAATCTGTTCTTCCACCACTGGAGGGAAACATCTCGCCACCACAGCCAGCTCTGCTGAGTCCTCCATTTAAAAGTGGAAACAGCCAATGTATCCCATGAGAAATAGCCAAATGAAGTCCAATGAATGGAAACCCCCACTAAAATCCTTCTTCAGCTTGGAGGTGTAAAAGCAGCCCTGAAAATGGCAGAGCTGCTTTGATCAGCGCATTTCAGAGATGGAGGCTGTGATAATCACAAGGGGAAAGGTACGTTGGAGGCTACATGAGGGCCCTTGTAAGGACCATCTCTGCATTTATGCTGTTCCCTTTAAGAGACACCATGCTATGTTTTTATGAGCAATGCTCCTATGAGCCTTACCTACATACTAAACACCCTAAACATCTGTACAGCACATTGTTATCTATTACACCTGATAAAGATGCAGCTGAAATCTACACATAACAATTAAAAAACCCGAAAGGATATATTTAAATAGAAACCATTCATTTCTTACATCTCAGCACATGAAGGGTTAACAGAAGAGGTTAAAAAAGACACTGGAAAGAAATATATTGACAAAATAAATATTTTAACCTAGAACAGGGCATAATTAGAACTTACAAAGGACCCCAATAATAATTTAGTGTCATTGAGTGTCAAGCTGTGATTCGTAGCCTAGAAAGCGTTGGGATGTTATTTCTTATGGAAAGCGGATTGGGCTGCAGCTCCATCCCTCTTCGCACAAGCGTCGGAGCCACACAAGTCCTCTGCCCGCTTGCACAGAGGAAGCACTTAGAGTGAAAGCAAAGGAAGAATAAACCGAGAGGCCAGACTCCTGAAGTGAAAACCCCCTTCTCTTTCCCTCAGTTTCCACCGCTCAGGTTTTCTGCAGACCACAAGGGAACGGGGAAGATGAGAGATCCTGATACAGGACATTAGGGGAGTTCTAGCATAGCTCTTCCATTTGTTAAAGGTTTGGGCTAAACCACCCATTCTGCCCCATAATCTGTCCCCCACGGTGCTCTCAGCTCTTCCGTGCTCAGCCCACAAGAGCCAGGTCTGGTGGATCTGGGTTCCACATTTAACTCCAGGCAGGGGTCCCACCAAAAGGATGCTCAGCTGCTGCCCCTGGCTGAGCACACACCTTCCAAGGAAGGCATCTCCAGGGTGCTGCCCTGCTTCCAGCAAAGCCACTGCTCGTGCTGATGGCACCAGCCACTCCCTGTTAACAGTGCCCTTGCCTTCCAGTGGATAACGTGAGCTGTTACTGGGGACCAGGGAGTGCCTGAAGCTGCAAGCACAGAAGGAAGTCCCTTGTGCTGTGCCAACACACGCTCTTTATCTCCCCTCAGCCCCAGCTTTCTTGTTTCATCCCTTCTCTTCCCCATTCAGAGAGAGGACTCGCTGACAGCTCTGCATGATCTTCCAAAAAGGGACCAGATTCTCTCTAAAGCAAGAACCTGGAAGTCCCAGGACAGGTTTAGCACGACAGAAAGAAAGAGCATTAACAGCATGTACACGCACCCCTTTTTGCTTAGGGGTGGGGGAGGAAAGGCCAGCAAATCCGCAGCAGTGGGACTGCAGGGGGGCTTGGTGACAGTGCTGGCAATGTCCTTGCCACTCAGCATCATCTGACAATGTCCCCATGCTTGAGCAATGCGATTATCTCCTCTGGCTTGGCAGGGAAGCTGGATTAACATGCTCAGAATCACCTGATGTGGCCATTTACAGGGTCAATGTGTTTCAAGGATTTAGAAGGGAAAATACATGCTTCAAACGCCTACGGAGCTTTTTGCATTGACAGGAATACCAACAATTCATTCTGTGCTGGCAAGATTGCTCAGGCAATCACCAGACACTGTCTGAAGTAAAAGCAGCATCACAACAGAAGCTTCCTCAGGTTTCTGGGAGCTGGTGGCCACACCTGATGGGTTGCAGCAAGGCGGGGTCTGGCAGGACCTGGCAGCGGGGCGTGTGGCAGCCAGTATCCGAGCACTGGGCTCACCGTGTGGCAAACAGCGAGAGCAGTGGGTGAGAGCAGCAGTGCACAAATGTGACCAAGGCAGACTGTCCTGACACTTCCCATCAGCCACAGAGATGAAATGGATAGAAACTCTCTGCAGACCCACACAGAAGGGCTTCAACTGGTGAGAGGGCCAGCAACTAGGGAGAAGAGGCAGCTCAATCCCCAAGCTATCTCTATGCTTATGTTGATTTTCCCTGTCCACTTGCAACACTAACGTTCTGCCCAGTGCAGAGCTGACAGGGAGTGGCGAGCTACAGAGCACCAACAAGGTGCCAAGTCAGTGCAGCAGGGCAGCCTTGCCTGGGCCCAGCTACGAACACAGAGATCCTGGAAGAGAATGCAGGCAGGGAAGAACAGAGAGGAGAGATTGAGCAGGGACAGCACAGAGTGACATCTGACCTAGGATGGCCTGGAAATCTTGCACCAAACAATGCTTCCCTCTGAAGATTAACGCTCTCAAAGAACATCAGTGCTGCAACTGGGCCATTTGGTAAAAGGTTTTATGTGTCACAGCCTACCGAAGCGTGGCATTCCCTAGAGGGTATGTTATGAGCTGAAATAACTACGCTCAGATAAAAGCTTCTACCACTCTCACATCAGCAGTTTATAGCACAGCTTCTTGGTCCAGAACAACTTCTGATGGAGCCTGACACACAACAGCACCCCAGGAAGCTCAGACAAGCCAAGTCTGAACAAAGTGGCTGGCTGCCCAAGACAATGAACACCCTGAGGAAGAGGGGCTGGAGCTGCTGTCTGCACATGCATCCATCTGATAAAGGGCCTCTCTGTCAGAGCAGGAGGTTCTCCCCACCAAGAAGTGTTCAGGCTCTCTCTTTGATCCTACCATCTTGCACCACCGGCTTCCCACCAGGGAACATGCTTGGGAAAGCAGTGATGGCTGGAGCTGCAAGCTCCAGCTCTGCTTGTCAGGCCAGCAAGGCAGGCACACATGCTGGAAGCCCTTCTGGCAGCTCCAGGAAGAGCAGCACTCTTGGCCGTGCCTCTGGCAAGCAAGGGAATATGCTTGTTCGCACAGATAGGAGGGAGACTGCAACCCCGTAGGAGCTGGGAGTTAATAAAGGGGCAGGAGCATCAAAGGATACTCCAAAAATTACAAATAGCACGGCCACGATCATCCAGCACTTTCTCAGACCCAAACCTAGAAGGAAACAAGGAGTTTCACCTCCAGCACAGGCAGGGATGGCTGATCCCTCCATGGTAACCATCTCCCTCAGCATTTTCATACAAGCTTCTGTGAGGTTTGCCTCTTTTTCTCATACCTACCACCAAGAACCAGCACGTCTATCCTACCAGGCATGGCAGGGAATCCAGGAACCTCAGGTCACACCCAGCCCATAAGCAAGTCCCATCCATCTGCATGGATGTTATTTAGAACAGCTGAGACAAATGCAGAGCTCTACAGTCACTGAAGAAGGAATCTAAGGTGAGGAAAAAATAACCTAGCTATTTTAAAAGGCAAACACACTAGAAAAAATCCTCATGTGAGAATGCTCTCCCAAAGAGCAAAATGCTTCATGCGCTAACGTTAAGCATCCATTTAGCTCAGCGATTTTCGTTCCTGTCAACTGCCAGAGCTACTGGACATGGCCAACAGACTGCTTTAAAATTAGAAAAAGCCCAGATAAAACACAAGGAAAAAAATACCCTGTGAGATTCAGATTATGAAATGCCACACAAAGTGGGGAAAAGAGACCACCATATGGTACCAGGAGATGTGTGAGTGGGAAGAGTAAAGGATTTTAACTTGTGAAGCACATGTTGAAAGGGGAACAGTTGTTCCTTGCTGTCGAATCCGACACGAAAGCCAATACATTAACATTTTATCTAAAAATAAAGACACACTCCTCCTGAACATTCCAGCTCAGTCAATTACATGCTGATCGACAGAGCAGTCTACTTGGCAGGACCTGCCTACAGAACAGGATGATCCTTACAAAAACTGAAGGGCAAGGCTGCTCTCTCCCCTATGGTCTTTTGTTTCAACACAGTGTGACGTACTCATGCATTCTAAAGGGGTTTTCAGCATCAAGAGCTGGTTTTGTGCAGCTGGGATAGGAAGGAGGGGATTAAGCGAGTGCTGGAGAATCGTGGTCTGGCAGGAATAGTGTTGGACTTAAATAGAAAGAGTCAGCTTGTAGGGGTGGACTGTTTGGGGAGGTGGGGAAGGAGAAGCAATCTATGAAATGGGGGGGAACGGGGTTGTTGTTAGCCAAGTACTGTGAGAGGATGAAGTGGCCGTACAGCGAACTTTGCCTGCAGAGCACAGGGGCGAGAGGGCGGCTAAGAGCGATCTTCACAGTGCAAAGAGAGCATCCTCTGAGCGCTCTTGCTTTTTCCTGCTAGAAGGATTTGTCGGAGGGGTGGGGGCTTCCAGGGGAGGGGATGGCAGGTTGGGAACCATCTCCGCCGCTTTGGCTCGCTCTTCTAAAAATTTGTCAAACTCTGCAATGCAAAAAAAAAAAAAAAAGAAGGAAGACAGGTAAGAAGTGGGGCTGCACATTTAGCCCTGGGGACAGAGGTTAGCAAGGTCTGAAATGTCAGTGCTTGGTGTGTCCCGATGGGCCATGTTCACAGGCACACATGCTTGTACAGCTTGACTTCCTCAGGAAAGGGGACAGACGTCCTTTGAGACACCCTCGCTCAGGCAGCAGAGGGAATCAAACCCACACTATGCCATCGGCTGTGACAGAAGCAGGGAAACATCATTCCAAAGGGCTGAGCAGCTTGGGGACACATTCCTGCTGGCGTAAACAGAGTGCACAGCCAAGGAAGATGGCAGGAAAACACTTACAGCCAGGAGGGCTCCTCACACCATAAATAGGACCTTTTTGCTCTGAAATGCTCTCCTCCTGCTTTTCCTGCAGAAGCATTTGCTGGGGAACATCAGGCTGGGAGAAGTCAGCATCTCAGCAGGGATCAAAGCAGATAATTCAGTCTGCGCACTAACCTGAGAACGGCTCACAGCCCCAGGCATCTCTGCTTACCTTCACTGGTCACTCCTTCTTCCAGTTCGTCTCCTTTCTGCAATTGGAACAAAAAGGCACATGAACACGAGGCAGTGCTTCACTTTCACTATTATCTTCTATACATGTTTAATGCAATTGGACAGTTTCCACCACTCATTTCCACACACTAACTCTTTGAGCAGGGTGACCTGGGGAAATCGCACGCCTCCCACATTGGGAGGCCAATGGTGACTGACATTTCACTGTGCTGCAGAGCAAGATGAGCGCTAGCGATGCTTCTGAAGATTGCTGGTGGATAGCTAAGCTTCCCCCATTGTCTCTAACTGGCAGTCCCGTGCTGTTTCCACCTCAGACAGCAGGCCTAGTCAAAAACTGAGCTGTGTGAGTCACACAGATACTGTACAAGATGCCATCTCTTCTGACACACGGTCCTTAAGGAAGGCAGGACTGCGGTTTGCATTGTGTCTTCAAAGAAAATGCACTATTAGCTGACAAAGAACACATGCTGCAAAACAGTTTGGGGCCAGTGTTCCTCCTGTGGAAGCTCATTTTAGATTGCACACAAAAATATAGCAGCTTTCCTGGCATCCATGCTGTACAAAGACAAGACTAGAGTGGGCTGGGTGAAGGATAGTGATGGGCAGATAGTGCTGTCCATGAGATACAAAGGCTGGGATACTGGGGGGGCAGTGCATTTCTACCAGCTATATGCATTTCAGCATGTGTGTTTCCAACAGTGCTTTAATAAGGAAATTAAGTCTTAAGGATGTGGCATCTTTGTCACTCTACCAGGACGTCAAAGATGGATGAAAAGCCTCCTTCAAACCCTCACGTTGAATTTGTATTTGCCCATACCCTGGCTTCTCTGCCAGGGGAGTGGGAACATACTGACTGGCCTCACAAAGGTTTTTAATGCCTGAGCATTAAATGCCACCAGGCATCTCCCAGCTTTCTACTGCACTGAGGTTTCCGAAGGCACCCACAGCAGCTGCTGCTTCACATGCAAAGGTACTGCTTGTTCCAATGTACCCTAAAACGGGACAGGAACTAAAAAACAATTAGCTAACCTAATGTGTAACCTCTTCAGCTGTGAAGCAGAGAACTGAAATGAATCATTAACAAAAAAAAGGATGGGGGGAACCCAGAATGAAACCAAAAAATCCAGTCCAAACTTTCTCAGAGGGCATCTCTATGCTGCACCCACACACAGTCAGAATGGGGACCCAGGTACTCAGGAGAATGGAAGCCAGTGCAGTCACGGCTGGGCTGTGTGTGATCCTCAGGATTGTTCAGGCATTTATGGCACTCCTCTGCTTTGCTCTTTTTGAGACAGACTACGTAGGGGACAACTGACACACAGAGCTACCTCAGTATCTCTCCATAAGATCTTATCTCCTGCTAAATTAATTTGGATGGCAAACCCAAAAGCCTATTGTTTAAGCAGAACGGACATGCCACATTTACTGTGTTTCTTTAACAAAATGAGGGTAGTTTGTAATTAAATTCAAAAATTACTGCCTGTGCCGAGGCTTGAAAAAACTACCTGCAGCTGAAACCCAGTGACATTTCAAAGACAGCCACTCTGTCTGCCAAGCTCGAATGCTGAAACCCAGAATCTGTTCAAACAATTCAGGTAGCTTTGGAGACCAGGAATGTTTTCTTCCTTTCTATACAGTCAGCTCCTCTGGTGCCGGCGTAGAGGGCTGACGTGCCGAAGCGTGCCTGCAGCACTGCTGCCAGAGCCAGGGAGCGGAGCCTGAACCCCACAGATCCTGGCCAGGAGCTGAGCAGGCAACAGCAAGGGGGTGGAGGAGACCTTAAGGAGCAGGGAGTTACCTAGGGACAATCTCTGAAGTCATAAGAAATAATAGAAGGAGATGATCCTTAGGAACATGGTGACCACAAGGAAACAGTTCAGTTAACTAAAATCATGTTTAAAAGAACAGTCTGAAATGCAACCGCCCGTCCCCAAAATGCACTTATTTCACTAGAGTCAGATGCTTACACTAAAAAAGAGACTGGAATAAATGTGTACCACTGCTTAAATCAAATGTGTATTGGTACAGCAAAACAAACTCCAGCACGAAGGAAAAGCTACTTTTACTTCTGTTGTTTTGTTTGTTTGTTTAATAATTACCAGACAATAATCATCTAGGAGAAACTGAAAGCTATAAACATTGAAGAGAGACTGTTACACAGTTTTATGATTCCTATTATGAAACATGTCAAGACTGCTTGCCAATTTAACAAAGACATCTTGATTTGAAAGCAATCTAAACCTCGATCCAGCATCTCTTAAAAGCATGCCTCGACGTAAGCATGTACTTAGGTCCTGTCAAAGCTGACGCAGCTTTAAACATGTGCTTTAAGTACGGCGGCGAGCACAGAACAACTTCAGCACATGTTTAAACACAACTTCCCATGGCAACCTGTGCCAGGGCCTCAGCACCCTTATTGTGAAGAATTCCTTCCTAATGTGTAATCTACATCTTCTCTCTTCCAGTTTAAAGCCCTTGTAAAAAGTCCCTCCCCAGCTTTCCTGTAGGCCCCTTTCAGGTACTGGAAGGCCACTATGAGGTCCCCCCGGCGCCTTCTCTTCTCCAGGCTCTCCTATATGCTTTCCTATAAATTAAATGCTCTCCTATATGTGGACCAGAAACACACAATTTCTGGAACGCATGCTACTCTGTGATGTTAACATGGAGAAGTGAACATACAACAACTCAGAAAAAACCATTTTGATTGAATTGCTGAGCACAACCCTGCCTCCTCCTGCTTGGATATTCCCCTCAAAGGGAAATAAGCTCTATGATTTGGAATTTTCACTGCCTCCCATTAGGAGAAGTCCCAGTCACTCAGCAATGCATTGAAAGTTCTCCATACAAATGCTATTGCCCACGTGAAAAATGAAAATATAAAGAGTCTCACCAAGTCGGTACTGAGCCACTCCTCAATGTCATCCATGACAGAGGACTGTGCAACAGGGATCTAGGGAGTGCAGCGAGAGAACAGCAAGGCAGGCAAAAACCCAAACACATCCACAATCATGGCCACAGAGCGATGGAAAACACCAGAAATAAGATTAAAAAACAAAAACAAAAACAAAGATGTGAGATGTGCTGGAAAAAAAAGGCAACAAAATATAAATGGCATTTCAAATAAAGAAACACTTGGAAAGGAAATTATGAACAACAAGGCTAAAAAAAAACAAGAGAGAGATCATGGGGAATGACGTGACTTGATGCCAGTGTGAGACGGGGAACTTCTCGACCACGTATTAAAACCATCAAGATCACCTGATGATTCTAATCCTGATCGTGAAAAGCTTTTAAGGGTAGAATACTGGATATCAGTTAGATTTTGAAATGTTAAATTTACACCTTTTATCTTTTAAAATGGGTATTAGCTAAAGTGAAGGGTTAGCAAAAAGAGGGGCTCAAAGTCTTCAGGCAACGCTCCTATGAAAACAATTGAACTTTCACCGCAGGTGGAGGCAGTCAGAGCCCAGGGTACACAGTCATGTTTCCTTCCAGCGCCTCCGCCGACCACACCAACAAGCCTTGGCAAGGTATTGTTTAAGGCCAAACCACCCCAGCTCCCCAGCCCCACTCCTCTGTCAAAGGTGGCCCTCACAGCAAAGGCAGAATCATAGAATGCATATGATTGAAGAGACCATGAAAATCATCTGGTCCAACCCCCCTCAGGAGCAGGAACATCTTTAACTCGATCAGGTTGCTCAGAGCCCCATCTAACCTGGCCTTGAGTGTTTCCAGGGATGGGGTCTCGACCATCTCTATGGACAACCCATTCACCACCCTCACTGTAAAAAATTTCTGCCGTATATCCAGTCTAAATCTCGCCTCTCTTAAGTTTAAAACCATCACTCCTTGTCCTATCACAACAGGCCTTGCTAAAACGTCTGTCCTCGGCTTTCCTGCAGCCCCTTTCAGTACTGGACGGTTGCTATAATGACTCCTTGCAGCCTTCTCTTCTCCAGGCTGGACAAGCTCAACCTCTTTAAGAAGAACCCAGATACCGGTGCAAAGTCTCAAAGGGGAAGGTGAAGAGGAAGACGGGGCAGCAGCTCCTGGTCTGGGCAGAGGAGAGTACGGCTCTCTTCTCACCAAAGCCTGACCATCAGGCCTCCACAAGATGGTTTAACAAGAAGGCAGGGAAGGTTTGCCTCTCCTCCTCCTGCAATAAAACCCTCACGTTTTTCTGTGTGATTGTGACAGGCAGCACCAAGGCAGCACGCCGAGTGCTGAAGTGCAGCTGTTGCACAAAGCACTACGGGCGACTGGGTCAGCACAGGGAAATTACTGCGTGCTATTAGGAGTAGAATTTCCTGACTTAACTACAGTGCTTAAATACAAGAGGGCTGCAGGAGTAAACAGGAAAACACCACAATAGCTCTCATAAGGACAACCTGAAAAACTTGGAAAGCAATGTCAGACACGCAAGTTCCAGGCAAGAGCATGGCAGCCAAGCTGGCAGGCAGCAGACCTTGCGGTGCTGGACAGGCTCTCCAAGGAAGAAAAGGTGTCAGGGGTTGTCCACAGCTTTGCCTGAAACCTCTCATGGGAAGAAAAGCTGAAAGAGACTCTACAGATGAATTTGCTGGGAGATGTCATTTTCTCAGGGACTTCAGGCAGAGGAAGACGGACACAGAATGGCAGAGACAGCAGCACAGGCTGACGCTGCATAGCAGAGCTCCTCAAGAAGTTTTTCTTCTAATCAAGTGGTCCTTTGCACCGAGGAGGGCTGTAAAGCCCTTGTTTGAGGTGAGGTCTGCTAAGATGGGTTAGTCAAGTCCAAGAACTGGAAATCCAGGGCTCCATCCAAAGGTGGGGTGACTGCAGCACCACACACCAAGAGAGGCACCGGGCAGATGGCTTGGCTCCAGCCCTGCAGGCTGCTGGACAAAATGCATGTGACTGATCCAGGAAGGGTCGGAGGTGCAAGCTCTAATTTTGCTTTCAGCTAATACACAAAAATCCCAAACAGAAAATAAGTTCCTGCAGTTTCCTTTGGAATGGCCAGATTTAGGATAACTGACCATTTTTAATTTGTAATGGAGAGCTGAATCATGCATGTACAACACCAATGCATTGCTGAAGCTGCTGCGAGCTGGCCTGGATGGCCATTAATGAGAGGAGGGCTCTGCAGGCATCTTCCAACACATTCCTCCTTCCCAAGGACAAGTCGCATCGTGTAGAACTGGCACGTTAGTTTAAAAGCTTTGAAAAATATTGGCTTCAGAGATACAAGGCAATTAATTTCTTCAGCCTACAGCAACCTAAAACATACTGCAAAAGTTTCACTGCTGTCTCTCTCCTGTATTGCTTATTATGGAATGCTTTGGAAGGTGCAGCCTTCAGAGCTGTTGGCTAGTTTGCAACTCAGAAAGGTACTTAAGTTTCTTTAAGGGTAAGGAAATCTGTACGGAGAGGAGAAAAATGACAGGGTTTTTTTTGCTTTTCTGTGACTAAAATAAAGGCAGCCGTTCTAAAAAGTTTGACGGTGCTGTGGTCTCTGCATTAGGAGAAACAGCAATCCAAATATTGGTTATCCTGAAAACACAATGGACGACTGAGCAAGTCACGGATTCCTGAGAATGGCAGGACTCGAGTTTGCAGGAGTCCTCAGAGAACAGCTCAGCAGTGCAAGAGTCTGAGCTGCTGAGTGTTGTAAGATTTAAAGAAAAAGGGGAGTGGGGGAAAAGAAGAAAGGAATTCTGCTTTCAGCCAGACCTAATTTATATAACAAGCAAACAAAAGCCTCCAAAGTACAAGAACACTTCTCGCAGGTCATATATAAGCAGCAGAGAGAGCTGTAAGATAAACATTTGAGCGTGTCAGCCGTTTGCTATTCAGCACTGACCTTTTAAAAAGCTTCCCCATCTTCCAGCACACTTACAGAAGAGCCAAGGGTTTGCTCCTTCCATGCTCAAACTTCTGATTTACTTTCCTCAGACTCTGAGCCCCATTTTCCCCATAAAACATGGGTTAAAGATATCAGGCTTAATTTGTTCAAGGATAAAGAGAGGGAGAAACTCTCAGGAGTAACTGGAAGTTTTAAAATAGTATTGTATCATTTCTGTTTCATTTGAAACTGACCACTCACAGAAGCTCAGTTTTCGTCAGTTTGTTGTGTATTTGGCAAACCTCTCCCTTCCAGAAGTCCTAAACTGAAAAACGTGGAGGGGATTTTTGTTAAAACTAATCCCCTACAACACAACAGAAGCAATGTAAAAATAAATTAGCTAGTTTACACATTTAAAAAGACAACAGTTTCTGGGAACAAACAGCAGTGGCAGTCACACACTCCATGGAAATGGCTCCAGAATAGGATACCATCTTGTTAATACTTTGATTATGCAAACATACATGGTCTAGTGAAGCTCTCGGTCTTGGCAAGAGAGCTCCCTAGATAGTCAGCGCTGGCTGCAAGAGCTGGTTTTGTAACGATATTGTGATTTCATTTTTTAAAGTCTATACTCAAAGTAAATGGAAATTAAGTCACAAAATATTTTTGGGTAACTGGCTTTAATTAAAGTTGGGCTTCTTGTCCAGATTCCTTCTTTATTTAGTCTTTGGAAAATCCTACAAATGGGATCATCTCAACAGTCCTGAAAGGGAAATGGAAAAGGAGGGCTGGGAAAACAAAAGTGAGCATTCAGTCCCACAAAACCCACAGGAACCTGGAATTCAAGTTCATACTTATCTAAGTCAGATTGTGTTGGTATTCTCACTAGCAATCAAAAGCCAGAGTATTGCAAATATATTTCCTCAGAAGTCATAAAATCCAATATTCTACCCTTAAAAATATATTTTTAGGTTATTATTATCACATTTTATTTCTATTAAAAATGATCCCTCTGGAAAAGAAGCAGGTATGAAATGACAATTCAGGTCTCTAGGTGAGCTCATTAATGTTCTTAAAATGTTTAACAAGGTTCATGCTAATTGTTGCTAGACTACTGTCTTGTAGTAGCTTAGTTAATCCCACTTCTTTCTCATGTTTAACTGAGCTGACACCAGTACTTGGTTAGCTGCTATTCACTGCTCCCCATTAGTCAGCAATAGTAAAGGCAGGTTTGTCGCTACAGCAGCAGAACGACAGCACTAAGATGCACACTAGCGCTCTACTCCAGCTTATGACCGCAGCCTTACCATCTATTTAAAGCTGTTGCAATCTTGGAATAGCTGCCTGGCCTCAATATTAGAATACGTTTGGCTTCACAAGTAAGGATTTAATTAGCTACTTGATTACTTGTAACTGTGTTTACACATAGATGGGGAAGGCAAGAGCTCATGTGCAGGGTGTTTCCCAACACAGCCTGTTGTGCCCATACAACAACGAGCCAGTCTGGATCCAACAGGCATGTCCAGTCGGTGACAGCCTTTGGTTCATGGGTACTGGTTTGTCCTCGGAAAGTGTTCTGTAAAATGCCATGGCTGGACAGGTAATGAAACCCACATGGTTTTCAGACCAAAGAAGTGCCTGCTTGCCTTCAAAAGAGAGAGGGGTTCTACCACAAAACAGAAATGAACTCTTCACACGTTTACTTCTCAGTTTGTCCACAAGTCAAGCACTTCAGTCTCCAAGAAGATGCTGTATTTCAACAGTCTTGTGTTACCCAAGTTATTTCCACATCTCAGACCCCATCTGTCTATTGAAGCATAGCAGCATCCCACTTTGTTACCGATTAACAACATCTCAGCAAAGGTTTCATTTAATCTTCACTCCCATATCTTTACTACAGAGAAGGATCTCCTCTCTAGCCAGGCATGCTGCTGGTGGCCAAGATGCAATACTGAAAGCTGTTCCTATCACCTTCTCTGTATTCTGGTCTGGTTTCATTCTCTCATGCTACTATCCCAGATAATGTCTGCCCTGACAGGACGGCTTAAGCAATACCTGCTTCTCACTTTGGTAACAAACACCCACTCAGCATGCAAGTGGGGTGAAAGATTATTCTAAAAAGCGAATTCATGCAAATCTCAATAGCTGCCCAAACTGATGAGAAGGGAACTGGAATTACCTGCACTAAAACATGGTGGCCTCACGTTGAAGTCTGTGCCTAAAAGCTGCCAGTACAGAGCATTGTGTGACACCGGCAAGGTCTAACTTGCAAAAACCTAGGCCTTACACTGCAAACAGATCCAGTACTGGAACAGCTCAGCCAACATCCATCCCTAAGTCGTGTTTGCACCAGGAACAGTTTCTGCAGAAATCATTCTATCTACGCTAATTTGAAGGCATAGTTGGAATGGATAGAGGTGTGGATTGTATCTCCATGGTCCTTGGCATCACCTCGCCGGCAGAACTGAGCTGTAGATTAACCTGAAACAGAAAGAATGCTGCCAAATTCGCTGGGATTGTACACATGGAGCCCTGCACAAGCCTCCCTTGGCAAAAGTGTGTGGTAAATTGGGACATACAGAAATCGAGTGGGAAGAACTCAATGCTAAGCTTAAATATATTGCAGTTTGGAATGAACAACATCAGGTGATAAGGGCAGGTGGAGAACACACTCTCCATGGTCTCAGTGTTGTACAGGCACAGGCAACAGTGGTGTCAGCTCACTCCTCTTTCCCTCCTCATCTCAAAAGTACAAAAAGTTACCAAAGAACGTGCACATAAAGTTCATACCTGGGTTACTAGTTATTCTGCTGGTACTGCAAATGCTAGAGTCATATTAATAAATACGGTTAAGAACTACAGCCAGTTAAGAGAGAAACAGAGTTAATGATTAGTCTGGTTTTATTTTAGGTATTTCTCTCTCATATTTAGCATACAAACAAGGAGACAGGCTTGTAAGAACAGTGACTGGCTGGACAGCCAGACCCTCTTCCCTCCCCAAATCCATATGCCTCCATAAATGCTGCAGTATCCTTTTTCCAGACTGAATAACCACAAGCTGATGAACGAATATTGTGTTTGTTTTTTTAATAAAGCAGTGGTGTGAACAGCAGGGGTGCCGATTTCATGCTTCCCTGCTCTTGTAAACAGTGCAAAGGCAAAGGAGAGAAACTAACTCAATCACTGGATTATTCATTATGGATGAACATCTAACAGTGACACAGAACATCTTCAGCTGCAACAGAGCCAGTGAGCAGCGAAAGCCTCAGTATCAGAGGCAGAGCAAGCCCTGATCGCTTTACAGCTTTTCACTCTCAGGTTACGAGCTGTGGGTCTCTGACAAGCACTGAAATAAACTCTGGCTCCCAAGGACAGGCACCTCCAGCTGGGCTTACCCACGTGTGCTGGCAGGGACAGGACTGCATCTGGGTTCTTGCACGGGTGGGCAGATATGACCGTGTGCACGTGTCCAACCACCATGCACACACCAGCCCTATAAACCACTGCAAATTGACAAGCTGCCCCTCGGGAATAGACTGGATTAGCCCTAAATCTAGAAAAATAAATGCAGAGTGTTTCACAAAGTTGATGCACCTTGAGATTGAAAACTCTGGATTTTCTCAACTTTAAACCCTCTGGGATGCTGCTCTTTATAAGCACAGGGCATTTACTCTGGGACATTGAAGGCCTTCCCTAAAGGGAGGCATTACTCCTCCAAGGACCTCCTGATGCTCAGCCCCACGAAGCACACCCCAGCCCAAAGGGGGTTCCGCACTGCACCTCTCTGCACTCACTGCTGCCAAGGCTGTCTCAGGAGGACTTGGTACGGTTAGGTCACATTATTGGTACTAATCTCAGACACTTAAAGTGATGGATTACATCGTCTGAAAATAAAAAATTGGCCTTAGAATTTGGCTCTAAGGCATAGCTGAGGCTATTTTTTACCTGCATTTGACTTCTGCGCTCAAAGCAGGCTTTTGAACTTCTCTCTGCAAGCACATTGATGAAAGACAACTTCAAACAAGGTCAGAACGTGCAGAGATTCAGTGATCTTCAGAAGCTTGATTTTTATCAGAGCACTAGCATCTCTAGACATGGGAATTAAATCTTTAAAGCCAGAAACGCTATTGTACCTTTTGGAGTCTGAATCCTAATGCCAGTGGGGTGGAAGATGTCAGTCTGGGTATCAGTTCTCCCATTCCCTTCCTTTCATAAAGAACTATCCCCACGTTACTCAATTCAATTAGGTATGATCCTACAACCTCCATATGTTTAATCCAGACCAAGAAGTTAAGCACTACCAGAAAAGCCTGCTTTAAAGACATGTAGAAAGTGTCCTCTTTATGAACAAGATCCATGAGACTTGTGTTTATCCTCGAAAAGCGGATACTGCATAAATAAATCAAGACAGTATAAGGAACCAATGGATCCCCAAGCCTCTTCTGAAGGTGATGTGGGATCCTACAAATGATTCAGGTGGTTGAAGGCATTTGCACTGTACAAACCAGGAATCGGTGCAAATCTTTCCCTTTGCCCCAGGTAATGATGTAAGTGGGAAATGAACTCCTTGTACTGTCTGATTTCAAGTGGTTCAGTAGGGCAGGACAAGAGGTGAATGGAGGATGGTTATTCTAGGTAAAAGGACTGGGGTGGGCAGTAGGAATCGCTTCACTGGTGAAGTCCTCACCATTCCTTGTGTAATTAGCCACTTGTCTATGGGCTCCATGTCTGAGTTCCCACCTTTACCTCTCCTCTGTGTTGAGAACAGAAAGGTCCATAAAGAGAGAAACCACAGCAACAACCCATGATAAAGTAATATAACAGCAGCACGTTAAAAACTTCACACACACACACACACACACACACACATACAGAGTTGCCTATGGCAGCGTCTGGCAGCAGCTCCATCCCACTCTGCTGCCTGTTGGCTCTGTCTGTTGAGGGACAGACCTCTCCCCAACCTCTGTGCTTGCTATGGACACTTCACAGAATTTTAGCACTTCCTATGTGCTGATATTAAAAATATTAAAATCACTGACTAGTAGTGAGGCTGATGTTTGTCATCTTCTTAGAAGAAAAAAGAAAGTGTAGGCTAAACAACCTACTAAAACCAATCAGACTTTACTGGAAACAGTGATATTCCACACTGGAGTTTCCCTTGCTTAGGAAGCTGGGAGCTGCAGCACACCCTGCTCTCACCTCCTTGGTCTCCGCACACTCTGCCCCAAAATCTAACAGTTGGCGTTGAGAGGGAGGGTATGGAATGGCAGTTTGCCGCAGTGTTCTGGCAGCCTTTCAAACTGCCCCTCTCAAAGAGCAGCAGAGGTTAAAAGGACCGCTGATGCATCCAGTTCCTCTGAGCAGGTTGCAGACCGCATGGCACAGCAACACAAAGGCTCTCAGGATGGCTCCTTGTCCTTCAGCATCCCATCTCAGAGCCAGGGCCTGGATGCAGGGTCATCTTCAGCTCCAGAGAGGCTTGCTCAGGACCAGCAGAGTGCAGCGGTTCCAGCCCGCTGGCCCGGCCAGAACTGGGCTAGCGCAGCAGAGAGGCACCGGTGTGTTTATCTGCCTCCATTCAGATAGCTGTATACATGGGAGAGCTCTCCTGTCCCCATTACCACAGACAGTGGAGAACCAGCTGTAATGTTTTATGTCTCATTTCAGTACTTGTGCTGAGAAAAAAAAGGGAGAAACCACTCCAACTTCATGCACTGTCTGTGTAACACTAGAGAATTGTTTCTTGGACACCTCTCCTCCCAGCTGCGATCACGCAACAACTCTGTGGCAACAAAAGCAATTCCCAACATGGAAAAGCAATATTAAGAAAACAGTGTATTTTTAGCTCGTCTTGTTTCCAGCTGCTAAATCATATTAACAGACAGCTAATGCCACGTGACCAGCCAGCTCTCTATAGACCCTTCTGAGAATGACTACATTAGAAACGTCGGATGTGCTGAATCCTACCACTGGACAACTGTGCTGGAACAAGACGTGTGTGAAGAATGTGTTGCAAAGCTTTTGGCTCCTCCCTTGCTCTGTTCTTAAATTAGCTCTCTACCCAAATGAACGTGTGTCTTTAGTTTACTGAGCACTGCCAGTTTTTTGCTACACATGCTGGGGCTGGTAACTTTAGGAGAGTTTATTTTTCATTTCCTTTAAGAAGAGACACCCACGAGCCTCACAACACTCAACAAAAAGTAGTGTTTACCAATTACCCAAAGTCTGCATTTCAAAACAGGCAATTCTGATTACACGATACAGTCATCAGGACCTTTGAAAAGAGGCTGAAAGTCTCTACAACATTTCAGAGCCCAAAGTTCCATAACCCATAAAGCATGTGCCCAAAAAAACTTTGACCGTCAGATTAGCTTAGACACAGCCCTTTGAACTGACAACACTTTGGGCAGAGCAGCAGCTACGCTGGTGTGAATGACACATTGTATTGGTGCCTCAAGCAGAACTGGCTGAGAACAAAAGTGTTAATAAATAAGGACACGACCCCGCGGCCACCAGAGGAATACAGCCCCCCTGACCAGTAGCTAAACGCAAGCCCCTTGGTTAGCCAGCAACAAAGAGCAGAATCTCAAATCCTTTCCCAGGTCCTGTCAATAACACAGCTTAGTTGTACTGGGAGCTTGGCTTGTCACACTGGCTTCAGGAATTCCTCTCTAAACCCCATTTATACACTGCTGCCCCTGCGTCTCCATGCTTATCCCTCTTCCCTCAGTACTACTGGCCTGAGTTTTGTGGGGTCGAGCTTGACAGTGGTCATGGGGCTGACCTGGGTTATAAATTACCCTTTTTGCAGGAGGAGAGGGACAGGAACAGGCAGATGGATTTGTGGGGTGAGGGGATGCTCCATAAGAAACCATCTCTGAAGCCCTGCTACCACTGAACTATGGCCCCAGCAGGCAGGCAGCTCTGATCTGACCCCAGCTGGCTCTGAACGCAAATCCTGCCTGGCTCAGAGCACAAGCTGCCAGGCATGCCAGCTGCCCTAAGCACTCCCATTTCAACTTACGAAAGAACCAGGGTGAGATCAGCCAAGGCATGGGGAGGCAATTTTCTGCGGAGGGAGGCGTGTGCGTGCTGCCCTGGCTCTCCCATGCTACGCTGGCTCTGCCATGCTCCCTAGTGGTCAGCACAGACCAAAATTAGACCAGGAAAAGACTCTGAACTTCCTCCCCAATCTCAAAACTTACACACAGCTCAGTACCAAAGAGCAGGACTTTTTTAAAAAGCAGGGTGGTAAAAAAGGGTTGAGGGACGATGCGAAAGCTCTTTTCACTCTGCTTTCGCAAAGGTATGCAGATAAAGCTGGCGAAACTTACTCTCTCAAACACATTTCTAGTATCAGCTGCTGTGAAGTGACAGCACACGGGTCTCTTCTGCCCACCCAAGACAGCAGAAGTCTGCCCTGAGACAGACAGAACAGACTGCAAGCAAAGGCAGTTATGGAAAGGCATGTGAAGCATTATAAGTCTACATCATTTCTCTCTCTGTAACTTGCTTGTGTAACCATTCACTTAGAACAAAGTCTAATACATTAAGACTGCAACAACTTTCATAAGCAAAACCAAACCAAACAAACGCACAACAGTATTTACAGGATGTTCCCTACTTATTCTTTACAGCATTGATTCAGGTCAAAGAGCTGGACCCCCCCCAGGCAAGCTGCAAGAATACAAGAGAAATTACCCTCTATAATTTAAAGTCTTTTAGGCTGGTATGCTAAGCAGCAGCTCTTTAGAGATCATTACTGAGCAAGTACTTGCTTCTAGATATCAATTTCGAAATAGCCAGTACTAGCATGTTGCTGGAATACAGAATGAGAAGTCTCGGTTAAAGCAGCTGCCCACAGCTTGGATTCCACCCACAGCTTCAGATAACAAAATGCAGAGCAATCACCTACCCCTCCTGTGTTCTGTTTTCGAACATCCAAGGCAGACGCCAGTCCTTTGACAGCCTGTGGATCCTCATACGTCACGCTGAAAGAAAGGAACAAACCACAAAGCTAGAAGGAAGTCCAGCAGTCACGCATGCAGAATGCAGTTGCTACTCTGATTTACTCCCCTGGATATCAGAAAGCACATTGTTTTTCTTAACGAGATTTTAAGTGTAGTAAGAGCATTCCAAGAAGCAGAGAGTGCTCTGCATAAGACCATCCCTCAGTTTCAGTAAGCACGTTGAAGCAAAAAGAATAAGATTGGCATTATGAAAGGTAGGCAAATAGGTTAGGAGGCCCCACAAGCACATCCAAGAGCCAGCAGGGGACTCTGAAAAGAGGCTTGATTACAGATTACATTTGCAAAGCTTTGAAGATGACATTTGCAAGCCTGAACTTGATGTGTGCATGGGGGGAGGCTGAGAGAGACTTGAAGACAGATGAAACCTAACTACAGTGAAGCACACAACGTTGTGCACTATTTGCAGAGGCTGGAATTTTAAAAAGCTTCTTAAACTGCTATGCAGAAGGGACATGTGGCAGTCAGATGACAGATGCAATCGCACCACTTTTCACCACTTCTCAGAGCACAGTGGTGAAACCACGAGCTGAAGCAGATACCAACACGGGCTGGTAAATCAGCCCCTGGAAGAAGCCGTGTCTGAGCAGGAGGACTTTCCACTCCACGTGCTGGCTTCTCCCAAGCTCCGAGTGCAGCACCCAGTGGCTTTCCCTACACACTCACACCTTTACTGCTGCTCCATTTATACAGTGCACAATCCAAGATACAGCCAACCTCCCTTGTGAAATCATGGGTTGATGTGTGCTCCTTGTTCCATTAGCTCACAGAAGGAGACAGCGGTGCAGTGTGGGAAGATTAGTTTCGTGCTTCATTTAGCACAAGGTACAGAGGGACCTCCATTAGGTCTCTCTGCAATGCATCTCCTTTCTGACTGTACATTAGAGCGCTCAGCCTGAAATCTCCAGTGGTAATGCACACCTCTACAGTAGAGCACGTCTTCTCAACGCTGCTACTATAGCTCAGCACCAGTAGCTACATTGACCAGCGCAAATAAAAGATTCTAATAAGTTTGCTAGCTTGAGTTTTCCGCAGCTTGTAAGTTTTTGATAATCTGCTAAGGTCTGAGCTAAACCATCTGACAACATTTCTTAGCTTGAGACAAGATACTGATGATGTTCTGACTGCTGGTAGTCACTACATCTTCTAGAACCTAAAACCAGAGGAGGCAAGAAATAATTTATGAAAGAAAAATACCTGAGTGTGTCTTTTACTGACTCTCACTTGACAGGGATCAAAGGACTTCTTAATAATTGCATAGATTTATTTTACATTAAAATAATTTGACCTGTTAAATGCCCTTGAAAGTGTCAGGTTTGCAGCTCTAGAGATGCAAGCCCTATGCATATAAACAAATCAGGGATAGCACGGCAGCCGGTCAAGGTACACTGCCTTGTCAGCCTGCAAGAGTCTGTCTGCTGGGCCAAAGGTAGGGTTTAACTTGATGGTAATTCTGCTTTCCAAGCGCTGGATGACAGTAAATCAGTCACCAAAGCATATCCATGACCTTCAGGTTAAGGACCCTTATGCTGCTGTACCTCACGCACTGGTGGGGTGGATGGGATGACAAGGTTTTATGAGACAAAGTATCTACAGAAGTAAAGGCAAGTTCATTTCCAAGTTTCCAGTGAGCTCATTAACCAAGACAGTTAAATAACTAATCAGCCAGTCTGCTCTGCCCAGCAGCAGGAACTTCTCCACTTGTTCATACAAATAATGACCAGTAGGACAGAGATTGGATTAAAAGCACAAAACCTTACACAAAAAATACTTTTAGAATTTGCAACGAAGTCTAGAAGTTTCAGATTTATGCTCTTAGAAAACAGCAACGCCATAAATCAAACAGTGCTAAAGACAAACTCCAACATACTTCTTTCGCTGCTCAGCCAAGGAACTGCCTCTCGTCTGTGCAAACATGTCGAAGTCATCACGAGGATTACAGTGCTGTAGATTGCTGAGTGTACCACTGACACTGTTTGTACCCAAGTCTGCAACCAGAGGCAAAAAAGGCAAGCCAATGAAATACGCAAGCATCACCACCATGACTGCGTAAGTTACAAGACAGGACAGCTACAGATATCATCAGGTAACACTTGCAGCGCTGAGCACAGCTCTGTCCAGAAGAGGCTGGTGGCTGCATTTCTTAAAAGACAAGTGGAGAGATTGCCTTATTACTCCAGGAAGCAACACACCATAAGTACTGCTCATCAAGAAGCCAGCATTTGGGAATAAGGGTGTACCTCCTGCCAATCTCATCCAGAGATATTTACTAATCACTAACATGACTTTGGGTCTGGATATCAGTCTTTTCCACAACACTGACTCTCAGCTATTGATTCTGGAAGCAACAATTTCTAATCATGTGGTACCATACTGGCGCAGTGCTGAAAAAGGTGGAAAACCTTCAGTCAAATGAAGTGATCCTATCAAGCAATCTTTGGTTTGATTTAACATAAAACACCAAACAGTTTCATAGAGCATTTCATCTAAAGATTTCAAACGTTATTTGTAGAATGGGAATCAAGAACATTCACCAGACTGATTTCATGCAGAGCTATACCTAAGCAGAAATAAAAGCATTAGTACAAGTTTTCCTTGTATTTCTGTCTTCCTTTTGGTTAACAAATGCCCCACTTCGTGCCAGCCTGGTTCCCAATTACAGACTGCTACAGTGTCAGGGATTGGCAAAGCCTTCCTAATCCTGTAAGCCATGTATCCAAACCTTCTGAAGGCTACATGGCAACATGAATCAGGTAGTGGAGAGTGATAGGGAGGAAGACTCACCAACCCACATGCAAACAATGGCCCCTTTGTAAATCCCAATGGCCCACTGAGGTAAGGGCTTGTACTGGGTGTTCAGGTCACTTAGAGGGACATCAGCAACCACTCAGACTTGCTCCCACAATCACGTACCTGGCTTGCCTAGCAGCCCCTGCATGCTGTCCAAGACCCACCGACTGGTTAGGCTTGAAAAAGTCCAGGCCCTGCAGCCCATGTTCACAGCATTATTTAGATCAGGTACTCACCAAGCCCTGCAAGCTGTGAAGAAAGTGAAGACTGGGGTGCTGAGTTTCCAACCATTGGGCTCACCACAGCTGGAGAGCCAGGACCCAAATCTATTAAGTTATCTTCTGTCACCTCATTCAATACCTGTTGGGACACAAGAAACACAATAAGATACACATGCCAGACATTTCTTCTTACGGTGCAACATTAAACACCAAAAAATAATGGGTGCTTCCTAAAAAGATCTCTCTTGCATTCTGACAAATGGACCAGTCTCTTGGGTACTACAGTGATGAGCGCAGAATAAAAAGGGTTAGTCGCTAAAAATCCGAGTTTCGCTGCTTAGCACAGCAGGAAACTCTCCTGGAGATTTGCATCTCTTCGTACTTACCTAATGTGTCTGTGCTTTCCATCTCTTTTAGCAGTGGACCAACATCAGATTTAAGTCAAACTGAACTTGCTACCATCTTCCTCACTAGGTATAAATTGTTTTCAGAAACTAAACTACTTGGTTGTGACTGAAGTTACAACGCAGAGCCTATGCTGCAGTTTACATCACACTGCAGCAGAAGTGACAAACAGGCAAAGTAAACAGAGGAAATGTTTAGAAGAATGTAGAATAGAAAATGTAATAGGGCTACATTTCATCAGATCTTGAACACTACAAAACTATAAAATAGTTTTCATTGAAAGAATAATTAGAGCTGCAACTTGCCACTTGAGTGGCGTGAAGAAAATTAACCTGAACAGCAATATTGTGAGACACAGTGAAGAAGAATTAGGCCGAGCAAATAAAAATCATTAAGTTACTTGATCAAATGTAAACAAAATATTTATTATATACAAATACCCACATAAATATGTAAAAATGCCTAGTGAAACTGTGGAATTCACTGCTTAAGGACATTGTGAATGCCTAAATTCCACACGGACTCCAAAGCAATCAAAAAAGTTAATAGAAGAAAGAAAACCCATCAAGGATTGTAAACACAGAGATGTTTTAGTGCAGTGTCTTCCTGAGCTAAAAGTTGTCCCTTGAGGTTGGCTGTATTCTTATGCCTTTTCCTGGTATCCAGCAGTAGCCACTACAGGCAAGACACAAGGATGGACAGGAGAAAGGTCTGATACCGGTGATGTTAGCATGGCCAGTACGGTGCAGCTGCTGATACAATAAACGGAGTTAGGTACTTACTCCATTGCTGGCATTTTGTGTTGAGCGTCCTGATCTGTATCGTTCAAATCTGTTCAGAAATAAACAAAAACCCAACATGTACTATCAAAGCCACCAGTAAACAATGAAAAACACAAGTTTATAACAAAGCCATGACATGCTTACTACCAAACTTAGTTCTTGTTGGGTCAAGAGGGAACCCTCAAAAGCTTTAACTCCAGGCCAGGACAAAGGGAGGGTAGTTGCAGAAGTTGCATTCTTGGCAAACACGGACATTAAGCTGATGAATCTGATCTTGCAGCACACACGTGCCCGAAAACCATCGCAGGATTTCTCTTTGGGTTTGGTTTGGGTTTTTTTTTCCCATTAAGTGCTTCATGATTGACTATTCTGTTAGCCAAGGGACAGGAAGTACTGCAGCAAGATTGATGCTCCCAGCTAAATAAGCTGAGCACGGCAGCAAGTCTTCCTCCCACTTAACAGCTCCCTCTTGCTGCAATACATGTAAATTAGAACCCATAGACACGCCAGCACAGCCCTACACAGGCAGCGCACAGCAGGAGAAACAATGATTAGTAGAGTTGTTTCTTAAACCATTCTAGGTCAGCTCAAGGCTCATCAGAGCCGATGTTCAAGTAGGCTGATACTTCCTAAGAACAAGAAGTAATGATGTTGGGTAAAAATCCTCATCCTTCTTACAAGAAGAATCTGGCTCATCAAGATCTGGTCTCTTCTTTACTCCTTCCTGAACCCACTGTGCATCTGGGGCCACAAACTCAACCCAGCCTTCAGGAACTCAAAAATGCAGCGGTGATACCTCCTTCCCAGGCCTGCCTGATGCCGATACGATCTCCCTCATCACCAGGAAAACTACCAGGAAAATGCCCTCATTTAAAAGTAATTTCACATACAACCTCTTTTTTTCAGTAAAAGCCCCATAATATTTATATAAACCTGTGGGTTTCCTCCCAGATAGACAAAATGCAACAGGGGATTTAAAGGAAACTAAAATATTTTCTTAAGGTAACAGAGGAAAATGCAGACGTAAAAGTCAGCAAAACCAAATTCAGGCGCAAATTTCCATTTCGGGGAAGTGTGGGTGTCTACTATTACTGGAAATCCAGCTCCCTTAGCTGGAAACCTAAGACACCTCCCACCTCCTATTTCACACTGAACGGCTTATGAACCACACATTCCTTGACACCCAAAGCTTCACAGTGAAGGCCAAAGCTCCTGCTTGAGTCAGTGACAGAGCTCGGTACCCATACTAGAAATGAGCATGACAAATGTGGAGCTTCTGGAATAGCAGAGGAGGAACTGGAATTTATTGAAACGCTCAGACCAGTGCAGCTATTCTAGCACAAACAGCTCACTAACATCACTCAGCTCGCCTTTCAGCGTATAATGACTACAAACACATCAGCCCCAGCCAGCAAAGTCACAGATGGAGGAAAATAGAAAACATATTATGGGTGACCAGACAGTCTCAGTGACAGTCACACTCTGTCACTTGTAGAATCATGCTTGCGCATGAAACACATACCATTTCACATAAAAAGCCAGCATTTGTTTCAAAGTTTGCCCCATCTCCTCTGAACGACCAAATCAAAGACAGAATCGAGGCCTCTGAGTCTTCTTTCTAGCCTTTGTCGTGACAGTACAGATTCACAGATCTAGAGTCTAATTTATTTTTAAAGGCTTAAGAAACAAAGCCCTGTGCTAGAAGCAAGGAACAAAGGGTGCTCTTTAGTGCCTCCCTCCCCGGGCCTGTCATTAGAGGAAGATTAAACTTTCCCAAGACTGCTGCATCACGTGTCAGCTACTGCAGCAGATGTGGCCAAGAGTGCCTTTGTCTAATGTGTCGAAAGTCCTGTGACCCAAGTCCCGCCCCTGGGGACAATTCCCGCAGACCAGCTCCTCAAAACCTCAGCCCTGCACAAGACAGGATTTTTTTAAGACTTTAAGTGTTACTTAAAACCAAACCCCTTACACAGATGAAGGTCACGCCCACCTCAGAGAGCCCTCTTGCACCAGTCCTGGAACCAGGAAACTCGGAGATTAGAAGTCAAAGAGAGCTCATGGGAGCCTCCCTAAGCTGGGAAGCAGCATACGCATTTGTGCAGAGCCCAAGCTAGCAAGCAGAACTAGCGATGGTGGCTGAGCTATTTTTCGTCCCAAGTCCCTACATCTGGACAGCTCTGCACAGCAAGGACTTGCAGACTCATCTCTGTGGGTTCAGAGAGTTTTGCATAAGGCTGCCCTGTGCTTTATGGATATGATCCACAAAAATTCAATGGCTAGGACAAAAAAAAAAGTAAATTATAGCTTTAAAGGAAACAACTGAAACAGGAATGTTACCATAACAGACTTCAAAAAGACTTTGTAAATGCTTTCTGTGGTTTGGTTCTTCTCATTTGGTTATGTTGGATCTTTGGCCCAGATAGTCAGCTCTTGTCAACTGATCTATTTTACACTTAAGTGAAAACCCAGAACAAATGTAAATAGTTGATGGAAAAGGAGCCCCACCTTTCGTATCGGAGGAAGACATTATTTAGATCATCGTTCACGTGCAGCAGTTCCTCTGTGACTTCTTCATTGGACACTCGTGAGATAAGCTCCACAATTCTCTGCTGCATAGCTCTACAGGTTCGGTTCAGTTCCTAGGAGGAATGCATTGTGCACACACACTCTGATAAGCAGCTAGCAATAAGTAGATTTAGTCGAGCTCTGTTCACAGCCAAACATATCCCGCAGCTGAGAAACACTAAGACGTCTATCTTTGCATGATTAAATGTCACCCCAAAGCACATCTAATCAAACATGCCCTTCAAGAGAGGATGGCAGAAAACCTTGAGAGCCTATTTACAATTCAACATCCTGATTCTTCTTTAACTCTGAGCACTTCAGAAAATAAATATCTGTATTTTAGTGATCTGTTTCAAGAATAAAACATGTTAATACAACAGCTTCCAGAAGAGAGCTTTCAAGGAAAATTCAAATCTGCTCTTTTTGGCAATATCATCCTTAAATATCTATAAGATGCCCACGGTGGGACAAGCAGGGGGAAAAAAAAGTTCATCACAGCTACCACAAGTAGCTAAGTGTGTGCTTGGAAGAGAAGTGTTGGGAGGACAGAACTTGCCAACTACTGAGAACATGAGGGTGAACACAAAACAAGGAGCAGGAGCATGAAAAGGTGAGCCCTCCACACACACTTCAGTATTGAACTATTCACAGAAGCGTTCCCTTCAATTGAGCCTGTCCACTGCAAAAAGGCAGTGGGGAGTTCCAGAAGAAAATTTTAAAGAATACAGAGTAAGGGCATTTATTTTAGAAGTCTGTCACGCTGAGAAATCTAGATTTGAGTTTGCTCAAACCAGGAGTTCTCATGCTTCCAGGACATCCTTTCCCTCACTGATTACTTAGCAGAATTCTTTACTCCTGAAAGGCCTGAAGATGAAAGGTCAAAGCTGGTCTGTTGAGGAGGAACTACAAGAGGAAACGTGACATATGGCACGGTGCCACTGATTAGGCCCATGGCTTTATTTCAATAAGCACTGACATTTCAACTAAAGCATGTCCCTCTGTCATCTCCTACCCCTCCCCAGCTCCACTTCACAGCAAAAATTCAGCACTAAACAAGGATGACTTGTTGGTACACAACCTTCAGGATGAAAGCAAAAATGTGTTTGTTTTCCTTGCTTGGTCTGACATCCTAAGCTCTGGATAAATTTCACCTAGCACAATCCAGCTGCCTTAACAGCTTGAGGAATGTGTTCTCCAATGTCAGTTTTGATCCCATCACTTTACAAGCAGATTGTGACATTTCAGAGGTTTGTTTGCTGCCTTTCCGAGAAGGCTGACAGTACCTATCTATTCTGCTCAGAGCTGGCTCGCTAGCAAGCTGTTTACATTTGATTGTTGGAGAAAATGTCAGGAATTATTTAAGGAGGAGGGCTATATAAACCTCAAAGCAAGGAGTCCTTGCATGCAGCACCTGGCTCACAGCTTTTAAAAGACTACCCATCCTTTGTGATCAAAAACGGGTTCTCCTCAGCTCTGTGATTCAGATTTAGGATGCGTCACTCAAAGAAGGGGACCAGTTGGAATAAAGAACCACCGCTGTCACTCCATTTTATGATCAAGTTCTTTCACCTTAAAGCTATGCTATAAGGTTACACTGTCAAGATGTTAGTCGTTGTTTTCTGAAAGCAAAATGTTCTACACTGTTTTGGTCTCTCATGGTTTCCTGGAAGCTTCTTTTGTTTTGAGCAGTCTGACCCAAATGGGCAGTAACTGAAAGGCTCTTTATTGCAAAGCCTCTCATCAGCTGCCATGACGGCTCTGAGATGAACACACAATACCACTGCATGGGAGAGACCAGTTTTTGGATGGCTTTCAAACTCTGATGCATCACAGAGAGCAATTCCCTGCTTTCCTCCAAATGTGCTGCTGTGGGAGCCCATCGTCCCTGCTGGAGGATCAAAACAGAAGACTACTTCTGAAGCTGTGGGAAGGCAAATACCACGTTAAGGGCAGCAGCTGGAACACTGGATCACTGTATTCTTCATCTGCGTGGCATGTGGTACTGTATTACTTTCTCAGCCAAAAGGCCATCCCGCTACGACAGGTCTAGGGAAACGATGCCTGAGATGTGAGCTCAACTTATACTGATTTCCCTCTTGAGATAATACATGCTGCACTGGATTGAGACTTCTCAGCAATGAAATCCCTTCTGATTACCCAATCTAACCCTCCAGACGGCACAAAACTTCGCCTGAAAGCCTGCCTTTCAGACACTGCCTTCAGGAGAAGCTACAGCACATCTTCTGAAAAGACACTGAGTTGCATATAAGATTCAAGTGGCAGAGGATGCACAGCCCCCTGGCAATATTTAGTCCAGCTGGAAATATGGAGTGTTTTTTTCCCCCACATAGTGACTGGGATGTTTTTACACTGTATGAATGATGACAGAGGATGTAAAAGGAGCACAAATTCTCAGGGCTTACAGAGCCTGTGGCAATTCTGAGCTACTTTGTGGTAAAGACCTCGTATTCAACAGGGGGGAAAATTTCTAGCTACAGGGAGAAGAAAGCACTGGAACAAGTTTCAAGAGAAGTCAACTAATCCTTGTCCCTGGAAGCTTTAACAAATGAATATCAAGTGATGAGACTAACCAAGGTCAAGCACAGCTCACATTCATTATGTAAACCAAGAAAATCAAGGCAATGAACTAACTACAATAAAAACCACACCCCCAGAGAAACTCAAGCACAGAATGGATGAGAACCATATTTGCTAGAAAATTTGTTACCTGGAGTAACTCGAGGTCTGAGGAATCCTCTTGTCCAGGTACCATTTCTGTCAGCATTTCAGACATCACTTTTGTATTCCCACGAACAATATCCAGTTCACTCCGCAGCCGGGCAATCTACATTGGGGTAAAAAGACAGCAAAATACTGCATAATCTTTTGGTTTAAACAGATAATTCTCAAGAACTGACTTTGGGATACATCTGGTCCTGTCTGACTTGATACCTGAGGCTCCAGACATACTAGCAGGCAAAAGAAGTGTAAAGAAAAAAAGTTTACCCAGGAAGGAATTTCAGAAAAGCAACAGAAAAGAGTCTTGTAGAACCACCCAGTTATCATCACAAACCCAGCTGTGCTATGCTTGTATGGGCAGGAAGCAATTGAAAACAGCAGCTAAAAAAACCCCCTGGTTGCAGTACACCTTGGATGCCTCACTCAAGCGTGGGGAAAGATGTACAAGTTTTGAGCAGGATCTTTGGCTCTGTAGTTATTATTTTTGCAGAGAGAAAAGAAGATCCTGTATTAGGGCAGTTGTGAGGGTCTTCTGGATGCAGACTCAACTCCCTGCTAGACTTCCTGCATCTGCAAGACATGCCATGCATTTAAAGGGAGGGGTCTAATAAGAACAACTGCTAACCCACTGAGTGGACTGGTGTGAGGTTTGTAAATGCTGCCATTAGGAGGCCAAACACAGCGAGATCTAGAAAGCCTAGAACCCCAACCCTGGAGGTGTTCAAGGTCAGGCTGGATGAGGCTATGAGCAACCTGATCTAGTGGAAGGGGTTCCTGCCCGTGGCGGGGGAGTTGGAACTGGATGGGCTTTGAGGTCCCTTCCCTGATTCTATGATTTTGCAGTATAATAGGAGGACAGATTACTAAGCAGAGTCAGACATAGGAGACAATCAAAGTCATAAGAGTTAAAATGAAAGTTCCTCTGTAAATTGGTTTCTGATTTGATCTGCTGAGTGAGTCTCCACTCAAAAGAATCACCATCCCAATACCTGTTCAGAATTAGCGGTGATGGGACCAGTCACATGCAGAGCTGGGGCCTGAGGTGCAGAATATGCTGTTGGAGAAGATGATGAATAAGAACTGGTGCTCATCCTCTGCTGAGACTGTGAATTGTGCATATTTGCTGCAGGATCGACTTCAGGAACACTCTGCCATATCAGAAAGACAGGAGTTCAAAAGCTGAATTGTGACAGCACTTGCTTTGTCAGCAACCTCAGGCCAAATATGCTCAAATATAGAACATAATTGCACCTTGTGGAAAAGGTCAGCGCAGTTACGAGAACAGACTGGCAGGCCAGCCCGTAAACAGACAGCTGTAACAAAAATGCATGCCAGTATCTTCTGACCCATCCCACATGCATTTCAGTCAATTTACCTTTGCAAGAAAAGTGAGAAGCAAAATAAAAACAACAGCCAAAGATAAATAATTATAAATTATTTTAAATTAGGAATTAAGTTGCAAAAAATGATGTGATACACAGATACTGAATTTAATGAATCTTGACACAAGAATTGTAATCTTTCAGTACTTGATCACTCGCATTTACCACTTCAAAGATTCATTAACTTTAGTTTTCAGAGTGAATAATCAGAACACCTGTGATCATTAAGTTATTTCCTAGTAAGAGTTCAAAGTCTGTCAGCTTTGCAGACCTGACTTTTCAGAGACGTAAGGATCTCACACTACCACAGGATCACTGAGAAATTCAGACTCTGCACACCTTTAAAAGACAGGCAGGCCTTGATTCAGGGTTATCACCAACAGAAACAACCATACTTTGGAGCAAAAGAGGTAAATCTCATTCATGCATCCTGCTAGACTCTCTCTGAACAAATCAGTTGCATTTGTCTGGTGGTTTTGTGGTACGACATGAATAGAAATCCCCTTCCACAAACCCTTCTCAGACTGATGTTTGAATCAAGGAAAAAGATACCATTCTCTTACCAGCTTGTTAAATACAACTGCACTATGCTTCTCCTACTTGACCTTTCAGTATTAAAAAGTCCTTCCAGGAGTGATAAAGCGAGCCAAATTCAGACAAACAGGAGGGGAAAGAAGAGTAGTTACCCAACTATTTAGATATCTTGGGAAAATATCCCTGGAATCACAGTGCTGTAGCTTACCCTCTGCGGTGTGTGGATTGGAGACAGAGCATCAAGGTCTGCCATGGGAAACTCTATGCCTTTCCTCTTCAGTTCTTCATAAATATGCACAACTCCAGTTAAATCAGGACTACTTCGAAAGGCATCAGCCCAAGCCTGGAAAACACAAGGGATTATCCATAAGTCTTCCAAATAAGTTCCAGCTCCACCCTGACCTCAGATACCAGCTACAAAAGCTTCCATGTATTTCAGCTTCAAAGGGAAGCTGTAATCATTAGACCTGGTCTAAAAGGTCCTGCAAATATTATCAAGACAGTCACGTACACATTTTATTCAAATATAAAACAGACAGAAACCTAGCACACAGTAGCCATGTCTCGCGCCCGACTTCATCAAAATCCGTAAACACAAATGAAAGCCTCTTCCCACCTGCTCTAATCAGCAGTGATCGTGTGCTGGTCTTTTCTTGCATGTTCTATGGCCAGTAACTCAGCAGAAAAAGTCTGTGTGAAAGACTGAATTGATCTAAACGAAATTCATAACACCAATAATCTCAGGTCATCTCAATTTCCTTTGTGAAGCACTCTCGTTTGTTGCCAAAGAAAAAAACACAGCTGTTGAGTTTCCTTCAGTATTTTATTTGGACCAAACTTAAATGAAAAAAGGTTGTTTCTGAGGTTCTTTTATTGTGAAATATGCAGTCCCGTGAGTGGCAGAACTCGTGAAGCCTGGGCTCCTACAGAGCATATCCAACACTTGGACACCCTGGTGTGTCAGAAAGAACAAGTTTAAAGGGAGAATTTCCCACAGCCAGAACACTCAATCTCTTTCCCGCATGAATTCTCTGGTGACTAAAAAGACTTCAATCCACATCTGAGCTTTTCCTTCGGTAGGAGTACTAAGTGTTTCTCTTCGCCAGCCAGCCTCCTGCACTCAGGAAGCTGCTAGGAGCGGAACTTGAAAGCCTCTACCCCTTTTCACTTTTGCTGGAAATTAGCCAAGTATTGAAGATTTAAGGGAAGGAAAAAATGAAATATTATGACTCAATTAAAAATTAAGCATTCCACAAACCCCCACATATGGGAGTATCAGTGTGCTGGATCCAGAACTACTGTGAGATGTGTGTGTGGGCTCTGAACTTAATTCATTTAGTCATTGCTTTTACACTAGTTCTTTGACTATTTTTACTTTAAAAGCTGTTTTTAACCACTTTTTGTGTTTCAGAGGAGAGAAATCAAAGACAGCAAAGCAAGATAAGAAATAATATTACTGTTTAACAATCCTATTCTGTTCAGTTCTAAGAAAGAGCATTTCCTACCCGGCATGCCCAGGAGACAAACCATTATCAGTCACAAGCTCACAATTCCAGGTTTGCTTCGCAGCTTTGTTAAGAGTAAATTAACTGCATCGAGTGTTCTGATGCAGTGCAAGTCCAAACAGCCCTATCTGAGCCAGAGAAATCAGCTCCAACTCCAAACAGCCATTCTGTTTCTTTGGAATCGACCTTCCAAACTATCCCTAATTCTGACAGAGATATTGACTGTACCAGTAACTCTACCCTTGCCCTTTCTCTGCATTTTCAATTTACATCAGGAGTCATCTGAATGATGCTTCTGCATAATGATGCTTCGACACAATGGTGCTCCCCACTTCAACTCT
The DNA here is from genome assembly GCA_033558235.1 of Neomorphus geoffroyi. Classification (NCBI taxonomy): domain Eukaryota; kingdom Metazoa; phylum Chordata; class Aves; order Cuculiformes; family Neomorphidae; genus Neomorphus; species Neomorphus geoffroyi. Next base: position 1,070,893 of record JAUMJM010000038.1, read on the forward strand.
ATTTGCAAGTAAGGGTGAAAAATGTTAGGCAAGGGATTTCTACTTAATAATCACTCAAAAGAAACTTAGGGGCAAGAGAATGCTGTGTTGCTGCCCCCAACTTTTAATGAGGCTTGTTTGCCCAGGAGGATGGACTAATGCATCCTCTCTTCCACTGGCTTCCTATAGATTTCATTGTAGGCACTAATGACAGGGAACTCACTTCATTTGCACTCTACCTCTTTAATATATTCTCTCTCCTGCAACTCTCTTCCCTGCAGAAAGGAGACACTTTCATTTGTATTCTTCTTCCGCCTGAGCTGGCAGCATTATCTGTATTAGTGTGTCTCAGAGGTCACAAGCAGGACCGGGTGCTATTGTCCTAAGTGCTCTCTACACACATTGTAAGACAATCCCTGTCCTAGACAGCTTACAATTCAACTAGGCAAATTAGCTCTACTTTATGGATAAGGAGCTACACACAGAGCTTAGGAGACTTGCTCATTTTCCAAACTAGTGTACGACAAGGGTGAGACGGAGTTCAGATCTTCTAAGACTTTGGGCCAGACTATCAAAGGCAGATACTTAAGGATGCTACTGTATAAATCCTACTTGGAACCTCAGTGTTAATGAAATACCACTGCAAATCTGGCCCCTAAATCAGTGATGAGAACAAGACTATTTTTCCAGTGTTGGATACTTTTTAATGCATGTATCCTCAACAGAATTTGCTGTGCCACTAAAGTTTTCCCCATGCTTCACCTTTGATGACTATTTAGGGTACTGGGCAAGGTGGAACGAGCTCTGAGGTGATATTCAAGCTCTTACCAGAGACACAGCAACAAGGAATAATTCGAAGGTCTCTTTGTAAGGTGAAGAAGGAAGGATAAGCAATATGTAATACATGCTAATTCATATACACTGGGAAATAGGCTGAGCAAGTGAGACACAAGATGCCCAACATCTCAACACAGTCAAGTCTCTAGATAAGAAACTGGATGGCAGCTTTATCTGTCCTTGATACAGAAAGGCCAGGGAGTATAACAGCTGTAGGGCTGAAGGCATATGTTGTTTGCACAGCTTCTTCCATGCTTCCGAGTCTGTGCTATCAATTCTCTCACTTCTGTTCTTATTAACTCCTGATATCAAATTGTAAAAAGCCTACAGAAGGGGATAAAAGTGATGTTAGTGGAGCAAAGTTGAGAACAGATCAGCTCCCTGGAACGGCATTAACTCTGATTGCAGGGAGCTCCAAGAAGCAAAGTCTCAGCTGAGCGAAGTGGCTGTGGCACATGGGATACTTTGGGTGTTCAAGTCCATAGGGCAGCTGAGGAAAGTGACTGCCATCACTTTTCCAAACTTGTCAGGCACTCTGGAAACCAAAGTCCCCTACCACCCCAGCTACAGAGACACTAATGAACCCGCACACAGGCAACTTCCATAACTCTCAGCCTTTTTATACTGACAGGCATTTAGTGCCCAGAGAGAGGCCTTTAGCTCGGCTGCACCAGGACTATAAAGCTCTGTTAATACACTCAGGCAACAACTGCAACTTTTTAGTTGTTACAAACACTTCCATGTTAGTTGCATTGATGACTGGGAATCCACTTAAATCCAGGACTCAGTGTAATCAACATTCTCTAAAACACTACAGCAGAGCAAACAGTACAGAAACATGCAGAGCTACTCTTACAGACAGTATTTAACCTCATTTCCTGGCCACTGCATGCATCAGCTCTCCCCCCAAAGCAGGAAGACACCTGAGGGCTCACTCAGATGCACAAGAATTGCTTTTAATAATTGCATTAATTTTGTGCTGCCTTTTTTTTAAAAAAGCCTTGAGCTCAGAGAACAGAAATCAAGGGACCCCACCAACCCCACTGCAAACCCTCCTCATTTCCCCATCCAGCCAACTGTCTGTTTGAAAATCACTTATTTACACTGTCATGTCATGCTCTAGCGATGTCCTATCTGTGTATCCAAATAACAAATAAACCAGCAGGAATTCAACTGCACGCTTTGCCACAAACATCAGAAGTACATCTGGAAAACTCTGCTGCACATTTTTAAACCCCTTCCCACAAGAAACACTGCAGCAGGTTTATATCATTTTAAATACGCAGTGTCTTTTAGTCTCTGGTGTACGCAATAGCCTGCAGGAGCTCAGTGATAAAGCTTACTATAATTGTCAAATTTCCTGCAGGCAGGCACCAATGTTTCCTCATGTGTTGCTAATGGTCTGTGGAATTAACACGACTGTTTATTGCTGTGCTGCACAGAAGGAGAAATAGCAGACAGGCCTCTGTCTGAACCTCCCCACTGCAGGCAAGGATCTGACAGCACACTTTTACTGCACAATAACCAGAGAAAAGACACCAAAACCACTTTAACTCCTATATGGTCATTTACTTTTCTATAACCATCTTTAAAAGGAATTCAGAATGCTTTCTAATGGAGGGAAGCAGCTCCATTTTATGGTCAGGGAAACAGATACAGAAAGGTAAATGTTCTGCAATGACAGCAAAAGCACGGTCCTCTAAAATTTCCTGGCCTCGGATGACAAGCCCATTGCAGAAGCAGGTCTCCAGCTTCTGGATTTGACTGTGAAATTCCAAAGCCATCCACTCACCTTCTATTAAGTTCTCTTGTTTTAGACTAGAGCAGTACCTTTCAATGTAGGATCCAGACATTTCTCTGTGGATAAAATACCTATGCGTGCGCATGTTTGCTCTTCCCTTCCAATCTGGATACATCGTTTGTTTTTACATATAAAAAACTTGCCACATTTTTAATGATGACAGCATGTTTAGCGATGCGTAGCCCCGAAGCAGACGGTCCTTATTTCTGGCAGCAACATATGGAAGCAGAGACAAGCTGTGTACCTGAATCAGCGCTAGTACTTTATCCTGTACAATGGTGGGGGGATTATTCTTAGGTGAGATGATTTTCACCAGGACACCATCTATGAAGTCACGGTTTGCCACTAAGACATGAAAGCGATGGCCACAGTTCTTCACACAGGTCTCCAACACCTACACAAACAAAAAAACCCATTCATTGTTGGGGCAAAGCTTGATCACTCACACAGCACCTATGTGGCTGGTTTCTGATTTGGGGTTTTTTCTTTATTTTTTAAAATTTTTGATGGGACAGAGGAAGATAGAAGTGAAATTACACTTTTAATTCATCTTTCTTCCCCATTTTACCAAAAAGTTTACTTTTCTACACATACATTTAGGTGTATCTCACTCACCATTAACATATTGGGCACTTTTGTGATCTACTTTTGCTTGTTTTCAAGGCAAAGAAATAGAAAGTTTCTTCCTCTTTACAGCAGAACTGTCCAACCTGTGCAGCTGAACAGCTAAGTACACAGCATCACATCAAAAGCTGGTAAGACAGAGGACATCCTGTCACAATGAGGTATTATCATGCTGTGGTACCATCTTCTATGTACCTGGAACACAGCTGGACCCGCTTGCTCTGAGCTATAAGCCATGTTTCAGAGCTGGGAATTCAGGTGAATGATCTTCACTCATTCAAAACACTCCCTTGTGAATGCTCTGACAGGTTATACTTTGACACGTTTTCCCCCTGCAACCTAGCTAGAGGCACCTTCCACTTGCCATTCAACTGCCACAGAAGAACAGCTGTTGATTTTTCTCTGAAGAACATGATTAGCATGGAGATAAATCCAACGCGCCACTTCTTACAGCCATGCCTAATAACCACTGCGACTCTGTATCTGAGGAGTCTGTAATTACTCTCCTACTTCAGCTACTTTCATCAGCCCTGATGACACGGACTCATTGCTGATGAATTTCGCTCTTCCCTGCACAACGGATAAGCTCATGGTTTGGTCTTTGGTAATCTGTCAAAATGACAATCCAGGATAGGGAACGGCAAGAAGACAGAAAGAACAGTCACGCTCCATCAGGAAGATGCAACAAGAGCTGTGTGAAGGAATCATACAGATCACCTACCCACAGCAATGGAACTCCATCTAGTTACTACTGCTCATTCCTCGGGCTGCTGCGGCACAGAGCCCATCCAGCACCCCGCGTCCAGGAGCACTGCATTACCCAGGAAACCCCTGGCTCAAGCCATCAGCAGGAAAGGTCACTGGCAAATTATCTCACACCTTAGCAGTGCTGCCTAAGTGCACAGAATATAATTTGCACTTTATTAAGTGAAATTAGATCAGCATAAATTAATGTGACGCGCTCCTATAGATATCCATTCACATGGGAAATCGTGCATCAGCTACTTATGAAGCTGAAAACAAGGCAAGTTCATCATCTTCACTTGCAGATATGCCCACAGCTGTTGTCTTGGAATGGAGAAACAGTAGGACACAGGCAGACAAGATAAAAGGGAAAGTGCCAACGAGTACATAGACCCATTGGGGCTGCTTTAACTTTCCTCAGTCAGTATTTGGGATGAATTAGATCCCTGAAAAAAGCAGAAATCAATTAAGTTGGAAAAACGCTATGCAAAGCTTCCACTAACTCTTTGCAAGGAAGTGAGGAGGCAACTGGGGGGAAGAAAAGGGCAGAGCAGTGGCTGTTAAAGCAAACAGCGTGTATATTCAAGAGAGTGCCAGGAAAAGGAAAACAACAAAAGCAAAGGGTTTTGCCCTTTTGAGGCATTCCAGGCTGCCCCCACTCACCGTCAGCGCCAGCATGACCTCTCTGTAATTTTTGTTTCCATTCAGCCTCTTCTTCAGCGCCCGAATGGCATCCTTGGGACTGAAGCAAAAACACAGCATTTTAAAAAGACAGCTCAGACACTTTTCACATGCCGTGTACTGTGGGAAAAGGAATCCTTTACCATTTCTGGCTGGACATAAGCATGTGTGTTAACTTCAGACAATTTGACTACAACCAAACTAGGGCCTCCTACGCAAGGAGACAAGGTATCACAGAAGTCAAGACTAGATCAATGCCCAAGACCTCCAAAAAAGCAGGATGCTGATCAAGCAGGGAAGATTGATTGGCACTCAGAAAAAGGCCCAGGGTGTAAGATCAGTGATCAGTTCTCCTGCAAACTGCAAGCAGCACAGTTTTTTCTGCTGCTGAAGGAGACAACTCAGAGCAGCTTTCTATTCAAATGGCTGAAATTAATAGCACTGCAGCACTGCAAAGAGGTACAGCTGCCGAAAACAGGAACCCCAGAAGTACAAACACAGTACCCTCTCCCATCAGGCATTTTTCATGGCAGCCCTCCCACACAGAGATGAAGCCCAGAAAGCGCTGCATCATACAGCTGTTTTCTGAAATGTCTGAGGAGCAGGAAAACAGAGCAACTCATGCAAACTGCATTCAAACGATGAGCATCTGTCCCCAGACTCACTGCACCTCCTCACACGTTGAGTGCAACTGGATGAAGATTGTGTCTGTGAACCTTTCAGAGTTTGCTAAAATAGCACATACCCTTCTTCTGTCTCGTTGATAATGTCACAGATCTCCATGTTAAGTGTCCAGTCCTCACTCTGCAGAGAGCCATCTGTGGCCTTTTCTGTAAAGTAAAGAAAAATGAATCTTTTCACATCTTCCTGATTAGGTACTGCACTTCAATCCATCTTCAGTTACTGTGAGCTGAAACTACCCAGCAAAAGAAAGAAAGGAGAAAAAGGCAAGTCCCCGGTGACTGTAAGCAATGTCAGACCTTCCCTCCCTGGTTTTAGGGATCAGCAGAGAGGTTTCCAGACAGAATCAATTATCCCTCAAGCTCACTACCTTCAGCCCACATAGATGGGCTGTTCTTTAAAGACTCCTGAGAGTGGGAAAATGTCAGGTAATTCCAATTTAAACTTCTCAGATGCTGCACTATTGGCAAGTTATGAGGTAAGAAAACCTCCCCAAAATCAACATGACCTCCTCCCTGTTTTAGCAGATAGCACCTCCACATGCACTGAGGGAGGAAAGATAGCAACTTGGAGACAGAATTCAAGGAAGTCCAGAATTCCAGTATGTTTGGAACCAGCAGCATGTGAAAACATTTAGCACATGACAGTTCAGGTCACGATATCATTCATGGGCAGCCCTTTTCGCCCAGCACTCTCTTACTCCTGTACCATGGTCCCTGAATATCTGCTTGCCAGGGGGCTGTGCACTGCTTCCATCTGTCCCAAGCTCTGTCCCCACTCTCCTCTCCATGCCTGGGTTATGTACACGTCCCCTAAGCAGGATCTACCCTCCTCCTGACTCCCAAATGCTCCCTCCTCACTATGCGTGAGGCAGGTAAGTCACTCCAGCACTAGACTAAGTTCTGCAGGAGGACGACCTATAGCACGGTGACAGCAGCAGATGCCAACTGTTGGCAGTTTAATTTACAGACTAGCATAACCATAACTTCAAGTAATCGGTTGACAAGAACTATTTCCTCCTTGGGATTTCCTCCTAAATCAAATGTCGTTTTGTCTACAGTGCCTAGAACATCCCCAGAATTCTTCATGCTTCTCCCTTACAGTGTTCAAACCCTTTCTGCATTGCCCTGCCCACATTCAGAAACGCTACCGAGTTGAACATAAAGTTTGTCTCCAGAGAGCCCTATAAAGGGGACCTTCAAGCCAAACGTGACCTTTTTCACTAAATTAGTGTAGGTATTTCTACAGATCCCTGGCATCCAATATTAGAAGGCAAACAGTGAACAAAAGCATTTTTAAAACGCCAAATAAACCAAGGATAAAACTTCTGAATATTTTTAAGCAGGAACAAAACCACAAGCACCATCTTCCCCAACTGTCCTTCTGTCTTTACAATGGACCCCAGACTGACCCCTGAACAAGGCAGATTTTGTTTGAGAACACCAGGCTCTGAGGACTTTACAATCTCTCTGTTTACCAACTGTGTTCTTGCCACTAACATTTTTATCACCATGACTGAGTATTTAGACGCCAAAGGCCATTACGATGGGACATTATTTGGCTGGGTAATCCAGTGACTTGTCTACGCCCGAATCATGGCTAAAGCAGCTCCAGCAAGGATGGTAACTGCCTAGGTCTGAGACAAACCAGAGAGCAACACAAAATCCAGGCAGAGCATGCTGAAAAGAAGCCATCTGTCTCCACAATGGAGAGGCACCACAGAAAAGGAGACCACGGGAAAGGAGACCACTCTTGCAAGCCTCAGTCCCCATCCAGAGGGGCAGCACTGCCAGGCATGGAGATATCGTGCAGGCTCTCACCCATCAGGGAGGATATGGCGGCCAGGAGGCTGCAAAGCTCCCAGCAGTGCCACCTTCACCTCTGGGTCTCTTTCAACCATCACTACCGCATGGTAGAGATCACTTTGACAATGAAAACTCTTTCTGCTTGAAGAGGAGCCTCAGCGAGATGCACGGCTTCCAAAATGCCCAGGAAATACTGGACAGGTCATTGAGTACTTTCAATTCACTGCATTTAGGCTACGTTAGGCAGGGACTCTCTTAAGGAAGACTGTGGGCAAAGCTGTTTTAGCACAGCAACTCGTAACAATAATTTTTTTCACTTGTATTTTATTCTTGTCCTGCACATAAGGCTTTATTGCTACAGAAGGTGATTTTCCTTCACCTCCATAAAGTCCTCGTTGCTTAGGAAAACATTTTATTTAACATTAGAGAAAAACCCTTTATATGCAGAGATATAAGAAAACCACTATATCTGCTCTGCTGGAGAAGGCAATCTCAAAAGCCACATAGGATTTATAAGCACAGTGCTGCAAAACGAGAGCTCACACCTTAAATAGAGGGTATTCCTTAATCTGGGCATATGATTTGTTTTCTTCATCTAAAACTAGATTAACAAATTTGTGTGTTCTTGACAGCATTTGGCATCAGGCAGCGACTTCGTAATTTTCGTGCTCTCTGGTTCTGCTATCACTTTTTATAAATGCTTATGGAGAATGCTGATCTTGCATAAAGCTGTGCTGGCAGCCAGTTCACTCATTGGTCTTCTAAGACCCATTTAGTTAAGGTTTATTTTGACACAATGTGTATACAGCACTACACCACAGCTAAAAACTGCGGTATTTTTGAGACGGCAGAGTGAAGAGGTGCTGCTGCAGCGCTGTATGGAGGGTGGCACAGGAACACTCATCTGGGACCCCCAATAACCCCCCTCCTACTTCCCCCCTGGGATACATCAGAGAAAAAAAAAATCCCCTTTCTCCCAGCAAGTTTGGTTACCGCTTTCTTATTTTTGAATTTCAGTTCTTTAGTTGGAGTAATACGTGGTTGAGACTGTGTGGGTTTAAGACGTAACAGTTGTCTTTTTGAGAATCAGTTTTCCCCTTGGGTAATTTTTAATTCGAATAAGAGTTGGAAGCTAATTTAGCCTCTTCTTCAGTGACAGAGAGCACACAGGCACTTGTCATCTGTAGTCATTTGTCCTTAGTAGGGTGGGTGACCCAGATTTGCTGTTGCAGTGCTCTCTCGACTGTTAGAGAGGAGTTAAGCGGCTGCAGAGAAGGGCCACAAGTTTGTGTGTGATTTGTTTGAAGAACAGTGTTCCGCTGCAATGAACTGAAAGCCTGGAGAGCTCTTCCAGAACCAAAACGCGGCAGGTTGCAGTTCTGGACTACTAGTGAAACAGTTCTGCCTGAACTCACCCATAAGATAATCTCTGCCCAACATATAAAAACATGCAGTAAATTAAAAAAAACTTCATAACCTGCCCAGCATTTATTGGACATTTTGGAAGCCATTCATATCTTTGAGGCTCCTCCTCAAACAGCAAACAGATATGACTGACAAGGTTAAAAAGATTTGGGAAGCTATCACAGATCTACGAGGGAACGACATGTAAATAACCTTTTAAAAAGTCACCAGTCCCTCAACCTCTTTCAAGCTCATTAAAAGGCATTTAAATGGCACTAGTTCATACAAGAACTCCGGAGCATGACAGGGTGATGTAAGAAATGTCAAATTAGACAAGGAAAGAGGCAATGAATAGGAGTCCTTCCTGTCCCTCCCCTCACTGAACTGGAGAGTTTATGGCACAGCTTAATCACATAACCAAAGGGGCTGGCAGCTCCCAGCCTGGGTGCCACAGGTGCCTTGCGCAGCTCCTGACCCCAAAGCAGCTCCCAGGGCTGTGTTATTGCAAGGTTTGTCACTGCAGCAGGGACCAGGAGCCAGTGTCTCATATGGAGACAGGATACCATTAGGGAGAGTATCCAAAAGTCTCCTTCAGAAACAAGACGCTATTGGTTCCCACCACGTTCCCCAGATTATAGCATAAATGTTCTGGTAGAAGGAAAGACAATCTGGCACCCCACGCCTGACATGCTGCAGACCTTGGGCACTGCATCCGCACACGCAAGCATTAGCTTGTCTCTAAGCTGCAAAGAAAAGGAGGAAAAGTGGTGCTATTTTTTCATTCACACCTTCCCTCTAAGATCCAACTCTTGTGGCCGCATTTCCACACTCTGCCAAACGGCAATATCAGTTTTCCCCCTCTTGCACTGAAATCGTGCACATTTTAAGACATGCAGAAGGCACTCTTCAGTAGCCTAAAGTTCTCAGTGTAAACAGTCCCGGTGCACACCCCCTCAACCAAACCTCTTCCCAAGCAAGCTGCTCTGACCGGAGAGATGTCATCACAAGAAAATCACGTCAGAAACGCCTGTGTAAAACCACCATGTAATAAACAGGCTGGGTAGGGCAGGATAGGAATGCTCTTTTAAGTGCAGGATAAAAAACAGAAGAACTTCTACCACCCATCTTGAACCCGGCTCAAAAGTCACCCAACAAAGAAATGCCAACGCAGGTTGTCCTCAAGAAGCTGCTCCCACAACCCTTTCCAGTCCTACTGCTTTTGCATCAAAGCTACCATTCAATGTTGATGACACTTAAAATTTTACTTTGTTCCCATGCAGATGAAATAAAGCAAATCTCTTGTCTTCCCTGTTTCCCCCTTCCACTCCTTATCTCTGACCATCATACTGAACAGCTGACGGAGACTTTCGAAAGGTTTTCATCAGGACTGCAACTGCACAAGTTGAAGTCTGTGTGCTATTTAACTCACGTACCATATTGCAAGCTTACACAGCTGAGACTGAAACTCAGACTGAGTTGTACTGTTTTAAGGACATTGATCTGCTAGAGCCAGTCCAGAGGACACTATGAAGATGAGGAGCAGCTCCCATACGAGGACATGAGAGAGTTAGGCTTGTTCAGCCTGGCGAAGAGAAGGCTCCATGGAGATCTTAGAGCAGCCTCCAGCACTGAAAGAGGCTCCAGGAAAGCTGGGGAGGGGCTATTGATCAGGGAGTGCAAGGATAGGATGAGGGGGAATAGCTTTCAGCTGAAAGAGGGGAGAGATTTAGATGAGAACTCAGGAAGAAATGTTTTCGTGTGAGGGTGGGGAGGCACTGGCACAGGTTGCCCAGAGAAGTGGTGGCTGCCCCCATCCCTGGACGTGTTTAAAGGGAGGTTGAATGAGTCTTTGAACACCTTAATCCAGTGGGAGGTGTCCCTGCCCATGGCAGAGGGGTTGGAACTGGATGAGCTTTAAGGTTGCTTCCAAACCAAACCACTCCATGATTCTATGATTATATGACTACCGCTGAATGATGACAGCAGGGATACCCAGGGTAAAAATCTACCCAAAAGGTCTATCTATAGGTACCATAAAATCACTGCTGCTAACGTTCTTGGCAGAAAATTAAACACAGCACAAGCCACAATTCCCATCAAATGAAAATGGGAGAACTGTGCTGTTCTCTGTCTGAACACCAGAACCTCGTGAATGAATCTTTGTGTTCAGAGAAATCAGTTTTCTCTCTTGGGACTTCTCCAAATGTCGCTTCAGAGAATCTTGATTCACGTGTTCGGGAAGAATTACGCATGAAAACTCGCCTATTTATGCAAGAAGTATGCACACTACTGTACCATACCAGAGCGATACAACACCAAGAGAGTTGTAATTCCAAATTTCTCCCCTCCAACAGTGTTTGGTGTTCAAGCAGCGTAAAACATGCAGGGTTTTATGCTTGGAAGTTCAGAAGATTGCAGATCTTAGATCTCTTTCTTGCCTCTTAACAGTCCACCTGCCTACCAGCTGTGCTCCAAGACTGAAGTTAGCAAATCAAACAGTCAGATGTGTTATATTTCACTCTGCATAATACACAACAGGGAGCAGAAGAAGCCACACAGCATCAGCAGGCTCTGCCTTGCATCCTGCTTGTCCCCCTCCCTTCAGCTCAGTAAAGCTCTCTTGGAAGCAAGGGCTGTCAGCTGGGGTCAACATTTTTAGAGAATAGACAAAGGTCTTCCAACAAAAAACCAAGAGTTTTGCAAGGCAACACAAAACACACACGATAGCCATAGCACACAAGGGAAGATAAGCTGTTGAATGAGACAGTAACACCTCCCCTCTGAGCTGTAGCTCATAGAATCGCTTTGCTTTAAAGCATCATTATGTTTTGTAACTGCAGCTGTCTCTCTGGGATTCAACAAATCATCCATGACCTGCACAGCACCGTCAATAAGAGTTGGAGAAAGATCATACAGGGGCCACAGAAACGTATTTCAGTTGTCCAAGCAAGAGGAAGGTAAGACTGAAGATTCTCAGCATTCACGTGGCTGCTGAGTTCAAGACATCTCCCTCAGAAGACACAGATAACACTGGAATAACACATGGATACTCCTGGAGCTAACAGTCTATTCTTACTTTCAGCAAGAGTCATGGACACTTAGACAGTATGATAACCATAGGAGGCTTTTACCTTGTAACAAAACAGTGCTATTAAAAAATAAATGTGACTCATTGAAAATTCAAGATCAAAACTCAACCCTGAAGTGACTTACTCATAAAAACCCTGCCAGTTTCTTTGTTAGAAAGCACAGCTCCAATCGCATTTTTCAATTAGCCACCTCACTGCTCCAAGCCCTTTTTCTCCATTCCTTATTTCACACTGCTCTGAAAATGCTGAGCTTCACACTTTCAAAGAAAAAGCCAGTCAGCTAGAACAAACGGGCTCGATCTGAACCGCAAGGCATTACAGAGAAACGTGCTTTCCGCTGTACTCCTGCAGCACTGGCCATCCAGCTTCGGCCATTGTGACTTATCAACTGATTTTATCTATGCTTCCATCGAGACTCTTTGGGATGAAGCCATCTATCCTCCACTCATTTCGCTGAAGTTTCTGGGGCTGAATAAATGAATAATTATATTTTAGAATGACTGTGGACACTACATTAAAATAAAATAGCAGGAGAACCTGTGGACATGCATGTGTGCAATGATGATACACATTTAGCTTAAATGCTGTTTGAAGCACAGTGCTAGACTGGGGACCGTCATTTGCTCCAGTTAACTTTCAGGTTTTCTCCTTTTTGAAGCTGCTGCCCAAATACCAAATTTCTTCTGATGTGCCTCCCAGATCACACTACAATCGTGAATATGTAATACACAATTACTGTGCCTTTTTAAAGACCATACGGTATTCACAGTTATGCTACAACATTCCTGTGATTTAGAAAATACATTGCCCAACATCTCATATGAGGAGAGACTGAGATCACTTGGTCTGTTGAGCCTGGAGGAGACAGAAGGGAGACCTCATAGCCGTCTGTTTCCTCACAAGGGAAGGAGGAGGAGCAGGCGCTGAGCTCTTCTTGCTAGTGACCAATAATGTGACTCGAAGGGATGGCAGAAAGATGTGCCAGGGAGGTTTCGGTTAGATACTACGAAGAGGTTCTTCACCCATAGGGTGGTGGAGAACTGGAACAGCTCCCCAGGGAAGCAGCCACAGTGCCAAGCCTGACAATATTCCAGAAGCTTTTGGACAATGCCCTCAGACAGATGGTGTGAATGCTGGGGTTGCCCTGTGCAGAGACACGAGTTGGACTCAATGATCTTTGCGGGTACCTTCCAACTCAGGTCATTCTATGATTCTATGATTTCCCACAAATTCAGCCCCTTCAGAAGCAGGAAACCCCAGCTGATGAACTGAGGAGAGCTGCACAGCAGTTTCAGAAGGAAAGCAGGATGACTGGATTAATACATATTAAACATTAGCAGCTGTTCAAGAAAGGAGACTTCGCTGTCATACTCAGATTAGAGCTCCACTTGAACAAAACCAAACCAGAAATCCTTACAATGATATCAGAGTAGCCAAGAGAGCAGATCAGCCTGACTCATTTAGTTTATCACACCTGATAGGTCTCAGTGCCTTTGCGTGCTGTAAAGCCAGATAGACCTCCCAGTGCTACACTATTTATTGCAAGGAAATGGCCCAACAGGGCAACCCAGCCCAGGCAGTTCCTGCACTCAGATGTCATTCATGTGAGGCACAAATAATGGTTTAGCCATCACCCTTAAAAGCTTTTGGAATCTGGATCCCAAGCAGCACTGTGTGTTTCAACACAGTAAAAACTTTTGTTATGAATCTTCTCTCCAGAGTTCCCCCCCATCAGCAGAAACTGTCGCTGCTGACAGCATGCTCCACTGAATGATGCATATGGAAGTTGCTCTCTTTCAAAACAGACGGCAGAAAGAGACAACTGCTTCTTTAAAACAAAGTGATATCCCTCTGACTTCTTCATTCTGCACAGCTTTAAAAACAAAGCACAAAACCCGCCTTCTTCCGATGCACGACATACTCATTAAAGCCAGCATGTTGACCCGTGTACCGTAAATAGCCGTCCTTCAGAGCTAGGTCACACAGCAGCGGCTCCAGCTCATCAAGCCGTTTGCATGATTCAGAAGTGCTTTTCCCTAAAACCCAGCCTGCACTGTACGTTTCTTTACCTCTTTCAGCAGCGACCTTGGGCAGATTCCCAACCCAAGGCCCTGCTCGCATCAGAAGTCAACATGCCGAAGCCTTCAATGAGAAACATCAAAGCAGTTTTAGAATTTACATCCTGTACGAATGGATTTTAATGGATTTGAACGGAGATGTTTACCGTGTCATTTACCGCAGGGGAGCGACAAATCAATGTTCCTTTCTGACATGTCACATCTCATGACAGACCGTCCCCCCCATGCTGTTACATCGGTGGTGCTCACCCGTGATCTACTGGGCACCACTTCAGCACCCTGATATTATCACACTCTGAGTGTCCATCTTTCTTGTCTGGATGAGAGGCATGAAAGCATAAATTCAAACCCTCTGGGTGACAAAATGTTCTCCCGTAGATTTGCCTTTTCTGAATTAGACTGTAACCGCTATGACTTGTCCACATGACTCCATATGGGAGAATTTATCAGCACAGCACTGTTTGAATAGGTCACTGCACTGGAATGGTGACCCAAATCTCCTCCTCTGACTACAGTAAGGTAGCCAGTGCTGTCACCAAATCTCATCAACATTTAGTCATTTCCATAGGTAGAACTTGGATTGTTGCCCCCTACTTGTTTTAATTTCTCCCAAGGAATTTGGATGATTGGAGGGCCTGCCTTGTTCCTTAAGCTGGGCTACCAGTTCCTCAACTGAGAAGTTCAGGTATTAAAACACTGACGTACTGGACAAATACCATCTTATCACCACATCAGAAACACAAAATTTCTTAATTGCCAAGTCTTTGACTCTCCCTCATCCAAAAAAAAAAGACCCTAGACAAAGAAACTAGCCAAAGCAGTTGAAAAAATAGTCTTTTTTCAAACATCCCTTAGCAGCTGACTGGTTTTTCTCACCAGAAAGTCAACTCATGCAGACAACCTCGATATTCCAAAGAAGTTCTTGAACACCTATGGATTTGTCCTAGTGCCAAAAAGTAACTGCTAAAAATCCCCCCCACCAAGCAGACTCCATTCATTTGATATCCCAGATGTACAGAATGTTACAAGCCTCAAGAGCAGCAAGGTGCCCTATCTGTGACTGCCTGTCCCATGCAGGACCTCAACAGCACCCAATAATTACAAGTGAGACCGAAAAAACACCTTTAGGAAAAGTTATGGATGATCAGTGTGTCAGTGAGCTACATTTGAAATCTATCAGCTCTTGATGGCTAATTTTGTACTACATGAGTAAAGCAAGTTCTAATAACTCACTTGGGACTTCACTCCAGTACTTACAAGCTACGTGCTTTTCATATTCATAAAACAAAACTAATTGCCTTTCATGGATGAAATGTTCTAAGAATTTTTAATCCACGTCAGCTGCAAACTCTAAAACCTCATCCCCCTATGTTTAAAACTCTCCCTCCCACCCACTCACTCACAACATGTTGTTGCTGCAAACAAACTGTAAGGCAAAGATAATCCATCAGGCTCCTACATTGGTATTTATATTACTTTTTTTACAGGTTACTCCTAAAGTCAATTGCCCACATTCTCACATGCTTAAAATAAACTGAAAACACTGATTACAGTTAGTGAAGGAAAAAAAGAGGCAAAAAAATCTCATTCCTACAAAGAAATCAGTTACAAGAATGAGTTTACTCCTTCGCTGCCGCATGCTACAGTGGATTTTTAAAAACGTTCATCTACAATAATTTAAACATGTTACGAATGAAACGATACAACTCTTGCAGCAGACTGTTCCGTGTGCACATTCCCACATCCAGCACTCCCATCTATCTACAGCTACGAAGGCGAGAGCTATGTCCGCTGGAAAACCATTATCCCACACGCAGAAGAGAATGAGCCAGTCGGAAGGGAGCCTGCAGCTTTTGAGGGCTGACAGCTCACGTTTTCTAGTGTGAAATGCTTCTGTTTGCTTTTCCGTTTTGCAGCCTTCCCTCACACCGCTCTAGGAGATGACAGCAGGCCTGCACAAGAGGCAGCTAGCTCCGATCCCATCCAAACTCTCCAATGCCTCCTCGGTTTGAAGATCAGCGTCTGGAACACATTAAGTGTTTTCACCACAGGAAGAGGGAAGAGCTGGCTCCTCTTCCACTAGGGAACAGGAATCACTTTTGCCAAGGTTGCTGTCATGGAAGGGCTCTATTGCCAGCTGCCCGTTCCAACAAGTCAAGCTTGCTATGCCTGCAAAAGCTTATGGGCTAAACACTTCCAAACGATCTTCTCAGGAAACCTGAGTGCAAATCAGGCAACAATAATAAGATACATGCATGCAATTCCGCCCTGTGCAGGCTGATAAATGTGGATGCCGTGGTCTCAAATAACCCTATTAAAAATCCTGCTCCATTTCTATGGCCCTGTTTCTCACGTGCCACTGCCGTAGATAAGCCTGGAAAAGACTGATACATAGAAAATGTAAATATCAGAAGTTTAGATCAAAGTATGCAAACGCCTACTTCTGAGGCAGTCATTTTAATTGTCCTGTAAGTCCTCATTCACGAATGTGCGTTAACCAGTCATACAACCTTGTACATTCTCCAGGGCAGGAACTGTCCCAATACACTTCACATTCCACTGCAATTCCTATATTATATGACACTATTAGTACGGTAAAATTACAAACAATGTAGATGTACCAGGGGACTGCAGCACAGTTCTGCAAATTACTACATAGAACCCAAACTGTCCAAGGACCAAACGAGAACAAAGATTTTGAGCGTGGCACACAAACAGTCTAGTTTCTTTACCATGGGCAGCAGGGAAGCAAAAAATGAAAAGGGCTAATCTAGACTGTTCAGAAAACTACAGTGTGGATGGGAAGGTAACTTTGCCAGTGTGAACGTATATGATCTTCTGGAATTTACAGACAACCAGCTCTCTGGTCTTTGCTGCTTACAGCTCGTTAATCAACAACGCAGGAGATGTCAGAGGTACCAAAGAACAAATATGAAGCCTAGTGAAGGCTTTTTGCAGTGTGACACTGATATATATTAGCATCACTGTTCCTGTTTGGGAAAGCAACAAGCACCAGCAATGGCACCAGCCCAGCCCTGTTCACTGGTGGCTTCTCCAGCTCCGACTGAGGTTACCCTCTCGCAAGCATTCCTTTATGTTTCTGGGTGAATCAAGACCTTCTCAACTCCTTTTAGGTTTTACGTTCACTGTGCACGTCCTTCCTTGGAGCCAAGCAGCAGCTTCCTAAGCAACCAACAGCAGCATAATGACATCTTTTATGAAGGAGTCCCTTCAGAGGTGCAGAGCTTGCCTGAGCAAGCCTGCACCATTTCAGCTCTCTCCTGTTGACCACCGACACCCTGGAGATGATTCTGCCAGCCAGCACACACAGGTTTGCTTTACGAGATGCTACACGTGAAATGCCCCATTACCTGCAAAGGCCAAGACCCTTTAAGGAGCCTGTTTGGAAGAGGGATTTTTCATTACTCACTGCCTCCAAGACACTGGTGTCGATGGGGATTTTAAAGGCAGTTTTAATTATAGCAGGTAAAACCCACACACGATCGAGCAGCAGTGTCAGAAAGCCACCAGAACTGAATGCTGACCCATTTGGGTTGTTTGCTGAACTTTAATCACTTTCCAAGTCTGACAGCTGCTCAAACTTAATTGCTCATTATGCTTGTAAATAAAAACTGATCTCACTCTCTGATTAGCCAACCATCTTATAGTTGCCATAACAACTTCTTGTCTAATAAGTGATTTCAGATTTACCATTATTTGTACTAGCAGAGAATTTCACAAAGGTCTGAGATCGCTCTTTTCATTGAAATACCCTTCTAATTAGAAGAACTGAAATCAGTAGAGAAAAGGGCAGCTCAAACATAATGAAAAAAACCAACCTATTTACTACAACAGCTTAAACATGAGATAAGGGAACCTTGAAAGCAACTATATGCCGGATCCTGCATAATCCCTAACTTTCACTGTCAACCCTCTTACTATCACACCTGTACCCCATATCAACTGCTCTGAACATCATTCAGGTAATAACTGGAGACAAATTTCAAGATTCACTCCAGATGAAATATTCCAGTAAAGTTTGCATGTTTTTTCTCCTAATCTTAAATTAGGAACTAATTAACTGGTTAAATTCCTTAACATGCTGGTGAGCTTTTTGGTGAATGCTGAGGAGTTTAGATTCTCAATGGTGTTGTATAAAAGAGGGAGAAGTGTTTGCACTAAGCCCAGTAGATGTCCCTTGAATCAGTGTTTAGTAGGCATGGAGGTGTTAGGTTGATGGTGGGACTTGATGATCTTAGAGGTCTTTCCCAACCTTAGTGATTCTAAGCTGCAATGAAAGATGTTTTGGAAGGAAGAGTTACAACGAAGTATCTCATCTCTGGGTCACCTCAGTCAAAAATTTCCATCAGGCTTGACTTTTGGAGAGAATTATGAATTAAAAGACTTATAGATGTCTGGAAAAAAATATCTGTATTTCAGTAAGTGTCTGATTATCACAGCTGAAGTAAAATGCCTCTGTTAAACAGACAGCCGTGTTTGTTAGTCTGAGAAGACAAAGTAACGGGGAGCTATGAAATACCACTAGCCTGTAGGTCTAGTAGAGCACAAAGCCCTTCTAGAATCTGCTGGCAAACCTGCAGAAGCTTGCAGTTTATTTAATCCGCTCAAGATAGCTTTCCATGCGTACAGGCAAGGAAGGATGTCCTTCTCCTTTGAAAATAAATGCATAAAGCTATAATTGAATAAACCTACAGTTAAAAAGAAAAAAAAAAAAGTAATGAAATACCAGATTTTAAGAAGGGCCATTTTCTGCTTTCACTCAGCTATGCAAGAAATGTGATTTTTTTTTGTTATTTGGGTCAAATACAAAGCTGGTCACACTTCTTGCAGCAGATGTAGCCCACGAAAACGCTGAGGGTGCAATATGTCCAAGTTAACAATATCCTCAACATTCCTGACCACATTTGGGATGGAACAAAGTCCTTCCCACCTTAAAAAAAAAAATCCACAACACTCTGCAAAGTTCTTAGGGTTCAAACACAGTTTATGACATCAGTCTGTGCCTCCACTATATGCACGTGTTCTTTGATCTGAATTTGAACAGAGAATTCCTTCCCAAGGTAATCTAACCCAGAAGGCTTTTGAGGACCATCTGGGGAACAGACGGGCTTACCAGCCCACCAAATTCTTCAACAGGTTCCTCCCGAGTATCTACTCACTTTTTGAGTCTCCTGATGCTCCCTGAGACTGCACTGCAAACACTCAGCTTCCAAAGGGTTTCTATCAACTCAGAGATACAGAAGCACAAGTAAACAGTCTACACAGAGCTGTGCCAGGAACTGCCCAAACACAGACAGGGCAGATAAGTCCGTGTGTTTATCTTCTTCTCTAATCTTTGATTTTGAAATGAGTTTCTACATTATGGGACCCACCTTATAACTGTGGCAGGTACAGAACAATCATAGAGCCCATGTTTAAATTTAAAGACAGTGCTGCCAATAATAGACTGGCTGAATTTATTTGCATCTTCCCTTCTTGAGCAATGGGAAGAACACATACAGACTGGAAGCCCTAGCTCTGTGAGTTAGGTAAAGACAGGTTTATCTGTAGCAAAGGACCTGCTTCTAAGGGAAGAGAGGCCAGGCTCTAGGAAAGTCTTTAGACCAGGGTCCTTTTTGCTTAAGAATCATCAGTTTTAAAAGAGCCCTTTCCCATTGACAATAACAGAAAGAAATGAGCAAAACCAGCAGGGAGAATCATCAGAATGACTAAGCGCCTAAAGAAGATAAGGCCTGTCTCTCCTAGGTAGGATTTTTATACTTAGTAACAAGTTTTGTTTACATAGAAAACGAGTAAATTCCCCAGGTGGATGCAAATCAGCGAATGGAATGCTAGTTCTGACTGATCTGTGCAGACCCATCGTACCAGACACCAGGAGAGAACGGCATTCTGCACGCTGGCCTCTTGGGTCACTTCCTAACTTCTTGGCCTCTTCCAGCACTTCTTCCTCCCCTGCATGCTCCACACATTTATGCTTTTTATCACCTATGGATTGCACAGATTCTGAATCCAAAACACAGTGTGCAATTGTTTACCGAGAGTCAAATATGAAACACTAGAGGAGGGAAGAGATTCCCTAAAGCGTCAGCCTTGCAGGTGCTGTGCTGGGCCATGTCCGATGAAGGATCAGCTCTCCAGAATTCCTGCAAACACTGCTGCTGTTTCCCCACTGACCATTATCACCGAGGATAATGTAGAACATCTTGATCACCTTCAAGGAATGCTTAATTAAAAACCCCACATAGCTTAGGAAATCAAAGGAGAGTGATTAATTCAAAACTATTCTTAATTCAACTAAGGAAAACACACAATACTGCTTTTTTGGTGAAAATTTTTCTGGAAGGGTCTGTGGGGATTTTCTAACCGTGTTTTTAGTCGAGCATATTTTAAATACACAGTTTAATAATCTGCTGAGTACGTCACCACAGCAGCATCAATGGGAATGAGCTATCCTCATGCTGCAACCTCTCCCATATAAATTTATATTAGAAGCATATGGAATATACATTGAAGTGTACAGTGCTGGAAGAAATAAAACTGCATTACTCGAAAATACATGCTATAATACCTTCATGAACTACAATCTCTTTTGTGCCTATAAAATAAACCCAGCCTTAGAAACCTAGATTTAATGGTATTATACTAATTACCCAGCTCCACACACGTATGTAGTTTCTCCAAGTTGCCAGACTCATGACTCGGTATTTATTAGCTCCTTTAAAATCAAAAATACCCATTTTCATATTTCATGGAGATTTTCCTTACAACATAATCCATTGTCATTAAGGGAAAGCAGATCCAAATAACCTTATAAAACTAAAAGCATTTCATCAGATTCTCTTTTGCACAGCTCGCACGCTTCAGTATGAACAGCGTGAGGTGGATTTTTAACAACTGACCAGCTACATGACTGTCTCTAAAAGTACTTGGACCCTGAAGGAAGTACTTCTTGTGCCCTCCTCACTGTGGGCAAAGAGAAAATCCTTTTTGCTATAGCATATGCTGCGGGAATCTGATAAGAAGAGTTACTGCAGCCTTGTAGTGAGAAAGGCTTCTGTTAGACCAGGGCATGACACTTCAGTGGCTGTGGGTAAACACAAAGGAGTTTTTTCATTAAATGCATTATAATAAAATAGAGATGATTCAGACCCCAATAGCATGCTGCAAACACATCGTTTCATTCATACCAGATCCTAGGATTACGGCGTGCCCTTTAAACACTGACTTCAGGCACTTGGAAAAGGTTTCTCTCTCAAAAAAAGTGTTTTCCTTACAGCAAAGTATTTAGTTTACTCTGAAGTGAACTTAGGCAAATTGTACATGTGGACAAGAACAATAAAAAGATGTTTATACACCTCCCACGCTGAGGTATTTTCTCATTAAAAAGAAGAGGGAAGAACAAAACCTTATCTCTGGAAGTAGACTGTACTTATTATCAATTTAGCAGCCTCGAATGGGAACTGCAAGTGCTTTGATAAAAATCAATTGGAAGAGCTGTCTGCCTCACTGTTGCTTCAATAAAGTGCCTCCAGATCTTTTGCTGAAACCTTGTTTTTGTAGCCTTCTTCAACAACACTCCGTATTAAATCACCATGCTGTTTTCTCCTCCCAAAACAGACTCCAAGGCAAGTGCCCAGATCCACACCCCTCATTCAGACCTCCCTTCATCAACGGGGAGCAAGGATACAAACAAGCACTGCCTGACCACCCTCAGTTATGCAGGACACCTTAATTCCTATTGTATAGTTAAAAACTAACTTTCAGGTCTCTGTGCATTTAACTTGTGCTGGACTCCTCTCTTTGGCTCCAAGTCAAGAACTTTTAGGCTGCAGCAGGATGGGCTGAGTTCAGCAGCACACAGAGCCTTTACATAAATGAACCTCATTGCTCCCATCCATCACCCAAAGAGGAGACCATTTCATGCCTCACTGTCTGACTTGGCCCTTCCCACCTGAGGAAGCTGGGGAGGGGGCAGCAGCAAGACTTTGTTTGGATTTAAACAAATAAACACTCTCCTGAAGCAACTGCAAAATCTCTAGAGGATAAAAATACTACAAAGTGTGACTGGTTTTCCTGAGTCCTCATGTGGAAGCCAGGTGGCCTTTACCAAATAAGCAGAATGAGCAGCAAAAGTCACAGGCACTCCACATTCTTGTAATTCAATCAGCTTTAATCATCCAAGATGTTTTCGCTAACCCACAGCGAGGGTATTTGTTCTCATAACCTTGAATAGAGTGGTGACACTTTAAAGATGGCTCCCTTGATCAAAGAAAGATAAAAAAGCAATTTATGGCAGGATGCTGGATCTCAAGGCAAATTCCCACTACTGTAAATTGCAGCTTTTCCTACAGGCCAGCCCCTCTCCCGACAGCAACCAGCCTGTCTTCCCCATTTTACTATGTCTTCCTGCATACTTCCTGCTCTCTGGTCAGGAGTCTTCTTCAGAACAGCCCTCTAAGGGTCCAGTCTATTATAGTTCCAGTATCAGCTGGAAAAAGAAACGGTTTGGTCTTTAGAATTGGACCAACACCCAGTGCCACAAAGGATCTTCTCAGCCCGACACACTCAGCTTCCTGTGAAATCCACAGCATCCAATTCCACCCCTTGGCCCTTTTCACTCTGTGAAAGCCAACCTTTGCCAGCTTTCATGGGAAACCTTCTCCAGGGCTGGTGGCACGACCACCCCTCAGCTGGCCAGAGCCATGCAGCACAAGCTGTCAGTGGAAGCCCCAGTACAGCTCCTCGTCCAGCACCATCAACAGCTGCTGGATTTGCTGGGCACCAAGCACTCGGCACGGGTTAAAAGCCCAGCAGCCTACACACACAGCCCCTACCTGGGCATCTCCACAAGGAGGCCTGCTAGGAAGCACTGACCACAAACAAAGTCACATTGTGATGGGGTGAAAGAACCACGAGTCCTGCAGGATGCTGGAAAGCACTGTTTGCTCATGAAGCCTTTAAGAAGTAACGGATTGTATAACTTAATCTTATATGTAAAACAATGCAATTACCTCCCTCCCTTCACTGCAGCCTCCAGATGAAAAGCAACAAGGAATGGGTACCATGCTTTTTGATTCCAGGAAGATGATCCGAGGGCTGGTGCACCTCCCATATGAGGACAGGCTGAGAGAGTTGGGCTTGTTCAGCCTGGAGAAGAGAAGGCTCCATAGAGACCTTAGAGCAATGTTACAATACTGAAAGGGGCTCCAGGAAAGCTGGGGACGGGCTCTTCATCAGGGAGTGCAGGGGGGACGAGGGGGGATGGTTTTCAGCTGCAGGAGGAAAGATTTACATGAGAACTTAGGAAGAAATATTTTGCTGTGAGCGTGGTGAGGCACTGACACAGGTTGCCCAGAGAAGTGGTGGCTGCCCCATCCCTGGAGGTGTTCAAGGCCAGGTTGGATGGGGCTTTGAGCAACTTGATCCAGTGTGAGGTGTCCCTGCCCACGGCGGGGGAGCTGAAACTGAATGATCTTTAAGGTCCCTTCCAACCCAAACCATGATTCTGTGCTTCCAGGAACCTCTCAGACACAGCACAGCAGCTGACTGCCTTCCACACAACAGCCCCATTGAAACCCATCTTCTCCGCTCAGAAGAGGACCTCACCAGGGACATAAGGGCAGCTCAGTGTTCACAAGTTAGTCAAAGTATTAAAGAAAAATCACAAGAGGTTTGTAATTAGTAGCTATGGCAGTGTTTTGCACAGTTTCTGTTATGTGACCTCTGGAAACTAAACAGACGCCACTCGTATAAGCCAGTCCAAAAATCAGTTAGGTTTCAGCGATGAGGAACCTGGATGCCATTTAAACTGGCACTTGAGATGCAGGAGACTCTATCCATCTCCATTACAAGTCCTCTGAGCTCATCCTAGCATTATTTTCCCACATTAAGCAAAAGGGTTAACATAAAAAGCCTGCCTAGCTTCAGACATGATCCAGGTAAAGAGGAGAAAAGAGAATATCCCTCATATTACCTCTCTCAGCTCTCCCCAAACCTTCTCCGACACTGGTGTTCTTTCAGATCTTGCATTTATCTGAAGATATTGTCTGGCCCTAATTAAATCTTTACTTTGGCCCCCTCACTACATGAAGGACACTGAGAAGCTGGTGCATGTCCAGAGAAGGCAACAAAGACGGTGAAGGGGCTGGAGAACAAGTCTTATGATGAGCAGCTGAGGGAACTGGGGCAGTTCAGCCTGAAGAAAAGGAGGCTTGAGGGGAGACCTTATCACTATTTACAGCTGCCTGAAAAGAGGTTGTAGCAGCTGGGTGTTGGTCTCTTCTCCCAAGTAACAAGTGATAGGACGAGAGGAAATGGCCAAGGGGAGGGTTAGATTGGATATCAGGAAAAATTTGTTCACTGAAAGGGTTCTCAGGCACTGGAACCTTGGAGCCCAGGGAGGTGGCTGAGTCACCATCCCTGGAGATGTTTAAGAGCTGGGTAGAGGAGGTGCTTAGGGATAGGGTTTAGTAGTAGACGGGTACGGTTGGACTCAACCATCTCAAAGGTCTTTTCCAACCAAGCAATTCTACAATTCTATGATTCATGTGAACCACTGCTACTTCCTGGCAGAGAGCACGCATTCTTGGTGTGCTGATGGACCTACAGAGTTTTCTGCTCTTCTCCCTTATGGTGAGTGTTAGGCCTTGCTTGAAAACATCACAACAGTGTTCAACACAATATGTTTAAACAGAAACGCAAAATCATTCAGTTTCCTTTAAAGAATGAAGAGAAACATAAGTGAAAATTATATTCCACAAGCTCATTGAAAAAACAAACTGTGGAAACACTGGGCAAACAGCACTGTCTGAGAACAAGGCACACTTTTGTTTTGCCGTTGTCTCAGAAAGGGATAACTGGCAGCAATAGGAGAGGCAGAACATTTTTTTCTTCCAGAATAAAACCTGCAGCTATGTAAGTATGAAAAAACATTCTTAAAGTGCGGCTGAATTTTGCATTAAGGGAAGCAATGTTACAAGCCCCTCACATAAACCTGACCTCAGCTGATGAAAGTAGCTCCCTCAGAGCTTTGTGTTTGAAGCCTCGAAGTTGGCAGCAACCATTTGTTCAAAGAGAGCAAGGGCACGGAAGAGCTCCCGAGTTACAGAGGCAGAAGGCTAGAAAAGTAGATTTTACTGCTACCCTCTCCCCCCATTCTTAAGCCTTAAGGAAGCCCCTTTAAACCACCATTTGATGCTAAAAGAATCTGACAATTTATAGACGAGAAATTATTGCCTTCCCTTAACATTGCAGAAGCCTAACCAGGCAGCACAGCAGGCAGCTGTCCTGGCAGATGTGGTCACAGCCAAACATAACAAAGCAAATTCACTTTAAAATCATTTTTAAACTTCCACCATTCTCCTTATTATCCTCCAACTCTCAACACTTTTCTCCCTGAGCAGAAGAAATGAACACCCCAGATGGCTAAAGAAAAACAGCAAGCTATACATATGCTCCATATAGTCTGACAAAGCAAGAGTCCAGCCATCTTCAAAGCACGGCGCAAGACTTGCACATTTAAGGGCTCTTCACCTTGAGAAGGGGCTCTGCACATACTATAAAGGAACTTCTGGAGTTTGAGGCCACGATCAGGTACTCTGCAAACTTTAGACTTTAGTTTCCAAAACCACAAGGCTTCCATTATTCCATAAATTGATGTAGAATAGCTATAGACTAGTCTACATGTGGCTGGATATACATTATACTATATATAACCCCAAATAAGGTGTCAGAATTACTGCTGCTCATGAAACAAAGCAAGGAAGCCAAGAGCATGGTTTCACTGGAGAGGGAAGCACTCAACAGAACACTGCCTTGGCTTCTGGGACCGCACGCCACTGTCCTCGCACTGTGGGAACCTGAGCCAGCCTGTTGTTCTTCTCCACCGCAACATGAGACATCTTTTATTTCCTCAAGGCCTGAGAGAAGAAAGTGGGAGGCAATGTCAGCCCATCCCACCGCAGGCAAGTTACCAAACCGGGCAAAAGCGGAACCCAGGCCTTCTCCTGTGGCCTTGGCCATGGCATCCCAGACCAAAACCACAGTGGCCACAGCTGAGAGTGAACACGCCTGTGGGAGTGAGTAGACACAGCAACCCAGGAAGGCCTTGGCCAGCCGCACAGTGAAAGCACATGCAAAATAACCTGCCTAATGTCACCACAGCATTAGCAAAACCACAATTCAAGCTCTGGGCTGAAAACAGAATGCACACTTGTACCTCTAAACCACATCACCCGCCCTGCAGATGCACTGGTCCAGGGAGGTATCGACATTTTGGGGAAAAGGCAGCTGAACGACATGGCTGCTCTGTACCAAAGCGCTCACATGCAGGACAGGGAGCTTGGGGATGCAACAACTTTCCTTCATCCATCAGCCATCTTGACGTGGAGGCACTCCTTCCTCGTGGCAAATGGCCTGCCCAAACCCCCAGCCCTCTGCTGCCCACAGAACCCCCCACAACCCACTCTGACCCTTAGAGACCCTTACTAGGGCCTCCAGCACCCACCAACCCCAAACGTACTTCATCACCTCCAGAACCCCCAACTCTGAAACTCCTGCTAACCCCCAGAGTCCCTCTTGTACCTTCAGAGCACCCCACTAGACCCCACAGATGCCTCACTGCCTCCAGAGCTACCCATCAACCCTCAGAGCCCCCCACAATCACCAAACACCTTCACTAAACTCCATAGCCCTCATAGACCCTCCTCTGCCCCCACCAAACCTCACTGGCCACCAGAGCCCCCCACTAACCTGCAGAGCCCCCCCCCAGCCCCCAGAGCACCCCCATAACCCTTAGAGCCCCCTGCAGGCCCTCACAGAAACCTCCTCCTCCAACCCAGAGCCCCACACTAACCCCCAGAGCCCCTCACAACCACTCATTTACCCCCAGAGCTCTCCACAACCCCCAGAGTTCCCCAGAGACCCCCACTACACCCCACAGCCCCCACAGGCTCTCACAGCCCTTCTTCCCCTACTGCCACCGCACCGCACCTCACCAATCCCCAGAGCCTCCCACAGCCCTCACGGACATCTCCCCCTCCACTGCACCCCATAGGTGCTCAGAGCCCCCAGTTAACCCTCAGAGCCCCTCATTAAACCCCCAAACCCCCCATTAACCTCTAGAGCCACTCACAACCCCCAAAGCTCCCCGTCGGCCCTCAAAGACACACCCCCCGCCTCCACCCCACCTCACTGACCTCCCCAGCCCCCAGAGTCCCCAAGAGACCCCAGAGCCCCCATGGACCACCTCAGCCTCCCCCAGTCCCCCATAACCCCCCAGCCCCCCACGACCCCCATAGCCCCCGCACGCCCTCCTCCCACCCCACCCCACCACCACAACCACCACCACCCCCACCTCCCGCTGCCCACCCCTAGTCCCCCGTACCGAGGCTCTGCCCCACTGGGGTGCTGAACGGGTTCCCCAGCAGAAACTCCATCTTGGGATGACAACAAACAGCGGCCCCACCGCCTCCCCCCGCCTAACCACCTCCCCTACCCCACCCTGACTGGCAGCCACGCACACCAATCGCAGCTTGCGTTTTAATCCTTGCCCCGCCTTCCCACACTCGATTGGGCAGCGTCTGGATATCTCGTACTGTCATTGGTTACAGTGCGTGCCCATCACTGTCAAGCGAAGAGCCCGCCCCCCGCGTAGCCCCGCCTTTCGGTTGATGGACAGCGGAGACGCCACTACCGGCATTCCCCATTGGGCAGCGGCCAAAACGATCTCTAACTCTATTGGGCAAATGGAACGTCAATCATACGCTCCTCCTCCCGCCCCCGGGGGCACGGAGCCGGCGTTGATTGGCTGACACGGATTTCTCGCGCTCTAATTGGCAGTCAGCCTTCCCACCCTCTCCGCGGCCATTGGCGGCTGAGGTGGTCACGTGGCCGCCCACAGCAACGCGCCTGAGCGTCCGTGGCAACTGGGGCCAGCGCGCAGGTGGGGCCAAGCCGGGGCATAGGGGACTGAGGGGTGGGGAGCTGGGCCTGGAGGGTGCAAGGAGGTAATAGAAGAAGTAGTTACTATTGCAAAAAGTGCAATATTTGGACTTAAGCTAAAGCAGAGTTAAGTTCCATGTAAGTAACTGTATTTTTTTAAAGCAAGGCAAGCACAGACTGTGCCTCTGATCTCACCTTATCTCGATAGCATGGATTTTTTTCAAATAGCGCATTTCCCAGACAATACTGTCCAAAGGATGTCTTTCCTTATCTAAAATACAAGGTCTCTCAGACAGCTGGCTCCAAAGCTCCAATGAGCAGAGATTTGGCTGTTGTGAAGTTCATAATAACATTAAAATTAGTCCTTGGAAAGTAATAGAATATGCACAGGATTTCTGGTAAAATTTATACATATGCATGTAAGTGAGAAATATATTCTGTCTGCAGCTCTTGTCTTGTTACACATCATTGATGGAAATCATTCCCTCAGGCATCCAGCACTGAAATAAAGGATGCTGCTTTCTAGAACTCCACTAAACTTTTAGATTGGATATTAGGAAGAATTGCTTTACTGGAAGAACAGTGAAGCACTGGAAGAGGCCGCCCAGGGCAGTGGTGGAGTCTCCATTCCTGGAGGAGTTCAAAAAGCATGTAGACATGGCACTCTAGGATGTGGTTTAGTAGGCACAGTGGGACTGGACTGATGGTTGATGATCTTAGAGACCTTTTCCAACCATAACGATTCTATGATTCTGTAAGTTTGCATGTGATCATGCCTGGCTGTTTCATAGCATTGGGGCTGTAAGGCTGTGCTTAGGGTGGCATCAGTGAGTCTGTGATAAAAGTCGAGTCTGTTTTGCTATCAGCCATGAGGTATTAGATCTTCTTCATGCTCAGCTGTGCTCTTTGTCCCTTGGAATTGTCATGCCTGTTCAATGAATGTGGGAAACAGTAGCCAGGCAGTGATTTAATTTTTTTTCTCTTTCCTCTCCGTTAAGGCTGATATCGTCCAGAAATGAGTCAGCTGCACAACAACATTGAGCCAAACGTTATTGATGATGAGATGGTTCAGAAAGCCATTGAAGAGCAGTGTCCAGAGGGCATGGGAAAGCTTGTCAAAACGGAAGATATTAAATTTAAAGATGTGACAGAGCTACAGCTGAGTTTTAGAAGTGAGTATCAGTATGTATACTTCTTTCTTCTTCTGTTGTTAGAGGATAATAGAAGTGGCTCACTGGCAGTTAAACAATCCTGACAAGCTTGGATCTGCTATGTGGGAAGTAACGCCTGGACTTGCATTTTTATCCATACATATATGAAGCAGTTTCAGTAGAGAGAGCTGTGTGCTTTTGGTGATGGGTACCTTTGAAGTGCCTTCACTTCACGCTGTTATTGTCACTGCTATTCTTATTTAACATTTATATTGTGGTGACACCTACAGGCCTATCGGGCCCTTTTGTGCGTGGACAAATCAAAGCCTGGGCAGCTTCCCCAACGCCGGCGATTGTGTGAGAGCTGTTTGGTAGGTTATGATGATTATGGTCCAACGCGGTGGCTCCCTCCGGTCATCTGTAGCGTGATCGCAGCTTGCGTCTCGCTTTCAATCCAGCCCTAAACCTACAATCAAAAACTTAAAAAGAAGAACATTTGGCTCAATATTTGAGTATTTTGGGGGTATGTAATTTCATGGGTAAAAATCTGCTTTTGATTATTCATTGCATGCTCCAGTAAAATAAATATGAGCTGGGGTCCTTAGAACAGACTCCCTGTTACCTGCATATATTTGTCTGCAAATACTAAATAGAACTGCTTGAATATGCGTGCATGCAATATCTTGCTTTACTCTGCACTCACTGAACAACAGCAACAGAGCAGTTACAAAATCTCTGGGAAGCCACCACGGGGAGAAAGAGAATTGGGAGTGAGATGGTTCTGTATTTCCTGTCACTTTGGTCCTAATGTTTTGCTGTAGTGCCTAAAGATCTGCCCTTGTGATCCTGGTTTTGGAGGAAGCTAAATGCAGGGATATTGATTAGTTCTAAACTGCAGCCTTCACAGAAAGAGTAGACCCCAAGTCACTCTCCCGCGATGAGAGTCCCAGGAGCAGGAGAGTGATTTACAACAGCAGTAGCTGGCCACCACTAGCCTGCAGATGCAGAGAGAAGCAGATTCTCATCCCAAACCTCCCTCTTGGAGCTAGAAAGGAAAATGAAGGTCAAGGCCTCCTAGCAGTGGATTCATAACGCCACTCTTGACTGCAGGGCCGTAGTAAGCATCCCCTCAGCGCCTTGTGGGCATCGCTGATGAGCAGTGTGCGCTGGTGCAGGACACTGAGGTTAACTGGGCTGCTTCATTGAAATCTCATCCAGCCAGTGGACCTCTCAGCTCTCTAGGGCAGCCATCACACGCTATCGTAATCTGCTGAAAATCATTTTGGAGGTAAGGCTGGACATGTTTTCCTTGTGCAAGATAGCGTGTCTGCTAAACTGAAAGCTGTCGCACATGAAAAGCAATTTTCTTTTATTTTTTTTTTTTCCTGTGGCTTTAGATATCCTGCAGATTCATAGTCTGTGGCAGTTTGAGAACCTGACTAAACTGCAGCTGGATAACAACATCATTGAAAAGATAGAAGCTCTGGAGAGTCTGGTTCACCTTGTATGGCTGGGTAAGATACAGGCAGGCGAGGCTGGAGGCCTTCACAGGTGCAAAGCAATCTGTGATAAAGCCAGGATGTCACGTTCCTGCTCAAACACGGCTCATGGGAGCTTTCCCAGAGAAGGCTGTCAGCTGTCTGTGTGTTTCCTCATTTGACTGTCAAATGTCAAAATGCCTGAATATCAGAGCTGCAAAACAATCCTTCGAATGTTTAAACTCTGGGGTTTGTACAGTTGGTGAAGCAGGAACAGGAAGCTGAGATTCCAAGGTTGTTTCCAGGGTTTGTTCTTGTATTTGGAGGTGACTTTCAGGGAGATCTATGGAAACGCCTCTGTAAGTTAGAAGCCTGTGTTCTGTTTTCAAAGCTAATGCAGGCATTTCAGAGCCTGAAACCCATTGTTTTTACCCCTATATGCTTAAAGGCTTGTCGTCATTGTTGTCCCAAGAAGGGTCCATACTTGTAGGCTGAGAATCATAGAATCGTGGAATGGTTTGCGTCAGAAGGGATCTTAAAGATCATTCAGTTTGAACACCACTGCCACAGGCAGGGACACCTCCCACTGGATCAGGGTCCTCAAAGCCCCATCCAGCCTGGCCTGGAACACCTCCGGGGAAGGGGCAGCCACCACTTCTCTGGGCAACCTGTCCTGGTACCTCTTCCTGAGATCATCTCATCACAATCTCCCCTCTTTCAGCTTAAAACCATTCCCCTTCACCATTCTCCTGCACTCCCTGATCAAGAGCCCCTCCCCAACACTTCTGTAGCCCCTTTCAGTACTGGGAGGCTGCTCTAACGTCTCTCCGGAGCCTTCTCTTCTCCGGGCTGAACAACCCCAATTCTCTCGGCTTGTCCTCGTATAGGAGGTTCTCCAGCCCTTGGATCATCTCTGTGGCCTCCTCTGGACTCATGCTAACAGATCCATGTCTTCTGCGACTCTTCAACTAAAAACTCAGGATGCTGATAGCAGCACCACATGGTGGTGCAGGTTTGGATGCTGGGAAGGTTGGTGAGCTTGCTGCTACAGATTCACAGCTTAGAGCATTCTCTGTGAACCACAGCTACATTGGTGGCTGACAAGAGTAAATACATCCTCAGCCCCCACTGAAACCAGCGTGCAGGGCTTCAGTTCGTAAGCACATCTTGAAATGTCTGATGGGCTCTTCCACCCAGTTGTCTGCACTGTTCTGCTGCACAGATGAGTAATGCACTTGTGAATCAACAGCTGATCACCACAATGGAAGCAGAGTGCTTTGAAGCACACTCATGGGTTTCATTTGCCCAAAGGCTGCAGCGGTTCAGCAGCTGCTGCGTGAGTGTCTGAGCCACCAAGGGGCTGGGGTAGTGCAAGCAGCTGGTAACCCCATCAACCATCTTTGGAGTCCTGAATCACTCAGTGCTGGTCTGAGGGCAAATACTGCCCTTAGTCGTGATGAACATGGGTGTTAGGATCAATGTTCTGGCAGGATAAGAGGAAATATCAGTGACTGAAATAGCTGAAGTGAGTATATCCGGTGAGAACAGGGCAGTTGTGAGTGTGCAGCTGGCATATGCTGGTCCTATGGGAATGACCACAACAGTGGGCATTGGTGTGGCAAGCGAGAGCCTGCAAGAAATGAGGCAGGGAGTGCCAAATTTGTCAAATAAATACCCCTGTATTTAGGGCATTTCTTCACCTCTTTTCTTGTATTTTGGGTTTCCCCGTAAGGTAGAAATCACTTTCAGGTTGTGTATGTGGACTCTACATGGAAAGCCTTTGGCTGTTGCTCTTGTCTAAGTTGCATGGACAGCTCCATGGCCACTTCCAGACGCAGACAATAAGGATTTAGTGCTGAGGATTTCCTGTGGGACAGTGAACACCCTTGAGGAAAATGCAGTGCAAGAACCAGGTTTAATGCAAAGTGTGAACCAGCCCACTCTGCTAGAAATAATTTAACTTTTGCTTGTAAGATTTTGATTTCTAAACTCTTCCCCAGACTTGTCCTTCAACAATATCGAAGTCATTGAGGGCCTGGATACCCTTGTCAAACTGCAGAAGCTCAGTCTCTACAGTAACAAAATATCTAAAATCGAGCACATGGATACACTGCAAGAGCTGCAGGTTTTCTCCATAGGAAAGAATAACCTGACCACCTTGAAAGACGTGAGTGCTTCCTGTCTTTGCAATTGTTCCCTATCAAAGGATCGAATATTTTAAAACTGACATTTTCCACGGTATCTGAGCCCCTCCTTAGAGGAGAAAATTCTCCTTAGGATCTCTCTGCCTCTGTAGTCTAAGTTACGGTTTTGGTAAACTCTCCCAGCATTAAATGTTCACTACAGCTATTTCTCTTTTAGATTATTGACTCATGGGGGCCTGGATCTGTTACTGCTCTCAGCTATGGCAGAACTCCTATCGGTCCCTGTGAAAGCTGGAGAAAGATTAAGTAGCTGCATACAAGAAAAGGAGGGAGTGAAGACTAGGATTTATTTGGGGTTCTTTTGAGGGCTGCTTACCAATCTAAGACCCGTGATTTGCCCATCCCATCCACCTTCTCTCTATACCCATCATTTATATACTCACAACGTGAATTCAAATATTTCCTTTCCTGAAAGCATTCAGAGCTCATAATCTGATATCAGCAGCATTTGGCAGCAGAGCAGGATAAGTACTGCAACATAACTGTAATAAGAGCAACTAATTTCAAGGCTGTGTGTTTTCCCAGTACTGGCAAAATACAGCATCTCTTTCCTCTTGGCACAGGTGATCTATCTCAGGAGGTTTAAGAACTTACGTGCACTGAATCTCGCGGGGAACCCTCTCTGTGATGATGAGCAGTATACGCTGTTTGTCGTTGCTTATCTCCCAAACCTGGTATACTTGGATTTCAA
This sequence comes from Neomorphus geoffroyi, assembly GCA_033558235.1. Lineage (NCBI taxonomy): Eukaryota > Metazoa > Chordata > Aves > Cuculiformes > Neomorphidae > Neomorphus > Neomorphus geoffroyi. The sequence goes on from JAUMJM010000038.1 coordinate 1,104,102, forward strand.
GGTCGTGCACGACACCACAGTAAGCATTTCTGCATTCCATGCTTCTGAAATTGGGCACCAGCATCTTAGACAGCATTTGCTTTGTTGGTATGCCAGCAACACTCCTGCATTCAGGGCACAGTCCCTGCAGAAATTAGACTTACAGAAATGCGCAGTGTTTATTCTGCCTCCGCCGAACAGCTGTGAACCTGTAGGCCAAATTCTATCAAATGTGACAGAGTTAGAGGTGTCAGAGGCGTGATGTCTTCGCAGATTCTGTGAAAATCAGCAGCTGTGTGTGGGAGAGAGGCCTGGTTAATGCTGCCACAGAGAGGCTGCAGCGTGAGTGCAAGCCTTCTTGGAGATCAGAGAATCTCAGAGGAGATCAGTCTTGATCCAGGGGAAAGGAGCTTGGTGGTCCTGCTGCTTGCTGAGCAATTTGTTTTGGTAACGACTGACAGACAGGTGGGCAGGTGCCACCAAATGCCCTTCCTGCTCCTGATTCCTGAGAACAGGACAGTGTGTTCCAGTGAACAGGATCAGTAACCTGTGGAGCTGCTGTTTGATCCCAGGGCTCAAAGAAAAGAAGAAGAGGGTTGTTTGGGTTTTTTTGTGTTTGTTTTTTTTTTAATAATGGTAACCAACTAACTTGATTAATTGTGAATTTGTTTGGCACAGAGCAGGAGCTATGCTTGGAATATACACTACTCTTACCTCAGGACTGGATGGGCTTTCCAGGTCATTGAGTCCAGTCCCTGCTTCTGCAGGCAGTGCGTCATAGAAGCGCATACTTAACTTTGTCAAGCTTCAGTTTCAAGCTAATTAGGTTCTTGCCCCTGCTACTACCTTGCCATGCAGTCCTCCAGAGAGCCTTCTCTTCCCTAGTAAATGCATTAAACTCACTAGCTGATCACATCAAAGCTCAAATTCTAGAAGTAAAAACAGAGAAAAAAACAATGCTAAAGGTCTGGAAATGTGAAAAGTTTCCTGGGGCTAAGTCAGCTCAGGTGTATTGAGTGCAGACTCAGAAAAGAATAGGAAGAGGAATGGATTAGTAAAGTCATAAGTAGTTTAATAAAAAGCCCACAAAGAAATGGAGATGCAGATGTCATTCAGGTGTGTGATACAGAAAGATCAAATGCTTATGCCCAGATCTGTTGAGCATTGCTGGATAATCTATTAAAAATGTTTTCTTTCTTTGTGTTTCTCAGCGAGAAGCTGCAGTTTTAAAGTATCGAGATCTTACTGAGCCGTTGGAATTTGATGAGGCTCGGGACCTGGCTCAGCTGAAGCAAAAACAGGAAAAGCAGAAAGAGCTAGAGTACCACACGGTATGTTTTCTTTGGCTGGTTGTGTGTTGTCTCAGGAGAAAGAAGCACAACATGTATTGACTTCTCTTTTACCTGCCTGAAGAGTTAATGAGAGGTCAACGTCAACTGTGTTAAATCTAAGACTAGGATTAATCTCTGTGATGTCCAAATCTCATCTTTTGAATGAAAACAGGAACTGCTGTGGGATACTCGTGGTGTGGGGGAGCATAATTCTTTTGGCTGAACAATGAAACTACAGATACAGACCCTGCAAAGCTAAACAGTAAATCATACCCGAGGATCTTATCTTACCTGATGTGAGATTAAGAAAACTACGGGTCTGGAGGAACCAGTAGTGTTTTCATAGTGCAGTGACATTTTTTCTCCTTTACATTAAGTTAATGTTTTTCATTAGTTTTATGGTTAAACTCATTAGGGCTTTCAGACATCACCGTAGTCCTGTGAATAGACTGAAGCCAAGACCAGGCAAAGGGTGCTTTCAGTTATGATCTGGCGCTGTATTCCAGGCCTTTAGAAGATCAGACTGGCTGAAAAGCAGGAGGCGGTTAAGAGACAGGGAGGACATCTGCAGGTCTTCCTGAAGTCCACTGACTCTTATCTGAAAGGCTTAATAGCCTTGCAGTATGTGCTTGTATGTGATGGTAGTTTACATTGAATTAAGCAGCGTTTACTGTTCTTAGGCTACAGTTCTAGCAGTGAAGTCACATGTGGACCAAGCTACTTTTCACTCCAGTTGCAGGGTGCTTTCATACCGTGGCTGCTGTATCTATTGGGTTGGTATCACTGTGTCTGCACCACTGTTCCTCTGCTGGTGAAGTGATTATAGGGGAGACACATCCTGAGGACTGGCAGCAGGTTGGCACTTTTCATTTTACTGACCTTGCTCTGATTCTCTTAAAGACAGCCTTTGTCGAGCACCTGAATGGATCATTCCTGTTCGACAGTTTGTATGAAGACGATACAGAAGCTGCCAAACTGGCTTGCCTCCCCGGAGTGGGAGACCTGCTGCAAACATATCCTTTCTGGGTTTGGAACACCTACAGCTAAATCATAATGCCTTAAGTTAAGGAGGTGCCTCCACAGGGACTCTCCGTCCATTGCTTTTGTCCAGGGCTGAAAGCAGTCTGTGTTCAGTTTTGGAATGGAACCAAAAAACCCACTGCAAAACCATGGGACCACTGAGAGCTTTAAGGCTTGAAATCTCATGAAACATGAGGGCTACAAACAAATGGTTTCTATTACTGGCAAGCTGGCCAACTCAGCTTGAAACATCCTGTTTGTAAAAGCACTCATTTCTATCACTAACAGGTCATGAGATCCCAGTGTTTAAAATTCTCGCTATTGTAATTACCATATTCCTTTTCCTTCCCTTGAATCAAACACAATTTTGGGAACCTTCTTTTCTGACCCTTCAAGAATCAAAGCTTTGTGCTTTTTTAACTCCGGAATCCACTTAAAGTTTAAAATGAGCTAGAAGATAAATCTCTGTCAGTTAGACTGTAAGAGCGCAGCTGCTAAAACCGTGTTGGAATTGAAGTGCTAGGAGATAGGAACAGACTAATCAGAATGATACAAGGTGCGTATCTCACAACCTGCCAGCGCTGGCAATGTGAAGTTTTCAGGCCAGTACATTTTTCTGATCATTGCTCCTACACAGAGGATCAGAAAGCAGACACTTCTTTTCTTTTCTCATTCAGATTAATAGAGCATTGTCAAGGCCAGTAACTTGACCTTCCTTAAAATTGCATTACACTGTTGGGGAAAAATGCATCACAGCTTAACTACAATAGACTCCAGAAACAATTCCATTGCCGAGATAATAGCAGAAGAAAAATTGATGTTATTTTTGTGATGCTACCAAGTCAGTAGTTTATTCCGTGCTCTGGCTTTAGGCTCCAGAGCTGTATTTATTAACCAAGGAGGCACTGTATTCACACTTGTGAAGACAGATAGGGTTGTAAGCCTCATTCTGCGGCTGTGTCAGGAAAGTGTCAGAGGAGTATATTTATTTTCTTTTTTTCCTCAAGGCCTTTTCCCCCCTCAAGTTGTCACAGCCTTCTCCATACACTTAAGGCAGCAAAATCATAGAATCATAGAATGGGTTGGGTTGGAAGGGACCTTAAAGGTCATCCAGTCCTACACCCCTGCCATGGGCAGGGACACCTCCCACCAGACCAGGCTGCTCAAAGCCCCATCCAACCTGGCCTTCAACACCTCCAGGGATGGGGCAGCCACCGCTGCTCTGGGCAACCTGTGCCAGGGCCTCACCATCCTCATTGTGAAGAATTCCTTCCTAATATCTAATCTAAATCTTCCCCCTTCCAGTTTAAAGCCATTCCCCCTTATCCTATCACTCTAGGCCCTTGTAAAAAGCCCCTCCCCAGCGTTTCCAGAGCCCCTTCAGGGACTGAAAGGCCACTGTGAGGTCTCTCTGGAGCCTTCTCTTCTCTAGACTGAACAACCCCAACTCTCTCAGCCTGTCCTCATAGCAGAGGTTCTCCAGCCCTCAGATCATCTTTGTGGCCTCCTCTGGACCCATTCCAACAGTTCCATATCCCTTTTATGTTGGGGGTTCCAGAACTGAACACAGGACTCCAGGTGGGGTCTCAAAAGAGCAGAGTAGAAGGGAGAATCCCCCCCCTTGCCCTGCTGGCCACGCTTCTTTGGATGCAGCCCAGGACACGGCTGGCCTTCTGGGCTGTGAACGCGTTTCCGGCTCATGTTGAGCTTCTTATCAACCAAAATCCTATGCATAAAATGTGAATGGGTGACCCTGTCCTGCCACAGACAGAATCCTTTACAGTCTGCTCCCAGCAAGAACTGCAAACTTTACATAGCAGAAGCTTGCAACTCTTGTTGCTCAAATTTAGAGAAGTAGAAAGAACGTAGCATGTTGCTCCCCTGAACAACAAAATACCTTGACTCTAGCGTCACATACAGGGAGGAGTTTGTCTCAGTTTGTGAGAAGGTGTTTAACTATGGTCTGAAAGAGTATGAAAAACGAGAAGCTGAAGTCTCTGGTTTCTACGAAAGCTGTCGTCAAGCATTAGCAGCCAACCAGCAAGAAGGCAAGAAAATAATCCTAGACTTTGAAACTCAGAAAAAAAGGGTAATGTCATTCTACTTTTGTTTGATGTTTCATATGCCAGCTTTTAATTTCACTGAGAACAAGGGTAATGCCATTGAAATTAGGAAAACTATTCTGGTTTTACACTGCTGTAATGGGAATCAGTACTTGAGCCCTAATGGCAAAATCACAGAGTGGCTGAGGTTTGCAGGGATCTCTACAGGGCATCTGCTTCAACTCTCCTGCTGAGGCAGGACCACCTGCAGCTGCCCAGGACTAGAAGAAATGACCTGAAGTTGCATCAGGGGAGGTTTAGATTGGATATTAGGAAAAATTTCTTTACTGAAAGAGTGGTGAAGCATTGGAAGAGGCTGCTCAGGGCAGTGGTGGAGTCCCCATCCCTGGAGGGGTTCAAAAAACATGTAGATGTGGCACTTTGGGACATGGTTTAGTAGGCACAGTGGTGTTGGGCTGATGGTTGAACTGGATGAGCTTAGAGGTCTTTTCCAACCTCTATGATCCTGTGATTCTGTGATTCTATGACCAGGTCCAGACAGCCTTCAAATATCCCCAAGGATGGAGACTCCACAGCCTCTCCGGGCAATCTCTCCCAGTTCTCAGTCACTGACCTCTCTTTACATGTTTCTTACAGTATAGATCTATACCGAGAAAAACGGTTGTGTTAGCAAATGGAATGGCATTAACTAACACAATATTAAAAGATTTTTAGTATTCTAATTTGGGGACTGAAGTTTCAACCCTCTGGGCAAACCACAACCAGCTAACGCTGACAGCCTTTATCTATACTGGAAATTCAGTGTAGGACAAAATTAACACAGCATAGTACTGTCTCAGTGTCCACAAAGGCGAGGGGCGTTCAAGACTTCACAGAACAAAGTGGCTAAACATGGGGGGGGGGGGTTACTTTTTTTTACCATGCAGAAAAGTTACTGGTCTTTAAGAAAATGTAAATGCTCAATCTTTCTTTTAGTTTAAATATTTTTATGATGTTCTTTTTAAATATATATATATTTATCAGATTTCATGCCACTCCCCTTCTCTTTAAGGCCTTCAACAGCTCTTCCTTCATTGCAAAAGGGGGAAGAAAAGGAAGGATATTTCCAGGTATTCAGGTTTTTTTCAAGTCATTTTCTGCTTCAGTTAATTTTGTCAACCACAGCTCAAAGAACCTTAACAAAAAATAGCTGAAGTTATTGTAATGTATTTCTAGTCTTTTTAAAGCAGAAACTATCTTTTTTTTTTTCATTCTGCTCCACTACAGCCACCCATTGTGGCTGCTGAGGGCGTAGCTTCTAGCTGGATCCCTTTCTAACCAGGTATAATAGATGGATCATTATTTTGTTTCAACAGAAGAAATAAGCCGGGGGGCTAAAGCCCGGTAACTCTGTCAGCTGAGCAGAGCGAGTCCCTGACAGCTGATGCCGAGCAGAGTCACGAGCGCTGCCTCCCTTTGCAAACCAGGTTACTTGTATTGAGGTGTCTCATCACACGATGGCAGCCTGCTGAGTCATCCTGCGCCCTCCGCTGACTCATGCTGGCAAACTGACCCCATCAGCTTGAGACCGGACACCAGTTTCAGCCTTACTGGAAAGCAACCTACAAAAGTTGAGATGCATATTCAGTTACCTTGCACTTGAACTCCCAATACATCATCATTTAAAAGACAAACAAACGTCAAAAAACCAACATCCCTCCCCCAAACCCCCCCACACACACATGGACACAAAAACCAACAAAGAGTGCCCAAACCCCAAGGAAATATGGCTGAGCCCAGATTTTGGCCCTGCATCTTTGGCCAATGACCCACAGACTCAGCCATGGACTGAGCTGCAAGAACAGGACACGGTGTCAGCGTGACAGTTTTCAGATGAACACTGGAGGAGTTGGTGCCAAAACTGAACACTCTGTTTTAACAATCTTTCCCCCTTTGTTTCAAATTGCCGCGGGTCCCGCAGGCTGAGCCCTGTGAGCCATTCTTAGGGGCTGTTTGTCTTGCTGTAATCCTCCCACGCAGCCCTGCGTAACCTATGCAATAACCCTGCTCCCTGAAGTTGGATACGGAGCAAAGAAGTATTAAAGGCCTTGAACTTGGAAGTTATTGCTCCCAGAGGTGCAGCTTGAAAGGCTGGGGAGCTTTTTGAGCCTCCTAACATGTTTACATTAGAGAAGAAGATACTTTGCTCTCCTCTTCCCTCCTTTTAACACTGCAAAGTTTGAGTAATCCACTACATTTTCAGACACAAGCCTTGGTAATGATTTTCAACAGAATTCTCTATTTTAGCCTGTTCATTCCCTCTCACAAATGAATTAGACATCTTAAAACATGTATATTTTTTCCTCCTATTAACGTTAACTTATTTTGAACAGAACTGAAAATAATACAACTCTCAGCAGAAGAGGATTTTTTTTTTTGATCCAAGAAATCATAAATCTTGTCTGATACAAAACTGACGTCAATATTTAATTCTGAAGGGCAAGAAATCCTTGCTGTAAGAGGAAGGCAGGCAATGATAGGTATTCCACATTCAGAATATTAAATCCTGACCCTGTGGAAGTCAATCAAGATTCTCCTTGACATGAAGGGGATCGGGATTTAGGCCTGCATTCCTTTCTACAATCTCTTCTTCATGGCCAGTAACATCAAGAATGTCTAATATATATATATATTTAACTTGAAATGTGTCAGAAGGGGAACCAAAGTTGGCAGCATAGAAGGGGGCAAAGTCTTCTGCTGACTGGAGGATGAGGAAGCGTTTTCCCGATTCCACTGCGTCGCCCCTGGATCGTTAGCGCAGCAGCCGACCTCAGCACTGTTGCCTACCCAGTATGTAAATCTGGAGACTTCCTGAATCATCACTTTTCATTTCAGCTAATCAGCAGCAGGAACTCTTCTCACCTATGTAACAAGTTAATTAAATTGCGACGGAGTGCTGAACACAAACTCTAAGTAATTTATATATCTCTGTGTTTAGAAGCTGGATGAGATTCATAATGCCAGTAGTTACGATATTGCTGAGTCTAAACGAGCCGAGTATAAGGAGGACATACTTCAGCTGTCAGATGCACTCATGACCTTGGAAATTCGGATAGCTGACCAGCTGGAGGTAAGAGTCAAGCACAACCTGTGAGACCTTGCATCCAAAACGCGGCAGGGGTCATTTTTCTGTTGCCTCACCCCTCTGTTTAGTAGCCCATGGCACAAAGAAGGGGGGCATAGGTCTTCCCATCAGGCTTATATTTTGTGTCCATCTCATTCTTTCTCTGTTCAGAGTTGGTCTGGGTGAGATCAGGCTCTGGACATTGATCCACTGCAACACATTACCTCGAATCCTGGGTTCAGTTTTGGGCCCCTCACTACAAAGAAAGTCATTGAGGGGCTGGAGCGTGTTCAGAGAAGTGCAATGAAGCTGTTGAAGGGTCTGCAGAACAGGTCTTGAGAGAGGCAGCTGAGAGAACTGAGGCTGTTTAGCCTGGAGAAAAGGAGGCTGACGGGAGACCTCATCACTGTCTACAACTGCCTAAAAGGAGGTTGTAGCAAGGTGGGTGTTGATCTCTTCTCACAAGTGACAGGCAATAGGATGAGAGAAAATGGCCTCAAATTGCACCAAGGGAGGTTTAGATCAGACATCAGGAAAACTTTCTTCACCGAAAGGGTTCTCAGGCACTGGAACCACAGCCCAGGGAGGTGACTGAGTCACCATCGCTGGAGTTGTTTAAAAGATGGGTAGATGAGGTGCTCGGGGGTGGTTTAAGAGTGGACGGGTACAATTGGACTTGATGATCTCAAAGGTACTTTCTAACCAAGCAATTCTATAATTCTATGATTTCTGTTTCTCAGAGCAGTGTGCAGTGTGTCCTTCGCATCTACCCAAGCTGATTTCCTATGATTTAGAGAAAGAGACTTGAGGTCATTCAGTCATTTTATAGGTCTGCATACAGAAGTCAGGATAGCATGGGGTGTGCAGTTGGGATTCCAGAGGTGTAATCCTTTGAAGCTGATCTTTGCTATGAATAAGATTACACACATTCCTGCTCAGCTTACTGCATTTGCTTGCAAAATAGCTACCTTTTTTCTCCCTAGACTCTTCCTCAAAAATTAGGCCAGGGCTCCTAATATGCATCTTCATTTAAAGAAAAAAACCCCATTAATCTATTTAAATATCAGCAGCCAGGAGCTGCGGCCTGAGTGCAAGCAGATGCAGCAGTTTGTGTTTGCAAATGTGCATGACAACAAGCAGAAGCTCAAAATGGATTCCTCGCTGCATCAGGATTGCGCCTTTTAGTGTTTCTGAATTGGTCCTCACGTATCTGCAGTCAGTGATGGAATGAGTAGAAACCTCCCCGCATGCCCTTCTGGAATTGCAGGATTTGGTGGCTGTATTCAAACTGTTCTATCAAGGCATTTAAGTGCAACACTTGACAGATTCGCCATCAGCCATTTCTGAGGGAGGTTATAGGCAACAGCAATTTTCGTTTCTGAGGACTAACCCAGAAGCTGCAGTAAGCCCAGGCATTGGTTGTGCTTCCAACAAGAGGCTCTTCATACACACAGAGAGGCTGCAGCCCAGGAATACAACACTCTCCTGCATTGCTTAGATGAGGGTCAAAAAAGGCTTGGCTGGCTCACTCCAGACACCAGGTAAAGGTGTCATTTGGGCAGCTTCCCTCCAATAAACTGATTCTCTGTCGCTAAATGAGAAATGAAAATCTGGCAGCACTTTCAAAACACTTTAAATGCTTGAGGCATTTTGGTTTCTGACTGTGCTAATAACAACGGTAAGTCCAAATTAGAATCAGGTATAAATTCTTCCCAGACTCCCTGCCTCCCTTTTATGCCTATGCAAGTTTATTGTAATATTTCCTCTTTTTTCCCTCTGTTAAGGAACTGATACGGGATTTCAAAAGAAACACTGCTGTCATAGCATCAACATTCATTGAAGATGTTAAAGGGATATATCCTTCTGACACAGTACCGGCCTGGACCTCCCAGTGCTGTGCGTCCATCGCGCTTCTAAACCCAGAAATGAGCCATCTGTGTAGAAATGGATTTTTTTTCAAAATCAACAGAAAAGGTCTTTTCCCAGCTTTGCAGGAACGGTAATTTAAGGTGCCCAGCTTCTTTCTGTGGAGACTTTGGAGAGCACAGAAGGATCCAAGTTCTGCTCTCTGTAGGAGTTAGATAGCTTTCTCTCGCTTGGGAATCTTCCTTTCTTCTCTGCACAGACACAACACAGCCCTGCAAGGCCTGGCCAGACTGTTTTGTGCATCCATCCTTAACACAGCAGCCAGTCAAATACCTACAATTTCTGTTGGAGTTTCTTTAAAAGCCGTTCATTTCTGCCTTCTTGATGTCTTCTGGAACAAAGTGAGATGAGAATACCAAAGTGCCTCAGTGACAGGTTACGCTGCTTTCAGTAGGTACATCTGTTGGCCTCGTGCAAAGAACCGCACCACATTCGGAGCTGAGCTTATATCCTGGGAGGCCTCTCTCAATTTCCTTTGCCTAGGTCCACTCCCAGTTCTGCATAATTTATTGCAGTGAGAAGGAGACTGCATGTGTGTGGCTGCAATTAAGAGCAGAAAGTGTCTGGAACCAGCCAGGTTGTTCCCTGCAGAGGCCCGCTGTGCAACACAGCCTCAAGTTACAGGAGGTCATTTAATCTCTAACATTGTATGGTGTGGTCAGCCTTTTCCTTAACCATCCTCTGTACAATGGACCGGTGCCGGGACCTGGAAAACCATCATCATGAAAAGCTGCTAGAGATCTCCACCACCACACTGGAGAAATTGGTCAAGAATGAGCTTGACGAGGATTTAACAGATGATGTTCGAATGGTGAGGGCATCAAAAAAATTCATCTCTGCTAGGGAGTCCGCAAGAAGAGGCCACAGTCTCTTATCCGAAGGGACAGGGTTTCCAGGAGGCTCAACTCAGCTAAAGCCATGGCTAAACAGGAGCATAACTGCCTCCAAAGAGGCCCCAGCAACTTGGCTGAGCTGCAGCAGACAGAGGAGAGGACAACTGCAGTGCAAACCTCCCTGTGCAGGTGCTGAGCAAGTCTCTCCTGCCTCCAGCACCTCTCTCTGGCCGATTCCCAGAGCCCCAGCCCAGCTGGCAATGAGGCAGCATCTTTGCTGCACTCACAGCTGGTTTTATTCAGATTCTCCCTGCTTCTCCAGGAGAACCTGAACGCTGCTCTGACTTCCTTGCACCATAGCTCTGTGCCTCAGTGATTTCAGAAGCCCTTCCTAGAGCTCCCCAGCCTGTGAGCTCATCTGGAGGCAGGACGTGACATCTCAAATGGGCCACTAAGCTATCTTGCTATGATTGCAAAGATCCCAGGAGCCTTTCAGAAGGCACAAAGATTGCTGTAGTGCTCCAGTCAGCAACGCTGCTGACCTTTTTGCCTCCGTTATTCCTCCATTTAGTGGTTAAATGACTCAAGTTTTACATTCTCCTTGGTTTGCTCTGTCCAGATCATCCCAGCCCCACCATTACTCCAGGTAATCAAGAGCTAACAGACACAAACCAGACCCCTGGGCCCCCCGGGGGAGCTCCCTGCTTTCTGGGCTGTGCAGATGGCAGCAGTTCCACACCGCTGCTGTGCACCCAGTTTGCCTCACTGCCATCCATTTCCACAGAGAAGCAATCTTCATTTGTTCAACAGCTGCACTTGGCTGCAGGAGGAGAGTCATTACGCTTTAGAGAAGCCACCCTCTATTTAGAGCCACGAGGGAAGTCACTGCTTCAATTAGAAGGACTCTCCACAAATGAAGATTTACAGCCAGCGCCACCAGTGCAAGAGATCCTTCCAAGTGTGATTTTCCACTTCCCTCGCCCGCTGGGCCAGCTGTGCTGGAGCAGACGCAGCCTTGCTTCAACATCAGCTGCCCACAGGGGTTTGCTCCATGCTGTGGGGCAGCCCTGCCGGCAGTGGGGCACTCGGCAGCAGGCATTTGCCTCCTGCTCCGACACTCCAAGGGTGCTCCCTCAGTTTCCCCACCCGTCCTAGGGATGATGCTCCATCACACCGCAGCAAGGCCCAGACACATCCCTGTGAAGGCTAAAGTGCTTGATTCCTCCTGATGATCAGGGCTTTGTCCAGCTGAAACAGAGGGCTGATTTTCTTCCCCCAAGCAATGCAGTCACTGTGCTGTTAGTTCCAAGCTGCAGTGCTTTCACCACATGCCCAACCCCTCCTCTTATCTGGTCATGTTACCTCCCAGTTTCTTGAGGACAAAAATGCCATTATCAGCGCAGTCAATGCATCCCATCGCATCCGCCTGCTGAAGATCAATATACGAGAGAGCAACATCTTCATCAACACCTACCACTGGCAGGCCTCCGTCATGGAGAAGGTAAGAGACCCTCATGCTCAGGGGCTTGGGGCACGGACAGCTCTGGCCCAAGTGGCGGGGACACTGCTAGGAAAGATGCTCCCTAACCTTTGCTGGAGTCCTCTGAGCTCCAGGGACCCTGACAAGCCTTTGGATTAACTACTTGGTTTCAATCTGTTCAGGTTTTCCAAAAGGAGGTCGACAGAAACCGTGCCCGGGTCAAAGAGATCCTTCAGTACATCGACAGTCTCCAGGAGGAGCTGGATAACAGAGACCATGGAGCCAATGGAACAGGTCTGGCACAGGCTGGGCAGCTGGCTTAGCTGGGCACACACAGGACAGCCCCACGGCAGCACACCAGGCAGGGACAGCTGCCTCCCTGTGCCTGAGCTGTCTGGGCCATTCCAGGCCCAGGGCATGCTTCTTCCATCCCACCATAAACTGCAAATAAAAGATGCTTATTGACTCTAGAAAAGCATTTGAAGCTCTGTCTCTTCCATCATTTTGGCACAAAGCCTGTGCAGACAGAGCTCAGACCTGGTCACAAGGGGTTACGGATCAGCTGTGAGCTGATTGAACCAAATCACTGTAGCAGATCATGCCTGAAAGCTTTGGTACCTGCACAGAGAGCAACAGGAACTGCAGCAGCCTGGGAGAGGAGTGCTCTCCATCAGCCACCCCCCGCAGAACAGCAGGTTTCCAGCTCAGCAAGCACAAGGCTGGCAGGGGCTCTGCGTGCCCAGGAGCCTCGTCTTCTAACCGCCTCTTGCAAAAGCAGCTTTCTGCAGCGTGAGCAGAGCAGCCCCCAGCTAGCAGGAAGGGAAATCAATGCTTCCACAGGAGCTCACACACCACCGCGCACAACAGCCAAGCAAGGAGTCATTAATTCCCCTCCTTGCTTGGTGACAGCCGCTGCTACACTCACTCGCTGGCAGCTTCTGAGAAACGATGCTGGCCAGGGCGGTTCCACTCAAGGCAAGCAGCAAGGAGAAAGGTGGGAAGGTTAAATGAGAAGGTGGCTGCTTACGCACTCTGGAGAGAGACCGGGTCCCTCAGAAAGCCCCATGGCTGGTGCTACCTGTCACACACAGAGCTCTGTGCTTTTGAAGACAGCTGGAGCCCAGGCTCCCCTGCTCTTGCTCCGGGACTGCACAGTTGTCTCCCTGCTGCTCCTTGGCTGCGTTGGAGAGACTCACACAGAGATGCAGAGAGAGCAGAAAAATTTGGTACTTAGTGTCTGCTCTGCTCTGTTCTGTGTTTTTTCTGCCCACAGCCACCCAAGTCACTGCCCAGAGCCTGGCAGCTCAGGCCCTGCACCACAGCTTGGTGATTAAAACAAAGAAATACTCAGCAGCGTTGGATTTCAGTATCTAGCAGGGCCGTGCCTTTAATCAAACAGAGAGACCCTGGTGTTACATACAGGCACGCTGAGGGATGAAGAACAGATGCAATGGAGTCTGTTTTCAGATTTCCATAACAAGTGTGTGTCAGGAGCTGGCAGCTACGAAGACATGTGGCATATGCTGGGTATGTCTGTGCCGCGCCCTCCCAGGAAGCTGTTTCTTCCATGGGAGCTTCTCTGATGAATTACAGACACCGGTAACGGACAGAGCTGCTGTCTTGGGGAGGCAGAGGGAGCTCACCTTGACCTTTCCTCCTTGTGGGTTCAAAACTGCTGGTGCTGCACTGTGGCCAGCAGTCCAAGTGAGGAGCTTCCCACCAAGTTGCAGCTCCTCAGAATGAGACTGATCCCAGGAAAGGCGTGGGAGGCAGGAAAGTGGTTATCGTCCACTGGGTCACACCTGCGAGTCACAGCTAGGCATCTTCCTCCTGTGCCCAGCCAGAAGCCTCAATCCTGCAATAGCTTGTTTTTTACAGTCGAGCTCTCTGAACAGAGGTGAACAAAGAGAGTCCCAGCTGCCGCACGAGCACGCAGCTCGCACAGGTCATAGTCATGGGCCCACTCCACATTGCCCCATCGCTGAATCTGAAGGAGAGCAGGAACGCAAGTCAGTTCAGAACTGGATTATACATAGAGCGGCTCAGCAACTCTCAACCTCCCTTTCATGTTTGTGAAACACAGGTAACCTCCAGGAGCTGTGCTGATCCCTGACTACTGGGGCAGGGACATCTCTGGATGAGTGCAGTGGAAGGACACACTGATCTGCACTGGTGTTTGAGGCAAAGCCCCTTAAAGGGAGGGGGAAAAGATCCTCATCGACTTCATCCACTTTTGGATCACGAAGAGCTTCCCACCAGGACAATTTCCGACACACAAGTTATTAGCTTGGTGTCTACCAAGGCCTCCAGGATAGCCTACCCACTGCAAGAGAAGCCAGTCACGTCTTTGCCCTTCAGATAGTGTGGGAAAAAAGCAGCCATCTGGGTTCTGCAGAAAGAAACTGGCAGCCCTGGGAGCACTCTGGGCTGTTGTGCCTGTAGATGTTGCTCTACAGCAGCACACTCCAGCTCTCTTAAATGAGGAGACTAGCGGAGTGGAACCTCTCCTGCAAGAGCAAGCCCATCCCTTGCCAGTTATTTGTGGCAGGAGATGCATTTGTCATGCTGAGATTATTGCTATTTGAATTACAGGGCTGTTCAGTAACATCATTTACCTGGTATTCTTCCTCCAGGCGAGACAGAAGCACAGCTTTCTCTACTGTAATGTGCCTGTCAATCACAGCCATGGACAGAACCAGAGATTTCAGTTGGGTGATTACATATTCTATACCTGGAAGGGAATAACCCAAAACAAACAAGATTGATGGTTGTTTTCTGCAGCATTACAGCAGCATCTTCACATGCTCTGACGAGACAGTTGGGGTGTGGTGCCTCCCCAGGGATGGTGATGCCTCCCACTTGCAACAGGGCACTTAAGCGTCAGATCTGCAGTCAAGAGCAGGCACAAAGCACTGTTCTGGCCACTGTCACCGCAGTGACAAAGCCTACACCTTGGAAATCACCTCCTTTTATTGGGCCACAAACCCCTGTGCAAAGGGAAGGGATACCCATCCAGGCTCAAGCATTCTGGAGCTCAGCTGGAAGTCCAGGGTGAGAGACTGACGTGCTGTTTGGTGCTAAAAGAGCTGTCCACATCTGTAACCACTCGTAGAACAATGCTGTGCAAGTGTGTGTGGTGCGCTGTGCCTGGGAGAACTCCACTGGCAAAGGACACTGATACAGCAGCAGAGCTCTGTCCTGCCACACCACCAGCTGCTGATTTGCAAGACACCCCTCTGCAGAGGCGACGAGCTCGGGCCGGATGGCTGAGGGAACCAAGAAAATCCCACAGACAGAACAGAGAGGAGGATGAGGAAAGAAGGAGACTCAGCTGTGAGCTGAGCACTTGGTTCAGATTGAGCTGATAGGAAACAGAGGTGGTCACACAGGGACTGGGTCTAATGAAGGGACTGAAGTCAGACTTGTCCTGTGCTACAGGTCTAGGCCAGATCTTGAATTTCAGGTCTAAAGTCGATCAGCTGCCCAAAGGCTCCCCTTCTCCAGGGAAGGCACATGCTTTCCCTTCCACCCTGCCCATTATGAACTGTGAGGAAAAGAAACAATTCATCACAAACTATCTGTACAGGGGTAATGGAAAGGCTTTGCAAGTCTTGCCCCAGAAATCAACACTGTTAACCTCCCTTAGCTGCTCTGTGAGTGTCTTCTGTGAGCTTCACTCTCTGCTGTTCATTCAAGCCTTGCATTTGAGGACTTGAACAAAGCAAACATTACTTCATTTCTTCAGCTTTAGGCATCATTCAGCACTACCGGGTAAGAGCAAGCAGGCTACAAGGGTGAAAGCGCGAGGACAGCGCACAGAACCGTGAGAACTTGGGAGTACTAAATCCCATTTCTTTTCCTGGTAATGAAGCTGGGGACTGAGTCATTGGCATGAAAGGAGTTATTTGCATCAGGGGAGAGCAGACAGATCACTGGCCAGCACAGTCAGACCCTCAACACCAAGAGTGCCTCCCTGTAACAAATACAGCTAAGGGACTGGCCTGCAGATTTGAAACATAAACCTCCACGCTCCAATTATCTCGGCGTATCAGCAGAAGAGGGAAAACATCAGTCACTACTCTTCCCCATGGAGAGGAACCACTGCCTCCTCCAGCAGTCCAGCCTGAGCAGAGCGCTCCCAGCCCAGCCTCTCTCACCGTGCAGGGCCCATGAGTTGTAGGATGCCAGGTGGCTGATGAAGGTCTCTTTGGTGCTGGCTGGGATGTTTGGTCCCAGGATGCTGGTCGAGGAGCCAATTGCCACGTCGTACCTGGAATGATTGCCCAGCCCCTTAGCAAAGCACAGCACTCGTGAACCCAGAGGCTCCAACATTCAAAAGCACCAGAGCTCCCAGCCTCAGCAGGGCAGAGCATAAGCAGAAACATCTTTGACCTCTTACCTTTTCTCAGCCCAGGCAACAATGGGATCCCACTCATTCTTCTGCAGCTCTGCCAGGGCGGCCGGCTCCTCCACACGATAGCTGGGACATTGCAGAACAGAATCCCACTGGATGTTCCCTCCCAGGCTGTCAGAGCGTTCCCTGCCAGAGTGTGCCCTGCCAGGCTGGGCACACCTCTGGGAAGGCCACTGCCACCCACCAGACCACAGCAAGGGCAATAAGCACCTACTGCCCACCAGGCAATGCCAGCAGTAACCAAGAACAACTCCCTACTCTTCCACAAATTCAGAGCTTTTTGTTGTTCCAGGAAGGACAATTCTATCTTACTACTAAACAGACCAGCAAAACAGCCAACAGAGAATGGCAGGGAGCCCCGAGCGAGCCCCAGCACGCAGCAAGGTTTAGCAATTAGAGCAAGGGCCATATCCCATGGGAACTCTCTGTGTGGGGCCACTCCTCCTGCCTCACGGTGTCCTGCGGCTTGGCTCAGCTCTCCCCACTGCAGCCTGACCAAAGCTACCAAGGCACATGGGGGAGTCGTGCCCCCCCTCCTCAAAGGAGTCGGGCAGCTGCCAGTGGACACCTCAGAGGGCAGGACTGTGAGACAGGAGCCTGGTCAAACAGGCTTCATCCTGCAGCCCTCTGGGCTTCAAGGAACAAAGGACATACTGGTACCAGTAATCTGAGCTGCCTGTACTGGCAGGGGAGCACTGGGCTGACAGATTCCCCCAGGCCTTTCAAAGGTGTTTTCTTTTCCCCAAGGAGATCTCCATTTCCTGCTGCTCCCACCCTGCCCAACACAGAGCTGTGCAACACAGCTCAACAGATCCCCATCCTCCTCATACCTACATCCTTCAAGTGCACAGACTTCCACACTTACAACTGGCCTCAATTCATTCAAACCCTCATGCCAATCCTAGGACAGACCCAACCCCTGCCAGGACCGGGTTATGGTGGACGTTTCCTCTCACGTCCTCCAGCCACCTTTCTAAAGCCTGCACTGTGCCCAGCCAGCCTCGCCTCTGTGCCCCTGTCTCATACCAGACAGTGTCAGTCTCCAGGAACTTCACAGCTGCACGGATCAGCTGCATCTTGTTTCGCTGCGTGGGATTGTCCAGCGCCGTGTTGCACAGTGTGGTCTGTGAGATAAAGGCAGTTTAGACTTGTTGTTTTCCCCAGTGCCCACCCAAGGTCCTGACCTCTTGTCCCCAGTTCCATGGGCATTAGGACAATTTGCTCTCTCCATGATCTGTGTTTGGAGACCATTCTCATGTCTACACAATCATTCCTGGTTTTAGACCACACCATGCTAAATTGTACTGCAAGTACTTGGGAAAGCTGGGAGAGGCAGGATCATGGAATCATAGAATTATGGAATGGTTTAGGTTGGAAGGGACTTTAGAGGGCAAGGGACAGGGGCAAGGGCAGGGACACCTCCCACTGGATCAGGGTGCTCAAAGCCCCATCCAACTCAGCCTTGAACACCTCCAGGGATGGGGCAGCCATGACTTCTCTGGGCAACCTGTACCAGGGCCTATCTGTCCCCACAGTAAAGAATTTCTTCCTTTTATCTAACCTAACTCACCCTTCTTTCAGCTGAAAACTGTACGGGACGTACTCCAGCCCTTGGCTCATCTCTGGCCTTCTCTGGACTCGCTCTAACAGACCCTGGCTCTGGGATCCATTCTGCCAGCTGGCAAAACCCTTGCCCAGTCACAGTAGCCTGGTAAACCCATTTTTAGCCTCCAGCATTTTGATTCCCTGTCTTTAATCCTGATTTCCCTGTCCTGACTGCTCCCAGCATACTGCATTCCACCCTGCCGAGGTCTCGGCGTCCCAGCTGGCCATGCTCACCAGGTGCATGGTGTAGAACTTGATGGTGTCTGCCTGGGAGTCCCACTCTGTCGCCACTGCAATGGCCAAGGCTTCACTGGGGACAGTGAAGAGCTTGGCCTGGGGTGTTTTCAGCTTGCGGTGGTCCAGGTTTATTTCAAAGCCTCCTGGGGAATCAGAGTATAAATCCTGGGAAATCAAAGAGGAGCAGGCACTAAGGAACAACAGACAACCCCACAGCGGGAGCTGATTCAGAGCAGGAGCCGACAGGAGCACAAGACCAGGGATACCCAAGTTTCCCATCATCACCATCATTTTGACATCCTTTCCCAACCCTAAACAGTCTTGGAAGCAGTTTCCCACCACACAGCTTGGCTACAGGTGAGGAAAGGGCCTTTGCTGGTGACACCAGCTGGTTTGTCACCAGGCTGGTGACAGACACCTGACTTGCACAGCCTGGGCCACACTCTCACTGAAGAAGTGTGGGCTGACAATGCCCCTTCTGGGAAGCAGCCCCTGTCCTGTCCCAGCTGCCGTACTCACCTTCTCCTTGGGAGATGCTCACGTTCTGGTAAAACCGCTTCCTCTCTGCGGGCAAAACAAGAACCATTCAAAAGGGAGTGAGAAGAGGCTTGGTCTCTTCCCCTGCTCCCCATCACTGCTCGGAACAGAGCCCTCAGTGCTACCGAGACCCAGGTGGCCTGGACACAAAAACCCTGCCCATTCACCCACAGTTTGCAAGCATTACACTGTTTGGGTCAGGGCAACCCCTGGTATCAGTACAGGATGAGGGATGATGTGATTGAGAGAAGCCCTGAGGAGAAGGACTTGGGGTGCGGATTGCTGAGAAGCTTGACATTAGCTGGCAATGTTCGCTCACAGCCCAGAAGGCCAACCATGTCCTCAGCTGCAGCAAAAGCAGCGCGGCCAGCAGGGTGAGGGAGGGGACTCTGCTCCGCTCTGGTGAGACCCCAGCCTGAGAGCCAGATCACACACATTGCAAAACCTTCGACCTCTCACACAAGGCGGAAGAACCTGCACACTCTGACAACAGCGACTGCATCGTAAATCCTGAGCTCATAAATCTACCTCCTGAAGGGGGAAGCAAGCGGGCCAGGCTGCAGGGCTGTTATTCCAGGCTAAGAAAAGGACATTCCTGCTGGGGAAAGGTAAGAGGATTTGCTCAGACTCCACGACCTGCAGGCTCTGGGGCCTCCAAACACGTCACACTGTTGAAGCACAGCTCTGAAGGGACCAACAGCGCGTACCCCGAGTCTCTAGTGGGCTCCTTACACCCCAGGAGGAGGCACCGCAACTCTGCAGCCTCACCTCAGACAGAATTTTACTGTCCTCAAACCCATGCCTTTCCACTGAGCACTGTGGAGGGAATACACAGCCCAGAATGTGCCTGAACCACCCAAGGTGGGTCCCATCTCCCTAAAACCCATCAGAACAGAGAAGCAGATGTAACAAAACCAGTACACTGAGGGCCTGGCAAGGTGAACCCCGCTCTGAACCCTCAATAATGCCAGGAGAAAGGTGAAGAAGGGAGGCCAGCACCCAGGACCTGCTGTTCAAGCCAATCCCAGCAGGATCTGACCCCTTGCCATTCTTCCATCCATCAAGCCCAGCCTCCCCTGACCTGGAGTGACATTGAGGGGATCCTCTGGGCAGGGAATCTGTGAAGGAAATACATGGCCCAGAATGCACCTGAAGCACCCCAGGTGGGTCCCAGTCATACAAAATCCCTAAAAAACACCAAAACAGAGAAGGAAACATAAAAAAACCCAATGCATTGAGGGCCCGGCGGTGTGAAGCCCTGTTCCAAAGACCCAAGAGAGAGGTGAGAAGAAAACACTTCCCATTTTTCCATCCTCCCCAAGTAGGGGAATCCCTCTGGAAGTGCCCCCTCCACATGGAATCATGTAATGCTTTGGGTTGGAAGAGGCCCCAAAGCCCATTCAGTTCCAACCACCTGCCATGGGCAGGGACACCTCCCACTGGATCAGGGGGCTCCAAGCCCCATCCAACCTGGCCTTGAACACCTCCAGGGATGGGGCAGCCACCACTGCTCTGGGCAACCTGTGGCAGGGCCTCACCATTCTTATCGTGAAGGATTTCTTCCTAATGTCTAATACCAACCTTCTCCCTTCCAATTTAAAACCGTTTCCTCTCGTCCAATCACTCCAGGCCCTTGGAAAACGTCCGGCCCCAGCTTTTCCGGAGCCCCTTTCAGTACTGGGAGGCTGCTCTAAGCTCTCCCCAAGGCCTTCCTTTCTCTAGGCTGAACCACCCCATGTCTCTCAGCTGGTGCTCCAGCCCAGCTCTGCCCTGCCCTGCCCTGCCCTGGACCGGGGTGACCCTCAGGGTCCTCCAAGGAGACCCACGCCCCGCTCCCTCACCTGCGGGCGGGGCGTAGGCGCGGTGCCCGCCCGGCCGCCCCGCGCCGCTGCCGGCAGGGCCAGGGGGCGCCGGAGGGAGCCGGGTGGCCGCGGAGCGGCCCCACAGCAGCCGGTGGCACCCGCGCCACATGGTGAGGAAGAGCGAGAAAGATCAATCGCCTCAGCGCGGTTCTGCGGGCGCCGCCATGAACGACGCGCCGGCCAATCCGCGCCAGCCAATCGGCACCGCCCTGCGCCTCCCGCCAACCAATCCGCGCCGCCCTGCGCTACACCGCAGCCAATCCGCACCGCTCTGCGCTGCCCTCCACGGGGGCTGCTGGGAGTTGTAGTTCCTGCCACGCAGAGGCACTCGCCGGCGTGACCGCAGTGGTGGGGAGCGGTGTAGTTTAATATTGAGCCGTGAAATGGTTTGGAGTGGAAGGGACCTCAAAGTCCATTCAGTTCCAACCCCCCTGCCATGGGCAGGGGCAGCTCCCACTGGATCAGGGGGCTCAAAGCCCCATCCAATCTGGCCTTGAACACCTCCAGGGATGAGGCAGCCACAGCGTCCCTCGGCAACCTGTGCCAGGGCCTCCCCACCCTCGGAGGAAAACATTTCTTGCTAAGATCTCATCTAAATCCCTGCTTTTTTTAGTTTAAAACTATTATCCCTCATCCTATTGCTAAATGCCCCACTAAAAAGTTTGTCTTTTTTATAAGCTCCCTTCAAGTATTGAAAGGCTGCAATAACACCTCCTTGGAGTCTTGACCCAGCAGGGCGAGGGAGGTGATCTTGTGCCTCTGCTCCCATCTCGTGAGACCTCATCTTGAGCCCTGGGTCCAGTTATGGAATCCCCAAAATAAGAAGGATACAGAAGTGTTGGAACAGAGGCCACAGAGATGACCCAAGGGCAGGAGCACCTCTGCTATGAGGACAGGCTGAGAGAGCTGGGGTTGTTCATCCCAGAGAAGAGAAGGCTGAGAGGAGACCTTAGAGCAGCCTCCCAGTACTGAAAGGGGCTCCAGGAAAGCTGGGGAGGGGCTCTTGATCAGGGAGTGGAAGGAGATGGAACGGTTTTAAGCGGAAAGAGGGGAAATTTAGAACACCTCCATGGCAGGAAGGCTGGAATGGGATGGGTTTTGAAGTCCTTTCCAAAGAAAAACATTCAGTGATTCCATGATCCTGACTCGCCCAGCTCTCCTGAGTACTTGCAGTACAATTAGCATGGTGTGGTCTAATTAAATATCAAGCCACAAGCTGACATGACTGATTATCAGGGCTTTGAGGTCCTTTCTGACCCAAGCCATTCCACGATTCTCTGAAATTACATATCGAGCCGCATGCTTCACGTGACGGACTATCCGGGCTTCGAAGTCCCTTCCAACGCAAACCCTCCCATGCCTCCATGAACTAAACCTCCCAGCATCCCCCGCGGCCGCCCCTGCCGGGAGGAAGCGCGTGTCCCACGTCTCAGCCAATCAGCGCGCGGCGCCGCTGCCGCAGCGACCAATGTAAGCACGCGGCGGCGCTGCCGGGAGGAAGCGCGTGCTCTGCAGCGGCTAGCCAATCAGCGTGCGCTCCGCCCGCCTGCAGCCAATCAGCGTGCGACGCCGCAGCTGCGCCTGCCAATGGGGGCGCGCGGAGAGGCGGTGCCGGGCGGCCCCGGTCGCGGCCTCGGCGCGCGCGGAGCGGAGCGGGGCGGGCGGCGCCCCCGGCCGCGCTCGGCAGCGGCCACGCTGGCGCCCGGGGACCCCCCCGAGATGCCGGTGCGGAGCGAGCGGTGCCGCGCAGGCGGGGCGGCTGCGGGAGCCGCCTCTTCGCCGCCCTCCTCGTCTTCCTTCGGGTCGGCCGCCAGCAGCCTGGTGCCGCCGCCCCCCATCAACACGGCGCAGCCCGGTGTGGCCACCTCGCTGCTCTACAGCGGCGCCAAGTTCCGCGGGCAGCAGCGCAGCAAGGGCAACGCCTACGAGGTGGAGGTCGTCATGCAGGTGAGGGGCCGCCTCCGCAGCCCCGGGCCCGGCCCCGGCCCCGCGCTCCTCGAAACGTGGGCACCCGCTCCGTGCCCCTTCCAGGACCGTGGGCGCCCCCAGCGTGCCTCCTCCTTGGTCCCCTCAGCCCGTGGGTGGCCCCTTCGGGCCGCGTCACCCCCTCGTTGCCCCTCCCGATCCTCTCAGGGTGCAGCCGCCCCTTCCTTGCCCCTTCTCTGGCTGTGGACTCCCCTTCCTTGCCCCTTACCTGTCTCCTCAGGCTGTGGTCACACCCTCCTCGCCCCCTTTCCGCAGCCCCAGTTGCCCCCTCCTTGACCCTTTCCATTGCTCCCAGCCCCCTCAGACCCAGTCGCCTTTACTTCTCCCTGGTTGCCCCCGTTCTTCCTGCTGCTGTTTCCTTCGGTACCTGGTTGCGGCCCCCAGGTCCTGGTCGATGTCTGTGCTCCCCCAGCTCCATCAGAACCCAGACGTTGCTCTGTGTGTGTCTCCGCAGCCCCAGCGAGGCCTGTGGCTGAGGTGTTGGAGATCCCTTTTTCTCCGTTTCCAGCATCCCCATTCCCCTCAGCCCCAGCGAGATGAGACTGGGGTGGAGAGGCTGCAGAGGGACCCTTTCCCTCAAGGCTGGAAAGGCCCGTGGTTCTCCCTGCCCTGCTGCCCTCCAACTCAGTGGTGCTTCCCCAGGATTCCCCAGGTTCCGTCAAGGCTGCAAGTTCTCAGGCTCTGGAGAAACCATGATCCCCCATGCACTCTCCCTTCTTTTCAGAATTGGGGGAAGAGACTCGTTCCTGTTCCCCTCAGGCCCCAGGAGAGATCCCTTTCTCTCAGGGCCACCTCCTTGCTTCCTTCTCTTCGAACCCTGAGGGACATTGCTACTCTCAAGCCTTTCCCACTCACCTCTTTGCCCCATTCCCTCAGGCCTTGCAAGGTTTGTTACCTGGGATCCTTCCCCCCTCCTCTGCAGGCTCTGGGGTGGCCATGCACCTCCATGTCGCAGGGTTGGAAGGGCAAGAGCCTGGCTTAGAGTAAGTGTTGTCCTGAGAAGTCCCTACCAGTGGGACAGCCAGTATTTCAAGTCTGTCTGGAAATCAGCAGGGATCCAGGTCACAGTCCCTGGCTGGGACAGCGTGGTCTGGCTGGACCTGGGACCTGTGGTTCCCCATCCCTGCTGTGTTGGAGGCTGCTCCAGGCTGAGTGGAGACCTGGGTGAGCACCGGGGATTTGGCTGGGACAGGAATGCAGCCAGACAGCTGTAGTGCCCAGCTGTGCTGGGGAATGAGGACGCTGGCTCGTGCGACTTTCCCATTCCTCCCTGCAGTCATTGTCACCTCTCATGCTTTATTTTTAGTCCTAGGCATCGGCACGATGGCTTTGGGCAGAGCTGGCAAGAGGTGTGGTTATTAGTGTGCAGGCAAGCCAGACATCTGATACACGCTTTCCTATAGAGCACCCTGCGAGTCACGGCTTTGTTCCCTGTTGGGCGGCACAGGATCTGGGAAACTCTGCTTGAGCATGAAGCGAGAGCAATGCTGGAGCTTGACGAGTGTTTTGGAGTAGTGGCAGAGCCCCAGGGTCAGGGGATGTTCGAACCAGTCCGTCAGTTTTAGAATCATAGAAACACTTGGTTGAAAAGACCTTTGAGATTTTTGAGTCCAGCTGTACCTGTTCACTACTAAACCAGATCCCCAAGCACCTCATCTACCTGTCTTTTAAACTCCTCCAGGGATGGTGACTCAACCACCTCCCTGGGCTGTGGTTCCAGTGCCTGAGAACCCTTTCAGTGAAGAAATTTTTCCTGATGTCTAATCTGAACCTCCCCTGTTGCAACTTGAGGCCATTCCCTCTCATCCTATCGCCTGTCACTTGTGAGAAGAGACCAGCACCCACCTCACTACACCTTCCTTTCAGGCAGTTGTAGACAGTGCTAAGGTTTCCCCTCAGCCTCCTTTTCTCTAGGCTAAACAACTCCAGTTCCCTCAGCTGTTCCTCATAGAACTTGTTTGCCAACCCCTTCCTCAGCTCTGTTCCCCTTCTTTGGATGTGTTCCAGCCCCTCAATGTCCTTCTTGTAATGCAGGGCCCAAAACTGAACCTAGGATTCAAGGTGTGGCCTCACCAATGCTGAGTACAGGGGCACAATCAATTCCCTGGTCCTGCTGGCCACACTGTTCCTGTTACAGGCCAAGATGTTCTTGGGTTTCTTGGCCACTTTGGCCACTGCTGGCTCATTTTCAGCAGCTGTCAACCAGCATCCCCAGGTCCTTTCTTTGCCAGGCAGCTTCCCATTCTTCTTTTCATATAGGGTCCTCCTCTGCCCACAGCACAGGTGTAGCTGAAAGGGTGTGCTGTGGTGGGGACATCCCATGGCTGATGAGCTTCACTGCATGCTGCTTCTCGAAGGGGCTGGTGGTGGCTTTGTGCTAAAAACACTGCTGTTTGGTGCCTGTCAGCTGAGAAGAGGCGGCTGCCTGCTCTCCCTGTGCTGAGCGCAGGGAAATGATGCTTGTCTTTGATCACAGGTGGGGAAGATCCATCTCCTCACAGTTGATGTTTGCACTTCCCCAAATAACTCACTTCCTGCTTTGAAGGCTGAGCAGGAGATGTCAGGGAAAAGCTTGGAAAATCCCCTGGCTCTAAAGGCACTCAGAACAGATGCAACCCCCTGCCTGGCTGCTGCACTGTGGAAGCAGTGTGATGCAGCCCTGTAACTCAAAAGAAGGGTGTCATGAAAGTGTTGGATCTGGGAGAAGGGCCTCTTTGAGAACGGATGAGATGTTGTCTGGCTTCTGAGCAGGCTTTGGCATGCACTGTGCCACCAGCCCGGATGCTGGGCAGAGGGTGTGGGCAGCGTGTTGGAGAGGCGTGGGTCAGGCATGTTAAATGAGAAGGCAGCAAAGCTCAGGGCTGTAAGTTCTTCATCTGGCCTGAATTATCTCCAAGAAATAGATGCTTTTTATTCTTCATAGAATCATAGAATGCCAGGTTGGAAGGGACTTCAGGATCATCTAGTCCAACCTTTCAGGTGATCTCTAGTTTAAATGAGATAGCGCAGAACCTCTTTTCTCACCTGAAAGCTGTTGACTGGGAAGTGTGGAGGCTGGGGGTGATTCTGCTGGTTCTGCTCTCACTTGGAGGGAGCTGAGTCTGCTTTCTTGAGTGGAGATGAGGGTTTGCCTCCCGTTGGAGACCTTTGGGCAGAGGGTGCTGCCTCAGTGTGATGGAGCTGGAAACAGGCAGGGTGTGGGGCCTGTCAGAGGTGAGCTGAGCACCTGTAAATGATCTTTCCCAGTGGTTCTCAGCTGTGGGGAAGGGCTCTCAGTGGGAGCAATGGGCAGTCTGTACCAGTTGAAGCTGAAATTAGCCTTGTAAGAGTGAAAAACGGCTTTGGATCAGTTGGGTGCCTTTTTGCATATGCTTATGGTTGGACTTTGCACTCTTTTCTAGCATGTGGACATGGAAAACTCCTATCTCTGTGGATACTTGAAGATTAAAGGCCTTACAGAGGTGAGTGTTAACTCCAAAACAACAAAGAAAGATGCTGTGTAAAGGCTTTTCTCTCTTCTGGGAGAAGCTGCCACCGGAAATAGGAAGTGGAGGGATTGAGCGTACAGAAAACTTGACCACGATGTAGTTTAATAGCTTCAGTCTGTTGTTCTTGGCATTTGAAGCAAGTAAGATGGGCCTTGATGGGAGTCCTCAGCGAGGGAAGTGTGATCTGGCATCCCTGAAGGTCTGAGCAGAAACGAATCTGCCGTCAGCTTCAGGCACTTTGCCAGCACTGGTGTAGCTGAAAGAGAATAAACCAGGATCTGACAGTCAGATCTTTACACACTTCCTTCTCTGTCCATCCTCCGAGATCTTGTGGTGTCAGACAGTCAGTGGGAGCTGTCTCCCAGGGATGATGCTGCTGCTTTCAGGGCAAGATGAGCCCATGTGCTGCTTTGAGGGGTGGCAGCACCTCGGATTGCCCAGAGCTTCTGCCGTGAGATGCTGCTAATTGCTGAGCTCACGTGCCCCTCTCTGTGTTTGAGTTTCTGTCTCTGGGTGATGAATCTTCTGACCCCTCATTTGTCTCTCATAGGAGTACCCAACCCTCACCACCTTCTTTGAAGGAGAAATAATCAGTAAAAAGCACCCTTTCTTAACACGCAAGTGGGATGCTGACGAAGATGTGGATCGTAAACACTGGGTAAATACATCTGGGGGGCAGATGTGGGCCTAGTGCAGTCCTGGCTGAGCAGCTGATTTAAAAAGCCTATGGAAGAGCTGTTGGAAGAGCATGGCAAGCTCTCCTTTTTGGGTATGTCCCTACTTCCTCCACTGGGGTAGCAAGTAGAGGTCCATTCAGCAGCCTGTGGACTGTAATGCAGAAGAAGGGAGTGAGTGTCTTGCTTTCCACTTGCTGACCCTGGGGTTGGAAGCGAGCAGGAGTCATCCCCATCTCTTGATCTCCCTAGGACAAGATGCTCCTTGTTTTGAAGGCTTATCTGGAAATGCAGTGGAGGAGGGGAGAGGTGCCCTGCTGGAACGGGCAGGGCTGTTGGTACCGTTGTCTCTGTGAGGGGCAGGGTTTGTCTGCTGCTGTGCCATGGATTGGGTTCGCAGCACCCAGCTGGTTGCCTCTTCACCTTGACCTTCACTGCTGTTTGCCAGACTTTGGTGTTTATTGTGCTTCTGTCAAAATCTCTTCCTCTGGAAGCGTAGGAGCTTTTCCAGCTGGGCTGGATGTGGCTGTGGGTGTCTGGCAATCCTCTCTGCTCTCCTGTGCTAGTCCCAAGGTGTGCATTTAGCACTGCCCCAAGGGAAGATTAACGCCTTTGACAAGAAGGTCCTGTTCCCTAGTGGTTCTTCCCTTCTAAATAGCTGGTACGACTGAGCTCTGCTCCTGGAATAAGCATCCTGTTTTTTTCTTTTGTTTCAGGGCAAGTTCCAGGCTTTTTACCAGTATGCGAAAACATTTAACTCCGATGATTTTGATTATGAGGATCTGAAAAATGGGGACTATGTTTTCATGAGATGGAAGGTAAACTCTGCATGTCTCCTCTTCCGATGAGCCACTTAGAAGTGATTGACAGAGGCTTATGGTGCCTGGAAGCTTTCTCAGCTGTGCTGGTTTAATGAAAGATCTCACCCTACCAACCTCACAATCCACCATACTTGCAAATTCCAGCGTGACTCCTGTCTTAATTGTGTCCCTAAGGGCTGCAGTCGCAGCTAAAAACACAACAGGAAAATCTTGCTTGTTGATGCTCTGGAGGATGAGAGAATTGGTGTCTCTGGTCCCTGTGTGGGGCCTGTGTGTTTGGTGCAGACCAACCAGTCTGTACCTCTGGATTGAATCCTCCCTCTTTATGTGAGCCTTATGCAGCTGCGATGAGGGGGAATCATAGGACAGCAGAACGGTTTGGGTTGGAAGGGACCTCAAAGCCCATCATCCAGTTCCACCCTGCTGTCATGGGCAGGGACACCTCCCACTGGATCATGGTGCTCAAAGCCCCATCCAACCTGGCCTTGAACACCTCCGGGGATGGGGCAGCCACCACTGCTCTGTGCAACCTGTGCCAGAACCTCTCCACCCACATGGTAAAGAATTTCTTCCTAACATCTAATCTTAATTTCCCCTCTTTCAGCCTAAAACTGTCGCACCTCATCCTGTTACTACAGGCCCTAATACAAAGTCTCTCTTTCTTTCTCATAAGACTTCTGTAAGTAGTGAGAGGCTGAAATAAGGTCTCGCTGGAGCCTTCTCTTCGTCAACCAAACAGCTCTGATTCCTGATTTTGCAATTGGACTCTAATTTGTAGAGGGCAGGTGTTGAACTGAAATATATCTCATGCACTCTTTAAAAGTGGTTCTGTTCTCAGTTCTCTTTCCCTATAAGATGCCTGCAGTGGCAGGGGGTGAAAGAATATGCTGATCTCTGGTCTGGGCTGTGAGTGCAGGGTATGCTCAGCCAGGAAAGTCTTCGTGTTAATCGGTGCCAGTATTCAGTTCAGGAGGGCAGGTTGAGAGAGGGGCTAATATTTCACTGGCATTTTAAAAAACAGTTTGTGTTTTGCGTGCAGGAACAGTTCCTGGTCCCAGATCACACTATCAAAGACATCAGCGGTGCTTCCTTTGCTGGTTTCTATTACATCTGCTTTCAGAAGTCAGCAGCATCTATAGAGGGCTATTACTACCATAGGAGTTCAGAATGGTAAGGAACTTTCCTTCCTCCTGCGGACTGAAGGGTGGCTCCTCAAACTGAGCAGTGACTCCTCTCCTGCTTGTCTGCAGCCTTGGGAGTGTCCATGTGGTGCTGCTGCTTTGGTCTGGGAAGGAGGTTCAGTCTGGTGGCTGGACCCTGAGGCACAAGTGAGGGAGTGTGTGCCGTGCTTGGCCAGAGCAGGTTCGGGCAGCCTGTTGGTGTGGTATGAAGCACTGCCCTTTCTGCACAGCTGGGGATCATTGGGCTGGGAATGTGGTGTAGGGGAAACGAGGTCTGGGCCAGGTGAGGTGTAGTCTGGTGCATCAGTACATGGGGAGGCAGACACCAGCTGCATTTCGCTAAAAGCATCCCTCCAAAAGCCTGGTCTCCAGTCCCAGTGCTCCTAGGGCTTGCCTACTCCTGCCCTCCTGTGAGGACGGGCAGCCTGGCCTCCTGCATGGGGTTGTGCTGTCCTCAGTGATTCAGGGTTTGAGCTTCTCCATGCCTTGGTTCTTCAGAGGATGTCAGAGAGGCCTTTGGTGCTTTCTCACATATAATAGCTTGGCTGTTGCTCCCTTCATGCTGAAATCTTGTTAGGCTGGTGCTTTGTAGTCTGCAGTCCTTGGGGTGTTGCTGTATGACACAGAACAGTCAAAGTTAATTGGTTTGTTTCTTGTTAAAGCCATGTGAGAAGTACCTGTGGAGAGCTTTTTTCCCTCTGACAGCCTTGGATACTTGTCACACACAGCAAGTGGATCTGCAGGGTGGCTGGAAGCTCTCAGGGGGAGGGAAGGTACCTGGGAGGTTTTCAGATGAACCCCCTTGTGCTGAGGTTTGACAGACCTGAGTGTAATTTGCAGTTGTAGCAAACATCGTTTGAACATGAAAGTTATTGAACTTCAAAAGGTGTCCAAAACCTACAGTGAGCCCACCTGGAATGCAGCATGGCTACAGGGAGCTCAAAGGCATGGGAATGGAAATGAGGAGCAATGCCGAGTCCTCACGGGCTTTTGATGCCAATAGTAAGCAGATGTTGGGTGCCTGAACACCTCTGAGACCCTAAGGGGAGAGAAGAGCCAGCCACCAGGATGTCTGCTCTGTGTCCTGCCAAACAGGAGCTGTTGTGCCAGGGAGGTTCTCTTGCTCTGTGTAATCCTCTTCTCTCTTTTCCCTATCTCCCAGGTATCAGTCACTGAATTTAACTCATGTTCCAGAGCACAGCGCTCCTATCTACGAATTCCGATGACAGCTGTCCAGAACTGATACCGCACAGAAGCAAACCGGGCAGGAGAGCATGGCCTGCCAGGAGAACTGTGTCCCTGTTGGAGCACGGGAATGCACGCTTCTCTCCTGCCCCTCGGACTCGCGAGAGAGAGCCTGAATGTTAACTCACCCAGCCCAAGGAGCGTGGCTGCTGGAGCTTGATTCTCCCTCCTGTCGAGTGGCGATTTGATCTTTAATCTGGTTTTAAGCTACCTTTAAATGCACTTTCTTATTGCACAGCTCGTTTCTCTGTCACTGAAGTTCCTCCCGGCTCTCCTCTGGAAGCTGTTTCTCAGTAGCTGGAATCGGTGTTCTGTCCTCTGAGTAATAAGAAAATATAAGCTCAGGGCTTATATTTTCATTGTTACGGCCTTATATGGGTTGAAATCGCCAGGACTTGGGTTTGTTGTCTGAATTGCCAGCTCCGATGCTCCCAGAGCCGGGTCCTGTGTGTGAGCTCTGCTTGGCAGAGAGCTGCTCGGCTGCAGAGTCTGTTGGGGGAGTGTTGGCTGAGACAGGTGAGGCTTGAATGAGTCTTTGCTTCGCGCTGGCTGATGAGGTTAGCCAGAGCTGCAGATCTTTCAGGAACGCCAGCCCTTTGGAGCTGGGAGCTGTTCCAGTGTCTGCATACACCACTGGGAATTGATTTGATGTATGGACTTCCAGGCTCTCAGTAAAGTGGATCTGAACTCTGCTTATAGGTGTACATTTGCTCTTTACTTAATTTAAGGGTAAACAAAAAAAAAAGAAAAAAAACCTTTTATTAAAAAAAAAAAAAAGTATTTTTATGGTTCCTTTTCCCAAGGACCCTACAGCAAATGCACAAGTACTCGATTACATTTTACTGTTTTCACATTGAAAACCGAGAATGTCAGTGTTAAGTTTTTATATCCGTGTATGTAACCAGCCAGCTGCTTTGGGAACGTAATCAGAGTGCGAGCGTCGAGCAGCGCCGCAGGAACAGCTCTGGGGCTGCTCAGCGTCTGCACTCGCTCGCTCTTTGTGCTTCACCAACACCGCTGCTTGGTACCTTTTTACAAGGCAAAGAAAAGGAAAATCCTGCCCACTCCTCAATAGCTCCCTCTGACTTTGCGATGTTTCAAGTGATGTAACTTAAGGCTCGTGTGCCAAAGTGTGTGTGGATGCGTGTGTGGGGTTTCTTTCTTTAAAGGTTGGCCTTGGTTGTGTGTCTAATGTCACAGTCCCGGCTGCCGGGCTCCTGTGAGACTTCAGTTTGCATTTTTCTGGCTGTTTTCAACTCCCCCTTTGAGCAGATTTGTGTCCGGGTGGGAACTGAGGACAGGTTTGCTGCCTCGGAGAGGAAAGCGAAGGCAATGCCTGCCTAGCGCCAAGGTGGCTTGGATTTTCTTCCACTTTTTGACTCACTTTCTTCCTTTTGGCAGCACATCTGTCTGATTTATTGCTTTTTTCAGCCTTAATGAGGAAGTATTCAGGTCATGGTGAGCGTTACCTCTATTCCAAGTTGGGATCTTGAGTGGTTGGAGAAGCAGCCAAGCTGGTCTCAGGAGATGATGTGGAATGCACTTGCTTCAGGAGTGCTGTTGGCCACAGATGAATCCTTTTTCCCCAGCACAAATGGAGAGAGACCTGCTGATGGGAGAAGGGGGAGCCCCCCAGGACAGGGGAAGCGTGTGCCATTGACTTGGCCGTTGCCGGTAGGTCCATAGAGTAGCGTGAAGGTGAGTGGGAGAGCAACTCGAGGTGCAGGAGAGTGGCTACAAGCAGAGCAGTTGAAGTGGGTTCCTGTTTTATTCTGCTCCTCTCAGAGAAATGTGGCCTCTTTGGTAATGGGGAGAGGGATTTCCTCACAGATGGTGTTGGAAGACAACCTGGTTTTAGAGGTGGAAGCCAGCGGTGTTGCTCGACTGTGACCAAGCACGAGGGTGAAGCCTTCTCACATGCTCTGTGTGGACATGGGGACCCAGCTCCGAGGGCTCCTCTCAGTCCCCCAGAGCTCTGTGTGCAGTATTGGTGGTGACACCAGGTTCCCCCAGGTTGCCAGTGCCAGTGTGATGCTGCTGTGGTGTCATTGGATTAACGCTGTGGTTGTTGGCAGAAGCTGGATTAGGAAGCGTCCTGGAGTTGTTTGTTGGGTGTAACCACCCCAAAACCTCCAAGATTTCCTTTGGGACTTGGAGTATTGCCAGCAGGGTGGGGAAGGAACATCCTGCTCTATGCTTGTCCCCGTCTCACCATCTTGAAGCCAATTTTGGCTAAGATAAAAACCTGCTGGTGTGATGTTGGCCTGTGGGATGGATGTGGTGGGTGCAGAGCTGGTGGTGGAGCCAAGAGGTTTGCAGGAGCTGTCAGCATTGGGGGCTTCCCCCCTCTAATGCCATCACTTTGGTGTTCTCTTCCTTTGGCTGCTTGAGGGAGGAGAGGTGTTGTGTACGTTGGGGTGCAGTGAGAGGCTGAGCGGGGAGGGTCTGGGGTGCGGAGGTAAGAAATGGAGTGCTTGTTCTTGGAGGAGGCTGGGGTGTCCGTTTAACCAGAGAGGGGTCCTTGCGGGTGGATGGAGCCGGGGTTTTGTGGCGCGATTGACGTCTGAATTAAACATGACGTGTTCAAGGAGTCTGTGTCTGTTTGTTCACTTAAGTGCTTCTTGGTTTTGAGGGAGAGCTATGCTTCATCTCACCCCTCCAGGGTTCCTCCAAGAATCCAATAAGCTGCTGATTGCCTTAAATGCAGGAAATGAAGGATGGGATGTCATCCAGGGGGACCTGGACAAGCTGGAAAAGTGGGCCTGGGTGAACCTCTTGAGGTTCAACCAGGCCAAGTGCAAGGTCCTGCACCTGGGTCGAGGCAACTGTCAGTATTGATACAGGCTGAAGAGACGGAGAGCAGCCCTATGGAGAAGGACCTAGGGGGCTTGGTGCAAGGGAAGCTGGGCATGAGCTGGCAAAGTACTTTTGCAGCCCAGAAACCAACTGTGTCCTGGGCTGCAGCAAAAGAAGCGTGGTCAGCAGAGTGAAGGAGATTTTCCCCCCCTGCTCTCATGAGACCCCATCTGCTGTCCTGTGTCCAGTTCTGGAATCCCCAATGTAAGAAGGACATGGAACTGTTGGAATGGGTCTGGAGTAGGCTATGAGAATGATCTGAGGACTGGAGCACCTCCTGTATGAGGACAGGCTGAGAGAGTTGAGGTTGTTCAGCCTGGAGAAGAGAAAGCTCCAGGGAGATTTCATAGTTGCCTTCCAGTACTGAAAGGGGCTCCAGGAAAGCTGGGAAGGGACTTTTTACAAGAGCCTGGAGTGACAGGACAAGGGGGAACAGCTTTAAATTGGAAGCAGAAAGATTTAGATTAGACATTAGGAGGAAATTCTTCACAGTGAGGGTTGCCCAGAGCAGTGGTGGCTGCCCCATCCCTGGAGGTGTGCGAGGCCAGGTTGGATGGGGCTTGGAGCAGCCTGGTCCGGGGGAGGTGTCCCTGCCCATGGGGGGATGGGACTGGATGGGCTTTGAGGAACCCAAACCATTCTAGGATTCTGTGATCTGGATTTAATTAGAGGAGCAGCGGGGCCGCAGGGAGGGACTGAAACCCGCCCGGTCCCTCAGAGCTTTCCATTTTCCCCAGCTCCCGTTCCCCCTCCTCAGCCCCCCTCCCGGGGCTCGGAACCCGAGGCGCGGGGCGCGGGGGCAGACGGAGCGCGCGGCGGCAGCGGAGCGCTGCCCGCCCGGACGCCTGAGGGAGACGCACTGGGCAGGCGCTTCCGGTGTGCGGCGCGCGGGGCCTGGGCAGCCCGGGCGGCCCCACCATGGGCATCCTGGAGAAGATCTCCGAGATCGAGAAAGAGATCGCCCGCACCCAGAAGAACAAGGGTGCGAGGGCGGCCGAGGCGCGGGGGAGGAGGGGGCGGGGGAGCTGGGGGGCCCCGGGGAAAAGGGGCAGGGGCCGGGGGGCCTGGTGTTAGGGGCTCGGGGAGACTGAGGTACCTGGCGGGAGTGGGTCTGGGGGAGGAGGTGGCTGGGGTTCTGAGGGGCTGGAGGGCCGGGGAGGAGGTGGCTGGGGACCTGAAGGGCTTGGGGGGCTGAGGTAATTGGTGAAGCTGGGGGGATTCTGGAGGAGGAGGTGGCCGGGAGTGGGGGGCCTGGGGATTTGGGTAGGGCAGGGAGGAGGTGGCTGGGGATTTGAGGGGCTTGGGGGTCTGGGCCCTGAGGTGTGAGAGGCTGAGGGAGCTGCGATACCCGGGTTAGGGGAGTCCATGGGGGCCTAGGCACTCGGGGTTAGGCACTAGGGGTCCCTTGGTCGTGGGAGAGGCAGGCGGAGACTGAGGTACCTGGGGGACCCAAGGAGGAGGTGGCTGGGAGCGCGGCCGGGAGTGTTAGGGGCTCAGGGAGGCTGGGGTACCTAGCAGAGTTTAGTGCTGGGGAGTGTGTGAGGGGCTTGGGGGATTTGAGCCAAGGGGGTCTGGGCAATGGAGTGGTTAGGCTGGTAGGGGTCTGTGACGGTGGGGTGCAGGGTTACAAGTGGCTTGGGTCAGAGTGGCTGAGGGGCTGGTTGGGTGTCTGTGATACTGAGGTGTGGTGTGGGAGTACAAGCGCTGGGCCAGAGGGGTTAGCGGATTCTGGGCTGCCCCTCCTGGCAGCCGTCCTCCTCTTGCACTGTTGGAGCCCTGGCTGCCCAAAAGGCTCAGTGGAGGTGCAGTGCAGAGCCCTGGAGCTGCTCAGCCCCTCAGTGCTGGTGTTTAAATGCCTGAAATAAAGTGGGAGTGGGTAGCTTCCCTCAGGCTCTGCCAGAGCGAGTGCCCAGTGCTGCTTCCAAACACTTAGACTGTGTTAAATAATGAAAGGACAAACAGTAAATCCTGTAACCTGGGTTTCTTGCCCTTCCCTGCTACAAAGGGAGTTTCTACAGAAACAACCACCTTTTTTTTTCTGTATCAAGTGTAAATTCAAGTATTATGATAAGAGTAAGTCAATAAAGTACTTACAAGCATGTGAGCCCCAAGTTAAACATCTTTAAAACTTGCCAAGGAGTAGGAGGCGGGGGGTGGTGGTGGTGTAGGAATCTTGCATTTTTGGAGTGTGAGTGGGTGTAAGGCGGGGCCTTTGCCCAGAGGCAGTCATTCCACTGTGATTCCCCTCCTCCCTGACCAGCTGCCTTCACTTGTTCACTCCTTCCCCAGCTCTCCCTTGAGCTTGCTCCTTTTGCTCAGGATTTTTCCAGCTGTGTATTTCCCTTAGTCTCACTTTCCGTTCCAGATGGCAGTGGTTTAAGATGATGACCAAGATCCATAGTGGTTTTTTTTAGGAAGGTTTCTGAAAGTGGCTTATCAGCAACTTTCTGCCAACCAGTTGTTGCCTTTGTGTTATTCCAGCCACTGAGTACCACCTTGGCTTGCTGAAGGCAAAGCTTGCAAAATACAGAGCTCAGTTGCTAGAACCTTCCAAATCCTCGGCTGCCAAAGGAGAAGGCTTCGATGTGATGAAATCTGGAGATGCCCGTGTGGCACTCATTGGTTTTCCTTCTGTGGGTAAGGTCAGTGAGTGTCTGCGTTTATCACCTGATGTGTCTGCATTGTGGTTAGTGGTGGCTCTAGAGCAGAGCTGTCGCCTCTTCGCCTTTCAACATCTTGCTGTGACTTAATAGAGAGTCAAAGAGCACGGGGAGCTGCTCCCTCATCTTGCCAACAGTACCCTGTAGTCAAAGCCTTAAACTTAGAACTGCCCAGCCATGGCTCTGCTGAGGAAATAGGTGACAGTGCAGGATCTGTTGAATTGAGTCCAGAGGAGGCTACAGAGATCATCAAAGGGCTGGAGCACCTCTGCCGTGAGGACAGGCTGAGAGACTTGGGGTTGTTCAGCCTGGAGAAGAGAAGTCTTTGAGGAGACCTCTGAGCAGCCTCCCAGTACTGAAAGGGGCTCCAGGAAAGCTGAAGAGGGGCTTTTGATCAGGGAGTGCAAGGAGAGGGAATGGTTTTCAGATGAAAGAAGGGCAGTTGATATCCTGGGAAGAAATATTTTCTTGTGAGTGTGGTGAGGCCCTGGCAAAGGGTGCCCAGGTGGTGGCTGTCCCATCCCTGGAGGTGTTCAAGGCCAGGTTGGATGGGGCTTTGGACAACCTGATCCAGTGGGAGGTGTCCCTGCCCATGGCAAGGGGGTTGGAACTGAATGGGCTTTAAGGTCCCTTCCAACCCAGACCATGTTGTGATTCTATGATTTACCTTTGTTCAGCAAAGGTGCTGGCTGTCCCATCACCATTTCAATCCCTGGAACATCCACCACATGACTTCTCAGTGCTGAGGAACACTGAGGTGCTGTTTGTTTTGCTGAACACTTACCGGTGCTGCTGTCTTGCATTTCAGTCCACGTTTTTGAGTTTAATGACTTCGACTGCCAGTGAAGCTGCGTCTTACGAGTTCACAACGCTGACGTGTATCCCGGGAGTCATAGAAGTAAGTAGGATTCTCCTCCCCTCGGCAAAGCAGTGTTAAGAAAACCAGACACCTCAATGTGTCTGTTTACACCAGCTACGCTTGTGCTGCCACTGAGCAGCAGTGAGAGCCAAAGGTCTCTGCTGACTTCTGCTTTAAACTTCAGGGAATTCTCGCGTGCTTGTTGTATCAGGTCTCCTGCTGTCTATGGTGCTGATTTAGCACTTCACGAGGCTGCGTAGCTCTTCAGGATTGACTGCCTGAGCGGAGTTTTGTGCACTGCTGTTTGACTGACCAGAGCAATCCAACAATTCTCAACTGAATTTTTTATAACCGCTATTGGCGCCATTGACCAGATGGCTAGAAACCTTGACAGATTTGTTTTTAATGAAGCTTTAAAAGAGGCAATCTGTACTGTGATCAATTTGGAAAGAAAATACAACTACTTCTGTCCTTGAGGAGTTTTATTAGTGGTGGCCTAAGCATCCATCAGTAAAGCAAACGATAAAGGGCATCAAACTGAAAAGTGTCCAAGAGTAATGAGAAAATCTGGGTCAGAACTGAAAGCGGAGTTAAATAATGGAAGTGACAGTGTTGGTGTTAAAATGAACACAAATATTGTAATGCGTCCAAGTGCAGCCGTGAGCTGCAGGCACTAAAGCCGCTACTGAGGGCTTCTCAATAGCATGAAAGCTGATGTCCCTGCCAAGCTGATGAGTGAAGGTCTCCCATTATCTCCTGGTACTGTAAGATTTGCAGCACGTCTGAATAGTTCTGATCCCTCTTGGAAAGAGATGGTGGCCCTCGCTTTTCACAGTGCTGTCTTGTTAAATCAAGAAAGTGAGTTTACTCTTCCTCTTTCCTTTCTATTTCACGAGCTCAGGATAATGCTGCTCTTGTACTGTGTCCTTTGCCTGGTGCTTTGTCAGCCCGCAATCGTGTGATGCTTTAGAAGGTCAGGACCTAATGTACCACAGAATGTGGTGTTGAACGCAGCTTTATAGGAAACCCTCTGGAGGTTGCCTTGACAAAACCAAGCCATCAGCTTTGTGCAGGGTTGTCCTGCTCTGTCAGATTCATTCAGTTCCAGTCTCTGCAGGCTTTATACACCAGCACCTGCCTGGGGCTTTTGAGGCAGCTCAGGTGCCCTGCACAAAACTTTCCATCCTTCTGTTTCCTTTTCAGTACAAAGGAGCCAATATTCAGCTGCTGGATCTGCCTGGGATCATCGAAGGAGCAGCACAAGGTTGGCTGATCTCTGTGTTCATGTGAAGTAAGGATTTGCCTTCAGTAGTGTACTTGGCTGTCTCAAACGTTAGCAGGTTTCCTGGGCCAACAGTTCCCACATTGGCTTCCCAAATTTTAGAGTCCCTGATCTTATGTGAGGCACGATTCCCATTCCCAGCCCACATAAGGTTCTATATGTAGCAGGAAGAGGCTTTTCTGGAGGTGGGAGCCAAAGCAAGCCAGTCACTTTTCACCTTCGTGTGTGAGTGTTATCTTGCTCATCTGTTTTCTGGTAGAGAGGAAATCTAAAGAAAGATGCTAGAGAGGCGGAGAGGGGAATTACAGCTAAACAGTAACCTCTCTTGACTGATTTCCTGAGCTCCTGCCAGTCCTCCCATGACTCCTGATCCTGGGAAGAGTTGTTGACTTTGTCCTTCTGCTTCATCATTGTCCAGATTGGCTGGTCATGTTGGAAGATGCCTTAGGAAACCTTGGAAAATCTCCTAATGGTCTTTTTTAATCTTTTTTTTGGATGATCATATCCTGATTAACCAGGCCTCTTTCATTTTTGAGCAAGCAGTGTATGTAACCTCTATGCACAGGGTTCTGGGTGGGTAAACTGTAACTGCTGCCTGGAGCCACTACCATTGTGCACGTCTGGGGATGTCTGTCCTGCTGGCAGAGAATGCCATTTCCCCCCATGCAGCCGCACTCGGATAGCTTTACACGTACCAGTTTGTGTAACCTGTGGTGGAGGAGCAGCAGCCAAGAGCGCTTTTTAGGGCTTGTGCTGAACGTAGATAGTATGGATGGACCAGATGTGCTCACTCGGGTCCCCCTAGTAGCTGCCTACCCCCAGTACAGCACTGCAGGATCATTTTTCTTGCTTCTAAGCAGCTGTGCAGTCCCCATCTGTTGCAGAGCTCGTAGCTGGTTTCTCTCTGATGTGCGGCCATCTCCTCTCTTCTCAGGGAAGGGCAGAGGTCGGCAGGTGATAGCAGTGGCCAGGACGGCAGACGTCGTTATTATGATGCTTGATGCCACGAAGGGTGAAGTGCAGAGGTGAGGGTGTGCTGCGGGGCACGGGGAGCAGTGGGGTGTTGGGCTGGCTTCAGCGGTTCCCACATGGCTGGAAAACATGCCAGATCCCTGAAGTGCTGTGTCCCATGCCTGTTGGGGAACAGTATTTAAGCTGAGATAGGCTGAGAGAGTTGGCAATGTTCAGCCTGGAGAAGAGAAGGCTTTGAGGAGACCTCTGAGCAGCCCCCAGTACTGAAAGGGGCTCCATGAAAGCTGGGGAGAGGCTCTTGATCAGGCAATGCAGGGACAGGACAAAGGGGAACGGTTTTGAGCTGAAAGAGGGCAGATTGGGATGAGATCTTAGGAAGAAAAGTTTTCCTGTGAGGTGGTGAGGCCCTGGCCCAGGTTGCCCAGAGAAGTGGTGACTGCCCCCTCCCTAGAGATGATCAAGGCCAGGTTGGATGGGGCTTTGAGCAACTTGATCCAGTGGGAAATATCCCTGCCCATGGCAGCGTGTTGGAACTGGATGGGCTTTGAGGTCCCTTCTGACCCAAACCGTTCTGTGATTCTAGGATTCTGTTGAGTGTGAGATTGAGGTTGCACTCAGTTAGAAGCACACTGACTGACTTGGGCTTCCCAGCTGAAGGATCATTCCCATAGCACAGCTGTTCAGAGGTAGAGATGTCAGCCTGGGGTTCCACCACAAGACTCTGTGTTGCATTCGCTGTGGTTTTTAGGTGGTAGTGGGAGCTTATGGCCAGGCTCAATCAATGTGATAGTCCAAAAGGAAAGGTGTGGGTGTCACCTGACTGCACTTACTCTCACAAGTACTAACATGCAGTGTCCCTGTAGGGCCCTGCTGGAGAAAGAACTGGAATCTGTAGGAATCCGGCTGAACAAAAGCAAACCAAATATCTACTTCAAGGTGAGGTTTCCTGGGCTGCTGCAAGCACAGCTTTTGTCTGGTTGCCCACTCAAAGCTGAGGTGACTCTGTGCTGCCGCTCGTGTTGGACGGACTGAAAGGGGGCTGTGGATTTTTCAGGCTGTTCTTAAGTTGCTTTATTGTCTTCCTGCAGCCGAAGAAGGGTGGAGGTATCTCCTTCAACTCAACTGTCACGTTGACTCAGTGCTCTGAGAAGTTGGTGCAGCTCATCCTCCATGAATACAGTATCCTTTCCTAAAACAGGAGAGCTCTGAGCCATCAGACTCGATGATTGCCAAGGTCTTTTCCAAACTAGCGGTTCTATGATCAGCAGCTCGTGAGTCAAGTGGTACCTGCTATGGGACAGGTTTGTTGTGTTGTTGGTGCTTGCTGAGCTGAGAACAGGCTTTCACAAGCAAGCTCAGCCTGTTGGCTCACAGAGGACTGTGGGTGTGTTGGGATTTGGACCTTGACAATGTTCACCTCAGAAATCTTCAATGCTGAGGTCCTCTTCAGAGAGGATTGCTCCCCTGATGAGTTCATTGATGTGATTGTAGGCAACAGAGTCTACATGCCGTGCCTGTATGTGAGTATCTTGGAAACAGCCCACCTTCTGCAGCACTGACCGTCTCCTTTCTTGACTGAAGGAAACACTGTGCCTTCCTGCTTCCTAAAAGAGTAACAGTCTGGGGCTTAGGAGGCAGAAAGCACAGCTCAACAG
Source organism: Neomorphus geoffroyi (assembly GCA_033558235.1). Classification (NCBI taxonomy): domain Eukaryota; kingdom Metazoa; phylum Chordata; class Aves; order Cuculiformes; family Neomorphidae; genus Neomorphus; species Neomorphus geoffroyi. The sequence continues at coordinate 1,144,171 of JAUMJM010000038.1, forward strand.
GGAGCTTTTTGTAAGCTGCAAACATGCGGCTGCGCTCTGCGTGTGTTCCCTGTGCCCTCTTGTGGCTGGCTGCCGGGGAGCAGCGGGAGCTCCCACAGCACGAAGCCTTCGGTTCCCGTGCTGCCAGCTGTGCTTTTGGGGTTTTTCCATTGGTCCCTTGTACCAGAGGTCACTTAAGAGCTCTGTTTGATGATAACTGGGTCTCTACTGAAATCTAAGATACTGGAGAATGTTTTGCAAGACTTTAGAAGACCCAAAATTACGTTTAGGCTTCTGAATTTCAGCAGTTTACTAAGAGCCTTGGCTTGTCCTCTGCTGACAGCATCTGTATTTCTGTTTCTGATGTTGGAACTACCTTGTTGTACCTTCATCTACATCTCTTATAGTGTTACTGACTTGGCTTCCTAAAGGCTGTGTTGTTTCTCCTTTAACTTAGGTTTATAACAAGATTGACCAGATCTCAATGGAGGAAGTGGATCGCCTTGCTCGGAGGCCCCACAGTGTTGTGATCAGGTAGGAGCCTGTCACGCTGCCCCATGTCTTGGCCTGGGTGGTGTTGTGGTTTGTTTCATACAGCTTTCTCCAGCTTCTGCTAAGAAGGGGCTTCTCCCAGGGCAGCCGTGCAGCTTCTCCCAGACTTCCTTCTCCTGGAGAGGCAGGCTGCTTGGCTTCTCCACACTGTCTGCAGGCCAGAGTGAGCCAGTCTAGCTTGTTTCCTTTTAAGTCCTGATATATCTGACGGGGGCTCTGCTGCTTCAAAGCTGCTTCCTCTTCTGAAAGCCCCATTTATTTCACTTCGTGTTTTTCCTTTACTGGCCTCATTAAAGACTTCTCCCCTTGTTCTCTAGCACTTTAATAAGGCATTTCACCTTGTTCTTCTGGATCTCTAAATCACAACAAAAGTGAACACAGAGATGTTCCTGGTGTTTTGCAGCTGCGGCATGAAACTGAACCTGGACTACTTGCTGGAGAAGCTCTGGGAATACCTGGCACTTACCTGCATCTACACCAAGAAACGAGGACGTAAGTGACCATTAGCTGAACAGGAGTTTTAGAAGGTGCAAAGGGCTGCAACTCATCAAAGACAGACAGGCTGTAAGTGAGGCTCGAATGTGGTTGTCGGTGACCTCTTGTGTCTTGGAAGGGCTGCAATTATGTTTTCCGTAATAAGCTTTCAGCTCTTGGGAGATGCTTTCTGTTCCATCTGATGCAGCTGTGTTTACTCCACCACAGCCCTCCTATTCTCTCTGCACTAGAAGAGCTGCATTTCCATAATACTTTGCGTGATGATATAAGGAAATAAAGTTAGCAAGTGCACCTTTCTTCCTTATTATGCACACTCTGTGAACTGTTCAGCCCTTCAGTACCCAGAAGAGGTCTCCTGTTCCTGCTGTGAGAGTTTTGGTGATTCCCATGCCAGCTTCCTGAGGCTCAGGAGTGCCTTTGATCCTCTTTTTGCTTCATAATTCACTTGCAGCTTCTCCTAGTGATGAAAACACATCTATAACTTGTTCCTGTTTGGTTGTGACAGCTGTGGCTTTGAACTTGGGTAGATATAAGGAGATGAAGGAACTTTAGATGAGCTTGTTAAGATATGAAATTTTGGGGATGACAAGGAAAAGTGCAGGGTGGTTTGGTTTTTACTTGACTTGGGTAGTTTTGTTTGTCCTAACTATTTGGAATGGAGTTGGAGCAGGTGGATTGCGAGGAAGATGTTGACGGTCTGGTATGGGTAGCTGTACTTGTGGGTACTGAGCATCTGCAGAACGGATTTGATGCTTTCAAGCACCTGGGTTCCTGTTCCATCTGGGAGCTGGCAAGTGTTATGGGAAGAGGAATTTGGGAGTAGTAAGCACAGGGCAGTGTGAGATGATGTCAGCATGTTGGAAAACTCTTGGTGGAAATCCAATGCTTTTTTTCCCCTCTCTCCTGCTTTTCCACAGAGAGACCAGACTTTACAGATGCCATTATTCTACGAAAAGGAGCCTCTGTGGAGCACGTGGTAATTCCTCTGCATCCTTTAAGCTCCCTTGTCTCTAGAAGGCAGGAGCCTGCTGTGATTTGTGCTTTGTAAAGTGCAGGATGTGTCAATGTTTAGTTGGCGTTCTACTTTTGTTACCTTTACTGATTCCATCCCTCTCAGGTTTCTTTCCTAACTGCTATGAAAGGTTAAAAATAAATTGCTTAAAGCAGTCCAGTGAAAAGGCACATAGAAACAATGGAATGGGGCTTTGTGTGGACGGGTGATCTCTGCGTGTCTGTTCTGTATTCTTTCAAGTGCTGTTCACTGGCTTCTACTGTATTTTCTTAGACCCAAGTTGTTTCTAGTTCCTGGATAATGACCAAGTTGTTCGCAGAGCTGAACTACCTCTCATGCTGTCTGTCTGTCTGTCTTGCAGTGCCATCGAATTCACAGGTCCTTAGCCAGCCAGTTCAAGTACGCCTTGGTGTGGGTAAGTTTAACAGCAAATGAAATCCCCATTCTTGTTTTTGTCTGACTGGTTTCCTAACCCTTCTCCTCCTTTTGCTTTGAAGGGGACAAGCACGAAATACAGCCCACAAAGAGTGGGCTTAACCCATATGATGGAGCATGAAGATGTCATTCAGATTGTAAAGAAGTAACTCACTTTGGTGCCTGGCCTTGTCTTTAATCACTACAATTGGAACTGACCACGCAAAAGCAAAACAAAACAAAGGAAAAAAAATTAAGAAAAAGGGAGACATGTTCCACAGCCAAGAAAGCTTCTGTGAAGCTCCTTCTCTTGGAGAGAGGCAGAAAACGAGGCTACTGTACCTGCAAGTGGAGATGGGGAAGATGGTTTTCCATCTGTCAGCATTTCAAGCAAAGTAATGTTTTTTAAAATTAAAAAAGGAGCCAATTCTTCTAGAACAGTTCCCACAGTGGGCAACATCCTGCCCCTTGTAGGATTTGCACGTGGATCCATGTGTTAACCTACCAGTGGCTTAACCAGTGGGAAGTTTATGGATTTGTGTGAACAAACCTGGCCCTGTGCTTTTGGACAGGAAAGCCGGGGCTGAGAGAATGTTGCTGATGCTTTGCTGCTTTTCCATTCACTTAATGTAAGCATTGATCTGAAACAGAAACAAAGTTCGCCCTTCCCTGCTTGCTGAACTCAGTGTCTCTGCAGCTTTCACCATTGGAGACTTCTGTCTCTACGTCCAAGACAGCTCACGGTGAATTTAAAATGGTCCTACTTCAATTAACATGAAAACGTGGCACTCTGTGCCTCTCCTTAGCTCTACGGTAGGGTTTGAAGAACATCCTGCTCCAACTGGTACTGAGAGAGATGAGAAATGAAACCTTTAACCTGGCCAAACTGCAGCAGGGTACGATCAAAGAGCCTTAGGCTGCACTGGGCATTCACTTCTGGCACATCTCTCATCACGGAGCTGCCTTGGGAGTTCCCTCCTTTGCTCTTGTCCTGCCTGTTAGTGTCTGAGTTTTGCTGGGGATCCCTTGTTCCTCAGTCATGCCCTTAAATTCCAGTAACAGCTCTTTCAGCTCCAAGAACCATCCCATGCTGTGGGTTTTACCCCAGCCCTGTTAAACATTGTTGCTTGTCTGGCTGTTTTTCATGAGAATTCTGGATTTTTCTAATCACGCTTTTTCATTGAATACTGATGCTACATAGTTCAGAGTGCCTGATAGAGAAGGGCTCTTGCCTTCTGGGATCAAGAGTTACCAATAGCTTTTATTTTCTTTCATTGAAAAAGAGTTCAGTCTGATGCAGATTCTTTTAACTGTGAAGACAGGTCTGATTGCAAACTTGTCTGAACAGGGCTCCTTCCCTCTCCTCTATGCTCCCCCTCACCCCTCACAAACTGATCAAGCAGAAATGGAAGGATTATTTTATTTGAGAAAATAAAAATAGCTATTTCATGTGAACTGTAGGTGTCTGCTTGTGGCAGGGGAGAGGGTTTGGTGTGTTTTCTAACTCTACTTTTCCCTTTGGCCACCTGGGTGCTGTTGCAGGAGGTTGTAGGTGGAATGGATTGTGATGTGGCTGCAAGAGGGCTCTGAGGCTGGAGGGCACTTCATGAGGTGTGATGGGAGATAAATGGATGTTACATACAATACCCAAGCTAAGAAGGTGACTTTGAACTCGGAAAGTTCCCTTTCCTGACTTTGTCCGCAGCTGGAGTGCAGAGCAGATCTGATTGTGGTGGCAGCGAGCAGAGAATGAGCTCCAAATTAGCTGTGTTATGCCTGAGCTGGCTGTGGAAAGCAGGCGCTTCTCTGTGTGAATTGGGTGGGATGCCGTTCCAGCGCATTAACTTGCCCTTTAGATTTCATCTGAAGGTTGCACAGGCAGAGCTGCCTGCGCAGAGTTCCTTTGGTTTCATTTTTGACCCTGAGTTTCTGACGTTTTCACTCCAAACCTAGGTGCCTGCGAAGCCCCAGCACGTGACTGGGTAGCTGAAACTGCTGACTGTGCTGCGTCCTTAGGCCAGGTAGTGGCTGGGGTTGGGGAAAAGGTGCTTGTGTGAGGCTGAAATACACAGTGTTACCTACTAAAACATGTCCTTAGTTGGTTAGTGCCTGTCTTGGTGTGGTTGGGTTTTAAATTGACTGGTCTAGCATGCCATCGTTAGAAAGCCCTCTGTCTAATTAGCCTTACTCTTCGTTTAGGAAATTGGGCATGATATCCTCTTCAGAATGAACTGACACATGATTAAATTTGGAATGGGGATGAAGTAAAAATAGTTAAGGCAGAAGCAGCTAACTTCTTTTTCTAGTGAGAGCAGCTTTTTTTTTTTGCAAGCAATTTTATGGCTGTTACTTGAAAATGCACGCGTCTAATTGCAGTGTTCGTTCTTCCAGACGGCTTCCCTAATTGTTCTGCACTAACGTTAAAAGCTGCAAACGCTGCAGTTCAGTGCAGGAGCAGGTTTGCCTCAAGATCTCTCCGAATCCTGAGGAAGCGAGGTCTTAAGGGCAGGGGAGGAAATCTGCTGCAGCATTAGGATTATACTGGAGCCTCCTGGGGTTTATGGAATTGGCCAGACCCCTCAGTAGCTCCGTCAGGGAGCCAGCTAAGCGAGATGTGCTCACAGCCTCTTTGCTGAATGTTCTTAGGGAAAGCTTTTCTCCTTTCCAGAAGGCTGAGGTTGGTTGCACACAGGAGCTGCCTTTTCTCCACTGTATGAGGGAAGGCTTGGCTGGACGATGTTCGGAGAAAGCCACCCTCGGCAGCCTGGCTGGCGCTCTGCTCTTCTGTGCTTCAGCCCTCTGTCATTCCCCTGCCTTTTCGCACCGTGCCTTGATCCCAGAGGGCTGCACTGATCCTGCCCGCTCTGCTCGCAGAGTGCAGCCGTGCATTGCCGCTGAGCCACACTCCAGGTGTGAAGTGGGGTGGATCGGCTTCACTACAGTCCATCAGCCACCCTCCGTCTCATCCTGGAAACAACGAAGGCCCGAGGCATGCTCTGTTTAAAATGCCTGTTCCAGGCAATCAAGCAGGTTTGATTGGCTGAACACTCCTTTTATAATTTAATTTAGTCAGGAATCGTTTGCAAGGTAATAAAAAGAGACTCTGACTCCAAATACATTCATTTAATTCAATGAGAGACAGTTACTGCAGCAGGCTCGCCTCAGCCAGCTTCCCTCGCCCCATCACGCTGACATCTTAAAGCGCTGCTCGGGGCTGTATATAAGAGTCACGATCCACAGTGACAGCTTAATTGTTTCAAATGCTGACAAGGGTCACCCCAACCAGCCATCGTGCGTTGCGCGAGGCTGGCTTGGGAGGCTGCGGCGAGGAGGATTTATGGCTGGCAAATAGTTTTGAATTCCTCTGGTTGCGCCTGCTAAATGATGAACCTGCCCCTGGGGGATTTGGGCTATTGATTGTAATTTGCAGTTAAGCCCTCGCTTTCTGAGGAATCAGCATAATAAATACCCACCGCATTATGGCAGGGACGTGGCTGTGTGTGTGGAGGAGAAGGAAGCGGAGGTTTTCCTGGCTCAGGCACTGCGGTGCCTGCAGCAGGATGCTCTTACTGCCCTGGGTTTGGGAGAGCTGTGGGCTCCATCGCAGCAGGAAAGCGGTCCAGAGCTTGGTGTGATGCAGGAGCCTGATGCTGGAGAAGGGAGGATGAAGCTTTGAGGCTCATTGGCCTGCTGATCTCTGGGAATGGATCCTTGGATGCTTTGGGAAGGCAGGTGGAAATGTCCTGCTCATCCTAAGAGGGTGGTCCAGATCAGTCTCTATGCCTGGCCTGGGGGTCCCAGCCCTGCTTTGCGGGGGTGGAGGGTGTCCATTCCCATGTTCCTGTCAATTTTTCTCCTAAACTGGTGGTGTCTTTGGGGCAGGAATGGATCAGGGCCCTTCAGCTCTTCACATCTGGGGTTGGTGACACAGAAGTGGGGCAGATCTGTGTCCCGGGAGGGAAGGCACTGCCCAGCCATTTCACCAGGAGGAAGGGACAGGGACCAGGGGATGAGGGGACTAGAGCTGGCGTCCCCTCCTGATGCTCCCCAGCTCTGCAGAGGGAAGATTAGCTCCCATCCCTCTGCTCATGAGTGGAGATGAGAATAATAGCAGTCATCAAATATGCATTGGATAGCAGCAGCCTGCAGCTGCCGTGCAGCAAATATGGTCCTGCGGCTGCCGGGGGAGTGACGGTCCCCAGTGCAGAGCAAGGGCCAAGAGCACGACACCAGCAGAGCCGGGGGCTGTGGGCAGCACTGAGCCAGCCTGGTGCCATGTGGGCGAGCTAGGCTACCCCAGGTGAGTGGCTGCGAGCCCCCAGCTGGGTGGCCCGTCCCTTGGGCTGGTGGAGGCCATGATGGGAAGAACCAGGGAGGGACCTTTGTGTGCGATGTTTGTCCTTCCACAAATTCTGTGGCATGGGGCTCTGCTCCTCCGCATCGGGGTGTACAATCCTCTTGTTATCCCTGCCTGGCTGCTGGCTGCCTTTAGACCCTTTATCTCACCTTCCAACTGCACCTGCCCTATAGTCCCAGCATTCCTGCTCCCCTCCAGAGCAGAGCTTCCTCCCCTAAACACCCTATCCTTCCCAAGGAACCATGTCTCCTACCAGCCCTTCCCCAAATTTGTTTTCCATCGGGGCTGTTTTCCCAAGAAGGCTGCTGAGCTGCCAAGCTCTGCAGAGCCCCTGGGCTCAATGCCGAGGCGATGGTGCGGGGCTCCGATGCTGCCAGCCAGGGTTCCTGTGTGCACGCCAGTGCTGAGCCTGGGACATGTTGTGCCCAGCCAGTCTCTGCTTCCAGCATCTGCTCTGACCTCTCTCCTCCTCAGAACACCTCCGTCCTGGGCAGCTCTTTGTGGCAGGCAGCAGGCAGCGACGCAGCGGGCATCCCCCAGGAGATGCTGGCTCCCTGTCCTCAATTTTAGGGGAGGAACTGGGTGTATGTGAAATGGACCAGTTCAAAGGTATGATGGGTGCTCAGCAGAGTGAGGAGAGACCTCTTGTTGTCCCAGGGGCTTGGAGGGCTGTGTGGTTCTCACGATGTCCATTGGTGGAAGGGTCCAGCCTGTCCTGGGGCTCCCAGCATACCTGGAGCTCGTGGCTGGAGCACGGAGAGCTGTGGCAGGGCTGCATCCCCTGCATGTGGGTGTTTCCAGGTGGATGCACAGTGATACAGAACTGGTGCCAGGGATGGGGATGTGATGAGAGGTGCCTGACCAGCTGAGTTGGCTTCTGGAGCTGGGGCACGGAGCTCCCATGAAGCACAGTGGCAGTGGTGGGGCCAGCTTGGAACCGTGTGATGGCAGCTGTGACAGGAAGCAGGCAGTAAGCAGCCCCGGGGCTGGGTGATACCCACTGACCTACTTGGACATGGTGGAGCTGCCACCCCAAGAGCTCTGCCTGCTGATGCTGGTGCTCCCAAGGTGCATCCTGGGCAGCCGTGTGTCCTGCCAGGCTGGGGCCAGTGAAGCAGAGCCCTAGTGGCTAAAGTCTCTCTCCTCTTTTTGCCCTCAGCCCTGTCACAGCCCCACTAGCCAGGTCCCCCCATGTTCACTGCCAGCAGCCAAGGGAAGGGTGGTCTGAGGTGGTTCCCCATCACATCATGGTGCCCAGGTGTCGTTCCGTGCAGCCATGCTGAGAGGAGAGATGATGTGGGCCAGGCTCCATCAGTCCCGTACGGCACGGTCATCTGTGCCTTGGACCATGCCAGCACCACGGCAGGGTGCAGCAGGCCATGCTCCCTGCTTGGGTTGGGTTCTACTGATGCTCTGTCCCACTGGTCCCATGTTTGTGTCACCTGAGCCCCCCACCTGCTGGGTACCTCCCCTCCTGTCCATCCCTCTGCTCTCCCTGCAGCTACAGGGCAGTTTTCCCCTGTGCAGACCCCACTGGGGTGTCTCCAGCCAAGAAATTAACACAGGGAGGAGATTATCAGTTAGACTCATAAACCTTCCTGCAAGAGGGGCAGGGAGGGACCAGGCTGAGGAGAAGACAGTGGCGAGGGGTGGCAGCTATGGGGCTCTCCTGGTCTTGGGGCAGGCCAATGGGTTTGGTCCAGCAGATGCTGCTGGTTCTTGGGTTCCCTCAGCTGCTGCACAGCTGGATGCTGCTGCTGGTCCTCCTCCCTGCAAACCCCCTGCAAAGGGGTGGAGTGGTTCCTGCTCCTGCCCGCAGGTGATCCGCGCGGGGCAGCCAGATCCCACTGTTGCTGCTTAAACTTTGATGAACCTGCAGCTGCTGGAAACCAGCCCTGGCATTAACATTTGATGTGGTCACCCTGCGCCTGGGCACATGTTTGTGCAAACACGCTGCTGACACTGCCACGGAGCACACATGTGGCACATGGAACCCCCCTTCCCAGTCACGAGTGGGCACGTGTGGCACCCTGTACACACACAAAACGTGCATGGCACAGCATGGGGGGCACCTTTGTGGTTTCCCAGCTTCTCTCTGCTTCTCATTGGGTTGTGGGATTTGGTCTGGTGTTGGGTTCCTCCATCGCGGCACTCCCCTTGGCTGCGCTCCCGCTGCCAGGTGGCAAAGTCATCTCCTCGCTCTTTGTGCCACTATTTGGCTTTATGGGACCAAACAGGTCCCCGTGTTTTTTCCCTCTCCGTGCCGGCTGGAGGATGAAGTGGATTCTGCTGGGTGCTCCAATGTGTGGGAGGTGGCAGGGTCTGGTTTTGGGGTGATGACAGCACTGTGTCCCCTGCAGCGTCTTGCCAGGCAATACTCATTGCCATGGGGGCCATTTCAACTCCTTCGGAAAAGTCTCTGGGCAGGAGTGGTGCATCCCTTACATTATTCATGCTGCCACGAGCCCCAGCGGTTGGGTTACAGCCGAGCCCAGCTGCCAGCACTGCGCTACCTGGCTCAGGGGGTGCCGTGGGAGGCAGGAGGCAGCTCCTGCCGTGCTGCACCAGGGCTGCCACCCCAGCGCCATGCCAGGCGTAGGGGCATTGGCAGCCGAGGGAGCCACGGACGTGCACGTGCCTTACCGAAACCTGGCGCAGGTAAATACCCCCCCGGGGCAAGCGGTAGGGTTGGGAGCTGGCCAGTGTGCCAGGAGCCACCTCGTGCCAGTGTGGGGCATCATCTCGCAGGGCCCTGTTAGGGCCAGAGCATGAGCACCCGCCACCGCCAGGATGGCTGGCAAGAAGGGGGAGCCCAAAAAGGATGCAGAGGCCAAGGGGAAGGGGGGCAAAGGAAAGGGGAAGGATGGCAAGAAAGGCAAGAAGGAGGCACCCAGCGAGTCGGAGGAGACCTCAGACACGGAGCTGCTGAAGGCGGAGGAGAGCGAGGAGACGGAGGCAGCAGAGGAGGAAAAGGAGGAGGAGAAGGAGAAAGAGGAGGAGGTGGAAGTGGAAGCTGTAGAGGAGCCCAAGAAGGGGAAGGGGAAGGAGAAAAAGGGGATGCTCAAAGGGGTGGTGGCGAAGAAGCCAGGCCGGGGAAAGAAGGTGCAACTGGAACCAGAGGAGGAGGAGGGCGAGAGCGATGCTGCACCAGCCAAGAAGAACCTGAAGGGCACCTCCAAGTTGGTGATGGGGCTGGCAACTGATAACACCAAGAAGAAGAAAGGCGCCAAGGGTGCGGAAGCCAAGGGCCAGCCCAAAGCATCCGAGGAGCCCAGCCCAGCTGAGGTGGAGGAGGCAGCGGCAGAGAAGGCCCGGGTGAAGCGGAGCTTCCGCAGCACCTCGAAGCTCTTCCTGGGCTTCAAGAAGCTGGGGCTGCGTCGGCCCAAGAAGGGGCAGTTTAAGAACACGTCTCGCTTCTTCTGGGGCCTGCAGAAGCACAGCACCAAGAAGAAGAAGAAGAAGAAGAACAAGGCGGTGCTCAAGTCCACCTCCAACCTGATGGTTCGCTTCAAGCGCGTGGGCAAGAAGAGGAAGGAGGCAGCCAACAGCTCCCCACCAGCGAAGCCGTCCTTCCTGCTGCTGCGCCGGGGCGGGCAGGTGGCCGAGGATGGTGCATCCCTCTTCCGCCGGCGCCCGGAAAGGAAATTCAAGCCACGGGCGCAGGTGCTGAGCAAGGCGGCCGCTGCCACGGGCTGGCTGGCCAGGAAGGTGCTTTCGCGGCGTGGGCGGCTGACGGGTGGCAGCCGGGCAGCCGACACGGCCTGGCTTTCCCGAATCGGAGCCAGGAAGCTGCCATTCCCTGCGGAAGATGAGATCCTCAGGCATCGGGCCAACATGAAGCGGATCCCCAGTAGCAGCGGGCTGCCAGCCCCTGGCACCATTCAGCAAAGCCAGGAGAGACGTGGCAGCACAGTGCGGTGCCCGTCCCGGCGGCGATCCCAGCGTGTGCCCACGGAGCTGCCGATGCCACGCTATGGGTGGGCCGAGGAGGAAGATGGAACTTACAGCCGTCGGCGTGGCTTTGCCAAGGAGGAGGATGGAGCCTATGGCTCCCGACATGGCTACGCCGAGGAGGATGGTGCCTATGGCCCCTGGTGTAGCTACAGTGAGGAGGAAGACGAAGCCTGCAGCCCCCGGCATGGCTACGCAGAGGACGAGGAAGGCTACATCCAAACCCCAGCCTACCCAGCAGGGTACGGCTTCAAGGATGCGGTGCCAACCCCATACACTGACTACCCTGGCTACGAGACAGAGGACGAGTATGGGTTCTATGGGGCAGGCTGGGAGGAGGGTGACCCACCAGGGCACCCCTACGGCTACACAGAACTCGACGATGAGGGGCCATTTGGTGGCAGGTCCCCCCTTGCCCTCTACGACCCTTACAGCAGTGACCCGGAGTACAGCGAGGAGGCAGCGGGGCCCTTCGCCTATGGAGGGGACCCATACGAGGACTTTGGGGAGCCCCTCGCTGGGGGATACCCAGGCAGTGAATACCCTGAGCATCGCATCCAGTACAGCGAGGGAGGGTGGGCGCAACACGCCCAGTCCTCCTGCAACCCCTATGCTCTGGGCCTGGAAGAGATCGCCGAGGCTGAGGAGCCTGAGGAGTGCGAGGAAGAGGAGGAGGAGGAGGATGGCGAGTACCCCTTCTCCATCCTTAGCGCCTCCTCGCTCCGCGGCATGCGGGAGACGCTGTCCTCTAAGCTCTCCCTCAACAGGAAATTCAGGCTCTTCCCCCGGCCCCAGGTCAAGATTTTTGGCAGGGACCGCCTGGATGTGCCCCTCCTGCCATCCCCTCACCTGCCCGCCACCCGTGATGAGGATGACTACGATGAGTATGAGCCCCCACCAGCAGCCCCTGGCCCCACAACATCCCGGTGGCATCGGGTTTCGGCAGCGCGGGCGTGTGGGAGCCCGCTGGGGCAATTCCTCCAGCGCTCCCTCTCGCAGCCCCCCGGCCCCCCACCTCGGGTTGCAGGCGAGTTTCGGGAGCCCCGCACCCCTCAGCCCTCCTACAGACGCTCCAGCCGCAGGCTGGCCAGGATGGAGAGCACTGGTTTGGGGGGCCGGGACCCCTCGCCACGAGCATCCCCAGCCAGGGGCCCTTCTGCGCTGGCAGGGCGCTGGGGGCAGCCCCCAACCCGAGAGCCGGGGGCGGCACAGTCATCGTTCCGTAACCCCTTTGCCAACCCTGGGTGCTCCCCGTCCCCCCCACCAGCTCGGCAGCACCCCAGTAGCGTGGGGGGTGATGGGCTGCAGCGATTCCCCTCCTTGGTGGGGAACCTCCGGCGGTTTGGCTCGGAGCCCCCCACCCCAGCACCCGCTGCCGCCCGCTCCCCGAGGTCACTGGGGAGGCGTTTGGGGGTGCCCGTGGCGGGGTCGGGGAGACCCCTGTCTCCCCGGCCATCATGGCGGAGCAGCCCCCCCGGGCTGCCGCTCCCCCAGGCCTGGCCCCGGCTCCCTGAGCCCCCCACCAAGGCGGTGAAGCCGCTGCAGAGGAACCCGTTCCTGGCACCAAACTCCCGTCCCGGCAGCCGCCGCGTCAGTGCCCCCGGCCCCTCCTGGGACGCAGAGCCACCCCCCTGGCAGGGTGCCACACGGGGTCTGGCCAGGGTGCCCCCACCACCCAGCTCTGCTCCCAGCACCCCCAAAACCTTCATCCAGCGTATTGGGCAGCCCCTTGCTGGGATGGCCCCCCCCTCCCCTGCATCGAGGCCTTCTTCGGCCAAAGCGGGGTCCCGCAGCCCCTCCCCGGGGCGCTCTGTGGGTCAATCCCTGGCATCGCTGCTCGTGGGGAGCATGGCCTCTGCCGAAGCCCCTCCATCCTCGCCGCTTGCCCGCCGCCCCTCCTCCCGCTCCCCTTCCTTGCCCCAGCGCCCATCCCGGCGGGACGGGAGCACACACAGGTCACCAAGCACACCGGTGGGGCAGCGGGGCTGGGGGGACCCTGGGCACCCCGTCCTCCCATCCTCTCCGCGTGGCAACCGGAGCCCCTCACCACAGCGTCACTCCACTCTCTCTGCTTCCCGTGGCCGAGCTCCCAGCTCCCCAGTCACCCCCCGCCATGGCACTCGTGCCCCAGGGCCGGCGGAGGCCGTCGAGGGCGATGGGGTGGCCGGGGAGGAGGGCGCAGGCCGCTACGCTGTGGTGACGCCGCAGGTGCAGAGGTTGGGCTCCTTCCGGCGGGCGTCCTGCATGTACAAGCAGCACTGGTCCACGCAGCACGTCGTGCGGGTGCAGGAGATGCCCGACGCCTGGACCGTCGAGCAAGGCCCCTCCCGGCAGCCCAGCCAGCGCGGCCGGCGGTGGGCAAGCCAGCGAGGAGCCGATATTGCCCGATATCTGTGCCAGCGCTCGCTGGCGGGCGGCTGGAGGGACAGGCACCCCTGGGCAGACGGGTACCTGGGCACCAAGCAGCCCTGGCGCACCAAGGTAATGCTGATGGGGAGCCCACCAGGGAGCCAGCGGTGGGATGGAGCCGGGGGTCCAGTCTGCAGTCGGAGGGATCCGGGATGGGATGGTGTTTTGATGTGGCTTCTGGCTCACTGGAAGGCGAAGCCAGCGGCATTGGGGGGTTTACACCACCCAGGGGTAGGGGGCAAGTTACTATGGGGGCACTGGGTGCTGGTGAGGGTCCTGCAGAGGAGCAGGGTAGAGGGGGGTGGCCATCACCCGCTGTGTGTGCCCCCCTGTGCACGGCCCCCTTGGGGACACCTGACGCTCGCGTATGGAAATGCTGAGACCAGATCTCCGTCTGGGGCGGGCGCGGGTGACACGCTCACCCGGCGGGTGTCTGCTTTCTAGCTGGCAGCCTGGCTGGCTGCCAGCATGCGCTTCTGTGTGCCACCTGCCCCACATCTGTGGGGAGCAGCCCCCAGCCCCACGGCTCAGCCCCCACCACAGTTCCCTCCCATCATCTCCCCTGGATGTGACTCCCTGTCCAGGGATCCCCATCACCCATCGCCTGCAGCCCCCCCCCGGGCTATGGGTGAGCCATGGGGTGTTGCAGTGGAGGCTGCTCAGCTGCCTCCACCCGTTCCTGCCTGCCCACAGGGAACAGAACTGGGGCTCTTCTTCCCAGGATGGTCCCCAGGGATGCTTTTGTGTCCCCGTGTCTCCATTTCCAGCACAGCTGCTCTCCTCTGACATGTGACACTCTTGCTGGGGGACCTGTTTCAGGGCTGTGAGATGCTTGCTCAGGTCCCCTGGCTGCTGAGTCCCCAGTGTGGGGTCACAGATGGTGGGTTTGAGGTGGTGGTGGTGGCCAGGTGGGTTGTTGGAGGGGCCCGGTGTGGCCCTGCCGACAGAACCGGGCTGGTTTGCTCCGTGCAGATGCAGTCACTGTGCAGCCTGCCCATCGTGCGGTACCAGGAGCCACAAGAGGAGGACGGACTGGAGGACATGACCCAGCTGGAGTGAGTGTCCCTGTCCCCTTCACCACCCACTGTGACCCAGCACTATAGGGGCCAATGGGGCTACAGCATCCAACCGTGCACCCCATGGCCCCCACTGCTCCCCACCACATCCCATCCCAACACAGGGTTTGCTTCAGCCTCCCAGGGCTGGGAATGATGGGAACACACCTAGGGACAGCAGGGATCTCCTGCCCCCCCTGCCTCTCCCTAACGCAGCCTCTGCTCCATGCCAGGGACCTCCAGGAAGCTGCGGTGCTGAGCAACATCCGGACACGGTTTGAGCGCCAGCTCATCTACGTAAGCATACGGGGACACAGCATCCCTCAAAGACGCTGGGTACATGGTCTTCAGGGGGGTCATCGCTCTCTGAGCACTCACGGGTCTAAACCTCCCTCTCCCACAGACCTACATTGGCAGCATCCTGGTGTCAGTGAACCCCTACCGGCTCTACAACATCTACGGGACGGAACAGGTGCTGCAGTACGAAGGCAGAGCACTGGGCGAGAACCCACCGTGAGTATCAGGGTGTCCCCAGGTGCTTTGTGGGGACAGGGGCACCCCTATCCTCCATCATGTACCCTGGGTCCTACAGCAGCCCTGGGCTGGGTGGTCCCAGGCCCCTGAGGACCCTTGGTGTCCGTGTGTGGGAATGCTCAGGGTGCACTGGGGGCCGTACCAGCAAGATCCCTGTACTGGGGCAACGCTGCACTGCACCCCCAGCTCCTGCTGCCCCACCTCCTGTTTCCCTCCAGGCACCTCTTTGCCATCGCGAATGTCGCCTACTCCAAAGTGATGGATGCCAAACACAACCAGTGTATCATCATCAGGTGGGACATCCCATTGCCCCCTCATCAGAGCTGCCCTAATTGCCCGTTGCTGGGATGCTGCCACCAGTCTGGCCTGGCCCCAGCACCAGTGGGTGCTAAGGGGGTGGGGTGCTGGGTGCATTTGGGATAGGTGGCACCTTCAGCCCCCTGCTCAGCTGGTGACAGCCCTGGCCATGTCCCCACTCTGTGTTTCAGTGGGGAGAGCGGCTCCGGAAAGACTGAAGCCACCAAGCTGATCCTGCGCTACCTGGCAGCCGTCAGCCAGAAACGCAGCACTGTCCCACAGGTAGGCGACAGCCCCATCCCCAACCTCTTGTCCCACTTCCCCACGCTCTCCTCCACTCCCTGCTCATGTCCCTGCCACTCGCTCTTTGTCCCCACGCTTCCACCTGGACCATGGCAGATAGAGGTACCGTGGGACCTCATGGGCTGGAATGGTTCAAGGGGTTTGAGTGCTGTGGTGGCATCTCTGCCACATCACCCCAGCTGTGGGGGGACAGCGGGGATGGGCAGCAGGAACTTGGTGCATGCACATGCATGGGATCCTGGTGCTCTCCTGCATCCTTGCTACAGAGCACACCTTGAATTTTGGCACCCAGGAATGTCTGCATGGGGTGGCAGGGAGGGTGGCAAAGGGGTTCTGCATGAGTCAGCCCGTGGTGTATCGCGGTGCTTGGGCTGATGCCTTGGCTCTCCTCATCACCGTGGCAGATCCTGGAGGCGACCCCCTTGCTGGAATCCTTCGGCAATGCCAAAACTGTAAGGAATGACAATTCCAGCAGGTTTGGGAAATTTGTGGAAATCTTTCTGGAAGAGTAAGTAATGCTGAGCACAGTCCGTGTGCAGCCCGACCCACCCCTGTGCATCTCGCCCTGCCCCGAGGGTGCCCAACTTGACCACCAGCCCTGCTGTGGGGCTGCCCCTTGGCTCTGGGATGGGGTGCACATGGGGACACTTCTGGGCACAAACTATGACAGGAGAAAGGCAATGCCACCTGAGGATGGACAGATGTCCAGGGTAGGGATGCTGTGCCCTGTGCTGGCACCCTGACTGCTCCGGGTCCCTATTCCTGACCCACCCTCTCCCAGCCCCACTGATCCCAATGTAGGGTGCCCGATATCAACCTAGGGTGCAGCAGCTCCAGCCCTCACTCAGGAGCCGGGTGTGGGCACCTCCCGTCCCTGGTGGGGGGCACCTAGGGACTGGCACCGACCCCCTATGTGCTGGGGGCAGCACTGGGGCACGGATGAGCACCAGAGTGGGGAGCAGAGCCCATGCCTGTATCGAGAATGCCAGCTGAGTGCCTGCTCTCGCCCCTGCAGCGGCTTGATCTGCGGTGCCATAACCTCACAGTACCTGCTGGAGAAGTCCCGCGTTGTCTTCCAGGTGGGTGGTGAGGGGGTCCCGGGCTCTGGCCCTGCAACACTGCCCCCTCCGCTGCCCCCAACACACCTTGGTCCTCTGCTCCCCAGGCCAAGAGTGAGCGCAACTACCACATCTTCTATGAGATGCTGGCAGGGCTGCCTGCCCAGCAGCGGCAGCGCTACTGCCTGCAGGGTGCCGAGACCTACTACTACCTGAACCAGGTACCATGGCCCCCACCTGACACCCCACCCTCACCTATGTTTTGGGGGACTGGCTGAGCCTGGGGTGTTGATGGGCTGGGTCCTTCTGGATCCGGCACACAGGTGGGGAGGGTCCTCAGGGCAGGGGTTTGGTGCTGCCCCCTGGGACTCACTGATGGCATCGAGGTGTCCATGCCAGGGTGGGAACTGCGAGATACCTGGCAAGGACGATGCAGAGGATTTCCGTCGGCTGCTCAACACCATGGAGGTGCTGAGCTTCAGCGTGGAGGAGCAGAACAGCATCTTCCGCATCTTGTCCTCTGTCCTCCACTTGGGCAATGTCTACTTTGAAAAATACGAGGTACTCCAAAGGGAGCCAAGCTGTGCTTCTCGAGCCAGATTCAGGATGTGGTTGAGAGGGACATCCCACCACCTCACTGTGTCCCATAGACCGACTGCCAGGAGGTCGCCACCGTGGTGAGCGCCACGGAGATCCGGACGGTGGCTGAGCTGCTGCAGGTCTCCCCTGAGGGCCTGCAGAAAGCCATCACCTTCAAGGTGACGGTGAGTGGAGGGAGGGGTGCACAGAAAGGGGGTCCCTGGGGACCATGGCTAGTGTTGCTAAAACTCCATCACGGCATTGGTTTTACATGCCCCCACCAGGAAACGCTGCGGGAGAAGATTTTTACCCCTCTGACCGTCGAAAGTGCTGTGGATGCCAGGTAGAGGGGAGAAGGAGCTGTGCTGTGTGGGGGCACGAGGGGTGTCTGGCATCTAGGGACAGGGTGGAGGTGAAAGGCCAGGCTGGGAAAGAGGATGGTCAGGTCCCTTAGTGAAGATCAGGCTCACTGGTGATTGAAACTGCAGCCTCAAGGGCTGCCCCACACATGACATGGGGCTGTGATGGGTGCTGGCCACATCGTACTGTGCTGTGCCATTCCATGCCATGCCATGCCATGCAATACTGTGCCATGCTCTGCCATGCCATACTGTGCCATGCTGTGCCAGAGCTCCAGTGCCTACTCATCTTGCCCCTTCCCAGGGACGCCATTGCCAAGACCCTCTACTCCCTGCTCTTCGGCTGGCTCACAGACCGCATCAACAAGCTGGTGTACCCGCGGCAGGAGGCTCTCTCCATCGCCATCCTGGACATTTATGGTTTCGAGGTGAGCAGGATCCATCCCAGCTCCATTCCCCTGGCCACCAGCCCTGGGGCTGCAGGCTCTCAGACTCCACAGCCTCTTCTCGCAGGACCTCAACTTCAACAGCTTTGAGCAACTCTGCATCAACTACGCCAATGAGTACCTGCAGTCCTTCTTCAACAAGATCGTCTTCCAGGAGGAGCAGGTGGCCCAGGAAGCAGTGCTGGGCTCTGCCCTGTGCTGAGCATCCTCACGGGTCTGAAAGCACACGACTGATTGAGTGTCGTCCCCACAGGAGGAGTACATCCGAGAGCAGATCGAGTGGAAGGAGATCCCCTTCAGTGACAACCAGCCCTGCATCGACCTCATCTCCCAGAAGCCCTACGGCATCCTCCGGATCCTTGATGACCAGAGCTGCTTCCCCCAGGTGAGGGGCTGCCCGGTACTGAGGTGGTGAGGACTGCAATGCTGGGCGGTCACTGTTCCCGGGGTGTCACCGTGGCCTAGGACTGCTTTGCTCCTAGGCTGTCCTGGACAGCTTGGGAGACTCCCTGGCTTTCTCCAGGCTGGACAGGCTCTGGGAGGTCCTAGGTCGTTGCCACTGGTGCCTGCTTTTGCAGGAATTACTGACACTCCCTCTGTAAAAACAAGAAGGGCTGTTGCACCCTCTCTGCTGATGGGGAAACTGAGGCACAGAGTGGCAGATACCTGTGACCAGGTGGCTGCTTGGTGGCAGAGCTGAGAGCAGGGTCTGGCCGGTTGTCCAAGCATCCGCACCTCCATGCCTGTGTCCCTTGGGCTGCCAAACCCCCCAAGCTGTGTCTTACCCATTTTTCCATTCCCAGGCCACCGACCACACATTTCTCCAGAAGTGTCACTACCACCACGGGGCGAACCCGCTGTACACCAAGCCGAAGATGCCGCTGCCTGAGTTCACCATCAAGCACTATGCAGGGAAAGTGACCTACCAGGTGTGCAGTGGTGGGATAACCAGCCTGAGGTTTTAAGGAGGCTTAAAGAGAAGGTTTATGGGGTTAATCCTGCACCAGGGGGTGAGGGGCAGCCCAGGGAGTCTGGCTTAGGGCCAGGAGCAGCCCTCCACCCACGGTGTCCTGGCCTGGAGCTCCTCACCTCTGTTACACAATGCCACCAGGCTCCTCACCGCAAGGTTTTGCTCTTTGCCAGGTTCACAAGTTTTTGGATAAAAACTACGACCAGGTCCGGCAGGATGTGCTGGACCTGTTCATCAGCAGCAGGACCAAGGTAGGGTCCTGCCCAGCCCTGGCTCTGCAGTGCTGGGGGATGCTGGGCATGAGCAGCCCCCTTCCATACACTCTCATCTCCTCAAGTCTGTAACCGCACGGCTGGGGAAGCTCAGGGGGACCCGGAGCAGAAGATCCCTTCTTCACCCTGTGCCCACTTTCCGTGGGGTCTGCTGGGCTTTGATCCTTCAAGCACTGGCACAAGTGGGCACATGGGCTGCTCTAGCACACCCCCATCCCCATCTGGAGAATCCAGGGTCGTGGCTCAGTGCTGGGCAAAACCACAGTGGCTGGGCTGAGGAGCTGGGAGAGCTGTGCCACCCTGGTCACCTCCCTAACCCTTCCCATCTCCCCAAGGTGGTGGCCAACCTCTTCTTCGGCCATGCCCAGGTGGTGGCCCGGCAGAGAAGCCTGGTCAGGAGGAGCAGCACCAGGACACGGCGGTACAAGGCCCCCACCGTCGCTGCCCGGTTCCAGCAATCCCTCCTGGACCTCGTGGAAAAGATGGAGAGGTCAGGGCAGGCAGGGTGGGCAGGGCAGGCAGCCAAGCCGTGCCCTGGGCTGGTGGGAGCAGGGTGGCAAGCAGACCTGAACCTGAGGTGGCCAGGCTGGCTTTGCCCCTTGGCCCCCATGGTCAACGGGGTCTCTCCAATACAGGTGCAACCCCTTCTTTGTGCGCTGCCTCAAACCCAACAACAAGAAGGTGAGAGCTGGCCCAGGGCTTTCCTGCCTGCAGTGGTGCTGGTGCTGCCTGCAGGATGATGCTGGAGCATGGTGGCTGTGTGGTGGGCAGGGTCTACCAGCAAGGCTGCTGAGGCTTCTCTCTGTCTCCTCACCCAGGAGCCGGGGCTTTTTGAGGCCGACGTGGTCAGCAGCCAGCTGCGGTACTCGGGGATCCTGGAGACCATCCGCATCCGCAAGGAGGGCTTCCCCATCCGCATCCCTTTCCTTGTCTTCATCGACAGGTGCCTGGGGTCTGGGGGCCACCATCCTGGTGAGAGGCAACCACAAAGCTTGTGGGTGTTTTCAGGGCAGCATTTGGCCCCAGGGGTCTTCCATGGTGGGAGCTGGGAACCCCCGCTGTGGTGCACAGCACTGGCAAAACTGCTTTCCCAGGCGTGGTGCTCATCACCATAGAGAGGGTCCGTGACTGTGTCCCGGTGGGGTGCTGTATGGTCACAGTGTTGTGGGCTAACCCAGGTACCGCTGCCTCATCGACATGTGGTCCAGCGTCATTCCCAACGGAGCCAACTGCGTGGAGATGCTGAGGAAGCTCTGCCCTGTCAACCCCAGCATGTACTACGTTGGTGTCACCAAGGTCTGACCTGGGCAGGGGCCCTCGCTCTGACGATGCCCTGGGGAGGGTGGCTGAGGCAGGGGGTTCACAGGATCCCCCCTCCCCTTCCCAGCTCTTCTTGAAGGAGCAGCTGTACCAGGCGCTGGAGAGCAAGCGAGCCCGTGCCCATCACCTGGCCGCACTCACGCTCCAGCGCTACGCTCGCACCTTCTTCATCAAGAGGCGCTTCCGTTCCCTGCGCCGAAAGATCATCCTCCTGCAGAGCCGGGCACGGGGCTACCTGGCCAGGTGGGAATCCCAGGGGGGTGGCAGGTGGGCACTGGTGGATGGCAGAGAGTGACGGGTGCCCTCCTGCAGGCAACGGTACCGGCGCATGCGGCACACACTCATCAAGTTCAGGTCACTGGTGCACATCTACGTGAACCGCCGGCGGTACCTCAAGGTGAGGTGGGGACTGGCACATCCCAGGAGGGTCCTGGGAACCTGCTCTCGCCCTGCTGCATGCTCGGTGGTGGGCCTAGAGAGGGCACAGTGATATCCCCAGATCCTGGTCCCTGCACACCCCATGCCCAACACCTCCTCCAAGCCCCATGGGGTGTGGGCAGTGCCTCTTCGGGGGGAAAGCCTTATGATGCTGGGGGCTGATGGCACTCCAGGGGGGTCTTGCTGCCTCTGGGTCTCCCTTCATCCCAGCGGGGGCTCAGCACGGCTGCTCTGCTTGCAGAGGAAGGAGGATGCCCGCCGGCGGGTGGAGGAGGAGAAGGAGAGGATGAAGCAGGTAAAGGGGTGCAGGGATGCGGCACGCATGTGTGATGCACGTGCAACTTGTGTTGCTGCACCCTGGCCCCTACCATGTGCTCGCCCATCCCTATGCTGCCAGCCAAGGCTCCCCTAGGTGCTGGGAGCAGTGTGACAAGTGGGTGCATCCCTGTGCTGCACCGGCAGGAGCTGACAAAGAGGGAGGTGGTGGACGTCACCCACCTGGAGATCCCAGCCGAGCTGATGGGACTGCTGGAGGCTGCTGCAGGTGAGCAGGTCTTGCACCATCACTGTCACCGCTTCCAGCCCCACATCCCCATCTCTGTGGCCATGCCATAGCTGTCCGCTGTGCCGTAGCCGCCCAGGAGGTGAACGCTGGCTGTGTGGTCCTGGTGCCACCACCGGCGCTGCAGCCTGAGTCCCAGCTCACCCTCCCGCTCGACATCAATGACTACCCCATGGCCAAGTACGTGCGGGGCCACTTCCAGGTAAGGTGGGCGCTGTGGCCCCGCAGCGGGGAGCCTGCCCCCCCTGGGCAGCTGGTTTTCGGGGAGTCCTTGGCACCGCGGTCGTGGCTGAGCGGTTAGGTTGGGGGTCCCCATGGCACCTCTGCCCAGAGGCTTCCCACGCCATCCCACTGGGCTGTGCCCTGGTTTCGGCCCCAGGGATGCGATGGGGGGTGTGAGGGGCTGGATCTGGGGTGGCTGTGGTGCCGCGAGGGGCTGGCAGCGCCTTCCCTCCCTCCCCGTGGGTTCCTGTCATCTCCAGAGGCCGGGGCCCCGCTGAGGTTATCGGAGAAACACCGGCTGAGCCCTCCTGGACGCCTGACACGGGGCGGATTCGGAATCACTGGGGCGGGAGACCAGGTCGCTTCGCTCCTGGGACCCCAGCACCACTCCCAGTCACTTTGCCTTCTTCTTCCTCCTCCTTGTCCCCTATTTTTGCCACCTGTTTCCCAGTCCCTGGCATCCCGAACCACAGCGCCGGGGCTGGATCCTGCTCTCAGCCTCACCAAGGTGCCAGCATCTCTGGTGCTGTTGGCACAGCCTGATCCCTGCCCCGCTGCCAGGAGGCTGCTGGCCCCATCCTGCACCCAGCCCCCTTGCACCCCTATAACCCCATCCAGCATCCAAGCCACGCTCAGCACCGTGGGGCCCAGGGCTGTCCCCAGAGCCCAGGTAGCCATGGGTGCGGGTGTCACTGCAGGAGCCAGCATTTGGGATGCTGACAGCCCCGCTGACGGCCCCGCTCACCCGCCTGGACGAGGAGCTGTGCCATGAGGCGCTCAGCCTCTTCCAGCTGGTAGGTGTGACGACGTGGGATTCTGCCCCGTGGTCCCCTGCCCGCTCCCTACCTGGGGCCGGAGGGAGGACCTCGCTGTCCCCATGGCAGATCCTGCGGTTCATGGGGGACCCGGGGCTGGGCGGCCCACAGGAGATCCTCTTTGGCAACTACATCGTGCAGAAGGGGCTGTCAGTGCCAGGGCTACGGGACGAGCTCCTCGCCCAAGCTGCCAACCAGGTCTGGCGTAACACCAACGTCAACAATGAGGAGCGGGGCTGGCTGCTTCTGGCCACCTGCCTCAGCGCCTTCCCCCCCTCCACTGCCTTCGACAAGTACCTGCTCAAGTGAGCCGGGGCTGGGGACAGGGCTGGGGCTGGGGCTGGCTGGGACCCTTGGGGACGGCCTGGCACGCATGCCGGGGCGTGCTGCTGGGTCATTCCAGGGGCTCTCCAAGCCAGCCTGCTCATGTGCTGGGATGCTGCCCAGGTCCCTCCGGGATCCTCTCGGTCAGCCTGGCACGTGTGCCTGGGGATTATGCCCAGGTTCCTCCAGGATCCCTTTGGCCAGCCTGGCACTCATGCCCAGGATGTTGCCCAGATCCCTCCAGGGATTCTCTTAGTCCCTCTGTGGTCCCCTGAACCAGCCTGGCACACGTGCCTGGGACTGCTTTCCAGGTGTCTCCTGCAGCACCCTCACTTCCCTGCAGGTTTGTCTCTGACTACGCCTTTGCCGGCTACAAGCCAGTGTGCCAGCGCAAGCTGATGCACGCCATGGCACAGTCACAGCTGGGTGCCACGGCTGCCCGTGCCTACCCGCCCTCACTGCTGGAGTGGACGGCAAACCGGCGGCAAGCAAGCATGGCGCTCAACCTCTACTGCTTCAATGGTGCGGGGCCAGGGGCACAACGGTGGTGAGGGTTGGTCCTGGACTGACCACTCTGCCACCACCATGAGCAGGAGGGCACCAGCAGGATCCACTCACTTCCCATCCCTCTCCAGGTGACCAATTTTCTTGTCCTGTCCACTCATGGATCACAGGCGAGGACCTGGCAGGAGATGTCCTGAAGTACAGGTACCCATGGGCTCAGCACCCCTCACCCAGCAGGGTGAGCACAGGGCACAGCATCACCCCAGGGCCATTGAGGGTGACCCCAGGATGCGGGACCCAGAATGCCCAGCTCATGGGCAGGGTGTCCCTGTGGATCTATGCCCGCACCCAGTGTCCCACTGTCGGCAGGGGGCTGGCAGAGGGTTGGCGCGGCTGGTCTGTGGCTATGAAGGCAGGTGCCCAGTGGGCAGAGCTGGCTGGCCACGACTATGTCCTGGACCTCGTCTCCGACCTTGAGCTGCTCCGAGGCTTCCCCCGGCAGAAGTCCTGTTTCCTCGTCGCATGGGAGGGGGCCGAGAGCTGCGGCAGGGACAGCCGGGTGTAGGTACCTGGGCAGGGATGGGTGCCCGCCCCATGGTGGGGCTGGTGGCGGCAACACTAGATATTAGGAAGAAATTGTTCATGATGAGGGTGGGGAGGCCCTGGCCCAGGTTGCCCAGAGCGGTGGTGGCTGCCCCATCCCTGGAGGTGTTCAAGGCCAGGTTGGATGGAGCTTTGAGAACCCTGATCCAGAGGGAGGTGTCCCTGCCCATGGAAGGGGGTGGAACTGCATAGGCTCTGAGGTCCCTTCCACCCCAAACTATTCTATGATGCTATGAACACCAGCACCAGGCTGGATGGGTGCTGGCAGGGGCATGGTTGGGCATCCTGGGGAGCATCTGGTACCCAGCAGGTATAGGATAAGCACCTCCCTGCAGGGTGCTGGGACACAGCTTTGAAATGGATGAAGTGCCGCCTCCCCCGGCTGTGAAAGCCCCCACGCTGCCATCCACAGAGGCGTATCCCTCCCACGGTAGGGCATCATCCCCCTGGTCCCCCCGAGCCGCTGGCAGGGCCGTACTGGTGAACCCTGCTGTGCTGGTAAACACTGCCTTGCCGGCAAAGCCCTGCTGCAGCCAACTCATCCCTCCTCACCCTCCAGCAGATGGGGACTTCAGGGAACCACGCAGCCAAAAGGGTCTGGACCGGTACCTGGATAGCCTCTTCGACCCTGTCCTCTCCTACGGCAATGGGGTGAGAGGGGCACCCCCTACCCGAGGGAGTCCAGCATTTTGGGGTGCTGGTGGCTTGGTCTCTGTCCCCTGACACTTGTCCCCCAGGAGCTGGAGAAGCCCACTGCCGTCTTACAGAGGATGAAGGGAGGAGGCAGCACAGGAGGAGGGGATGGTGGTGGTGATGCCAAGCAGACTGGTCCCTCCATGCCCACAGAGATGCAGCAGCCAAAGAGTGAGCTCCCCGATTGCTCCTCCATCCTTATCCAGCTTCCTGCCTCAGTTTCCCCACCCAGTCCCTTTTGTGGGGGACATCCCTACAGCCCTGGTATGGCGCTGCAGGATGACCCTTTGCTGTCTCAGGTGTGGAGCCAGCCCCGTCCCCGCAGCACCTGGCAGATGCCAACCAGCCACCTGCAGTGGTCAGTGGGGAGGGCCAAGGGTGCTGGGAGGGCTCAAGTCCTGCCCAGGCTCTGCTGCAGGGCAGCGCTCCTGGGGGGCTCCCTAGGGCTGGGGGCAGCTGGATACTTACATCACAGTGTCCTTTGCAGGGCCGAGCAGCAGAGGAGACACCAGCCCGTGCCCCCCAGCCACGGCCCTACTTGCAGAAAGCTGGTAAGATGTCCTGGTGGGACAGGGTAGCAACGGAGACTCGTGGCCCCGGATGTGAGGGCCATGCCTGGCCCCACCTGAGCCACGTACTTGGCCCCACAGCAAACGTGGGCCGGCAGTGGCCAGGTGAGCTAGTGCAGCATTCCCGGCTCAACTCAGAGCACTTCCCACGGCCCACGCACGACATCCGCAACATCATCCGGCAGTGCCAGCCGGCCTCACGGGGCTCCCAGCCCTCCAGGTACCTACCCTGGCCCCCAGCCAAGCCACGGGCTTCTCCTTCTTGTGAGTGTGAGTGCTGGCCCTGATGGTGAGGTGCAGACAATGTGAGGCTGCAGGCAATGCTGGGGATTCAGATGATGTCAGGATGCAGATGATGCTATGATACAGGCGATGCCAGGGTGCAAGTGATGCTGGGGGTGGTGTAGGCAATGCCAAGTTGTATATGATGCCTGAATGCAAGCGAAGCCAGGGTGCAGGCGATACTGGGATGCAGGTGATGTCATTATGCAGGTGATGCTGAAGGTGTAGGAGATGTCGAGGTGCAGACAATGCCTGGATGTAGGTTTAGCTAGGATATAGGTGATGCCAGGATGCAGGCAACTCTGGGGATGCAGGTGATGCCAGGGTGCAGGTGATACTCAGGTGCAGGTGATGTCAGGATGCAGATGATGTGGGGTGCTGTCTCCACAGCAAACTCTTCGGGAAGAAGCTGGACCCCCATGAAGAAGCCATGCAGATCCTGAAGGAGCAGCTCTCGGCAACCCGGGTGCCAGTGGCTGCGGTAGGGATGCAGCTGTCCCTATGCCCCCCATGCCAGGCTGGGGGAGTCACCAGCCCTGACCACAGCCTGCGCTCTGCCTCGCAGGGGCACAAGGAGATGGTGGCAGCGGTGAAGCCGGTCACGAGCAGCCGGTACCAGCTGCGAGCACCGATGGGGCGTCTGGCAGCCACCCAGTCCCCAGGTATCACAGAGCAAAGCTGTGGCACTGGGAAGGTGCAAGGTTGAAGTGGGGCACCTTGTCCTCCCCAGCAGCACTGGGTGATTCCTGATGCAGCCAGGCACGGGTCCAGCTCTGCAGCATCCTTATGGGACAACTGCTCTGCTAAACCTTCCCTGGCCCCTGTGCCTCAGTTTCCCTAGGGGGAGAGGGGCTGTTGTTGGTACCCCCAGGGGTGTGCAGGGCTTTCCATCCCTTCGCAGTGTCTGTCTCACGGGAGCTCCCATCTGAGGCGCAGCAGGTCCAGACCCAGCTGCACCGGAGCTGCAGCGAGGACTTCTACACCTACCACAACGTGCCCTGGAAAATATACATCCGCAAGGAGGTGAGGGGTGGGGGCTGACAGGCTGGTGTCAGAGTGCTGTGGGAATAAAAGGCGGCTTTACACCGAGCCCAGGACCCTGCAGGATGGGTGATGCTGGTGATGCCAAAGAGCTGGGCTGGTCTCCCTCCTGGCAGGTTTTCTACCCCAAGGACAGCATCAACAACCCTCTGCTACTTGACCTCGTCTTCCGGCAGGTGAGACACTCAGCTGGTCCTGGAGCTGCTCCGGGGGTCCCTTGGGAGTTGGGTGATTGTTTACTCAACGTAGTGCAGCCGTCCTGTCTTTCCCTGCCGAGCTGCAGTGGAGGAGCAGGAGGTGTCCCTGTTGGCCGCCCCAATGCAGGGGTCCTTGCAGGGCAGAGGTGCTGGGGGATACAGCGCTCCCCCCTTAAATGACCCCACCAGTCCTCACCCCCTTCCCCAGATCTTCCACGATGTGCTGTCGGACACCTGCATCCGCATCAGCCAGGAGGAGCGGCTCCGCTTGAAATCCCTCTTTGGTAACCCTTGCCTGCACCCCCATGCCCTACTGCTCCAACACCTGGGGGGCCCACACCCAGCCACCCCACTGCCCATCCTCATCTCCTGGGCATCTCCAAGTCACAACTGGCTCTGCTTAAAGCTAGAACAGTTTTGCCTCCAAACACAACAGGTGCCCTGTGATTTAGTGCTCCACAAATCATGAGTTGTGTCAGGTCTCAGCCAGGTTTCTGCCTCGGGGGGTGCCCCGTGGGGGGGATCTCTCTAACCATCACGGTCCTGCTGGGCTGGGGAAGGGGATGAGCTTCCCCGCTCTCACCTTGAACCCTGTGTCCTGATCCTGCCCAGGGAGCGGGGGGTCACTCACTAGAGGGTGTTTCTCCCTGCAGCGGAAAACAAGCTGGACTCCTTCAGCCCCGTGGCAACCGAGAGCGTCAAGAGGGAGATCATCGCCGTGGCCCGGGACAGCTGCGAGGTGTATTTCTCACGTCTCTTCCCCGCCACGGTGAGGGTCCAGCCGTGGGGTGGGTGGATATGGGGGGCATCGCGGCCCGGTGCCCTCAGCTGAGGCAGTGTCCTGCCCCGCAGGGCAGTGTGGGGACAGGCGTGCAGATCCTGGCTGTGTCCCACACTGGCGTCAAGCTGCTGCGGCTGGTGAAGGGCACCAACGTCCCCGGGGAGCAGTTGCGGGTGCTGCGGGCGTACAGGTAGGGGCAAGGAGCCCAGGTGGGCAGGGTGGGATGGGTGCCAAGGGTGCCATGGGTGTTTCAGCCTCCCCTCGTCCTGCCCCAGCTACACAGACGTGCTCTTCGTGACCACCCCATCCAGGAACATGTTGGAGTTCAACCTGCGCAGCGAGAAGCTCATCCTATTCTCCCCCAAAGCCCCCCAGGTCAAGGTCATGGTTGACCACTTCATCACGGAGCTCAGGAAGGTGAGGGGTGCCCTGGGGCTGGAATCTGGGGGGCCATGGTGGGCAGTGGAGGGCACGCTGCAAATGGAACCATGCCTGGAACTGGGAGGATGGGAAGGTGGAACCCAAGGTGGTTCTGCAGTTGTGAGTCCTTGAAGCACCTGTGTTGAGTGGGATGTGGGTGTGCATGGGTGTGCGTGGGTGTGCATGGGTGTGCATGCATGCATGGGCTGTGCCAGCCCCACCCCATGCCCAGGATTCCCAATACGTGGTGGCTGTGAGGAACTACAGCCCGGAGGACAAGGGCCAACTCAGCTTCCACAAAGGGGACATCATCCACCTGCAGCCACTGGAGAACCTCGAGACAGGTGAGCAGCCCTCACACCCACTGCCAAACACTCTCAATGAGGGGCATGGAGGCAGCAGGACTGGCTGTTGCCAGTCCTGGAGGTGGCTGTGCCCTGGCCTCATTCCCCATGCCCCCCCCACGTCCCTGTCACACCCCATGTCCCCACAGACCACTACTATGGCTGTGTGGTCCGCAAGAAGGTGATGTACCTGGAGGAGCTGAAGATGGGCACGCAGGATTTTGGTGGGTGGCTCCGCGGTGCCATGCTGTCCCCGTGTGTGTCCTCGCCGTGCACACAGACTGGGGTATGAGGCAGGGTCCTGCCTCTGTCCCCCCTCCCCACAGCATGGTTTGGGCTCTTTTCAGCACCCAGCGGATGCAGGGGGTGCTCCCCTGTGGTCCCTACCCTGGGTGGCACCAGGGGCTGTCCCACGGCCCTTTGTGGCCTCTGGTCTCTGCTGTTACCTCAAGCAATACAAACACAGCTGTTTGATGGAATCATGGAATTGTTAAGGTTGGAAAAGGCCTTTAAGCTCATCCAGTGCAACCATCAGCCCAACCCCACCGTGCCTCCTAAACCATGTCTTGAAGTGGCACATTTTGAATCCCTCCAGGGTTGGTGACTCCACCGCTGCCCTGGGCAGCCTGTGCCAGTGCTTCATCACTCTGTCAGTAAAGAAATGTTTCCTGATATCCAATCTAAACCTCCCCTGGTGCCAACCCCCCCCAAACCCCACAGCCAGACCCCTGGAGTGTGCACAGGGGGCAGGAGGGAGCGGGCAGAGGCTTTTTGGGGCTGCAAGTCCAGGGCCATCCCCACCGTGTGCCTGGCGCAGGGTGGAGGTTCGGGGCCATCCATGGCAGATCAGGGCAGTTCCCTGCCGAGTACGTCCAGCCCGTCGCAGCCCCTGACTTCGTCCATTTGCCGGTGGAGAGGAAAGAGGAGCCCAGGGACAAGCAGGGCAGAGTGGCAGCTTCAGCGGCCGTGGCTGTGGCCGTGGCCTCTGCTGCCGTGGCCCAGGAGCTGGACCGGAAAACTGAGGTGGGTGGTGGCCTGAGGTCACTGTTCTGTAGTGCTGGCCATGCCCGATGCCCACCACCCCATTCCACAGGTGTCCCCCACCACCACCACCTTCGTGGAGGGTCCAGAGGGAGGTGGTGGCGAGCAGCCTGGAGATGGCACAGGGACCTGCTCCATTCTGGCCTTCGCTCAGCGGTATTTCCGTGCCGCGCGGCACGGGACCATGTGAGTGCCCAGTAATGGGGCAGGGGCAACCCATGGCAGGGACACCCATGCCCACCCGCTTCCTTATCCCCCTCTCCCAGGGACTCTTGCGGGACAAAGGCTAAGCGTGACGTGCCCGATGTGCTGGAGATGCTGATGTTCACCAAGGTATGGGGTTAGCAGAGTGTATTGAGGTGTCCCTGCCCTACCGTCACCCATAGGTCCCCTTGAGGTCCTGATGTGCTCAGGAGCTCCCTGAATGCCACCCCAACCCCAATCCCACCCCTCTGGCTGCTCCCGGGAGCTGACTTTTGTCCTCCAGACCCCTATCCAGGAGTCCCTCATTGAATTCGTGGATGGTGGCACCAGCAAACTGGCTGCTGAGGCCTTCCAAGGTAGGTGAGGGGACACAAGTTCCTCATCCCCCTGCCCCATGGCCATCTTCAGCCCCATCCTTGCAGGAGAGTGGGGACAGGACCTGGGTGGGCAGATGGGGTGGACCAGAAGGGGGTTAGCTCCTTTGTTCCCACTGCCCCACGGGTCCAGGATGACGCCCACACCCAGGGGAGCATGTCCTCAGGGAAGGGATGGGGTGAGCTGTGTCACCATGTGGCTTTGTCATCCCCAGCCGTGATGAAGTTCATGGGTGATCACCCTCTGAGGGGGCAGACAGAGCTGGATGCCATCTGCACCATCCTCAAGGTAAATCCCCTGCTGGGATGGTGAGACCTGGGGATGACCTGGGCAGGTGGGTGGCACCTGGGGACATCCCCAGCTGCAGAGCGAGCCGTGTCTGTCTCCCAGCTGTGTGCAGAGCATGAGGTCCTACGGGATGAGGTTTACTGCCAGATCATCAAGCAGGTGACCAACAACACCAGCGCCAAGCCGTGAGTCCCTGCACCCACATTGTCCACCCCAGCTGGCACTGGGGACACTTGCGTCCCTGGCTGGTCTGAGCTGCCTCAACGTGGGGGAAGACCTGGGGATGCACTCGCGGCCTCTGTGAGGGTTCAGCCCCAGCTCTTCCTGGCAGGGACAGCTGCCAGAAGGGCTGGAGGCTGCTCTACATCCTCACCGCCTACTACAAGTGCTCCGAGGTGCTCAGACCCTTCCTGCTGGCCTTCCTGCAGGATGCCAGCAGGCACTCGGAGCTGCCTTTCCAGGGTAGGGGCTATGCATGTCCCTGGGTGCTGGGTGCACAGTAGGGAAGGACACCCAGGGGCTCTGGAGGTGCTTTGCAGCACCATGGCTCAGCATCGTCCTTCACCCTGATCCCTGTTCCCCCCAGGCATCGCCAAAGCTTGTGAGCAAAACCTGAGGAAAACCTTGCAGTTTGGTGGCCGCAGCCTCTTCCCGAGCAGCATGGAGCTCAGGGCCATGGTGGTGAGGCCGGGTGCCCGTGGGTGCCCATGGAGCTCAGGGCCATGGTGGTGAGGCCAGGTGCCCAAGGGTGCCCATGGTGTACAGGGCAGGGCTAACGCCAGCTTGAGATCCCCCCTGGATGTTCCAGAACTTCCTATGGGCTTGGAAGCCTCTATCCAGGGCTGAGTTGATGGCCCCTTGGTGGCATGGGGAACAGAGCCCTTTTTGGGGTCTGGTCTCCAGGGGCATCGCTTTTAGGGTACCCTGAGCTTTCAGAGGTTCCCAGCGGGGATGCAACTCTGGGCATGTGGGGCGAGGGGCATGATGGCTCATCCAGACAGGATGGGCAAGATACAGGATGATCCTCATGGAATGGTCCCTGCGGGATAGGTTGGGGATTTGGGGTGTCTTTCGGGGTCTTGCTGTGCAAAGGCCCCCCCAGCACTCTAAGGTGTCCCCTCCACACAGGCTGGACGCAGCGCCAAGCGCCAGCTCTTCCTCCTGCCTGGTGGCATTGAGAGGCACCTCAAGATCAAGACGTGCTCGGTGAGTTGGAGGCGGCAAGTGGCTCAGCGCATGCCAGGCTCGTGGTAAACCCAGTATATTAGGCACCCCAAAAGTGTGGATCAGGGGGGGTGCTGTCCCCAAGCTAGGGGACTTTGATCTCTGGGAAAATGGAGATCCCATCTGGGATGCCCTATGGGATGAGCCAGTGCAGGGCTTGAGCATGGCAGGAGGACGTGGCAGTGTTCCATCCGCCTGTCCCTGTGCCCAGGTGGCTCTGGATGTGATCGAGGAGCTGTGCTGCGAGATGGGGCTGCAGCACCAGGAGGCTTTTGATGAGTACATCCTCTTTGTGGTGACCGACAGAGGTGAGAGGCTGGTGGGGACGGGATGGCTGTGCTGCTGGCAGGTGCCATGTGTGGTGGCCGCACTCAGGCTCCCGGGGCGGTGCAGGGCAGAGTGTGCGGCCGCTGACCCACCGGGAATACATCCTGGACGTGGCTGCCGAGACGGAGCGCCAGGATGCCAGCTACACCTTCTGGTGCCGCCGCGTGGTCTGGAGCCAGCCTCTCAAGTTTGACAATGAGCTCTACGTCACCGTCCACTACAACCAGGTCAGGTCACCACACCAGGCTCCCCTGAGGCCACCCACTTGTCCCCCTCCACCATCCTTCATCTCCAAGCTGTGTTCCTGTCCCACCAGGTGCTTCCTGACTACCTCAAGGGGTTGTTCACCGTCCTGCCGCCCGCAAGGCCAGGAGAGCAGCATTTCCCACACGTGGCCAAGCTGGCCGCCCTCCAGCACCGAGCCAAGGACCGCCACCACCTCCCCACCGCGTACGGCCCAGGGCCAGGGGGGACACATCCCATGGGGTGTGGGACCCGCTGGTCAGTGCTGGCCCTGACCTCTGGCTCCCCGCAGGCGGGAGGTGCAGGATTACGTCCCCCCGCAGCTCTTCCGCCTGCTGGAGGCCCAGTCCTGGCTCCACATGGTGACCCAGCACATGCAACAAGCCCAAGCGCTCAGTGCCCACCAGGCCAGGGCACAGTTCCTGGGTAAGCGGGCACAGAATGGGGATGGGGAGGTGGTGCTGCCAGGGATGCAATGCTAACGAGAACACAATGCTAATGAGGATGCGATGCTAACGAGAATGTGATGCTGCTGGGCATGCGATGCTGCTGGGGATGCAATGCTGGTTTTGTACTCCTAATGAGGACACGATGTTAATGAGGATGTGATGCTGCTGAGGATGTGATGATGCTGAAGATGAGATACTGCCTAGGATGGGATGCTGCTGGATGGTTCCTCCAAAAAGGAGACTGGGACAGGCAGAGCTTGGAGCTGTGCAGAACCTGGGGTGCTGTGGGGCCAACAGGATGCTGCACATCGGGGCAGGACCATGGTCACACAGCAGGCTGGTCCCAGGCCCCACATTCAGCCACCCACTTTGCTAGCAAACTGCAGTGGAGCCCCTTGGCTGCTCCTGAGCCCAATCCTGCTCCTGGTGCAGAACCTGAAGAGGTGCAAAGCTCTGGGAGCCAACCCAGCTTCTGTCAGGCATGGGGCTGGCTGGGACCCTTGGCAGAGCCCCTGTGGGTGCCAGGCACGTGAGGGCCTGGGCAGGAGGGTATGGCAGTGGGTGTTGAGACCCCATTCTCCACCCCACAGGGCTGCTGAGCGCCTACCCCATGTTTGGCTCGTCCTTCTTCTACATTCAGAGCTGTAGCAACAACGCCATTGTCTCCCCCTGCATTCTGGCTGTCAACCAGAATGGCCTCAACTTCCTCAGCAAAGAGACCCACGTAGGTGGATGGGCTGTAGGGGTCTGCGGGGGGCACAGGGTCCTGTGGGCTCCACCTGGGTGGGGGGACCCATGATGCTGCAGAGATGGAGCCAGGTGGGTGGCACCACCGGATGGGAAGGCAGATGGAGGGTGACGTCCCTCTCCAAAAGGGATGGGCTCTCCAGTTTTGGTCCTGTCCTGCCCGTGCCCAACCTGTGTGGGGGGCTGCATCACGGATACCCTCTATCCTGCCCTCGTCGACACCCACTCTGCTCCTCAGTCCCCCGGTGGGGTCCCTAGGGCACATGGGCCACCCTTGCTGTTCCTGCAGGAGCCCATCACCAAGTTTTCGCTGAAGGAGATCCAGTCAACACGGACGCAGCGGCCAACGGCCGGTTCCAGCTACCCCTACGTGGAGATCACGCTGGGCGACCTCCTGGCACAGGGCATCACCCAGCTGCAGCTGGAGCAGGTAGGTCATACTCAGGGGGCCTGGGAGGCCCTGCCAGGGCTGGCATGGCCACCCACAGCATGTCCCCTTGGCAGGGCCTGGAGCTGTGCCGCGTGGTGGCTGCGCACATGGAGAGGCTGCTGGGAGCTCGGGAGAAGAGGCTGACGCTGCCGCCCAGCGAGATCACCCTGCTCTGAGCACACCATGGCCCCCAGCACGCTCCCCTGGCAGCCCTGCCACAGGGGACAGGGGCTGCTCCGATCGATCCCAGGGCGTCCCCAGCCTGGCTGCCATCCCCCGTCCCCTCTGCGCAGCTCACACCTTGCCGGTGTTCTCGTGTTTTATACACGCCACGAGCCAGGCCCGATTCCGTGTCAATGGATTTGTGCTGTGCTCTCTGCTGCAGGGGTGCTGCTCCTGTGCCCCAGCTCCCCCCATCCTCCTGCCCCTTTCCCCCCATCCTCGTGCCTCAGTTTCCCCAATGCCATCCCTGATTCGCCCACCCCCGTCCCTCACTTTCCCCTATCGCTGTGCCTGTTCCCTCTGCTCCCATGCCTGACTTCCCCCATCCCTGTGCCTCAGTTTCCCCATCCCCATGCACCAGCTCGCCCATCCCCGTGCCTCTGTTTTCCCCCCGTGCCTCAGTTTCCCCCATCCCCGTGCCTTGGTGTTCCCCAGTGCCCAAGCCTTTGTCTTCTACCCCTGTGCCTCAGTTTCCCAATCCCCATTCCCTCCATCCTCGTGCCTCAGTTTCCCCAATGCCATCTCTGATTCTCCCATCCCCGTCCCTCGCTTTCCCCCCCCATCCCTGTGCCGGTTCCCTCTACCCCCGTGCCTCAGTTTCCCCATCCCGCCCCTCCCGGCCGCCAGGGGGCGCTGCCGCTCCGCCGCTCGAGCAGCCACCTCTGTAGCCACCCCAACCCCTCATAACCCCGCCCAACCGTCCCTGCACCCGCCAGACCCCTCTCTCCCACCCCACCCCCCCACCCCGCGCCGCCCTCCAATCAGCCGCCGGCTCGCGCCGCCCTCGCGCGCCGTCTGGCCAATCAGCGAAGAGAAGGGGGCGGGGCAAGACGCAGTGGCGCTGCCGGTTCCGGTTCCTGCGTGAGGCGAGGGCGGCGGGGCCGGAGCCGGAGCCGGGCGGGGCGGGGCCGCCGCGGCGCGGTGCGTGCGCACGGGGGGCGGGACCCGAGGCGTGAAAACGGGGGGGTGGAGGAGGTGGAGGGGGCGGGACCGGGGGTGGAGCGGAGGGGGCGGTGGGGCGCGTGCGCGACGGGGCGGGGCTGGGGGTGGTCCCGCGGCGATCCGGGATGTCGGGCTGGTGACGTAGCGCAAAGCGGGAAGGGCCGCGCCGGACCCCCCCGGTCACCGCCGCCACCCCCCACCCCGGCCCGCACACTCCTTGCACCTTCCGAGCCTTCCTCCGGCATGGGCAGCGCCGCGGCGGCGGGAGCGGGCAGCGCCCCGAGCCGCACCGGGGCCGCCGCCAGGCATGTGCCAGGCCCTGCCGCCGCGTGAGCGTCGCCGCCGGCACCGGCAGCTTTGTCCGCGCGCGCCTCGGGCCGAGCCGTGAGTGTGGAGACCAAAGGGCCGCCCCGCGGCCACCGGGAGGGAGGGAGGAAGCGGCAGCCGGAGCCGTTCTGCCCATGGAGGGGGAGGGATCCCGTGTCCCCAGGGGTGGTGGGGTCCCTGGGGATAGAAGGTCCCGTCACCCTAGGGGTGATGGAGTCCCGCCTCCCCGGGAAAGGGATCCCGTCTCCTCTGGGATGCTGGAAGTCCCGCCTCTCCAGGGGTGGTGGGAGCCCATCTCCCGAGAAGTGATGGAGTCCCGTCTCCCTGGAGGTGATGGGGGTCCCCATTTCCCTTGGGGGTGGTGGTATGGGGGTGCCCAGTAACCGAGGATCCCGTCCTCACCTCCCCGTTCCCCGGCGCTTTTCAAACAGGCCGGCGGGTGCCATGAATAGCAGCTGCGCGTCCCCCGCCGCCGCCCGCCACCGCCTGCAGCA
This sequence comes from Neomorphus geoffroyi, assembly GCA_033558235.1. Classification (NCBI taxonomy): domain Eukaryota; kingdom Metazoa; phylum Chordata; class Aves; order Cuculiformes; family Neomorphidae; genus Neomorphus; species Neomorphus geoffroyi. The sequence continues at coordinate 1,179,641 of JAUMJM010000038.1, forward strand.
CCGGGATCGATAGAGGTGGGGGCCGCGGACACGCCATGGCCGGCAGCGGCTACACGGACCTGCGGGAGAAGCTCAAGTCCATGATGCCCTACCGGGACGGCCACAAAAGCGGTGGCGGCGGGAGCCTCCCACGAGAGCCCCCCGAACTCCCTTACGACCGCAAGCGGCGGCACCAGGACGACTCCGGCTCGGAGCCCAGCGACTACGAGGAGCAGAAGGAGGAGGAAGAAGCTCGGAAAGTCAAGAGCGGCATCCGCCAGCTTCGCCTCTTCAGCGCCGAGGAGTGCGCCAAGATCGAAGCTCGGATCGAGGATGTGGTGTCCCGGGCGGAGAAGGGGCTCTACAAGGAGCACACGGTGGATCGGGCACCACTGCGCAACAAGTATTTTTTCGGGGAGGGCTATACCTACGGCTCCCAGCTGCAGAGACGCGGCCCTGGCCAGGAGCGCCTGTACCCACGGGGAGAGGTGGATGCCATCCCTGAGTGGGTGCACGACCTGGTGATCCGGAAGCTGGTGGAGCACCGGGTGATTCCCGAGGGCTTTGTGAACAGTGCCGTCATCAACGACTACCAGCCAGGAGGCTGCATTGTCTCCCACGTGGACCCCATCCATATCTTTGAGAGGCCCATCGTCTCCGTCTCCTTCTTCAGCGACTCGGCGCTCTGCTTCGGATGTAAATTCCAGTTCAAACCCATCCGGGTCTCGGAGCCCGTTCTCTTCCTGCCTGTCAAGAGGGGAAGCGTCACGGTGCTCAGGTAACTCGCCTGCGTTTCCAAGGCCTCCGCTAACATGCCGAGGCTCCGTTGTGTAACGCTAATCACGAGGCACGCGGACGCACACTCCGACGGTGACTCTGGCTTGATCTTGTGTGCCTGTAGGCGTGTGGGGTCTTGCTGTGGTGGAAGGGATAAAAGAAGGATCTGGGGAGGGTCCTGCTGCCGTGGTGGATGTGGATTTAGAGGGGTGATTGATTTTGGAGGGGCGCCCTCTCTGCAGGTCTCGAGGCGAGTCCTGGCAGGAGCAGAGCTTTGTGATAGTTCCCATGAACGGTTAAAATAACACATTGAGCCACAAAATGGATCCTCTGCTCAAGAGTGGTCAGAGCGGAGCAGTTGGTTGGGACAGGGCTCCTGGATCTATTCTTAGCCGGTGCCTCCCCAACCTGACCTTAAGTATGGAGAGGAAGTGTGAATGGCCTCGTCTTCCCAGTTTGGGAATACTGCCCAACATGGATGGGGAGACCGGAGTGCAGAGCCTGGTGGGACCAGCACTGGGAAAGGCAGTGAGTGGGTCATGGATGCAAGAAGGACTTTACGTGCTGCGTTCTTGCAAGCAGAAGGTGAAATGACCTGCCCAAGGTCACGCAGCTGGTCGGTAGTAAAACTGGTATTGACTCTGGGAAGTGCCTGCTTCCTAATTCCCACTGCCTCCCAGTCCATGCTGGATGGGCGGAGCGGGCAGGTGGGTGTGTACTGACCCACCAGCATCCAGGTCTTGGGGAGAGCGGCTCAAAGCCCAGCTCCAGGGCTGCCTGACTCAGAGAGCACCAGTCCCTGGTCTCCCTGAAGGTCAGAGTGCTTCCTGCCAGGAGCAGGGATCGCCCGTGCTCTGCCAGCCCTGCTCCGAGCTACCACCCGTATCCTGGTTTTGGGGGGTGGGTTTGGACTAGTGAAGGTCCTGTCTGGTTTTCACGTCTCCTGGGCTGTAACACAATCCCCTGCTTTGGCTGTAAAGTGATCACTGCAGGGTTCGGGAAGGAATTTCTTCCCCCCCCCCCCCGCCCCCGTGTACACCCGGCCTCGCACCCTTGCTTGGTGCATCAATAATAAATGCTGAGATGTCGCGTAGCTTTTATCTGGGAAAAGCTGCACAAACATTAACTAATCCTCGCCGTCCCCTGGCGTTAGGTAACTTGTGTGGATTAGCGAGGGGTGAGAGAGGCTGCGGAGAGGAGCGGGAACGGCGCTGAGGAAATGTTCTCGTTCTCCCATGGCTTGGCCAGAGCAGGGAGGGTGCAGAGGGGCAGAGATTGGGGTGATTCCATGAAATGGGACTGGGGGGACTTGTCCTGCCATGTGTCTTTTCACCACAGAGCTCCATCCCTGAGGACAGAGACTGCCGGGTGTGAGGCACCCACTCCATTATCTTAGACACCAGGAGGGAAACTTTCTACCCTAATTTTCCTGCTGGTGATGTGAACCCCTGCCCTGGTGGGCCTAGAGTAGTTGTTCTTCCTTTCATAGCTGGAGGCCTGTTTTTTTAAGGATAGTGAGAGCTTTTTCCTGCTTGGAAGTCTCCTGGCAGAGCCATTGGTGCAGGGTCCATGTAGTCAAAGCCATGAGGAAAGCTCTGGTGGCCTTGCATCTGAAGGGGGATCTGGACTTTGCAGTGGGGGACAGCAGGAGGAGGGAGAGGTGCTCTTCCCAACTCCAAGACCAGAGAAAGTTCTTTTCTTGTCCCCGAATCTCAGTCTTCACCCCCAAATTGCCTGGAAGAGGCAGCTGGCTCAGGGCTCTAGGAGTCAGAGCAGGGATTCCACCACACACACACACACCCCTGGGCCTGTGTGATTGGATTATTGATCAGCATCACCTGGGTGCTATAATCTGTTTGTTAGTGTGATTGAAGCAGTTGTATGAATCAAAGAAGATACCTTTCCCCCCCAAACAGAAGTGTTGCTCTGACCAACCTATTGCAGGTGTTCACCAGCTTAATCCGCCACTTTAGATGTTCTGCTTTCCAGCAAATAGTAGACTTTAGAATGGGGTTATTCCAATTTCTGTACAACAGTTAGTGGATACTTAGCACTCACTTAAGTCTCTGCCGGAGTGATTGTTGTGTGATAATACGGTCCTGGCTAGATGCAAGTACCTGGAGCCCTGGGCAGGTCTCCTTGTCTCCTGTCAAACCTCAGGGGAGAGGTGTACACTATCAGCAGGTTCTCAGGGGTTGTATTTCTCAAATCCAGGCCTTGGTCCTGTTTAAGTTGACTCCCCAAACTTGGCTTTTTCTCCTCTCGGTAAACAGTTGCTGAAGGCAGTTGCCCTGGAGATAGGGAAAGGGCTCAGATAGAAATGGCATGCTTGTAATGTCTGTGATTCAGATATTGCTGGGTCAGTGGCTGCTGCTGGCGTGCTGCTTTCTGGGGAAGCCAGGGTAGCTGCCTGCCTTGGGTTACCGAGAGGGTCTAAAGAAAGCTGCTGGATCTCTCTGTCTCCACATCATTCTCAGTATCACTCCTGACCTGTTCCCACTTTCAGCAGCCTATTCCAAATTGTCCTCCTGATTTTGTAGCCACTTACCACACAGGGAGCCTGCAGAGGGGCTTTCCCCATTCTCCCTTGACTTTATTTGCCTCGGCTGCAGTGTTTGCAAACACTGAACCTGCCTCAAACTGCCTAGGAAGTGTTCAGCTCTCCAGAGGGCAGGTCAGTGTTTAAAAGGTGGACCAAAGATTCTCCTGGGTGGCCTGTTGGCCTCTGCCAGCAGGACAAAGGCAAAACTGCCCTGCCACCTGGGTAAGGAGCCTTTTGCTCTTCCTGCCAGGTGCTGTTTCCTCTCCTTTTGCATCTGCAGTGATGGTTTGCCCTTGTACGGTTTGACATTTAGAAGACAACCTCCTCCAACGCCGCCTTCTCCCGCAGCCCCAGGAAGCAGGTGCCTCTGCGGGATTGTCCTGCTGCCAGCCAGGCCAAGGGGAAGTGGCGGCAGTGCCTCAGGCTGTGCTGCTCCTCTTGGGCAGTCCAGTTGGATTTCAGTCCTGTGGACCCTCAGCTGCCTGCAGGGGCTGCTGCCTGGGCCACGCTTGGCAGATTTCTTTTTTTAGCAATAATTTGATAAGCATCAATCGATAGAAACAGCGGGGAGAAGATGGAGGAATTTGCCTGCTCATCTGGGGAACACATGCTTTGACAAACGCGTAGCCTGGAAAAAAAGGAAGGAGCTGGGGAGGTGCAGCACCAGTCTGGGCAGGTTCCAGCCACATCCATGTCCCGCACTGTGCCCCGCAGCCGCCTGTTGTAGGTAGCAGATCTCTAAGTAGCAAATCTCGGCACGGAGCCGGCTTTTGTTTAAGTGCCAGGTGTTGCATCTGAGCACCGTGGCTGGAAATAGTGCCGTTGCAGTTAGCCAGAGGAACGTGTGGGCAAAGGTAACACTTCTCAGGCTGCAAGAGCTTGTGTGCCACGCGGGCTTCCCTTCTGCAGCTGGGGAGGGCTCCAGTTTGCCTCCCGCTGTCTGTAATTGCAGCGGAAATGTCATGATGTTTGTGTTTCCTGTTGTCTTGAGGTATGCCTGATGGTAGCATCATCAGAGCTGGTTGGAGTCCCGGGAGGATGAACCTGCTTTCTTCTCAGCTGGAGGAATCTCTCCGTGACTGCCCTGATTAGACACTTTCCAGAAAAGTCAGATTGCTCAGAACAGGCTGTTGGTGCAGAGGAAGTTCTCTGTGTGTGGAGTGATGAGGCAAAGAGCCAGTCTCCTCGAACCAGTTGTTGTCGCATCAGTGGTTTGTGACAGCAGCTTTCCTGAACCACGAGTGATGCCTTGAGCTGCTCAGCCCCTGTGCTGTACTGGGGTGTGAGGTCCCTCTGCTGTGAGCTGGCCTGGCTGGCCTGCGCCCTGGGGAATATTTCTCATTGGAGGCTGCACAGGACTTCAGGGCCTCCTTTCTCATGATGTTTGTACAGAAAAATCTGCTTTCATCTCTGTGAGTCAGTTCTGTTGTGGCTCAGCCATAACTTTTCTGGAGTGAAGAGGAGACTTAGGAAGGAGACGGGTTTATAAGATCTGAAAGGGGAGTTGGGATATTAATTCTGAGAGCGTGCGGATGGCATCAGCATCTCCCTGTGTTCTAGAGCATCTGGAAAATGCTCTAGGCTGGATACGTGTTCTCATGGGCAGCAATTTAGGGTTTTCCTTACCAAGTTATCCCTTACTTCATGCTTTGGATTTGGTGTCTGGGTAAGAAATTTATGGGTAGACCCTCAATTACGGGTTTTTCTTTCCAGCGTCTGCCCCTTCACCCATCATCAAGGGGTGTGGCAAGGCCAAGCAGTGGGTGAGAAGTTCATGCTGGCACAAAGTAAAACAAGTGTGACACAACCAAATCATAGAATGGGTTGGGTTGGAGGGGACCTTAAAGATCATCCAGTTCCACCCCCCTGCCATGGCCACAGACACCTTCCACTGATCAGGTTGCTCAAAGCCTTATAATCTGCTTCCATTTTTCTGCCTGGAGCCTGTGCAAGCCCCTTTGCTGGAGGAGCACACAGAGACACTGTTGCTGTATTAACAAGTTGCTCAGAGAAGCTATGGCTTCCCATTCTTGGAACTGTTCAAGGCCAGACTGGATGGGGCTTTGAGCACCCTGGTCCAATGGGATGCGTCCCTGCCCATAGGAAGGGGTTTTGAACTGGGTGAGCTCTAAGGTTTCTTCCAACACAAACCATTCCGTGATTCTAATTTAATATGGTGCAAGCTAGCTAGGTTTTCTCACACCAGCCTGGCACTGGGGCAGACTGGTGGGTCTCCATTAGGGGCTGGGACAGGGGTACTGGGGCTGTTGCATTGGTGCTACCCACATGCACCTGGGATCATGAGCTCTGCCTGACTCTGCTTTGAAAGTGCTCTGGGAAGCAGGTTCCTTCTGGGAAGTGATAATGAGTGGTCAGACTGGCATCTTGTGATGGAGAGCACAGGTCTAGAACCAGACTTTCTCCTGTTGTTCAGAGTGTCGCTGAGGATGTGCCGATTTGGATATTAACGTGGGTGATAATAATGAATTTGCTGGAGCTTGACACAGAGATCCCTGAAACATAATAGAACATCGTTATAAGCCCCTTCGCATAGCGCTGGCTTGTTCTGCAGTGCCCTGGATGATGAGGCGACGGACATCACCCCCTGTTTTAACTGATCAGGTCTTAGTCTCTTAATTCTCTTCTCAAGGCAGTAAATCTTCAAGAGGTGTGCGTTTCTTGGTGAGTGGGTGGGTTATCTAACCAGATAAAGGAAACCTGGTCCCGTCCCAGAGGGGATGTTTGTGTACCTGATCTGAATGTCCTGGATAACCTGTGAGCCAATGACCTGGGCTGTGCTTCTCAAAGGCTGCTGGCAGCCAGCATGACAGCAGCTTCACGGTGACACCTTGCGGGGAGAGTGGGTTCAGTGATTTCTGCTTCAGGTTCCACTGGCATGGGGGTGTGGCTGGCTTTGTGTGGCCTGAGCAGCCTTCGTACGGGTTCCGTCGGAGACCTTCTGTCCTTGTCAGCTCTTTCAGAAGGCTCTGAAGGCATTTAAATTCTCTTTTCCCTATATTGGACTCTGGATGACTTTTTTGTGAAGGGGTGCTCTCCAAGCAGCAGGCAGGGGGCAGGCCCACCCCTTGAGACCTGCTCCTTAGCACCCGTGGGAGTGATGCAGCAGTGTGCTCCTGACAGGGTGGTTTGTGTGTCTGAGCGGCTGTGATGGCTGATGTCCATGGACCCGCCGCAGTCTCGCATGCTGCGCCAGACCCTGGGAGCTGTGCTGAACGACTGAAGCAGCCACAAGAACAGCACTCCTGTGTGCTGCATGTGGCTGGGGCCTGTGTTGGCCATGGTTTTCCTCCTGCTTGCTAGAAAGATGGTGTGGGTGAAGTCACCTCACACAGCAAAATGCTCCTGCTGAGAACAGCCTCTGTGTGGCCAAGTAGCTGCTTGAGCCCAGTGTAATTCTTGGTGGCCCAGGTAGCTGCTTCACCTCAGGAACCCCATGGCAGCGAGTGTGCCTTGGTTTGATGGTCTGAATTTGAAGGTTACCCTGTCAACTCCGACACGTGTGTGTGTGTCTGGGTGTGCCGCACATCTTTGCCATCAGATGCAGTGTCTTCTCGGGGATATGTGTGATGGTTTTTTCCATGTTATTCTCTGACCTCTCGATAATGAATTGGCTGAATTTACACTCAGTAAACTTGTTTTCTACGTCTGATTTCACAATATTGTGGCAGGTGGTGGTTTCCTCTGGTGTCTGCTAAAAAATTGAGTCCAAAAAAAACCCCAAGTAAACCCTGACTGTCCTTATTGTTTCCTGAAATTTATTCCTTCGTGTAAGTCTTATCTGCTGTGTGCCTGGGGAATGGTGTTTGGAGGAGGAATTCCTGGTGGAAATTAGGAAATGACTGGCTAAACTGAGTTGTTGAGCCTGGCAACCACTTTCTGCTTGTGCCTGTCATCTTTCTCACGGTGGCTTTTTGTTTTTGTTGTCAGTGGGTACGCAGCCGATGAAATTACACACTGCATTCGACCACAGGACATCAAGGAGAGAAGAGCTGTCATCATCCTCCGAAAGTAAGTGTTGAAGCCCTCGGACAGTAAGATAAACTTGAGTGTAGCATTGTAATGGTTCCTAAGGTGCTTCTAAAGACACACTTTAAAACTGCCTTGCTTTTAATTTGCTGGCTTGATCATACATCGTGTTTAGATGTCACCCTGATGCTCACTTGTGTCTCTCCGTACCCGGGGCCTGGGTGGTGGAAGTAGATGGAACTGTTACTGTGCAACCAGTCGCTTCTCGGTGCTGTGCAGCAGTACTGCATTGCAACATCTGGGTTTGCAAGCGCTGTTCTCGTCTAAACATCTGGCTTCCACTGGCTGCCTCACTCGAGGCAGCCAGGATTTCAAACTCTTGTTTTGGGCTATGCATTCAAGTGTCTGATCACGAGATACCTAGATGAATGAGTTATCTGGATGGTCCTTTGAAGCTGATGCTCACAATGAATGATCTATAAAGCAGATGAAGTTTTCTTGGTAGCATGGCTATCATTTCCTGGGGAGAAGGAGGAAGATACTGGCTTCGATGGCAAATGGGTGCAGTGAATTAATGATTGGTCTACAGAGCTTGGCCTTTGAGGCAACGTTGGGAAGCCAAGCTCTGTAAGTTGTATCTCACACTTCCCATTTTAGAAGATCTGATGTCCTCCTCACTAAAACCTTTCTTCATGTCCAGAAACATCCCTTCCTCATCTGTTGATTCTACTAGGTGACCAAAAAGTGTGACTACCACGTGTTGGCCCATGTTGATTTTGCCTTACAAGGTGTTATACTTAATTCCCCTGCCAAGAAATCTTTTTGCAAGTGAAAATGCCCAGGATTTGAGTATTGTAAACCCGGATGAAGGTGTGGGCACGAAGGCAGGGCTACAGTTGTGGCCCAGGCTGGCAGTAAGGCCAGCAGGCAGGTGGTCTAGATTCAGGTTTGCTGAGCTTTTGGACAGCTTAGTTGGTTTCAAAACAAGTCTGACGATGTTATGAAGATAAGGCACGAAGCCAGTGGAGTTAGAGAAAGCCATGAAATGAAGGCAGGAAAACCAGCAGCCCTGAGGCGTTAGCCAGGGTGAATCAGCACAGACCCAAGGAGGCAGGAGGAGATGTGACAGGTGATAAAGTGGGATCAAAGAAAGAAAGATTAGAACCAAGTGACCTGATAGTTGGTGATTGCCACATGAGCTTTAAGGTGAGAGGGTTGCGATAAAAACTGAAAGGCTGTTATGATCATATTGTTGGTGGCTGCAGCCAGTGAAAAGCAGTGCAAGTGCTGATGAGAACCGGTGGAAGACCTCTCCAAATTCTGTAGCAGTTTTAGGTGGGCTTTGAGGTTGAGAAGCTGCCTGTCCTGGGCTGTGGAGCAGTTCCCTAGAAAGGACAGACTCCACTAAATAAGCTAACGCTGCCCAAACCAGTGCAGATATCTAACATGTGTTTAAACTGGCTCTACCTCTTGCTTTCACCAGCGTCTGTAAGCTGAGGATGTGGAGTTATTTCAGTTGGCCTGACTGCCATCACAGTGCCCTCTCCAGCTGAGATGGACTTGACTGGCCTGGTGCATCACTGCTGAGCAGACAAGGCCCATTAGCTCCTCGCAGAGCATAGCTGTGTGTCCTTCTGTCCCCCCCCCCGATTCCCAGGGCCTGATTTGCTTGGCATTAGAGACGAAGTGTCTCTGCGCTGTCATATGCAGACAGCGATGGGCTGGCTGGACTGGCAGGCTGAACCCAACCACAACAGGATTTTTCTCTTGAGCAAAGTGGAAACCCCCCGGTAATTATTTTTGTGTAATCCCCGTAGAGCTTAGCAGCCCTGGCGAATTCATGGCGATTGCCTGTTTGCCGAAGGGTGCGCTCCGGTGGCTGCCAAATAGAGCTTATTAATTGGTGTTTATCCCCTGTGACGGCGGCTGTCTCCTCGCCGAGTCCCTTGTGCATGCACGCACGCACAGCAGGGCTGCGGTGACCTTTGTCTGCTTGCATCCCCGCGGCATCTATTGCTGCAGCGAATGCTGTTCCCTGTTCATGGATCATGCGACTCTGTGCAGTCTGAAATAGCGTGTTATGCAACCAGGAAAACAGCTACTTCCGCTGGTAACCTGCTAGCACGAGAGGCTTTGGAGCTGCCAGTGGCCTCCTAAAACTCTTCTTCATCTTTCCAGTGAATCAGCCATGAGGTTTCCAGCAGGATCAGATCAGTTGGGTGACAGAGCAGCATAGACTTCGGCTCTGAATAGGCTGCCAGAGCCTGCTGGGTCCTAGACGTTGGAGTCTGGATTGGCTCTTGCCTCCACTCCAAGCATGTGGTTCTGGAGATGGGTTTTGCTGGCAGCAGGAGAACAAAGCCGCATGAGCTGGAGAAGGGGCTGGGTTTTGCAGGATGCTCGAGAGCGGTGTGGTTACCAAATAGGTCATAAACCCCTCAGTGCTGTAGTGTTCCCTGTGTATCCAAGTGTAGGACTGCGGGAAGCAGGCAAGGTTTGGAAGGGCTTTGAGCAAGAGAAGAGGAGGGAGGAATGGTGCTCTCAATTGCATGAGATGATGAAACAGGTGATGTGGGAGGTGGGAATAGAAATGAGACCTATTGAAGTAGGTTATGAAAGTCATTTTAGAGGGCTGATGCTGCTGTTTGTAAGCACTTTGTAAGCAGTTGCATTGGGGAGTTACTGTGTTGAACCTGAACTTGGGCAGGTCATTTACTCTCTGTTTCAGTGTAGCCTTTCCTTGTACGTGCTTCTGGAGCTCATACCCACATTGCTCTGCGGACACGGAGCGCGTGGCTGGTGTTCTCATGCCCTTGCAGTGTATTTGGGGTTGGTTTGTTTTAATTACAGGCCTGTAGTTGCTGTTATATTGCAGAGGTAAAAGCACCTAACTTGTCCAGGACAGGATGCACAATGCCTTTGGTGTTCTTGCTGGACTGGGTCCAGTCCTGGAGCTGAGAACAGCTCAGGACAACGGTGTTGTGGACTGGCACCAGTTCCAGCCTGGCAGCTGCCTGCGGAAGCGTTCCTTGTTTCTGGCATGCTGGGTGCACTTGGGGTGCCGTGCCCAGCTCCATGTGTGCCAGCCTGGCAGGCGTCACCCCGGATAACTGAAGAGGCTCTCCCCAAAGGTGTTAAGGAAGCTTGGCAACTGGATGTAATTTTTAACAGGAGTTTAGATCAGGATTCTCCTGTGGAAGCCTCTCTCAGGAGCTGAAGTTCAGCACCAGAGAGCAAGGAGTGATTCTCCCCTTTCTTTCACCCAGACCCCTTCCACAGACAGCTCCAATCCCAAGAAGGGAGCAGCAATGATATCAGAGTGCCTTTTCTTCTGGGAAGTGGCTTGGATCCTCCTGAAACTGACAGCTCTGGAGCACTGGAACTGCCTTTTAGTGTGTTTTGCCCTTTCTTAGGCTTCAGTCTGTGTTTTGAAATAGACTTTAGGAGTGCGTGTAAGTTGAGACTGATAACTGCTGTGCCTGGGGATGGTGATAGCGCTGTGATAAGACGCTGTGCTGTCAAGTTTACATTCCTGCTGCACGGCCCGCTGCCTCCCTCCACATGTGTGTGGCTGCAGTCGTGCCGGGGCAGTTCTGCTCTGGGACGAGCTGTGCTTGCTCTCTAGTGTAGCTTGAGCGTGTGCTGCCCTGCTGGAAGGGATGTGGTGCAGCTTCTGTTTGCGAGACCTCTGACTTGTACTGAACTCTTTAAACCTCTTAGTTAAGCTGAGAAACACCTGACCCTATGAGATCTTGAGACAGTAGGGAGTTTCCAGATAGAAGCAGTTATTACTGTTGTAGGTGATGATGAATTTCACAGGGCATTTCCCAGGTGGCTTAACTGGAGCTGCAAGTTACTGACGAGTCACTGTGATTTCATAGGAATTCACGGGGGCTCCAACGCCTCTGCTGTCCCATAACTGGGATCGCAGTGAGCCCAGCACCATTCACATTCACCTTGTGATTGCACACGTCCCTGAGTTGCCGCCTTCTCTCTAACCCAGGCAGCAGAGCTTAAAGCTGAAGCTTCAAGTCCCAGAAAGCTGCAGCTCGTTCTGCTGTTCAGTGGAATAGTCCTGACCCTCCTCCTGAGCTGCCTGGCTGGGATTGAGGGTTCTGCTTTAGCGCCTTTGGGAGTTACGTCTGCTGCAGCACGCTAGCGGTTCTGTAGAAACTCCTTGCAAATTCTCTTCTCTTTAAATATTTGCAGAACAAGACTAGATGCACCTCGATTGGAAACAAAATCCCTGAGTAGCTCTGTGTTGCCACCAGGTTATAACTCTGACCGTCTATCAGGAAGCAACCGGGACCAGATCCTGAAACCAAAGCGGTCCCATCGCAAAGCAGATCCTGATGCTGCTCACAGGTAGGATGATCTCTCTTAAGAGTGATGTCTTGCATGGTATCTGTAGGTCAGTGCACATCTGAGGTTCCTGGCCTCTGATGAGAAACTGCACAGCACACTTAAAACCATTCTGGTTTGCACCTCCCAGTGCTTTCTGTGGCGTACAGATCTGTTTTATCAAAGTGAGGTGCTTTATGCGTTCCTCCTAGGCTTGCGGAGGCTAAGCTGTGGCTGTAAGCAGCTTACATTGTTTATCCTGTGAGTGGCATAATGAAGAAGCAATAGATTTGGCTGGCTCTTGATAATGCAGTCATTCAGAACAATAGTTTCCCTGCAGCTAATTATTTTTGACCTCTATTGCCAAGCAACCTGTGCAGCTGCATTAAACTATATTATGAAAGCAGTCCTGGGAGAGAACGTGAGGGTTTGCTATCTGTGAAAGGTGAAGGCCTTTTTGGGAAGCTTCTCAGACCTGTTTTGGTTCCAGAGCTGTGTGTGTATATTTGTGTGTGTAACCAGACTGTGTGAATGTGTAAACGTGACCTTCAGGGGAGCTGAAGTTTCAGACAGCTTCAGCTTTACTGCAAGGCTTCCCTTAAGCACCACCATGCTTGGTGTGAGCATACTGAGAGCAGCTCTGCCAGCTGTCCTGCCATATCTCTGGTATTCCCCAATTCCACAGCTTCCTGAGGATCGAGAGGGAGGGCATTCTCCTCACATTGTGTAAAAACCAAGAGCTGGCTTGGTCCCGGGGCTTGGCTGCAGTGCAGTCCCAGCCCGTGTTTCAACCTGTCCTGGAGGGAGTAGGGTGGGGATACCTTGTTTATGAGCAGTGCTCATTCATCTGGACTTAGACGTATTGGGAAGACGGATCAAGAAGAGAAGCTAGCCTGCAAGTGAAGGCTTTCCTTTGAGCACGCAGTGGGTCAGGGTGTGATTAGACAATCAATCGTGCAGGACAAATCTGCCGATCTGTGAGAGCTGTTATTCAGCCTTATGTGACCTAATTAGGATGGGGATGGGGGCTTGCACAGACCCTTGCAGCAAATGGGTATCAAAAACATGTTTTGCTCTTCCTTTGGCCTCGAAGACTCCAGTACAACACAGGTAAATGGCACAATTACCAGACAGCAGGGTCCCTTAGAGGAATTCGGAAGCTGCTGCCTAGAATAAAATAAGTGCTTTGTGCAGCCCACCACACCAGTCCTGCTGCAGAGTGGACGCAGAGGCAGCTTCGGAAGAATAACAGTTGTACTGTGCTGGTGTTTGAGAGAACTTGAGAGACAACAAAGGAGTCTGGAGCTGTGGTTTGGTTCTGCACCACAAGTTCCCCAGCAGCTTAAAAAGGAGCTCGGCTCTGTGCTGCGAGTTCTGCTGTAGGAGAGACAGACCCTTCTGTCCAGGGCATATTCCTTGGGATCGTGAGCTGCACCGGGCTATTTGGAAGTGTTCCTGGTGGAGGTAAAGACCAAAATTTGCCCTGGGAAGGGGAGAGACTTGCACCATCAGAAGCAAAGCTCTCAGCCTTCCCGTGGGAGATGCAGCTTGGTGATGCGTTTCTGCTCCACTGAGTGCCCAGTCCCAGGAAAACAATGTGGAAACAGTCAGTCATATTGCTTCAAGTATGCAAAACTTCAGATAGCAGCCACACAAAGAATGCCTAAATCCCATCCTGGATGTACTCTCACTCTCTTTCTCTCTCTCTGTAGGCCACGGATTCTAGAAATGGATAAAGAGGAGAACAGGCGCTCAGTCCTCCTACCAAAACATAGGAGACGGAGCAACTTCAGCTCCGAGAACTATTGGCGAAGGTCTTACGAGTACACGGAGGACTGTGATGAGGAAGAGGAGGACGGCAGCCCAGCCAGGAAAGTTAAAATGAGGCGACACTGAGGATTGCACTTTCCAGGCTCGTGGAGTTGATGCGATTGGCCTCCAGTCTGTGAAAACTTTCTCCTCCCTCTAGCTCTCTTCCATCTAGCTTCAGTTTTGGTTTTTCCTTTCAGGCTGAAGAGTTAAATAGGAAGGATCTAGCGATTTGTTTTTATGAATGGAGGAATGCAGAGACATACGCAAGGATGGAACATGTCCAGTGCCCACAGTGTCCTGAGTCATGGGTCAAAGGGGCATCTCTCCCTTAGGAAGCAGATAAAGTTGTGCCAGGCTGTCTGTTGGGATTTCTTTTGAAAACACCAAAAAGTTTAACTGTTTCATTGCGCAAGATTCAAGAGTTGTACTTTTGGGTTTTTTTGCTTTAAATTTCTTCCTTTCCAAATGTTCTAAATATGATGTTTGACCCCAGGAGCTGAAACTCTCCATGGTGGCCTCATATTCCTTGCTTCACCAAAGGGCTCCTTGGTCTGCCCTTCCTTAGTTGTTGTTGAGTTGTGTTTTAAGGGTGCCCTGCAGTAACTGGAAGTTTGAACCTTTGCAGACCCCTCTTACTGCGATTGATTTCAAAGGGTTTAGAATGTTTTTGTTGCACTTTAGTACCAGTTTGAATTGCCGTAGGTTTCCTTTCCAGTCCCTTTTCCCAAGCCAGCATGGGCTCGTAGCCTTGTGTCCCTGTGCTGCCCTCTCCGAGAAGAATGTAGTTGAGCTCTGGTTTCTCAGTGCTGGTCTAACCAGGGGTATATTTTGGTTGAGGAGGAAGGAAACGTGGCTAGCTTCACTGAGGCTGGCCCAGCATCAACACAAGGTCCATATTGGAGCCCTGGGGCTTCAGGGTGAGTGATCACGCTGAGTTTGTGCTGCTTCCCAGAGCTGGAGGTAGCAAGGAGGAGTAGGAGAGATGCTGTGCTTCTGGGGATGCTTACCTTGGGACCCCTGGAAAGAGCTGTTCCCCGCTGCCTGAGGGACTGTCTTTTGCCCCCTGCCCCTTTTAGCTGGAGAGAGTTGAGATGGCACAGCATCCCATCCTGAGGGAAGTTCACGGGGAAGCTGGGCAGCTGAGCTGCAGTTTGTCCCCTCCGAGGCTGGCTCTGGGAGCGAGGACGCTGCAAGGGTCTAGTTTGGCCCCAGTTCCATGCATTCACCAGCTGGTGCTGCAGCAGTTGCCCACCTCCTCGTGGCTTATTCCTGCCTGTATTCCTAGGGTAGGGAGTTTGCTGGTTGCTGCATAGAATTCAGAGAAGAATGGGGTATTTGGGCCTGCAGAGTTAGTGTTGGAAAGTGCTGCCTTCCTCCTCTTCTCCCACACCATTTGCATTAACCCAGACCGAAGCTTTGGTGTTTTCAAAGTTTGGGGCCCAACACCATATTTAGAACTGTTCTTTTTAGAAACTTCCTCCAGTTGATTCTTTGAACCCAAGTGTTGGCAGTTGTAAGGAATAGTCTTATTTTTAAATTTTTACTGCTTTTCCCTCCCTGAAACTGTAGTTTTCCGTAGTGTTGTGTCTCCCTCACACTTCACAGTCTGCACGCTTGGCAATAAAAAGATGTAATATATTTTGAAACCCGTTTGCTGCTGTCTTGAGGGGTTCCCAGTCTAAAAAACCCCAAACCCCAGGAGTTTTCTGCAGAGCACTATTCCTTGGTGATCGAGCACTGACATCTGGCTCTTGGTGTCCTTCTCCCTCCTGCTGACTTTTGCAGCTCCTGCCGTTCGCCTGTTGTTGGGGTCTCTTTTAAGGCTGGATTTGGCAGTCACATCAGTGTAAAGGAAATAACTGTCACCTTCAGCATTGCCGATCTGTGGGGGGTTCTAGGTGAGGCCCCTGGTGCCTGTCTCTGGTGTTCTTTATCTGATTGCTTTCCTGGAAGGAGCCCCCATCGGCTCAGTGTGGAGGTATGGGCACAGCCTTGTGGCTGGCCTTTGAAGAAACCTGTCCTGTCTTCTCAGAGATCTGAAAGTCCATGCATCTGCTGCTTCTGAAACCTTTAAAAAGCCATTTTCAGACCACATGTGGCGTTCCTCACCCTCCCAGCTTTCTGCAGAGAATCAAGGCCAGCTCTTGGCTACAAACCCATGGCTGTGGAAAGTCTGGCATTCCCCCGATAGCAAAACCGCATGCAGGGAGCAGCAATCCCTTCTCCTCCTTATGGCTGGTGCAAACATTTCCGGCAAGCTGGAGACCTGCTAGCGGGATGCAGGGTGTGGGCTTTGTCTAGTTGTCTTTCTGGATTCAGCCTGGATGTTCCCTGTGCCCCTCTCAGTGTCAGGCTCTGCTGTGGGTGCTTCTGACAGCGGCAGCGATCGCTGCCGGACATCTCAGCTCTGCACGGCCTGCTCTCCTCCTCTCC
This sequence comes from Neomorphus geoffroyi, assembly GCA_033558235.1. Lineage (NCBI taxonomy): Eukaryota > Metazoa > Chordata > Aves > Cuculiformes > Neomorphidae > Neomorphus > Neomorphus geoffroyi. The sequence continues at coordinate 1,195,512 of JAUMJM010000038.1, forward strand.
TTGGCTCCCAGTTTTACTCCTTCCTCTGTGATATGGATATTGTACCCTGGTGTCTCAATGCAAAATGAAGCTGAAAGCAACCTGATTTTGTGGGGCTGCTTCCCAGAGCCGGGCTCCCATGGGATGAGGTGTTAGTTTGATCTCTGCTGAAGGCTGAACAAGGCATCCTGAGTTCTTACCTACAGCCCAGTACCAACCATCACCTCCTCCTGGTACTTTTGCAGTCTTTATATGTGCAGGTATCCTTCCTCTCCCACTTTGTTTTGGTATTCCTGCATGCCATTGTGGGGAGCTCTCCCCTCCTTCCTTCCCCTCTGCCCTGTGTGGTGGGTCTGAGCTGGCAGCTGTGGCTGGATGGACTGGAAGAGCTCCTTGCTGGAGCTGCTCTCCAACTGACATCTGTTCTTCAGTGCTTGACAGCTTGGACAGAGAGTGGGATACTGCCCCATAACATTTCTTGGGCAAGGAGTCCCCAGCGTGCAGGCAGCCTGTCTCCCCCACTTGTACAGCCACTTTACACATGATGTATATGTGTAGATAATGTTTAAGTCTTTTGCACTGAACAACATAAGACTGAAACCAGAAGTTACATTTTCACATGGATCCAGATGACTGGATTTCTTTCCCTAATCTATTTGGTAAAACTGTGGCTTAGAAATGCTGGTGATGTCTGTACCTGTTCTCTGTTGCTGGCTCTGTTGGGCTGACTGCAGACTTTGGTCAGGCTGGTCTCAAGGGTCTGCAGTGGCAGATGGAGCTCTAATTTGGAGGCAAAACTTCACCCCATCAGCTCCATGGGACAGGCTCATGCACGGACCTGATCTGTGTGGTTTTGTTGTGCATATGGTCTGACCTCCTCTCCATCTGGTGCACCGTGTCGTTCATGTAACCTGCTCAGCCCCAAACTGGGAAGAAGGCCATGACCAGTGTGCTGAGCCCACGCACTCAGACCCACAGCCCAGACCGTGAGAACTGCCTTTCCTAGGGAAGGAGGGAGAGAGTGGGGCTTGTCCCCCCTTTTCTGCGAGGAGGAGGAATTGGGTTTTGTTGTTCTTACCGTATCTTGAGAAGACTTGGCGATCAAACTAAAGCTGTATGGGCATGATAAACCACGGGAAAAGAAGAAAAGGCTGTTTTCCAGTGCTGAGAGGGGAGCTGGCTGAGGAGGGGCTGTTGGGCTGCTGGTAGGGCCACTTGGATTTCCACACCTGGCTCTGCACCTGTGGAACTCTCATCCAGCTGTTTGCCAGGCGAGAGCTGTGATCCCCATCCCAAGGCTGGGCTCGTCCTGGAGGTGCCAACCTGCTCTCCGGGGTGGGCTGGCACCAGCACAAGCCAACTTCTGCTGGGGCGAGAGCTCTGACCTTTGGCTCTTAGTAGTGATCATACCTGGTGCTCGCTGTTGTGTATCCGAACCCCACGGGACAAAACGGCTGTGATACCTTGAGGATGGCACAGGGGGGCTTGGTTCCAGACCCCACCAGTGGCAAGTAAGTCTTTTTATCTGCCAAAAGCGTTCCCTTTCTTGGTTGTGAGGAGAAATGTTCAGCCAAGGAGTGTGTCCCTGCTCCTGCCCACACTTATAAGTTCTGGCTGACTTTAATTTTGGTTTTGTTTTGTTTTTTTAAAGATTTTAATTTTTTTTTCTGTTTTCTTATGAATAAAATTAAAAAATAAATAATAAAGAAAGTGGCAATATTTTTTTCTGTAAGCTTTTCCTAGGAAAAAGCGTGGTTTGTAACAAAGTTGTACAGTTCTGAAGTTTGAGATACGAGAAGTACTGTGTGAAACACTGTAAATGGGGCAGAGATTATTTTATGTACAGTCTGACGTGGGGGGAATCTTTTAATCCTGGTTGATTCTTAGGAAGAATTTGGTTCTTCACTTGTCAGGGTTTGGAATTTCATGGTTTCATTATTATTATTATTTTTCTTGTATAGATTGCTGCATTAATTGAATAAAAGCAGAAAGCATCGCTCTGCCTGCGTGGTGGTGCTGCCGGTCAGGATCCATGCCTCGCTTCCCTGCCAACAGAAACGAGGTTGCAGGGAAGGGCTTCTAAATAAAGGGAGACTCCAGCTCTCTGGGGATGGGGCAGCCACAGGCAGTGTCTGTCCCTCCTGCACTGCCCTAGAAAGCAGGGATGGGGCTTGCTGCCCTCTTCTTCCTCCTCCATCCCTGGGGAGCACATGTGGATGCTGTCCCATTCCAGCTCCCACCCTGTTCCACCACCCAGGCTTGCCACAGCCAGTGCCTGATCTCCAGATGTCCCCTGGTCCCCAAGTGGCCCCAGCACCCTGTGGAGAAGCCATACTCCATGCTTCATCCTTGCACGGGGCCCCTTCTTGCCCTGCACCTTCCTTCAGCAAGAGGGAGATGGTGGTGGGTGTGTAGTGGCAGAGAGGAAAAGGCATGGCTGGGTGGGGTCTGTTGGCCTCATATGGTGGCCTTCCTCCTCCTCTTCCTTCACCATGGGCTCCTCCTGGTCTTGGATGTCCTCTCCATCACCCGCCCTTGCGCCCCTTCCCTCCATCCCACCATCCATCTATGTGCCTATCTTTGTTGCATCAAGGTGATGGGCTCTGCTCCCCTTCTGAGGGTGTTTTCCACCCCAAAGCCTGCCTCACCCCAATGCAGCACGGGGAGATGGTGGAGGGTGGGTGGGCGGTGCCAGAGAGATGAAGAGATGGCTGCATGGGCTCTGTTGGCCTCACATTATGGCCCTCTTCCTCCACCATGAGCTCCTCCTGGTCTCGGATGGCCTCTCCATCACCCACCCTGGAGCCCCTTCCCTCTGTCCTGCCATCCATCCATGCACTCATCACCAGGGCATCAAGGCGATGACCCCTGCTCACCCTCAAGGGTTCTTTCCACCCCAAAACTCTGCCTCACCCCAAGACGGCATCTTCCCCGGGGCTGGGGTTAGTCAGCAGGGAGGGGACGCCCTGCCCTGCCCGGGGTGACTCACCTGGGGCTGATGCCATGGGGGAGCAAGGCACAGGACATGAATACCAAGAGCAGGGGCCGGTGGGGTGCCGAGCATGGCCCCGCTCGGCATGCTTAGCAACCTGCTGGCACAAGACCAATGTGGCCACCCAATGGCTTGGACAGGCATACTCTGCTGGGTAAAGAATTGTCTGGACCTCCAAATAGTGGTGGTAAATGGAGTTCAATCCAGTTGGAGGCCAGGGCTCAGTGTTGGGTCCAGTTCTGTTTGATATCAGTGATCTGGATGAAGGGATTGTGTGGACCCTCAGGAAGTCTGCAGATGACACTAAGATGGGTGGAAGTGTCGATCTGCTTCGGGGTAGGGAGGCTCTTCAGAAAGATCTGGACAGGCTGGATCGATGGGCTGAGACCAACGGGATGAGCTTCAACAAGGCCAAGTGCCACGTCCTGCACTTGGGTCACAATCCCATGCAGTGCTCCAGGCTTGAGGAAGAATGACTGGAAAGCTGCCTGTCAGAGAAGGACCTGAGGGTGTTGTTTGACAGTGGCTGAACATGAGCCAGCGGTGTCCCAGGTGGCCAAGAGGGCCAATGGCATCCAGGCTTGGAGCAGGGAAGGGACCAGCCCTCTAGACTCAGCATTGATGAGGCCACGCCTTGAATCCTGGGTTCAGTTTTGGGCCCCTCACTACAAGGGCATTGAGGGGTTGGAGTGCATCTGGAGAAGGGGAATGGACCTGGGGAAGGGGCTGGAGAACAGGGGTTCTTGGAGTGGCTGAGGGACCTGAAACTATTCAGTCTGGAGAAGAGGAAGCTGAGGGAACACCTCATCGCTTTCTGCAGCTCCTGAAAGGAGGTTGTGCTGAAGTGGGTGCTGGTCTCTTTTCCCCGTTAACAAGTGATGGGATGAGAAGAAATGGCCTCAAGTTGCACCATGGGAGGTTTACCTTGGATATTGGGAGAAATTACTTCACTGAAAGGGTCCTCAGGCACTGGCACCACTGCCCAGGGAGGTGGCTGAGTCCCCCCATCCCTAAAGGTGCTTAAAAGCCAGGCAGATGAGGTGTTCAGGGATGGTTTGCCAGTGGACAGGTAGGGTTGGACTCAATCTCAAAGCTTTTTTCCAACCCAGCCGTTCTATGATTGAGGCACCCTGTGGCTGTGATGCCCTGGGCGGGCTGTGACCAGGATAAGCGGCCTGGGGACGCCGGGAAACTACAACTCCCATCGGCCCTCTGCGGCGGCGCACGCGCAGCGCGTAGGGCGGGGCGCGGCTCTTGACGGACAGCGCTTTTCACCAATCACCGTGAACCTCCGCATGGAACGGCGCGGTGATTGGCGAAGAGGACTGTCCGTTCAGAGCCGCAGCTCCGCCCCCAGCCCCGCCGCGGCGGCGCTGCCCGGGCTCGGCGCGCGCTGCGGGACCCGCTCCGGGACCGCCCCCCCCCCCCCCGGCCCGCCCGGTACCGGTACCGGTACCGGCCCGCGCCGCCACCGGCCGCATCATGATGAAGTTTCGGTTCCGGCGGCAGGGCGGCGAC